>CM033329.1:7907261-9175274 GCA_019359835.1 Pharus latifolius
GATTGTGGTTATTGAGCACTTCTTTTGTTAGTTTTGTTAGTGCTGAGTTTGTTAGCTATCTCACTACTGATCGATGAATTGGTACTAAACCAGAGAAGCCTGGGGGACCAGCTAACCTTTTCAATCAATTAAATGCTGCCAGTATCTCGAATTGTGATGGTGTGCATGCCTATAGCTATGTGCGCATTTTAGTTTTCACCCTCCTTTTTATTGGATATGCTCAATTTGGTACCTCAACTTTGTGGTCAGATCCAATATTCATCCTTTCAGTGCAGCTCACTTTTCAACCCCATTCTTTTACTAACCGTGAAACTTTCACCCTTCTGTCAGGAAAGTTAAAGGAAAGCTTGGAAATACCAAAAACGAGACTAGGAAAAATGGTTATTCAGAAAAATGAGACCAGGAGCAACACATGGCTGGGAAAAAAAGGATGGTAAAAGAAAATCCAAAAAAAAAAAAAGGAAAATCACAGAAAATTGTTAAACATTCAGAGAAATATAAAAAATGATAAAATGTAATAGTAGAGAAATTTGTAAAATGATTTGATCCTCCAACTTTTATTCCAAGTCCATTTTTTTTCCGAAGGACCCAAAAAAGACCCTCGAGTTGCATGGTGGCCTAGGATGGGGGATTCCTCATTGTAGACATGTGCTAAGATTTACCTGGGATCTTTGTGATGACATTGTGATATATTCTGTTGCAACTAGCTTGTCATGGGTGCTGTTCTCACAGTAAGATGGAGTTGAATCCAGGAAATCGTCCTTTCATATTTAAGATGGCTTATGTACAGTTTGACGAACCCTTCCGTGGCCCTTAATTTGCAGCATCTGTTTTCCAAGTTGTTTCTCATTTTTTTTGTATTCGAAAATAATTAAATACATAATTTTGCTGGTCTTTAATTAGTTTTGAATTGTCTTGCAGTTCCTTCCACTTCCGATGATTTCCGGCTATTATGTAGCTAGGTTCTTTACTAAGAAAAGCCTGTCATCATACTTCACCTTTGTGGCAATAGCAAGTTTGATGGTTCTTTGGTTTGTGGTACATAATTATTGGGATCTCAATATTTGGATTGCTGGCATGCCATTGAAGTCCTTCACTAAGTATGTTGTTGCGGCTGTAATCATGGCAATGGCTGTTCCTGGATTGGCGCTTCTCCCGACAAAGTTGCGTTTTCTCGTTGAACTTGGTCTTATTGGTCATGCTTTGTTGCTGTGCTACATCGAAAACCGGTTGTTCAACTATGCTTCCATGTATTACTTTGGATTTGAAGACGATACCATGTATCCTAGTTACATGGTTTTGATAACAACCTTCTTGGGCTTGGCTCTTGTAAGAAGATTGTCTGTTGATCAGAGAGTTGGGCCTAAAGCTACTTGGATCTTGACTTGTCTTTATTCCTCAAAACTATCGATGTTGTTTATCACATCAAGATCAGTTCTGTGGGTTTCAGCTGTATTACTACTTGCTGTTACTCCCCCTTTACTTCTTTACAGGTACATGCTGCAATATCATTTTTTTTAATTGAGCGTCAAGATCACTTGTCATCTGTTGAGTCAATTAATGCAGCCCATTTTTTAAGTTGGTATAAAATTCTCCATATGGTTTATTACTTCCAGAGACAAGTCCAAAGGGGCTTCCAGAATGAAGGTCTGGCAGGGTTACTTCCATGCATTTGTAGTAGCCTTTTCTGCTTGGCTTTGTCGGGAAACAATCTTTGAAGCTTTACAGTGGTGGAATGGAAGGCCTCCTTCAGATGGTCTGCTTTTGGGTGCCTATATTCTCTTGACAGGAGTTGCTTGCATACCAATTGTCAGTTTCCACTTTTCTCATGCTCAGGTAGTTGACAGCTTACCTCTTCATTCTATTTATAAAGATACTTCAGATCCAGTGAGGGTCTGATGATTTAGTTCTGTTATGATTATTGATTTGTTTATTTAGCACTTCTTTGATATTGAGGTTCTGACTAGGAAGGATTGGAGGGGTGTCATCTTGAAGCATAATCGCAAATTTTTGGGGAGTGTATTTCATAGAGTAGTTGACATTGCTGTTGGTTTTTGTGCAGTGATCTAGGGACCATATAGCTAATGCATAATTTATGCCAGTTCAATGGTATTTTCAAATGTCACAAGTCAATATTTCACTTTCAAAGACGATTCTGAGAATTTACTCTTCCAGTTCAAGATCATCCTTCTTTCACCGTATTCTTATAAAATCAACAAATCTATAGGCAGATTATGTTCGAGTTCCATCTTGGTCTTTTGTTGTGACATGCAATGCAAACTGAATATAGTTGTACAGACTCTAGACAAGCTGTTGCATGGATTGATGTTGGTTGGCCTGAATTACTGAAAAATCTTTTCCATCTGGTGATATATCTAATTGGGTTATGTTTTGCTCTTTGGGGATTTAATTCAACTGATACTGTTTGTAACTTCTCTTATTATGACATCATGTACATGATGTAAAAGATATTTTTAACTAAAAAGACTGTTCTGCGTGCAAGCACCAGCTGATGATATAGCTGTCAGCTGATAGTTTTGCTCTCCTTATTTAAGTGTCTAGAAATAGCTCTTATTAGTTTATTAAAGCCAGGCATAGTCGTTCAGTTCTCAAGCATGGTGTCCAGTCAAGACACTTTATTTTGGAATTGAATGTACTTCCCATTTAGCAAGAAGCATCTTCATTTTAGAGATGGATATTTGCTTTTCCCTCTCCGATGTGGTTTTTTGCATTAGACCAATTTCATGTAGTAGTATAGAAAACAATGTCTTGATCATGTTCTTCTTGGAGGTTGTTTTGAAGCTAGACCGATTAATTGTATTTCAATCTTTCCTTGCAGTCAGCAAAGAGGTTACTGGTGGTTGTTGTGGCTACAGGCATTTTATTTGTTATCATGCAGCCTCCTGTTAAACTGTCATGGGTATACCGCTCAGAGTTTATCACAGCAGCGCATTTCTCTAATGATGACACCTCCATATATGGTTTTGTGGCATCTAAGCCCACATGGCCATCATGGTTGCTCATTGCAACGGTGATACTCACTTTAGCAGCTCTTACATCCATTATCCCTGTGAAGTATATTGTTGAGCTGAGGGCTTTATATGCAGTGGGAGTTGGGATTACATTAGGAATCTATATATCTGTTCAGTACTTCTACGAAGCAGTTGTTCTGTATCCTCTTCTTGTTGCAACTATTGTCGCTGCTGCTGTCTTCATAGTATTCACGCATCTCCCATCTGCATCTAGCACACGGGTTTTGCCATGGGTGTTTTCTTTCTTAGTAGTTTTTTTCCCAATCACCTATCTACTGGAAGGACAATTAAGGGCCAAGAGCTTTGCAGGTGAGGAAGAAGCAGAGGAGTTCACTAACATGTTGGCTATAGAAGGGGCCAGAATGTCGCTTTTGGGTTTATATGCTACCATTTTCATGATCATTTCTCTAGAAATTAAATTTGAACTGGCTTCACTACTGCGTGAAAAGGCCCTGGAAAGAGGTGTATCGCATGGTCCATCTGGACGGAGCTCTGCCTTTCCACCCAAAGCAAGGCTACTCCAGCAGCGAAGGGCTCATGCTGCACCAACTTTCACCATCAAGAGATTGGCTGCTGAGGCAGCTTGGATGCCGTTAATTGGCAATGTTTCCACTGTGTTGTGCTTCGTCATCTGCCTTGTTCTCAATATAACTCTTACTGGTGGTTCAAACCGAGCAATTTTTTTCCTAGCACCCATCCTATTGCTGTTGAACCAGGATTCAGATATATTTGCAGGATTTGGTGACAGGCAGCGTTATTTCCCCGTAACAATTGCCATTTCTGGGTATTTGGTGTTGACAGCATTGTACAGGATATGGGAGGAAACTTGGCCTGGCAGTGGTGGATGGGCTCTTGATGTTGGGGGCCCACGTTGGCTGTTTGCCGTGAAAAATGCTGCTCTCCTCATTCTCACCTTGCCAAATCACATACTCTTCAATCGCTTCATGTGGGATTATGTCAAACAGACAGATGCGATGCTATTGCTGACGCTTCCTCTCAACTTGCCATCAATTATCATAACAGACATACTTGCTGTGAGGGTATTAGGATTGTTGGGGATTATTTATTCTCTTGCGCAGTATCTAATTTCAAGAAGGATAAAACTTGCTGGGATGAGATACATTTAAATTAGGACCTGTAAATTTTGAGGTAAATCTTATATGTTTTGGAGCAATTATTGTTTATTGGGCCTCCAACTTCCTGAAACAGTAAACAGTATTTTAATGCATTCCGTGCAGGGTTTCGGCCATGCTCAGTTACTTTCAATGGCTTGGGAACAACAAATCTTTTCCTGGTGGGTGGGGGAACGAAATGGTACTTTTGGCTTCCCCTTTGTAGCAGAGATCAAACGGCAGTCTTCACTTGATACTGGGTGATGTTTACTCAGAATGGGTTGTAGTATAGATGTTGTTGAACAAGACATACAGTACCATCACCTTAGGCCCTTTACTCTGGACATTTGTGACAATACGGCATTTTGTGCCAATACATTTCTATAATCCTGATTAAAATTGACTCAAGCTGTTGCGTAGAATCTTTGTTGTTTAAATGACAGAATAATGTTTCTTTTAGATCACAAGTAAGAACAATCCTTCATTCTGAAGTGAAATCCCATTTCTTTGAGACTTTGTTTGACAGATGTTTCTCCATAGACCCATGTAGTTTTCTTCGCCATAGAAACTGCTGAGTGTTGTTGCCTGTGTGATTTATATCTCAGTACTAGGTCATAGCTCTTCCTCTTTGGATAAAAGGTTAAAACTCTGTGATGAGGGTTCTAGTTTTAGGACTGCAACTTGAAAGGAAGTTCTCTACCAGTTCTTGTGCGTGCATTTGTCAACCTGCAATGCCATTTTTGCCGGCACTTTTTTTCTCTTTTTGTACTTTGGTTGAGACTGGTGCCTGGATCTTCGTGTGCTTTTTTTATACTTTCCTGTTTAAGTTGCAGGATACAATTAAAGCCTCTCCAGTGTTTAGCTTGTGGCTGTGCTTTAAGCTGTTTTGTGCGTTGGAGCCTTCATATTTCCCGTCTTGATCTTGTGCTCTGAAATGCAACTGATTTTCCTTTTGATACGTCTTACTTGCAATTAAAATGCTATTATTTGCTGTGTAAGGTAAAATATTAATTGCCATTTTGCCAGGTTCGGTTCACTGGATGTGGGTGGGTGGTTGGACTATGGATGGATATGGTGAAAACGATTTGTCTGTATGCTGTGATGTAGTCTATTTGTCAACACAATACCTCGCCCCCCCCCCCCCCCCCCCCCCCCAGTAGAGCTACATTGTTAACACATCAAGATTGAAAGTTTGATGCATTGACACCTGAGAGTAGTGTCACGTCGGTGCCAATGCTGCTCCTTTTTCCCACAAATCATCACACATCCATTGATAGGGGGTATTAATCTATCTCAAATCGGAGTAGATTAAAGTAAGAACACAAATGCTTGAAAATCTTTAATTTAGATACATAGCAATCTCTAATTATTCTCCCCATCACTTCTTTTCAACAAATTTATCTGTTTGTATTTTAATAGATCTATTTGCATGTTTACTTCTATTCACGTCCATGGATAGAAGATATCTGTTCCTGGATCCATACTTGTTCCTAGTTCAATTCATAAAATTGATAGCATTCAAAAATTTTCTAAGTGAAATGGGAAAATAGGTATGTGCTTCAGTGAAATGGGGAAGATTGATAGCATTCTTTTTTTCCTTTAGTGCCAGTGCAAGTTCTCTATTTGCAGTTCTAATTTTGTAGGTTAAAGATTAGAATTTTTTTTTGAAGGAATTGATATGAAGCAATAGTTCTAATTTTGATTAGGGATTCATTAGAAGAACTCATTTGTTTTTCATGATGTCATATTTTATCTTTGCTGTTCCCAAAAGGAAATACTGTTATTTTGTTTTTCCTAATGTCATGTTCTAATCTGCAGATATGCGGTTTTCTTCTGTTATGATTTAATCTATTATAGTTAAGTAGCTATGCAGCAATAGAGCAATCGAACTATATAGTTATGTAGCTATGTATTATGAACCCAAATGGTGTTGATTAAGCAATAGTTCTGTATATAAGAGATTTTGGCATCTTTACCACAAATTAGCAGTAATGAGCAGTAGTTCTAACACTACAGCAATCATCAAAATCCCAGCATTGCATCTAAACTTCTAATCCTTGGTAACTCATGGTGTTGGAGGTTTGGAGCCTGGTTGTTGTTAGATACCAACAACTGTGTGGTGTCGGGGTAACTCCTGCTGGTTCTTAGGTTTCTCAACAATGCCCAAGTGAGACTTCATTTTAATTTGTGCAAATTTCTGATGTATCATAGTTTCATAGTTAAAGAATGATGTCTCTTATTCTTTCATTTTTCTGTAGTTAAGAGTGATATCTCTTTCTTTCTTTCCTCTTTTCACTTGATGTGAAGTGTACTAAGTGATTTGTACATGACATGATTCACAGTCAAACAACATAAGACCACTCTCTCTTCTTTGCAATGCTTCCCGTTTTTTATTGCAAAATTAGTGGTTCATTCTTGTTTGTTTTTGCAATTTAGATGATTATGGAAAGGTCCAAAACATTTGAATCATTTACTTTTTGTTTGAGAACTTCACTACTGTAAGACCTCAATCATCAGGAAGGCCAAATAAAAACTTCTTTGGCTTAAGCACCTAACTGTAACTTCTTCAAGACACTAGTTTTTCAGAATAAAAAGTTCAGCTTGAGAGGGTGGGTGAGAATGAGAAACTACAGAAATTACTCGAGTCTTAAGCTTTTCTCTTTAGCGTACACTTTTTGGGAGAAATTCCTTCAAGAAATTATCTATTTGGCCCCAATTTCAACTTCGTTTGACTAGAAATTAAGATAGAAGTAAGCCCAAACATACCCTAAAAATGTCATAGATGCGATGAAACATGGTTCAGGTAATTCAAGAAGGATCTCCTATAAATCTTTTTTTCAGTTTTCATTTTTTATCAACATTCGATTTCTTCTGGTAGGAAGCATCAAAGCAGGAATGAAAATCTCACTTCATAATCCACTGCACATTGGTCTAGCACATATGATTCTTCTATTTGATCAAATCACATTGAAACATGGACCAGAGCATCAGAAACAAACAATGTCACAGTGTGGAAGTTCTACTTTGCCCTTGTGCCACCTCAGTGGTGAGTATTACAGTACATAGAATTAAGTCTCGTCTCAGCAAAAAAAACATATATGATTTCCGTACTTGGCTAGAAATATGCATTACTTTGTACAACCGTTTTCTTCCTTCGATGGTGAAACTTTGAAATATATATGGGCATTATAGCATAAATTCACATTTACACTCAAATTCCAAATCACTTGAGCAACAAGCACACATCCCTTATCATGGTTTGTTCTATTCCATAGAAGCATAATACCAAAAGGAAAAAAAAAGATCTTAAGATATAAAGTTTTCATTCCTCTTGTGAGCAACTCATCATTGATTTATATACTTTGCTCCATCTATACCTCTCTTGTCGTCTCATCTTCTTACTCATGGTTGGTCAGGTGCTGATCGGGTCTCTAGAGACGCGTGCTTGATCAAGTTTTTCCTAACTCTTGATTTAACAGCAACAAATACCTATTTGAATAGAAACCATTCAATAAAGAAACTTTTTCTCTACAAAATAAAAATCAGTTGAAGGGGAAAATAGAGAGTTAGTTGCAGTATGTCATACAGTGTTAGTGTTCACTTCTTTTGGTGGTTGCTCCTGACTGGTAAGCCATTTCCACAAATCTGGATTTTCCTGAAGAAACCAAATAGTTCGTTATTATTAGAATCAATCTACTAAATTTCAAACACTATAAAAAAAAAACATTCTGAACTGATCAAAGGACTAGACTTAGGCCCTAGTTCACTATCGTGAGCTCATCGCACTTGTCCTTCTAGTGGGCCTAGACATAATTTAGAGTTGTTTCTAATGGTGTATCTCCCCCTAGAAACTAGAACATGCATATTTACCTTCTGAGATATTATTTCCTTGTTTCTATGGTACTCTTGTGCTTGTTTGCGGTTGAAAATCACATTTCATACTATATTCATAATAAAGCAGCTGATCTGACACCTGAGGCAGCACAATAGATTTATATTATATAACAATCTTGTAAAGCATCAGAAAGGACAAAGTGCAACTACTATACTCTTAGAGGTGGCTGAATAGATAGAAAGAAAGTCATATATCATCTGTCAGGAAAGAAATTTTATGGACTCAGTTGCTCAGTCTATACTGCGTTATGCAATGGATTGTTTCAAGTTACTGAAGAAGCAGTCCAAGAAATTTATATCACTAACAGGCCGATTCTAGTGAGCAAATGGACATTTTCTATTGGCTGGAAAAAGGTAAAACAGTTTATAACCTGAAACGGTGTCTTAAAATGATCAATTTCGGGTGCCAAGTTCAATTGATGTGGAAATCATGATTCTATGGCTTGACATCAAGACAAACACAATAAAATTACTAAAGGTGGACTAAGTAGAATTCCAACAGAAGCAGATAAATCAGCAGAGGCATCATCTTCTGATTATCTGCGCGCTTTTTGGAATGGCATTTGGAATTAATTTATTACCCTGGAAACTCAGATATACTCCCAGTGGACGGCTTGCTAATGAAGATGGAAATCGCCGGATGATTCTTGCTGGAGTACTCTAGTGGTAGTGAAAACCCAGTAGATGCTCTAGTCACCTGCCCGTACTCTGAGTAGACAGGGACATCTGGCGAAATAACTGTTCAAGTTGATATTATGATGGCCATGAACATCGCTGACCAAAACCTTATCGGGTGACTGAAAAACATGAGAGTGGTTTTGCAACTGCAGTATGGGAGATATGGAATGAATATTTATATCTATGGCGAACCCTGGGTGGAAGTTGAGTTCATCGAGAGATACATGTAGGAGTTAACTAATCTATACCCTTGGTGTGTTTATTGCTATAGAGTTCATTCGAAATCCCTCACATCTGTCATCTCCATCACATCCCTCAGCAATCATGTAACTAGTGGCGGAGGCGACTTCGAGATCTTCTTGGTATTGTCACGGGTGTAACGATTCTCACAATTCTAATGCTCAAATCAAATGACAAAATTGTGTTCCTTCTCAAGCCAAAGCGTTTGGGATTGATTAGTGCTTTGATTCCCTTAATTACTTTGAATAGGTGTGGTATGATTTGAGGGTTATGGATCTTAGTCGTAGTTTGCAGAATTGTTTTTTCTTTCATTCAAAAACCAAGTGATTTTCTTGTCTTTTTGCTTGATTAGTTCCTTCATGTGCTGTTCCCTTCTCTCCAATGGGACCTCTACTCAATTAGATATAGACTTAATTGGATTAGGTATATTTCAAATTGGTGGTAAGTCCAATCCATATCTATCTATTCCCATTTCTAACTATAAGGGCCTGTTTGGATAGTCCCGGATTGGGCCGGATCCGGCCTAATCCGGCGGCAAAAAAATCCCACCCGGAATTAAATTCGGCCCAGATAAAAGTCGGGCTGGAACGGAAAAATTCCGGCCCAAACCCACTGGATCGGCCGGGAAAAAAATATGTCAATTTTTTTTTTCCCACTCTCTCTCTCGCGGCTGCTCCCTCTCGCGACGGCGCCTCCCCACGATCTCTCTCGCGATCTCTCTCGCCGCCGCCTACTCCTCCCCTCGCAGCTCCTCGACTCCGTCGCCTACCCCTCCCCGCACGACGCCGTCAACCCCTCTCCGGTGAGATCATCCCCTCCCCATCTAGGGTTTCGCAGATCTAGGGTTCTCATATCTAGGGTTTCTCAGATCTAGGCAATTTTTTGATTTGTATGCACTGAACGTGCAGATCTAGCCGACACCGGGGAGGAGGACCGCCTGAGAATAGCGTCGCGCCAGTGCCGCCTGAGATCTGTGACGGGGTGTTTTCTCTCTCAAATCGGAGCAAATCAGAGCAAGAACACAAGCGCCTGGAAATCTTTGATCCAGGTACATGGAAATCTCCAACTCTTCTCTCCATCTCTTCTTTTCAATAGATCTATCTGCGTGTTATTTTCTTCTGTTCAGATCTTCACATATCTTCACATATCTTCACAGATCTTCACATTCGGAGCAGATCAGAGCAAGAACACAATCGCTTGGAAATCTTTCATCCAGGTACATATCAATCAATCTTCTACTTTGCCCTTGTGCCGCCTCAGTGATGAGTATTACAGTACATAGAATTAAGTCTCGTCTCAGCAAAAAAAACATATATGATTTCCGTACTTGGCTAGAAATAAGCATTACTTTGATACAACCGTTTTCTTCCTTCGATGGTGAAACTTTGAAATATATATGGGCATTATAGCATAAATTCACATTTACACTCAAATTCCAAATCACTTGTGCGACAAGCACACATCCCTTATCATGGTTTGTTCTATTCTATAGAAGCATAATACCAAAAGGAAAAATAAAAAAGATCCTAAGATATAAAGTTTTCATTCCTCTTGTGAGCAACTCATCACTGGTTTCCATACTTCGGTCCATCTATGCCTGGTCAATTCATATCACATTAATTTTTAATACATGTAAGACATACATCATTAATGTCTCACTTACATATAAACTCACACACCATATCTTCCAATGATATAAAACTAAATATTTTATTTATAATAAAACCACCAATCCAAACCCATGCCTCATTGGTTACTGAGATCCATTAACCCGATTTATTACTAATTAATCAGTCGGCCACGTCGCCCATCTCTCTGCTTGGTGATCTCCCTGTGGTTATCATGGCGGCTACTCTCCTCCGCCGGGCTCTCCTCCGCCACCCGCCACGCCCTCTCCTCCTCCTTGGCTCACCTCACCGCTTGCTCTCCTCCACCTCCACCACCACCACCACCACCACCGTCGACCTCTCCTCCGACGAGAGCAAGCGCCGCCTCTTCAACAGGTATGCAGAGGCTTCTTGGTTCTTGGATCCTTTCTTTTGGTTGGACCTTACGCTTCTTGATTGATTGGGTCGTCTATGTGTGCAGGTTGGTGTACAGGAGCAAGCAGAGGGGTTTATTGGAGCTGGACCTGGTTCTTGGGAGCTGGGTAGAGCAGCACATCCACTCCATGGATGAGGCCAACATCCGAGCCCTCGTCCAAGTTCTCGACATGGTATGCAATCCGAATTCCATTTCATCCAGCCGTTTAATTTTTCCTAGTTCATTATCCACCATTGTTGTGTTTACATCATTTTGTGGAAGATTTGTATGTTGGAGAGTTTTAACTTTTAAGAAGCAAAAGGTTATAGGCTATGTTGAACAGCAATTTGGGAAGTTTTGATAATAAAGATTTAAATCTTATACTAAAACTCATATAGTCCGGCAGAACAAATATGTTTGGGCTTTTTAGAGAACATTAGCCTCGGCAAATCGGATCAAGAGTAGCAATCTTCAGAGTGTAGAGAATAAAAAAGGAGTGAAACACATGCCTGCAGAGTGCACAATATGCTTTGGCCAATGACTACGTCCTTAACGCCTCCATGATTTAGGCTGAGAATTTGGCTGTGTGTCTAGTGCTGTGGGCTGCAGGTAAACATGGAACTTTGTCAAAGCAATGATAGACGGACAAGTTGGTGACCTGAGATTGTATGCTGAATAACAAGCATTGAGTGTTAGAATTATGGATTATATACCTTCTATATTTTTAGTGGCTAGACCCTTATGGATTATGGTGAGTAAATAGTAACGATTTTTGTGTCAATACTTCTATAATGAGAAGAAGTATAGTTCACTAGCAGCTTGTCAAATTGAACTGTAGTCAGGTTCTCTTTTGTCCAAAGATTATGTGTTCAAGTTGGGCTGAAACAAAGAGCTCTTCCCAATTGCATACTCTACACAGTTCTTTGCTGCCTTATTGATATGACAAGGAGCAATCAGAACAGTGAATGGTGGAAAGCACAATGTATGATCTTGGTGCCTTCTATGAGGCAGCAGATTAGCAAAATTTTGTTTGACATGATCGAGCTGCACAAATTATTATGTCCAAGTTCCAAGAGTAAAGACTGATCTCTTTCTCTAGCCAATTTTGGGCCTTCATTCCATGCTACTGCTTCAACTGTTAAGGGATCAGTGATGTGCATGTTTCACCACCAGAGTCGCTGACTACGAATTTACTTCCTCCTCTACAAGAAAAAAGTTCCAGTTATGAACCTTGGACCAGCAAATTGGCCTCCACCATCTCAGCACTCACCTGTGTGCAGGTCCATGGACCTTCCCAGGAAGTAGGAACCTGCATCGGAGTTAACTCCTCTATGTGCCTCTCCATGAACTCAACTTCCACCCAGGGTTCACCATAGACATAAATATTCATTCCATATCTCCCATGCTGCAGTTGCAAAAGCACTCCTATATTTTTCAGTCACCCGATAAGGTTTTGGTCAGCAATGTTCATGGCCATCATAATATGAATTTGAACAGTTATTTCGCCAAATGTCCCTGTCTACTCAGTGTACGGGCAGGTGACTAGAGTATCTACTGGGTTTTCACTATCACTATAGCAGTCCAGCAAGAATCATTCGGGGATTTCCTTCTTCATTAGCAAGCCGTCCACTGGGAGTATATTTGAGTGTCTAGGGGAATAAATTGATTCCAAATGCCATTCCAAAAAGCACGCAGATAATCAGAAGATAATGTCTCTGCGGATTTATCTGCTTCTGTTGGAATTCTGCTTAATCCACTTTTAGTAATTGTACTATGTTTGTCTTGATGTCAAACAATAGAATCACGATATCCACATCAATTGAACTTGGCACCCAAAATTGATCATTTTAAGACACTGTTTCAGATTATAAAGTGTTTTACCCTTTTCCAACCAATAAAAATGTCCACGTAGAGTTTTCTCACTAGAATCGGCCTGTTAGTGTTATAAATTTCTTGGACAGCTTCTTCAGTGACTTGAAACAATCAATAACATAACACAGTACGGATTGAGCAACTAAGTCCATAAAATTTCTTTCCTGGCAAATGATATATAACTTTCTATCTATTCAGCCACCTCCAAGAGTATGGTAGTTGCACTTTGTCCTTTCTGATGCTTTACAAGATTGTTACATAATATAAATCTATTGTGCTGTCTAAGGTGTCAGATTAACTGCTTCATTATGAATATAGTATGAAATGTGACTTTCAACCACAAACAAGCACAAGAGTCCCATAGAAATAAGGAGATAATATATCAGAAGGTAAATATTCATGTTTTAGTTTTTAGGGCGAGATACACCATCAGAAACAATCCTAAATTATGTCTAGGCACACTAGAAGGACAAGTACGATGAGCCCACGATAGTGAACTAGGGCCTAAGTCTAGTCCTTCGGTCAGTTCAAAATGTCATTTTTTTTATGGTGTTTGAAATTTTGTAAATTGATTCTAATAATAACGAACTATTTGGTTTTTTTCAGGAAAACCCAGATTTGTGGAAGTGGCTAACTGGTCAGGAACAACCACCAGAAGAAGTGAACACTAATCCTGTATGACATACTGCAACTAACCTCCATTTTCCCCTTCAGCTATTTTTATTTTTTAGAGAAACAGTTTCTTTATTGAATGGTTTCTGTTCAAATAGGTATTTGTTGCTGTTAAATCACGAGTCATGGAAAATTTGACCAAGCACGTTTCTCTAGAAACCCGATCAACACCTGGCCAACCATGGGTAAGAGGATGGGATGACAAGAGAGGCATAGATGGACCGAAGTATGGAAACCAGTGATGAGTTGCTCACAAGAGGAATGAAAACTTTATATCTTAGGATCTTTTTTATTTTTCCTTTTGGTATTATGCTTCTATAGAATAGAACAAACCATGATAAGGGATGTGTGCTTGTCGCACAAGTGATTGGGAATTTGAGTGTAAATGTGAATTTATGCTATAATGCCCATATATATTTCAAAGTTTCACCATCGAAGGAAGAAAACGGTTGTATCAAAGTAATGCTTATTTCTAGCCAGGTACGGAAATCATATTTGTTTTTTTTGCTGAGACGATACTTAATTCTATGTACTGTAATACTCATCACTGAGGCGGCACAAGGGCAAAGTAGAACTTTCACACACTGACATTGGTTGTCTCTGATGCTCTGGTCCATGTTTCAATGTGATTTGATCAAATAGAAGAATCATATGTGCTAGACCAATGTGCAGTGGATTATGAAGTTAGATTTTCATTCCTGCTTTGATGCTTCCTACCAGAAGAAATCGAATGTTGATAAAAATGAAAACTGAAAAAAAAGATTTATAGGAGATCCTTCTTGAATTACTTAAACTATGTTTCATTGCATCCATGACATGCTTAGGGCATCTTTGGTCTTACTTCTACTTTAATTACTAGCCAAACGAAGTTGAAATTGGGGCCAAATAGGTAGTTCTTTGTAGGAATTTCTCCCAAAAGCGTACGCTAAAGAGAAAAGCTTAAAACAGGAGTAGTTTATGTAGTTTCTCATTCTCACCCACCCTCTCAAGCTGAACTTTTTATTCCAAAAAATTAGCTTTTTGAAGAAGCTACAGTGAGGTGCCTAAACCAAAGAAGTTCTTATTTGGCCTTCTGATGGTTAAGGCCTTACAGTAGTGAAGTTCTTAAACAAAAGTAAATGATTCAAATGTTTTGGACCTTTCCATAATCAGCTAAGTTGCAAAAACAAACAAGAATGAACCACTAATTTTGCAATAAAAAACGGGAAGCATTGCAAAGGAGAAAGAGTGGTCTTATGTTGTTTTGAGTGTTTGAATCATGTCATGTACAAATCACTTAGTACACTTCACATCAAGTGAAAAGAGGAAAGAAAGAAAGAGATATCACCCTTAATTACAGATAAATGAAAGAATAAGAGACATCATTCTTTAACTATGAAACTATGATACATCACAAATTTGCACAAATTAAAATGAAATCTCACTTGGGCATTGTTGAGAAACCTAAGAACCAGCAGGAGTTTGCTGGGCTTTGATCACCGTTTCTTCTGTAGTAGTACCAATGATCTCATTTGCACGCTTCAATGGAGCACATAAAATTCTTCCGATCGAGTCCTGAGTAGAGAAAAATTCTCATAAGAACACTTTGGAATAGACCAGGGTTCACAAATTTTGAACTGGCCAGTTTCCAATCTTTGGCACAGTATTGGTTTTTTGGCCGGTTACTAGCAGGAACTTTTTGGCCCATGTTTACTTTTAGAGTTCTTATGAAAGTTTCAGTTCATATGAAAACTTCAAAATTAATAAACAGACAGAACCATGAGTTCACAACTATATATTTCAAGATAAGATGTCAAATGCATTATTTGGTGGAGTAATTGTAACAGTACTTACTTGTAGACAGTGTAGAATATTCATTAACACGTGTGATAGAGATACTGTTGTTTTTGCAGTTTTTCAAGGTTTAACTTAAAGATAAAATATACCCAGAAGAAGATACTTTACTTTAGTAGAGATCCTATTGTTCTTGAAGTTTTGCATGGATCAACTAAAAACTTACCCGAGAAACAATACCAAGCTTCTCCAGCTTATCTACAGCATCAACAACATCGAAATTGCACTCCACACCAAACTCTTCCTTAATGAGAACTTCGCAGCGTAAATCAAGATCCTGGAAGGAATAATAAATCAACTCATTTGTGGAGAACCACAAGAACATATAAGTAAAAAATATATATAATTTCTTCATGCAAACTCTCCATATAATAATTGTGCAGAGAACCATCAAGAAAAAGATACAATGGAGAAAGCACTGAAATGGATTTACATGAAAAGCTTAGTTGCATGTACAAAATTACCAAACATGCTTAAAAACAAATAATAGAGGCACATCATGTGACATGAAAGTTTTTGCGGGTGTTCATGTCAATAAGAGAATAAATGATGCAATACAGAACTTGTTAACCATGCTTACATGTATAGTTGCCTTGCCTTGCTCCATCAAAATATAATAAGAGACAATGACCTCTTTAACCTGAAGAATAGAAGTTTACAGTATGTCAGTGGCATATGCGAGACAAGTTACACATAGCAAAGAATAGTTTTCATTTGTTCCATACTTCTTGCTGGATCACATCATCACACAAGTGAAGAAGTGTTCCTTTCCCACTATCGAGCTGCTTATCGTACATTGATTTTGTAATCAAATTTTGGTAAGTCACCATATTTTGCTGAAATCTGTTTGACAAGAGACAAATTCACCACATATCAGTAATGTCAGGCTATTAAAATAATAAGCTCATTTCATTCCAACATAATAACATTGCAACTAGTACACACAACATCCAAGGCACAACATTTTAATCTCAACAAAAAATTGACTAAAGTTGTTAAGTTGTTACACTATAGTGCTGTACTTAGTCCTTATGGGGCTTACCCTCCGCATAAGCGATATGTATTATATATGACACATGAAAAAACTAAAAAGGACTACTAAAAATTAGATCACTTACGTGAAGTAGATCTTAGCACAGTATCCAATCAAACCAGACATGATAGCTATGACAACCCATATATCAGCCTTTGGCATTTCAAGAGAACCTACTAGAGTGACCTGAAAGGGAAAAAAAGGCATTTGAGATGGCAAAATGTTACTCAATAGCATGTTTGATGTCTAAAACATCAGAAACATACCAAACCGACCACAGCAGAAACAAGAAACTTGACCCAATCCATTGGCGTTAAACTAGGGTTCTTCTTCTCTGGCTACAACATGAATACTATTGTGAGGTACACAATAAGAAGAACAAATAGAACATGCCAAAACGAAATGCTGAAAATAGCACATATGAAGATGACTTCTATATTACCAGAACAATTTCCATATCAGCCATTGGGATATTCTTGAAATGCTTTACAAATATTCCTCGATCAGGCTTGGTATTTGTGCCAGCCCTCCTGTAGTGTTACAACCAGCAGAAGCAAAAATGTCAGTGTGTTAACAAGTCAACAACATAAGAAACAAATTCCTTCACGATGAGCAGCCTGAGTATAAAGAAGATTCACACAGAATACCTGTATACCACGATCATCCTTTCAAATGTAGGTTCTTCAATTGTCATTTTACTCAGTAGATTCTTCATGCTGCCATAAACATGGAAAAATGCATCTTAGTTAGTAAGTTCGGTGTTAGTCTGCCAGAATTTATAAAGACAGGCCTTGGTCTGCAACCTTAGCTCCATTTTTTCTAGACGAATGCGCTCAACAGATAGTTCTGGTTCTTCTGCTTCTTCATTAATTTCATCAGCCTTCTTTGTGTCTGTTTTGGACTTCAGCTGTCGTTTCTTAAAGAAAAATCTATCAAGCCTGTAATTAAAAGCATTGGATCGATGTGGCGCATTACCATAATTAAGATATATCTTTCATTATTATGTGGCAATAAAAACTTGAACCTGCTACCGAACCACGCTAACATACCTAGTAATTCTGAGCAATGACCTCCAGGCTCGGGATATGATTACATCCACTTTCTCCATGATAAAGAAATCTGTTGTATGGTCAATTCCAATGCCCCGACGGAAGATAATGTACTACAGAGGTGGTTAATGTGATAATAATCAGTTGTACGGACTATGTCAAAGATAATGTAACGATATTATTTGTTCTGCAAAATTAAAAATCACATTGAATGCCAGATCTAACTTTTAAGTTCATGTCAGACATGGATACCTAGGGAAAACTACTTAACAGAATCATCAGAACAACAAAACATGTTTATCTCTATTCATTTGTTTTTGTTTTTTAAGCAAAATGTGGCATGCTGTTCATCAATCATTGGCAGGTGGTTTAGGGAAAGATGACCGACCAGCAGAATGAACTACAAAAAAAATGTAAGTGTACCTTATCAGAAAAAGCTGGTAGATTATCATGTGGGTGTTCTTTAAAGTACCTTGTCAACATTTTCTTGTCTAGCTGCAATGGTTGGAAAAAAACTAGTTAAGCAAGTGAAATAGATTACGATGCGAAGATACATCATTATGATCTTTGATTGGAAATATTATAAAGCAGGTTCAGACCTTAGATTCATCAACTTTGATGGGAAGGTTCAAAAGATACTGTCCAGACTGTGCAACATCATATTCTTCATCAGATAACAATTTGAAGTTGCTCTTTTCCATTATCTGCTTAAGACAAAATATACAATTGGTTACAAGTGTTCAAATGAAAAGAATCTTGCGAGAACATTGTTACTAAGATGTCAGTTGGATATCCTACATTTAACTAGGGTTGTTCGAAGATTTTGTTTATGTGTTCAAAGGATGACAGGTTGTTTTGGTGCATCATGATAAACTGAATATCAAAACTGTATGAATCATCTCATGCCACATTACTCTTACACCTTAAAGCCTGCACCACCTACTCTAAATAGCTAATATAGGCTCACAAAGGTAACAAGTAGCACAGTATTTGCTCTGAGGCAAAAATTGCTTGGTTAGTCTGTTGTCTTTTGTAACAGGCAACATTTTGCCTGTACTATAATTACTGGCCAGCAGGCTCGCCGAGGCATATACCATGGAGAATCAGTTATTTGGTATAAGGAAATGTTATTGTGCAGCGCCTCACAAACCATATTTGGTAATATGAAAACGAGCAGGTAGTAAGCCAACCTGAAAAAGATATGTTATGAAATTGAGCTCAAGAGTTTCGAGCTCATCTGGTTTCAGGTTCTGCTGTCCCAAACTCCTCTCGCCATAAACAGGATCAAACAGGGAGTACAATTGCTGCATCAAAGAACAAAGATTCAGCCAGAAGAAACTTGACCAAACAGAAAAAGATCAAATAACAAAAGAACAGAAGAAAAGAAGGGACTTGCCAGTAGATCCTCAAACTGGAGAAGATACCAAGCGCGGATAGTGTATTCCACCCTCTTACATAGCTTCAAGAACTCCACACGGTCGTTCTCCTGCTCTGAAGAGTAAATTGCAGAGCTTGTGTGAAATATTGAAATTAATCCAATTCCATTTACCATGTTTTCCACCCTTTTTTCATCTAATCCTTTTGTCATAGGGGAATACATGTTTGTCCATGACTACAAAGAGAGATTTTAAATTAAGCATTTGCCATCAGATTCTGAAACTCGGCATGATCGTCAATTAAACCAAAATAAATATGCTCAAGGAGGCTCTTTTAGTGTCTAAGTCAGATAGAAGAACCAAGAAAGCATGAATACGACAAACACACACACACACAAAAATAAATTAACACCTCTTAGAATGTGTACAAAAGACTTCTACTCAGAGAATAGCCAAAACAATCATGGTATTAAGCAAAGACAAGACTGTTCATCTTCCACAGTAAGCAATAAGAAAGAAAGCAAGATAACAATGATTAATAACTAACCAAAAGACCAGATAGAATCACACCATTTCTGATCCACAAATCATAACTTCAGACATAAGAGGGTAAAGAGAAAAATATAACTCATAGAGCTAACAAAAATTAGCACATTTTTTCTCATGAAGGGAAATGTTCTAGATTGATCGTGAACTAGCAATCACAGAATTCACACCACATAGCGCGCGCACACACACACACCAAAACAGGGCAAAAAAAAACAAATTTTTCTGAAGAAACAAAAACAAAAAAAGGCATTGGCAATTAGTAATTACCTATAACCAAACGAACTAGATACATTTCACAACTCACATACCACGATTAAACTAAAACATCATACTATTATGACCTGCATTTGCTTTTGCCACTTCTAATCATACAACAAAACAGTTTGCATTTGCATTTGCCTTTTCCTCCTAATTTCAAGAAACCAAATTTCTCTGGGTCCTGTAACCACAATGCGCACCAACCAAATCAAATCAAGAATTCAAATCAAAGAAAGAAGGCAGAGAATTTGTTAGATACCGATCAAATATGCAAGCTTCATGACGAGCTTGGGCTTAAGGATGGGGATTACTGACTCCCTCTCCAGCCTTATCACCTCCTTCACCACCCCATCCTTCTTCGTCCCCTTCTCCTTCTTCGCCATGGCCGCCGCTTCTTCCCTGCTCTCCTCCTCCATCCACAAGACCTCCCAAGAACAATTTATATGCAAAAATGTAAATATTTATGTGATTAATTCGAGTTTTGAAGCCTTGAAATCGAAGAAAAGAATGGAGATGAGGCGAGGCAAAGGCTGAAGTGAAGAGGATAAAGAGAGGGCACGAGCCATTACAAGAGATTTGATTAATTAATTAATGAGTTAATTACTTGATTATTAATGCAGTATTGTGTAACTGTAAACTGGTTACGTTAGTGCCACGTCAGCATGTTGGGAAGCAATTTAGATGTTTGCGCCTCTAAAACTGCTACACGTACAGAACATTTTTTTTTTGGTATGTTATAGAGCTCACGTTATTGTCGAGAAATACCTAATTTGAAATTTGTCTGGAAGATATTTGATTCATACTCTTGCGGTGCCTGAACAAATCATGTCTTGAATTTTTTTCAAGTATTTCTAGAGGTCACAAGCACTTAAAATTGAGCTTATGAAAAATTAGGCATATGTAGATAGCCTATGTCTATTGCTAACCAACAAATTAATTTGATGTATGTTTGACTAGATAAAAATTATCAAAAAAAAAAAAACTCCAAACTAGTCTCATGCGTACTTGTAAGTCGGACATATTAACAAGGGTTTGAATCAAACAATCTCTCTAAGTGTTTGATATAAGATAAGTCATATAAAATAAGAAAAATTAGTTCTATAACACTAATACAAAACAATTAATGTTCTCATGCAAAAAAATTGTACGGCGCCTTGGATTAAATTATAACATAATCCATCTCATATTTCGTTGATTGTTTTGTTGATATTATTTGGGACTTGGTCTTGCATCCTCTTGGTCGCAAGTGCCTTTCAGCTACACATTCTATTCTAGCTAATTCTTTCTGTTCTCGGATATATTTTAATGTCGTGATGATGATGCACTTATTATCATGATAAAATTTGTCCAAGTGGTATAGTATTTTTAGTAAACATCACAATTACTATGGTTAGGAGCTCTAAGATATATTTTTAATGCAACAAATAGTTATACATTTGAATTAATAGAGGCATACATTTTTATTTTCTTTTATTTGTGAGTTTCATTATTTAAGTTCAATTAAATCTAAGATGTTAGATAAAAACACAAACTTAATTCTTAAAATTGTTTTCTGCAAAAAGTGCAACATAAATCCATGAAAAAAATGGCAAAAATACATACTAAACAACACATTAGCTCTCTATAGAAGACATTGCTCTCTCATGCAAACAAATTATTGCATCTTGTTAAGTAAAATTAAATTATTTTATTTAAATTGTAAATCTGTAATCTTTGTATTTTTGTGCTTTTTAACATTCACCTTTTTGTACATATAACTTTGCTTTTATAAAATTTTACAGTAGGATTTTCTCCTATATTCCTCAAAAAAAGTTAAACTATTTTAAAATATACTACATAGAATAAGTTTATTTTATTTATTTAGGAATACTTTAGGAGCATGGAGTGTTTTCTCCTTTATATGGAATACTATTTTCTTTTGATCTAGAATATTCTTTTCACATAATGTAAGCAACATTCTAAAAGTTATAGCAATGTGTTGGAATTAAACTACATATTTATCCCAACTTTGTGTTGTAGACTTGTAGTTCTTTGATGATTTGTTGTTCTATCATTTGCTATTTTCTTTATTGTCTCTATATGTGATAAAAGTGTTGGTAAAAGCGAGCAACTTTTACACCCTTTCTCGCTTACTTGAAGAGACGGGATTCTCCAATATAGATTTGTATCCTCTACTTATCTTAGAGAAGAAAAAACATGAACAGTATGATTCTTTTCCTCTCATAGATGTTATTTCTAATACGTGTGTTCAACATTATCCTCAGATACTATAGCAATCTCAAACTACAACATCTTTGATCGGATGGTTGAAAGAGGGAAAAGACAACCTATGTTTGTTGTCTTAACACCCTTTCTCGCTTACTTGAAGACTGGATTCTCCAATGTAGATTTGTATCCTCTACTTATCTTATAGAAGAAAAAATATGAACAGTATGATTCTTTTCCTCTCATAGACGTTATTTCTAAGATGTGTACTCAACATTACCCTCGGATACTATAGCAATCTCAAACTACAACATCTTTGATCGGATGGTTGAAAGAGGGAAAAGACAACCTATATTTGTTGTCTTATTTATTGCAAAGGATCCATTTCTCTACACATACACATACATATACAGAAAGCCAAGCTAAGCTATCTGAGTTTACTCTAGAACAACAAGAGAAATATCTTATATAAAAAAATTTAAAAATCAATAAGCTTATATTTGGACAAGCCACTAGAAGCTTATATTTGGACAATGTATAGAATTTTTTTTTCCATCTACACAGTTTGTACAACATAATATGACTGTTGCATCTATAATTGTCATATGAATAAAATCATCTATATATGTAAATAAGTACTACCTCCAGGTAGAAAAGAATTTGGTTAAATGATGTCATTCCACTACACAAGCTAGCCAACTTTTCTAATTAAATCACCCCTATTAACATCCCAACTCCCGTGTTACTTTTTAGACATTGAGAAGATTTGCATGCGGAGATGGGGGGCAATGGAGAAATAAATGGGTGGTGAAAGGATATTTTCTAAGTTTAAATTTCTCTAAATAAGCTGATTTTCTATGACTTCAACTTGTAAAACTCAATAATTTATTTTCCACCAATTTTAACTTATTTTGAAGTTCTAATTGAAAATAACTTATACTTATAAGCTAAATATTTAGCCACAACTTCAACTTGTAAGGAGCATTTGTGATTGCGGTGCCATTTTATTAAAATGTGATGGGTATTCAAGAATCAAGATATTTGTTCTATCTCATAAGATATAGTTTTTTTTGTCGGTGGTCACTAAATAGCCATAGAAAAAAATATGTTAAACAGAATTTAAAGAACACGCCACACTCCTGAGTGCAACCATAAGCTCATAAACGAAAATTAAAATTTGACCAAACACACCTTTGTTATATTATCTTCAAAAACACTTGCCTTGATACATGCCATCTTGGCTAAAATGACAATCTCTCTGTTCTTTTTTATTTGTCATTTTACATTTCTACACAGTTTTTAAGATATAAAGCAAGATTATATATTTATCATAATGTTTGTGATTAATATGATATGTATGTTATTTATATTTATGTGATCAATGGTTTAGTGAAATAATGATTATGAAAATATTTTAAGATGATAGGATTATATTTCATTTTGAAAATGTAGAATAATATTCTTTTAAATATAACTTTTCTAAGAATAATAAGTAAAAAAAGAACTCTGGTAGTATCCTTTTCCAACTGGATGCAATAGCACACAGTTCATCTTGTTAAAAAAAGATTAAAAAAATAGTACAATTGGAGCACTGCAGTGTGCACGTAGCATTTTATAGGAGATATAGCTTGGCCAGGTGGCAGCGGGCCGACATTTTTGTCTTACTGTTCCTCTCTAATCTCTCTTGACCAGAAACACACAGGTACTTAAATTCACTGACCTGTGGGTCCTACATTCTGTTGGGCAGGGTTGTCAGTGACAAGGTACATCATTTTTTGTCTCCATGTTGTTGAGCTGGTCTCGATTAATTTGTCCGTTTCCACGGGGACATTTCTTTGTCCCGATCCGCCTTCCCATACTCTCCACAAATAGTATTGTCTAAAATAAATAGTTTCTATCTATATATATGTATGGTAGCCAAATTGATCTTTATATATATATATATATATATATATATATATATATATATATATATGGAGACACTATTCTACACTGATCCTTAGAATAACTATTCTATGCATACCTTCTGTATCGTTGGATCATACATCGATATTAGAATTTTATTGACGGTAGTAATTATCATAAACGGCTCCATTATCTAAAAAATAGGAACTCACACGATTTATTATAATCGCACACTATCCCTAAAAAATAGGAACCGAATAAAACATAATATGAATTTATTGGTCATATACTACAGATTTACTAGACGGACCAGTAAATGTATAGTATATGACCAGTAAATTTACTGGTCACATACTATAGATTTTTGTCAGTAAATTTACTGATCGCGAGCGTAATATAAATTTATTGATCGTATACCACAGATTTATTAGACGGACCAGTAAATGTACAGTATCTGACCAGTAAATTTACTGGTAACATATTATAGATTATACTATAAATTTTTGTCAGCAAATTTACTGGTCGTGTAGTATAAATTTACTGGCCATATACTATAGACATATACTATATATTTTTGTCAGTAAATTCATTAATCATATAATATAAATTTATTGGATGTGAACAAGACGTGGGAGCGCAGTGAAGAAGATGAAGAGGCGGTTGGTGCGGATATCGATCAGTAACAACAAAATATTTCAAATATTTACTGTCGTTATGGAATAAAACGACATTAAATTCTTTTAAACAGAGGATAACCGCTATTTTTATCCAACGGTTGTACTTTATTCTCGTAAGTTAGATCTGACGGTTTCTAGATTGGGTATAAAATAACTATTCTAGGGGGTGGGTGTAGAATATTGTTTGTATATATATATATATATATATATATATATAGAGAGAGAGAGAGAGACTATTCTAACCCACCCCTAGAATAACTATTCTATACCCACCTTCTATGTCATCGGATCGTGCATCGAGATTACAATTTTACTAACAGTAGCCGTAAATTAGACGTCCGTAAATTCCAGTAAAACTTATCGAACCGCTAGCCGTTTCCAAAAAACCTACGATTAGTTTGTTACAATTAAAACCGCAATCTCCCTACAAAATAGGAACCGCCTCAAAAATAGGAACCGAAATCATATATCGACCAGCAAAAAAAGGCAAATCACTTTCATCTACACATTATCAGATACCACAAATCAAAACAAAATCAAGGAGATCGTCGTCACAATATGGCAGTAATCCTCGAATTGATCGACCAGTAAATTGTGAGTATTTATAACATAATCAGCTAATTTACTGTATAGTCTAATTCATTTTACTGACATATTAATCACCGTTTACTACATTACACGATTGTGATTTACTACAGTGTCATTGATACATCATCGCCACCAAGAGAACAACAAGGACCTTGTAGAGTTTTGTTTGGTCCTTGTGATATCTCGTCAAATGAAGGATCAACATATTCAACCCAAGATGATTCCTCATCTCATGTCCATACACATGTAAGTCTAATCAATTCTATCAATTTACTGATTTACAAACTGCACTGGTCAATACTATATTCTCTTAATTCGAAGTACTTATCGTAATGATATATTTACTGATATATATAATTTACTTTACTATTCGTATTCAACCCAATATGATCAAGTAAATATTGGGAAAATGCAATGACTTTATTGATAGTTTTGAACTACTTTACTGTCGTATAAATATGACTTTATTGGTTGAATGATGATCAGCTAGAATATAATAACTTTACTGGTCGTATTGAACTACTTTACTGACCTATGAATATGACTTTACTATTCGTATGATAGTCAAATAGAATATAATGAATTTACTGTTCTATTGAACTATTTTACTCACTTATGAATATGACTTTACTGGTCGTATGATAATCAACCAGAATATATGAGTTTACTGTTTGTATTGAACTACTTTACTGAATTATGAATATGATTTTACTATTCGTTTTAACCCAAGATGATCGACAAGTAAATTGGGTAGATTACTAACATAATCAGCTAGTATGCAATGACTTTAATGTTCATATTGAACTACTTTACTGTCATATAAATATGATTTTACTGGTCGAATGATGATCAGCTAGAATATAATGACTTTACTGACCTATGAATATGACTTTACTGGTCGTAATGAATCTACTGTTCGTATTGAACTGCTTTACTGATTTATGAATATGACTTTACTATTCGTATTCAACCCAAGATGATCGACAAGTAAATTGGGTAGATTACTAACATAATCAACTAGTATGCAATGACTTTAATGTTCATATTGAACTACTTTACTGGTCGAATGATGATCAGCTAGAATATAATGACTTTACTGGTCGTATAGAACTACTTTACTGACCTATGAATATGACTTTACTGGTCGTAATGAATTACTGTTCGTATTGAACTACTTTACTGATTTATGAATATGACTTTACTATTCGTATTCAACCCAAGATGATCGACAAGTAAATTGGGTAGATTACTAACATAATCAGCAAGTATGCAATGACTTTATTGTTCGTATTGAACTACTTTACTGTCGTATAAATATGACTTTACTGGTCAAATGATGATTAGCTAGAATATAATGACTTTACTGTTCGTATTTGTTGGATCTAGGTCAATCTAAGATATCTAAGTTTTGATGATTAATGACGATTTGGATAAATCCATAATGATTAATATTGATCTAGATAATGACAGCTTTGAGGATTAAATGACAACGTAGATAAATCCTGATTTAGCACAAGTAAATTGAATTGATTATCGGTAAACCCTGAATTGGATGCTTTCCTCAGTTGCGGGTTTGATATTGATGCATATGTAGAGGAGGAGCTCGGTGATTGCATCAAGCTTGTACTGATTGATTAATCGAAATGTCATGAGATAAATCCTAAAGGTTGATGACTCCAGTAGTGGATTTGATATCGATTCATATGTTGAGGGGGAGCTCATCATATTAGTCATCTTTGCTTATCTTTATTATAACATGCGCAGTATAGATCGTGTGCGTATGTCCTTATCATATACGGATCTATATGATTGTATTTCATCTTGCACTCATCTATTGATTATTGAATATGGTTTTGTCATTTCACTGGAAAGAGAAACTGTTGAGCTAACTCTTGTGTGGAGTAGTTTCTCTAGTGGTGATTAATGACGACTCATATATGAGACTAATGTTGTGCATTGAGTGTACGTATTGTAGTCTCGGTTTGATTGTAGGATAAAAGCAAGCAAGGGCGTGAAGTGGATGAAGTCGATATGAATCATCTCGAGCGAGGTCAAGCTTAGCGAGGTCGAGCTTTGCGAGGACAAGCGTCAAGTGGTCGAGCTTCACGAGGTCTGACTTCACCAAAGGTAAAATCCAAGATTAAGGATTGTTTTCTTAGGATTTTACCTGTCTCGGTGTTTGAAGACAGACCGGATTGATAGGTTTCTTTTTGCTAGTTTGACCGTACTATTAAGAGGGGTCGGAAACTAGTAGCTTGAATCTATCTAGTGCAGAAGCTCAAATGCATTCATATCATCTTGCACTAGTATCTTTATCGCTCTTGCATTGTTAGAGGATCTAAGTGTAGTTTGTGTGAATTAGAGAAAATGTTTTGAAAACTGCACTTAGTCGTGATCGCCAACTATTTATTCTACTTTATTATCTAGGGCTGGTTATCGATGTATTTGCACATTCTGATCATATCCGTGCTTGATACGTGATCGTGTCGCTAGTTTTGCGGCTTTCTGTTTAGGGTTTGGGTGTGGTCGTAGGAGCTCGAGCTGGTCGTACCAGTCTTCGGCTCGCTTGCGTACGCTCGACCAAACTTTCTCGACCACCTGTTTTCGATCGGATATCAGACCTGTGTGGTCGTGGTCATCGCTGAGTGTCAGCTGAGATATCCACGAGAAAACAACAAATCCGTATGTGCAAATACCGTAAATTGCATTTGAGATGATTTTTGTGTTGGATATTTTGGTAAAAGGAAAGTTTTTGAGTTTTATAGAAATATCTATGCATTTCTAGGTCTTTCTCTTGTTGAAAAAATTGTAGTTCCTTGAGCTATATTTCCAACAAGCCAAAAATCACCTCAATCGGATTTCTGGATCAAAAGTTATGCTTATTTTACTGTCAGTGTGCAGTGGCCGGACTTTGTCTGTGCATGGCTGGACATTGTCCGGCCCGTACAAATTTTTTCAGCTTTTTGCATAATGAAACCAGAGACATTTGCATCCGTCTGGGCCTTTTGTCCGGGAAGGCCGGACTTTGTCCGATATGGCCGGACATTGTCCGGCCTGTACAAATTGTTTGAGCCGAGAGTTAACAGAGACAAATTCTTTCGTCCGGGATTTTTGTCCGGACAAATAGTATCTGTCCGACCTGTGTAAATCTTGTGAGCATTAAAATTAAACTTGCAAACATAGACAAATTCTTTCGTTCGAGGTTTTTGTCCGGACAAATGTTATTTGTCCAGCCTTCACAAATTTCGTTAAAACGGTAACTGACAAGGTTGCCGTTGTGAGTAACGGTCACTATTGGGTTGTACTGACCGGACATTGTCCGAAATGGCCAGACAATGTCCGGCCTGTACAATTTTGGTCCGGTTTCTTGCAAACGGCTAGTTTTCTTTGAGGGCTATATATATATGTTGTGTTTGGCTTCATTTGTGGCTGCTCAAAGAGTTCATATACCAGCTGAAAACATAGCCAAGTCAATTGAATTTGAGTTATTGCATTTAGAGGCTAGAATTGAGCCCAAATCTTGAGTTGATTTGAGAGAGAGCAAATTGTGTGAAGTTAATAGTGGTTAATGCACTTGAATCACCATTTGCTTGCTAAGTGCTAGAGTGTTTGAGCATCTCATTTGCATATTTGAGCTTCTAACACGAGATTTGATCAAGTGAGCGCATACGACTTGTTACTCTTGGCGATCACCTTCGCCTAGACGGTGTCGGAGGAGAGTCACGATCTCTCCAATTGAAGTTTGTCGGAGAGGCCAGCAAAAAATTGTGAAAGGTGTGGTGCTCGCCTATCCGGAGTGGAGAAGGAGCAACTCTAGTGAGATATCCTTCATGGATATAGAAGCGAGGCTCCGAGCGAGCGCTTCAACGAGGAGTAGGGGAGACCGGGCGAGTCTCCGAAACCTCGGTAAAAAATATTGTGTCAATTGCGTATATCTTATTTTCCTTACATTTATCTTGACACAATTATTAAATTTACCATTGTTGCATGTTTTATTGAATAGTTCATATGGTTGAATACAATTAGTTGACTAAATTGCTTTAAAGCCTCATTGTATAATCTAGCTCAAACAATTATCTTGTTCAAAATTGCTTAGTGGGGAAGAAAATTTAAAAGCCTCCTAAACACCCCCCCTCTAGTCGGTATTCTCGATCTTACAGTATTGAACTACTTGACTGACATATGAATAAAACTTTACTGGTCATAATGAATTTACTGTTCGTATTGAACTACTTTACTGATTTATGAATATGACTTTACTATTCGTATTCAACTCAAGATGATCGACAATTAAATTGGGTAGATTACTAACATAATCAGCTAGTATGCAATGACTTTAATGTTCATATTGAACTACTTTACTATCATCTAAATATGACTTTACTGGTCGAATGATGATCAGCTAGAATATAATGACTTTACTGGTCGTATAGAACTACTTTACTGACCTATGAATATGACATTACTGGTCATAATGAATTTACTATTCGTATTGAACTACTTTACTGATTTATGAATATGACTTTATTGTTCGTATTGAACTACTTTACTGTCGTATAAATATGACTTTACTGGTCGAATGATGATCAGCTAGAATATAATGACTTTACTGTTCGTATTGAACAACTTGACTGACAAATGAATAAGACTTTACTAGTCGTAATGAATTTACTGTTCGTATTGAACTACTTTACTATTCATATTCAACCCAAGATGATCGACAAGTAAATTGGGTAGATTACTAAGATGATCGTATGATAGTCAGCTCGAATATAATGAATTTACTGTTTGTATTGAATTACTTTATTGACCTATGAACATGACTTTACTGGTCGTATGATAGTCGGCTAGAATATAATGAATTTACTGTTCATATTGAACTACTTTATTGGTCGTATGATAACAAATTAATGTCCATGATCTGCACTAATCGATACAAAGATTCAAATATCATCACTCCAATTCGTTTACTAGTCGTATGTTCACTCCCATGAATAAAATGAAATGATCTTTACTAGTCGTATGTTCCAACAAGCACTTGTTGATTTACTGCTCGTGTTGATAAATTTACTGATCATATTCAAAATAATCGATTCACTTTACTTTCTTATTACAGTCAGCGAATATTCCTTCGGATATTATACCACATGTGGGAATTACTTTTCAAACTGAAGAAGAAGCTTACAATCATTACAATAGATACTCATATTATGCTGGATTTGGTATTCGAAAGGGGAAAAAAATTCTAGCAATACCACTCGTGAATATTATTGCACAAGACAAGGAAAGCATTGCTCGACAACAGGGGATTATCATCAACGAAATAAGACAACTAGGAGAAATAATTGCAAGACAATGATGAAAATAAAGAAAGATATAAACACTGGAATATGGACAGCAGCAAGATTGATGGTAAACCACAATCACCCTCTTGATGTGTCACCCTTGAAAGTTGTTTTCCATAGATCACACAAGAATTTTGATGAATCAACATTGAGTTTCGTAAGACAACTACAGTCATGTGGTGTAACTCATGGTGCAATTATGTCGGTGCTTACAAACCTCTATGGAGGTCAAGACAATGTCCCTTTCTCATCAAGGGATGTGTTGAACAGGTATGTGAAGTGATTTTTTTTATCATGAAAATTACTATTTACTATTACCATCATGTAATATTAAATAATCAAAACAGGAAAGCAGAAAACAAAAGGGCTGGAAATGCAAACAACGTCGACAATCTGATTATGTTTTTCAAAGAGATTATGTTTTTCAGAGAGATGAAGACAAAAAATGAAAATTTCTACTACGACATCGATGTAGACGAGAATGATGCGATACGTAACTTATTTTGGAGCAACGCAAGCTGTCGTTCTGCTTACCAGCACTTTGGAGACAGCATAACTTTCGACATGATATACAAGACCAACCGATTCAATATGCCGTTGGCGCCATTTCTTGGAGTAAACCACCATCTCCAGACTACTTTTTTCGGTGTGTCACTCCTTAGGGATGAGAGGATAGAGTCATTTGAATGGTTGTTTCAAACATTTCTCAACTGTATGGGTGGCAAACAGCCGATTGGCATATTGACTGGTGTGAAAACTCTTACTCTTTATATTACACAACGTAATATTACCAAACAATAGTTATAAATCGTCTGCAGACTAATTCTTTCCTTCGTCGCAGACCAAGATCCGAGCATGAAAGTTGCCATAAGGCGAGTGTTTCCAAACACAAAACATAAATTGTGCAAGTGGCATATTATGAGGAAATACAAGGAATCACTTGGAAAAATATATGCATCTCAAGAAAATCTGAAGGACGAATTTTATGAAGTTGTAAATCATACCATTACTCCAGCTGAATTCGAGCATGCGTGGCAATGTATGGTTGCCAACAATAAATTAGAAGATATTCCGATGTTCAACTCAATGTGGAATGAAAGAGAGCGATGGATACCTGCATACTTTAAGGAATTATTTTTTGCTATGATGACGTCAACTCAGAGAAGTGAAAGCATGAATAATCTGGTGAAGAAAGATTTCGTCAATCACATGCAATCACTACATAAATTCGCGTTGAAAATGAACAGGTGCATTCAAATGAGGAAAAAATCAGAGGACCAAGAGACATACGATGCAGAGGTAATACTATACATTTAGTATTTAAAGCTTAATGTGAATACACTGATGTTTTACAATATAATGTTGCTGTATCCATTTGAAGACCAACTCAGTAAATTGTACACCAGAGCAGTATTCAAATTGTTCAAACAAGCACTTTTTGATAGCACCGCACTAGTTATAAAGCAAATTTCAACAGAAGATAAAACAAACACGGTGACTCATAGGACAAGCAAATCAAGAGCTCCTTGGAACCAAGATCATTTCATTGTTCATGCAGATGTGTGTGCTGGAAACTATAATTGTGAATGCAAATCATGGGAACACACAAGTCTGATATTTAAAAATATATTTACAATACAGTAAATTTACATCATTATATTAGTAATCTATATATTAACTTTTATTGTTTTGTTTTTCAGGATTATTCTGCTCTCACATACTACGTGCAATGACACATTTGCAAGTTGAAACGATACCACAAATATACATTCTCAAAAGATACACGAGATCTGCAAAAGATGGGACGTCAGAGTTTGACAGTCAAGATGTTAGATCTTTTGGTCTCAACACAACATCTAAATTGTACTGTCACACAGTGCTTCTAAAACAATCAATGTCACTAATAAGGAGGGCATCAAAGAGCGTTGAATCATTTGATATTGCAGTGGAAACATTGCAAAACTTGGGATCACAATTACAAGAACTCCAAGACGAAACTCAAGATGAAGAAGATGATACTTTATATGATGAACGTGACAATCTTATTTCCTATAAAGAGCCGCCATTATCTTCAAACAAAGGAAGAAAAAGACAACAAAGATACAATACCCCAATAGAACTTGCACCATCAAATAGAATGCAAAGAATGTGCGGTAAATATGGACGATATGGTCACAATTTAAGAACGTGCACTGGCAACCGTAATTCTTGAATACAAATTAATATCAATTTATAGTGTAAATATCAAATTACTATAAGGACAACACCTTTTACTAAATGTTCTGCTAGTTGCTTATTTTGTACCATTTTCTGTGCCTCCAGTTTTCTTACCTATAAATATAATTAACCCACAAGCTATATTCAAAACCTTTTTAATAACCCTTGTATGTTGCTATATGTCCATCAAATTCTCATTGGTTTACTAAACCTACTCGTATGTTCACACCTGTCTTTTTACTGGTAAATTTACTGGTCGTATTATTAGACTTTACTGATTGTGTGAGACCAATTTACTGGTCGTATCTTTAATCCCAATGATTTACTGGTCATATCGATGTAAATTCGATTTACTGATCGTGTTGATAAATGTTATGATCATATTGCCAAATTTACTTACCGTACTGGCTTACACGAAAATCACCATATCTACTAACATCATGAACTCACTAATTCCTAGGTCCTAAAGCATGGTTCCCCAACCATCTCGATTCGATTAGCGACTGAAATCGAATTTTGCAAGCTGTAACATCAAGCAATACCAAAATGGCAAAAGAAGCAACCGAGTGAGCTCAATGCCGCACCTTTTTGTGGCGACCGGCCGCAAGAGAGAACCGCCACCGCCACCGGACGCTCCCAGGCGGTCCATGACGGAGCGCTTCCTTCCGGCGGGGATCTTATCAAAGTTACATCGCTAGAAGGCAGAGGCGAGGGCTAGGGTTTCATCGACGAGAAGGGAAAGTAGTGGGAATAGATGAGTTGTAGGGGTGTTTATGTGAAAATGAAATTAGATTAATGTCGAATCATTTACTGGTCATATCGATATTAACTTCAATTTACTGATCGTATTGATACATTTACTAAAGTTGCACTATCAATTTAAGTATCATATGTTACAGATCTGCACTATTCGATATATTATAAGTATTGTTGGCAAATTTATTGTCATATCCTTTAGTTTTTACTGATTGTAAACAACCAATTTACTGATCGTACCGATAAAAACCTCAATTATCGACACTAACTTTGATTTACTGATCGTATTGATGTATTTACTGACATGTTAATTTACTTCACTGTTTGTATTCATCACAAAATGATCGAGCAATAAAATGTGAATATAACTATCATAATCATCTAAAATATCTTGACTTTACCTGTTAGTATTATACTAATTTACTGAATTATTAATATGACTTTACTGGTCGTATGATACCAAATTTGACGTTCTCGCCAGTCAATCTAAGGCTCAAACAATATACAGAATATGACAAAATTACTGGTTGCATATGACCAATTTACTAGTCGTATCGATATAAACCCCAAATATCGACATTAACTTTGATTTACTGATCGTAATGATACATTTACTGACATGTTAATTTACTTTACTGTTTGTATTCATCACAAAATGATCGAGCAGTAAATTGTGAATATAACTATCATAACCATTTAAAATATATTGACTTATACTGTTCGTATTGTACTAATTTACTGAATTATTAATATGACTTTACTGGTCTTATGATACCAAATTTGATGTTCTCGCCAGTCAATCTAAGGCTCAAACAATATACAGAATATATCCAAAATTTTGCACAATTTTTAGATTTACTGAAACATCAATACATAAGTTCATGTTGTCAACTAATAATTTACTGTTACAATAAAATACATTTACTGTTATAACAACAACACTTTACAGTAAATCGATAGATCTTTTCTGTCACTTCGAGATTAAAAATGTTGTTGATTGACACACTTGTCATAAACAAAAACTTGCAAGTGGCACTTCAAGATTAACAGTCACACATTCATAACTATTAATTACAACACAAAAAATTCTGTTTTTGTACAGAAACTGCAAGTGGATTTGTACAAAAAATTTACTTTCACTCGGGTTTGTTTGCTAGTATAAAAGTTGGTAGATCCTTCTGCAAGTTGAGTGCATGGAATATAAAGTAATACAGATACTACGCCCTATACTCGGTGCTCTTCTCCTACATAAAATTTATATCAATACTGTAACATTAGTAACATATATATCAAAATTATTATGAATCAAACATAACTACAAAATGCCACTGACAGGATCGATTTTCAGTCAATTCGTACCCGTCCCATGATTCCATATACTTCATCACAAAAAAACCACAATCATTTGCCAACTTTTGCTTCGGCGTTTTCGCATAAACCTTACGAAATCGTTCAAACTTTGGAAATTTTCTCTTTCCATATGCTTTCTCAAGCAATTGGTCAAACCTTATGACCTACAACATAAAAATGTTCACATTCAGACAGTCATACATTAAGTACTATTACTGTATTGAGTTAAATAACAATTAACAACTTACAATTTGATCAAAAATAGGGTTGTGGTGATCATCCGGGTCACCAAATTTTCCTCTATCCATTGAATCCAGTATATCAATAGTTTTGTTTATTAAGTTGAAGCAATATACCGTCCAATGTCTAGAGTGTAGCATCGGGACGAATATCTAATATTGTTACAACATGTCAAAAGGTTAATAATTTCATAGTATTAAATTTTGTTACTGTCATACTAACTTCAAATTGTTACTTTCATAGTTTAGATTTATTGCCTAAAACAACTTTACATACTAACAAACTATTTTTATTGATTTAAATCTTACCAATTTCGCATTAACCAAGCTAAATCCAATTGTGTTCTCCATCACAGTGATTAATCCAAAATCTACAGAAAATTACGTCCCATGGTGCTCCTCGCAAAGTAATATCTCCTATAAAACATATACATAGTGTTAAATATGAACACTGTATCATATCAAAACCAACACATATTGTCCAACATAACAGATATAGTAGCTTGATAAAACTTACAAAGCATTCGGGTTGAATAAATGCCCTATATCCTGCTGATTCAGTCCTATATTTCTTATCATCATATGTCATGGACTGGCAGAATATTTTTATGAACAAATTTTCCAACTCGCAACCTTCATTGAATGAGCTTTTAACATCTCTTCCATTTAACGCAATACCATCTTCTGTTAATATTATAGTTGTCCTGAAAAAACATCCAAAATTAACAAATCTTTATTCAATATATAAAATTAAATTAATAACTTTCAATAAAAAAAATACTACAACTCACCTATAATAAGGCTCACCCTTTTTGCACAACTCATCGTATATTTGAAAGCATCTAAACCCAGTTTGCCTTTTGGATGCACTAGAATTGCACTTAAATGGCGATATGTACTTAGCAGTTGCCTTCGTCTTGCGCAATCCTCTGCCGAGTTTTCTTTTAGGTGCTTGCTGTGGAGTTGTAATGACTGCTGCAGCATGTAGCTTTGGATCATTGATTACCTTTTTGATGACATCATTTTCCCTCTCCACCTCTTTCATCTTAATAATATCATCGACATCTTAAATTATTGCACCAACTACTCCAAAATAAAAAATTTAGTTTAACTGTTACCAACATATTAGATTATATGACTTAAATTTACTACTTTTACAGTCATTCAAATAAATATTTACTGTATTCCGAATATCTATTTGCGGTCCTGTTAAATACATGTCCTAATATGATTGTTCATACAGCAAATTTACTACTCAATTTTTGGTATTGTAGATTAAATTTATTGTACTAACCACTATAATTTACTGATTCTTCATAATATAAACATAAGATATGATGTTTCAATTGACAACTGATTCAACACACATGGGTCATGGTAAAAAGGTTCGTGTTGTCGCAGTTGTGGCATGAATATGGATAAGAGCAAGCGTCAGTTCAACAATCGATTCCACACATCGTCCGTCTATAAATAAAATAAGGTACCACTACATTTTAGAGCTTTACTACAACAATAATTTACAAATATGATTTCTCACGTAACTAACCTTTCTCCACATCTGTCTTCTCAGATTTGTCCTGTTTTTCAATTCCAGATGTCTCCACAACATTCTTCTCGCCGCCATCATCTGCACATTCAAATTTAATGTCATAGTAACTTAAAAGATACTGTCATGTCAATCTAATTTTCTGTATTCTCAAATAATCCCAAATTTTACAACCACTTCCCAATTATATGTGACGACACTAACCAATAATTGTCGGCCCCGTTGCTTTATTGAGAGAAATTCGAATATTTCGCGCAACCAATGCATGCAAGAGGGACATCATCGCCATCGTTCTCAGTAATATTTCTCTCTTCACTAGATTTATTCATAGATTTAGTACCACTCCCTTGTTTGTTCATTGGTTTGCATGGAGCATTCGATCCAATCTTGCGTTTCCCAATTATATTTTTGATCTTCAAGACTAATTCGCCTCTGGCATTTCAAGCTTATTGTCGAATTCCTTGATCTTCAAAAGCAATTCAGCTCGACAATTTTCAACATCCTTATCATACGACTTTACAGCTTCCATTACTTTATCCTTCTCCACACCATCAATAGAAGACAGCAAATCACCTAGATGGCTATCCATGCTTGGAATCGAAGATGGAATATCATGGCTCTCAACATAAACACCGGCAAATTTACTTTTGATTTTATTCTTCGCATAGCAACTGTCTTTGGCATTTTTGAACTGAAAATCATAATATTAAATTCATGTCAATAAATCATGATCAATACCGACATATTACATTAATTCACTGTGCAGTGTTAATATGGCATAACACTAAATTTACTTTCTAATTATAACCGCTTCACTGATTCAGTCAGTAAATTCATACCTAAAAAATAGTAAAGTGTGATTCTTCTTATAGTAAATTTACTGCTATCCGATTCATAATACATTTAATTTACTGCTCGACAAATTGACTCATGCGTGCATAAACATGAAACATGAAACATGAAACATGAAACGTAATATTAAATTCATGTCAATAAATCATGATCAATACTGACATATTACTTTAATTCACTGTCCAGTGTTAATATGGCATAAAACTAAATTTATTGTCTAATTATAACCACTTTATTGTCTTAGTCAGTAAATTCATACTTAAAAAATAGTAAAGTGACATTCTTCTTATAGTAAATTTACTGGTAACCGATTCATAATACATTGAATTTACTACTTGGCAAATTGACTTATGTGTGTATAAACATGAAACATGAAACGTAATATTAAATTCATGTCAATAAATCATGATCAATACTGACATATTACTTTAATTCACTGTCCAGTGTTAATATGGCATAAAACTAAATTTACTATCTAATTATAACCACTTTACTGCCTCAGTCAGTAAATTTATACTTAAAAAACAGTAAAGTGACATTCTTCTAATAGTAAATTTACTTATTGTCTAATTATAACCACTTTACTGATTTAGTCAATAAATTCGTACTTATAAAATAGTAAAGTATGATTCTTCTTAAAGTAAATTTACTACTAAAACCAAGCATAATCACTTTATTTTTGTAACATTAAACTCTTTCTGATATGAGAGTAAAGTTTGGTACTTACTATAACAAATATAAAGCTCAACAAATTGACTTTGTACACGCATAGTGCCTAAACATTACATAAATCATACACTTTCAGGTTTAGTATGAAAAATACTCACATCTAGCTTTCCATAGTGCCTCCTATTCTGTGCATCCTTGCGTAAAACGTCAGCTACCTCCAGTTTGATTATCAATTCACCACTGAAAAAATTGACACGAGGCGTCTGCTTGATACCAATGGAATGCCGACAATATAAATTGTCCAAGCAATAAACCTGTAAAAACATGAATTAAAATATATGAATACATGTTTACCAACAAGATAAATTGTCCAGGTAATAACTTTAGATATTTACAATTAAAAAAACACTACACCCCTGGATGGTATTTCTCTTACGGTTTCCTTGCCAATGCCGTGAAGCGGCCCTTAGGTTGTTCACAACAGCTTGGCACCAGTCCATTCTACCAAAACTTTCTACATCCCTCACAAGGCTAGCAAGTTTTGAGTTTAAATAAAAGCAACTAGTGCACAATAGAAACTTGTTCATCAAGACGAGCATGAAACATTGCAAAAAGAACTTGTCAACACTTCCACGCCTAATGCATTCGATCAGTTTGTCAATATGGAAATTTTTATTCCTACCAACACCTAGACGGTTCATAAATGATGACATGTCGGCTTCCCTGTCTGCAATAGGTGCATCCATTGTTCCTTTTGGAAGACCAAGCACACAGTGGACAGCATGAGACGTGATGGCAAGTCTTTTGTTGTTTGTTACCAAAATCTCCATCGATTCCGGATTAATTCTACCATAATCCACTCAATCAAATCCCTAGAACCAATCCTGTCTACGTTGAAATCGATCAAGCATCCAAATCCAATCTCCCTTAACGTATTCTTTTGTGCCTCATTCAACAACCTTACTAGATCATATATTCTTTTTGGCTCACACCTGATATTGATGCAAATCTGCAAAAAATACAAACTATAATATTAAACAATGAGATAGAAGATATTTAACTATGGCATACATGCATATTAACTAAATGTATTCATGTATTCAGCTAATTTACCTTGGATTTTTTCTCTACGTGAAACCGCTGAACAAAATCGTCGTCATCATTCAGCGTATCTACATCATCTGGTTGAATAATTGCGTATCTATTGTCCTCGTTTTCCTGTAAATAATGGCAATACAAAACTTAAAAACTCAAATATACTAATAGAAAAACAAAAACAATTACAAAACAGCTAAGGTATAGCAAAACAAAACCTCATTATAATCGGGATCTTCACCGAGATGCTTTTCGTGCTCCTCATCACCAAATGCCACTTCCCTGTCTCTCTTTTCTCTTGAATCAAATTGCAGCTACGATACAAAAACATATTTATACAATCAAATAACATTACAATTCTGTTTAAAGAATGCAAAAATAAACATACCCTAGTAGATTTTGCAAGGCTTCCTTGTGTCGGATCAAATGAGATAACCAAGGCGTTTTGGCTATCCGACATAACTACCTTCCTAAGCTTCTTAGGAACCTTGCTAGCAGCCTTTACAATACCCTTCCGAGACGACATTGTTTACAAAATAATACTGAAAAAATAACAAATTTATAGTCTTGAAACAACAAATTTACTACCTAAATGTACTATCTCTTCTCATACTACAAAGGCTATGATTTACTGGTAATAACTACAATGTAATAACGAAAAATTAAAATTCACTGGTAGTAAATCAAATTCTAATCTATTTCAATATCACGATCCAGTCATAATACCACAAATTTACTGACTAAAATGTACTCCCTTATTGTAATAGAACAGTTCATCAATTTACTTTCGATTTACTACTAAAGTTGATAAAATTTACTATACAAACAAATATAATTTACTGATCTCTAATTGTAAAAGAACATATATCCGAAAACATCAATTTACTGCTCACTCTTTGGTAATGTAGGTTGAATTTACTGTATGAAACACTACAATTTACTGACAATATGCTGTAAATTTACTACCCACTCTAATTGTAAATTTACTGACGAACATCTAATTAAATTACCTATTTCAAGAAGGTAATGTACATTCTGTGCATATTGTCAGTAAAATGTACTCCCTTATCGTAATAGAACAGTTCATCAATTTACTGTCGATTTACTACTAAAGTTGATAAAATTTACTATACAAACAAATATAATTTACTGATCTCTAATTGTAAAAGAACATATATCCGAAAACATCAATTTAGTGCCCACTCTTTGGTAATGTAGGTTGAATTTACTGATAATATGCTGTAAATTTACTGCCCACTCTAATTGTAAATTTACTGACGAACATCTAATTAAATTACCTATTTCAAGAAGGTAATGTACATTCTGTGCATATTGTCAGTAAAATGTACTCCCTTATCGTAATAGAACAGTTCATCAATTTACTTTCGATTTACTACTAAAGTTGATAAAATTTACTATACAAACAAATATAATTTACTGATCTCTAATTGTAAAAGAACATATATCCGAAAACATCAATTTAGTGCCCACTCTTTGGTAATGTAGGTTGAATTTACTGTATGAAACACTACAATTTACTGATAATATGCTGTAAATTTACTGCCCACTCTAATTGTAAATTTACTGACGAATATCTAATTAAATTACCTATTTCAAGAAGGTAATGTACATTGATCTCATAAAAAAAAGAAGGTAATGCACATACAATTTACTGTCCGAATAACTACATTTACACAAATCAGTAAATTTACCAACAAAAATATAATTCTTACCTATTTCAAGATCAAAATCCGGATTGGCGAGACGTGAATGGCGCTTGCGATCGAGTCGAGGAGTTCTGAAAGCGCGGGTTGGAAACACGGGAAATCCGGCGACAAAAAATCGACAAACCGGTTGCCTTGAGGGAGCGACGGCTTGAATTTTTAACAAAGCTTAGTGGAAAAGATGAACAGTTCATGGGAGAGTAGTGGAGAAGGCGTACCGGAGAAGATGAAGAAACAGTTAGCGGGGATATCAGTAACAATAAAATATTTTAAAAACTTACTGCTGTTATCCACCTTTACAAACAGCGTTAAATCCAATTTAACACAGTAACTGCTATCTCTATTCAACGGTTCTAATTTGGTCCAGTAAGTTAGATCGAACGGTTCCTACGGTGGGTATAGAATAGCTATTCTAGGGGTGGGTGTAGAATAATGTTTGTATGTGTGTATGTGTGTGTATATATATATATATATATATATATATATATATATATATATATATATATATGGTAGTGACCTTGTTCTCGAAAACAACAACAAATTTTATAAAAAGCATGTGAAGTTTTGTTTATAAGTAAATATTTAATTTTTTTTATGTTATATACATCTCTCTTCACTATTGGATTAAATATCTCCTAAGTCTAACGCTCTAAGGTTTTATCTAGCTCTCTACTTAATTTTTTCAATGATAATGATCTGACGGTGGGTGGATGTGGGGTAGCGAGACGGTGGTGATGCCACCACCAGTTGTAGGTCAAGGCGACCGCAGGGGAGATGGGTGACGGATGGGTAGTGGTTGTGATGGTAATGCGGCGATGCGGCAGTGGATTGGTGAGGGTGAAGAAGATGGGGGCAACGCTGATGGATCGAGAGGAAGAGAGAGAATAAAATGTGTGGAGAGAAGAGAGATTAGAAATTAAATCTAGATTTAGATATAAAGTATAAACATGTAATTTAAAAAAAAGCAGGGTAGACACTTTCTTTTCATTTGAGATGTCAGCGTATTGTGTTTATAAGCATACTATCGCAAGTACAGCTCAGATCGAACGTCCAAATAAATACCAATAAAAAAATGGTCAAAATTTTTGCTTTTCCCGTTTTCATTTTCGATTAGTATTACGGGTAAAATTTAACAAACTTATTATTTTACGAACATATATTGACAAGTACGACATGTATTTGTCACTTCATAAAAAGTGGTAAGCGATGGCAATTAACTATCATGTGGAAGCATTGAGGCCTTTTTCCTTCGCAAAACCATACAACAAAGAACAAGCGGTTCTTGTGTAGCAAGTAAATTTTATCATTTCTTAACTAGAAATAAGTCACAGTTTGGTAATGTGTTGCATTCTCAAAATTTTATTTGATATATTATTTTTGGATGTATCTATTTGATAATTAATAAAATAATAATAATATCTTACTAAATATGACAAATATCCTTTATAACTACCATGTCATATAGTATGAAAACACACCACAACAATGCCTAAAGAGATGAATAGAACTATTGGGTTGACTTGGGGCAAATAGTTGTTTTTTTTAAAAAAAATTATACCATACATTTAAAAGTCTAGATTAGTATTCACATTCACTTCACTCAACTCCTTGTCCTTTCCCTCCTCTCCTTCCTCACCGATGCCACAGAACCACCCCCAGATGGACCCTGCCCCCTGTGGTCGCCAATGGCAGCCATTGCCTCACCCTTAGGCCGTGCATCTAGTGATGCATAGAAGGGGTTAGGGAAATCCTACAAAAATTAAATATAATAATAAGAATTTTAATCTAATAATGAGAAAATGTGTATACAAAATAAAAAAAATAGATAAATACCCCTAGCAAAACTCTGAAAATATTAAGAAGTTCTAACCAATTTATCAATATTTCTCATTTTCGATCTATCTTGGAGAGAGAAATATAAATGTTGGTCATGCAATTTTATCTTTAGATCGAAGAAAAACATGACTGATTTAGTGCATGTGCTATTTTACTTTAACAGAAATTGTGAATGATTATTTAATCCAATTATGGCACTTATTACAAATATGGACTATTAAGTAAAATAATTTAGTTGTTGGGAGTAGCTTTCTGGCCACTCAACATGTCATATCCATGATACAGAGAGATGCATGTTTACGTCAATAATGAGCATTCCAACAGACCAACACTCCATGTGAGAGAGAGAGAGAGAGAGAGAGAGAGAGAGAGCATGATTTTGACAATTAGCTGCTTATATATTTTCTTTTGAGTTTAATGGGGGCTCTAAGGGGCTATTTGGGATGATTTTTACAATAAACTGCTTATATATTTTCTTTTGAGTTTAATGGGTTATTTGGTTTATGTCTTTGTCAATATGTCTAGTTTTCAAGTAAATCTCAGATTTGCCTAAAATTTTGAGAAATTTTGTTTGCAAGGCAAGCAAGAGTCTGGAACTGTTTGGTTGGTGTTAAGGTTGGAAGAAAAGTTCGAGACTTGTGAGTTGTTCGAGTTCAACTTAGTTTTTAGTTCGGTTCGAGATCAATTCAAAAAATGAGTCGAGTTTAAACATCTTTTCTACCTCGGATGGAAAGCAAGCTAAGTTCAAGCCTGACCAGCTTACTCAGTTTTGACTTGATATAACTCAAATTTCTTAAATATCTCTATTTAGATTTCAGTATGAGTACTAATTTAACATCTTAACTTTTATTTTTAAAAATTGCTATCTCAAATAGCCTTGTGTAGGAATATTTTATACAAATAATCCTTAAAAAAAAATAAAATAACAAATTTAACCCCTAGTCCTGAGAATTTACAAAAATAATCATTTCTTATATGCTAGAGGACAGAGATGAACAGCAAGTGGAACTACCACACATGTGCTGTGTGGCAGATGTGGCACACCATATATGCAGCAAACACCACCACCCATGCATCTGCATGCATGTAGTCCATACAAGCATAGCCTTGCTACCCACAGGATGCGTGGAAGATGCTTGCCGCAAGACTCTGGGCCCTATCTCAAAAGAAATATATTATTTTTATAAATTCTTTAGATTAGAGGTTAGATTTTTTTTATAGGGTTATTCATACAAAACATTCTCTTATGTAGTGCCAAATATAACTATTTGGTGAAGAAAATTTTCATTCTTTTTTTTTCGCTCTAGGGAGTTTTCTCTTTTTTTTTATTTTTTGCGGGTGTGCCATTTTGTTTTAACATAAAATATAAAGAAAATATAGGAAGACAAGAAATATTTGCACAAATAAACTTCTTTTTTATTAATCCTTATTGAATTACAAAAATACAAATATTTGTGCTTTTTGCTCCTTTATCTTCCATGTCATGATGGAATCTGACAGCAGGGATTGTATGGATCTCTGACTCCCGAGGTTTCGTAGAACTCCCAGTTAATTATCTCTACTAAGTTAAAGTCTCCTCTGATTAAGCGGCGATTTGTGGTTGTCTTCTTCAAGCTTCACTTTGCTCTTCATGGAGTGGATGAAAGATGCAATGCAATGCAATAGGTTGTGGTGACGGTGGCCTCTGCTTCATCAGCTTTGGTCGTGAAATTGTCTAGTCTCGTTAGCACCAGGATGGAGATAAGATCACATGGCTAATCTCGTCGGCACCTAACCATGTGCTTGTCCGACCTCATCAATCATAGACAGACTTGTTGTCTTTATCTCATTAGTATCTTGCAACAAGTTTATTTTGCCGATGGACAAAGCTTGATGCGGTGCAGAGTGGAATTGACCTTTTCCTCATCCGCACTTGGTCAATTAATTGTCCAGTCTCATCGGCCGCAATCGAATGTAGGTATGGAGGTGAAAAGAGTTATGTAGTCTTGCACGATGCGTATGACAAGTAGAAACAATGCTTTGTCGAATTAAACGTGCTCTCTTGAAAGCGGCGCATAAGCAACTTGATAAGAGAGAAGTGGCATGCTTGGTTGCATCTAGCATACTTGGTCGGGCGGACGGGCGTATGTCACTGGAGACTTTGAAGAGACGCAATGCATTTCCGAATCTTTTTGGGAATCAATCAGATGCTTTCTATCTTCTTGTCTTGCTGATAGATCACAGAGGCAGGCGCAGATTGCACTCCTGAAGTGAAGACATCATAGATTTATCTATGACTCACTATTAAGGATGAAGGCCATCATGGTGTCGCTGAATAGAAATAGAGCCTAGGTTTAGAAATATTTTTATAAACTCTTACTCTTGCCTCTGTCTTTTGATTCTGCCTTCCCCTCTGTGTTTCTTGTTCGATAAATTTTTGAATTTGTCATGAAAAGTCCCATGTGATCAAAAGTGATAAAATAAAAATATAATTTTAAAAGTGAGTAAAACTGGTCAAAAAAACCCCACTGGTCAAAAAGGGCTAAAATAAAAAATATACATGTGTGTTCACTGTTGAAAATAATAAAAATTGATCATTGGTCGAGTAAGACCTAAGTTAGGTCTGGTCTAATTTGAACCAAACTGGTTTGGTCACACCGACAAAAGTGGTCTGGTCGCACCAACAAATCAGTTTAATTGAGTTTGGCCAAATTAGATTCGGACTAGGCCTGGTCGAAATTAGACATGGACTCGAGTCTGGTCGAATCAAGTCCTGGTCGAGTTCGAATCAGACTAGAGCCTGGTCAAAGTCGACCCGGATTGGGTCTGGTCGCACCAACATTCAGTCTGAGTTCGAACAGGATAAGAATAAGCATTAAACAAATATTTTTAATTATTTAAAAATCAATGTTTATCTCTTTTCAAATTCAAATCCCCAAAAATCTCTGATTGTTGGATGGTTGCAACCAACTCATAGCCTCTATAAATAGAGAGGGGTGCTAACTTTTTTTGAGGTGGATGGAAGTAGACAGAAGACCGACGCCAGAAGACGGAGGGCTGAAGACGACTAGAAGAAGCCTCTCTGTTCGATCAGAGATCCATGAAGATGATCATGGGTGAGTGCTGGTCATATATCTAGCATCTACCATGCATCATATCAGAGGTGGAGGCACTGTTCGTGGTGCCTGTGCTAGCCATTCATGAAGATCAAGAGAACATGGAGAAAAGGGAGCCCCAATCCAGTGAGCGCCCCAGGATTTGTGTCGAATTGACCAGATAGCAATTTGCAATTTGATTATTCCTTCTGGCCTTGATCAATTCGCAATTCGAGCATAGGCCGAATTTGACCACGACCAGATCGGCAATTGCCATTCAACCATTCCTTCTGGGCTTGGTCCAATTCAAAAATCGATCATGGGTCAAATTCGACCACGGCCAGATCGACATTTGCCATTGAACCATTCCTTCTAGGCTTGGTCCAATACGCAAATCAATCGGGGGTCAAATTTGACCACGACCAAATCATATTTACCATTCGACCATTCCTTCTGGGCTTGGTTCAATTCGCATTTCGATCAGGGGTCAATTTCGACCACAACCAGATCGTATTTCCCATTCGACCATTCCTTCTGGGCTTGGTCCAATTCACATTTCGATCAGGGGTCAATTTCGACCACGACCAGATCGACTTTTGTCATTTGACCATTCCTTCTGGATTTGGTCCAATTAGCAAATCGATCAAGGGTCAATTTTGACCACGACCAGTCATGCAAATTCGACCAGTGGCCTCCAAGGTCGAATTCGACCAAGGAGAGGTTTTTTTCAGAGTAATTTTTGTTTGTCCCACGGGAGGAGATCGATAATAACTTCTCAACCAGAAGTCCGATCGACCCCGAATTTTTACACGAGACAGAAGACTCCATGAGCAGTATGTCCTCTAAGTCACACCTTGATCGAAGGGCAAGAAGAGCTCCAGTAGACCAGTGAAAAGAAGCTCTGTCTTGCTAAATTCCAGCTTGACGCATAAGCAATGCATTGAAGATAATTTTCAATCTGACGATCTGTTTGATCTCAAATTTTAATAATAAGATCTATCCAGAAACTATTGCTCCAAGGTTCACCTTGATCAAAGGGCAAGAAGAGCCCCAAAAGATCATTGCAAATAGTCACTGTCTTGCTGAATTTTAATTTGACATACAAGTAATGCAATGAAGATAGTTTTCAATATGACGGTTCGATTGATCTCAAATTTTTCATAAACAACCAAGGATATGTCCAGTAACTATTCCACAAAGTCCCACCTTGATCAGAGGGCAAAAAGACCATCATAAGACCAATGCAAACATGTTATGTCATGTTAAATTCCAGCTTAATGTACGAGCAATGCATTGAAGATATGTTTCAATCCGATGATCCGATTAATCTCAAATTTTGATGAGCAATCTAAGATTTGTCCAGAAATTATTCCTCCAAGTTTCAAACCTATCAGAGGTTAGAAAGGTACCCATCCAGTTGATCAAAGAGAAGCCAATGTTCCATCATGCCTGAAGTTGTCAAGACAAGGCCAAAATATTTCTAAGCCATTGATGCATGTTTCAATATGCTTCCTATCATACAATGTGTATTTCCTAAATCTAAGGAAGTCAAAGGTGTTATCACAATCCACTATAACTCCATACTTTCCATGTTGCTAAGTACTGATGAGGCGAATGCGACATTTTTGTTCAGGTACCGACGAGGCCAAACAACCCCTGTCTGTGACTGACGAAGCCGAACTCCATTCATGTTGGGTACTAATGAGGTGAAGGCAGCCATTCGTTTGCGACCAACAAGTCTGAACAACCTCTAGTTGAACATTGACGGATATTCCAATGTTCACCACATTTATTTGTGATAGCACAATAGACTGATAAAACTATAGGTTTGTATATTTGCATGCATAAGCATCCATATTGCACTCATTCGTCAAGAACAAAGTTATTTTGAGACTTGAAGACAACAACCATCAGCACAGCATAATCAAAGGTGTTATGTAGACTTGTTCTACAAAGGTAATTAATCAAGAGCTTTTCAAAAAACCTGAGCAACCATGAACCATGCAATACTCTGAAATCAAGATGTACTTTCCTTTGGCGCAGTAAAAGATTATAAATCCCAAAGAGACTTGTAACTTGTAATTCTTTTTAGAATTAATAAAGTGTATTGTTTCCTCTAAGATTGCACATTCTCTACCATTTTATTTGTATGCTTATGTATACTGGAACACCCGCAACACGAAAAAGGAGCCAATTTCCTGAAAGAGATCTTCTCGGTGAAACATTTGTCTGCCTCCGTGTGTCCTCTGTGCTCTTCTTAAAGGTTATGAGAAGTCTCTTTATATAGAGTTTAACCTACCCTATTTTCAGGGAATAATTATTTATTACTCACGAGTATTCTAGTCTTTCTCTCATCACATGTGGGACTAGTTGAGGGGCATCATTTATCCACAAAAGGCATTGTTTATCCAGATGGCTAATGAGATTTTAATACACTTGTGAAGCGCCCTCTTTCATGACGCATGGGTCCACCTAGCTCAAGGGACCTATATTTTATTTTCTTTGTTTATTTTATTCTTTCCTTATTTTTGGTACAAAAATCTATTCAACAATAATTACAACTTAGGATTTTTACTTTCATAATTATAAATTATAAGTTATCTAAAAATTGTACTTCCATATTTAGCTCAAGATCAACTTGAGCTCATTGCAAGTCAAGTATGAGTCAACTTTTTAGCTCGATCTTTATCTCGACTCGACTTGAACTCGCTCAATTTCTAAAACAACTCGAGTTGAATATGGTCTAACTTACTCGACATCAACTCATTTGCAGCCTAGTTGGTGCCTTGCCTTCTAAAAGCATAGAATGAAACAAGTGAAACAAATACACTTTGAGAATGATAAAAGTATAAAACCAAAATATGTTAAATAGATGAATAATACCTCTTCAAAATATTTTACTCTAATTAATTGATAGAGGAGCTCTGGCCGTGAGGTACAGTGGCTCCAATGGTGGCAAGCAGTTGCGACATTCTTGGGAGACGACAGGCGGTGCCATCTTCGGTGACGGTGACGCTCGCAAGTGGGGCGCAAAGCCACCTCAGCCAAGGTGCTCGAAATCAAGCACCTCATGTTAGTCAAGGAGAGGCCTCCTATTTGGGGTCAAGGCTGACGCGAGGACGACAACCAAATAGATCCCAAGCAATTTGTGGGTGTGTGCCAGGCTGGGTGATTTTTATAGGAATCCCATCCAAACAGATCCTCAAGGCCCTTATATATCACTTGTTCAACCATAGAGTGGTGCATTTCTTTCTTGGTAATACAGATGACTTATTATTTATATTTAAAATTCCGCATCTAGAATTAGATGTCTCACTGTTATATGGGTCCAACCACATTTTATTAGCCTCACGAAACAAAATTTTAAAATTTTGTAATGGTCTATTTTGAAAAATAAACTTTGTACTAGCATAGAGCAAAATTTTCCTTGAAAGTAAATAATGTAAACTAAATTAAATTTAGTCAAAAATTATTTCTAATCTGCATATATTTTGGGTTAAACCTCTGACCCACTTCTCACCCAAAACCAAACGAGGTGTAAGAGTATTTCTTCTGCCAAATAAATTTAGTCACATCACTTGTATCGGAAGGTCCAATAATGTTGCCGATAGCATTGTTTGTTTCATTTTCTTCGAAGATCCAAAACTACTGCCTAGTTTACATTTAAATTTAATTTTGCTCATAGTGTTGAAATGACCGGCATGACATCTCCACGTCGCCTCCAATCGAAAATAATAGAATACTTAGTCCAATTGAAATCATTTTAAATCTCCGATCAAATTGGAATCAATTTTCATTCCAATTGGAATCTATTTGAGAATTGAAATAATTAGGATAAAATACACTTTTTGTATCTGTGTTTTGCCTTGCGATTCAATTTAGTCCACCTATTTCAAAATAATTCAAATTAAACTCTCTATTTTCAAAGTGATTCTTTTTTATATTTTCTCTAATACAAGCACCAAGGGAAGAGTCTCTTTGGAGAAGAGGGAACAAGTTACATATGTTGAGTCTCTCAGAGAATTAAACATTCTAATATACTTGGTGTTTGAAGAGCCTCTTTAGCTGAGTTCATATGCAAAGAGTCTCCCCAAGAGTAGAACACTGCAATGATTTGGTTCTTGGGTTGCTTTTTTCGGTGGATCCCATTTATAAAATATTGATATGTATTTTTTACAATAAATGATTAATAATAGTTAAAATAATTATTGAAGAAATTATATGCGGATAATTCCAAAACAAAAAAAAATAAAGACTTGCAAATAAAAAATTTAACAAAAAGAAAATGAATTTTCTTATTAAATTTGAACATTAAAACATAAAATTTAACATGCTAAATTGAGTATATTCGGGCATTGAAAATTATAATTTAACATAAACATGCGAATTGAAAATTATTGAAATTTAATAAGACGACTACTAATTAGTATGATTGCCTCCAAACCGCTACCAAATATGTTCAATCAAATCCCTTTACGAAACTACCGTAGGATTAATATCCATTTGGACTTTTAGGAAAACATTATGAAGCAATAGTGTAGGATGATGTGGGATTAGTGAGTCCAAATGAGCAAAGATGGGTCATATTTATAGATGAATAAGTGTACAATTTTTTCTGAACTTTTTTATATTTTTTAAATCGTTTATGAATTTTTGAACCTATAAATAATAAAATAGTACCCCAAAGACAGCCATATTTAGTCACTGTCACGTGGGACCACTCAAAAAAATTTCCAACGACTAGTTTTCATTTAAATTCCAAATATTGTGATTGATGGGTGGCCAATCGAGCCTTGGACCCACCTGTCATGGAATGTGTGCACAGCACAATTCCAATAGCTCGATTTTAAAAAAATTAACACACAGACTGACATGTGAGCCAAAACAAAACTGGACCCGCCTGTCAGCGTCTTGAGTGAACGTAGATAGGGTGTGCACCAAATGCGAGGTGTAGTGGCTGCCTCTTTATGCATCTCCGTCTCGTTCATGCACTCACGTTCACCGAGTTGGTAGTTGAGCTGGGCATCACGCGCCTTCGCACGCTGGTGTTGGAGACAGTCTTAGTCTCTAAGTGATTTATGTGAGTTGTTTTAATGACATAGCTTTATGTGTATGGATGATGTGATGATTTATGTCCACGTCGATAGCTTACTAGCCCAAAACCATTTCATTTTCTTCCCCCTTCAATAGGTAGATAACAACATCAACATGAACACTATCATGAATGTCACTAAACGTGTTGTGGTGATTGTGCCAATATCCAGTGTTGTAATTGTAATCTTTTGTGTGTTAAGTATGTATATGCATATATTTGTATCTTATGGGTTGGATCCACTTAGTCTTATATTTTTTTAGGCTATACCTATATATACCGGTTTTAGACTATAATACAATTTGAGGTTCCAATCTAATATGGTATCAGAGCTAAGACATCCTAAACCCTAGCACCACCACCTCCCGTCATTGCCCGTGGCCTCAACATCCATCCCTGCTCATGTTGTTATCGCCCTCCTCCTTCCGCCGCTCATGCCGCGCCGCCCCGTGCTGTCATCCTCCTCCTCCAGCTGCACGGGACGCCACCCTCCTCCGACCACCTCCTCTCCTCCTGTCGCCTCTCCATGCCGCACACTTGCCACACAAGACGTCGGCCCTCCTACAGCAACCTCCTCTACTCGAACAACTCTCTGACTACCCTCCTCTGGTTGCCCGCGTTGTTGTCGCTCCCTTCTCCGCTGCTGCCACTTTCTCCTATAGCCGCTAGGCGCCAATGTGCATAGGACGCCTCCTTTACTCATAAGCCCCTTTTCTATGGTTCTTTAAAAAAAAAAAGCACCAGCTTCTCTATGCTGCTCTTGTTGTTTTGATGTCTTCTGACTCTTCAGATCATAGCAGTTCCTCCGTCACGATTCCTCCACCCGTTGGTACGGCTTCTTCAGCTTTGGGTGGTTTCTCTATACCACTCTACGATGTCAAGTTGAACGGCACCGGTGACTACAAGGAGTGGTCTCTCCTCATGTCCTCTCTCCTCAACGGACTTGACCTACTAGGGAATGTGGACGGCAAACTGTCGAAGCCGACAACCAATGACCTTACTTTACCCACTTGGCTGCCCGACTAAGCCAAGGTGAAGTATGTCCTTTTGCAGAGTACTTCGTCAGCCATCGATTGAGTGTCTCCTCTTGCTCAACCTACAAGGACATTTAGGATTTCCTTGCATCTCACTACTAGTAGGCAAGTAGTGCCCTTCGTTGGTCCATGTGGCAACAGCTCTCTGCCTCCCAGCTAGGAGAGCTTACTATTGAGGAATTCTACAGTCAGTTCTGTGCTATTTGGCTACAGTTGGACTCTATGGCGACCACAGATGCAGGGCCTCTCACTCTCCAGGAGCGGGAGCAGAAGCGGGTCTTCCACTTCATGATGCATTTTTGTTCAAAGTTTGAGATCGTTCAATCTCAATTTCTGAACCGTGAAACCCTCTACACTCTGGAGGAGGCCGTGAAGGCCATCGTTGCTGAAGAGACTCGACTGTGTTCTTCTTCGACACCTCAGTTTTCACAGTCATACTCCTCGACGACTAGTCCAACTACTCAGCGCACTGGTGAGCGCACCCCTATCGTCTGCTCCCACTACAAGAAGACGAGTCATACTGCTCAACGCTGCTTCAGCCTTCATCCAGAGCTGAAGGCACAGTTTGAGTGTGACCATGCTACTCGTCGTGGATGTTCTACTACAATTGTGCCTCATGTCCCACCTATGGATCAGCCAACAAGGCACAACTGTGACAGCTCCACACCCTTCTCCAACATTAGGCAGCTACACCATCCTCGTCTTCTTTTGCCAGGGCTATTGTTCTATCTACACCACCACCTTGATCAGGTACATCTAGTCCTAGGGTTTTGGATTTAGAGGTTTCCTTTCATATGACATATAATACTTCATCATTACGGTCATGTCGACCTTTGGAGAAGCGTCACTCTATTCAGACTGTTGATAGCACTACCTTACTAGTGACACATCAGGACACTCTTTCTACCACTCAGTTTACTGTCCCTGATGTCTCTTGTGTACCGCAGCTTAAGGTGTGTCTTATGTCTGTACCTCAACTTGCCCAACTGAATTGTTTTATCGAGTTTGATCATATATACTGAATTTTAGACTCTAATATAATTTGAGATTCTAATCTAACATTGTGGACTATTGAATGTTGCTAATATATGAATGGATGACAAATATAAATAGCATAAAATATCTCGTATATGATACCTTAAAATCGATATTTTCTCCAAACCAAAACTTGTAATATATAGTTTCCTAGAATATAAGAACCAGTTCCAAAATATATATATATAAAGAAAAGGATGGCAAAATACAGTTATCTCCTCTGAATTATTGTCCTTCAATGTTTGATCTAGTAGACACTGTTCAGATAGAGGTATACGCCAGCCAGTGCAATGATTCCAACAACAATACCAATGGGCAAGGCTTGCCTGCAAAATTAATCAACAAGATAATTTGTCAAATTAGTACATGTACACAGAACTTAAATGCTGGATACAAGCAATGTTTTGAAAAGAGGATGCTGGGTTCATTCTGGTTGGCTCCAGGGATCTCGGGCCTCAAATATTGGGTGGTATATCAGTTGGACCATATGTCCATATTGGGTTTTCAAAAATTGAAATTATTTTCACATAAATAGTTCTCATGTATTATTGACAGAAATTTAGGATGAAATATGGAAATATGTGTAGCATGTAATATTCATATCAGACATTTTGTATTGAATATTGTAAAGTTTGAACAAAATTTAAATTCATAAATGTTTGTCACAACCATATTTGCAAATATTAATTTTACAACCAATCTATCAGGCCGGACAGTACACACTACTTATTGGTTCGTATAAGTTGATCCTACATAGTGATAGTGGTATATCAATCAATATATCATGTCTAAAACAGGGTTCAAAAAATTGAACTTGGAGTGGTTCTCAAACCATTTCGATTTTTTGAAAATCTCAAACTTTTCCTACAAAGTTACGAATCGGGTTTGGACACGGCCTGAATTGACCAGGCTCGGCCTGAATCAGTCATAAGTCGGAATAACTCGAAATAAATTGGTTATAACACAGAATTAAAATTGGTTAGGATTCAGTATCCAAGTCTTGGATAGTTCATCTGTTTTCGGGACCTGATACAATTGATATTTAGGTATACATATGAGTAGCTATAGAGAATAAAGATAAGTTTTTGCAAGGAATTAGTAAAAATATTTGAAGTTTAATTAATTACCCAATGGCATTATCTCTCTTCATCTGTTCCTTCCTCGCCTTCCGAACATCAGTGTCATTTGCGTTCCTGCCCACGGCTGGTTGGTATGACCTGAATCTTCTCTTTGGAGCTCCACACACTACATATATATTAATTAATAATACATGACACCATTAATTCAATGATGGAATTCTATTTTCCTTCCTTTTTTCCAAAGAATAAAAAGAAATTTCATATGACCCATTATGCATTCGATCTAATTAAGAGCGATGATAATGCTCTATTATGAAGACAAATGTGTCACTTTTTATCAGTTAATTTGGAAAATAATCAAAATATTGCCCTTTAGTTAGATCTAGTCATGATTTAAAATAAATAGAAAGATTAGAATACAAAATTTTCAATTTTTGAAAATTGAACACCAAAATTTCAAAACTAGGAAATTTTGTTTTCCAATCTTTTTATTTAATTAAAATCATGATTAGATCTAACTAAAGTGCAACTAAAAGGATCTTTTGGTCATTAATCTGAGTTGACTGATCAAAAATAGTATATAACATTAGAAAAAATAAAATCCAAATGACATATAATAAAAAATATAAAAATCAATAATATATTATATCATATACGAGAGTTCAGTTGCATAGAATTAAATTTTGCTTCTTTAAATTGTTGTGTTGATTAGGGTAAACAAGGAATAATGCAAAAAGATTTTCTTAGATTTATTGAGAATATTGCAAGAATTTTTCAATTGCAACCTTAATTCGGTATGGAGCATTTGATCACTGCCACGTACCACTCATGGTTCGACGACACCAAATTACGCAAGATTCATGGCAACAATGTTGAATGAGAGATGTGCCGAACTATATGATAAGTGCCCTAAGAACTAGTCTACAATAAAAAAAAATATGGTGTACCAATTTTAAACACTAAATTTAACAATAAGAGAGGATGATTTGATAAATCCACTTGAGTGATTAAGATTTGACAATTCCTCACCCCTGTGTTTATGTCTGCCCCATGCTAATGTTAACTAAGCATGTATGCATTGCAATTTTTCTTTAAAATAAGCAATTTTTTTATGTCATTATAAAATTTTGTTATATTGTATGTTCCATTAGATATCTCATTAACATGTAGAATCAGTTCCACTTATCAGTCTCACAAACCACAATTTTAAAATTTTTATTATGACCTAAAAGAATTTTTTAAAAAAGAAAATATACATTGCAAGAGGTAGGATGTACAAATTGATTATCACTATATTATAGGGTTAAGTACCTCGATGACTCATAGAGACCACTTTTAAGGGTTTTCTCACCAACAGGTGGAACTCACTTTAGTTGGCCCCACTTGTAAGTAACTGTCCCCTAAAAATTTTCTATCCTAAATCCTTACGTGTCATGCACTCTTTCTCTCTTTGATTGTAAACTTTGCTCTTATTATCATAGTTAATGTTGCAAATATTGACTACATATACAAATTATGGATTTAAATTCTATGCTATACATACGTAAGCTATTATGATTATTTTTTAAGATTAAGTTGATAGCACTGATTTTGATCAAAAATCAGACACTTACACATTTTATATAAGTGTTGTAACCAACTTCAACTCTCTAAAACAGACTTATACTTGTCTCACTATTCTCCAAAATATCAAAGGATGACACAAATATTGCCATACTCGAAAGATAAAAGGAAAATTAGTTAGAGAACATTGTAAAATTGTGGATTTGTGCCGGCTATAAGATCCAAATATGGTGTTTGGACTCTTGTGTTAGTAAGGCAGCAGTAACATATAGCTAAATTATAGTTAAACTTATTCAGTACTGCAATGCAAATTGTGGGAAAAAGTTTGAAATTAGGAAATATCCACTCACCAGGGCAGAAATAGTTGTCAGGCAGCCTCTCAAAGGGAGTCCTATCATTATATATGTACCTGCACACACATACGCATCCAAGCATGTATCACCATGCAACTACATATCGAATTTAAATATCAAAATTATACGTCTCAATACGATTAATCGAAAAAATGAAAAATCAGCAAAATGTTATTATAAAAATGAAGTATCGCTACAAAGCACTAATTCCGATAATAACATATCGGTCCAGATGTGACGTATCATTAGACACCTAGCTAGTTAAACCTAAAATTTCTACTCTGTTACTTAGTAAATTGCCAAAAGAAAAAAAATTAGATAGTTATGGTTCAATATGACATAGAACTGTGCTACCTGACCGAGAGAGTAGAATACACGGATTTGGTACGTGCAGTATTTCAAAATCATGAGATAACCAAAACACAGAAGCATGCACAAGAACTAATTTAAGAAAACAAACTAAAGAATGCAACTTAATTTATCGCTTACCCGCAGTCACGGCAGATGTAGGCCTGCTTCGACGCGACCCGCATCGTGATCCGCAACGCCGTGGCCGCCCTCGGAGCACGCCGGCGGGCCGGCAGGCGCACCGACGACGCGAAGAACGCTGGGCGGAGCAACGTTGAAGGCACCGCCTGGAGGGCCATGGCCAGTTCTTGGCTAATTGCGCAGTGTTTTTTTTTTTTTTTTGGTTTCTTGTTGTGTCTTAGTTTTGTGTGTGTGTTGTTGAGCAGGTTGGTGTGTGCAAGGAAGGAGCTAGCTAGAAGGATAGAGGGGGAGGAGATAAGAGTCGGAAAGCGAATTTAGGCAGGACCGTCCTCGCACGAGGACTTTTCTGTTGATCGTCTGATCCAATAGACTTATCTGATAACCGTCCGATTATATTTGACATTATCGATTGCACCATAAAACATTAGGTCTTCATATTTCGAGACATGAGGACGGTTCTCACTGAATTTTTTTCAAGGATAAGTGGAAGGGAGACTGGGAGAGGTGATTGGCTTTGTTTGTTTCACTTTTGTGCATGAGGTGAAGCGTGGCCTCCATGGTGTCCCTTCACTCCATATCTCTTTCCTTTGGATGTGGTTGCCATCCATACACCTGTCTTTTGTGTTCACTTTAATTAATTGGTCCGCCTAATTATGATAAGAGTTTTTCTATAAAAATTTCAAGATTTGTTGTAAGATATTGATGCGATCTGTTTTCATATGTTAATTTCATAATTAATATCTTATAATATATCTCTAATTGTACATGTTCTTTTTACTAATTTAGAAAAAAACATATGATAAGGGTTAACTAGAATGTGTATTTTGCGTTCATGCGAGACAAAGGCGAGAATATACTGTTGAATTGTTTTTATGTTTTTTGAAAACTAAATTGCATAAATAGTGGAGCTATTTGTAGTTGCAAGTTAAACCTCAAGTTTCTTTTGAACATGTGCAAATTATTTTTTTTTATAAAAAAAAAAAAGCAATGAAGCACTTATCCATATTATTTTGGAGAAAACAATGAATATAGAAATTATTTTAGTTGGAAAAAGCTCATAATAGTAGTTATGAAGAGAAAGTTTGTGTTATTAGTAGCTTGACTTTAATTCTCTTTCCTCACTTCCATATTCATTGTTTTCTCTAAAACAAGGCACTGAACCTATAATGTGGAACGAATACATTGCATCTTAGATCTTAAAACTTATATAACTGTGTTATATTTGTCAACGATTAGAACTCTGGTTCTTAGTTAAATTTACGTAAGATATTAAAGAAAAATGTGAAGCCAATCTAAAGTGAAACTCAAATAAATCACGGTATCTATGTCTAAAGAAGAAAGAAATGTATACAGGTTCAGACTCTCTGATGATGAGTAATAGTCTTATTTCCTGTTGATATTTCACTATCTGTATTAAAGGTTACAAAAGGAGAATCAAGGATATTCTTAGATGAATTAAGGACAATCTTGTATTTTTTTAGTTTACAGTGTATATCAATCTACTGTCCTAGCTCTAAATGGACTGTATCTTGGATTTCTATCTCCAGATGGCCCCTTTTTTCTCTCCTAGCGATCCCCTTTATAGCTCATCGTCGGTCGTTAGTTACGGGATTGAAGAGTCACTAAAAGGTAGACGTGCGCCGGTCATAATGTGCAATTTATGCCTGATTGCGCCCTCATCTTATTGACGGTTACTAGGAACTTAAAGGCCTAATTTATCCAAGGCGACAGTAGTGGTAAAACTGACTCAACCACTCTGTGTGGTTGAATGAGTCCAACCACATAGCTATTAAACGTTTTAACTCTTTAATAAGTCATGGTCGCGCAATAACTAAAACGACGTATGGCATTCTCCACGACCTGGGCAATCACAGGAAAATATCTCCATGTCTAAGGTTTTCATGGGTATGTGAGACTATGATCTCTGCGACTTCGGTATTGTGGATACCTAAAGACTACAAAGTCCCGCAACATCGTAGAGTTACGATCATGGAATAGGTTTTGTCTAGAATATCTTGGACTATTCGATTGTCTCCTTCTTAGATTCCGGAGACCATAGAAAGGAAAAACCTTATTCTATAATCCTAATGACCATAAAATAGCAAAGGTGACTAACTCAGATTATAATCATCGTCAATGTTATTCTGATATTGTTCCTAAACTTATTTAATTGTGTCATTTAGAATCTTTCATCAGTTAAGTGATAGAAAAATGATGTATGAGAACAAGCTGGAGTTCCTAAAGTTGCTTAATCGTGTCCATGCAGTATAAGGTCTCGTTGGGCCACCTATCACTGCTCTCTACTGCTGCCCATCACCACTAGTAATCGCACACAGCACCTCCCTTTGCCACCGTGCCATCCCGCCCTACATATTCACATATGTGAGAGAGGTGGAGACAGAGGCAAAAGAGAGAAGAGAGAGGAATTCCAAGGAGAAGAAAATAATTAAAACGAGTAAATTACATCAAAGAACTTTTAACTTATATTACCGTCTTATTTAGTCTCTTCAACTTTATTTTAGTTTGATGGGTCTCTAATTTGTTATGATTATGTTGTTAGATCTATTCATCACAAAACTAGAAAAAAATGATATGAGTGAGACCTAAAAGGTATAGTTAAGCAAGTTTAGGAATCTATTATGCATAATACAGCAAGTTTAAAGATCCCACTGTAATTTGATGCATCACTTTTCTATTATTTAACTAAGAGATAGATCTAAGTTATATAATTAAGTAAGTTCGAAGACTTGTTAAACTGAAATTGAAGTTTAAAGATCTGAGTGAGTCAGATGCACAAGTTTAAAGACATCTAGTGTGATTTACTCTTAAAAATAATAGCAACTAACATGGGCCCTCGTGAATATGAAATAATTTTTATGAGAATGGTCCTCATGAGGGCCTGGTCCCTGACCATCGAATCGGTGCAGATGAGGTAATCCAATAGCATGTATCATGTTCTTATGAGGGTGGCATCCCAAATAAGCCTCCAAAAAAAATCCCTCTTAGGCCACGTCGCTCCAAAACCCTTCGTCGTCGGATTACAGCACCTGGCCGTCAAAATTGCCCCGAGAAATAATCCGTAAGCGTGTGTACAAAGAGAGAGAGAGAGAGAAGAGTGAGCCACAGAACTTTTTCCGTCCTAGTATCCTGTATCATCTATATGTTAATCAATAATCAATCTGCTTAAACCAAACCAAACTGCCTGAACAAATCTGAATGAAATTACGCTGACCAACCCTATTTTGAACAATGAGTCCAGAAACTTTTTTTTGTGTCGACCAACCCACATAGACTAAAATATGAATAGTGTTTTAAGTTTTTTAAAAATTAAATTGCATAAATATTAAAGCAGCCCAAAAACTTTTTTTTGTTTTTATATCTATTTTCTTAAGTTTCTGTTTTTGTTCAAATCTTGTATGATTACTAATTTATGTTTTTTTTTATTATAGCACACAAGTTCTAATTCTAGTCAGTTTCAAGTCTACCGGTTCAGGCAAAGACGTCCAGATCCTACTCAACAGCTTGTGTTTAGAAAAAATTAGTTTTATCCATCAAATGTTTGTGTTTAGTTAAGTTTAGTTTAATCTGGTGAAAACTTTTTAACCCTCTTGATTTGGATTATACTAACCCAACAACAATTTGTAATAAACTATCCCAGCTAACACTCTTCCAACAAAAACAAAATAACCGAATTGATTTCTCTACATACAATGTTATGAGCAAATTTGAACATTTCACATTAAATCAATTTAATCCAACTAATTAAAAAAACAAATATCTTTGCCTAGATGGATTTGTTGCCAAACAAAAAAATCAAGATCAACTAACCTACCCACGTTAAGATAAATTAATCTATTTATTTTATCCCGAACCAAACAAGTCATTAAATGCAAGGATTGCCATACTGAAGAGTGAAGACACATCGAGAAAACCATATGACCTCTTCACATGCACCCAAAATTCAATAACGCCAAACGCCAGAAAAAGTCACTCCCAACAAATACAACTAGGATGATCACATGCATATTGCAAAACCTTCTACTGCATAAAGAATGGGATAACAAAGTTCTCCATCTTCTCTTTTCTCTCCCGCTCATCCTTTTCAGCAATCTGCTTTAGAGTAGTCCACCCCTTTCTTGCTCGCTTCCTTGAACCACTGGTCAATTTAGCAGAATCACTTGGTGCAGATTTAGCATCCTTCCCAGAATCGTTTCGACCAGACTTACCAGCACTAGTAGGCGCATTGTCAGTAACAAAACAAGATCTTTCCGGTTTCTTGTTCAACGTGCTTTTTATCTTGAACGGTGTTGCTAAATCTTTAAGATCGGTGATCTCCATCAGTTTGTTCCTCTGCGGAGTAACAAACTTAGACCTGGCCGACAATTCTGCTTCTGAAGTTCTATCCCCTGCTTCACATCTTTCAACCCTTTCAGGAGAAATGTGTTTAGTTTCCTTTAAATTTTCTTCATTTGTAGCTGCTATTACTTCTCTCTGCATGTTATTCTCCTCACAAGTGGCAGCTGCTAACCGGACAGGTTCCACCGTCGAAGACGCTACCCCTTCGTCCATTTTGGATTCTTCGGGAAGATTAGGTTTTGGATTTACATTACGTTCATCCTTTTTTGGGGTTGATTGCTTCAGCCCAGATGATGATTCCACTTGTAAATCCGCTGCTTGAGAATGCTGTTCAAGCGTCTCTTTTATAACTACTGTTCTTGTGTTCTTATTGCCTGCTTTCGAATTTCTGCAGTTTGAGTCTACGCTAGTTGGCTTTCTTGATGATAACAAGCTCTTCACAACACCTTTGCCACTACCCCATATTAGGTTTTGGTCGCCACAGAAATGGCATACATAGGCAACACTGTTCTGGCAAGAACTGAACTTCTTTTGTCGCTTTGCTTTCTTTTTGTTGTTCTTTATGCGGATCGTGCAGTTAAAGCCTGGCCGTAAGACTGACTCGCACCTGCATCATTTAAAGAACTTTGTAAGTCCATATACTGAGATATTGTTCTATGCTAGAACGTCCATGAACTGGATAAAATGTACCAACATAAAATAAAAAGGTACAAATAATTTTCATCAACATTTTCTACTGGAACAGCCCACTAGCAGAACACTTGTATCTAGTCATATATATCATAAACCATAATTAGCAGCAACATTGACCAAGTGCCGTACAATCTATCCCAATGTAAAAGAGTGATTTTCAGAAATTTCAGAATCACTTCACCCTTAGCATTGATAACTATGTTGCATTCACAGTGCAGATTGGAGAAGGTTTTCTTCACGGGGATTTAGTGGAATTCTAACAGATAAGGTATCTCGCACAATTTACACACGCAACAATCGTATAGGCTAAACAAACTTCACCAGCAACCCGTGCGACTCAGCACTCACAACAGCAGGCATACATAATTATCATCAGAACTTTTCAACTAATTCTACTATGGTAGTTTGCTCACTAGTTTAATATGAATGCAGGAAAGCACAGCAGCCAATCTCGCACAGTAAATATGCTAGAAGAGCAATCACCAAAACACAAAAAAAACACTTTGCCATGCATTTTTATTAGATATTTCTAGATACTTCAATTATCTTCTTTTGCAACTTCTCTATTTTGCATATTTATTTGCATGCAGTAAATGGAAAACAAATAGAAACACCTGGTGCACAACAAAATCATCCCCCAAAGAATCAAAAGACCAAAATTATATCTAACCAATAAATGCTAGCCACTAGAGCACTGGTACATTTTTATCCTATAATTGTCAACTCAAATGTTTTTAAAGAAAGTTGCTCTCTTCATTTCACAATATAAGACTATTTTATAATCCTAATATATTTTTTAATACACCTTTACAACTTTGTTCTCACTAATATTCTTTCTCAATTCTCCATTAATACTCTTACCACTAACTTTCAAACTTATTTAATAAGGATATTATAGTTCACTATAGATCTATAGTGCAAAATACTGTGTCTTCTCTTGAAGGAAGAATCCAAGCATGGACCACTAATATTTCATAACATCGAGCTGGTGACTGAATACGACAATTTGTGTGTTAGAAGCATCAGAATAATTTGATCAAAAAGAAAAAGAAGATAGCCCTTTAGTACTTGATTGGCATGGGGAGATGAGTTTTCTTGATGTACTCAGGTACTAACTAATGCAAAAATTTGACATGCTGTCTGAATAACAAAGGTACTTTTTCAACCAACTTGAACAATGGAAGAGAAAGCTTATTCATTTACTGAATTTCATTTCGCTTTCTTTTATCTGAACAAAAGAAAGAATTCCAACTAAAGCCTGACACTTTTTTCCCCAGAATGGTCGACCATATGTGCACTGCAAACATCAGAGATTTAATGCACATTCAGAAAAAGCCTGTGAGATCACAGATTGCTAGGGACAGAGCATTCTTAATTTTATCTTCCTAAATTAGAGCACATAGATTGCTTGGGCTTATTAAACTTTCAGATTGCCACCAAATGTCCAATGCACAGAAAGCAAGCAAGGGCAAACTCCTAATGGAAATATAGCTAATAATACATGGCAGACAGACCAATTAAAACACAAAGAAATTACAATATGGCAATTCTCTGACAACAATTCAGTTAGTAAACAATTAGAACACAAACAGTAGAGAGGCAGATTAATTTTGTCAATACTATGTTGGAAAAATACCATTCAAAGGTCAGATGATTGAAATACCATTCAAAAATAGCTCCCTTAGCCATTTTACTACTTCCATTAGCTTCCATTAGAATTTTCAATTTCAGAAAGATTCCATCTTTGCCCTTGAGAAGTCTCCTTCCTCCTTCCTCCACAGAAGACGGTGCACTCGGATCCATGTGCTTGTGCTTGTGCTTGTCGCAACTGCCGAGGCTGCATAGCAGCTTCATCCACTCCCCGCCACCATCGGGGTCGTCGGCAGTGTTTGCCCTGGCTCCCGTTGGATCTGAGCACTCAAATCCATTGGGACGTCCATTGGTTAGTTGGGAGCTCAGATCTGGGCACCAAGCTAGGTTGCCATAGAAGTGGATGAAACTGGCGCTCCTTGCTTTTGAATCCATTGGGATCTGGGATCCATTGGGGGAATAGATTTGGGATTTGGGATTTGAGGTGCATTGATTAGAGCATTATTTTGGGCTGTGGGAGGTCTTAATTTTGTTTTGGATCAATGGAGATGTATTACTATTGGTTAGTGCTAGTTGCTGGAGAAGATTCCAGAGAAGATGCCGAGCAACATTGACTCCGCGAGAACAACTCCTTGAGTCCTTGCTGGAGAAGTCGCCAACAGAGAACTAGGTAAAATGGGATGCCCAACAGTGAAGGCATCAACAACTTAAAACCGAAGAAGACAATGCCGAAGAAGAAGGACAAAATCATCCATAGTATCTTCCGCAACACTAAAGTGGTAAAATGGCTAACATAACCATCTTTGTGTGGTATTTTACTCAACCGACACCTTTGAGTGGTATTTGCTAAAGTTAGTACTTTTGAGTGGTATGAAGCTAATTTTTCCTTATATGTAACATATGGACAGATGAAAATCAACCACACAAGTGTGATAGAAGAATGCAGCATTTCCTCTAATAAATATCCAATTAGCAATGAAAATAATCCTGGCCAAACAAGGGCAGAATTTCTTTTCTTTTAGTCAATACATTTGGAGCAGATGACATGCTGCTCTATCTGACCCAAAACAACCACAGTAAGCACAGTATAGAAAACCTGGTAACCCTGACCTTTGGCAAAGGAAAGTGGAGGTAGCCAAGGGTACCCCAGAGGCCTCAGCATTTGTGGCGAGGCGCTGCCCTAGCAGAGCCCCGAGAGGGCCAACTCCAGCTTCTATACTTGCCCAAGTCGCCAGTTGTTGCAAGTGCTGGACTTTCAACAGAGAGCCTGTGTCAGCATGCGTCTTACCAGAGCTCTCCTCGCGGAGTGACACAGCATGATTTATAGTCCGGATCGTAGATGATGACCAATTTTTGCCCTGCTTCTTTCCCATGTAATCTGAAATTGCAATGAGTATCAGCTCTTATTTTCACAATTGTCAAAGAAGTCCCAAATTGAGAAAGAATGCAACAGAGGAAGTGGCACAATCATGGCAGCTGCGCACAATCGCTCTCAGCCTTGGTAGCCGAGGTGAGGACCAAAATTGAGCTCTAGAAGGTCATCAAGGAAATTAAGACCATCCTATATTACACTACAAGTGTACAACGGAAGTATGGATTTGATATTAGACATGGCATGCAAGAGGATTTGGCAAATTTCAATCCTGGTCCTAAGTCAAACTCAAGAAGAGTGCATAAACAAGTACTAACTGCAGCTAAAGAGGCTCCAAAACCTTTGCAGGCAATTCCCGTACAAAACGATGCGCACTACAGCCATCTCGGCTCAATTAACCAATGGGTATCCAATTACCACCAATACCATTGGATTCTGAAAAGCAACCGGAACACTAGCTTTTGGTTGGTTTTATATAATTGGATAATCTCATCTATCTGCAGTTCCTAGAAGTAAACCCTAATGTTTGGATATAAGAACAAAGAAATTAATTGATTTCGTTAAGGATCATACTTGCTTCGATCGTCGTTCGGGCGAAAGAGTGGCAGAGTGAAAGAACAGGCGGCTGGGACAGGAACTGCACGCGGCCGACGTGGTGACAGCGCAGCACCGGACATGTGCAGGGCACGGCGGACAAGCGAGTGCACGAGTGCTATGGTAGACAGCCATCCATCCAGGCATCATGGAACTAAATTCCAATCAGTTAACATGTTTGCAAAATACATAGTACTGCATTTAACTATGACTTATGAGCAGCTTCTGGGAATGTTCATCCCAGATGGTATAAGTTATTCTCAAATGACTAGAAGCAACCAATGCCATGCATTGAACTGCTACAATGTAAACAACCACCCTGCAATCATGTGGCAGCTAACTCAGCACTTAACTACTAATCCGCATCCATTCCAGAGAGATCCTAAAGTAATACACAATCTAGATGCATGTAGAATCTTCTCAAATCATTTATCCATTCAAATACCCATGCTCCAATCATACTAAATCAAGGACCACGAATCACACAATACAATCTATACTTGCTAATCACATCTATGCATCACAATAAAAAATCAAGAACCGAAATTAAGAAACCATCAAATTAAGAAAAAAACAAAGATGAATGTACCTCTTCTTCCAAATACAGATTGCTACAACTGGTCTCAAGGTCCCAATAACTACAAAATCATTCGTTCGCTAATTGCAGGTTTGAACAAAATAAGAACAAAAAAATAGATTAGACGAAAGATTTATGCACAGAAAATTGAAAGAAGAAGAGAAAACTCGCACCAAAATTAAAAAGAACACAACAAAATCACACCAAAACAGATTTGAGCAGTGTTGGGGTTTGGTGGAGATGGACGAAGGACAGGGGGTGAAGATGGAGGGGGACGGGAGGGAGGAGGGTGAGGGGCGCTCGGGGGAAGGGAGGTGGGGAGGTGAAGGACACCGAGCGGAGGTGGGATTTTGCAGAGGAGGGATTTGGCAGATTTTGCGAGGTGGGGAGCTGACGAAGCGACGGAAAAATCGGGTGAGATGGGAAGGGTACTACCTCAGTTTCAATGTAAAATTACAGAGGTATTTTTAAAAATTTTAAGATCTGTTTAGAAATACAGTATTTGAAAATTGCAGTATTTAAAAAACTATGGTTCTGAAATTGTCGTGCAACTAAAATTACAGTATTTCACAGTATTATAAAACCACAGTTTTTATAGGTGTTTTGATACACAATTTTTTTCAAAATTTTCAGTTTGGTGTTTAAATGAAGTAGTTATTATGAAAATTTTAAAAAAAATAACCGTTAGACAATTTCTACAGGTATTTAAGTATCATAGTAACTGTTGGATAATTTCTACGGGTGTTTAATAGCTCCATGTTGATCTATCTTTCTTGCCTGCAATTAGTCAACTAGCTATTACACAAATTGAAATACAATTCAGTTTCAGCCACATTGAGACACAGTTGAAATATTGAACAAAACATCCAATTTCAGCCACAAGAGTAGAAAGGAGTGTAATTCCAACATCTTTGCCAAAAATCCAACGGAAAAAGTAATTTTAGTTTCAATCAACTCTCATGTACAGTAATCAACACAATTAGATAAGCTATTGAACTGGTGATTTCACAAGGATCATTCACTGGAATGACACTCGGCAAAATAGCTCACTACACAGCAATCAACACAATAAATGAGCTTCTTCAGAAGAACCAATACACAACCACTAAATTCACCAATAGAAGATTCAAATGGATAACACAGAGAAATCAATTGCCGATTCAAATGTTGCTTGATTGACCAAGAGATCACTAGAATTCAATTAAATTCAGAGCAGTTGATTCAAATATTTCAATTCAATTCAATTCAGATCAGTTCAAAGTGCAAAGTGATCAATGTTTCAATTCAATTCAGATCAATTTAGAAACTTCATCAAACACAAACCGACATCAGTTCTAGAGCCAAATGTAAACTGCAATCTACACCAAATCTCAACAAATTGCAAGAAACGCAAACCAACATCAGTTCCTCCTCCCCGTGCGCGACAGCCGGCGGGGGGAGGGGGAGGATGGGGCGATGGCCTGGCGGCGGGGGGAGGGGGAGGGGGTGATAGCCACCGGTGGGAGGAGGAGGGTGCGAGACCGCTAGTGGAAGGAGGACGGAGGACGAGGGGGCGGTATCTGCCAGCGCCCTCGTGCGTGGTCTCCGGTGGGAGGAGGAGGAAAGGGTGAGGGAGCGGCAATCGGCAGCTCCCTGCGTGGCCACCGACGGGAGGAGGAAGGGGCGAGGGGGCAACCGACGGCAAGAGGAGGGGGAGGGCGCAAGGGAGCAACCAGTCGGAGAAGGAGGAGGAGGGTGCCTAGGGCCGGTATCCGGTGGAGGCTCCCCTCTACGCTATCGCCGGTGGTAAGAGGGGGAAGGGGAAGGAGGTGGGGTAGGGTTTGGTATCTCACCTTTTTTAGGCTCCTCCACTTGACCTTCGGCCACCGGTGCCGACGCCGACATTCGACGATGCGATGCGGGAGGGAGGAGAGACGAGTGTGGTTTGTGCCAAAACCAAGTTTGCAAAACTAAGAAAAAATCATGCTTTTGAGGAAACAATGGTTTCAAAAACTATAAAATACTTTGTAACCAAACAGAATCTTGGTTTTCAATACTACAATTTCTTTCAAAACCATATTGAAGAAAAACTCCAAAAAAAAACTTTGTTTTCAAATGAAAAACAGAGGTATGTTTTAATGAAAAATAATATGGGTAAAAATAGCACAGTTTGTCTCCAAAACCCAATTTTTTCTCCTTATCAAAAACTTTGCTCAGACATAAAGTTCTCAAAACCAAGTCTGCATGCGTGCGTGCGTGCGAACAAGCATGAAAGTAACGGCGTGGGACGAGTGGCATGGGATCGACGACGGCGGCGGGCGGCGCGGGACGACGGTGGGACAAGCGACGAATTGCACGGGACAACGGCGGGCGGTGCAGGACGAGCGACGCCACTATCGGCGACGGCGCGGGACGAGCAACGGATTGCGCGGGACGGCGGGCGGCGCGGGATTGACGGCGGCGGCGGGCAGCGCGGGATCGACGACGGCAGCGACAACAACAGGTGTACTACTGTCATAATTTTTTTTTGGGTTTAATTTAAGGTATGATACTACAATATCCTCTTTTCAATCCAAACACCCTTAAATACATTAGTTTCAAAAAATAAAATCTCAGTCTCTCTTTTCAAAACTCTAATTTTATACCCCAAATAGACCCTATGGGTTTTAGAATTAGGATGTATTAGAAGGGTGTATAGCATTTATTTGAAACATATATTATCAATACAAAATAGTCTAACCAAACATTAGAAAACGCATATCATTTATGCATAGTCTGAATACATAGCAAAATTCACGAACTAGACGCCACGCCACATAAGTGAACACTCTTCTTGCATTTTGAAACCCAAATTCCCCGTATAGAAACCAAAAAGTAAATCTTCTTCGAAACCAAAGTGACTGGGCTGGCTTTTTCAACGGCAAGGACGGCGACTTGAGCCCTATCGGCAACATGTGTAGGGTAATGACGACACGAGGTGGCGGTCGAGGCCTCTATTTGGTAAAATGGGCGATCGACTGTGAGCTCCACGGCGACGGGGGCAAGATTTGTGGTGATGGCTCAAGCTGCAACGGCTACATGGATCAGTGGCGCCCTCCGATGGCAACATGTCCGACTTGGGTAAGCGGCAACCTCCAGATCTCGTCTGCGATGGCACGTTTCGACAGCTACGAAGGTCGCAACATAGCAGGACCGATGGTGGCTGGGATGGGATCGACTAGGGGTGTAATCGGATCGAATTCGGTCGGATATTGGTCATACCAAATCCAAATCATACTAACTTTAATCGAATTCGAATACGAATTCGGATATACTCGGATTCGGATACGAATCGGATAGTTATCGAATTCGAATTCGAATCAGATATTTATTTCATTCGGATCGAATTCGAATGTTATTCGGATTATACTGTTGTTTTAAAGTTTTAACATCATAAGCCCTTTACTGTCGCTAGTAGCCTAGTACAATATGTGAGAAATCCTCACAAATCACAATACAATCATAGTTTCCCCAATCATAGGTTGTTAGTAACATACAAACAGGAGTAGACAACTTGTTACCAACATACAAAATTTTGATTTTGATTTTCATCTCATATAGCTCAAGCAGAAACATACAAAAACCCAAACTCATCACAAAATCATAATAGCCTATAGACCACTGCTCTATCTCTCCATTTTATAAACTCTAAAACAACCATAATTACTGTTTGCAACATACAATCATTGGCAGCATTTGCATCCTGTGATGAAAAAATAAACATAACAATAGCATGAGCCATAAAAAAGCAAACATACTACCCAAATTCTTGATTAAACAGAGCACTATGTTTGGAGACTCGAGTAGTTTTATTGTCAATATTTCAATTTGACTCCAGTAATATCCAAATATTTCAATTTGACTCCAGTAACAATTAATTACATTTTGACATGTTATCAGAAGGCAATTGAGTGTTCTATTACCAAGTGGATAGCAGATTAACAGTACAGAAACAAGTTTCAAGCTGGGGTAATTTTAGACAATTTATAAATTTTCTACACCATGCTTCGGAATGGGATTGATGAATCCTAACAAGGCCCACTGTCTATTTATTATCTGTTCCAAGAAAGGAAGCTGACTTCAATTCTTCTTCTCATAGTGTTTATGGCTAAAAATCAAGAAAATATTCTAAAACTTTATGAGGTAAACGGCTGCTACAGCTCAAATCTCAAACCCACTGACCTGGGAGGCTGGGAGGCTGGGAGAAGATGGCCGCAGGCCGCGGGGAGGCGGCGTGGACGCGGGAGGAAGAGACGGCCGCGGGGAGGCGGCGTGGACGCAGGAGGAGGAGACGGCCGCGGGGAGGTGGTGTGGATGCTGATCTGGAGGAGGAGACGGCGAAGCGGGAGGAGGCAGCGGCAGTGAGGCGTCGTGGACGCGGCGACGGGGACGGGGTCGGCGGGGAGACGGGGTGGGGATGAGGCGGCGGGGAGGCGGCTGCGACGAGGGACGGGGTCGGCTGGGACGGGGGCGGCGACGGGGGACGGGGCGGGGATGAGGGACGTGAGGACGGGGGCGGGGAGGCGGCGGCGACGAAGGACGGGAGATGTGAGGAAAACGGGTAGGGTTTTTATGTTTATATGACCTAAAATCAAACGTCCCTTTAACCGTATTCGGATATTATCCGAATCCGAATTCGAATCCGAACCCAATATTTCATACCAAATCCAAATCCGAATCCGCAAAAATAATCAGATGTATATCCGAATCCGATTAAATAATCGGATATCCGAAAAGACATCCGAATCCATTTTTCTGAATTCAGTATCTGGATTATCCGATTAAATCCGAATCCGATTACACCCCTAGTTTATATGACCTAAAATCAAACGTCCCTTTAATCGTATTCGGATATTATCCGAATCCGAATTCGAATCCGAACCCAATATTTCATACCAAATCCGAATCCGAATCCGCGAAAATAATTGGATGTATATCCGAATCCGAATCCGATTAAATAATCGGATATCCGAAAAGACATCCGAATCCGATTTTTCTGAATTTGGTATCTGGATTATCCGATTAAATCCGAATCCGAATCCGATCGAGGCATCGAGCTTGCCGAAGCTAGCAATGGCTCTTATCTTTTCTTTCACCGATAATAGGCCAAAACAACTATAATTGAAGCCTCTTACAAGGTCGTCTAAACAGATTCCAGCCCACCACAGAAAATTTATTTCCTGCCCTTAGTTTTGCTGGTTTAATTTAACCACCCAAAAATACCCTTCCAAACAGTGCCTTAAAACTTTGTGACAGAGACATCTAAACATCCTCTTAATTCGGAAGCAAATTTAGGGAGGAAAGGCGGCCTTACGTAAAGTATTACCCATCCATCATTAGAGATATAAATCAGGTGTCGCAACTGCAGGATGGTAGGACATATCCGTCACCAACTGAGTATTTTCCCTCACCACCCATGCCCGCCATTCGTTAGGGGCAAAAAATTCGCCCATGTCAACTAACCGTGGGCACCTACTACTTATCAGGTACTCAACTACCTAATTAAAAATTAAAGAAAAATAATTGACATTAGTTTCTATAGCATGTTCTTTTAACTCTCTATATTTTTAATATATATTATATACATATTTTATTTAGTGGGTATCTAATGAGCAAACGGGCCCAGGTTGTGGTGAAACATACCTTTGATTTTTTTTGCGACAAACATATATATAGATGTAAAAATTAGAATATATGCACCTCTATTCGGATGAATGCCCATAGGTAAAAAGGTGAATGGATAAAATTATCATTCCTAGTTATATCAGTGCAAATTATAGAATATGTTAATCTAATGATAAAAAAGAGGGTCTCAATGAGGCCCTCATTTATTTAAATTTCTTAATAAATTATGATGAATCTAATCATATCATTTTTATATGATTAATTTAAATATTTATAAATATATTAATAATCAAAATTAAAAAATTTAACTATATATATATCATAGTGATAAGTTTTGGTAGAGAGAGGGGGAATAATTTGACTATATAAAGAAAGGGCATGAAAGCAGCCGAGCAGGCAATGATTTGGCATTTTGCTTTCCTTGTCGTTTTCTCAGCTGCTGACAGATGTTTGCTGTTCAATATCATCGCAACAAATCTGGCCATCTGAGCCTGTTCAGATTAAAAAATTATTTATTATTATTATTTTATCATGATTGACCAACAATATTTTTTTATCAATTTTTTGCTTATGCTATATTCAATGAGAATTCTTCTTGAATAACAGTATGTAAACTTGTTATTTAAGCCATCTAATAATATGAAAATAATCTTATTTGTCAAATTTGTTTTATTCTAAAAAAAAAAGTTGGCAATATTAATATTCTATAATCAATTTTATATAAATTAGACAGCTCAAATACATTTTAAAATAGCTCACGGCTGATGCATGTATGTTTGTATAACTCAGCGAATCCGGTTGCACATGGAGGAGATCACAACAATTCAAAACAAATGTCCTTATCCCGAATTCCACGTCATCCGGGAACAGCTTAAGGCTTTCTCTTTTTGCATATAGAACCTCCTAAGTTAATCAAATGACCAAATATTACTTTCATATTTATATTTTTTTTCACATTACAGAAGATGCGATTATTCGTCGAACGATTCCAGGAGAACCGGAAAGTATCATCAAACAGAGAGTTGTGGCTACTATTTTGATAAAAGCTATGCTAAAATTCTGCTTTGATATACTCTTCTATGTAATAATCTAATTATGTTTTGTTGAATAACACTAAATATATAAGTGGGTTAACTACAGTTGTTATAAGGTTGTCATATGTTTTTCTGCTTAAGTTTGGTCCGTGCAGGCCGTGCCACTTACTAATGATCTTTGTTCTATTATTTGAGAAAACTGGTAAAGTATTTTCTTTTGTGAAAAAACCTTCATTCTTTGTTGGGCAGGAAAATGGTACATTTGTACATATATATCTGTGATGTTATATGGTATTATTTTTGCTAGGCAAGCATGAGTTCTGGCACCTTATAAAGTAGTTGTTTCTGTATTACTCCTTACTTTCCCAGCTAACAAGAAAACTTCATAGCAAAATATATTAGAGGTAGAACTCAGAAGCCATTTGATCTTGAATAGACGACAACTTATGTCTTTTCAAGTATTTTGTCTCGGGAAGTCCTATGCTAATTCATATTGTCACTTGCGCAAATTTGACAAGAGGCTTTCCTACTATCTCATTGGTATGAAGCTTCTACTTAGGTTTTTATTTGACCAATCTAGTCTAGATATCCACGAACAAATAGGCTTTTTATAAATTCTTCTTGACGTTTTAAGATCTCTATCTAATATTCTATCCAGTCTAAAAATATTGTCGTTTTTTTATCAAACAAAGTAAACTTTTTCTAACTACTAGTATGTTTATAAATATCTAAATTGGCCACAAAAAAATTGTATTAATATATTTTTCATAAAAAATATTTTCATAATATTATAATATTATTATTTTTTATCATATATTATAATAAAAATAATGATCAAAATTATATTTTGGAGTTCATGTACAATCAAAAAATTGACAACTTTTTTATCAGAGGATACTTTTAAATTTTTTTTATATAGTTAACAAAATAAACCTTGCAACTCAAACCTCACGTCTTAATAATAAGATGACCGCCAACACTTGAAGACCTAGCCAGAGCCAATACTACTTTTTGGGAGAGTGGTATGTCTTTAATGGATTTATTTGGGATTTTTTTACCTATATTTGTTATAAGGCAAATATGAAAAAAAATATAAAAGCAAAGTCTAACGTGCTTTTTTCAACCATGTTGTAACTAACAGTGAAATCTTTAATCTGAACCATCTTAGACACACCAGATTATAACCAAACCACATTAAAACTAACAAGAATTTTGATTTTACTAAAGGGATAAATCTTTAGAAATTTGCTAATGGGCAAGTATCAATTTTTTTCTTATCTTACATACACCTCTCTTCACTCTTGGATTAAATTCCTCTTTTTAGATCTAGTCATCCAAGATTCACCTAACCCCTCCTTAACTTCTCTGACGGTGGCTCGGCAGTGCACGGAGGCGAGGCGGCTCATCAGTGGTGGTGCCGCCAACCGTGAGTGGATATAATAGGAGGTGGTGACAGAGCTGTAAAGCAAGAATGGTTGGTGGGGGAGAAGAAGACAATGAGGCAGTGGTGGTGGCTACAACGACAGCAGTGAATCGACAGAAGGGAGAAGAAGTGTGGTGGAGAAAAGAGAGTGAAAATTAAATTCAAATCTTAATATGTGGTGCACATGGTGCAAAGTTTTTAAGAAAAGAACATACACTTATACTCTATATGACCCCAATTCTTTATTTATTATAGCTTTTTAAAAGCAACTTTTTTAGAGCACTTTGGTACCATACTTATTGTCATTCACTGCAATCCCAACTAGATAAAACTTTAACGACATAGTTTTCTAAAAGCAACATTTAAAATACTTTGTTACAATGCTGTTGGGCACGGACGAACCCTTGTATGTTCTTCTCAATTACCCATAATGCAGTCACACACAAAGAACATACAGAAAACACTATCTCATGGATACTCAAATAATAAGCAAAGATTTTAATAGAGTATAGCAACTACATTAAAGCCATATTACATCACAAGGGCCTAAGGTGAAGTTGAAGGTCTAATTAGAGTTTAGCATAATAAGAACAACATATGCTGGACCCTACACAGTCGAACCCAACTGCAGTTCGCAACCCTAAAACTCTAGATCTTCACAAAAAAATTCCACCTTGAGTAGCGTCGACTCCAAGAAAGTCCTGATCGATTGGCTCTTCTTTGACTGAATGATATTTATTAAACAAGGGTGGGTACTAAGTACTCAATAAGCCACAATATAACTAATGCAATATATATATTCATGACAAGGTATTTGGTGAAGCAAAATGTAAGTTTTGGTTATAATTTAAATTTGCACAAACATATACTTATAGATGAACAAGTTAGTCCAAACCCTAATTTAAAAACATTTGCCTGAAACAGTTGATTAAGTTACAAAGAGTTTAAACGACGATTATCCAACAACCAGAGTTAAGATCAAGTTTTCTTTACCAAAATCTCACTTCTAGTTTGTGCCGCATCGACGTGGGTAGAACCCATCGCGTGCAAGCCTCAAGAACCTGGGACACAAAATATTCAAATACATTTTTAACTCAAATGAGGTGTACGAATTACCCACAAGATCACTCAACTTATTACTGTCAACTACGACTTATTTTAATCAGGCCTTATCACCTAACAAACATGTGTGTGACTAATTGAGGCAATAAGAGTTTTTAGAAGCATTGCAACAATCTTTAGCCCTACCCGATAGTCGGACTACCACCAGTTTAGTACATCCTAGTATTGTTGTTGTAGGATTGTCCCCCTCCCTATCAGCTCTTCCCATTATTAGGTCACAAAATAATGGGATCACAACTTAATTTTAAATACCACTTACTTCAACTATGCAGGAAAAAAATTGAATGCATTACAAAATACTAATTTAGGCCTGTCTCATACCAAACTTGTGATTAGTACTAACTCATGCCGCTAGAAACATGATATAAGGGTCTTGTCCTCATTTATCCTAGGTGAGGAGTCAATCCATAAACCCGGCCACCATGCATCATTGCACCATCCCTTCTTTCCCAACCCCACCATCATCGTCCTTGTTACATTTTAAACCCCGTTCCATACGTCACATGAAATGCCGCAACCTCAAGTCATTTTATATAAAACTTCAGCAAGATGATATAACTATAAAAATTAGAATTGCATGGCGTATTAGGTTTATAACATAGAGTGACAGAACATAAACGATATTTAAGTCAAGGATGATTTGAACAAGTTAGGACACTAACTACACATATCATTCCAACATATTTATTTAAAAAATATAGCATGCAATATATTTTAAAATATAAAACATTTAATCATTTCACAAATATTAGGATTGCCATGATCAAAAAGAGTATCACTTGCCTTCCTTGTTTGGTGGCTCTTCAATAGCTTGAGCTAAGGTTGGGTTTCCAACCACAAGAAATATAAATGTGCACAAACAATCAAACATAAGTTCAAGCAATCAACAAAATAATTTATATTACATGTATGAATATGCATGCATGATGAAAGAGTGGTGCAAGAGAGGCTAAGTTATATGAGCAAGAGTGCAAATGAGAGCAAATATGCATACGCTGCTTGCTATCCAGAAATTGGACAGGGCAAACAAGGGCTTCAACGGCATAAAAAATGATATGCAATGACACTAGAGTTCCCTAGGATGGTATGTCTATACATAAGTGCAGTCAGATATGACATGTATAAGGGTTTTGGTTGCTGGAGGTTACATGCAATGCAACCGAAGTTGTTGTAGACGTCATGTATAATAGCTAAGTTGCCGGAAGCAACATACAACACAATTAGCTGGCGAAGATGCATGGGCTTGGTCGGGGCTAGAGATTCAGCTCGGTTGAGGTGTACAAGGCCCAAAGGGACAAGGGTGAGGCCAAAAATGGAGCAGACAGTGAGGAGCTCACGAAAGACGAGTAAGGCAGGGAGAACAGGGGCACCAGCTTGATCGAACATGGCTTGGTCAAGGATTTTTCTCTCGTCTTGGGAAGGTAACAAAGAAAGAGAAGGAATGGAAGAGAGAAGGGGGGCATGGGAGGTGAGAGAGTGGAGGGGGGGGGGGGGGGGACTGGGGAGATTTTGAGGGGTTGTTACGCACACTTACCGTAATCCCAAACATAAATTGAGGAAACAACAAGGACCATAGTGAAATTTACTCAGTCAGATCAGAGAAGGCACCTCGCACCGCCAGGTGGGCCCATGCTTCCTGCTATTAGCCACTCGACTTCGCCGGCACATAGGCATACTCCACGACCACCTCCGCTTCCTCCTTCCAGTATTATAGAAGCTTCCGGAAGCGGCAGCGCGCCGGGCCTACCATGGCCTCGGTTCGGCTCCTCCTCACTGTCGCCGTCGCCGTCGGCGTGTGGCTCGCCGGCGGCGGCGAGGGCGCGTACATCGCGTACAACACGTCGGCGGGCGTGGTGTCGGGGAAGCTGAACGTGCACGTGGTGCCCCACACTCACGACGACGTCGGCTGGCTCAAGACGGTCGACCAGTACTATGTCGGCTCCAACAACTCCATCCAGGTCTTTCTACTCGATTTTTACCCCCTTTTTCCCTGATTTTTTTTGAGAATTTTTACGATTTTTGGGTCTCGTTTTGGTGCAATATTGTGTTGTGTTGTTTTGCGATTTTTGTCTCGAACTTTTGTGCCAATTTCCCCGAATTAAGTTTATGATTTCCCTCAAATTCATGCTGTTTTGCTATTTTTTTTTTTCATAAAATTTGCTTTGCGTTGTAGGGGGCGTGCGTGCAGAATGTGCTGGACTCACTCGTGCCGGCGCTGTTGAAGGATAAGAACCGGAAGTTCATCTACGTGGAGCAGGTAATAAGGGTGATAAAAATCCTATCTTCGTAACTTTGGATGGGTCAAAATTAGGGGTGTGCAAAAAGCTCGAAGCTCATGAGTTGTTCAGGCTGGACTCGGGCTCGGGCTCGGGTTCAGGCCAAAAGAAAGCGAACTGAGCTTAAACCAGTCCTCTACTTGTTTCCATTCATGAGCTGACTTGGCCTCGGCCAACTTGCTCGCGCTCTCGGCTCCACTAAACTCGTTTACAAAAAGACTCTTAAAATAATAATTATTATATTTAAGTTATACTTTGTATTTAATAAGTGAAACTCTTATTTTATTCTATCAATTCTTTTTGTTAATAATTATCACAAACTAAAAATTACATGGTCATAATCCCTAATCCCACTTACTTATACGTACCTCCCCCAACTAAAATTCTTATTTTGAATACCACAAATTAACTCCTGGATATATTTAGATCTCAATTTCTCATAGTCTAAATACATTAAACAATATAAAAACCCTATACTCTCCCTGTTTCTTATCGTGACAGCTCCACCCCCCTCACATCTAGTGGATCCGATAGTAGTTGATATTTTTCTTTTTTATGTCATACATTCATAAATCTTTGCATCTATCGCGGTCGACTAATGCATCCAATGGTTGCAGCTTTTTGTTGACAATTAAATTCGTGCGGTAATTTTGTTTGAGTAACGATTGAGTAGGCTCACAAACATTCAAAAAATAGGAAGTCAAGTTTAAAGTTTAACAAATAGATTAACACAAAAGTGGGCTCGTGAGCGTTCATGACCTGTCTCGGGTTTGGAGGCAGCTCAGCTTAGGCTCGACTCAAAAAGACGTGAGTTGAGGTTGACCCTAATCACCAGCTCATTTCTTTTTATGAGCTGAGCCAAACCAGGTCAGCTCGCTCGAGCTCGGTTTGTGCGCACCCCTGGTCAAAATTGGATATGAGCAGCTTGTAGGTGCAGTATTGGGTGTAACAGCGTAAGGATGGATAATTACAGTTTACATATATAATCAATTGCTTATTTCCAAACATTTTGGGGTTCCAACTAACATAGGAACTCTGTTCCCAGCCAATTCCAAGGATTAAGCTACAGTGACAATTCCACATACATATGGTGCTGTGGTTGGATTTTATTGGGTGGATGTCGCTATTTTTCTTGACCAAAATAGTTATAGATGGTTTCAGGCATTCTTCCAGAGGTGGTGGAGGCAGCAGAGTGACATGATTAAGGAGACAGTGAAGGAGCTCATCAGCTCTGGACGGTTGGAATTAATGTATGTTTTCTGCGCTTTTAATGGGTCATTATGCTGCATTGGTCACCTTAGCTTTACCTCCTCCACGCTCGTTTAATAAGCTATATGAGCTCATAAGTCATAGCCTCTGAATACCTTCTTGCAACATCTTGTGAATTATTAGATTATTAAATTACTGTCGTATAATATTTCAAGTAGCTTCAAGACCCATATCATTTGTTTTTGTTGGATGCATGCATCCTACAAAATTTGATAATCCTTTTGGCTCCAAGTTGGTATGATGTTGGTTTCATTTCCAACCATGTTTCTGTTCTCTAGTGAGTGACATCTTGCTTTTAATATTGAAGAAATGGAGGCATGTGCATGCACGATGAAGCTACTGTACACTACATTGACATGATAGATCAGACAACACTAGGGCACAGATTCATCAAGGAGGAGTTTGGCCAGATTCCACGGATTGGTTGGCAGATTGATCCATTTGGGCATTCTGCAGTTCAGGCTTACCTACTTGGTGCAGAAGTAATTCTCCTATATCCATTTCTCTCACCCATTTCAGTTTTATGTGATTTTGATGCTTTCACAAACTGGAGCTATGTCACATATTCCTATGTGCTTCACATTACTTTCCCAAAGATCCCATGTACATGATAAGATGAACTCTTGATAAGAGCTTCACATGCCACTATTATAACTAGGCTAGAGCTCGCACGATTGCATGTTTAATCTTAATAAAATTTTCTTAATGTGCTCCTATCAATAGGACGGTAGTCTTTTATTATTTGAGATAGGAAGCGCAATGTTTTAATAATTGCGCTTAGACTTGCTTCCCATATTTCATAATTTGAGAGAGGATAACCAATCCTTTATAACTTGAGTTTATATAAGCTTCCTAGAATTTGTAATTTGAGATAGAAGATCCAGTCCTTTATATTTAGAGTTTAGACGGACTTTCAAAAGCTGTTTGATGGTTGTGGTATGTGTTCATAGTAATCAGATATCTAATAAAATAAGTGATGTGGCTATATGATAGTCATTTACCTTTTCTGATTTTTATGTGAATTTGTAAGCCTTCAAACTGAACGTGGTGCCTCCAATCTTACCTATTTTTATAATAATAATAATAATAATAATAATAATAATAATAATACAAAACTAGTTCTGAACTTTCTTAATACACATGCATTCAGTTATAGTGTATGTACTTACATAGAGCATGTGCAGTCAGAATTCAATAGTTTTGTTGGGTAGTGTGGTTGACAGTGTTTCTTAACTACCGAACGAAACTATTGAATTTCACAACTTGATCTGACCTCTTAAGTGAAATAGTTCAGCCTGCAATGTTGGGACTAGCATATCAGATTTACCAGAAAAAAGATCACTGAAGAATCTTTATAATATGTTTCAGGTAGGATTTGATGCTTTTTATTTTTTCCGGATTGATTACCAAGACCGTGATAGACGGAAGGAAACAAAAGAACTTGAGGTTGTATGGAGGGGCTCAAAGACCTTTGGCCCATCAACAGATGTAAGTAGCATTTTCCTTTTCAAGATTAAATGTTACACCTCGAATTGATGTTTTCTTGGTGGATATTTATTATTTTCCCAAAATCCCAATGCTAATATGCTGTTTCACCTTCTAAAATTTCTCACAAACAATATTTCCTTATGTAATGCTGGAAAACTGTGCATTTTCATTCAGATCTTTGCTGGTATCTTCCCAAAAAACTACGAACCACCTCCAGGCGGATTTTATTTTGAAGTTGATGATGACTCCCCTATTGTCCAGGTAAGATAAAATGAGAACTATAGTTATTACATATTATGGGACACCATGCAGGAGCTAATTCATCATTGCTTCTCTATGCAGGATGATTCCCTCCTTTTTGATTATAATGTTGAGGCAAGAGTAAATGATTTTGTTGCTGCAGCTATAGCACAGGTAGGTTAGGGTCTCAATTTGTTCACACTTTTTTTCTCGTGCAGACTGCAGATGTACTCTCTTTGCAGCTATTGCATACTAGATATTACATACCATTGTTATTTGCATGGAAGTTCATTTATATCATTCTGAATTCTGATTTAAAATACTACAAATTTCATGCTAGTTAATTTATACTAACCATTTGGGCCGTCAAGGTGATAAATTCTATCAGAATGCAGCTTTGATGATCTATATTACTTTGACCTATCGCATTTCATGATTCATCTTATTGTTCTATACAGCAGTACTGCTATTCATCCTAAGTCATTATTGTTGCTTTCTTTCCTGTAGGCAAATATCACAAGGACAAACCATATCATGTTTACGATGGGAACAGACTTCAAATATCAATATGCGGAAAGCTGGTTCAGACAGATGGACAAATTAATTCACTATGTAAACAAGGTAAATGATGAGCATGGATGATATCAAAATTGAATATTATATTATTTGTAGTCCATCCTTTAATTTGTAATCATGGCATTGTTTAATGTTTGTCTTGTGCTCTTATGATGAATTTTCAGTTATGGTTTATGAATGTTAATGTATATATATGTATACATGTATTGTATTTGGATAAGGATTAGGGTCCACTTGTTTTATCCTTTTCCTATTTTTATCTCATGTAGATGTATTATATATAGATCTCATTGGTCTACGCTAACGATATCGGTGTTTTTCCTAAACCTGACATGGCATCAGGGCAAGGTTAATCCTAACCCTAGATCCACTCATTGATCCGGTCGCCGGCCTCTCTTTCGATGAGTAGCCCTTCATCTTTGCTGCCTCGATTTGGGCATTTTTCTTCGGCCATCGCCGTCGTCGTCGTTTGATCCTTTGCGCCGTCGCCATTGTCGTCCCTTCCTTTGTGTCGCCGCCATCGCTGTAGCCTCTGCTTTTGCCCGTCGGTGCCACCTTGACTGCCTTCCGCCTTCACCACTGTCACCTTCGCGGCCGTAGCCTCCACCCCGCTACACGACCAAATCTGGATTCTGAGTCTTCCTCGCATTGAGCCGCCAAACTGCCACAGATCCTACTGAGCCACTATCTGTTGTTGCTGCCACAGATCTCAGAAACACCATTTGCGTTCTACACGAAGACACTGGCTGCCGCTACCGTTTGGCCTCGCTTGCCTCACAGCTGTGAGCCTTGTGCATCCTAGAGATTGGGTTGTTGCCGCATCCCCCCCTGCCCGTCGACGTCGATCTGGCCACCATCGTTGAGAGTGTGTGATTGTGGTGTAGTTGGACCAAGGTTTCGAGATTTGCTGCCTTTTGAACCTGAACAGTACTTTGTTGCTTTTGTTGGTTGGACCAAACCAAGTTGGTGTTCTTCTGGTTCCCCAGTTGATTATGACTCCAAGCATGTCTCTCGGTTTTCTGTCTACGTCCGATGTCAAGTTGAATGGGTAGAATTACAAGTAATGGTCTTCTATTATTCGCATGATCCTCAATGGGATGCAGCTTTGGGGTCATAGTGTTGGTACTTGTAAACCAATGATGAAGTTGGTTTGGAAGCTATGGAGAGATGGCTTATTGATGAGGGACATGCTCAAGCTGTTCTTTGTCAGAGTGCAGAGGTTTTCATTCGGATGAACTTATATGAACTATCTTTGACATAGGAGATGTGGGAGTATTTGCAGCGTCGATATCTTTCCAGTAGTATGACTCCTCGGTATTCTCTTATTCTGCATCTTTTGACCCTTCTGCAATAGGACTCCTTTGTTGAAGAGTTCTATGGTTAGTTCTGCTCTATTTGGCACTAGCTTGACTCCATGGTTCCTTCTCCTTATCTGACTTGTAACAACTACACTGGGCTTCGTACCTGTGAGGAGCAGCATCGTCTGTTTATGTTCGTGATGCATCTTTGCCTTGAATTTGAGTCTATTTGGGCTCAAATTCTTAGTCGCACCAATTTCTTGAACATGGAAGATGCACTTGCTTCCATATTTGCTGAGGATATATGTTTGCGTTCTCTTGCCAAGCCTGTCCAGATGCCTCCATCTCACATTGTTTTAGTTGCTCAACAGCCTCCTTCTGCTGGTTTTCTTTGGCCACCAATGAGTTTGTAGTTTGTTTCTGGTACGGCATGTCCCTTTGGCTCTGTGACGAGGAAAAATATTCAGTGTCATTATTGCAAATAATTCAGTCATGTTAGAAGGGATTTTCCCAAGCTTCAATCCTGTGGAGACTCTACGTCTCTTGCTGCGGCTCCTAGTGTACCAGCTCCAACATCCATCCCTGATCACGCTACTAAGGATCACTTTAGGGCACTTTTGCAGAAACTTGCCCAGTCTCAAATGATTGCTTCCTCTTCGACTGATTAGATCATTACTTCATTTGATGTCTCTCAGTACTCTGGTTATGCTAGTTTGGCTACTCATACTCTGTCAGGTATTAGTGACTCATCTTGGATATTGGATTCTGGTGTTTCTTTTCATATGACGCATGATGCTTCACAGCTTAAGTCGTATTCTCCTGTGACTGAAGCATCGTGTGTTTAAACTGCTAATGATACCCCATTGCCAATTTCTCTTTATAGCACTCTTAGTACTCCACAATTCACCCTGATGTTTTTCATGTACCTTAGTTATCGGTAAATCTTATGTTTGTTGGTCAACAAACTGGTATGAAATGTTTTGTTAGGTTTGATGACTTTTCTTGCTATGTGTAGGATCGTCGAACAGGGACTCATTGGTCTTAGCCGTCGCCGTTAGAGAAAAAAGGGGTTGTATGTGCTTGATCATCTGCATCTTCCCACTTCTAACATTGCTGCAATCTCATCGGCTTCTTGTTCTGCTTTCGCTAGTTTTCCTCAGTGGCATCATCGTCTTGGTCATTTATGCGGTTCGTGTCTATCTGCTCTTGTTCATTAGGGTGTCTTAGGTAGTTAGGTTATGTCTCTGTCGATACAACCTTCGTTTGTACGGGTTGTAAGTTTGGTAACAACTACAACTCCCTTATCGTTCCCACTCTGTTGATTCTTTTGTGTAAGTTCACTTTGATATATAGGGTCCTACCCCTTTTGTTTCTAAAGGAGGTAATAAATATTACATTATCTTTATTGATGATTTTTCTAGATAAAATTGGATCTACTTTATGAAACATCGTAGTGAACTTCTTTGCATTTACAAGTCCTTCACTTCTATGGTTCAGACTCAATTTTCTACTACTATTTGAACCTTTCACTCTAGGGGTGAGTACTTATCCAATGCGTTCCACCAATTCTTATCTGATCAGGGGACTCTTTCTCAACTCGTGTCTGGGTGCTCATGTTTAGAACGGTGTTGCTGAACACAAATATCATCATATTATTGAGATTGCGCATACTATTCTCATTGCTTCTCATGTTCCACCACACTTTTGGGCTGTGACGATATCCACTGTCTATCTTATCAACCTTCAGTCTTCTTCCATTCTTTAAGGGAAATGTCTGGGTGAATGTCTCTTCTCCGCGATATGATTATCTCCGTATTTTTTTGTTGCACTTGCTATGTTCTTTCACCTCATGAATGACTAAGGTATTTTCTCAATTTGTTGCATGCGTTTTTCTTGGTTATAGTCTTGAGCATTAGGGTTTCGCTGCTATGATCCCACTGCTTGTCATTTCTCGAGATGTTTTCTTTTGTTGAGGATCGCCCTTATATGCTTCTCCTACATCCACACGATCCTCCTCTCTTGCTGAGGTAGTGTCTTTTCTTCAGTCCCTTGAATCGTCTTCTCCTGTGTGGACTCGTCTCTAAACCCGTTGAGTCCTCTCGTCTACTATTTCACTTCTTCCTTATCTTTATACACGTCATCGTGCACATATACAGTCTCCCCTTGGCTCGGCTAGCATTGATGGAGTTCTTAATAATAATCCTTCCACATTAATGCTAGTCTTCCCTTACTCCACAGTATGATCTTTGTGACCGTAGTATTATCAATCCTCTTGATTGTTTTGGTTTTATTGCTGCTAGTAACATTCAGGATCCCCGTACTTATCGGGAGGCCGTCGATGTATCGCAGTGGCAATTGGCTATGACTGAGGAGCTTGCTGCCCTAGAGCACACTGCTATGTGGGATGTTGTTCCATTACTTAGTTACGTCGTTCCTATAACTTGTAAGTAAGTCTTCAAGGTGAAGACTCGCTCTGATGGGTCTATTGAGCGTTACAAGGCTTATTTGGTTGCTCGTGAATTTCAGCAGGAACATGTTCGTGATTATGATGAGATATTTGCTCTTGTTGCTCACATGATCACTGTTCGTACACTTATTGCTGTGGCTACCACTTCGTCAGTGGACTATCTCTCAGTTGGATGTGAAGAATACTTTACTTCATGGTGATCTACAGGAGGAAGTTTTTATCAAACCTCCACCAAGTTTTTCTTGTCTAGCTTGCCATGTTTGTCATCTTCGTCATGTTTTTTATGGACTCAAATAAGCCCCCCGTGCTTGGTTTGAGCGCTTCAATTCAGTTGTTCTCTAGGTTGGTTTTGTAGCTAGAGTATGATCCAACTTTATTTGTTCACTTCCTCATGAGGTCGGATGATCCTCTTACTCTATGTTGATGACATGATTATTACTGGTGATGATCCGTCTTATATTGACTTAGTGAAGCAGCATCTTAGTGAGCAGTTCATAAGGTCTCATCTTGGACCTCTTCGATACTTTCTAGGGATTGATGTTACTTCTACAGATGATGGTTTTTATTTATTACAGTAGCAGTACACTCTTGATTTGCTTACTCGTTCTGGTCTTACTGATACTAAGACTGTTGCTACTCCTATGGAGCTTCATCTTTAGTTGCGGTCGACTAATGGCACACCTCTTTCAGACCTCTCCCGGTACTAGATTGTTGGGAGTAATATATATCTTGCTGTTACTAGATCGGATATATCTCGTGCTATTCATGTGTTCAATCAGTTTGTTAGTGCTCCTACTTTTGTTCACTATACCCATCTTCCTGTGTTGCGATATCTACTGGGGATATCTTTTCGCCGCCTCTTTTTCTCCCATGATAGTCCTCTAGAGTTACAAGCTTAATCTGATCGACATGGGCTAGTGATTTTGTTGATCGATGCTCTATCATTGGTTATTTTATTTTTCTTGGCATTTCTTTTCTTGCATGGAAGTCCAAGAACAAAATGTTGTTTCTCACTCCAGTGTTGAAGCTGAAATACGAGCCCTAGCATCTACGACTACTGAAATTATTTGGCTTCATTGGCTTCTTGCTAACCTTGGTGTTGTCATTTTTTAGCTTACTTTACTATTTGTGGATAACACCAGTGCTATTTAGATTGCTTCTGATCCAGTGAAACATGAATTGACTAAACACATTAGTATTGATGTTTCTTTCACTCGATCTCACTGTCATCAGAAGAAAATTTCTTTTCTCTACTTGCCCTCTGTTTCTTCATATTGCGGACTTCTTCACCAAATCTCAAAAGGGAGAGTAGCATGCTTTCCTTCTCTCCAAACTCCAGATTGATGATCCACCTTAAGTTTGAGGGTTGGTGGTTAAATGTATATAAATGTATACGTGTATTGTATTAGGATTAGGGTTCACTTGTTTTATCCCTTTCCTATTTCTTTCTCATGTACATGTATTATATATAGATCTCATTGGTCTATGATAATGATATTGGTGTTTTTCTTAAACCTAACAATGAAATACATTTGAAATGATCCAAAATTCTCATACTAATCTTGTGAATACATATCATGAGATACATTGTTTTTCCCCTAGCATTTAGTCAAATATGGACGTAAATACTTAAATGAACAATTCATACTACTACTATCTTCATCCACAAAAATTTGTCGTTTTTTACTTTTTTGCAGTCTCCAAAGAACAGCTTTGACCATTAATTTTAATTATAATATGTTAGTAAAAGTTATAAAAAATATAATCTTATAAAAGTATTTTTGACAACAAATCTATTCATGTCATTTTCATGTGGCCAAATCTAGATATTTATAAATATATTAGTAGTCAAAGTTAAAAAAGTTTTACTAAATGTTTACCATAGCAACAAGTTTTTTTGTGGGTGGAGGGAATACTTTTCTTTCTTGTTATTAGTGCAGCTTAAATTCTTTTGTTCATTTAAACTGTCAAATAGAAAAATAGTGCTGAAGTTGTTCTGTAAAATGCACAACTAATGATATTGTAAACTTTGAATTGATAGAACTCACCATGTTTGTTGCATTGTACCATACCTCAGGATGGCCGTGTGAATGCTCTGTATTCTACACCTTCCATTTATACTGATGCAAAATATGCTGCAAATGAGCCTTGGCCTCTCAAGACCAATGATTTCTTCCCGTATGTTTTATTTTATATTCATAATCGGTATGACCCGCTTTGTTTTTGGTCATTGCACATGTATATGACAGTATTTTCCCCTCCAGATATGCAGATAACCCGAATGCATATTGGACAGGTTACTTCACAAGCAGACCTGCCTTAAAACGATATGTCCGCATGATGAGTGGATATTACTTGGTAGTGTTGCGGCTCAGTATCCTGTCCTTCGGATATGCAAGATCAATATGAAGTATTTGGTTGGTAATTTTATGGAGTTCTTATGCCTAAAATTTGATTTGTTTTCAGGCGGCTAGGCAGCTGGAATTTTTCAAAGGGAGAAGCAGTCCTGATCTCACAACAGATAGTTTGGCTGATGCTCTAGGTATTGCCCAGCACCATGATGCTGTTACAGGAACAGAGAAGCAACATGTTGCAAATGATTATGCAAAGAGATTGTCAATTGGCTACACACTGGTGAGCTTCCTGAAAGAACTGTTGCAATTCATGTTCAATGTTTTCTATTGGGATCTGATAGCTTCATGTCGTTTTGTGGTTTTACAGGCTGAGAAGCTAGTTTCGACCTCTCTCGCTTGCTTGAGTGAGTTGGGCTCAAAATCAGGTTGTTCCTCCCCAAGGACAGAATTTGAACAGGTTGGTTTACACCTTGTTTTTCCCCCCTCGCCTGTAGAACAACTTTGCACTTAAGCAATCATTGGAGCCCCCTTGCCCCCTTATGGAGATATGTGAAATCAATTTGACTATTGTTTCTTAGTTTATGATGAACTGCCATGACACATCTCAAAAAACAGAACAAATAATAAATACGGATTACTTTCTGAATTCCACTTATTATTTACTAATGAGTTGGTGTTTACTATATCTCCTTTTTTCAGTGTCCTCTCCTAAACATTACATATTGCCCTCCAGCTGAGATGGACTTGTCTCAAGGCAAAAGCTTGGTGGGCTCTGTTCTTGACTCATCTCTTGATCTTTCCAGATGTAAACCATATAGCATTAACCATATCTTTTTATCTTTTACAGGTTGTTCTTGTGTACAATTCTCTTGGGTGGACACGAGAGGATGTCCTTCGCATACCGGTAAAAAACTTTCTATTCTTTGGGAAGAGATATTTTCTTAGTCTTTTAATTGTGCACTTATATATACTTCAATGTTTTCTAGTTGCATAATGTGTTGTGCCACTACCAGATTTCTTGCTCTACTTCAGAATGAAATTAAATATTCCAGTTTATGGAATCAACAGGTTGTCAGTGAGTCAATCGTTGTTCATGATTCCGAGGGAAGAGAAATCGAGTCACAGCTTCTGCCTATAGCTAATGCCTCATTGTACTTACGGGACAAACTTGTCAAGGCTTACCTAGGCACAATGCCGGCTGCAAAGCCTAAGTTTTGGCTTGCTTTTCCTGTGTCCATACCACCACTTGGTTTTAATACTTATTTTGTCTCAAACTCAAAGAAATCAGGTGACTTCTTGTCTTACTTTTTGACACACACCAAACTTTAAAAGGGATTGCTCAAAAGTCTGATTATTTGTTCTTATTCAATATATTATTCCAGCTTCTGTTTCTTCAGTGTCAACTCTAGACCCATCTCAAGGAAGTAAAAATAGCAATCTACAAGTCGGGCAAGGACATTTGAATATTCAATACAATGCAGCTGGAGCACCATTTCAGTACTCTGATAGTAGGACTTCGGTAATATGCCTCCACCATTTCCCTTTTTTTTTTCCTTCACAAACCCCCCCCCACCCCCCCCCCCCCCCCACCCCTTTCTTTTTTGCCTCATTTCATTGTCGTTCTTCCTCCTTGCACTATCATAAGGTAAAGCCATGTTTATCAGTTATCACTAGTATTTGAAGTGAAAAAAAAAGATCATTTTCCTTAGTAGAATGTTTATGCATTGCTTAATATTTTATTTTGGCACTTGCATGGAACTTTGCTTGCCATCTAAAATCGCATGTACTCAAACAACATTCATGTATTTCAAGGTTGAAGTAAATTTTGATCAGAACTACAAGTATTACACAGGACAGGATGGAAATGCTAGTGATCCTCAGGTGCATTACAGATTCTAGAAGTCACTAATTTTGCCCAAAAAGTAGCATCTACATGTTAAGGTACTTATTTCTGTTTTTCCTGGACTGCAGGCTTCAGGAGCATACATATTTCGTCCTAATGGCACAGTTCCTATCAAGGCTGATGGTCAGGTATAAAGGGTTCACACTTGCTCTAGAATAACATATAAACTGCATTATCTGTTAATAGGTTCTAACTAATCCATCATTAATCTTATTTGAATTCTGCCCCTGCAAGATCCCTTTGACACTTCTGCGTGGACCAATATTGGATGAAGTGCATCAGCAGATTAATTCATGGATATATCAGGTTATTCCTGTGATAATTGCTTGTCTGAATCATCACTCATTTACCTTTTTATTTGTTTTCTTCTTATTCCACATCTTAAGAATTTCTAGTCATATTTATTTTCCTGCAGCAACAATGAATATGGCCACTTTTGTTATAACTTATAACTATTCCTTCTCAATTAATCTCTTGAATAATATATAAGATTCATCTATTCATTACATCAAGGAAGTATCCATGTAGGAGGCTTTTGGTGAATTGGTATATGTGCAAGAACTATACGATAAATAGAACTAAACTTATGGAGTTCAGTTCTATTCTTCCAATATTTCAATTATTCTTTTTTTTTTCAGATGCGGTACAAAGCAATTTGATCAAATTACATTTTCTGCAATTTTTTATTTGTGAGAAAATGCAACTTATACTTGCTTTGGGCAGGTCCCGACTAGTAATTGCTTCTGATGTTCTTGCTAAATCAAAATTTCTTTTCTTTGGGCAGATCACCAGAGTTTACAAGGGAAAGGATTATGTGGAAACCGAATTCATTGTAAGTTCTCTATCAATAAAAGAAATCTTTACATTGCAAAAGATGTTTTCTTTTAGGACTTTAGATTTCCATATAATTGCTTCTATCTTGTTTATTTTCTCTTTTACATGGAGTTTATAACATATTTTAAATTGATTGTTCCTATGCATAGGTTGGACCTATACCGATAGGTGATGGAATTGGAAAAGAAGTAGCAACTGAAATTGTTACAAGCATGGCAACAAAGAAAACATTTTACACTGATTCCAGTGGACGTGATTTCATCAAAAGGGTATGCTGCATATGCACTCTATTGTTGTTCCCAGCAAAAGTATATGTATCATCCTTTCAGTAAAACCTATCATGCACATGAAAAATTGTTCTTCAGAAGTGATTGTGATTTTTTGTTGTGTTTTGGTATGAACAATGAATGTCATTTAGTCAGTGGAACAGGCAGATCTGAGTTCTAGGTCCTCAACGTTTAAAATGCTTCATTTTGCTTTCATATTGCATGTCTTTTTCAGCTTTAAGGACAACATTCTTCAGAATGTATATATGTAGATTGAATCCACTATGACAATTATATGCATGGATGAATTATGTTGGGGCCTCCTGTGCTGGCTTTGAAAGGGAAAAAGAACTACAGCATGACAGAGTATGACTGCTATTGTTTCTGGATCCTCTAGTTATTTGCTTCATAATTATTATTTTCAACATTTATCCTCAAGAAGAGTTGAATTCAATAGTACATACATGCCCTCATGGTGTATAAGCATCTCATTCTCTATGTTAATATATAACATACTTTTTTTGCAGATACGGGATTATCGACCGGAGTGGAAGTTGGAAGTGCATCAGCCTATTGCTGGAAACTATTATCCTGTGAGCATTTGTTTACTCAATAATTTTACAGAAAGGAAGTTTACACATTGAGAAATTGATTTATTTCGTCTTTTCTTTTTGTCACTGATTCAATGTTAAGAAGCGGTCAGGAGCTCAGTTTGCATTTGTCACACTGTTAATTCTCTGGAATTGATTTTTTGCTACTTATTCTGCTGAAAGATGGCAACATAATTGTTCCATGCTAGCTAAATCAGCCATCCGTATCTGGTGGAAAAATAATTCAAAATTTGGTGATCTTTGAAAAACTTTCTGGGCAACAATTTGTTGATTATGAGAAGGATGATAACTGAAAAATGTGCATAGCTACGTTATATTAAATTTTTATTGTAAAGATTTGAAAGAAATTAGCACAATGTTCTCATTAATTGTGTTAGTGTTGAATTTGAGGATCTAGAGTAGCAAAAATCACTTTTTAGTAAAAAAGAATGCAGGAGAGATGCAATTCTATATCAAAAGAGAGAAGAAATTACATCAAGGGTTCAGACTCTTTGCACTTGCTTCAGAAAGGCAAACACCCTATACCATCGGGCAAAACTACATCCCTATACACCTAATAGAACACCACATTTTTTTTTAGCTTCAACAATAATTTGGTAATTCATATTATGGCTGATTTCTACACAAGAAGATGATTCTGAATTTTTTTTCAGGTTAATCTTGGCCTTTATGTGGAAGATGACAGCAAAGAGTTGTCCATACTGGTAGATAGATCTGTTGGGGGTTCTAGCATACAAGATGGGCACATAGAACTGATGCTACACAGGTATATCCTCAACCTCAAGCAGCATAATTGCAATATTTTGTTGGCTCTTTCACTCTGTAGTGTTTCTATTTTCTATGCCTATGCATGGGTAACACCTTACTCTCACAGGAGGCTACTCCATGATGATGGTCGAGGTGTTGGGGAGGCACTTAATGAAACCGTTTGCATCGATAATCAGTGTGAAGGATTAGTTGTAAGTAAAAGGGAATACACATTCAATTTTACTTAGAATAGAAATCAAATGGCTACTGAAATCCTATTGAAAAAGTGCCTTATGCTTAGGGTAGAACTGTAGAAGTCAAATGCATTATTCTGTTTCTGAAGAAAAATACCTTTTTGAATAGGATAGGTTAAATTCATGTCATGAAAAGGACAACAACAAAATTATAGAAGACAGCATAAAAGTAAAATTGATATTTATGCTATTGATTTGGCCAACTCTTTTGCCCTTGAGGTAGTAATTAATTACTACTCTATAACTAATTCTGGTGGGCATATCTAGTTATCTACTGAAGTGGTATTTGTTGTGTCACGACAGATCAATTTACTGCACTATGTTTTGCAAGCATGTTATTCAGAAACATGATGTAATGCCTCCTTGCCATTTCCGCAGATTGAAGGAAAATACTATCTCAAAATTGATCCACGAGGAGAAGGAGCTAAGTGGCGTCGGACTTTTGGCCAGGAAATATACTCCCCTCTTCTTCTTGCTTTCTCAGAGCAGGTAAAGAACACAACCTGTTGGTAATATGATTGATCAATAGATATTCTTGTATATAACATTCACTTCTTGTTTATCCAGGCTGGAGGCAATTGGCTGAATTCACATGTTCCAAAATTCTCTGCAATGGACCCAACCTACAGCTTACCTGATAATGTTGCATTGCTTACCCTTCAGGTATATTAGCCTTCTTGATGAGGACATTTGTCTTTCCTGATATCGATCACGGTTGGAATAATGCATAAAACTGTAAGTAACAAATTTAAATAACCATTCTATTGCAATCAACATCTTCACCATACTTGCTTGTTCATCCTTGGATACAGCATTGTTTTTTTTCTTTTCTTCGATCTTCTCTAGCCAGACAGTATAGTACTTCGTAAATTAGAGGTAGAAATTTGTGGTAACCAAAACTTGGAACAGTTTTTGTCAAGAACAAGCCAAAAACTGGCTGATCCAGTACTTCTTTGAACAGTATTTGTTTCTATTTCTTTTCAGGAACTTGAAGATAGAACTGTTCTTCTTCGGTTGGCGCACCTTTATGAGGTTGCATACTTTCACCCTCTCACATTTCTATACTAAACATCCACTGATTATATGATGTTTTCTTATCTAATTCTGATCTGCTCAACACCTTACAATTTACATATAGGCTGGAGAGCACAAGGATCTGTCAGCAATGGCTAGTGTAGAGCTCAAGAGGGTATTCCCAGACAAGAAGGTTATCATCATCGCACTGGCATTTGATCAAAGCTTTTTTCAATCTTTCACCAAATGTGCTCAAGTGTTTTCTGATCCTACTGCTCCAGATTGGCAAGATCACTGAAATGAACCTGTCGGCGAACCAAGAGCGGGTCGTGATGGAGAAGAAGAGGCTGAAATGGAAGGTGGAGGGGCCTCCTGCCCCAGAAAACGTGGTCCGAGGAGGCCCCGTGGATCCTTCGGAGCTCGTCGTCGAGCTGGGGCCCATGGAGATCCGCACATTCGTCATCAACTTCGACCACCCTTACCGCAAATTGGCAAACATCTAAGCTGATCTTGTGGAAACCGCGGTGGCGCGTCATTGACGACCATTGTGATTTATGCCGAGTTCTCCTGTGATTAATAAGAACAATGCGGCCGTGCTAGCCCTGATCATCTGTTTCAATGAATAAAAAGACAATGATTTGCATGCGGTAAACTTTCCTGAAAACAAATGCACTCACATAGGTGATTGAAGCTAACGCCCATGCGAATGGCATTAGCCTCTATAACCCATGCAAAGATGTTTTTTTTTAAAATTTTGCTAAGTTATGAAGCTAACAACATCGATATGAGGTTAGTTATTGTAGTATAAATGCCACACTTATGGCATTAATTTTTTAATATCATCAGTGGTGGTGCTACATTATCAATGATGGTGTTAAGTCGCATTTCGACAAAATTAAAAAAAATAAAAAGAATTAAACGAAAAAAAATTGGAAAGCCTTAGCCCCTCTCCCCTCTCCTCCATGGTGAAGCATCCTGTCCCCTCCCCCTCCTCGCCGGCGAGCAAGAAGCCGCGGCCGCCTGACCCCTCGCCTCCCGCAGGGTTCATCTTCATGTGCAGCGTCGAGACGAAGCCGGAGTGCTACCGACACAGGGTGTTCGGGATGCCGAAGGGAAGGCTGGAGGAGGTCTCCCGGCTCAGGCGCGGCGCGTGGCTCTTCCTCTACGACTTCGACACCAAGCACCTCTACGGGCCCTACCGCGCCGACTCCGACGGCGGCTGCGACCTCGTTCCCGCCGCCTTTTCCAGCCGCTTCCCCGCCCAGGTACGCCTAAAGCTTGGAGCTTCGTGATGGCTAGGTAATTCTAGTTGTTGTTCTTTGGTCTTGGCCATTGGTGCTTTTGGTGCTTAGGATGCTTGCCGTTTTTTTCTTCTTTGTTTTTTTGGCCAAGAAAAGATATGTGTGAATGTGTGATGGGGTAAGAATCTTCTTTGGAAATTTGTTTCTGGGTTGGTGAAAATTGTACTGTTATGGTTTGCAGTTTTAGTTTGGATCATGTTCTTGTTGCGGACTTGATGGCAAGAAATATTTGGAAGTATAGGTGATGTTAGATTATTGTTATTGATTTTTGGATTTCTCCTAGTTTTGGTTTAGGGTTTATTTTCGCAGGTTGAGGGCAAAATATGTAACAAGAATTGACTATGTTCTTATATTCAGAATATGGGTCTGGGGGTGGCCTTTACATTGTATTAATACAAAGAAGGAAGAGAAATAGAAAAAAGGATCTTGATGTAGGAATTCTGTTGTGAAATTGGAGTACTACAAAGTCGTTGTTTCTTTGTGTGTGTGTGTGTTTTGGATCTTTGGTGAAACTTTTTTTGGTCTATTCAGTTGTACAATTGCATTCAGTATTCTCTGGTCGCTTTTCATGACTAGTTGCAACTTGCAACAGAATGTTATGCACCACATCTAGTTGTGGAATTATGGCATGAAATTTATCTGTTTAAACTAAGGAGCAATCTTCTATTCTCTAGCGATACAACCATTCTTTTGGCCTTGCAAGTGCGATGGCAAGTAAGCTCGCTGCCATTGCTCTCCAAATCAATTGAGAAACCCACTCAGCTTGTTGGATGTGATGATGCACTTATTTGCACCTTTGCAATACTTTTTATGTATGTGTGCATGTTGTTCGTTTTTTACTTGTTTTCCTCGCCCAAACTTAGCAAATGCCAGATGAAGATATATAACTGAAGAAGAAAAAATTGATCTGTTGCCTGGAGTTTTAGCATGCACATAATTTTCAGATTATCTGGAATTTAAGCATGTATTGTTATGTTTGTCAGATTTGACAGTCTGCTCTACTAAGTTGCAAATTTAAATGACATTTCATTTTTTTCTTTTGAGGGCATAGAAAAGAGAATACTATGATGTGAATATTTTGGCCATTAGTGTTCTCTTTTAATCTTTTTTATGGGAATTATCTCTGCTGTCATTGTTCAATTTTGTGTGACAGAGTGTCTCTTAGCTTAGATGATGTGCTATGTTGGTGCCCATTGAGATGATTTAATTGGGCCTACTAATTAAATTTTTGAAGGTAACTATATATTCTTCTCAGTAAAAATGTGAAGGTGAGTGGCCACTTACATTCATACACATGTGCAGGTTAAATTTAAGATTGATGGTGACTTCTTGCCTATTCCAGAGAGTAGTCTAAAAACTGCTATACAAGAGAATTATTCCAATGGAAAGTTCAGCCCAGAGCTTACCTCTAAACAAGTAAGTTGGTTCAGCATTCATTGATGTTATATTGTGGATAGAGATGAAACGAATTGTATAAATTCATGTTTCATATCTTTAACTCCTGTGTATAGAGGTTTGAACTTCTATATTTATATCATATGAGCAGAAGGGCTGCCATTTAGACACAAAAAATTATGCGGATTTGCTACTACAGCAAGTAGTTATTACACCTATCAAAACCCTTAACCTTTATTGAGATTCTTACTGTGTAATGCACATGGTTTGATTTAAATACTCTATTTTTGAAGGAAACAATCTTTGGCCACTTAAATTAATGGAGAGAGAGATTCTTTAGAGGGAAAACCCTTTGATAGTTTGAATTTGAAGTTTAAAATTTTTTTTGGGAAGAAAGAACATGCAATTCTTTCATTATTTTTTATACTTTTTGGTTCAAAATGTATGCAGATTGGTGAAAAGTGTACATCAGGTTATAGCAAATGTTAATTAGTTAATAGAAAGTGTACACCAAATTAAGTTAAAGTGTATACACATTAATAACAAGTGTACATCAGTTAAAATTAAGTGTCAGTTAGTTGAAAGTGCACACCAGTTAGTCGAAAGTGTACATTTACACACCAGTTAAAGGACAAATTATACACTAGTTAAAGGATGAACACAATATAGAACACAATCCGAGTAGGTGAAAGAGAAGAACCACTTGATCTAGCCTTCTAGCCTTTTGAGCAGGTGGGGCACTGGTTTGGCCGGGAAGGCCCAACATCCGGCACCAATTTGGCCTTCATAGTTACTGTAAGGAAGCTCAAGGCCAGTCAACTCCTTGTGGCGCACCTTGTTGGTGCCAAACAGCATGCAGCCAAGCATGTACAGGACGGCATGCCTCATCAAACCCCAATTGTTGCCCTTGTCAGTTGTCACATTCATGAGCACCACCCCCTCTTCCTCCCAGTCACTAATGGCATTCCACCAAACACCTACTCTGTGGCCACCACAGGAAGGGATGGTTTGTTTTTTGATATATATAGCTGTGTTCCCATGTTCATTTTTTTTAAGAAATGCCATGCCCTTTTGTCCGTGTCATGTTGTGTCTGAGCCACATGTCCATGTCGTGTTGTGTCTGTGCCCGTGTCTGTGTCTATGCAACCTAGTCTGCACCAATCCCGATGAAGCTGTGCCAAATGAGAGGCTGGATTAACTGTAGTAACTACAAACTATTGTAGTGGATTTTATTCATGAAATTAATCCTCACTACATCTTGTTGTGCCTAATTTAATAAGAGGTCTGTTATTATGCCCTGAAGGCATATAATTGGCAGATAATGGTGGAATAGTAGCCAGCTAGGAGAAGGAAGAAAGACATAATCCTTTCATTCCTAACTTTCCCTTACATGGCATGTAATGTACACGAGGACTTGAGGGTGTGAGGAATTGCAACGTGCTGCACAACTCACTATACTTGTGGGTTGTCTGATTTCAGAGAACAAATAGGGTGATAAAATACAAGTCAACAAAAAAAGTGGGTTTTGGGTGGGTTGGGGGTACCCTTTTTTCCTTTTGCCATTTATTTCAAATTGTTGTTCTTGGCCCTTATAATCATTGCTAGCAGCAAAAGATGGAAGAGGGATGGTTACTACTTTCAATTTTGTTTTCCGTCTTTCTCTTATAGGTCAATATCACTAATGTCTTGTCCATGACGAATATGATATGCCTCCTTAGGTTATATGTTCACACACTCTTGCTGCCATTTTTTTGCAGGTTAACAAGTTGAGAGCATTGTTTCAGTCTGTTGTTTTACTGCCAGAATCAGTGCCCCTGCAGTATGTTGATGACAGGCGTCCCAATCCTGCTTCTTACCTGCCTCCCACAGCTTCTTACCCAACACAGGCAGCAGCTTATGTGCCTCCTCCAGCCACTCACTTTGCACTGCCTGCAGGTTATCCACCTCCTCCGGCCGCTCACTTGGCACCACCTGCAGCTTATGCATCTCCTCCGGCCACTCACTTGGTGCCGCCTGCAGCTTATGCACCTCCATCTTATCACCTGCCGCTTCCAACTGCTCACTTAACTACACCTGCTTCCTATGTGAACACTCCAGGGGATCTGTATCAATCAGGATACAGTATGCATGCTTTATTGCCTGCTGTGGCTCATTACGTCCAGGCACCACCTCCATGTGATCCATATGTGCAATACCAACATCCGCCTTCAATGACTAGTCCTCAACATGTTCCAGCTCCTGACATTTATTCTACTGATCCCTATTACGCTGCTCACTGGAATGATCCATACCTATTGGATGCCTTGAAATATCAATATCAACCAAGTACAATCACGTCAGGGTGGTATGCATCACTTCTGATACTCGTGCCACTGCTTGCATGGGCGAAATTGATCCATTACTTCCTGTGTCTTAATTTTACTGCATGCTAGCTATTTCTGCAAGCTTAATTGTGTCTATTGGCCAATGCTATATCTGTATTGACATTTCGAAATGAGGTGTTCTGGTGCTCCAAAATTTCCTAAAAATCTTAAAGAACAACTCCTTGCAGCGACAATATGTGGAAGTATTTTACATGTTGAAACCGTTATATGTCCACTGCTAAATGTGAAAATGATTAACTCAATCGGGTTTTTTTTTCTATCTATTCTTCTATATCAGGACTGCTTATGGAGCAGCAGTTGAGGCAGCGGTGACAAACTTACAACTTGTTAGGCACTATGGATCTACTCCAAGCAGTGCAACTGAAGCACATGAGGCAGCTGCAACAAACTTTCAACTTGTTAGGCATTATGGGTCTGTTCCAAGCAATGGTGTTGAACTGTATTCTCAAAGAAACTATCATGTGGGGCCTGCCGCGAGTGTTCATGGAGCTGTCTCGACGATCTACCCGTATGCAGGCCGCCCAACAGCCTTTCAGGTCAAGCATGCACCCAACTCGTCTGCACCACCGGCTCACGAGTGATCACTATGCAGCCTATAACTATCTATTTTCCTGTCTCCATGATCTTCATGACAAGAGAACTGCTATGCCTTTTTTGGGTTTTCTGCTCCACCCAAGTAGGGATATTCAGTCGTAATGATGGCATCATCCTGCTTGCTGTGAATACTTAGGAATTGGCTGGTGCCAGAGATTAATGTTTTTGGTTTTTGTAGTTGTCTGGTGTTGGCTGGTGTCAATGATGAATATTCCATCTGCTAAGTTCTGTTCTTTTGTAAAAAAATAATCTTTGATCTTTTGACGCAAAGGCTAGCATTTCTTGATGGAAATGAAGTTTATGAGCTCTCTCTCTCTCTCTCTCTCACACACACACACACACAAAATATTTACAGTGATGCTATATGGGGGAATATACAAACCCCCGTTGCGTAATCCTGTGCAAACCCTCCAAAAAATTCTTATAAACTAATTTAAAAAATTCTAAAAAATAGAAGAGATATAGATTAGAGTGTTCTGCAATTTTGTAAAATATCAAGACTTAACTCAATCTACAATATGAGAAAAAAAAAGACAAATTTCAGTTAATGACTTCTATCTTTTTACCCATTTTCTTCTTTTTAGCTTATTTTGCTGAAATTTGTGTTAGATCTTGAAATTGTGCAGCATTATAGAATTCTCCAATATATATCTTCTCTATTTTTTTGAAAATTTTTTAAGATGATTTGCAAGAAATTTTGGGGGGTTTACACGGAATTGAACTATAAAAGGGTTTGTATTAGATATGTCCCTATATATATATATGTCATATGTCATCTATAAAATAGTCATTTTATATTTAGTTTAGGAATCATTCGATCTAACTTGAATAAATTATAGCTACTAGATGAATTTAACAATTATTATCGTAACATGTAGTAGACAGTGGCAAAGTCAGTCGTCAGATATTCAAATAATGGTTTGTTACAACCGATCGTCAAATCCCACCAATGTAGGAACCGTATGTCCTCTCATTCCTCCTGCATCGCCAGTTAGTAAAAACAAAAATCATTGGAATAGTCCAAAAAATTGTGTTCACATTGCTGTCAAAATAATGACATCGTGGAGTATCGTGCTGCTAATAATTGTTGTAGTATACAACATGAATTCGATCAAGTCTTTGTTGAAGTAAATTATTGTATTTGATTTGTTGATTTCTCATTTATCTTCGTTACATAAATAATTATTGCATATTAAAATACATTACAACATCGATATAGTGACATTCTCACTCTATCAAGATCAGTAAAGATCACACAAAGATTTCTTTACTATATCAACTATGTCTGAAGTATTATTGCATCCACTTATTGATCTTGACATGGTAAGGATGTCACCATATCAACATAGTAATTACGTAATCGACTAGTGAAAAGCACTCCATCAACGTTTGCATCTTCCGATTAATGCTATAGACAATAATCGTATATTCAACCTTCTACTCCATTTTCTATCGTGTCGGAGTACAAGGAAAGGTAGAGTTTTCGTCTTTTTTAATCTACATTTAGTACCTTTAAAATAATAAAAAAAACACTAAGATTAGAATTGAATCATGTCCCCACAAGATTGGCTGGCGATTGAGAACTTGTTCCGATGCAATTCTCGGGTAAGGGAAGGGAAAGATCCAGGAAAGCTTCGCTTGCTCGCTCAAAAAGCTCTACACCTGATCACGGCAAATTGGGTAAAAGAAAAAATAATCAAGAGGGCTGTCAACTTAAAAAATACGATATATGTTCTTGCAGTTCGGATGAGTTTTTCTTTGATTGTAATTGTAGTCAGCCATATTAGCTGAGTAATCTCAATATTTCGATGTCATCTCTTGGCATGGTGAAACACTGAGGGGAATTGGTCTGTTTTTGGGTGGATTTTGTGGGTTGAAATTAGCATCCTAATTAAATTCGGAAATGCGTTTGGACAGGCCAAGATTAAAAAATCTAACCAGCGCAGGAAGCCCAATCCAGCGGGCTTTCGAAAATTTGGGTCAAAGGCCCGGAAATCAAGCCTGGACTTCTCCCGTGTCGTCCTCCTCGCTCATATCGCTCCACCTCCTCACCCGCGTCGCCGCCCTCCACCTACCTCCTCGCCCGCGTCGCCGAAGTTGCACTCCTCCTCGCCCGCGTCGCCGCCCTCCACCTCCCTCTTCGCGCGTCGCTACCAGATCTGCCGGATCTAGTGCGCCCGAGCACCGCTTCCGCTCTCGAGCCACGGTCACCGCCGTAGACCAGATGTGCGCCCCCGACTCCCGCCTCCGCCGCTCTCCCTCTCTTCTTCTTCTTATCTCTTCCTCCTCGATCTCCCCTGTTACTTCTCACCCCCAATCTCCACGATCTCCGGCATCGACGATCTCCACGATCCTTCTTCATCAGCCGAGCTCTAGCTCTCCAGCATCAACGACGAGGTATCTATATCTTTGTATATTTCTCAGATCTTTTCTCTATGCGGTTTCTTGGTTGGATGGCTAGATCTGTATGTATGTGTGTGTGTTTGATTGGATTGTATGTGTGGGTGGATGCAGAGGTTGGTGCAACACCCGACGTCGAAGGAGCTGAGCATCGGCAAAATCAAGTTCAAGGCCTTCGATCTCGGCGGCCACCAGATCGCCCGCCACTCCCAAATTGAGATCAAAATTGAAAAGAACACCAGTTGTAAGTACACCACCACTACCAGTTTTACAAAATTGAACTTCGTACTATGCAAATTTTCAAATGCACCTTTCAAGTTGATACTGAAGACCTGGAAGAACTTCTAATTTGCTGTCTTAATTGTATTGAGATACTGAAAAAAAAACCTGATTTTTGGTTCTACCTCTTGTCTTGTTTGCTGTCTTCGTTTAGAGTTGAAATATAGATTGTTGTTTGTGCTGTTGTTCAGTTAATGATCTAAAATCTGGTGACTATTTGTTGATGAAGTCAATTGATATCTAAATTCAGTGGTTTTCTATTCTATCTGTGTGTGCAAATTCATTTCAGAGAATTCAAAGATAAGTGCTTGCAAGTGTTTTATTCTTCTATTGAATTGAGACTTAAATCTTGCTATCTGGTGACTTGTGGTGTCCATTTCTGTCTTTACACCACATGTCCTCTCAGCAATGACCTTTTGATCTGGATAAGTCTAGTGTTTCGTGCCATGCTGCAACTTTGTGAAGTGTAAACAATAATGCATTGAACAATCCAGTAGGACCAAAGAGAATAACAAAGAAACCCCATAAAGTTTGAACTCTGATGAACAAAGTCTGTCTCTGAGAATATCTGAGGCTTGAGGTCTTGGAAATTGAGGCTGGCATTGTACCCACACTTGATTAGTAGGAGCATTTGAAGTTATGAGTTTATAATGGCTTGTTTCTTGTTAAAATAGTGAAGTTGTTAAAAATTAGTATGAGGTATTTCAAACTGAACATTTTGTTTATTGAACATTTCTCTTTGATTGTTGGAGTACGATCAGGTTATTATGTATGTATGTATGTAGCTAGTTTGCAGTTTTACTGAGCAGTAACTTCTCCATAGTCCAATAGCCAGGGGCAGTATATACCTATTTATTGTGTAATAGGAGAGAAATATTATGTGACAAACGGCAACAAGCATGACAGGTTCACTTGCATATGGGTACTATGCACTTATGCAGTGCACATGCTATATGAAATTAATGTATCAGATACGAAGATTTAATATTAGTCTCATCCTGCAATACGGATAAGATTCGTATAAAATCAGGAAACCTAATCTGTTAGGATTTCTTCTGCATGGGCAGTTCGAATAAGATTCGTATAATATCAGGAAACCTAATTTGTTAGGATTTCTCCTGCTTGGCCCTATATATAGAGAGGTATGATGGGCCTTGAAAAAATACACAGAAAAGCCCTAGCTGCTACCTCCTCTAAAGTAATAGCCCTAAAAACTCTTGTTGTGCACATTGGTGCTAGCACACCATTGCACAACGTTCCATCCCAGTACGTGTGGATACCGGTAGAGGCGCTGCTGCAATTGTTGCGCTGATCAGGACGATCCGTGAGCAATCGTTGTCATCTACATCCACTGTTCTGGACGATCCGCAAACGGTTGTTGCGAACATTCGATCGTTACATCAAATCTGCTTCCGCTACTGGTAACAATCTAATCTATGATCTATTATTTGCAGTTTTCGAGTAAAGATATATGAAATTCTGCTAGTGTAGCTTACTCGATTTACTACAGTGGTATCAGAGCCATCCTGTATAGTATTAGATCTGGATTAATTATATATATATGTGATATATGAAGTTATAGTAGATTAGATCTACTAGTTCATTCAATCTGTTACCGTATAAGTTTCATTATACATGTTTGTTTTGACATCCAAGTGTTATGATGAACAATCTTTTGGCCGACTTTAATATGAACTAATGTCTAATGATCCTAGCATGGGCCAGAGGGAGGTGATGTTAGGGTTTATATGACAATATTAGATTAGATCTTCTAAATCATATGTGTATAGATTGGATCTATATATGACATTAGCTGCCTATTCTAGATATTCATATTGGAGTTAATATGAATAACTTAAGGGGATTTAAACCAATCAGATTGGTTCGAAAATTTGATTAATATGATTAATTTAAATAAAAAAAAGATTACATTTGATAACCAGAAGCTGTCAACTTTGGTGTCTAAGGAAAGAACACATCATAAGATTTTTCTTAATAAGCCCCGCTTGGCGGAACGCTTTCCTTCATAGTGTGAGCGAAAACAGTCGCGGTCTTTCCTGGCTAAGGTTACTGCCAACGGAAATTAAATATAGTCGTAGTTATGCATGTGAGATTATCTAATTGATGATTATTTTCATGCATATAGATGTTGTGACATCTTTTAACCCCTCATGAAACATAAAGATTATACTTGACAACCAGAAGCTGTCAACTTTGGTGTCTAAGGAAAGGACACATCATAAGGTTTTTCTTAATAAGCCCCGCTTGACGGAACGCTTTCCTTCATGGTGTGAGCAAAAACAGTCGCGGTCTTTCCTGGCCAAGGTTACTGCCAACGGAAGTTAAATATAGTCGAAATTGCACCTATTAGATCATCTAGCTGATGGTTATTTTTGTGCATATGGATGTTTTGCCATGTTTTAACCCCTCATAAAAATTAAGTGTTTATTATATCCTTCCAATTGCTGCACCTGTCAAGATTTTGATCGTTGCTTGGTGGGTCTGACAAATCAGGACACCATCAATTATCTTAATAAGGCAGGATGTGTGTTGGACACCCATAAGTATAGAATTGGTTTAACTTAACAAAGCCATCAAAACGGTTTTGGGCTTTGGGGCATGGTGTTGGGATGACACTCAACAAACAAGAGTTATATATGATATGATTAGTAAGGAGTTGCTTACCTAAATAACTAGGTTTCTAGCAGTGATGCCAAAACTCACTAGAACTTAGTGAAATATGGATCTTGGTCTACTATATATATTTCTTTGAGGGATTTTTTCTAAAATATATAGTTAGTACATCTTTTATTGAATTGTTTAATAAAAGACTTTTCATAAATATAATGCTATAATTTTGCATTTCTTTACTGTTGTAGACCATGGATAGTGGTAGCTCCTCAAACAATTTCAGTTTACGATCTGTCCTTAATAAAGAAAAGCTCAATGGAACAAATTTTATTGATTGGTATAGAAACTTGAGAATTGTTCTCAAACAAGAGAAAAAGGACTATGTTCTAGAGACTCCTATACCTGATGAACCAGCCGCTAGTTCTTTACGTGCTCAAAAGGATGCTTATAAAAAGCATACTGATGACGCACTTGATGCCAGCTGTTTAATGCTTGTCACGATGAACTCTGAGCTTCAGAAGCAATATGAGAACATGACAGCTTATGACATGGCCGTGTCTCTTAGAAACTTATTCGAGGAGTAGGCCAGGGTGGAAAGATATGAGACCACCAAGAAATTGCATGATTGCAAGTTGGCAGAAGGAAGCTCGGTTAGTCCTCATGTGATCAAGATGATTGGTTACATTGAGAATTTGGAAAAACTTGGTTTTCTCCTTAGTCAAGAGTTGGCTACTGATATGATTCTCCAATCGCTCCCTCCGAGCTATGACCAGTTTGTCATAAATTATAACATGAATAATCTGGAGAAATCATTGACCGAATTACATGGGATGCTTAAAACAGCGGAACAGAACATTAAGAAAAACCCAAATAATGTAATGATGGTTCAAAAGGGAAAAGGCTTTAAGAAGAAGGGCAAGGGCAAGGCTAAGGGAAAGGGCAAAACTCTAGAAAGATCCTCTAGCGCTAAACCTAATTCCAAAGGAAAGTCCAAGCCAGGTGCCACCCCTACTACTGAATGCTTCTATTGCAAGGAATCTGGCCATTGGAAGAGGAATTGCAAGAAATACTTGGAAGATTTAAAGAAAAAGAAGGAAAGTGAGACTCCTTCAGGTATATATGTTATAGAAGTTCATTTAGCTACTTCTCCTTCCGACTCTTGGGTATTTGATACCGGATCGGCTGATCATATTTGCACTTCGATGCAGGGGCTTAAAAGGAGTAAAAATTTGTCTAAGGGCGAGGTTCAACTTCGCGTTGGCAATGGAGCAAGAGTTGCAGCCTTAGCTGTTGGAACTTTTATATTAGCTTTACCTTCAGGATTAGTTTTAGAACTTAATAACTGTTATTATGTTCCTGCCATAAGCAAAAACATTGTATCCGTGTCGTGTTTGGACACGCTGGGTTATGAATTTAGAATAAAGAACAATCGTTGTTCCTTTTATTTAAATGATATGTTTTATGGCAATGCCTCATTGGAGAATGGGCTTTATCAGCTAAATCTTGAATTACCTGTCTATAACATATGTACTAAGAGGCTTAGGTCCAATGATTTAAATCCCACGTTTATCTGGCATTGTCGTTTAGACCATATCAATGAGAAACGCATCATGGAACTCCTGAAAGATGGGCTTCTAGACTCATTTGATTTTCAATCATTTGATGTGTGTGAATCTTGTTTACTTGGCAAAATGACAAATGCACCTTTCACGGGTGAAAGTGAAAGGGCAAATGACTTATTGGCTCTTATTCATACTGATGTATGTGGACCATTAAGTTCAACAGCTAGAGGTGGTTTTCAGTACTTCATAACTTTTACCAATGATTTTAGTAGATATTGATATGTCTACTTAATGAGGCATAAATCTGAAACGTTTGATAAATTCAAGGAATTTCAGAATGAAGTACAAAATCAACTTGGCAAGACAATCAAAACCCTACGATCTGATCGTGGAGGGGAATATTTGAGCCAAGAATTTGGTGATCATCTAAAACAACATGGAATTGTTCCACAATTGACCCCGCCAGGAACACCTCAATGGAATGGTGTGTCAGAACGACGGAACAGGACCTTGTTGGACATGGTTCGGTCAATGATGAGCCAAACTGATCTTCCATTGTTCTTCTGGGGATATGCTCTAGAAACAGCTGCGTTCACATTAAATAGGGCTCCATCAAAAGCCGTAGAAAAGACACCATATGAGATATGGAATGGAAGGCGTCATGGATTGTCTTTTCTTAAGATTTGGGGTTGTAAAGTTTATGTAAAACGTTTAATGTCTGATAAGCTCAAACCCAAATCAGATAAATGCTTCTTTGTGGGCTATCCTAAGGAAACAAAAGGATATTACTTCTATAATCGAGAAGAAAACAAAGTGTTTGTTGCCCGAAACGGTGTCTCTTTGGAGAAAGAGTTTCTTTCAAAAGGAGTAAGTGGGAGCACAGTGCAACTTGAAGAAATTCGGGAACCACTGAAAATTGTTTCAGCACCCACTGAAGCTCAGCAAGACCTGCAAAACAATGTAGAAAATGATGCAGGACAAGCACCGGTTATACGTAGGTCTGAAAGGGTACGTCACGCACCTGGAAGGTACATGCTCCTTACAATGGAGCAGCGTGAAGTATTATTGATAGATAATGATGAACTTAAGACTTACGAAGAAGCGATGATGAGCCCTGACTTTGAGAAATGGCTTGGAGCCATGAGATCCGAAATTGAATCCATGCATGACAATCGAGTGTGGAACTTGGTTGATCTGCCTGATGGTGTAAAAGCCATTGAGTGCAAATGGGTTTATAAGAAAAAGATTGACATGGATGGTCATGTTTATATCCATAAAGCACGATTAGTTGCAAAAGGTTTCAAGCAAATTCAAGGTGTTGATTATGATGAAACATTTTCGCCCGCTGCTATGTTAAAGTCAATCAGGATCATCCTAGCTATTGCTGCCTATTTTGATTATGAGATATGGCAGATGGATGTCAAAACGGCTTTCCTAAATGGAAACCTAAGTGAGGATGTGTATATGGCACAGCCTAAGGGTTTTGTCGATCCAGATAATACCAGGAAAGTATGCAAGCTTCATAAATCCATTTATGGGTTGAAGCAAGCTTCTCGGAGTTGGAATCTTCGTTTTGATGAAGTAGTCAAACAGTTTGGTTTCATCAAAAATGAAGGAGAGCCTTGTGTTTATAAAAAGGTAAATGTGAGCGCATTTGTTTTTCTGGTCTTATATATGGATGACATACTTCTGATCAGAAATGATATTCCTATGCTTGATTCTGTGAAGTCCTCATTGAAAAGTAGCTTCTCTATGAAAGACTTAGGTGAGGCAGCATATATTTTGGGCATTAAGATCTATCGAGATAGATCTAAAAGGCTAATTGGATTAAACCAAAGTACATATATTGACAAAGTATTGAATAGATTCAATATGCACGATTCCAAGAAAGGTTTTCTACCTATGTCACATGGCATTAGTCTTAGCAAGAGTCAATGTCCTTCGACATGTGATGAGCGGGACCGAATGAATAAGATTCCATATGCTTCTGCTGTTGGATCTATTATGTATGACATGCTATGTACACGCCCAGATGTCTCATATGCTCTAAGTGTTATGAGCAGATACCAATCAAATCCAGGTGAGAGTCACTGGACTGCTGTAAAAAACATCCTTAAATATTTGAGGAGGACTAAGGATGTGTTCTTGGTTTATGGAGGTGAGGAAGAGCTCGTTGTTAGTGGCTACACCGATGCTAGCTTCCAAACCGACAAAGATGATTTCAAATCGCAATCTGGTTTTGTATTTTGCCTTAATGGAGGAGCTGTAAGCTGGAAGAGTTCCAAGCAAGAAACTATCGCTGATTCTACAACAGAAGCAGAGTACATTGCTGCTTCTGAAGCTGCTAAAGAAACTGTTTGGATTAAAAATTTCATCTCTGAACTTGGTGTGGTTTCTAGTATTTCAAGCCCAATGAATCTCTATTGTGACAATAGTGGAGCCATTGCGCAAGCCAAGGAACCAAGGTCTCATCAGAAATCCAAACATATACTCAGGCGTTATCACCTCATCCAAGAAATCGTGAATAGAGGTGATGTGAAGATTTGCAAAGTGTCCACGGATTTGAATGTTGCTGATCTGTTGACAAAGCCTCTCCCACAACCAAAGCATGAGGTGCATACTAGAGCAATAGGTATTAGATACATTTGTAATTGACTCTAGTCCAAGTGGGAGGTTGTTAGTGATATGTCCTAGAGAAAATCACAGAGATGTATTTATCTTTATTATATTTATGAACATTTGAATAATATGTTATTTTTGAATAAATTATCATCTTGGTTTGATCAACAAGTATGTGACTTGTTCGTGAGACTCTAAATTTATTTGATGATATTATTCTAATATATTCCCTGATCCATTATCTTTAAATAGGACATTATTGATTAATGGATCAGCACATTTATTGATTGATGGTTATGTTTCACGGACCATAGATACAAGATATCAAATCAATAATGTTGACATATATTAGAGAATATAATGTTGGATAGACCCATTTTTGAGACACTGTTTGGATTTGTTATTTAAGTGTCACCAGTTGGTCTCAAATAATGTTTATGATTGATCCTTAGATCTGAGACTATTATAGTTTCCTACATGTGTAGTAGTATACTTTGATAGTACCAAACGCTACTTTTAATTAAGTAGTAATAAAGGTAATATTCGGGTATACTATGAGACATGCGGAGGAATATGAATGGTTAAGATGGAATTTGCATATCTCATAAAATGAGAGAGATATCTCTGGGCCCCTCGATATAGATGAATTAAGAAGTGCATGGCCATGCCGTTTGTGGTTGAAGTGTCAACTACGATAAGATCAATTCACTATGAGATTGAGAAAGGATTGAACTGTGCAAGGGTGGCACATTTCTTACTTTGGGTTTAATCTGGTATCGTATGGCAAGAGGATCAACATGAAAACATTATATAGGTTTGCTGATTATGATCTTTGTGTGTATTTAGATAGTCGTTATGTCCTGCTAGGGGCCACTACCGACTTACAATTCGGGTAAGTATTCTCGGGTTGTGACTAAATATACATGAACCTACAGGGTCACGGGTTGGAACAATGCAATTCGGATTAAGTCTATTTTGGGTTTCCATATCAGATTTGGAGACTTAATGTTAGACTCCTTATGCATTTGGATTGGGTTTAATATGGGTTTCTATATCAGATTCGGAAACTTAATATTAGACTCCTTATGTATTTGGATTGGGTTTAGAGTCCTTATCCATTTGGATTGGGTTTGGTATAGGTTTCCGTATCAGATTCAGAGACTTAATATTAGACTCCTTATACATTCGGATTGAGTTTGTTATGGGTTTTCATATCAGATCCGGATTGGGTCTGTTATGAAATTAACGTATCAGATACGAAGATTTAATATTAGTCTCATCCTGCAATACGGATAAGATTCGTATAAAATCAGGAAACCTAATCTGTTATGATTTCTTCTGCATGGGCAGTTCGAATAAGATTCGTATAATATCAGGAAACCTAATTTGTTAGGATTTGTCCTACTTGACCCTATATATAGAGAGGTATGATGGGCCTTGAAAAAATACACAGAAAAACCCTAACTGCTACCTCCTCTAAAGTAATAGCCCTAAAAACCCTTGTTGTGCACATTGGTGCTAGCACACCATTGCATAACGTTCCATCCCAGTACTTGTGGATACCGGTAGAGGCGCTGCTGCAATTGCTGCGCTGATCAGGACGATCCGTGAGCAATCGTTGTCATCTACATCCACTGTTCTGGACGATCCGCAAACGGTTGTTGCGAACATTCGATCGTTACATAAAATCTGCTTCCGCTACTGGTAACAATCTAATCTATGATCTACTATTTGCAGTTTTCGAGTAAAGATATATGAAATTCTGCTAGTGTAGCTTACTCGATTTCCTACACATGCATCTTGCCCTCTCCCTCAATACCTCACACACATTCATATTATACGTCTCTCAAGGAATGCCTCTACCGCATTTTACATGTGGGTTATACAATCTCCCGCATTGGTTGATGTCCTAAGATGTCCTACTGCACACCTAAAATAGGTTATTTTTGTAATTTTTTTACTAGAGATTAGTTTTGTTATTTTCTTTTTTAATTAGGTTATTAAAAAAAAATCCAACACTTTTGTAATCTACAACAAATGTCTTGCTCATAACTATAGAGAAAAAATTATAGACGAGCACACGAAAAAAAAAACATGCAAATCATACACAAAGTTGGAATGTTCTTCGAGTGATAGCAAAATTTTAACAAATAGCATAATTCTTTTCCCCTATAGAGATAGAAGAAACACAGTGATTTTAAATGGAGATAGTTCTCACTAATGGTAGTTTAATTAGTACATTAGATTTATGATGGTGGGGTTGAGCTGCTTAGGGGTGTGTGTTCGGAAAATTCGGTTTTTTCGGTATTTTTAAAATTTCAGTATTGGACATTAAATACCATATTTACCAAAAAATATTTTAGTTCAATTTCAGTAAATACTAAATTAATTCGGTATGGTATTAGTAAATACCAAATTTATCAAATTGATGTGAATCTACATGATATCTTTACTTTACGTTTTGAAGTACTACGTAATAGTGTGGGGGGTTCGGAAAAAACACAACATTATTCAAACATATTGCAGGTTCTCAAGCTTAGACATATCCAAAATATTCCAGGTTCTCAAGACATATAGGGTGCGTTTGGTTGCCTGGCCCAAGGCCTGACCTGGCCCCCGGATGCAAATTTCGGTTGTTTGGTTGCCTGCACCGCCCTTCCAGCCCGGCCCGCGCGATGCAAATCCCTCTCGCTCAGCCTGGCTCGGGAAAACGCAAATCATTCTGATTAGATTTGGTTTTTCTCAACATAGTAGGTTTTCTCACCACTGTCCTAAATACAGAGCCAGATCGCTCGTGAAATACTATTCCTTCTCCTCGAAGACCTCCAGACGCAGCAATGAACCTCCTCGAGAGGCCCCTAAATCCGAGCAAACTCCTCAAAGAGCAGTGAGTCCAAACCCTTACACTCACCACACAATCCTAGATGTGTTTTTTTGTTGCTTTTTCTGTTAAATTTGGTGATAATTTTGCACAGATTTGTGAGTAACCTGACGGGTTCCTCCCTGCTGGAGATCGCCGCAATATCCACCACTGTTCCAGTAATTTTTCTTGCTCAATCAAAATGTTCCGAGCTTTTGATGCAATAATTTGCGTGTTGTGTCAAAATTGTCATTTGATTTGGTTTTGGCTTGCAGGCTTTGGTCGTGCTGAGGAAGTGGTGCAGCGGCGGTCAGTTAGGTCTGAAATTACTTTGCGTATATGTAATTTTAATTGAACTGATTTGAAGCGTGTTAGATCAGCAAGTGAGTCGTGTGAATTATTCCTAGCCCGCTTGCTTAAATAAATATGAAATTTGAGTGCATGAGCTTACGATAACCACTATGATATTGGATGCTATGAACAATACTTTTTCATTTAGGTTCTCCAATTATGGAGAGGGTTATAGGGTTGTCATTTTGCTGTTGTTCTCATTATATCATGTTTCAGTTAGTTCGAGGAGAGATGCAGCGAAGAAAAATGATGAGGTGGTGCCTGGTTCTAAAGATTGGACCTGTTACTTTTCTGCATTGGCTATAGATTATCTCAGTACCGTTTTACCAGTCCTTTTGATTTTCACAGTAAGTATGATAATACGCATCGCCTTTTGTTAATGTTTCTTCGTTTGCTTGATTTATCCAGATTGGCAATAGTGTTAAACTATGTAAGTCAAGGAACATACGGAGAGAAAAACCTCTCATGTCAGAAGCAAACCTTAAGTCCAGCTTTTGTTTGATGTCCAACCTATAAAGAATCTTTAGATTTTTCATTTTTTTTAGTGAAGCTAAACTGAAATAGTTGATTTTGATGAAATTCTTTTTATTTATTATAGGTCCTGTCAGAATGGATTTATGCTTGTGCAGTTTTTCTTATCGTGTTGATATCCTTCTGTATTGTGTTTAGAAGGTACTTGTTGCTACACTGATCCTCCTTTCGCAATTTTGAAGTTGATTTTATGTTTCTTTCTTGTGTTAACACAACCAATGGGAATCTAGAACTGCATGTGATCATTCACCTTACTCTCAGATCTCAATTTCATCACAATGCGGGACAGAAGCAGCTGCCATCTCTTAGAGCAGAAGTATCTTCTTACCGAGTGTCAGTTGTATGTAAGAGTTGATAAATTGAAAATTCATTACTGCTTATAGATACTAGAGATCTAATACTTACTACTAAAGTAGTCATGGTAATTGAACACTATGTTGTTTGAACTCTGTAGGTCCTAGTGACATGTTTGTGCATATTGGCTGTAGACTTCAAAATCTTCCCCAGGCGCTATGCCAAGGCTGAAACATATGGTGTTGGTATTGTAAGTAGTATTATCACAGACTCATCCAATCCTTTGACTTCGTTTATTCTCTATTTTCCAAGCACAACAAATAATAATGAACTAGTTGGGCAGAAATAGCCAAAAGATGCAATTCTTTCTTGAAGTATATCTGATACTTAAATGTACCCTTGGTAACCTAGCATTGTTAATATGTTAAACGACTAGTTAACTTGAAATTTGCATCATGCATATCTTGGTTATTCATTCAGTTCTGCAGTACCAAAAGTTTTGTGGATAGGTTTAACTGGCTACTTGGTTAAACCCAAACTACCGTCTTGAATTCTTCAATGCTTAATGTATTACTACTATAAAGAGAAATTTTGGCGTCAAGAGCAAAAGGTCCAAAGATCACAACCCTTGTTATTGCTGCACATCATTCAAATTACCATCAATTTGTAGCTTGCAAATACTTTTTGCTTGGTATTTTCACTTGACAATTTATAGCATTTCCCTACTTTGCTTATGTCAAACTTTCCATTAATTTGAATGGGATTATCACTAATTTTGGAGGCTGAAAAGCAATCATCTACAATCTTGGCTCCGGTTTTTTTTTTTTTTTTTTTTTTTTTTTTTTTTTTTTTTTTTTTGACAATCTTAATAACTACGAGAGCTGACACATTATCTAACAGATGGATCTTGGAGTAGGATCATTTGTAGTGGCTAATGCACTGGTCTCTAGACAAGCATGGAACTTGACCTCAATGTAAGTCCTTAGAATTGCTTGCCTTGGTTTTTCTTATGTGTTAAACAAAAGTTGCTTATTGCTTAATCTTATAAGTTCCTCTTCTTTTGAAATGTTAATCTTAGAAGTTCTGATTGACTGTGGTGCACTATGCAACATTTGTCTGAGGATACTCATCTAATTCCTGGGAAATCTTGTGTAGCTCTCTGTTCAATTTACCTTGAAATTCCTAATGTTCTGGTTTCAATGAATGATTTACCTGAACATTGAAGTTAAAAGGACATGAATATTGACCATAGATGGTCCAGTGAAATAGAAAATTTATACATTGCACTACGAAGGTCAATCAATGTACGTCTAATTAACCATGATTAATGTAACTTATAAAACCATAATATATCATTTTGTTACTGATTTGAAGTCCTTTTTTTTGTCAACAAGTTATTCTTTCTAAACTGCTCTATGACCTAGAATTCTCATTAGGCGTCTTTCATGACACTATACTTCTTGCGGTGTCACCATGCAGAGATCAGGAATTACGAACTATATAGAATTGAGTGGTTTAAGGTTGCTTGTTTGAATTATGAATTTGCTGAGAATGCCAACAGTTGTTTCTGATTGAAATGTACACCCCGTGACTGCTATTACATAACATATTATTGTTCTGCATTTTATGGTTTAGCCTGTGTTCCTCAGGAGCTGGAAAGCAGCATTGAGGTCCACGAGTCCTTTAGTATTTCTAGGATTTGCTCGCCTTATCTCCACATCAGGTGTTGATTATCAGGTATATTTTCCTTTTTTTTTCCGTGCTTACCTATATTATGCTTTTGTTGTAATTCATGATATATATCACATTGGAACTTAAATTGCTCATTATATGCCATTTCTGCAGAAATGTTGGCTTCTTTTCTACCTTTGTTTTCTGATTAACAATCATTGCGCCCTTATTTGCTTTGTTCCTAGTGAATGAACTACATGTGGAATTAGAATTATTATGGAAAATTTGTTTGTGATCAATTAGTGGTTGTGGATAGTCTTCTAGAGTTCTAGTTCTTGTTGGCACTAGTATATTCCGCCTGCTTATTATTATTTACTCAATTATGTTCTCAGTCCGATAATAAGTTTTCCTATAGTGAGTTCAACATCTTTTTCTATACGCACTCAGTTTGAGTTGCATATTACTCAATGATATAATCAATGTGGTTGGCACTCTTTCTGATTTCTATCCGTAACAGATACATGACAACATGTTACTTTTGCTTGAAGCATTGTGTTATTTTGTACAATATTTTGATCCTTTCAATTATAAATGCAAATGTGATATAGATGTATGTTGTGAAATCTCACCGGGATGATCCTGGAGTGGGATTTCAATTAAGAGACAAATTTGAAGGTTACTTTCAGTGATTTGCACATTGTACTGCTGACTCCCTGAGGATCCATGCTCTACTTGTTATCTTGTAGGTTCACGTGGGAGAATATGGTGTCCATTGGAACTTCTTTTTTACCCTTGCAGCTGTTTCTATCTTGACATCCATTATCAGAATCCATCCTAAATATTGTGGGTTAGTCGGTCTAATTGTTCTTGCAGGTACAAAAGGATTCTAGTTTGATTTTAGTTAGAGTAAATTTTCACCTTAAATCCTAAACTATTGGACATGTTTCACTTCAGCTCAATCTGGAAAACACAACAGTGTCATTATTAAACTTTTTTTTTTCTATTTTTAAACTTATTCCAACTGCCAACACCATTAGATTTCGAATGGAAGATTTCACCACAGATCTCGTTGGATGTCACATGATAGTGATTTGAAATTTATTAGTGGACCTGCACACAAAATGAATTAAAAAGATTTTAAATATAGAAAGAACTTTAAGAAAAAAAATTTGGCTATCACAGATTTTTTTCCTTCTTTCAGGATACCAGATGTGGCTAACTTCTGGATTGAATGAATACCTCATCTCTAATGAAAGAAATGATGATATTATCAGTCAGAACAAGGAAGGGATTTATAGTATTTTTGGTAAGAACTAACTTCATATGCAGAACATAGTGTATTTACCAGGTGCACACCTCAAAATATTCCTTTCCAATTGAATAATCTTGAGAACATTAGAATCCAACATTGTTGTTTTTCGTTTTGATCATTTTTTTTTATTTCTTTATGCCTTCATTTATTCATAGGTTCAACTAGGTTCATGACTAAAATAAGTGGCATTCTTACCTTTTCCCCTCAAAATGTTCATTTCCTATTTACACTTCTTTATTGTCTTTTTTGGTTCAACAGATGTCTCTAGCTATTGTTAAAAACTTATATATCTAAATGCCAGAAAAATGGCATATGGCTCCAATATATGATTACTGCAGTATCTTGTTATCTTCTTATCCATACCCTCCCTTGGCAGGATACTGGGGTATGTATCTGATTGGTGTTTTTCTGGGTTATTATCTCCACTTCAGTATTAATTCAAAAAGCAAGAACAGGAGCACTCAAGTGGTAACAGTTTGGGCTCTTGCAACATTGTTCTGGTAAGCAACAAAATATGAAATTTCTGATTAACAGTCTCCAATATTGCCTGTTTATTAACACCTCTGTCCATTTTGTCTCATGTTGATAGGATTTTGGCTCTCATCCTTGACAGTTATGTTGAGAGAGTTTCTCGGCGAATGGTTAGTGTGATAAGTGTGTAACTATCTATAGGTCATATTTATTTCCTTGGCATTAAATCGAGATGGAATCTTCTTTAGAAAATTCTAGGAAAAAGTATGTTTTGGAATCTATCATCCTAAACTTTTGAAAGGTACTATTTTGGTTCCTCGACTTTGGAGACAGATATTATTTTGGTCGTTCCATTAAAAGTTCTGCAATTTTATTAAATATCCAAGGACCGAATCATTGACTAGTTGGACGTAACCTATTAGTGGGCACCATCCTCTAGTGATTTAGGTCTGTTTGGTTGTATACTACAAGTTATCACGCATTGACTTAGACAATTTGGTTTGGACCTACCTCAAAAACTGAGGGACCAAAATAGTGCCTTCAAAAAGTTCAAGTCTTAAAATGGTCTTAACCTCAAAAGTTAAGGACCAAAATAATACATTCCCCAAAATTCTAAATAGCATTTGTGTTGTGGTATGTATAATTGAATATATGCTCTCACTACTTAAAAAGGAAATGAGTAAATTTCACCGGTAGCTCCCAAACTTTACTTGAAACTTCAATTAAGTCCCCATACTTTTAATTTTGTCAATTGGGCCCTCAAAGTTTAGGTTTTGATTCAATTGGATGCCTCCGGTTAGCAGTTAAGTCTGTGATGGATCATTTGATGTAGCATCCAATTAGTGGAACAAGACCATCTAGGCACACTTAAAATGCAATTACGACATCATCCCTCTTTTATCTACTTGACTTAGGAACAAGGTGAAGAGTTTTCCATTTTTCTTTACTTCATGGACCCATCACATACCACACTCAAATTCATTTGAATGCCAAATTACCGAGCCATGTCAAACGATCCATCATAAATTTAATGGACTGCTAATGGAGGTGACCCAATTATGGAGGTGACCCAATTGAAGCAAAATATAAATTTTGGGGACCTGATTGACAAAATTGAGAGTATGGGGACTTAATTGAAGTTTCAAGTAAAGTTTGAGGACTACTAATGAAATTTACTGAAAAGGAAATGTTTCAAAAGTCGATTTTTATGTTGAGATGGGTGAGTATAACATAAATGACTATTATTGGAAATATATAGTAGTAAAGTTCAAGTAATATGAAACTTGGAGCTGTGGAGCATAAACTTACAGTTGTGAGATGTGAAGCATCCAACATGATTAGTTGTGTGAGCAATACTTATCCTAAAAATTGTTTTCTGCGGTTAAGCATCTATGAAAAAAGTTCAGCTTCAGATGTCGCTTCTTGGTAACTTTAGAGCTATTGCCAAATACACATAATCTTTCTGTCTATGGAGATCAGCTTAAATCAGTCTGTACGGCTGATTAGTTTCTTGTAATTGTAAAAACAAAGTTGATTTTGGGTATTTCATTATTGCAGTGCAACTTCGCTTATGTCCTACTTGTGTTGGGCCAGAATTTTCAGGTATTGGGCTTCTCTGTTTTGTTTTTACAAACATTATAATACACATTCCGTGTTTTCAAGTTTGAACTTTATGATCTAGTCAAATCAGCCATGTTTTCTTGGAAATAGTTCCTTGTGCCTGGAGGCAATGTTTAGCACACTAAATCTTGTTTCTTCTACTCTTCTTTCCAACTACACAATGTCATTCAGATCTATTGATAAATATGACATATAAAAGCTTTACTACTCCTTATGATGGGTACAATATGGTCTGAAATGTCAGTTTTACCATTTGAATTCATAGCATTCCCACCTGTTCTTTTTTTGCTGTTATCATTATTATTTTTTATGATAATGATCGGAGGGCAATTTCTGTCGTTCTCGGAATTGGGAAAATTAGCAAGGAAGGGGGAAGAAGTCCATGGGCAGTGTGTTATACATTTAGACTTATCGCTGTCAGAGTAAATAGGCCTGTTTGTTGGTAGAATATACAGCACAACTCTCTCATATTTCTAAGCTTATCATGCTATTTATGTTTGCTGCCAAATTTCTTCATACTCCAACTTTGGAGCTTACTTTGTTTAACCCACCATTATTCTTAGGTCCTGTCTATTCTGACACTTGCGGAGTCTGTTTCAAATGAGAACTTAGTTCTTGAAGATGCATTCAATCAAAATATGCTTGGATCATTCCTTCTGGTAAGTTCATCTTTCACATTCCCATTCTTGACACACACACAAAAAAATTGGTTAAGATTACTGAGAACTAAAATGGAGCGGTCAGTGAGAGGAAGGTGATATATGATTTTATTTTGTTCTTGCAGGCAAATATTCTTACTGGACTGGTAAACCTGTCTATTGACACACAATCTGCCTCTTCCCTCAATGCATTCATGATTTTGTCAGTGTACTCTTTGACTTTATGCATTGTTGCTGGCCTTGCTCAGTTTTGTTGTATTAGAGTGAAGTTCTGGTGAATTGTACACCTGTTTGTATTCATTTATTAGTTTGCTAACCAAATCAATTCTAATTCCTGCCTTTTTGGGTTCATGATTTTTCTCTCCTAAGTGAAGTGCTTGAGTTGCCTTCTGGCCCTATCAATAAAGAATGGGAAGATCAAGAATTGTACACAGTACACCTGTTTGTATTATACACTTCTCTCCTAAGTGAAGTGCAAGATCAAAGTTGTGAACGACGAAACATCTAAATTTCTGCGGAAACTACTTCCGTTTCTGCTGTGGACAGGCAAAAAAGGAAACGATTTTTTGTTTAAAGGTTTAAATCATAGAAAAACTGAAGCATCAGGCGAGATGATTTATTTATTTGCTAATTGGTGTAAAGAGATTGATGTGGCCTATCTGGACTAGTGATGTGGCAATGTTCGAGTCGGTTGGGCCTAATTTTCCATGGGCCCAAAATTCACCGTATCATTGACTTGTCGATCAAAGATATTCTCATATGGACCACTTGTTGTTCAGTGCATTAAGTTTTTGCCTGCCAATGGTTGAAGTTGGTGCCTCCCATGGGCTCAGGTGAGCTGTTTGTTCCTGTTGTTGAGGCACAACGTGAGCCCAGATGGTACTCCTATATTTTACCTTCCTTTCTTTATTTTCTTAAAAAAAACATCACATTTTTTTTTTACCTTGGATCCAAATCCCTCGCCCCATCCCCACCCTTCTTTGGCATCTATCCCATCTCCTCCTGCTCTACTAATATAGCCTCCACAACTCCACCTCCCTCCCCCCAAAAGGCAGCTCTGTTGTAACACTGACCCACCATCAATGAAGGCAAGGAGGGATATAGGATGAACCCTAGCAAGGCTAGACTAGATGAGTATTTTGATGCAATAGTGGAGGTGTATGTAAATTGTTAAAGAAAGTATATGTTTATTTATGTATTTATTTTTTTGTAGAACTTCTAAATATATTAATGTGTTCCTATATCCAATTTTCCTTGCTAGTTGCTACCAAAAAAATTTACTAGCTTGCCATTTTATCTGCCTTGTCGGCGAAGCAAACTTTAGGTGTTAGGGAAGTAGTATTAGGAAGTAGGAACATACCTCTCTGCTTCTCTAGTTACGGAGCTTGCAGATGTTCTCAGGTTCACGTAAAAACAGCATTTAAACTTGCTTAACTTTTTGTTCGAAGTGTAAGTACGCTTTAACGTGTGGCCATGCTTAAGTAGAATGGGCTAAGGCCCGTTAGAAAGGCGAAAACGAATTCGGCTAAACTTTAAATTTCTATAATAAACTCCCTTTCATCGACTTCAACTATGAGGAATTTTTAGTTAAAAAGGAATTAATTTTATAGGGCAAACGCTTAAATCATGTTTGACACACGTCCTCAATTTTAGTTTATAAATTCATGAGTTTAAATTGGAGCGTGTAGGCTCGCTAAAATGACAACTTAAGTGGGGCCCGGATGTCATAAACCAGAATGGGCGACCCAATTATGGGTCGCATATCACATCGACTTATAAGCACGATCAGTCAATGAGTGAGCTTGCAAGCTTGGGGGGCCCCCACGGGCTTCATGGAATGGGAATTGAGACGTCATGGGTCACGGAAAAGGTACGAGACGAATGCGACGCACCTGAGGTCCGGGACGAGTACGTGTCCGTCCTTGTGCCCATGCACCGTCGGTGTCGTCTCCTCGGCTTGCCGACTTCAGGAGCAAAACCTCGCGTTTTTAGAGCACCCGACGGCTGGCCACTGTTATTAAGTCAAACCAATAAGGATGAAGATTACCAGGTAGGAAGCTTTCCGGTTCTTAGATGGATGGAAAGATTGTTATAAGAGTTCGATTATGGGCGACAGACAATTAGGATTGACAGCAGAAATTAGTCAAGCTTTCTCATTCCTCTCCTTGAAATGGGTGCGAAGAATACTTAATCATCCGATGATGGATAAGAGATGTATAGGATCAGCCAACTCTATCCTCTTTTATGATATATGTTTTTGAACTGATTGTTTGTTTCGAATCAGAAGATAGTCGATCAATTTTTCTATAATATAGATTATAGAAAACTTTCTAGCAATCCTTTTTAAGAAATAAGTCGCCTATTAGTTATGTGTGCGTGTGGATGTATTGTGTTACGTGTAGAATTTTTTTTCAATAATTTTTTTTAATAAATTAGCTACTTTGCACTAAAATAAAATAGATGGGATAAATTCTGAAGTATCTTGATCCGTTTTGACCCATGCCCTTTTCACTCTACAAATCAAATCAACCACGTGCAAATCAATCTCGTCATGCACCAGCCAACACCAAACAAGGACGGTTTTTTAGTACAAGAGCAGCTGTTATATTAATTAGATTAATTCCCAGAAAACCTGCGATATCAAAATTAAATTAATTCGATGCATCGTGTTAGCTATATCTAATTACCCTCCGCCTGATTTATTGGAAATAAATAACGAGATAAAGTCCTTATATACTATGAATCTGGCTAAACTTTGATATATTATGACCTAGTGAAAGGCACGTCAAGTACTGAGAAGGTCTACATGAATGACAGTTCAGTTGTTACAGTTTTCTCTATGTTTTCGGCTTCCTTTCCTTTTCTCATTTTAAGCTATGAACAGGATAACTGCCTACTTTTGGAATCAAGATTAGATGAGTACTTACTAACTCGCTTGCAGTTAGTTCTTTCCTTGCAGAGAAAGGTTAATCCTAAGTCATTAGTGTTGTTAGTTTCATTTGGCATTAATATATACACATCCAATCCACCCTAAAATACCAATATGAGAATAAACCATGCACATGAGCCACTTATACCATATCCATTTTAAAAATTCAGAAACCCCCGGCCATACAAGTAAAACAATGGATTTGGATTGTGTGCATTAGTGAAGAAAATGCATACGCATTACTCTTTTCTGGAGCCCACTAGTCGAAAATAAACATTTCAGTTCACACTTGGATGACAAATTATCAATTTCTTGCAAAAAAATTGAAATATTCATTTCTCCCAAACCCACCTCCTGGTATCATCTATCCCAAACCCACCTCCTGGTATCATCTAAAACATCTATTTTGATTAGACAACTCTCGAGGATACCAAATACACATATGATTAATTTTTAATCAAACTTTTTTACACAAGAGTTTGTATATTCCGAGGTGTCTTATACTTTCTTGTTGAATTTTTGCATCTAATTTATCAATTTTTGTCTTCAGAACTTAGCAATTTTTTTTTGTGCATTTATCAATTGGAAAGAGTATATATAATGATTGTAGTATACAATATTGATGTGTCATTAATATTTCATCAAATTTTTATTAACAATGATTTAAATATATCGATGGGTCAAACAGTTTTGACTCACTATCTTAATTTGAATATATATAAATTTTTTTTCATGTTTTATAAATTTGAAGCAGGTCAAATGCACTATCTAATTTAGATATATGATTAATTTTTAATCAAATTTTTTTACACAAGGGTTTGAATATTCTCACGTATCTTACACTTTCTAGTTAAACTTGTACTTTTAATTTGTCAATCTTTGTCTTCAGAACTAAGAAATTTTTTTGTTTATTTATCAATTTGAAACAGTACATATATATAACGATTGTAGCATACAATGTTGATATGGGATTAATTTTTCATCAAATTTTTTGTAACAATGGTTTCAATATATCGACGAGTCAAATGGTTCCTACTTACTATCTTAATTCGAATATATATACGTATAATCAGAGAATAAAATATCTTTTATCTTTTATACATTTGAAGCAGGTCGAATGCACTAGCTAATTTAGATATATGATTAATTTTTAATCAAACTTATTTTCATAAGAGTTTGAATATTCCCCCGTTTCTTATACTTTCTAGTTGAATTTTTGCATTTGATTTGTCAATCTTTGTTTTCGAACTAAGCAATTTTTTTTGTACATTTATCAATTTGAAAGTGTACATATATATAATGATTGTAGTATACAACGTTGATGTGTGATTAATTTTTCATCAAATTTTTAGTAACAATGGTCTAAATATACCAATGGGTCAAACGGTTTATTCTTACTATCTTAATTCGAATATATATACTTGTATTCCGACAAAATTTTTTTACCTTTTACACATTTGAAGCAGGTCGAATGCACTATCTAAGTTAGATATATGATTAATTTTTAATCTATATTTTTCACATGAGTTTGAATATTTTCACATGTCTTACACTTTATGGTTGAACTTGTGTTTTTAATTCTTCAATCTTTGTCCTTAGAACTAAACAATTTTTTTTTCCATTTATCAATTTGAAGCGGTACATGTATATAGTGATTGTAGTATACAACGTTGATGTGTGATTATTTTTTCATCAAATTTTTTTTAACAATAGTCTAAATAAACCGATTGGTCAAATTTTTCCTACTTACTATCTTAATTCGAATATATGTACGTGTTATCAGAAAATAAAACATTTTTTAACTTTTATACATTTGGAGAAGGTCGAATGCACAATCTAATTTAGATATCTGATTAATTTTAATCAAACTTTTCTAAAAATGGTTTGAATATTTCCACGTGTCTTATACCTTCTAGTTGAACTTGCACTTTTAATTTGTCAATCTTTGTCTTCAGAACTAAGTTTTTTTTTGGACATTTATAAATTTGATGCAATACATATATATAATGATTGTAGTATACAATGTTGATGTGTGATTAATTTTTCATCAAATTTTTAGTAACAATAGTCTAAATATACTAACGGGTCAAACGGTTCCTACTAAATAACTTAGTTCTAATATATACACGTGTATGCAGAAAATAATTTTTTTTATCTTTTATAAATATCAAGCAGGTTGAGTGCACTATCTAATTTAGATATGTCATTAATTTTTAATCAAACTTTTTGTTGCAATGGTTTGAATATTCCCACATGTCTTATCCTTTCTAGTTGAACTTGTGTTTTTAATTTGTCGATCTTTGCCATCAAAAGTAGGAAAGTATTTTTGTATATTTATCATTTTGAAACACTATATATATATATATATATATATATATATATATATATATATATATATATATATATATATATAAAAGATATTATGGGATGTTTCAAGATATTCTGGACATAATCCATCACAAATGATTATTGCCCATGGCCATACCCATTGTCGCAGAGTCCACAGTCTCATATATTACATTACCCGCAAGTACTATGGTCGCGGAGACATGGTCAACACTAATACATGGTTGCAGACTTGCAGTCAATACACGACCATACTATTAGAGAATTATATTAAGCCTAGAAGGTTTGGTCCAGACTTACCAACCATGGTATAAGGATTATGCGGTTACGCGGTCATCGACCATAACTGTTCTATAACCCTTAGGATCCGATTATTCCCAGGGTAATATAAGTCCCTCTTCACTGACAAGATAAACCATTAACAAGATGAGGATGAATGTGCAGTTTTTCCATAAACCGCACATTATGACCGACTAACAGCAACCGCTGGCAACCGCTGTATAGCAACCATTGACAACCACCAGGTGTCCTTCTGATGAAACAACCGACGTCTTTTGACAAGCAATAAAAGGGCGGAGATTCATAAGAGAAGGATAAGTTTTTTGGGAGATACAAGTCCAACAGGCCATTGAGATTTAGACAATACATTATTTTTGTAATCCATCATTCTGATAGTGAAAACACAACAGAAGTAGGACTATTACTCAGACTTCGAGGGCCCGAACCTGTATAAATTTTGTGTCTCTTGTTCCATAGTTACGGCAACTTTCTTTGGTGATTGATAGAAACTGTCTCCCTGCTAATCAAACTAAATTCGTGTAAGTTCGGCTTGAGACATTGTAACAATTATCGACAGAACTAATTCAATTTTTTTGTACATTTATCACTTTGAAAGAGTACATATATATAATGATTGTAGTATACAACGTTGATGTGTGATTAATTTTTCATCAAATTTTTAGTAACAATGGTCTAAATATAATGACGGGTCAAACAGATCGTTCTTACTATCTTAATTCGAATATATATACGTGTATTCAGACAATAATTTTTTTTTATGTTTTATACACTTGAAGCAGGTCGAATACACTGTCTAATTTAGATATATCATTAATTTTTAGTCTATATTTTTTCACAATGGTTTGAATATTGTCACGTGTCTTACACTTTCTAGTTGAACTTGTGTTTTTAATTTGTCAATCTTTGTCTTTAGAACTAAAATTTTTTTTTTAAATTTATCAATTTGAAGAAGTGCATATATATAATGATTGTAGTATACAACGTTCATGTGTGATTATTTTTTCATCAAATTATTTTTTAACAATAATCTAAATATAGCAATTGGTGAAACAGGTCCTACTTACTATCTTAATTCCAATATATATACGTGTCATCAGTGAATAAAATATTTTTTAAATTTAATACATTTGAAGAAGTCGAAAGCACTATCTAATTTAGATATATGATTAATTTTTAATCAAAATTTTTTCATAATGGTTTGAATATTCCCACCTATCTTATACTTTCTAGTTGAAATTGCACTTTTAATTTGTCAATCTTTGTCTTTAGAACTAAACTTTTTTTTTGGACATTTATCAATTTTACGCAATACATACATACATACATATATATATATATATATATATATATATATATATATATATATATATATATATATATATATATATATATATATATATATATATATATATATATATATATATATATATAATGATTATAGTATACAACGTTGATGTGTGATTAATTCTTCATCAAATTTTGTTAATAATGGTCTAAATATACCGACAGGTCACACGATTCCTACTAAATATCTTAGTTCGAATATATATACATGTTTTCAGAAATTTTTTTTATATTTTATAAATTTGAAGGCAGGTTGAATGCACTATCTAATTTAGATATGTGATAAATTTTTAATCAAACCTTTTTTCACAATGGTTTAAATATTCTCACGTGTCTTATATGTTCTAGTTGAACTTGTGTTTTTATTTTGTCAATCTTTGCCATCAAAACTAAGCAAGTTTTTTGTGTATTTATCAACTTAAAACAGTATGTATATATATATATATATAAAGGTTGTAGTGATATGTGATTATTTTTCCATCAATTTTTTAAACAATAGACTTAATAGTCTTAATATACCGACAGATCAAACAGTTCTTACATACTATGTTAATTCAAATATATATACGTGTTGTGTTATCAGAGAATAAAATATTTTTTAAATTTTATACATTTGAAGAAGGTCGTATGCACTATATAATTTATATATATGTTTAATTTTTAATCAAACTTTTTTCCACAATGGTTTGAATATTTCGACGTGTATTATACTTTCTAGTAGAATTTTTGCATTTAATTTGTAAATTTTTGTTTTCAGAACATAGGAATATATATATATATATATATATAAATTAATCATATATCTAAAGAGTTGATGTGTGGTTAATTTTCTTAACAATGATTTAAATATACGACGGGTCAAACAGTTTCTAGTCACTATCTTAATTTGAATATATATACGTGTATTCAGACAATAATTTTTTTTATCTTTTATGAATTTGAAGCAGGTCGAATGCACTATCTAATTTAGATATATGATTAATTTTAATCAATCTTTTTTATACAAGGGTTTGAATATTCGCATGTGTCTTACACTTTCTAGCAGAACTTGTGTTTTTAATTTGTCAATCTTTGTCTTCAGAACTAAGCAATTTTTTTTGTTTATTTATCAATTTGAAAAAGTACATGTATATAACTATTGTAGTATACAATGTTGATATGCAATTAATTTGTAATCAAATTCTTTGTAAGAATGGTTTCAATATACCGACGAGTCAACCGGTTCTTACTATCTTAATTCGAATATATATACGTGTATTCAGACAATAATTTTTTTTTTTACATTTATCAATTTGAAGCAGTACATATATATAATTATTGTAGTATACAACGTTGATGTGTGATTATTTTTTCATCAATGTCTAAATATAGTGACGGGTGAAACGGTTCCTACTTACTACCTTAATTCCAATATATATACGTGTTATCAGAGAATAAAATATTTTTAAATTTAATACATTTGAAGAAGGTCAAATGCATTATCTAATTTAGATATATGATTAATTTTTAATCAAACTTTTTTTCATAATGGTTTGAATATTTCCACGTGTCTTATACTTTCTAGTTGAACTTGCACTTTTAATTAGTCAATCTTTCTCTTCAGAACTAAAGTTTTTTTTGGACATTTATCAATTTGATGCAGTACACATATATAATGATTGTACTATACAATGTTCATGTGTGATTAATTTTTTATCAATTTTTTTAACAATGGTACAAATATACCGACGGGTCAAACGGTTCCTACTAACTATCTTAGTTCAGATATATATACGTGTATTCAGAAATTTTTTATCTTTTATAAATTTGAAGCAGCTCGGATGCAATATATCTAATTTAGATATGTGATTAATTGTTAATCAAACCTTTTTCACAACAGTTTAAATATTCTCACGTGTCTTATACTTTCTAGTTGAACTTGTGTTTTTAATTTGTCAATCTTTGCCATTAGAACAAAGCAATTTTTTTGTTGTATATTTGGCAATTTAAATAAAACAGTATATATATAGACATGCACGCACACATATACATATACATATATAAAGGTTGTAGTATATACGACGTTGATATGTGATTATTTTTTCATCAAATTTTATTTAACAATAATCTAAACATACTGACGGGTCAAATAGCTCCTATTTACTATGTTAATTCGAATATATATACGTGTTATCAGAGAATAATTTTTTTTAACTTTTATACATTTGAAGAAGGTCGAATTGACTATCTAATTTAGATATATGATTAATTTTTAATCAAACTATTTTTCACAATGGTTTGAATATTCCCACGCGCCTTACTTTCTAGTTGAACTTGCGTTTTTAATTTGTCAATCTTTGTCTTCAGAACTGAGCTTTTTTTTGTGTGGATATTTATCAATTTGACGCAGTATATATGATTTTAGTATACAATGTTGATGTGTGATTAATTTTTGATCAATTTTTTAACAATGGTCTAAATATACGGGTCAAACGGTTCCTACTAACAATCTTAGGTCGAATATATATACGTGTAATTAGACAATAAAATACTTTTTTATCTTTTATAAATTTAATGTAGGTCGAATGCATTATCTAATTTAAATATATGATTTATTTTTAATCAAACTTTTTTACAATGGTTTGAATATTCCCACAACTCTTATACTTTTTAGTTGAACTTGTGCTTTAATTTGTCAATTTTTGCCTTCTGAACTAACCAATTTCTTTTGTACATTTATCAATTTGAAGCAGTATATATATATATATGTGTGTGTGTGTGTGTGTGATTAATCTTTAATCAAACTTTTTTACACAAGGGTTTGAATATTCCCACGTGTCTTGTACTTTCTAGTCGAACTTGTGTTTTTAATTTGTCAATCTTCGACTTCAGAACTAAGCAATTTTTTTTATATTTATCAATATTAAATAGTACATATATATAACAATTGTAGTATACAATGTTGAGATGCGATTAATTTTTCATCAAATTATTTGTAACAATGGTATCAATATACTGAGAAGTCAAACAACTCCTACTTACTGTCTTATTCCAATATATATATGTGTAATCAAAGAATAAAATATTTTTTTATCTTTTATAAATTTGAAGCAGGTCGAATGCACTATCTAATTTAGATATATGATTAATTTTTAATCATATTTTTTCAAAGGGTTTGAATATTCCAACGTGTCTTATACCTTCTAGTTGAACTTGCACTTTTTATTTGTCAATTTTTGTCTTCAGAACTTAGTAATTTTTTTTACATTAATAAATTTGAAAGAGTGTGTGTGTGTAAAATGATTGTAGTATATAAAGCTAATGTGTGATTAATTTTTCATCAAATTTTTAGTAACAATGATTTAAATACATCGACGGGTCAAACGATTCCTACTCATTATCTTAATTCGAATAACAATACAAGAAAAAATATATTATATAGTGAACTAAAAAAATAAAAAATTGCAACAATCAATCCAAGAGTAATTAAATCCCACTTAAATGTAATTAAAAAGGGAGGGAAGTTGGCAAAAGAGTTATAATACTAAATGTAATTTAAAATGTACCTCTTATTGTATTACTTGGACTACTATGGTTTATTTTTATAATTATTTTTTATTGGATTATTCAAAAAATATTCCGTAGTATTCTATTAATACTTTAAAAGGTATCTGATGAATCTCAAAATCTTAAAAAGGTATGAAGCTTTCAAAAGGACAATTACATCAAAACTTGTACAACAGGTTATTCTTATTCAAATTCACCAATTCACAAGTACCTTTTGTAATATTTTTTTAACTATTTTAAAGATACTGGGTGAGGTTTAAAAAGGAACAAAACTCATAATATATAATTATTAGTCCAAACTTGCTATTTCAGAAGTGGTACATCTTGTAATATTACCCAAATTACTCTAAAGGTACAGTGTGTGGTTCAAAAAAGAACAAAACTTGCAATGAAAAATTCTTAATTTAAATTCGTCATTTCACAAATAATACCTCTTGTAATATTACTTCAACTACTCTAAAGATAGTGAGTGTGATTTTAAAAGAGATGGATCTTGCAATAAAAAATTCTTAATTTAAATTCGTGCTTGCACGATTTTTCGACAATACTCTTGTCCAACTGAGATTCAAACATGAATAATTAATGGATTTTGGGAAATTACATAATTCAAAACAGACTTTTAGCTTAGGATCTTTTTGTATATAATTAACGCTTATCATTGGGTGTGGTTTGTAAAAAGGCAACTCACAAGAGAATTCTTAATTCAAATTCTCCATTGCATGATACGTTATAGTGTTTTTAAAATTCATCACAAGTCCTAATGTGGCATCAAAAAAACAACAAATACGTCAATGGACAATGTTACTTGAAATTAAACTAACACAACCAATACCTCTCAAACTATTCTCTGTGTACATTAAAGATGATAATGCAACTTTAAAAAAGACGAAATTTACAAAATGGGTAATATTGCTAGGAACCATCTAAAATTAAATTTTCCCTCTACCTCGAAATAGGGATCGGTTCAAATTTCAAATGACTTACTTTTTCTCTTTCCACCATAAAATCAAGCAAAAGAAATGAGAAATTGTTTTTATTGAACAAAAATAGCCAAACAAGTTAGAATTTTTTTTCTTGTACTTCAATTGCATCTATCTTTCTTTCATGCGGCAGCAAGATAACAGTGTGAAGCATTAAATGCAAGCTATTTAAATGCATGTCAGCACTTCTTGCATGCACAGCAACACGTGAGTTGCACCATTGAAAAAGTATATGCTTTCTTTCACACATCTCAAAAAATTGAAAAACTAAAGGACAGTTTTGATTAATGTAATAACTATTTGAGGATATTTCGAATGAGAGCTCTTCTCGTGCTGAGAATTCGTGAGAACTTCATTTTTGAGGTTTCCAAAAATCCTCAAAAAATTTGTGGTGGTAGAAAAGAAAATAATAAACAATCCTGAAATGTACAGTAAAAAATATTATTCATCAACGAATTATCTTTTTTATTTCTACCAATCTAGATTGAGTTAGGCCATAAAATTTTCTGAGATTTCTTATAATTCTCTTCCTTATAATCACAAATTTTTTGAAGATTTTTAAATATCTCAAGAGAAGAGTTCTCAATAGATATATCTCTATATAAGCCCTTGTTTAGCAAACCTTTGAAATGTAGATTTTGTTTGTATTATGATCTTATTCCTTTTGATTTTGTCACCTAGATAATATTCTTTTGATTTCATCTGAATTTATAATGTCTATACACAAGATAAAAAACTTTTAGAGAAGATTAGGGATATATTTGGTTGACTACCAAATTTAACATGATCATACATGATTGTGTGACATAACCACAAACTATTGTTTATAGAGATATATTTAGTTCACAACTAACACACATGGTAACCAAATACAAATTAGGTAGTTAAAGTGTGACAAACAAATCATTTATTACACTTTTGATTATGAATGATATAAGAAAGAAATAAAATCTTAATCAAATCTTACTGAAAAGCCAAATGTGATAAAAAAAACCTACAAGATTTGATTTGACATTTGACAAAATTGACTACCAACCGATTTGGACATGGCAAAACTGCCGCCCAAACAAACAAATCCTTGACTTTAATGTCTATGAATCATCAGTAGAAACTGATGACAAAAATCCTTGGAAGAAAAGCTTCAACGCAGCTTAATTTATCACTTATCAGCTTGGACATGGGATAAAAAAGATACAGGGCTGCAATAAGTTATTCTTAAACAGAATGTTGATATGTTTTGTGCGAGTTACGAAAGCATGGAACTACCACTGTGAAAAGAATAAAAATCTTCAACTCTTAACTCATTCCACTTATTGTATTATCACAAGTAAGCAGAGTCCATGTGTTGGCTCTCTCTCACATCGCCGATCATTGGAGGTAGGCCCGGATCGGGCTGAGGAAATAGTAGTTTCAGTCGGAAGGCGTCAACGCCATTTAGATAGTATCTGTACAGCCTCTTTGCTCGAATAAAACCTAGGCGGCCGTATAGAGCAAGGGCGCCCTTATTTGTAACTTCTGCTTCAAGCGTTACCTGGATTGCAAGAGTAAATCTGATGTCAACTCAAGCAAGTCAAATTTTCAAAAGGCTTCAGGAAAGATATTCATGTGGAAGCTGCAATTTTACCTTAGAATGTCAGATTTCATTCGTTAAAGAGGTTATAAACAATTCTTAAACTTAACAAGTTATATGATTGACATCCAAACTACTCCGTATAAGTATTAAGTTCAGTTCATGACATGTCAATTTCGCAACAAGAAAAATCCCTTAATAAAAATATTAACTACCTCCTCACAGCCAGATTCCATCATCACCCGGATGGATCGCGTGACCAGTTCAGTTGCTGTATCATGATGAAACAGATAATGAGTTGAACTTAGAATGTAACAAAAAATTTTGCTGTCCACATTGCCTTGTAAAAAAAAATTAAAATTACAAGAATTGCTATTGCAAAAACTTTGCTGTCCACATTGAAATTGCAGAAGTAGCAACTAACAGCATTGGCAAAGAAAAACATTGCTTCATACCAAAAGGAAATACTAATGCAGATGAAGACAAAAGTGAAAAGAACCAACCAAATGAAGATGGAGTATTACCATGCTCCTATCTAGGTAGTTACCAGTAGTTTATGATCCAGAACCGGCTGAGCTCAGGTTTTGAATGATATCCAAATTCATAGGGTTGCGAACTTCGCTGGAACTTGATTGGTGGCTGTCTGGAGACCAGCTGGTTTGCAGTCAGTGTCGGCCATTTTGATTTGATTTTGCTACCTTTGACCTTTCAAAACCTCTACTTAATTTACACACTTAAATATGTCGTTCCACCCAAAATCGTCCAAACTTGCTCTAGCCCATCCATAGCTCCAGAAAAAGATAGGAAACCACCTGGTTTACCCCCAGTGGTCTGGTCCAATATTTCCAGTTATTATTAGTTTTTCAAAACTTGAGTGTTAAAACAACTCCTCTGTAAAATATTAGAGATAGGCCATTTTACATCTGACATGATTCCACCAATGAAAACATACAAGCAAGGCAGTCCTTTACCCGAGCTAGCGATCTCAAAGCCAAGAATATATTGACTTGTGCACTGCACAGTAAACACCTTGGCAGGCATCTCTACGGAGTAACTTGCACATTTTCAAAACAAATCCACTAAAACATAAACTTAAAAATACCACCAGCAATGTAAGCTAAACAAACACCTATTCCATGTAAGGACTAGCAAAATATTGCTCCCACCCGTGTAAGGATTGTGCAAAAGAATACTACTTGTTGGATACTGTAAAACAGATAAAGTTCCTTTTGATCGAAAACAGCAATGCCTCTTCAAACAGACAGAGAGCTCAACAAGCATGTACCATTCTAAAAGAAGATATTAAGTAAAGATTGCTAGTTTCTTGACACATTCCAAAGTGACAATGAGAAAACACATCCCAAATATAACAACTAATTTGAACTAGCTCCTATGTGACACATACATAAACAGATAAATAATCACCCAATTGCATCAAGCACACTAATACAATATGTGGAAGATTGCTTGCATATGCTAAAATCAACTAATTTTAGCTCTTTTTCCAGATAAACCCGAAGCAACAAGCAAAAGTTGGCACTTTTGAGATAAACATATAAATAAATCTAAGCACCTCCTGCGGCAATAATTAAGCAAAGATTTTTCCCCTTTTTGACAGAAGTCAAACAGATAAGGTATCTAAACACCTAGCAGAGCAAGCATTAACGCAGCGATTGCTCGTCTCCCAAAATAACTAAAAGGAAAAAAAACCCCTTTGCTGGCACCAACTAAATGTTTTTGTAACAACAATCAAGCTTGCTCCTTTTCTTACAGAATTCAATACTGCTACTTGCAGAAACCTAAGCAAGGCCACTCCTTTTCGATTAAAATCCCATGAAGCACATAGACAAGAGGAAAACTTGCAAGATTGGTAACTTCTGATCGAATTCAACAATACCACCACAAACAAGCAAGACCCCTCCTTTTTCAGACAACAACTAAACAACACCTCAAGGACCAAACATAAAGTAAGCAGAGAAACCAATAGCTTAATATCTTCTTGTGCGACCCAGTGATTGATCCCTCTTCACCAAAACTAAAAACCAAGACTTCGAATATCCAATAAATTCAGCAATGCACGCATATAACCGAACAAAATTTCAAGAACCATGCAGGAAAGAAGCCACCAAACTAAAAATTCTGGAACCAAAATGTGAAAGAAACAACTTAATTATCTTATTGTGTGGCCTAGTGATGATCCCTCTGCGCGAAAACTGAAGCCAAGACTGCTAAATTTCCGATAAGTTTCAGCAATGTAGGTATCTATCCAAGCAATTTCCAAGAACCATCCAGAAAAGAAGCCATCAAACTAAAGGTATTGGAATTTGGAGGCTGAAGATTTGATGCGCTCACCGATTCCCCTGCTTCGGTAGGGCTTGAGGACGACAAGCATGGCGATGTAGCCCCTGAACGCGCCCCGGTGCTCCCCCATCTTGCACACCACCGTTCCCACGCACTTGCCCTCCTTCGCATCGAACGCCTCCAGAAGCCATCAAGAAATCATCAAGAACTCACTCGCAAACGCAGGCAAAGAGGAGGAGAAGAAGGTGGTGTGCGTACGAGGAAGGTGAGCTGGGGCCAGAGGTAGACGAAGTAGCGGTAGGTGAAGATGGAGTAGGGCTCGCTGAGCTCCGCGTCCACCAGCGACATCACCAGCGGCAGGTGCTGCTCCCCGCCGTAGCTCACGTACGAGATCTCCCCCTCTCCTCCGCCGCCACCGGAGGAGGACTCGCCGCCCTCCGCCGCTGCCGCCCCCGCCGACATTGCCGATGAGGTGTTTGCGAATTCGCCTGCCCCTCTGTGGGAGCAATAGGGCATCACTGGAAAAAAAAACGAAACATTACGTACGAAGGCGGAAACATAGATTACGCAAAATTACGACGAAGGCGGAAACTAGTTTTGAGGTTTGTTAAGGGCAATACCCAGTTTTTTTCCCGCTTTTTCATGCACTTCTTTTTTCACTTTTGAACAAACCCAGTTCTTACATCTAATCCATTAAAATTTATCTAATCATCATATTAATTTCTCCTACAATGACGAGATAACTATGACGCCACCGGCTATGAGTGAACACGAGTAAAAATGATGGGTTTTTGAGGTCGCAGGAGAGACAAGCGACAGAAGAGTGGTGGTTGGATGACAAGGCGGTGATTATCATCAAAGAGAAGAAGATTTGGTAGTGGCAAAGATTGGAGGAGGATGAATAAGAAGTGTGGAGAGAATGAGTGAAAATTAGATCTAGATTTAAATGTATATTGTATATGATGTAAGTTTTTTATAAAAAAAATAGACATATATATTTAGAGAATTTTGTTTGAGTTTCATGTACAATTATTTATAAAGATGGAGAGTTTGTGCAGACGTAAATGTTGTGAATGTGTAGACCGTTGGTTTTGTTGGTTTTGTTGGGAGTTTCTCGAGAAATCATAAGTTTTTTTTTTGAGAAATTGCATTAATCAAAATAAAAAATTTAAATAAAAATGTGAAGATGACATATAAGAATTTTTACAACACTTTTTAAGCCACAATTTTTTTTTCATGAATGTTAAGGGGTGCATCACACTGTACACTTATACTTATATAAAATATAACATCAAATCAAACAAACTCAAAATCTAAACTGAGACCCAAATGCATGAATCATGTAAATGCTTAAAATGGTTGGGATTTGATTCCTACTATAGTAGATTGGCTTCAGAGGTATCTGAGAGAGCAGTGCTGGTTTCAACTATTTAAGTCAAAATTCTTTAAAGAGATAAAGATCCAATCCATAAAATCATTCTTGTATTTTTACCAATAATTTTTAGAAAGAGAGAACTATCTAGAATTGTTTCACTGAAGCACTCACATGTATAATATTTGCATGCACAAAAGGAAATGATAGATGCGAATTCTGATTTTCTCTATTCTCATATATATATATATTTAGTTAAAATATTTATTGATATGTGTAAATGGATAAAGCGAGGTGTGTGTTGTTGACACTAAAGATAGATTTCTAAAAAATTTGTCTCACTCAAAATTATATGTAGATATACAACTAGGCACTAACTCCCCCCATATGCGGCCACATCGACTAAGTGTTCCTCGCTGTTCAATCGGCGTCTTTAGTTCATCCGCGTCGTCCGCGTGAAGCTCACCACGTCGCCTACATCGTCACCACATTCCTGTATGCCCGATTGGCCTTACCGCTTCATCTAGGTCAGCCACGTGGATCGCACTACCCGCTTTGTGCGGCACTGTTTGAATGTTGCGCCCATGTTGGGCCACATCGTCGCTTCATTCGTGGCCCACATTGAGCCACGTCATCTTTTCGTTTGTAGCCGTTCGATCGACACATTTGCTTCATCTAGACGATCAAACGTGCTCTTCCTCAGTCCAACTGTTTCTTATATTCGACCAACAATTCAAGTTCTACCAAATACCTAAATTTAATCAGAATCATTGTTTCACCCTGTCCAACTAAATTTTTTTTATTAATAACACAAAATAAAAAAATAATTTGAAAAATAACTCACAATTTACTGAAATTGTAAAAATGATCTAGTTGGATGTGATAAATCAATTATCGTGGTTTGGAACCTTGAGGGGACGAATCAAACACTTATAGTGCCTTAGAGACGTGACATAAATCTTTTTCCCATCCCATCCGCGACAAAAACTGGTCGAGTGATCGAGTAGTCGAATGGTCGGGTGGTCGACCACTCGACTACCCGACCACTCGGTCACTCGACCAGTTTCTGTCGCGGATAGGGTGGGGAAAGGTTTCTGTCGCACTTGCGAAGTACAGTAAGTGTCCAATTCGTCCTCTCGCGGTTCCATACCACGATTAAATGAGTTGGTGGGTTTGTTTCACAATTTCGGTAAACTGTGGGTCAATTTTCAAATTATTTTTTTATTTGGGTTATTAATAAAAAAGTATTGTCCAGTTATGCTATTTCCCACATTCGACCACAACAAAAACTGCTGATTTGACCAAGAAGCCAAATTCGACTAGGCAACCACTGTTTCGCAAATTCGCCCAATGTCAAGCCTACTAAATCGACTAAAAAGGCAAAAGATTCAACCAAAACAACCAAAATGTGACCACGAGGTCAACGAAATTTGATTCAACCAGGTTGGTGCACCCAAGTTTTTTTAACTGCCACGTCCAAAAACACAAACGATGCAACTATCACAAAAAAACAAAACTCTGCTTTAATCAAGCACAAAAAACATTGAATTGACTAGACACAAAATACCACCAGTACAAAATCGCTTATTTGACCAAATGAAAAGAAACAGCCAGCAGATCTTGAGGATCAAGCTAGAAATTTACAAATCCCCCATTATGAAACAAGACCAACACAAAGTCAAAACTATTGATTCGACCAGACAGAAAATGACCAGTGAACCTCGAAGATCATGCTAGAAAATACTTGCTAACACTTGTAGTGATATGACCACTCTGACACGATCAATTTTTTTATATTGTCACGTCGAACTATCTCTTTCAATATTCGATCAGTTCTTTTACTTTCACGACCATTATTTTACTATCACGACCAATATTTTTACTATCAACACAAGACCTGGTCACGATCGCTCAATTCAAAACTGGTCGTGGTCGTCCAATCTAAAAAATAGTCGTATCAGAACAAGTTTGATCATGGTTGTGTGTTTCAAAATTGATCGTATCAGCCCAAATTCCTAGTCGTGCTCGTCCAATTTAAAAAATACAAGTCTTGTTCATGATCATTCAACGCCAAACTGGTCGAATCAAGACAAAAATTGGTTATAGTCGTACACTTCAAAATTAGTCATATCAACACATAACCTAGACATAATCATTCAATTTTGGATATAATACCTTATCATCTATAAATCTATTTCTAAATACCCGAGCAACGTGCGGGGCCCACCTAGTTCTAACAGCAAAGAGATAAATTTGAAAGAAATGAGAAAGAAAAAAAAAAGGCTTGCTGGTCCATGGGTGAGGCAACAGACCAAGTCCACCCACCAAAATTTCTCCCCAGCACTCATCGCACTCCACAAGCTCCAAATTCCAATCTCCTCAGGATATCGTCCCGAACACAAAAGAACTCACAACACAAATGACCAAAATACCCCCTGCTCCTCTTATTGTTTCCTGTCCTTGTTACTTTCAAACATGTATTTTTTGTCTATCTAAATATAGTGAGATTGATTTATTTGATTGATAATAAATCAAACTAGATATGTCTTATTTTCTCAAATATTTAATTTTAAATATCTAAGATTTTAAAACTTCCTCATTGGTAAAAAAAATATATAAATCAAATAGTTCGTAAAAAAAATATATAAATCAAATAATTTTAGACAGGTTTCAAAATTGATTATAGACTGGCATTTCTTTACAAGGACGCCGGCTCAAAAAGCCTCAAACAAAGTAGAAAGACAAGGCTAACACCGTCTTTTCCCTACAAAACTGCCGGCCATTTCGCGCCCCTGGTGTGAGCTCTAGCGATTGGCCATGGCCATGGCTTCTGTTCTTGCATCATCATCTCCTTGTACTTGTCCAAGAAAGGTGATTAATCAGTTAGTAGCAACCATTAGTGGCGTTTTCTTTCAAGTTCTTGGCAAATAAAAAAGCATTTGGTTCCCTAATAAGAACCGGCTTTCTTCTCTTTCCATGAGTTGGAGTTTGGATTTGATCATAAATTTAACTCGATTTTAATTGGGCATGTTTTCCTTCCAGAGGATGATGATTCTTGCGAAAGTCGGCGCATCGAGCACGCCAGGTGAGGATTGATGATATCTTTCTCATCTTGATACCAAAAGTCCAATTAGGTTAAGAAAACAAATCTTTTCTAATCATTTTCATCTACTGTTTTTTGTACCTTTGGTTGATGATGATACAAACATTATTAGTTTAGTATATTGCAATGGTGTAAATTTAGCTCTACTGAAGTGTATTGTACTATAATGTATCTTTCTGTTGTAAAATATAATGGTATTTTGATCACACACACGGTTTAAGAAAAGTTCTAAGTCAAGAGAACATTAAACAAAAATGATTAAACTACTTTCATTCAATTTGTCTTGAAAATATGAGAGAGAATACTAATTCAAGACATTAGTCATAAATAATAAATAGTGTGAAAAAATAAATAACGATAGATTAGGAATATGGTAATAAATTTGCACACATATTTTATATTTTGCAACAAGATTAGAAAAATTATATGCTTTATATTATGCAACGGTGAGAGTATTTTTTGTGTGCCTAATTAATCTACAATGAGATTGGAGATTTGATCTTGGCACAACAGAAGTAATTGAGGGTTTGGACTTGAAGTCTTGTTTTCTTTCTTCATGTTATGGCACAATGCATGAATAATGGCAGAATTCATGAAAGTTGTGATATTTGTTTCAGGTGGTAGGATTTCTAAGTAGAATGTGGTTTATCTGAACATTGAAAGACTGAACAGTTTTTCATGGATAGTTACATGATCTGCAAATGGATATTCTGAATTGCCAATGCTATCCTTAGTGTGTGAATGTAAACCTAATGAATCTAAGTTCAGTAGCTTCAGTTGTTCTTTTTCTCCTGGAAATCATTTCTTCTGAAACCTTAGTTGACTACTTGCACGCAGCCGGTATAGTCGAAAGAAGAAGACTGATGTTGATTCCTGCAATTAGTATCAGCATCGGCACCTTTCAGTATGCCTTGGAGAAGGGAGCAGTGAAAGCTGCGGAATTTGCAGATAGTGAGTGTATCATTTCATCAGCTTCCCTCCATTTGAGTAGAACAAGGATCTTGTCGGTTCTTATGGATATGCTTGAAGCTATTGGACTATAGTCTTGATTGATGTTCAAATTTCAGTGCCGGCAATTCGGGGGAAGGACTATGGTAAAACAAAAATGCGGTATCCAGATTACACTGAAACAGACTCAGGCCTCCAGTACAAGGTACCTATACTGCCATTTGGCAATTTGTGCATTGTTATCATATGATCAGACATGTTAGATTGATAATTCTAGTGACAATTTACAGGACTTGCGGGTCGGTGAAGGTCCTTCCCCAAAGAAGGGGGAGACAGTAGTGGTGAGTTGCAAGCATCACATTTGAAGCTTATAATCTACATTTTGTAGCTGATTTTGTATACTTATGTGCACATTATGCCCTTCAGATATGATCTTCAGTGTTATTTGTTGAGTTGTGCAAACTCTGATGCAGATTTCGATTTGTGAATGCACTTGAAGGTTGATTGGGACGGTTACACGATTGGATACTATGGTCGCATTTTTGAAGCTCGAAACAAGACCAAAGGCGGCTCATTTGAGGTATAAATTGCGACTATGTTTTACTAAAGCTTTCTTGGGCTATGATGGAATTGCTACATATTTGTTAGATATGAACCAAAGTTAATTCTCCAATTGACTGATTAGACTCCATTCTGTAATGTACTGAAATGTAGGGTGGTGATAAAGATTTCTTCAAGTTTAAGGTTGGATCAGGACAGGTGATTGACTAGTTGATCTCTGAGGAGCTGCATGCTCTGAATTATATGTGGCAATTTCTAATTGGGAATCAGATGAACTCTTGATACTTAGTACCACACCAATATCATGTTATATTGGTGTTGCATGTTTGTGTTGGTGACATGCAACCTCGCTTTTCATTATTTGACAACGAAAATGTTCAGAAACTTCATTCGCTATCCAGATGTTGGCATATTTCTGCATCATAAACTCTACAGCTACTGTTTGCTTCAGTATCTTTCTGATAAGTAACATTTGTAACAATTAGGTCATACCGGCTTTCGAAGAGGCCATATCAGGCATGGCTCCAGGAGGAGTTAGGAGGCAAGATGTTTTTCTCTTTTATCTATCTGAAATCTTGATTCAGTATACATTGATCTTTATTATTATCATAATTTGTAATGAGTTCACGCAATTCAGGATAATCGTGCCACCAGATCTGGGATACCCAGATAATGATTTCAACAAGCTGGGTCCAAGACCAACAACATTTTCGGTACAACGGCGCAGCATGAACATACAAGGTCTTTCCATCAATTTTGATGAATAATCATATAAGAGGTTTTGAATTTTGTCTGACAGGGACAAAGAGCACTGGATTTTGTTCTGAGGAATCAAGGGTTGATAGATAGAACTCTCCTGTTTGACATTGAGCTTCTCAAGGTCATTCCAAGCCAATAGTTCTAAAGGTTCTCTTTATTTGTTCTTTTCAATTTTGTTGTTTGTTCAGTTCAATTGAATAACTGCTGAAGCATGATGCAATTTGCAGGACAATGTTGATGAATCTTTGGGAGGAAAGCATGAGTTTTTGAGCACCAAAGTCAAATGCTAAAATTGCATTGATGATCCAATGGGACATGTAACTGAGATGTTCTCAAAGATGTGTATTTTTTTTTTTGGTAATCTACATTATTTTTCCTTTTTATTTGGTACACTGAAACAATTATGATGCGACATACTTGTATATCAACTAAACTTCTTTCAGTATATGTATGTGTAGAAACATTTAAATAAATATCTCCCTTTGTTAATGTCACTTGTTAATTCTACTGTTATTGCAACCGTTTTTACGGCGATTCCACTGTCAATGCAGAACTTGTTTCAGGTGTATCTTTCTGCATCAAGAAAAAGAAAGAAGCCTCATGAACATATCATCACAAGATGAGACGACTACTCGACTCAATACAACATAAATATCTTACAAAAAGTCTATGATTCCACTGAAAAAAACACATGAATGGAAAACATGAACAACACAATTGTGTTACTTCAGATATTATTTCATCAATGGAAAAAGGGCATATACATCAGGTCAGCAAGACACAATTAACTACGCTCAGCCCTAGCATAAACAGTTCTCACTGCTCTCTCATCATATCACCATACATTACTAGCCTGTTTTTCATTTCACATTTCTCAGAATTTTCATCATGTCTCGTGACAATAACTTCCTTTTTCACTTGAAGCCAAGATACAGATTTGCCCGTAGGTGTTGCCTCTCTCTTCTCCTGCAGTTCAAATCACACGATAAACCATAATTTCAGCGTGTCGGTATCGGGCATCTAGACTAGTCATCATGTTTCAAAAATGCCCTTCACGTATATCATTCCCTTCTCGTTGAACTTGAGCTCCTTCCTCATCTGCTCGACTTGCACATCATCGCCTTGGACAAGAACCTCAGATAGGTTCCCGTCATTCGACAAGATCATCTTGACCTTGATCTCTTCTTTTCTTGATGCTTTTGTCCAGTAGTACACTCCCCTGGACCATCATGAAGGGATAGTTACCACATTTGTAGTAGAAGTTTCATTTTGATAGTACAGTTGCAGGGACATACGCCAAGGGGCTTAAGGCCATAAGCCAGAACCAGTTATTGCCGCCTTCTGGGACTGCGATCGACAAAACAAGGCCTACACTCCCGAGGCTAATGCAGGTGCAGAAGGTTAGTAGTGCTGCTTGCCCTCTGCTTGGTACCATCACGCCTTCGAAACTATTCCAGGACATAAAATATCACCACAGGTTAGCTTGACATGTGCATGCCAAAGAAAATTCTTAAGCTTATTCTATATTACAGTAAAAAATACGGAGGATTGCAAATTTGAATTGGAGGATCACAAGTATAACTGCTACACCTATAATGTCGAAGTGTCAGACATCTAGAAGCAACCCCATCAGTCCATTCCAAGTACCGTATGTAATAATTTCGGATCAGTTTCATGACTAGAATTTTGATAGATTCATAGAAACCAACTTCCTGACAAGTGCCATTTTTGACAACTTTAGAGCGTTTTATTGCAGGAATTTGGATGTCGTACTACCAACTTCCTATGCTTGATACTTGCATAAATATCATATAAAGTTTGACCGCCAAATCGACTGGAACATGGAGTCGAGTAATAGAATTAGGAAGCACAGCCTGACAACTACTCAATTATAACTATGTTAAATTTACTTTTCCTATGATCATGAGTTAATGACACACCATGCTGTACTAATCCATTTAAATGGTTCTTGTGTTGAGACCTGCAGCACAGCACAGCACAGCTAGGTACTATTGTGCTAGGACACAAAAAACAGCATGCTACATACGTGATGACCTCGCCGCGGTTAGATACGGTGAAGTTGTTCCGGGTGAAGTATGAGAGGATCTCGCCGGCCACCTGGTTTGGAGACATCGACTGCCCTTCCTCCCTGACAAATGTCTTCTGCACAATCTGCATACCCCAATTTGACATAGATGACAAACCAAACAAATCTGAGCAATGACTGCTAGGAATCAAACATGTAATCACACAACTTTGCATCAAGAACCAAATGATTTTGACAAATCAATGGAATCTTGAACTAAAAATATAACATTTAGTATTCACATCAAAAGAAGAAAAGAAAAGAAAAGAAAAGCACACTCCTTTAGCTAAAAGTGCAGCAGTCCACTCCACTACACATTACAGTAGCAACACTTCAAAAAGAAAGACAGGAGCTTTGCATCAAAGCTAATCGAACAAAAGCACACACAAACCTCACACGTGCGCGCGCATGCACGCCCGTGCACACGCTGGTGAGTTGTGAGAGACAGAAATCTGCCTTCCAAATTGCCAAATCCCACACGTGCGCTCCTGCGCACAAAGCACGCAAGAGCGCGCCCGCACAAACCTCACGCACACTCACATACGCACACGAACGCACGCGCTCACGCCTCACGCACACTCACACGTGCGCTCCTGCGCACACATGCGCACGGCACACGCGCGCGGGCGCAGCACACATGCGCGCGCGCGCGCGAGCGAACATACGCACACGGACGCACGCGCTCACGCCTCACGCCTCACGCCTCACGCACACGTGCGCTCTTGCGCACACATGAGTGCGCGCGCGCGCGCAACACACGTATCAAGAACCGAAACGAATTGCTTAACAGCTTAAAAAAGAACCAAGGACGCCAAGAAATCAAGAACCTTTGCATCAAATCTAATGGAAAACACACATACAAGCCTCACACGTGCGCGCGCTAACACACACACACACGTATCAAGGACCGAAACAATTGCTTAAGCAAGAAGCAAGGACGCGAAGAAATCAAGAACCTTTGCATCAAATCTAATGAAACAAAAGCACACACAAGCCTCACACGTGCGCGCGCTCCATAGTTGTATCAAGCAAGAACCAAGGAGGCGAAGAAACCAAGAACCTTGGACTTGACGGAGCGCTTGATGAGCGACCAGAGCCCGGGCACGGACAGCACGAACAACCCCAGCGACGTGTAGTAGCTCGCCGGCGAGTACCCCGCCTCCGCCCCGGCGGCGGCCACGTCCAGGAGGACGGCGCCGGGGAGGGACGCGCGCACCGAGCCGAGCCGGGCGCACCGCCGGGCCCGGCTCGGCTCGGCTCGGCGCGTGAAGCCGGCGGTGGCGGCGGCGCGGAGCGGGAGGGGGAGGAGGAGGCGGCTCGTGGCGGCTTCCATCTGGTTGGGGATAAGAGGGAGGGGAGACTGGTGAGTGGGCCCGCAAGTGAGTGGTATATTTGCTTTGAGAGGGCCCACAAGTCAGTGGGTATATTTGATTTTTAGTCAAAGTTTGGGTGGAGGGGAATGGGACGCGTGAAAGAATATTTGTTTGGGGCTTTTTTTTTATTACTTTTGTTGATTTTCTATGGCCCCGCTGTGCATCAAACATAGGGTGGTTCAATTCGGATATGGATACGGACGGAGCTGGATACGGATATAAAAATTTGGATCCGACCTGATTTTAGATGCGGATGTGGATCTAGTTTTATTAAAACTTCCCAGTTCAAGTTCGGAGTCGAGTTTGATTGAAATATATAGAATATGGATACAGATACGGGTTAAACTTGGATCCGTGTGTGTGTATCACAAACACAACGCCGAGTTGTCGACACTTCGGATTTCCTAACCCAGAAACCCTAGATCCAGATCCGCCGACACGATGTACGCAACCTTCTTCACCTCCAATCGACATCAGCACGTCGCACAAGTCCTCAGTCCCTCCACTTCCTGTGCCTCCAGTTGACAGCGGCACAAGTCGTTCGCCTCTTCCATTGCCTCTGCCTCCAGTCGATACAAGCACGTATCCTCCACTCGTCCACCTCCTCCGCCTCCAGTCGACGCCAGTACGCGGCTCTGCCCTTCCGCCGCCTTTGCCTCCAGTTGACATCGGCACACGGTGTATAACTATGGATGATAGTTTAGTAGTTCACTAGTTCAATAGATAGTAGTGCTCAAATCTGATTATTGTGCTAGTTCCATGTGCTAGTGCTTTGCTATTGAGTTTCTATCAAAGTTTGGGGGAGATGCTGTTGTTGAAATTGTTCCATTGTTGTAACAATATTCTTTTCTTGTTGAGATGGCATGTGTATGAAACTCAATGAGTTGTTAGGGTCATGAGGAAGTAATTTGTGTGAGATTACAAATAAATTGCAATTAGACAGCTCCTGACTGGGTCTCATATTTGTTCTTGATGTATGTCTCTTTCTTGACTTCTTGTTCATTGTTCTATTCCATGTCTTTTTGATTCTCCAAGAAGTTAAAAGTCAAAAGTTCTGGTCATAATATTGTGCAGTTCACTTCTTGCTTCTTGTTGCAAAGGATGATGTCTGTGTGAGTCTATTCCATGTCTTTGTGATTAGTCTAGTGGACAAGGATGCTGTATGAGTAATTGCACATTGTCCTCATTTAAGTCTTTCTGTTGTCCTCATTAGAAGGTGTTTGCTAGTGTGAATTTTACTTAATCAATTAATTGTTTGTGATTATGAAGATTGTATTTGTTGTATTTGTTAATTTGGTTTTGGCCAATGAGATCAATGAAAAATACTCATCTGATTATATAACAGAGCTTAGAATTTAGAACAGTGATGACCATAGTTGAAAGAGATACTGTTGCCTTAAAGTAAAAAAATAGTTTAAAAATTCAAAAATGGTTTTTAATTTTTTTATATTGATATTCGTTTCTCAAAAGTAAATATTTTTCTTATTTGCATCATTATCGTACAAATTTAGGAAAGATTGAGACATAAATCTGATGACTACAATTGTATCCTACAAATTTTTTTGTTGAATTAGAAAGGCATTGTGGGGTTGGCCAAACAGCTACTTTGATATCCAAACAATGTTTTGGGGACTTGGGAATACATCTTGACTACTTACTAAATTTTTGGGAACACTCTGATTTCTTAATTACTCATTTGAAGCTCCCAATCTGTGATTAACGGATTATAATTGAATTTGTAGAGGTAACAATAACAAATGGAACCTCCAAGCGTTGAAGAAGGGACTTAAGGGAGGGCTGGAGAAGGGTCTCAAGAGAGAGCTGAACCGATCTCAGTTGACACTGAGAGTGTTGAACAAACAATGTGGCCAAAAGTAGTGAAGCAACTAATGCCGGGAATACCACGAATGCCAAAGAAGCTTCTAAAGCAAAGAGTAAAAAACTGACGTCTAATGTTTGGAATTACTTTGATAGAATGGAGTATAAGGAAGTTGTAAATGAAAAGAATGTCATATTTGTAGAAGCTATTTGTAAATCTTGCAAAAAAAAAAATGTTAGATGATAGAAATAAAAATGGCACATCTCACTTGATGAATCATGCAAAAAGTCATATCACTAACTTACTTAGAGGTCAAAAAATGATTGCATGTTGATTACATGGTGATCAAATATCTTCTGTGGAGGCATATAAGTATGATGAAGCAAGAAGTTTGAAAAAACTTACTACCTCTATTGTGATGCATGAATATCTTTGTTGAGCACAGTACACTGTTGATTTTGTTAAGTCTTTGCACCCAATATTCAATATGAAATCAGTAAAGCAGTGATTTCAAATCCAAAGGTTAATCGAGGTTGGTTATAGTAAGGGGCGAACCAAGTTTTTGCGCGAAGAAGCGAATCAATCAGAATGGAGACAAGGAAAGCTTCTTTTTTTTGTTTTTGAAAGCAAGGAAGCACTTGCCAAGCACACAGGATGACCGAACAAGAAAGAGGTGAGACCAACGGGAGAAGGACGCCGAGTTGAAATTGAACCCAGCCCCAGGTTTCCGTCCATCAATCCAGAGCTCAAGACAACCGCGATACTTAAATCGCTCAAATAGCCACCTTAGACCCAATCTTGTCTAACTTTGCTAACTTCCCCTTCTCTACCCGTATCTTGTTCATTCTGGAAACACGCCTTCCTATCCCATCTTTTCCCTAATCTCCTCAAAAATTAGAGATGGGTCTAATTAGACTTTTTTAGTTTTTTCTGAATTATTTAGTTTTTTCACTATGGAATATAGAGCGGACTAGTTAAAAAAAAAGAAAATCCTATTTAGGATAATAATTGGATAATATAGCCTCTACCCTGTCAACAGATAGCAAGGCAGAAACGTCTCCAGATTGAGTCTCAACTATTGGTAAAGCAGTCATACTTCCTTCACCTAAAAGAGAATTTAATTTAGCGGCTCTTTCTAAAAGGCGTGAATGCAAATAAAAAACATCCCCTGGATAAGCTTCGCGGCCGGGGGGTCTTCTTAATAGAAGGGACATTTGGCGATAAGCTTGTGCCTGTTTGGAGAGATCATCATAAATTATTAAAGTATGCCGTTCGCGGTACATAAAATACTCAGCCAGGGTCGCTCCCGTATAAGGAGCGAGGTATTGTAATGTAGCAGGTGAATCCGTCATTTCAGCTACTACAATAGTGTATTCCATGGCCCCCTCCTCCTGGAAAGGAGTTCCAGGTGCGGCGTCCGGATCAGGGACTAGTGGCCCGTCCTGTTCGGATGTAAAGGAAAGATGCAAAACTTTTCTCAAACAGTGGGGAAAGGGCAATCGTCGTGGGAGGCCAACAAACAAACACTAAAAAAAGGATTGAAACTTTAAGTTGGATGGGTTAGAGTGAGCAATGATTAGTGGAGAACCGTGAAAGGTAGGTAAATGTGACTGTAAAGAAACCATCTCCCCCTACTTACTTATTCCTTGAGTTATGTCTCCACACGAGCCATCCCCACCTTGACCTCCTCCAAGGCAATCGTCGAATGTACTCTCAAGGCCTTCTTGGCTTCAAGCTCCTTACTCCTTAATAATCCTCTCCATCCGCCACATTGAGCTTCAATTCTCCAATGCTACACGTTCCGCTGACTGGAATACTATGTTACTTTTTTTATAGATCAAGACACAGTTCTACTAGTATCGTACTTTGACTAAGCTTCTTCCCGCCGATAGCTGTATCACCCCTGGGATTGGATTCAATTACCCTGGATGTTCTATAGGAATAAGAATAAATCACAATTCCTTTCCATTCGAATAATTAAACGTTTCACAAGTACTGAACTAAATTTCTTGTTATTACGACCACCTACCCCCAAAGAGATGGGATAGAGCGAAAAAGCCCCGCTTACTTTGATGAAAAGTCCATTAAAAACAATATTATTGAGCTATATGATGAGGGGAAAAAGTTGTCTATGATATGTTTATATCTCTCTTGCCGTGTTTCTATAATAATGGATTTTTGGACTTGTACAACACAAAACAAGAGTTATCTGTGTATCATTGCTCACTTTGTTGATGAGAATTGGTCTCTTCAAAAGAGGATAATTAATTTCATGCATTTAGATGGTAGACACACTGGTATGAGTTTATCTTATACTTCCATGAAGAATCTAATTGATTGGAATATAGATTGGAAAAATGTTCTCATTAGTTTGTGATAATGATAGAGCCAATGATGTTTGCATCAAAGATGTCATCAAGTGTCTTAATCAGCAAAAGTTGCTTATCAGTGATGGTGCTTTTTTTTATGTTAGATGTGATACGCATATTAGAGAGGAGATGACAGTGATAAGAAATACTATTGAAAATATTCGGCAAACTGTATTATTGGTAAAGAGTTCAATCTTGCAATGGGAAGAGTTTCAAAAGATAGCAAAAGATTGCAATCTTAATATTTCTAAAGGATTATCTACTGATGTTACCACCAAATGGAATTCTACCAATTTCATGCTTCAGGATGTTTTGTATTACAAAGATGCATTTTTGAGGTTAAACTATTTGGATTTAATAAAGCATAGTTGTTGTCCAACCAATGATGAGTGAAATGTTGCGAAGGACTTGTTTGTTTGTTTAAAGTTATTTCATACCATTACTAAGTTTCTTTTTGGAACACATTATCTTACATCAAACTTGTTCTTTCAGGAATTTTGTGAAGTTAAATTGATATTGCAAGAATGGAAGGATAATGTTGATATCCTTCATGTGAATATGGCAATGATAATGGAAGAAAAATTTGACAAATATTGACGTAAGTGATCCGGGAGGATCTTCAAGTCCTGATCGTATACGGATTCGCGACCAAGACCTGATCGCATACGGATTCGCGACCAAGTCCTGATCGCATACGGATTCGCGACCAAGACAGATCGCATACGGATTCGCGACCAAGTCCTGATCGCATACGGATTCGCGACCAAGTACTGATCGCATACGGCTTTTCCACCTTAACCGTGTTCGGAAAGGTTTCGTGACCATGGATTGGTTCGCGACCATGAAAAGGAATTTGTTCCTTGTTCGGAATTGTAATCCGATCCGAATGTGTATAACTAAGTTTATCTGTTTAGGATTAGTTATATGAGTCTAATACGTTTAGGTTATTAAGTCTGATACGTACTCATACGATTGGACTATAAATACCTTGTAATAGGTCTAGTTTAGATCATCGAATTCAATCGAATACAATCAAGTCTAGATTGAAGTCTTAAACACATAGTTCCTTCGACGTAGGCGAGTGCGACCTAACGTTCGACGTGTAAAGCCCTCTTTGAAATAAAGAGTTGAGCAATTACTTTGAGCTATGTTTTCGATCAACCTTTGGGTTTCGGTATTTCCGAGTAAGATCCCGTTATTCCGCATATTAGAATCTGGGCGAGCCTAGTGCGAAAATCAAGGCTAGGTCTCAAACGGATCAAGTTGTTCCTTCGACGTAGGCGAGTGCGACCTAACGTTTGACGTGTAAAGCCCTATTTGAAACAAAGAGTTGTGCAATTACTTTGAACTGTGTTTTCGATCAACCTTTGGGTTTCGGTATTTTCGAGTAAGATCCCGTTATTCCGCATATTAGAATCTGGGCGAGCCTAGTGCGAAAACCAAGGCCAGGTCTCAAACAGATCAAGTTGGTATCAGAGCAACTTTCCTATCCTGTGGATGGCGAAGACTCGCCAGGGTTACAAAACCTCCGGTGAAAATCTAGTTGATCAATCGATGGTTCCTACAGTCGCGTCTCCAACAATGTCTCACGATACCTCCGTTCAAGCTAACCTAGCCGAACAAGTGGTTAAACTCTCCACCGACATGGAAACCGTGCTAGCTTGGATTAAGCAGCAGGCCATGATTGTACCTCCTGAAGTAAGGAAGGTTGTAGGTGAGAAGACTGGTGAAGACTTGCGCAGGGCAGACGAAGATGAAGACGAAGGCAACCACAAGACTGACGACCTCGCCAACACCTCTTTAGCTGTCGGATCTTTCAAGGTCGACGCTAAGATTGAAATACCCATATATGATGGGGTGATCGATGCCGAGAAACTGGATTCTTGGATCGATCAACTTGAGACCTACTTTGACCTGAAAGGGTTCAGTAGCGCTCAAAAGGTGAAGTTTGCACCTTTGAAGATGAAGGATCACGCCAAGACATGGTGGAAGGCTCTTGTCGCCAGTGGTGAAGCTGACGACCTTGCGTGGGGTCAATTCAAATGACTTTTTGCATGATCTGGGAGGATCTCAGGTCGAGCTCGTAACGGATTTGCGACCACGAAAAGGTATGAGACTTTGGAAAGGTTTGCAACCTTGGGAAGGATTCAAACTCTTTGATCCTTCAATGCTGGATGATGAGCCAGATACCATAGTACCATCTGTTGAAGACTTGGTCTATCAACGAGACGAACCTCTACGTGAAGATGAAATTCTAGAAAAGAAGGTGACTACCACCCGCAATGGCACCAATGAACTTTTCGAAGCTGTCGGAAAGGTCAACGAGTACGTGCGGCAAAGTGGTACACTCCACATCTACAGTTTGATCGAGAGGTCGCAACAGGGGTTGGCTCCTTCTCAACAAGGGAGTCATGATCCGGGAGGATCTTCAAGTCCTGATCGTATACGGATTCGGGACCAAGACCTAACCACATAAGGATTCGCGACCAAGTCCTGATCGCATACGGATTCGCGACCAAGACAGATCGCATACGGATTCGCGACCAAGTCCTGATAGCATACGAATTCGCGACCAAGTACTGATCGCATACGGCTTTGCCACCTTAACCGTGTTCGGAAATGTTTCGTGACCATGGATTGGTTCGCGACCATGAAAAGGAATTTGTTCCTTGTTCGGAATTGTAATCCGATCCGAATGTGTATAACTAAGCTTATCTGTTTAGGATTAGTTATATGAGTCTAATACGTTTAGGTTATTAAGTCTGATACGTACTCATACGATTGGACTATAAATACCTTGTAATAGGTCTAGTTTAGATCATCGAATTCAATCGGATACAATCAAGTCTAGATTGAAGTCTTAGACACATAGTTCCTTCGACGTAGGCGAGTGCGACCTAACGTTCGACGTGTAAAGCCCTCTTTGAAATAAAGAGTTGTGCAATTACTTTGAACTGTGTTTTCGATCAACCTTTGGGTTTCGGTATTTCCGAGTAAGATCCCGTTATTCCGCATATTAGAATCTGGGCGAGCCTAGTGCGAAAACCAAGGCTAGGTCTCAAACGGATCAGTAAGTCAAACATGATTTTGGTTGTGACATCTTTATTTGATCTAAGATATAAGATGCAGATGGTTGAATATTACTCCCCACAGATTTATCAAACTATTGGAGAGAAAGAGATCCAAGAAATACATTAAGCTATAAATTCACTTTGTGCTCAATATCTTAGGCCAAATGAGCAAGTCATGCATGCTAGTAGCTTTGGAGTCTCTCAGCAACGCACAGTAGCCACAATGAGAGGAGAAAAATTTAATGAGTTTCTTCTTCAAAAATATCAACAACAATCTAAAAAAAATCGATTTAGATTTGTATCTTGAGGATATCACTCTTCCATGGGATAGTGAAAGTCTTTTTGACATTTTTGTATGGTGGAAGACAGAAGGTTCTAAATATTATATTCTATCAAAGGTTGCTCGTGATGTGTTAGTTATTCCTATTATATCAGTAGTTTCTGAGTCAGCATTTAGTACAGATGGACGTGTCATTGACCAATACCGGAGTAGACTTTCTCCAAAGATTGTTGAAAGGTTAGTTTGCATTCAAGATTGGAGTAGAGCCAACTCAAAAGGTGATTAACCCATTATATTTGTGTTTCATGTCTATAGTTTTGTAATTTTATGCTATATGACTTGTGTATATTTGTTATTTTTTGTATTTGTTATAGGTCAACTGCAATCTATTCTACATGACATTGTTGGAGATGATTTTGAAGATGATGATACGAGTACTTTGTAAAAAATGATTATGTTAGTGTTTCTTTTTATTTTTAGATTGTCAAATGATTATGCTCTCAGTAAAAGATGATATGAGAACTCATTGCTTAATTTTGTTCAACTTATAGGTGATCACATCATTCAAGTCGACTAATGAGTTGCGGAGTTGATGGTTGGTGGCTTGGTGAATGATGCACTATGCACTATTGCTATTGTATTTCTTATGACTTATGATTTTATGAACTATTTAGATACTTTGTTTTATTTGAAATACTTGTTATGAATTATCAATTTATCATGTAAATTGAGTTATGATATTGTGTATGAATGATGTATGAAACCTTTTATTTGGTGTAGTATGAATTCTTTTATTATATTATCCTTATTATATATGAACCCTTTTATTATATTATACTTGTTATAGTTATTTTATTTGGTGTAGTATAAATCTTTTATTATATTATTCTTGTTTGCTTTTGTATCATAATCATATTCATTTTGTAAATATTCAATATCTATTTCTGTCGTGGTATTCTGAACACCACGGCAGGTTTCCTCATACGTAAGTGACACGCGTACAGCGGCGCGAGCTGACCGAATGACCAGTCACCTCCCGCCAGGCAACAGAGAGATTGACATGGTGATTTTTATACAGGTTCGGGTCCCAGTGGGGGTCCTAGTCCTATCGGCTCCCTCCGGACGCAAGTCTGCTGGGAAGGTGTTCTCTCGGGGAGAGAGATCTCCAAGAGAGCCTATTGTTTTGAGTCTATATGAATTGAGTTCCCATCCTCTCAAATGAGGTACATGGGGGGGTATATATAGCCCCTAAAAAATGCAAAAGACCAAAAAACCCTAGCTACGACCGCTGGATCAAAGGGTGTTGATGTCATTTGACTGGGCAAAGGGTTTGGATGCTCGACAAGTGTCCTCGTTAGCTTTCCAAGGACTTCTTCGGTCACCAGCAATCCTCCCGAATCTCTGGGACTCTTCGGGGGCCCAGAGACCCTCCGGGGGCCCGGTGACTCTCCGGGACCTGGTGACGCTCCGGATTTGACCGGGGATCTGGTGACTCTCCGGGACTCCGGGGGCTCGAAGACCCTCCGGGGACCCAGTGACCCTCTGGGACTCTCCGGGGGTCCGAAGACCCTCCGGAGACCCGGTGACTCTTCGGGACTCTCTGGGACCCGGTGATGTTCCGGGTCTCACCGAGGGCCCGGTGACTCTCCGGGACTCGGTGACGCTCCGGATCTCACCGGGGATCCGGTGACTCTCTGGGGGCCCGAAGACCCTCCGGGGACCCGGTGACCCTCCGGGACTCTCCGGGACCCAGTGATGCTCTGGGTCTCACCGGGGACCCAGTAACTCTCCGGGACTCTTCGGGACCCGGTGACGCTCCGGGGGCCCGGGGAATCTTCAGGACTTTGGAGAGCCCTTGGGGGTTCCCCCAACAGCATGACTCTTCGGGACTTTCCGGGGGCCTGAAGACCCTCTGGGAACCCGGTGACCCTCCGAGACTCTCCGAGGGCCCGGTGACGCTCCGGGGGGCTGGGAAATCTTCAGGACTTCGGAGAGCCCTTGGGAGTTACCCCAACAGTAGCCCCCCAGGCCCTCGGGGGAACTAAGTGCCTCCGATGGGCATGTATAAAACTCCCAACAGTGACGCTTCAACTCCCACGGAGTGCTTCGCGCCGCCACCGGCGTTTCGGCTCCCAAGCCGTTTTCCCGTGTGACGCGCCGGTCCACAAACAGACATGTCGTTTTGAAGCGTCGATCTTCGCGTTTTCTCGTTTTGCGCGCAACGGTTCAACTCAGTGGCTCTGATGGGCTTGTGGACACATGGCGCGCATCCAGGTCTCCCGCCACCACCTATAAATAGAAGGGGAACCCTCTGGTTCGAGCCATTCCACAAGATCCCAGACTCCACAAAGTCCACTCTCCCGGTGACTTCTCCTGGTAGCTCCCAGTGATTCATCCCAGTAGCTTCCGGTGATAACTTCCAGTAGCCCCCGGTGACTTCTCCGGTAACTCTCGATGACACCCGGTGACCTCCCAGCAACTTCGGCGAGTTCGCCCCCGATGGTGCCAAAGAGTCGCACCAAGGCTTTCGAGCTGCCCTCAGAGGAGGTGACCTCTGACTTCCTCGGGGCCACAGAGTTTTCTTCGGGGGCCCTTGAGGCCTTCTTGGAGCGCTGCTTTTTCAGGGCGGGCGACATCAGGATCCCTGGACCAGCGGAGTAGGTGCCGAGCCCCCGGGACGGGGAGGTGGTGGCCTTTTGAGGCCTTCGTGGAGGCGGGCCTTTGACTCCCAGTGCACCCACTGATCCGCGAGTTCTTGCAGGTGTACAGCCTCTCACTCAACCATCTCACTCCGAACACCCTCGTTCGGATGGGTTTGTTCATTTGGTTGTGCGAGACAGCCGTCGTGACGGAGCCTACTCTGCGGCTCTTGCGATACTTCTACGAGCCTTTGGCGAGGGGCCCGGTGGTGATGAGGGGCGGCCCTAGGTCGGCCTTTGGCTCCATCATGATCCAGCTGATGCCGGGTCGCGCCGATGAGTACCAGGTGCTAGCCTCCCGAGACCACTGGGGAGACTGGCTCCGGCATTGGTTCTACCTCCGAGTAGGAGACCCAGGGGTGACGTATTCTCCGGAGCCCTCCATGTACTCCCGGTCTAGCGGCCCGTTGGCCCCAGAGTGGACCGTGGCGGAGATGGACTTCCTCACCGCGATGGCGGAGGCCCAATTTCGACGGTCCATGAGGGATCTGGCGGAGGAAATGGCCCTCCTCCGGGTGGCGCCATTCCACACCCGCCGAGGGAGGGGGATGTCCGCGGCACATAGACCACCCCGGGTGGCGGTGGCGGACCGTAAGTATCCAGACCTTTTCTTCTTGCCAAGAGGTTTCTTCTAACCCTTGCTTCTTTTTCTTTCTGCAGTTAGGTCCTATGGTCGAGCCCAGGAGGTCGCGGTGACCCTCCTTGGGCGATACTACGAGGACGAGCACGAGCGGGTCGTGCGCGCCGTTGGGGAGGGCCCTCCCCGGAACGTCGTCGCAGAGGTGTTTGGGCTGAGGCTCCCAGCCCGGGTGCCTCTTCCTACCCTGCTTCACGTAAGTGGGAGAAGGAGGTCACTGGGGGGTCCTTGAAGCGTCCTTGGTCGCATGGGAGCCCCACGGGGTCCCGAGCTCGGAGGAGTCCCACGAGGGCCTGGGCATCGCCTCCAGCTTCTCCCATGAAGGACCCCGCCACGGTGCCGGCTGGGGCGTCAGGTGCTGCCCCAGACACTCCTGGCGGGCCGTGCCCCACGGGCGGCGTTCCGACCGTGGAGGGCCAGGGCTCAGACTCGGAGATGCACGCTCCGAGTCCTTCGCCGCCTCCTGTCACCGCGGGGGTTCGGTTGCAGCCTTCAACCAGCGTGGTCTCTGTCCGGTTTCGGATGCTGGGTGGCCTGCCGATGGCCTCGATCCTGGCCCCGGAGACGGGCTCGTCGGCGGTTCGGCCTGTGGCGGCGGCGCTCCCTCCACCCAGGAGGGGCAAGGACCTATTTGTCCGCCCCGGGGTTCCGGCGCCGCCGATGGACCAGGCTTCTGGCTCCTTCGATGGCGGGACTCCAGAGGAGGGCACTTTGCTAGGTGGAGAGGCCTCCCGAGGGAGCGGCCCAGGGGGCGACGAGGGTGACGTTGACGCGGTGATTGCTTCCGGGCTCCGGGTGAGTTGCTTGAATCTTGTTCTTATCCCTGTCTTTGTCTTCTGATCGTTACTTCCTTGCAAACGGTTTCATTGGCCCGGGGCTTCCAGGCTTGGCTCTCCACGCATCTCCGGGCTGCCGAGGACATAGCGTCCTTTGAGCACGCCGGGAAGGAGAAGGCACTTAGGGACGCGGCCTCAGAGCACTCCGAGAAGGAGCGGGCGCTCGGGGAGCTCGCCGCAGTCTAGGCCCGACTCGCTGCCGTTGAGGACACAGCTTCTCGACTTCGGAGGGAGCTGCAGGAAGAGCGGGAGGTCGCTCGGGAGGCTGCGGCTTCGAGCATCCAGGCCGTAGTCTCTGGGGGTAGGGCAATCCGCTCTACCTTGGAGGAGCTCAGGATCGAGCTCGGGCAGGGAGCGGGGCCCGATCCGGTGCCGGCGTTGATCAGGGAAGCCCCGCGCTTTCATGGTGCGCAGGTTTCCCTGATCCCGGTTGCAGCGGAGGCCCGGGTGCGAGGCCTCGCCGTCCTGGTGATCGCGTTAGCGGCGGCTCTGGTCGAGTTCCGCGGTGAGGGCGCCCGGGTCATCGGAGGGCTAGTCCCTCTGAGCTTTCCTGCCTTCTTCGACCCCCAGCGGACGGAGCTGCAACGATCCGGCGAGGCCCTCTTCGACTGGATTACCGGTGCTATGGAGATGGGCGGCCGGCGCCCAGAGCAGGAGGCGACAACCAGCACGGAGGTCCCCCGGGGGGGGGGGGGGACAAGGACGAGCAAGTATGAGCTCCTTCCCCCCGGTTAGATTAGGTTTTGCTTTTTAGGCCTTTTTGCTCCTGGCAGCTTCTTTAGAAGAGGCCCTGGAAACTTGTAAATCTCTTGTTATTGGAATGGAAATGTATTTTTGCTAAGTGTCTCCAACTTGTCAGCAAGTGTCTTTAGATATCACTCTCCCGGGGTCTTCCCGCCCTGAGGGAAGTCGCCCAGAGAGTGCTTGAGGGGCCTCCGGGAGACCCAACCCAGGTAGTGCCCGGGCGGCCTCGATTTTACTAAGCCTGGCAACCGGGGGAGCATCTGGTGGGCTAGCCCCCGAGTCTGTTCGCACTGACTCCGCGACGGGGGGTGCCATCCAGGAGTCAGTTTGGCTACGATGGCTCCCGGAATGGCACTTGGGGAATTTTGACAATTGCCGCGCCGAGTTATCTCCACCGAAGCCGGGATCTCTAAAGGTCCCCCCGCTTAGGATACTCCCCCCGGCCGGTTACGAGTGCTGGCCAGAGGATCTCCTTCGGAGGGCCCTTTGGCGCGTGAGGGGCTTGTAAAAAGATCTTTCCCGGGAGATCTCGGAAGGCCTCCGAGATTATTAGGTGTAGTTGCCTCCCGGGGGTTGTCCTTCGGAAAACTAGTTTTCCGCGGGCGCCTAACTCCCCGGGCTGTATCTTGTGTGTGCCCAGGCCTTATCTCGGGGGCACTTTAGCCCATCAGGGGGGTTGTCCCCTGGTTTGATGCTGTATTAATAAAGTTGTAGACTTGTTTATTTGCGAAGTCTTTAAAGTTTCTTCGAGGTTGTCGAGATTATCTTTGTTTCTGAAATTTCGAAATTTCTTCAACATCAGGCCATTGTTTCCTGTCCGGCCCCGGGTCCCCCCCCCCCACAGCGGGGTGCAGCTTGGCTCCGCGCGCTATGGGTAAGGATTGAAAAGGCCCGGACTTCAGTAATTGCTTAATTCATGCAGCCCTCTGTTGAGAGTCCCGGGGACCAGTGGAGATGTTTGACCGAAAAACCAATAAGGGTTTCCCTGGTTGCCATGGAGGCGGGGGGCTGATCGGAGGAATTCCCAGTCGGAATCTTTCGAGATAATGAATTCCGAAAGCCGACTTTCTTGTTTGTCGCAGGGGGCAAAAGACATTCCCTTAGGAGGGTTTCGTGACCCGGTAGAGGGTGTAGAGTGTTTGAGGGGGGACTAGTCTCTCAAAGTGACTCGTTATCGCATTTCATGAGAACTGGGTTGCCGCTTACCCCCTCAGTCCACGAGGGGTTACTGTAAGACGCCCTATGGGAGCGAGGCTCCCGTCGTAGGGACTTTAGGCTGTGATAACCTACGTCCTCGCGGAGAGGGCATCCTCGCGAAGAGGGCATCTTCATAGAGAAGGCATCGCCTTGGAGGCGGAAAGATAAACTCCTGTAAGAAATTCCAACATTGGAGAAAAAGCCATTTGAGTTAATGAAGACAATATAACGCCTCCCCCGCGGGGTCGCGGCAGGGGAGGAGCACAAGTTCCCCTCCTCGCTAGGATTCTGGAGTTGAATGAAAATCCATTTGTATTAATAGAGGACAAGATACAACGTCTCCCCCCGCGGAACCGCGGTGGGGGAGGGAACAGTGAGTACAAACGCCTCCCCCTGCGAAATCGTGACGGGGGAGGTGGCGAGCCCGGAGGCTAAACATAGAACTTGCGGAGCAAGTTTATGTTCCAAGTGTGCGTTGTTGCATCTAGGCCTTCATGCCTGACCCTAATTTTGATTATTAATGAAAACAAAGTGTTCCGGACTAATTGTGCTTTCGAGATTGATTGATACAGGGATCAGTTGGGAAGAAATACAAGATGATCAAGATGAACCCGACTTGAAGTGAAGCACAAGATGCAGGAGAGCAAAAGACTAGACGCAAATCATGAAGATGCGAAAGACCTAAGGTATTACGAGTTTTTATTTTTACTGATCTCGGCGTTTGGAGATGATCGGTTAGGGAAATTATTTTCTAGTTTTAACCGTACTATAAAGATGGGTGGCGAAAGTCCTCTCTTTATCTCCAACACAAACCGAGAAATCTAGGTCTTTGCATTGCATCTTTTTCGGTTGGATTTGGTTTTGAACTTATTTGAAAAATCTGGATTTTCAGTTCAGTTTTTGACAGTAGAAGAGTTTTTAGATTTTCTAGAAAGATCTAGGCAGATCTGGCTTTTTCTTCTGTTGACAAAAATGTAGCCCTTGAAATTATCTTTCAAACGAGCTATTAAACACCTCTTTTGAATTTCTGGATTTAAAGTTATCTCTATTTTTGTTCATGCTGACTGTCAGTTTGCTAAACTGACTGTCAGTTTGAATGTCAGTTCGTGTTAACTGACAATTGTCCAGAGAGGATGTATTTTGGGCTCAAAATTTTTGTACTAAACTGACTGTCAATTTGTCCATACTGACTGTCAGTTGGGGTTTCGACCACAGTGCTTTTAATTGAGTTTCTTTTTGATTCTGGTCGAGTTAGTGGTCGAACTGACTGTCAGTTTGCATAACTGATTGTCAGTTGTGGGTTTCAGCTTTCCATAAACGACCACGAACGGCTAGCAAAGTTTTATCCGTAAATTTTATCGGTCGTTATACATGTAACTGGCTGTCAGTTTGCATAATTGACTGTCAGTTTGAGTTGCTGATTTTCAGCCCTAGCTCCAACGGTTCTTTTGATTCTTGAGGCTATAAATAGGGGTTTTGGGCATGTGTTTCATAACAACAAGCAGCAGCATTTCATATACACTCTTGAGCTTTAGTTTTCTACTTAGAATCTTGATCTTTTGATCAAGTTGAGTGTTTTCCGATCCACCGAGAGTTTTCAGTTCTTTTGCATTTGCATTCACTTAGCTTCTCGGTGCGTGTTTGGAGGTCTAGAGAAGACCTCGCTGCCTGTTACTCTTGGTGAGCGCCCTCACCTAGACGGTTCGGAGGCGTGGCCGTTGATCTCTCCGTTCGGAGATTGTCGGAGAGGCTCGGCAAGTGTATACAAGGCATCGGTGCTCGCCTTTCCGGAGTGGACAAGGAGCAACCACTAGTGATAATATCCTTTGTGGATATTGAGGCAAGACTCAAGTGATTTGAGTGCTTCAACGAGGATTAGTGGAGACTGGGCGAGTCTCCGATACCTCGGTAAAAATCGTTGTGTTCGTTCTCTTTTCTCCTTGCTTGTATTATTTGTTCTTGATTTGCATTTAATTGTTTTGAGCTTTAAAGTTTTTAAAAGCCTCCTATTCACCCCCCTCTAGTCAGCATCCTTGATCCAACATGCGTCAACTCTTGGTATTCAAGTGTAGAGAGCTTGTAAGACCCCGAGCCCAGGACCGTGGAGATCTTGTATGGGCCCTCCCACTTGGGGGAGAGTTTACCCTGGGCTTGGGGGTCAGTCACGTGCTTGAGGACCAAGTCCCTGAGGCAAAAGCCCTCTCACGGATGCGCTGGTTGTATAGGCGATTTAAAAGCCCTCTCGCGGATGCGCTGGTTGTGTGAAAAGGATCTAGGATATCGACTAGAGGGGGGGTGAATAGGCGATTTTAGCAAATTACAATAAATCAAACAATTTGTAGTAAATGAGAGCAATTTAAATAACACAAGATGAACAAAGAGCAATTACAACACAAGGATATATCCCGTGGTCTCGATGATTTGCCGATCACCCCTAATCCACGTTGAGGCAAACTCAAATCTCTAACCGCTCCTCTATCTAGTCAACCTTCTCTCGAGAAGTGACCTAGATCTTGAGCCGGACTAGTGTGATGAGTTATCCAAACCTCGATTTTACTAGGGATGCACTTTACCGCTCCGACAAGGCGTGCTCAACCTTTCACAAGACTCTTTGAGGCTTCTTCACACTCTTCCTTGAAGAGCTCTTCAAAGCCTTTCTCCTAGCCGTCTAGGAGCCGGCAAACTCCAAGAGTAACAAGCCGGTGATGATCACTTTGCCTTCTTCTAGTGCCACACGATTGATTCAATGATCTAAATGCAATGCACTAGAAGATCTCAAATGCACACTCTCACAAATTTGAGAATTTGAACCCTAGAGTGTATGAAACTAGCTTAGGCTCTCAAGGATGATGACAATGCTCAAGATTATGCCAAAAGTCCTGAACAGGGCCGTGCATGGGAGTATATATACCCCCCACAATTAATATAGCCGTTACAGGCCGTTGGGAGAAAAAGATCACCTGGCGGTCAGACCGCAGGCACAAGCTCGGTCAGACCGCCGCAATTGCAACGGCATTAAACAGGCGCAATAAATGCTCAACTGCCCTTGTCAGGCACACATACGGTCAGACCGGAGCCTATTTCGGTCAGACCGTGAAACTGTCCAGAGACGACATAGTTTCTGGATACCTTATACGGTCAGGCCGATATAAACGGACAGACCGGCCAAACGGTCAGACCGCAGTTCAAAAACACGGTCAGACCGATTTCGCGGTCAAACCGTAATAGCTCAAAATACCAGAAAGATAAAACAAGAGGTTCCAGAAGTCTGACCGAGGATTTAACTACGGACAGACCGACCTTAAAAAGGAATACACTATGCATAGACACAACTTCGGTTAGTCCGAGATCTTAAACGGTTAGTCCGATAATTCGGTCAGACCGGTCTAACACACGGTCAGACCGACTGAGACAGTGCTGAGCAGAACTGAGCTGAAACAAGCATTTTCGAAGAATATGACCTTCTAGTATGCAATGCAAGTTGATTTTATGATTTGTGGCACATAGATGAAGTATATTGTGATACACCACATGCTCCTCTTAATAGTACGGCAACTATCCTAAAATCCGGTCAAAATTCTTCTCTAATCACCTGAGACCGGTAAAAATGGAAAAGATCCTATATCTTACCTTTGCCCTTTAGATCAATGCCCTTTCTTCATCATGATGCTCTTTCCTTGCCTTTCATTAACCTGTCTTTTAAGTATCTTCTTGACTAGTATAGCATATGTAGTTGTCATTAATTATTAAAACACTCTATAGGGGCCTAGAAGCTACAATGTGGACGTAGTAGAAGGTGCCGAGGGGAGTTATAAAACTCGTCTTTTCCTCGTCCTCCTCTGCCATCCGAACCTGGTGGTAGCTCGAATATGTGTCGAGGAAACTCATTAGCTCACACCCCGCGGTCGAATCGATTAGTTGGTCAATTCGCGAGTTTGGGAAGTTGTTCTTTGGGCAAGCGCGGTTAAGGTCGGTGAAGTCCACGCACATCCTCCACTTGTCGTTTAACTTCTTCACGAGGATGGGGTTTGCCAACCATTCAAGATGCAAGACCTCCCGTACAAACCCCGCCTCTCGAAGCTTGGTGATCTCGACCTTGATGGCGTCTTGGCGTTCAAGGGAGAGCTTCCTTAACTTTTGCTTGACCGGGGGGCGGCCGGGGGTCACTGCGAGCTTATGCTCAATGGCATCCCGGGCGACGCCCCGCATTCCGAGGGCTCCCACACAAAAACGTTTGAGTTTTTGCGGAGGAAGGCCGCGAGTTGCTCTACGCGTTCTTCGAGGAGGTCTGCTCCGATCTTGACAGTCCTCTCCCCGTCTCTTGGGGACAGTTGAACTCTCCGGAGGTCCCCCTCGGGGCGCGGCTTCGGGAGAGGCCTTCCGGAAGGAGCGACCAGGGCGTCAAACTCTGGGGGGTTCTCTCCCCCCGGAGCCTTGATCATGTTGAAGCTTCCGATCGTTGCGGTGGCGCGCTCGTAAAGAGCGCGGGCCACGTTCTGGTCGCCTCGAACAGTGATCGCACCGCGAGGCCCAGGGATCTTCACGCAGAGATAGTTCTAGTGGATCACCGCCCCTAGATGGTTGATCGTGGTCCTCCCCATAATGGCGTTGTATGAAGAGGAGAGGTCCACAACATCGAACCGAACCATCTCCGTCCAGTAGTTCTCTGGGGTGCCGAAGGTCATCGGAAGGTCGACCTTCCCCACCGGGTGGATGGTCTTCCCGGGGACGAAGCCTTGCAGCGGCCCTACTACGGGCTGCAGCAACTTCTTGTCGACTTGCATTTCCCTGAACGCCTTCAGGTACAGGATATCGACAGAGCTTCCGCCGTCGACGAGGATGCGCACTAATTGGCAGTTGTAGACTGTGGCCGAGTCGATGAGAGCGTCGTCATGCGGGAAGTGAACCCCGCGTGCGTCTTCCGCTGTGAAGGTGAGGGGGACGTCTGACCATTTTGATGGCCGAGACGTATGTAGCACCCCCACAACCTTCACCTCTCGTGCATACTCCTTGCATTGACGCTTAGAGTCCCGTCCTGAGGCGGATCCCCCCCGTAATGACGTCTACACGCCTTTGATAGGTTTGGAAGGGGAGCTCTTCAGCTGAGCCCCCTTCTTATGCCTGTCTTTGCTGCTCACCCGCGGGAGTGGGGAGCGCTGGCAAAGCCGGCGGGGGAGGCAAGGAGGTAGGGCCCCTCCCCCTTGCCCGCGCTGATCGAGAAATGCGGCGAAGTGCTGTAAAAGCTGATGGCATTCTCGAGTAGTGTGGGTACTTGACTTGTGGAAGGCACACCACAAGTTGGCTATGCCTCCTTGCCTTCCTTGGAGTGACCTTCGCGCCCACGGGACCACTGTCCCCCCATAGCCTTTTGACTTAGGGGGAGGGCGATTGCCTTTGCTGCCTTCGCGCAAGCCGCCTCCACCCTCGAGGACAAAGGTGCCTCCACCCTCGAGGACAAAGGTGTCCTGAGGTCGTGGCTCGCAGCGATCGTTCCTCTGGGAACGCTTGTTGGGGGGGTCCTTGGCTTCTTGGTTGGCGGGGCAGGAGCCCCCCTGGTTTTTCTTCCAGAGATCGTCCCCCTCCGATGGGCGTACTTCTCGAGTATGTTGAAGAGCTCGCCGGCAGAGGTGGGGCAGCTCTGAGAGAGCCTCCGGTGGAGCTCCCCGGGGAGTATCCCGCTCTTGCACGCCTCGATGACTGTGGAGTCGGGGACGTGCACCACTTTGCTCTTTACTTGAGCGAAGTGCTTGACGAAGCTGCGGATGGTCTCTCCCGTCATTTGCCGGACGGTGTAGAGCTGGGACAAGTCCAAGGGGCGTACATAGTTCCCCTGGAAGTTCGCGCAAAACTCGCACTTTAGCTGTGCGAAGGACTTGATGGACCCAGCTCTCAGGTTGTAGAACCATGGGCGGGCGATGCCTGTGAGGTAGAGGGGGAAGACGTTGTATTGCACCGTCTCGTCCCCCCAGCCTCCGAGATAGTCGTGGAGTATACATGCACAAACTCATAAGGGTCGGCCTCACTGTTGTAATGCTCGATATGCGGCGAATGATAAGGCCGTGGCCAGCGGATGCACCGGAGGCGACGGCACAGCGGTTGATTGGCCCCCTCAACTTCCCTGGGGGATTCTCGGTCGCTGTCTTCTTTCGCCGGGGAAGCGTGTTCGTTGTCAGAGTCTGGGAGGGGTGCCAGCGGTCCACCGGTGCGACGGTATCGCCTCTTCTCCTTGGGGTTAGTCGAGCTAACCTCTTGAACATCGAGGTATTCCATAGGGGTGGTAGCAGCTTCTTTAAACAGTCTCTTCCCCCGGTCGGGCCGGGAGCGCGTCTCAACGCGACCGCAAGTTGGGGGGAGTTCTGACCGATGGTGGGAGGTGGCTTCCCCAGACTTGGCAGTGCGCATTCGCTCGACCTCCTCCCTAGTGAAGTGGGTCTGATCCGCCGGGGGTGCCCGCGAGGGCGGCCCTGGGGGGGAGGGAGTTGATGCGTGTGGGCCATCGTCCCGGAGGACGCTGTCGGCGCGCGGGCTGGGCTTGGTGCCGGGTCCGCGTTCGGGGCGGCGGTGGGAGCAAGCGCAGGGTGAGTCTCCGGGGCGTCGGCCCGTAAAAACTCTCGGGCCTAGGCTTGGAGGTTATCTCTGGCGCGAGGGAAGTCCTCGGCGCGACGGTAGCCACTCGCGGAGGTTCCGGGCTTGGGGCCAGGTAACTTCCTCGAACAGGGAAAGACCCGGGAGCGAGTTGTCCTCCCGGCGCGGGAAGCATCCCTGGGACCGAGAAGGCCCCAGACACGGGTGCACCTCCGGGTGCAGGGAACATTCCCGGCCCGGGAAAGGTGGAGTGGCCCATGAAGAACTGAGGCGGTGCCCCCATAAACAGATATGGGGGTGGGTAGATAGGAGCCGGGGGCCGCGCCAGGACGCGCAGTAGCTCCTCCATGGTGTGCTGGGTATGGAGTTGGCCCTGGACCAAAGCCCCCAGCAGAGGATCCCCGGAGACCGGAACGGAGAGTTGGGGGGCGCTAGCACCCGCAAGCTCGGTCGCGGTCACCAGGTTAGAAATGGGGACCCTTCTACCAGAGACCGCGGGTGAAGGAGATAGCTCCTCCCCCCGAGCGCCCACGGACGGTAGGATTATGACGGCATCATCTTGCGGAGGTGGCGCTGAGTCGCTGGGACCGGCGCCACCAGGAAAGGAGAGGGCTTGAGCTCTGGTTCTTGGGGGAGCCATGGCGATTCATCACGAGTCCCCATGGACGGCGCCAACTGTCGTGGTATTCCGAACACTCCGGATCTCCGGGACCCGGTGACGCTCCGGATCTCACCGGGGATCCGGTGACTCTCTGGGACTCTCTGGAGACCCGAAGACCCTCCAGGGACCCAGTGCTCCGAGACCTGGTGATGCTCCAGGTCTCACCGGGAGCCCGGTGACCCTCCGGGACCCAGTGACGCTCTGGGGGCCCGGGGAATCTTCAGGAATTTGGAGAGCCCTTGGGGGTTCCCCCAACAGCATGACTCTCTAGGACTTTCCGAGGGCCGAAGACCCTCCGGGACTCTCCGAGGGCCCGGTGACGCTCCGGGGGCCCGGGGAATCTTCAGGACTTCAGAGAGCCCTTGGAGTTCTCCCAACAATTTTCGTATTAAGTTATTATCCGCGTCAGATAACAACAATATCCATATCCGTATTCGATCCGAATCTGTGTCCGTATTAAATTCTGGATGCTAAGCTATGCTTCACAACATATTCATAGTTTTGGGACCACATGGAGGTTTTGCTTCTAGTTGTTCATCCTTTTTGTTGTTGGAAATGTCAGGGTGATAAACAATTGAGTGCTCTACTCAATTTGTTTGCCCATTTGAACGATGGTTAGATTCATTGTGACAGCAAATTCATAATTTTAATGTTGTTTGTAGTGATAATCCTGTCAATTCTTTTCAAATGACACTGGAGCTTGGTGGCTTAGTCCAATTGGATTATAGTGAGTTACCTTTTTCATGCAAAGATTATTGCTTCTAGTAATTTCTTTCAAAAAAAGTTTAGCAAGATTAGGCTCTAAACTTGGTGATGTCAAGGCTATGCTCTATGTCCAAAGATCATTATAAGTTATCTGAAACTAGGAAGGCAACGGTGGCTTTTATGCATCAATTGACTAAATTGTTTGAATTATATTAGGATTTAGGACTCTGATTACCCAAGCTTACATGTTGATTTCTAGCTCAATAGTTGATCAGGCCCTCTACTAAAACTAAGTTCATAATGTCGTTTTTTCTAATTCCCGAAATGATTGCTCCGAATGAACTGATTTTCAATATTTTTGTTCAAGGGAAAATAAGTCTCCTTATTAATTCAACATTATACGTGAGGAAGTAGTTGTAGAAAAAAGGAGTTTAAATTTTGAGCTCTTCTTGATTGCATACGCTGGTTTTCATCCATGAGCCACATTGGTTTGACATGATGGAGCTGAAAATTTCTGGCAGTCAAGTTCCAAGAGTAAAGACTGCTCTGTATGACAAGCCTTATTACACATCCCAGAAGAGCTCAGAGCACCTGATCCATGGATAGATCATAGAATTGTTTCTTTGTTCAAAGTACTTGAATGTTCTTCAGTCATTACCACAGGGTGTTCTATGCAGCCAATTTGATTCTCATATGTTCTTGGTAGATCAGAGGATGGGTCAAGGTCCAATCCTAATTTGATGGAGGTGGAGGAGGTTGTAATGTGGTGAGACGGTGGTGCACCACTTTCCATGGACAACAACAGGTAGATGGGTAGTGATCGTGGAGGTGAGTGGTGGTGGAGGGGGAGGTGCTAGCATCGCTCTAGGTGCTATGGATTGAGGCAAAAAAGATGAAGCGATTGTTTGGCGAGTCAAATAAGGGTGGGACTTGCGGGGTAACTGGAGGTGGCAACGGTTAGGGGGGAAATGGGAGGGGAGCAAGAGAAGAGGAAAGGTGAGGGTTAAGATTTTGTTTATAACAGAAGAATTTTGTAGAAATTTTAGAGCAAAGAAAACATCTATTAGTTTATTTTAAAATTCAATTAAAATTCTTGTATTCCAAACCAGTTTTAGTCCTATAATTTTAAAGTAATTCATGTACGTTTTTTTTTCCTAAGAAAAGCTACGTCTACCCTTGTCCCTCCCAAAAAACAGCAACATGTAATAAAAAATGACATAAATGTATGTCTGCAGTAGTCTTGTCTCGGGAAGCAAGGAGTGCCATAGGCAGAAAGTCATAACCAACATTAACAATAAACATTTGGGATAATGTCTGGATAATAATCGATCGAGGTTTTTGTCCAATGAATCTTAGCGAAAAAAAAAATGTGTATCTAGTAGTGCTCTCTATATTATTTTTATTTATTGTTTGATATATGTGTAAATCAAAATTTTTAAACTTTAACCACTAATATATAAAAAATTATGAAGATTTTTCAGACAAAATTAATATTAATTGGTTAGCTGTATCTTTTATTATGAAGATAAAATTAAAAATTATGAAGATTCTTCACTGCTAATATTATTTTTAGAATTTTACTGACAAAGAGTTATAAAAATTAAATTAATTGGTTAGCTGTATCTTGAAGGCCTAAAAAATAAAAAACAAGTAAAAAAACTGAGGGAGTAATAATTTTCATAATCGCACTTGCTGAATTCTACATCCCATATGCTGTTTATGACCATCTAACGACAAGCTTCCATGTGCATATTAAAAGCATGAAGATAACCGTATTTGGTTATAAAATATAATGCGTATTTTGATCTCATACATATTAAGAAAATGACAAAAAAAAACTAAATTATCATTTCTCATAAATGCTACAAATCTAGGAGAGATTGGTCATAGAAGTAAAATAGAGAAATAAAAAAAATAGAACATAGAAAAAATTTGCACACAAATATTATATGGGCTAACCAGAGGATAAGTGTCGATTTTTTTTAACAAAAAACTTTTATCATTTAAATTATTCAAAATCTTATATTCACTCACTCCCACTATCCCCCCTCTCCCAACACCCCGCTGTTGGGGCGACGATGACAACAATGCCATCTACCTCTCTCTTGTTGGCCACCATCACAATTAATCGGTTCACAATTAGTCGGTTGTGAAACTGTCACACTGTTGATCTTTGACATCTCTGTTAGTGATTGCTACGGTTCATCTTCAATAATAATGAGAGGGATTTGATGACAGTAATACTAAGAAAAGAGACTAATCAAATCCTAGAGAAATTAAATTGAAGTATAAGAGTTTAAATTTAAGAAAAATTAGTAATGTATTACTAAAATATATCTATTTTAATAAAATACCACTCAAAAAAATTAGTTCAATAAAATACCACTTAAAGATTCACCTTTGACTATTTCATCACTTAACTTTTGTGAGGGTTTTTATTTAGAAATTTTAAAAATTCTCATTTGATCCCCACCTTATTCTTCTTTCTTCCTCCGCCGTGGATCTTATTTTCTGCCGTCCTGCTCCCTTGAGTGCCGTGGATCTCGTCCTCCTACCGTCGTTGCCGCGACGATTACTGCTAGCTACAAGCCGCAGCAGAGCAGCGTCACCGCCGGTGGGCTGTAGTGAATGAGCGGCGGTAGACGTTCTAGCTGTCGGTAATGTACAGCAGCATCAACGGCAACGGGGGACAGATCTGGCCGCCGGCTCAAGTGTCAAAATCTGGCGGGATAAGTGGATCCTAAGAGCAAGGTGATGGGAAAGAAACGAAGGAATCGACTGAAGAATCGATTGATCATAGTAGATAATCATGGAACCATACACTTATACATGAAGTTTCTCATCAGCCAGATGTGACTGAGATTCTCAGGATAAAGATCCCTGCATATATGTCTGAAGACTACTTGGCTTGGTACTTCCAAAAAAAGGGGTGATTTTACAGTGAGAAGTGCTTAAAGGTTGGGATATCAACTGGAGCACTGTGGAGATATACCTGCATGTAGTGCAGCACCGAATGGAAATAGAGCTGTTGTGCATATAGTACAATAGGAATTTCCATCACGAGAATAAATTTTGTTGCTCCCTACAAATAGGCTATATTTTGTGATGCCTGCTACAACCAAAAATATGGAGTTGCTAACATGTACAGTACTGTCGAAGATTGAACCAAACAAGTAACATCACCGACTGAGAGAGGCTGTATCTGACATTAACGGCACATTAACAACTGAAGCACTTCATGAGTTTGTTCTTCTGTGGACATCCCTCCAGGCAGTGCAACTCACAGTCGAACAAGATAGGGTATGTTGGAAGTGGACAGCATCTAAGGAATACACATCACTTTCAGCCTACCAGATGCAATTCCGGGGTCAAATCAAGACAGCATCGGCAGACCTCATATGGAGATGCTGGGCACCAATAAAAAGCAAGTTCTATGCATGGGTGGCAATTCAAAACAGGTGCCTGACAGCTGAAATATGGTGATAAGATGGTGGCCTCAACCCATACTGCAGGCTATGCCATGTTCATATGGAATCAGGACTGCACATTTTAGCGAAATGCTTGTACACCCAACAGGTCTGGGGCAGGCTGCCAAGAGACATTGGGCACCAGCACTTGCTTCCGATCATCGCGAATGCTGTCAGCCTAGAAGATGGCTAGTATGAAGCAACACACTCACTGGGCACAGAACAGCGCAAAGTATGGAATTCATTAACAGTGCTGGTGTGGTGGAAAATATGGAACGAGCGCAATTCCAGGATATTCAGACAAAGAGGAACAATCGCCAATGACCTAACCAAAGACATACTACCCGAGGCGACGGGATGGAGGAATTTAGGGGTGCTCATCTCATAGAAGACAAACCTGATATGAGGCAGGGCAACAGAGAAAGCAAAAGAGCAAGGGAGAGTTGAAAGCAGGAGCAAAAGGTCAAGGCTAAAGAGTTAACACAGAAAGGAGAGATAAAAGTAGTAATTAGAATTGTTCCTGTGAGCCGGGGTTTTTTCCCCTTAGTTGGCCTTTCGTTTCTTGTTGTGTTTTGCTTTCTTCTGGTTTGCTTTGCTCCTTCTTTTAGGTCCTTTCTCCTTATCCATTTTGTACATGCTTATACTGATTAATAAAAAAATAACCCTCCTGCCTTTTCGTAAAAAAAAAAGTCAAAAATATCATACCAAAAAAGCAGAAATGTATAGCAAGAATTTGTAAGCAGACTATCAGCAAACCAAAAGACGACCAACTTTCATCTGACATAACTAGAAAAGCTATGTGCTAATCATTAGAAAGAAAAGACCTATCAATTTTATTCTAAAGAGCTGATCAGAGGACATAAAAAGCAAACAGTCCCAATGGAAAAAACCAGCATAGCAAAAAAAAAAAAAAAAGGTGCTACCACATGACTCTAGCAACACAATCCAATACAAACATTCTCCTAAATCAACACAATCCACTACAAAACATCATAAGAATATTATCTTTGATCCAGAAATCAAAATCCACACTTTCTCATACAATATCTTGGACAATCTTCATATTAGAAGAACAACCAGTCACCCAAAATTTTAATAAAATCACCAAAAAATCCTACATTTGATCATCATGAAAAAATCTAAGCAATGCAGACATGTCAAGTATCATAATACCTGTTATCCTAACACATCAGTATCATATTTTATAGGTATAATACAGACTAAACTAATCACTACAAAAAAAAAACACCACAAAACCCCCTCACTTTTGATTAGAAACAAAATCTAAACAACGCAAGAATGTAAAGTATGATATAATTTTGGTTCTCTGCCACATTCATATCATATATCATCCGAAGAACCACATCTTACCGCGGAGTCACCACACCTTATGATAAAAGCATGCAAATATCAAAACCAAGAAGTGATTCTCACCTCGGCCTCAGCAATCATCTGATCAACATAGCTGCGGAGCTTGTTCACATGGAGCACCGCGGTTAAGAACCAGAACGGCTCCTGCCTCACCAAAGACATTTGGAAGACACAAAAACAAAGCAGCAAGTTCGGAATCAGACCCTAACAAACAGAGTAATACAAATACAGCACTAGAACCGAACCTAACACACCCTAAACTCGCAGCCGCGCCGCCCACAAACTCGCAGCCGCCGCCTCCTAGCTCTCCCGTGCCTCCCGCGTGCGCCGCCGCCTAGATCCACTCCAGATCCGGTGCTCTCTCCCCACAATGAAATCTGAACATACTAGTACCCACTACACCTGACAAGTTGTGCTTGTGATAACCAGATTAGCAGGAACAAACTTGAGAGAGAGAGGTGAATTAATGCTACAGATGACCTAGTCCTTTACACATTGTCTGGTTATTTAATAGCATATCCAATTAATTGCATGACTACATGAGATTCTGCAGTTTTCAGGAAACCTGAACTCTGTAATAGCTTTTGCATTTTGCAGCTTGGATGTTTCATCTATGATTCACCTATCAGGCTAGTTTTGACCTTTGGTTTTTATTTCTTGTTGTTTCTTATTTCACAGCTTCGACAGCTTCGACCATGAGGATGCTTGCGCTGATCAGGCTCGTGTCCATGCAAATGCTGGCGGCGAAACCGTCATCGTCGCCGGCGGGGGTGGCAAATTCAAGATTCCTGTACATCCTTCAATTCGCTCGTTTCTCTTATGAATATGTGGAATGCTACTTCTTTTTCTTTTCTTTGTTTTAGGAGAGAAGATAGTTAATTACTTTACAAGGCTGGTTAGGGTTTAGCTGCAACATCTAAATTTGTTGTAGAGAACTAATATATTTGGCATATCTAGTAGTATTTTCTTGTTTTGATTCTAATAATAGATATAATTGACAAATATCAATTAGCTAATGTTCTAAAAAATACTAGATTGGAAGAAAGTGCTTGTAAATTGTTATCAAGATTCATGTTTGGGTGAAGCAAACTGATTGATTTTGATGAAATTAGGTGATTCTAGTGTCAATGTTGATTTGAGCAGAAAAGCTTAATTTGGTGGATAGAAAATAGTCTTTCTTTAACTGAAAAGTGGAGAGATTTGATTTCATCACAAACCAAGGACATATTTATGTCGATTGACCCTAGCTCCAACATGATTCATTATGGAACTCTTCCGAAGTGGTGCCGTTGTTCTCCGAGGACTCAGTGGCGGTTTGGATGATGAGGGAGAAAGTGTTGTCCCAGGCGTTAGCAATGTAGTCACAGTGACAGCTGTCACAGTGGAGTAGATGCATGTTCATCATCGTCCAACTTTTCTCACGTATCATGCCACCAGTGCACGACGTTGATGGTGTGGCGCAGGTGATCCAAACGGTGCAACTTCACATGGCATGTGAAGTTGAACGTCTGGATCGCCTATCGCACACCGGTGGCATGATACGTGAGAAGAGCTGGACAGTGATGAACATGCATCTGCTCCGCCGTGATAGCCGTCATTGTGACTACATTGCTAACGACTGGGACAACACTTTCCCCCTCACCATCCAGACCGCCACCAAGCCCTCGGAGAACAACGGCATCGCCTCGGAAGAGTTCCATAATGAACTATGTTGGAGCTAGGGTCAACTTGATGGCGGGGGAGGAGGAAAGGTGACTGAATCGGAGATAGAAGAGAAATGGGTGCAAGGAGATGGAGAGATGGTACAAGAAAGCTAAGTAGCTAACCATACTTATAGGCACCACTCCCCCCTCAATCCCACATGCATTTTAAAAATGTTAAAATGGGCCGTCCATCTTGATCTAGACGGACGGCTTAGATTGCAATCTGCGTGCTGATCTGGGGGATCTTGTTTACAGCCAATCGTGTTGCGCCACGTGGTGACAGCTGGGCTCCGATCCGGGCCCTGGACCCGCTTGCCGGTGAGTGAGTGACTGTGTGCTCTGGCCCTTCCTCCTCTCAAGCCGGCAAATTTGCCACATGAACCCTAGATCCCACCGTTGCCGCCATGACCCCTCCTCGTCTCGCCGTACCTCTCCTACCAGTCCTTCCCCACAACGCGCTGATGAGGAGTCGGCGGAGGAGGGCGGCGGGTTGGGAATGACGCGCCATCTCCCTCCTCGACCTTCGGCCTCGCTGCCGCCTACCTCCTCGAAGCGCACGCTCCGCCGAGGACTTCACAGTCTTCTTCTCCGCCGTCTCTGTGCCCACCGTGTTCATCTGCGGTCACCATGTTGAACTCCGTCTGTTGCCTTATTGTCCTCCATACCATGCTATTGTCCTGCTATTATTTGTGCAATTCTTGTTCCAGCTCTATGCCTCTAGCAGTGGTGGATCACCAGGGATGCACGCAAGATAGGCCACATGAGGGTGGTCAATTCACTGGTCTGATTGGTCGTGATGGCTCTTTGCCTTGATGTGCGTGTCGATCAGTTGCTTAATATTTCTGAAGTTTCTTAATAAGGATCGATCAAACAGTTGCTTGAAGCGGATGGGAGATTTTTTTTAAACACAATTGCGGATAGACTCGGAAATTTTGGTATAAAATGATAAAAAAGGGAGTCTATTTCTGAACAAAGTGCACTACATAACAAATATCAAGAAGGAACAGAAAAATTAATCAGGAGTCTAACTAATCTGTGGTGAAAATTGTATGTCCTGGAATAGTTTTTTATACCTAATATAGGAGTCGTCTGATAAAATTACTAAAAGAAATTATATCCGTAGATAGAAATAATGGAGCTAGGTCTAGAGGGAAGTTGTGAGCATTACGTTCGTGCATTACTTCCATTTAATTCGGAGAAAAAGAGAGATTCTTGTTCATGGAAAATCGATAGAGAAAAAAAAAAGCCGTCCCAGAATCCTTCTGAGGAAACGAAAGATGAGATCGTGCTCATTGAATGAGCATTCCCCATAGAAGTATTCCGGAAATCTTGGCTTGGCAGTACCGATTCCTATAGTACTGTTCGGGGGGTCGATAAGTTAATTCCTGTGGATGTCTACTTGCCGGGCTGCCCCTGCAGGTCGAACCGAAACAAAATACTTTTCCTTGTCGAAAGGATTGAAAAAGTCAGTCATTCACAACCACTGATGAAGGATTCCTCGAAAAGTTAAGGATTAGTAGTTCTCGGTCATATAGGCCAGGCGAGTTGCAGCCTGCAATCCGAACTGAGGACGGGTTGATGGGGATCAAATGGCTGTTCATCTACCTTTATCCTTGGAAGCTCAGGCGGAAGCCTCATCTGTCTCGCCTGCGAATCCTGCTAACAGCCTCGGCTGTGCTACCGGAGGCTCTAGGGAAGTCGGAGGAGAGAGCACTCATCTTGACCTTTTTTTTTCAAGACAATAGGTACTGTTCCCTACCGAGACAAGGGACGATCCTATTTGGTCAAATACCTAACGAAAAATTCAGAAAAAAGTCTACGTTTATTGGGAAAGAATCAATATACTTCTCTTTTACACATTCAATCCATAATATCCCCATTTTAAATCCTCCCTTAATTGGACTAAGGGATCCTCCAATTGGAAATGATAACAGAATGCATAAGTCATTAGAAGGAATTCTAATAAACAAATAGATATAGTATACCACCTAACTATTTTGTTTCCCCTATGAGGGAAAAATACAAATATGTATAAGAAATCCATAAAATGTTGCCTATATTCCACAAAATAGTGCACCACAAGTAGGAGCTAATGAATAGGGTTACAATCTGTTTTAACAAGTAACACTATTAGTCAGTAATATTTTCAAATATTTTTTTAGTTACTGATTGAGATTGGCGCCAACATTTTCCTATTGTGTTTCCTATTGGCGCCAACATTTTCTAGCCGCAGAAGCCGTCGTGATTGTCACCTCCCGAACGAAGCGTTGTGTCCGCCGATCTCAATATGTGTGAAGTTGAGTGGAGTGCTCATTACCGAGGATGAACTAGGGTGCTTTCTTTCCAATTCTCTCTCTCTAGAGTGGCTGGAAGTTAGTAGTTGCAATGAGATAACTTGCTTGAGGATACCTTGTTTGCTGCGGCTGCTCAATTTCCGGCTGGTGCGAAGTTGCAAAATGCTAGAGATGATAGAGTGCAGTGCTCCAAATCTGTCCACTTTTCATTTTTTAGGCACCCCAATAGAACTCTCACTTGGAGATTCATCACAAACCAAGGGCACATCTATGTCGATTTTTGATGGGTCCAACATGGTCCATTATGCTTGTACCGAGCTTCTATCCATTGCTCCGAATCTTGAAACTCTTACCATGTTTTCGCTTAAAGAGATTCGTATTGAGTTTTTTGTATTAATCATTTGCTCTGAAACTTCAAATTATTAGACTATTAGACTAGAGTCTTTATGCATATAATACTAGTACCATGATATATATTTAATCTTTGAGGCATCTCTTTCTTCAGACGATCAATACACCAATGACGCCTGACAAATTTCTCCACCTCAAGCACTTGGAAATTATTTTTCCCAACTCACCGTCAGCGTTAGCTCCAGGCTACAATTTCTCCTCTTTGGTGTCTTTTCATGCTGCTTCTCCTGTCTTGGAGACTTTTATCTTGATATTTAGTCACTGTTCATCTCTGAAAGCTGTCATAAATTACGATCGGTTTGCTTTGTAAAAACTTACAGTAATATTAATCCCATGCAGATAAATGAAGTTTGCATAACGCATGATTCGATTCTTGAAGATTGCAATGGAGGTTCCGCACATATGAGGCAGCTTTCTGAATGCCATCATGACAAGCTCAAGAATGTGACCATTGCCGAGTTTGCTCTGCAAAGAGCCTGATTGAGCTAACAAGTTGCATTCTCGAGAACGCGACATCACTCGAGCACCTTACACTCGGCACCAAATCTGATGGTTTTAATAGGAAGAATCTTTTCGAGGGTTTGAAATGCACAAACATGCATGATGGTGCCCTGAGGGAAGCCCCCAGAGCTCTCGTGGCTATTAGAAGATATATCTCGGGGAAAGTCTCTCCAACTATTAACTTGAAGGTTCTTGGGTCCTGCATCTGGTTTTATGATAAACAAAAGTTGGTTGTCTCTAAGTTTTGTGTAGAATTAATCAACTTTGAATTCAGTACTGTGACATAACTTACATGAATTTTGTGCCTAAGTTATGTCCTATTTTTGTTTGGACTCTTGTTGATTCTGTTTAGCCAGTTTTGTGGTGCTTTTTCAGTCTCTTCCGCAACATTTCACATATTAGCATCTCCACGTCATAACAACAACCTTCATATATAATTTATTAGGTTGTCAGACTGAAATAGAGTCCACATCATATTTCTAGTGAAGTCTAGACGTGCAGGCGTGAGGCACGTCTTTTTGATAACGTATATTAAGGAAGGGTGGCTGGATCAGGGATAGAAGAGAGACAGGTGCAAGGAAGGAGGTTTGTTCAGGATGAGGAAGAGATGGTAGAAGAAAACTAACTACTCTTGTTTAGCCACTACTTCCCCCTCAATACCAAATGTATTTTAAAATGTGAGGGACGTCTTTCTGATAATGTATATTTTCTTCATTGTGGAGGAGGAGGAAGGGTGGCTGGATCGAGGATTGAAGAGAGATGGGTGCAAAGAAGGAGGTTTGATCGGGATGAGGGAGAGATGTAAGAAGAAAGCCACTTCCTTGGGGATGAGGGAGAGATGAAAAAAAAAGTTAAGTATTCATCCCTTTTGCCCCCGTGCTTCACATAGACGTCCCTTTTACCCCGCGCTTTCGGAGTAGCGATCTTCCACCTCGGAGGTCTTTCTCACAACATATTTCATCTTTGTAGAGGAGGAATGGTGGCTGGATCGGGATAGAAGAGATGGGTGGAAAGAAGATGGTTTGATCGGGATGAGGGAGAGATGGAAGAAGAATTCTTTTTTTTTATAGCGACGACTCCCATGTTAATCCAGATGTATTTTAAAAATTTTAAAATGGACTGTTCATCTCGATTTAGATGGGCAGCTCAGATTGCAATCTGTGTGCTGATCCGGAAGATGATTTTTACAGTCAATCGTGTTGTGCCACGAGATGATAGCTAGGTAGATAAATAGATGCCACATGTCTTGATATCGGTTAGATAGAAATAATGGTTAATTAGAAATAATGTGTATGAATGATGTATGGAATCTTTTATTTGGTGTAGTATGAAATTTTTTATTATATTATTCTTATTATGTATGAACCTTTTATTATATTATACTTGTTATAATTATTTTATTTGGTGTAGTATAAATTTTTTATTATATTATTCTTGTTTGTTTTTTATCATAATCATATTCATTTTACAAATGTTCCATATACATATTTCCATATTAAGTTATTATCTACGTCAGATAACAACAATATATGTATCCGTATCTGATCCGAATCCGTGTCTGTATTAAATTATGGATGCTAAGCTATGCTTCATAGCATATTCGTAGTTTTGTAGCACATTGTGGTTTTGCTTCTAGTTGTTCATCCTTTTTGTTGTTGGAAATGTCAGGGTGATAAACAATTGAGTGCTCTACTCAATTTGTTTGGCCCGTTTGAACGATGGTTAGATTCATTTGTGACAGCAAATTCATAATTGTAATGTTGTTTGTAGTGATAATCCTGTCAATTCTTTTCAAATGACACTGGAGCTTGGTGGCTTAGTCCAATTGGATTATAGTGAGTCACCTTTTTCATGCAAAGATTATTGTCTCTAGTTATTTTTTTCAAAAAAAGAAAAAATTTTAGCAAGATTAGGCTCTAAACTTGGTGATGTCAAGGCTATGCTCTATGTCCAAAGATCATTATAAGTTATTTGAAACTAGGAAGACAACGGTGGCTTTTATGCATCAATTGACAAAATTGTTTGAATTATATTAGGATTTAGGACTGATTACCCAAGCTTACATGTTGATTTCTCGCTCAATAGTTGATCAGGCCCTCTACTGAAACTAAGTTCATAATGTTGTTTTTTCTAACTCCCGAAATGATTGCTCCGAATGAGCTGATTTTCAATATTTTTGTTCAAGGGAAAATAACTCTCTTTATTAATTCAACATTATACGTAAGGAAGTAGTAGTTGTAGAAAAGGGGAGTTTAAGTTTTGAGCTCTTCTTGATTGCATACGCTGGTTTTCTTCCATGAGCCACATTGGTTTGACATGATGGAGCTGAAAATTTCTGGCAGTCAAAGTTCCAAGAGTAAAGACTGCTCTGTATGACAGCCCTATTACACATCCCAGAAGAGCTCGGACCACCTGATCCATGGATAGATCATAGAATTGTTTCTTTGTTCAAAGTACTTGAATGTTCTTCAGTCATTACCACAAGGTGTTCTGTGCAGCCATTTGATTGTCTCACATGTTCTTGGTAGATTTGAGGATGGGTCAAGGTCCAATCCTAGTCTGACCAACAATGTGTGATGGGGAGGTTGCATTGTGGCGAGATGGCGGTGCACCACCTTCCATGGGCAATGGTGGGTAGATGGGTAGTTATTATGGAGGTGAGTGGCGGTGGAGGAGGAGGTGCTAGCATTGCTCTAAGTGCTATTGATTGAGGCAAAAGAGGAAGCGGTTGTTTGGCGAACGAAACAAGGGTGAGACTTGCGATGCAGTTGGAGGTGGCAACGGTTAGGGGAGAAGTGAGAGGGGAATAAGAGGAGAGAAAATGTGAGAACTAAGGTTTTGTTTATAATAGAAGAATTTTGTAGAAATTTTAAAACAAAGAAAACATCTATGAGTTTCTTTTAAAATTCAATTAAAATTTTTGTATTCCAAACCAGTTTTAGTCCTATTATTTTAAAGTAATTCATGTATTTTTTTTATAAGAAAAAGCTACGTCTACCCTTGTCACTCCAAAAAAACAGCAACATGTAATAAAAAATGACATAAATGTATATCTGCAGTAGTCTTGTCTTGGGAAGCAAGGAGTATCGTAGGCAGAAAGTCATAACCAACATTAACAATAAACATTTGGGGTAATTTCTGGATAATAATCGATCGAGGTTTTTGCCCAATGAATCTGAGCGATAAAAAAGTGTATCTAGTAGTACTCTCTATGTTTTTTTTTATTTATTGTTTGATATATGTATAAATCAAAATTTTTAAATTTTAACGATTGATATATAAAAAATAATGCAGATTTTTCAGACAAAAATAATATTAATAAATTTTTCATCGAATTTTCTTCACTGCTAATATTATTTTTCGAATTTTTACTGACAAAGAGTTATAAAAATTAAATTAATTAGTTAGCTGTATCTTGAAGACCTAAAAAATAAAAAACAAGTAAAAAAACTGAGGGAGTAATAATTTTCATAATAGCACTTGCTGAATTCTACATCCCATATGCTGATATGCTGTTTACGACCATCTAACGACAAGCTTCCATGTGCATATTAAAAGCATGAAGATAACCGTATTTGGCTATAAAATATAATGCGTATTATGACCTCATACAAATTAAGAATATTAAGAAAATCACACAAAAAAACTAAATTATCATTTCTCATAAATGCTACAAATCTAAGAGAGATTGGTCATAGAAGTAAAATAGAGAAATAAAAAAGTAGAAAAAAAAATTTGCACACAAATATTATATGGGCTAACTACAAGATAGGTATCAATTTTTTTAACAAAAAACTTTTATCATTTATATTATTCAAATTCTTATATTCATTCACTCCCGCTCCCAACAAGAGCCTAATGTTGAGGCGAGGACGATGACAACGCCAACTATCTCCCTCTTTCGTTGGCCACCATCACTTTTAGTTAGTTGTGAAACTGTCATACTATTAATTTTTGACATCTCTGTCCTAGTGATCACCAAGATTCATCTTCAATACTAATAAGAAAGACTTGATGACAGTAATACTAAGAAAAGAGACTAGTCAAATCCTAAAGAAATTAAATTAAGTATAAGGATTTTAATTTAAGAAAAATGAGTTATGTACCACTAAAATATATCTATTTTAATAAAATACCATTCAAACAAATTAGTTTAGTGAAATACCGGTTCATCTTTAACTATTTAACCACTTACTTAACTTTTGCGAGGGTTTTTATTTAGAAATTTTAAAAATTCTAGTTTGATCCTCACCTTATTCTTCTTTCTTCCTCCGCAGTCGATCTTATTTGCTGCCGTCCTGCTCCCTTTAGTGCCGTGGATCTCGTCCTCTGCTCCCTTTACACATGAAGTTTCTCATCAGCCAGATGTGACTGAGATTGTCAAGATAAAGATCCCTGCATATATGTCTGAAGACTTCTTGGCTTGGCACTACCAAAAGAAGGGGTGATTTTACAGTGAGAAGTGCTTGTAGGTTGGGATATCAACTGGAGCACTGTGGAGATATACCTGCATGTGGTGCAGCACCGAATGGAAATAGAGCTGTATGGAGCACTCAGTCTCTTCCAAAGGTCAAGGTGATTGCTTGGAGATTGGCGACGAGTGCTCTACCTGTGGCCTTTGTGGCGTGGAAGAGGAGGATAGTTTTCGTGCCCAAGAGCGAGAGCTACGGGATGTCCATGAACAATGCAAAGTGCCGCTTATGTTTTGGAAAATCTGGATTGATAGAAAACTCTATTCTGCATGGAGCTGAAGCCATGTCGATTGAAGGCACAGTGGGCTTCCTTGAAGGTTATCTGATATCCATCAACAGCCAATTGTGACGAATGGCGAAGGTAAAAGGATATTAGAAGCAGGGGGACCTGCCACTCGCCAGCCTACTTGCAAGAATGGTCCTAATGAAGTGCAAAAGGTGAATGTAGATGGGGCAGGTGATACTCTCTTCTTGGCTGGTCTTATTCGGTGTCGCTGATGCAGGACAGGAGAGGTAGAGGCTGAGGCATGCCCTGAATTGTACTGGAATCAGATTGTGACTACATCTGCCAACGTCTAAAGTCACCTACTGAATAATCCATGAAGCTAAGATGTTGATGCAGCAGTTCAGAGCGGTAGACAGAAATCAAAAGACCTGAGAAAACGATTCCAGAAGAGTAGGAGAAGGACAATAGACTCATCCTTGTGATTGGATCTCATCTGGTGTTCAAAGGAAACTAAAGAATATTCCAACAAACGTCTAGGAACACACCACAGTTTATTGCGGTTCTCATTTATCAAAGACGAATAAAAAATACAGAGAGATGCAGGTTTTGGGTTTGTAGTAGCACAATGTAGTGGCAAGTACCATGGATTGTGTTAGCTCCCCACCACTCCCTGTGCTTGGTTCAAGGAGTTAACTGTGTTGAGTGCATGTTTGTTGAGTGTTTCTCGTCCGAATTGGTTCGAAGGAAACAAGGCACAATGCCTTCCAACTGATTCTGCAGAAGCAAAACAAGAAGACATCAAAAGACACAAAATACGACACCATATTTGAGTGAAAAGAATACTCTGTATTAGAAAGGTTGTGTGGAGGTGTGCAACTACTACCAATATTCTCGGGTCAGACTTAGGATGTTCTCACTGCCTTGGAATCCACAGCCCCAATCTCTGTCATGCACTGTGCATGTGCATGCATGGGTAAAGGACATATGTATTAACTTTAACAAAAATATTGCCTTGTTGATATATTGTACTTTCAACCAACACATTTTTGAGCTATTCAAGATCACCCCGAATCTGCTTCTTTGTGTTAGTGTTTAATCTGCATGTTTAAAAAACATATATCTTTTTTCTTATTATTATTATGTTGATTTTGTTGTATAATTTTTATTTTATGCAATGTGGAACTGCTATGTGAGTAGCAGAATGTCATTAACAAACAAAGAACAAATCCATTAGAAAATGAAATGAATTAATAAGGGCCATGGTTTTGCTTGGCCAAACTTAAAAATCTAGTTTATTGGAGTTTTGGCGTATAAACCACTTTAGTCTATTTACAACTTCTAGTTTAAAATAGACTTAAACTCATGAAACAAACAGTATATGAGCTTATGCCTACGAAGAACCCCTTAATCTGGCTTTTTTTTCTCACTTAACATATCAATCACTGTTAGAAATACTTTGCATGAGTTTATACTATAAAAATGTTTGGATTGTTCTAATAAGGCATTTTATATTTTAGCATAAATCATTCTCACATAGTTATACATCGGAATGAAAAAGAAAATTCTATAAGAACCTATCTCGCATGGGTGTAAATTCCTGTTGTTACCATCTAAATTCAACTAGATAAATTTTTACTCACAGTATTGAGTGACGGTGAAATCAAAGACTTTTAAAATAAAAGTTCTTTAAAAAGATTATAATCAAATTTTGTGCGTCAAATTCGAAACAGACCGATGAGATTGAGATGGTGCAAAATCCGCTGGGTAAATTCAGAATTGAAGAAAATCAAATCCACCTTGAGATAAGAAATGCTAGGTTCGAATTCAATGCAAAATGTGAAGATTTTATGAAATATATTTGAATTCGAATTCAAAATTTGAGGATTTTATGAGAGAAATATCAGAGCCTAGACAGAACATCAAATTGCCTTACAAATTCAGATGGTAAAAGTAATCACCGTCCTGTTCAAATCGCAACCAAGAACTCGATCAAAGCAGATATAAATCTGGAGATCCAAACCAAGATCAAATCAGATGAGGAAGGGGAGGCGCAATTTCAATTTTTTTAAAAAAAACAATCGTGCACAATTACACACAGTATACATAATCCTTTCATATTTACCATTGAACCCTACGGAATCACTGCAGTCGAAACACTTGGATCGCAAACTGACAAACTAGCTCGCCGTTCATTCCTCCTTCGACGATAACTAAAAAGAAAGAAAACAAAAGGCAGGCACAGTTCATTAGTGGCAGCTAAACTAACGCCTAAACATATAAATTAACAAGACCTATAGCATATAAACAAACTGTCACGGTTCATGCATGCATCATGCGTGCAAACTCGTCGAAGCAGACGAAGCCGTCGCCGTCGGTGTCCACACCGCCGATCATACGTCGGCAATCCTCGACAGAGCACAGCTCGTAGCCAAGCGACGCGAGGACTGCCCGCAGCTCCTCCGCCGAGATCCTACCATCGCCGTCAGCATAAAAAACTGTGAACGTCTCCCTCAGCTCACCCTCGTCCGCGGCCGTGGCCGCCGCCGCGATCTCCTCCAGCACGAGGCCGTCGGCTTCCAACTCCACCATCATCGCGGGCAGCTCCTCCTCCGTGGTCACGATCCTGCTCAGCACCACCTCCAACTCCCTCGGAGACACCGCCGTTTCCTTCAGATCGGCGGACACAACGCTTCGTGCGGTAGGTGACAATCACTGACGGCTTCTGCGGCTAGAAAATGTTGGCGCCAATAGGAAACGCAATAGGAAAATGTTGGCGCCAATCTCAATCAGTAACTTAAAAAAATATTTGAAAATATTACTGACTAATAGTCTTACTTGTTAAAATAGGTTGTAACCTTTATTTTCATCTATAGATATTATTTCTTCTAGTAATTTTATCAGAAGACTCCTATATTAACTATAAAAAAATTATTTTAGAGGTAATAATAGAATAATGTTTATATATATATATATATATACACAGACACACACATTGAGACTAATTCATACCTCATCCACCATTTGATTGATCTATCTCTAGTTTAATTTAAAAACAATCATCCTATTAAAGATGGGAGCAAACGGATTGATTCGAATCAACATGGAACTCATTAACTACCCACTAATAAAATAGTGTTAAAAACTCCATCAAACCTAATCCCGCACATACTTACGTTCTCCACCAACCCTCTCTAAATTGTATTGACTCTCCTCTTTCTTGGTATCCTACCTTTAAAAAAATTTATTACATTTTGAATATATTCTTATTATAAATTGACATATAATTGGTACACACGAACTAATTTTTTTTGTATTTCTAAGTTGTTCCATATTATCAAAATAAAAAGTTATATTTATCTCTTTCATATAAGTTGTTACGTTCTTTTTTTAGTTTACTATATTTTATTTTGTGTAATAAAATAATTTATGTCACTGATATGCAATTATTATATTTTTTTTTATGATATCACTACAATTGTTACTATTATTACTATCATTCTTTCATAAAGTACAATAAGAATTTCGATGATGAGAATAAATTTTGTTGCTCGCTACAAATAGGCTATATTTTGTGACACTTGCTACAACCTAAAATATGGAGTTGCTAACATGCACAGTATTGTCGAAGATTGAACCAAACAAGTAACACCACCGACTGAGAGAAGTTGTTGACCTGTTGTGCATCTGTTTATCATATCGCAATATCATGTAGTTTGTCAGCTACATCAAAAGATCAGTCTCTTTAATTGGTGAAACACAACATGCTAAAGAAATGCATGGAGAGACAATGCCACTCAACACCAATATAGCTGCGGAGTTTGTCCACACGGAGCGCCTCGATAAAGAACCGGAACTGTTACTACCTCACTGAATAGTAGCATTTTCGTCATTTTGTACTGAGTACTGAACCAGAACTGCTCTGCGCAGCTTCTTCATAGAATCAAGTTTACAAATGGTTGCACTTCATATGCTCTAAAGGCATAGTAGCATTCTCCTCATTTGCCATTGAGTAATGAAAAGACCAGGAGGAAAAATAAACAACAAATAAAAGCATTAAGCATAGCTCAATAAAAGTGTCAAATATGAACATGCAGAACTCCTTAAGAGTCAAAATATAAATACCTCTGAGAGATCAATCCATCAAAGAAATAATACTGAAGGGTCTGATTGATTAAAATGAAACCTTCCATTTAGGTAAGTCAAAAATAAGGAGCAAGAGTCGGCACACCTGACCTGCAGATGATGAGCACTAAGTTGAGAACGGGATGGTTATGATACATCTGGAATGATCGCAACAAGCCGTGGATTGGGCTTCTAGTACCAATAAGCAAGAATGCATCACAGATTTTTTTAGGCATCTACATCTGTAATGATTGGCAATGGTGAATTTGCCAAGTTCTGGGAGGACAAATGGCTAAATGACAAAGCTCCTAAAGAAATTGCCCCAAATGTTTATCTAATTACTAGGCGAAAAGTAGGAAACGGGTCAAAGGCTCGGATCAAAGCCACCGAAATGAAGAAATATGACGTCTATTCATTTGCTCAGTTTTCACCATATAACGCAATACGATTGGGTCGGAAGATTAGTGCGAGAATTGCAATACGAGATAACTTAAGAAAGTGGGGAAAGTGAGAAAAATAAGAAAAAAAATGGGGAAAGTGGGAAAATTGGTGAAAATAATAAAAGTGGAAAGTGTGAAAAATGGTGAAAAGATGAAAAGTAACAAAGTGGGAAAGTGGGAAGCGGGTCCAGGGCCCGCTCCCACGTGGCACAACACGATTGACTGTAAACAACATCTCTCGAATCAGCACGCGTATTGCAATCTGGGTTGTCCGTCTAGATCGAGATGGACGGCCCATTTTAAAATTTTTAAAATAAATATGCCATTCATGATTAATGGTAGTGCTACCTCGTCCGGATCAAATCTTCTTCAAACTGCCATCTCTTTTATTTTCTATCTCGATCTATCTCATTCTACAAAAACAAAGAAGATTTATGAGGTGAGAAAATCCTCCGAGGTAGAGGAGGTACTGCAAAAGTATGGACTCAAGAAGGACGTCCACGTGAAGCTGGAGCGTCTTGATCGGTTGGGCGGCGTCGTGAACCAGCTCAGTGCCATGGTTTGTGACAATTGCTGGACGGTGACGAATATTCATCTTCTCAACGTTGACGCCCAGTGTTACGAGTTCATTGCCAGAACCTGGGAAGTCACTTTCTCCATTATCCTGCAGACCGCCATCGACCCCTCAGGAGAACTACTACACCGCCTTGAGTCGGTCCACCCTCCGCAAGTTGCTTAACAACCCTCTGCCGTCGCGGGATGAGCCTCTGACGTGCAAAGCATCTCGTAGGACCGCGAAAAAGCTGCGGATGGGGAAGTGAGAGAAGTGGGGAAAATAGAAAAAATAGTGAAAGTATTAAAAGTGAGAAAAGTAGAAAGCGGGTCAAAGACTCGGATTGAAGCCAACGAAATCAAAACACATGACGTCTATTGATTTGCTCAGCTGTCACCACGTAACGCAATACGATTGGGTCGGAAGATCAGTACGAGAATTGTAATACTAGATAACTTAAGAAAGTGGGGAAGTGAGAAAAATAAGAAAAAAAGGAAAAGTAGGGAAAGTGAGAAAATTGGTGAAAATAATAAAAGTGGAAAGTGGGAAAAGTGATGAAAATATGAAAAGTAGGAAAGTGGGAAGCAGGTCCAGGGCCTGGATTGGAGCCACCGAAATCAAAACACCACGTCTCTTCGACAAGTCCATATGTGAAGAGATCACTGGTCTCTACTGGTCGTCTAGGTGACAGCAATCACCAGAATAATAAGTATAGCACAATGCTTTGATCTACTTCATACACCTGAAGCTCAAGATACTATGCAAATATACTCTCTCAAATGCTCTAGGCCTTTTGCACTCTGCTAGCACCAACTAGCGGCAAATGACTACTCTGAGCTCTTTGCTCTCTATTAGCAACAACTAGCTAGCGGCAATTGAATGCTCTGAGCTCTTTGCTAGCAACAACTAGCGGCAAATTGAATGCTCTCAAATGATTTAGAATGAATGCAATTAAACACTTGAATGCAACAACATTCGTCTGGCATCGACAACTTTTGGTGAAAGCTACACAAGCTGCATTTAAAACCCACGACTAGAAACTAGCCGTTTGTCCTTCTCAGGCAAAACGTCCACTAGCCATTTTGTCTAAACATGACAAGACGTCCACCAGCTACTAGCATTAAATGTGCTTGTTAGTGACCGTTTGAACTCAAACTTGCAGAAGAAGCTTGGTACAAACTCTGATGAACTGACGATCGGTATAAAGAATGTTCTCTGGTTACAATCTTGTTGAGCTGAACAACAGCCAAGACCATCTGGTGCGAACACGACAGAGTTCAGTAAGACAGGACTAGGAACAAAACTGTTCACATTCGACCACAAGCAAATCTCAGTACAAGCGCGACCATAACTAATATGAGTTGATACAACCTTGATCACATTCAATACCATTATGACGTGTATGAGAGATTTGCATCTCGTCCAGGGCTTTGGCAAAGGGCATTTTAGACGGTTATTGACTTTATGCAGAGGGAAGGAAATGGCTCCTCTTGGCGATCTTGGAGGTGATCTTGGTGATGATGGCTCCTTCGCTGGTTTCCTGCTGTGAGGTTCTTTTGGGTTTCTCTCCTTCTTTCTTGGGAACCTTCCCTTCTTTTTCTCTCGGGTTTGATTGTTTAGATTCTCTGTCTGGCTTGTGGCTTTGGTCGTGCTCTTCGATTGGTGGTTCTGATAATCATGTTTGATCCTCTCAAGTTGAATTGGAGAGTTGGTGCCTCTTTTGAAGAGCAAGTCTGGGCTTCTCTTCGTTCTGGTGTTACGTTTGACGTTTCCAGTGATGATATAGAGTTCTTTCTTTCTCTCTTTATTAGCCGTTCAGTTTTCAGACCTTCTGAAAAGGTCATTGGTGAAAAGGTCATTGGTGAAATTTTAGCTGCATACTTTGGGAGCTTGCCTGATTTGCTCAATGTTTATCAATTCTCGGATTTTGGTTTTCGGTTTTCTGTGGCTAACAAAAAAGTGGGTTTTAAAATTCTTAATTTGAAAAAATTGTTCATGAGAAGTTCTCTCTGTCCTTGTTTCTTTGGAGGGATGGGGGCCCTAATTGGAGATTGGAATTTGCCAAGTGGTCTTCTGAGCAGAGCAAAGAGTGGACGCTTGTCAGTAGGAGATCTTTGGCTCATGTTAAAACTCATTAGTTTGTTAGCAGGGTTAAGGAGTCCTTCAGGGTTAAGGAGTATTTCATGGATCGGGCTGATCATTGTTCTTACCCTTTTGTCTCTGTTTTGGACAAACCTCCTCTCCCTCATCAGTAGTCTGAGATGATTTGTTTCAAGTGTTTAGCGCTTGGTCATTTTAAAAGGAATTGCATTTCTTTGATGAGATGTTCTGTGTGTTTCAATTACGGTCATCTTCGTAAATTCTGTCTTAAGAGAAAAGAACCTAAGCGTTTTTATGTTCCAAAGGGTGACTTTTTAAGGCGCAACTCTCAAGGCAACCATTTGGTTTTATTACTCCTCATCAAGTTAATGGTTCGGCTGATAATTTTTCATTTGCGTTATCGGAGGGTCATCTTGGTACTCGTTCAAAGGAGAAGATTGATTTGATTGTCACTAATTGTTTCTCTGATTTATTTAATAGTTTAAAAGGTTGTAGTGGAGCCTCGTCTTCTATTCTTCCTCGCCCTCATTCCCAGTGTGTTGTTTCTCTTGCTTTTGTCTCTGGCTGTTCTGCTCTTGACTCTTCGTTTGCTATGGCCAATTTTTGGGTTGACCCCGTGCCATTCCTTAGAAATGGCTTAGAGGAAGTGGTTGTTCATGATAGACCTCTTAGAACTAGGTGCATTGCCTCTCGGGTTGATTCTAATGAGGTTGTGGCGGTGGTTGCTGTTGCACCTGCTGCTGTTCATCCTCGTCAAGTTGTGGCTAACTATTTTCATAATGAAAGAGGGATGAACGTTCAAGTTTCTCCGTCGGCTCTTGGTCCGGCATCTGCCATGGTGCGTTTTGCTTCAGCTCTGAGAGAGACAGTATGATGGAGGAAGGTTTGCACATTTCTGAGGACTTTCTTCTTTTTCTTTCTAAGCATGATGAGGGTCCTAATCAGAGGAAGAAGAGTTTTAACCAGTACGTTTGGCTCATGCTACTTAATTTTCCTTTAGACTTCTGGTCTGCCCATAATCTGGCTAAGGCTGTTTCCACTTTTGGCCATCTGAAGGATTGGGATAGGGACTTTCAGTTGGATGGTAATAGGTTGCATGTTATGATCAAATGTCTTGTTACCGACTTGGTTGACATTCCCCGTTTCTTGGTAATCACTGAACCGGATGAGAATTTGGGCAAAAGCTGGACTGTTCAGGTTGTTTGTCACACTGAAGCTTTGAATGGTGATGAAGATGACCCTGAGGATTTTAATCCTGTGGTCCTCATGGCAATGATCATTATGTTGATAATGGGATTCAGCAGGAGGCTGGTGATGAGGTGGATGAGGTTATGGAAGTCTAGGTTCAGGACGATGAAGATGGGGATCATCTTTGGGATGAGTTTGATCCTCATTTTCATGATAATGTTGAGGATTGGCAGCATGAGGAGGTTCAATGCAGGAATCCATTGGTTCTCTATCTTTTGAGGAGTCTTCAGACTCCTCTGTTTGCGGAGATCTTTGTCTTCCGGTGTTTTAGACTGTTCTGCCTTCCTCTCCTCCTTTTGAGTGTTGGCGGTTCTTCTCTCTCTCTTTATCTTCTTGGACTTTTAGTCAGTGGAATTTGAGTTCTCTTTTTTGTTTAAGAGTCTCTTGGACTCTTTTTAATCTCAATGCTTTCAGACTATCAGTTCGTGGTAGAGCTTGGAGGTTGGTGGTGAAGAGGCCAAAATCCTTTGCTAAGCACTTGAAGTGTTCTAAAGCCTTTTTGAAGAAGAAGGTTGCCCCTATTTCATCTTCTTTGCTTAGGAGGAGCCCGAGACTTGCTGCTAAATTTCAAGATTTCAAGCCTTCTTCAGTGCCTTCTCTTTCTTTGGATATGATTCAAGTTCTTGGCGCGAATTGTAGGTTGCCTGCTGAGATGTTATCAGCCAGTAACCTACATGGTCCTCTAATTGAAGAAATTGATGACTAGGTGGTCCTTTGTTTTGAGAGGGTTGGACGGGTTTTGGATTTCTTGGTCTATTTGTTGTTGGCAATGGTGGCTTGCCTTGTCGTGGACTGTGCCTTTTGGTCTTCTTCTTCTTTCTGCTAGGGCTCCTCTGTCTTTTGTTTGGTGGTGGTGTGAGGTCTATGTTTTGTTGTTGATTCTGGATCTGTTTTGTTTAAAACTTAGCTATTGCATTATGTGTAATAGAAATGATGGATGCTTGCTCTCTCTCCGTCTTAATGGTTATTTCCAAATCTTTTTCTATTCTTAACTAGAATGTCAGAGGGCTTAATGCTTTGTCAAAGAAACGTGCGGTTTATAATAAGGCTAAAGAATCTAATTGCCGTATCATTTGCCTTCAAGAAACTAAGCTGGAGAACATTGACCATTTGTTAGTTAAAGCTTGTTGTCCTAAGTTCTTCAAGAACTTTGAGTTATTTACTTCAGTGGGGGCTTCTGGTGGTCTCTTTACGGCTTGGAATTCTAATTTTTTTTCATGAAAAAGGGGTGTATAAAAATAAATTCTCTCTTACAATGTAGCTCTTTCATAGGTTATTAGGTTTAACGTGGGTTATCACGAACATCCATGCCCCTTGTTCTCCGCGGGGTAAATTTGAATTTATTAGTTGGTTCAGAAAGATTGTTATGCCTCCTAATTTTAACTAGTTGGTCTTGGGCGATTTTAACCTGATCAGATCAGCCTCTGATAGGAATAGAGGCAGTGTTGATTGGCGAGAAATAGATGCTTTTAATTCTGCCATTAATCATTTGCAATTAGAAGAAATCCCTTTCAAAGGCAGGAGATTTACTTGGTCTCTTTGCTAATGGGGCCTGGATTGAGACTTTTCCGAACTCTTTTGTCTCTGTTTTAAGCAAAACTACTTCTGATCATGCGCCTTGTGTGATGAATGCTAATTCGCTAATTCCAAAGGGGCATATCTTTTGGTTTGAGAACAATTGGATGCACTGGACGGGCTTTAAGGATGCTGTGGCTTTTGCCTGGAATTCGGTTCAGATTGAAGACAATATTGCCAAATCAATTGTCCTTAAATTCAAATTTCTTCGGAAGACTTCGAAGTCATGGAGTAAGAGATCTTCGCAGTTCAAGATTTGGATTGAAAACTCCAATTTGGTTCTTTCTCTGTTAGATGGGTTGGATCAACAAAGAACTTTGAGTCCCTTGGAATTTAAATTCAAGATTATTTTAAAGTCTCACTTGAAGCTTCTCTTGAAGGTTGATAATGATTACTGGAGACAAAGAGGTAATTCATATAGACTAAATTTGGTGATGAAAATACCAAATTTTTTCATGCAGTTGCCTCTAAGAATTTCAGATATAATTGTATTGCTTCCCTAAAGATGGATTTTGGTTTAAGTTTGAATTCTCATGATGAAATAGCTGACATGCTTTGGTCTTCTTTCAAAGACAAATTTAGTTTTTCTAACATCTCTTCCATTGATTTTAATTTGGATGAGCTTCTTTCAGAATTTATGGGAGATTTCTCTTCATTAGAATCTCCTTTCCATCCTGATGAGATTGATAATTGTGTCTTCCAGATGCCAATTGACAAGAGTCCAGGGCCTGTGATACCCCCTAAAACGAGGCCTCGCAAGCAGACGAGGTTACAACAATAGGCGAATATGTCATTCTCTCCTAAGAGACTAGATAAGAGCAAAATATGCCTAACTATATTTGAATCAGAATAAAACGATGCAGCTATGTTTGCCTGGAAGTGCCTCAAACTAAAGCAAGCTCTCACCGCTCTACAAACAGCGACCCAAATCTAACTGTGCAAAACATCCCTCAATTCAAATGATAAACTGAAGCACTTGCACTAACTTGTAGAATACTAAAAACTTGATTTTTCAGCACAACAACCGAAGCCAGAGAATGAAAGGGAGAGTAAAAGAACTGGCGTAACACGAACACAAAGTTTTTCCCACTACACAATCACGCAATCACAAATCTTCTGCAAGAGGGATCATTCAGTGGATAAATAACACAGTTAAGATTAGCAACACCAATTCTCATTTCAATCACACTAGTTCTCAAATGGGAAATCAACATGAGTCAGCACGCAAATGAAAAGAAATAACCTAGAACACAGAATCAGAGAAATTGAAGTGCATCTAAGCTTCACATTCAAACAACAACCTGAGTTAGAACCAGAAATAACAATTTCTCAAGCCTAGCCCTAATTGATTGATAAAACAGCAGGATTGAAAATGTGATAGCACTAAACACAGCTCAAGTACTCAACCAGAAATCAATACAATGCAATGCATGCCCACAATACAATTGTTCATTATAGAATTCTAGTACATGCATCCAGGGAACAGGTTCAGAGGGGGAGGAAGAGAGATGGAGGGAAGAAGTTGTCACTGAAGAAGTCGTCGATGAAGAAAAAAGTTGCCGGAGCGGTTGCTAGAGAAGGGATGGAGCAGAGGTTGAAGAAGTCGATGAAGTCGGCTTGAGTGGAAGTGGCCGAGGTCGGTGAAGAAGCCGAGGAAGAAGACGGCGTCGACGTCGTGTGAAGGGGCGACAGAGCGAGATGTGGTCAGCCGATTAGTGACGGCGCGGAGGATTGGTCGGAGTTGGTGAAGAAGGACGACGCTGTGGAGGCACGGAGGCGGCAACGGTGCGTCGGCGTCGGGATGCTGTGCGACGCGACGCGACGCGAAACCGAGGGCGGCTCCAGCGGCGGTTCCGGTGGTGGGAGGCACCGGTTCGGCGAGGCGGCGGGATCTCGGGCGGATCTGCGAGGGACGCCGGTGACGAGGGCAGCGCGGGATCGTGATGGCAGATCGGCGGCACGTAGAGAGCACGGCGCCGTCGGAGGAGGTATGTGGGCGGCGCGGCTAATCCGGCTCAGGAGGCGCAAGAGAGGCGGCGGCGTTTGGTGCTGGATCGGTGGCGTGGTTGGGCTATGGAGGCAAGAGGCGAGGGGGTGAAGTGCCGCGACAGATCCCGGCGGCGGCGGCATCAGATTGGTGGAGGAGAGAGGCACCGTGGAGATCTGGTAGCGGGGGGATGGAGCACCGGTGATGGGAGGCACCGGGTCGTGTGGCGGTGCGGTGCGGTGGGGTTGCGCCGTGAGGAGAAGATGACCACGGCCGGCATGCGGCCCGGCTGTCGGCGGCGAGGTGGAGGAGGTGTAGAGGAGTCTTGAGGGAGGAAGAAGAGACAAAAAGAAAACAAAACCGGGCTCAGATCTGAATAGTGGCGTAGCTGTCTCCGACAGGTTTGACTCTTAAACAGAATATTTCCTGCCACATGTGCGAACACCATCTCAAAGCACCAAACAAGCATCAAACAGCTTGACTCTTGTTTGGCTCTTAGCGTGGGCCCTACACTCCTAACCACCAACCAAACACCAAGTAAGAGCCAAGCACTCCAATGGTTTGACCCTTGCTTGGCTCTATACAATTTAACAATTATATATTCAACGAATTTGTATTAATTCATTAAATTCAATATTACCAATATATTAATATATTACCTACGAAATTAAATTCGATATTTGCGACAAAAAAAATAAATTCGATATTTTGGATTTAAAAATTGCACTTAAAAAAATAGATATTAAAATTCGAATAGCGGTACATGACATAATTGCGAAATACAAAAAAATTAAATTTGCAAATAAATGCCTACTACAAAATCCGATAAGATGCTACTCGTCGGTGTTTCCTCCGAAACGTTGCCAAATGTGCTCGATCAAGTCTCTTTTGAGTTGCGTGTGCGTAGGTTGAGCACGGATGGTAGTATTTCTTCGAAGTACATCTGCGAATAAAGGTGTACCCCCAGTGTGAATCACAGGCGGTACTACCGTGGATGTGTCCGGATGATCATTGTAGTCATAGTTGGCGGCATTGTCGTCGCGCTCGTTCTCTATGATCATATTGTGCAAGATGACGCAAACCCGCATGATCTTCGCGAGAGTTGACTGTCGCCAAAATCGTGCCGCACCGTGCACGATGGCAAATCGAGACTGTAGAACTCAGAAAGCCCGCTCAACATCTTTTCTCGCTCCTTCTTGCTGTTGCGCAAACAACCGATCTTTCACCGTCTGTAGGAGGGGTATCGTCTTCACAAAGACAGCCCACTCCGGGTATATACCATCGGCGAGATAATATCCCATGTTGTACTGTCGGCCGTTGACAGAGTACTGAACATGAGGAGCCCGCCCTTTCAACACATCGGTGAATAAGGGCGATTGGTTCAGCACATTGATGTCGTTGTTGGAGCCTGCAACACCAAAAAGAGCATGCCATATCCAGAGATCATACGAAGCTACCGCTTCAAGTATAATCGTCGGGACTCCATAATCTCCACGAGTGAATTGACTTTTCCATGCTACGGGACAATTTCTCCATTCCCAGTGCATGCAATCAATGCTTCCTAGCATACCTGGAAAGCCACGAGACTCTCCTTGTTGCAGTAGGCGGTGGGTATCGTCGACGGTGGGGCTGCGAAGATATTGGTCGCCAAATATGTCGATGACACCTTGTACGAAGTGCTCCAAGCATTGAATCGCCGTGGACTCCCCAATCCGCACGTACTCATCGACGGCATCGGCGGGGCCACCGTACGTGAGCATACGCATTGCTGCGGTGCACTTCTGTAGAGGGGAGAGTCCACGGCGATTAATGGCATCCCTTCTTTCGGTGAAGTAGGGGGACCACCCACCTAGAGCTTCAACGATGCGGAGAAAGAAGGGTCTCGCCATCTGAAAACGCCGGCGGAAGATATTGTCAGGGTAGACGGAATATTCGGAGAAGTAGTCGGCGAGGAGCCGTTGATGTCCCTCTTCGCGATCTCTGTCAATATATCTCCTATTGCTGCTTCGGCAGCGTCCGCGGGATGATGAAGCATCAAGTCGGGCGTAAAGACCGGCGATGATACGATCTTCCTCCTCCTCCTCCTCTATGAATTCCACTAAGAAATCCTCAATTTGGTTCATGGTATCCTCCTCGGAGCTATGTGTGCTGGAACTAGAGCTAGAAGACATTTTGTGAGTGGCTAATGAAACTGGGTTTTTAAAGAGCTACGCCGTTTGAGAAGATAGTTGGATAGTGATGAGAAGTTTTGCGGAGGGGGTGAATATATAGACAAAGAGTCCAACGGCTATATTCCAACGGCTATATTTGAACGACAATTTTCGAACGGCTATATTCCAACAGCTATATTTGAACGACAATTTTCGAACGGCTATATTCCAACGGCTATATTCCAACGACTATATTTGAACGACAATATTTGAACGTCTATTTTGCAACGGCTATATTCCAACGGCCAGATTCCATAGTTGGATATCAGAGTAAAATTAAGTAGAAAATCATATATAGATTAATAACAGAGGATACATGGTTGGCTATAAGAGATAATTCAAAATAAAATAACTAATCATCGCCAGCATTAAGTTTGTCCCTTAGAATCTTCAGCCCTGCATCGTACTCCGCTTTTTGCGCATCGTCGAAGATGGATTTGTCGAGACTCATCATTTTCGTGTACGCCTTATACAACTCGGATCTTTCCTTCGCCTTCGCCAAGGCGCGCAAGTTATCTGACATACGGAGTATGTCCTTCTTCTTCTCGGCTCGGTTGGGTTCGTTTTGGATGAAGGCATCGAGATCTGCTCTCGCTGCCGACGTAGAATCCTGCGAGTCATCAACCTTTCCCTTACCTCTGCGCTTCGCCTTAGCAGAGTCTCGTCCTTCCGGCCGTGTCTGCGCTGGTGGCACGTCATCGCTGTTGGACGATGACGTGTATGTGCCGGACTCGGACAATCTGCTTCTTTTGTTGGGAGGATCAACATAAGCTGCGGACCACTTAGGTTGACCGCGAACCGCCATCCACCAATGATCTAACACAAACGGATGACCCATCTCCGTCTTGTACATCTCGCGGGCCTGCGCCATGAGTTGGTCGTCTGAACGACCGCTAGCATAAACTTCCTTAAGTCGGAGCCAAACACCGTTGAATTGGACCACCTTTTTATTGGTTCGTTGCCAGTGGTCCTTACAGTGTTTGGTCTCCCTTCTCCTACTTGCCGGCACTGTGTCGTTGTATGCCGCTGCTACGTTGCCCCAGTACATGTCGCACTTCCTATTGTTTCCATCAATAGGATCGAGCGAATTGTTGAGCCAAGAGCTAATCTGCATGTAGTTAAAAAAATTTGGACATCGAAGTCGACCTAAATACATTTCTTTCATAGCACTCGTATATGAAAATTCAAAATGTTACCAGTTTTATATCGTCATCGTTGGACCAGGGTAAGCGCTTCGGCTTTCGGCCAGCATCCACATCAGCTCTGGTGTTGGTGTCATCGATGACAGGTCGGGCCTCCAGATCGGCCGGAGCAGAGTCTGGAGTACCGTTCTCGGAGACAGACGCAGAGTACGGTTGAGGTGGGGAAAACTGCGGACATGTCGGTGGCATGCCGACAAAATGAAAATTTTGACTATATTGTGGGGGCGGTGGAATTGCGTGGCCGTGTGGTGGATATGGACGATAATTTTGGCTGTATTGTGGATATGGCTGGTAATTCGGTGGATACGCTTGGTAATTGGGTGGATACGGCTGGTAAGTCGGTGACTGCGAAAAATCGGGTTGCTGTTGGGTGTTTGGGGCTTCAGTGTTTTCGCCGGGAGATTGGGAAGAGCCAAGCCAATTAACGAAACCGCCAGGTGGATTAGAATCCATGTTGGATTTTTTGGAAATTTTTGCAGAAATTTTGGAGTGGTTTTGGGTGTGGATGGATGAAGAAATGTGAGTAAAAATGGTGAAATAGCATGTCTTTATATAGAGGAGAGCTGGTAAAAAATTCTGTGAATTTTTGTGATTTTTTTGGAGTTTTTTGGGATTTTTTTATGATTTTTTAGGGCAAAAATGAATAAAAAAAAGATGCAACGGCTATTTTTAACGGGAAAAATTAAACGGTAATATTTTCAGTCGCTGACACGTGGGGCCTCGGGATTAAATCTCCTCCAACGGCTATATTCTCACTCCCCTCGCTTACAGGTGGGCCCTCCAAAAATTGAGCCCACCAGTCAGCCTCTACAGCCTCAACTAATTCGTATAAAATTAATTCGGTTAAATTACGAGCAGTTATTAATTATACATTCATTTATTCAACATATGTCACTAACAGGCGGGCCACTCTTTTTCGCGGCCCCACATGTCATTGGCTTCGGCTTAGGCGCGCGCGCGTCATCGACGTCAGCCACGCGGTGCACTCCCGAGTGGCGGGCCCCACCAGGCATTAAATCTCATGCGACGCGGTTTTAGTAGCGTACTGCGTATGACGTGTGGGGACGCGTCGTTTGGGGCCCACACGTTAGTGATGTACCCTCCTGTACGTGTGGTGCGTGTGCGTCCTGACATCGGCACGGTGAACGTGGGTGTGGGGCCCACGCTTTAATCGTTTGCGACGATTTAAGCGTACACTCATTCGATGACATGTGGGTCCTCTCGTTCCCTGGCCCCACCTGTCAGATAATCTTTGACGCGGGTATGGTACGGGTTTTGTTTCGTCGGTGGGGCCCGCAAAACGCGTCCCTTCGCGTTCTCGTCTCCTCCAACAGCGACGTTTCCTCGCCGCCACCTCACCGCATCCTCGCTCGCGCTTGCCTCGTCCCGTAGCGCGCGGACGTCCCATCGCGCCGAGGAAACGTCGAGCAGCCCTTCGCCGCCGTCGACGCGAGCCACCGCTGCCGTCGCCGTTGGAGTTCGCCTAAGAGAGTTTATGCCAAGTTTTGGCATTTTTGTCATTAGGCCCACTGAGTTTTTGAAAATCACACAATGGTCCTGACGGCTAGGGTTTTGGGAATTTTGTGTCTTGACTGCTTTGCACTCAGGGTTCTAGGTATTTAGGAATTGCAAACAAACCCTTGGCTGATAGGTTTAGGAATTCCGGGCCCCCGGAGACTCTGATTTCAGCGCGGTTGGTTACTACGCATTCGCAGAAATATGCACTTTTATCAGGCATCGACCGAGGGTCAGATTAAGCCGATGATGCGCGTTCGTTAGCCAAAATCCATCCGATTCTCGCCGACCTGCGATAAAAATTGCAAAACAAGTAATCCGGTCGATTTGACAACAAATCTGGAATAATCTAGATATGTATGACGAGGCATATGACTAAAATGTACATAAGTATGGGAAAAATAGAGCAAATTGGATAAAATATCAGCCTGATGGTTTTAATGGTCAATTTTATAAAACTTGTTGGGGTATTATCAAGTAAGATTTTTATACTCTCTTTCAAAAGTTCCATGATAATGATGTGGATTTCAGGAGACTTAATTATTCCTGGATTATTCTTTTACCTAAACAAGAAGAGGCTCATCTTGTTAAAGACTTTTGTCCTATTTCCTTGGTCAATAGTGTTGTTAAGTTGATTACTAAGATTTTAGCTTTTAGACTCCAAAGTGTTATCTAGAATACTATTTATAAAAACCAATATGGGTTTATTAGAAGAAGAACTATTCAAGATTGTCTAGCTTGGACGTTTGAATATTTACATATCTGTAAATCTAAAAAATCTCCAACGGTTTTACTCAAGCTGGACTTTGAAAAAGCTTTTGATACTATTGAGCATAAAGCTATTTTGGCTGTTTTGAAAGCAAGAGGCTTTGGAAGGAGATGGTTAAATTGGATCTCTTTTATTCTTCTTTTGGGATCTTCTAATATCCTCCTCAATAATGTCCCTGGGAAGATTATTAATTGTGCAAGAGGGGTCTGACAAGGTGACCCTCTGTCCCCTCTCCTTTTTGTTTTGGTGACCGACCTTCTTCAGAGTATTTTGAATAAAGCTAGTAGTATTGGGATTTTGGAATTACCTATCAGTAATCTTCACTCGCATGGATTTCCTATTATGCAATATGTTGATGACACCCTTATTATTCTCAGGGCCTCTGCTAAAGAGATCTTCTTGGTGAAAGCCTTGCTTCATTCTTTCGCTAAATCTACAGGGTTAAAGGTTAATTTTGATAAATTTTTTTTAGTTCCTGTTTGCTGTGATTAAGAGAGATTGATTAATTTGGCAGGGATTCTTGGTTGTAAAGTTGGTTCTTTTCCTTTTACTTATCTTAGTCTGCCACTTTGTACCAGTAGGCCAAAAGGCTCAGATTTTGAAGGTTTGGTCAATAAGATTGAGTAGAGATTAACTGGTTGGCATCTCTCTTTTCTTTCTAGGGGAGGAAGGTTAACTTTGCTCAATGGAGTCTTATCCTCCTTACCTATGTTCTATATGAGTACTCTTAAGATTCTGGCGAAAACAATTGCTAGAATTGATAAAATTAGAAGAGCCTTCCTCTGGAAGGGAAGTGTTTCTTGCCCTGGTGGAAATTGCTTAGTGGCTTGGTCTCAATCTTGTCGACCTAAAAGAAATGGAGGTTTAGGAATTCTGAATCTTAGAGTTCAAAATTTGGCTTTTTTGATGAAATTCCTCTTTAATTTTTTTAACAAAAAAGGACATTCCTTGGTGTAATCTGTTATGGGAGTTCTATTATCAGAATAGGCTTCCTCAAGGGACTTCTGCTTATGGTTCTTTTTGGTGGAGAAATATTCTTACTTTCCTTTCTTTCTTTCAAGGGCTCTTTCGTTGTTCTTTTGGAAATGGCTCTACGTGTAATCTTTGGACGGACTTATGGCATGGTAATGTGCTTTCTCATATTTGGGCAGAGTTATATTCTTTTGCTAATCAGGAGATTTCGGTTGATAGTTTTGTGAACTTGGTAGAGTTGAATGGGATTCTCACTCTCCCTTTATCACCAACTACGCATCATCAATTTTTTCTCTTGTCCAGCCTTCATCATGACCTTCGGCATGTGGATATGTTTGATGATGTTTGGTCTTTCTTAGGATCTAATCAAGAGCGTTATTCAACTAAGAAAATTTATCTGTCTTTATTGGGTCAAGATAAGGTGCATCCCATTTTTTCTAGGTGTTGGAAGAATAGCTATCCTATTAAACTGAAGATCTTCTTTTGGATTTTTTTGCATAATCGTTTGCATACTAAAGATTTGTTGATGAGGAAACATTTCAACCAGCCGGATCAGGAGTGTATGTGTTGTTTGGAGAAGGTGTTGGAATCCCAACTCCATCTCTTCTTCCTTTGTCCTTTTGCTATCGCATGTTGGAGACGTATTGGCATCTTGGCATCTTTTGGATTATTGAAGATAACATCTGGAATATGTTATTTGAAGGGTTTAAGCTCTTTCTAGTCATTGAAGATTTCTATTGGGAAGTTATTATTTCAGTCATTTGGTCCTTTTGGAGCTTCAGAAACAAGGCTATCTTTCAATCTCTTTAGCTTTGGGGGAGGACTGGTTAAAACTCTTCATTTCCAACATTGAGAGCATTATCCCACACATTAGTTCTAATGGCAAATCTAGTTGATCCGTTTGAGACCTAGTCTTGGTTTTCGCACTAGACTCGCCCAGATTCTAATATGCGGAATAACGGGATCTTACTCGAAAATACCAAAACCCAAAGTAATTGCACAACTCTTTATTTCAAAGAGGGCTTTACACGTCGAACGTTAGGCACACTTGCCTACGTCGAAGGGACTATAAGTGTCTAAAACTCAAATAAGTTCTATGACTCTTCGATTGAGTTCGATGATCTAAACTAGACCTATTATAAGGTATTTATAGTCCAATCGTATGAGTACGTATCAGACTTAGAGACCTAAACGTATTAGACTCATATAACTAATCCTAAACAGATAAGCTTAGTTATACACATTCGGATCGGATTACAATTCCGAACAGGGAACGAATTCCTTTTCCTAGTCGCGGACCAATCCATGGTCGCGGACCCATATGCGATCAGGACTTGGTCGCGAAGCCGTATGCGATTAGGTCTTGGTCGTGAATCCGTATGCGATCAGGACTTGGAGATCCTCCCGGATCATGACTCCCTTGTTGAGAAGGAGCCAACCCCTTGTTGCGACCTCTCGATCAAACTGGAGATGTGGAAATTGGGTTTGTCCATCTTCTCTGGTGTACCACTTTGCCGCACGTGCTCGTTGATCTTTCCGACCGATTCGAAAAGTCTCCTTGGTGCCACTGCGGGTGGTAGTCACCTTCTTCTCCAGAATCACATCTTCACGTAGAGGTTCGTCTCGTTGATAGACCAAGTCTTCAACAGATGGTACTATGGTATCTGGCTCATCATCCAGCATTGAAGGATCAAAGAGTTTGAATCCTTCCCAAGGTCGCAAACATTTCCAAAGTCGCAAACCTTTTCGTGGTCGCAAATCCGTTGCGAGCTCGACCTGAGATCCTCCCGGATCATGACTCCCCTGTTGAGAAGGAGCCAACACCCGTTGGTGACCAACTGTGAAGATGTAGAGAACGACTGGGAGTTTTGGAACGAACACACGATGAGCAATGCTACAATCGTCGGATCGAATGTATGGATAGGCGCTCATGGAGCTTGGCACCTTCATCATGGATTGTGGCCTTGGCCACTCGCAGATAGCCTTCCCCTTGTCGAGGTTGATACCATCACCGATCCCAAAGCTAGGATTGCGAAGTTTGAATAGTGGCGCCGTAGAGACAAGTTGCATGTCGTTTTCAACTAGTCGTTGTGGTGATCGACTATATATCTCTGTGAATAGCTCGTTGTTTTCTTCCGGCAAGCTTGCTAAACAACCACCACTTTCCATACTTGATGCAACACAATCCTCTTGGCTAATTGGATGCATCATGCTCAGCACACACTTGGAGCATGCATTGACAATCCGTTTCGCCTGATTTGCTATCACCAAGTTCTTGGTGTCGACGTGGTCATTTTTGCTGATGATAAATTTCATCCCAGCCTTTGTGAGGTCGTATTCTTGAGCTCTTCGGTGGTAATGGGCGTTACGATCGTACAAGAACGGACTTCCAAAAATCACTTGGGAAATATCGATGGGGATGACATCGCATTGAACCTCGTCGATGTAACGAGCAGATATTGCAAACTTTAGAGTACACTGACTCTTGATTTGCTGATTCACGTCAGAAGTGAACCATCCCAGAGGATATGGTCGAGGATGATGAGTCGTCTGCAAACCAAGTCGTCGAACCAGCCCAGAGGAGACCAAATTCTTTTGGCTTCCAGGGTCGAAGATGGCTGCGACCACCTCGTGCTTCACCTGTATGTTAACAGTGAACAATTCCTCTGTCGGGTTGTGGTCAATTGATGAACCCGAACCTTTCTCCTTCGGCATTGCCATTAGAGACAAGGTCGTGTCCGCCTTTTCAACCGAATCCAACTGGATAATTTCCTCTGTATCGTGGGTACCCTCTCCGGAGCTCGTCGTGGTTGAAATCTCCCTCAAGTTCTTATCGTTGCGGGTCTTATTCTTCTTCTCAATCGCCAAAGCAGTCATGCTCGCGGTCGAGATGTCTTGAACTCTGAACAGACTTAGCTCAGTACTGATCGATTTCTGAAGTCCAGATGTGTACTTCCGAAATACTTGAGGGTCGGATAGTGAGATGCCAATGACCATTGCTTGTCGCCGAAACTCTGTCGTATAGTCTTGGACGGTCTGGTCGCGCCGTTGGTACAATCTGTGCCAACGCTCCCACCTCTCCTCAAGGTAGCCCATCGGATAGAATTCTTGTCGTAGGAGTCGTTTGAATTGACCCCACGCAAGTTCGTCAACTTCACCACTGGCAACAAGGGCCTTCCACCATGTCTTGGCGTGGTCCTTCATCTTCAAAGGTGCAAACTTCACCTTTTGAGCGCTACTGAACCCTTTTAGGTCAAAGTAGGTCTCAAGTTGATCGATCCAAGAATCCAGTTTCTCGGCATCGATCACCCCATCATATATGGGTATTTCAATCTTAGCGTCGACCTTGAAAGATCCGACAGCTAAAGAGGTGTTGGAGAGGTCGTCGGTTTTGTGGTCGCCTTCGTCTTCATTTTTGTCTACCCTACGCAAGTCTTCACCAGTCTTCTCACCCGTAACCTTCCCTACTTCAGGAGGTACAATCATGGCATGCTTCTTAATCCAAGCTAGCACGGTTTCCATGTCGGTGGAGAGCTTAGCCACTTGTTCGGCTAGGTTAGCTTGAACGGAGGTATCGTCAGACATTGTCGGAGACGTAGCTGTAGGAACCGTCGATTGATCGCCTGGAGTTTCGCCGGAGGTTTTGTAACCCTGGCGAGTCTTCACCATCCACAGGATAGGAAAGTTGCTCTGATACCAACTTGATCCGTTTGAGACCTAGCCTTGGTTTTCGCACTAGGCTCGCCCAGATTCTAATATGCGGAATAACGGGATCTTACTCGAAAATACCGAAACCCAAAGTAATTGCACAACTCTTTATTTCAAAGAGGGCTTTACACGTCGAACGTTAGGCACACTTGCCTACGTCGAAGGGACTATAAGTGTCTAAAACTCAAATAAGTTCTATGACTCTTCGATTGAGTTCGATGATCTAAACTAGACCTATTATAAGGTATTTATAGTCCAATCGTATGAGTACGTATCAGACTTAGAGACCTAAACGTATTAGACTCATATAACTAATCCTAAACAGATAAGCTTAGTTATACACATTCGGATCGGATTACAATTCCGAACAGGGAACGAATTCCTTTTCCTAGTCGCGGACCAATCCATGGTCGCGGACCCATATGCGATCAGGACTTGGTCGCGAAGCCGTATGCGATTAGGTCTTGGTCGCGAATCCGTATGCGATCAGGACTTGGAGATCCTCCCGGATCACTAGTTTATCTAGATGGGTTGATCTCTTGTAATTTTCCCTCCTTTTGATTTGTTTGACCTTTTGTTGACTTTTGTATTATCTTCTTGATAATATATCTTTTTAGTAGGTTTTCCTACAGTTTTATCAAAAAAAATACCATTATGATGTGCTTAGTACCACACAAACATGATTCAGTCTTGATTTGACCATGGACACAATGACCGAAGGTAGTGAGACCACACCAGCCCCAAAACCGACACCACGACCACTTAGGCCACACACAAGGTCACTGTGACCGCGACAATCAAAGACGTAGCCATAGGACCACAAAGATTTCTTACACAATCTTTCCGACCACAAAGGTCGCTCACATAGTCTGAAGACCACTAAGGTCGCAACACAATCTTTTAGACCACTAAGGTCTCAAACGGTCACAAAGACCGTGACATTCACACAGCTACTGAGATCACACCGGTCACAATCTCGATCACTAAGACCACCTTTTGTGCGATCATATACTCAAAGACTGTGCGACTGTGGACAATGAAAAACACTGACTGTACAGCAGATGCCCAAGGATATGCAGAAAAACTTAAGCAAGCATCTAAGCTATATGATATACATTTTGAGCTTCAAGGTGCATAAGATAAACCAAGCAGGCTATACCCCTCTTAATAGTGTGACCAAAAAATCTAAAACTGAAAAGATTAAACAAGGTCGACAATACCATGAATAGCCTTTAGAAGATATATGGAAGAACGAAAAACAAGCCTCAATCTTTATCATAGATGACCGTTAGAAGAACAATTAATTCTTTAGCGCTGGTCATCACTGTGAATACTTTGATCATAGAGGTCATCTTCCTTGAGACCATAAATGCTCCGACCTTGGATGCTTCAATCATAGATGTCGCAATCACCGATCGACTTTGGTTATCTTCTATGTCTTGAGGGTTCTCAGCATGTTGCTTCAACAAGCTCAATCTGAAAACTAACAGCCTTTATAATAAACAGGTTAGCTCTGTTAGTTGTCATTAAGCATTGAAACTCTAAAGCTATATCAAACTCTCTCAAACCCTTAAGTGGACATATATTCGACAATCACCCTGAGAGTCTGTACTTGACCGTCTCCTCAAACCTTGACCAGGTTTGTGTTTGAATGATTTCCTCGGGGTCTTTCTTCATTTGTTCTGAGGGTTTCCAGTTCATTGCCTTTGTCATGAATTCCATCATGCTTTGATCTCCAACTTGACAAAACTTAATGATAGTCATGTCAGTTCAGATTATTGTCATAAACTGGTTGTTATCTTTAATTCTGATCTTTCTCATCAATTCTCTTCTTTGTCATTAATCACCAAAACAAATAAACCTTAATTAGGTTTACATCAACAATTGGCTTTGTAGCAACTGGTCATGTACACGCTGGTCGTGTGCATGATACTGTTTAGTCTAACACCCCCCCTTCCACAGTCAGAGCGGGACAGGGTGAATGTTCAGGCTAGAGCAGAACTCAGAGAAGACAGACATCGGCAAACCCTTCATGAAAATGTCGGCATACTGCGAAGACGTGGGGACATTTAGAACGTGGATGTCACCAAGAGCAACCCGTTTACGCACAAAATGGAGATAAATCTCAACATGCTTGGTGCGTTGGTGTTGCACGGGGTTGGTGGAGAGGTAGACAGCGCTGATGTTGTCGCAGTAGGCGACCATAGCTCGACGAAGTGGATGGTGCAGCTTAGCAATGAGTTTTCAAAGCCAGCAGGCCTCAACCACGGCATTGGCCACCGCCTGGTACTCTGCTTCTGCACTGGAGCATGAGACTGTGTGCTAGCGCTTCGAGGACCAAGACACAAGGTTGTCGCCGAGGAAGATGCCTTAGCCGAAAGTAGACCTGCGGGTGTCCGGGAAGCTTGCCCAGTCGGCGTCGATGTAGGCAATGAGCACATCGGGCAAGGAATCGTGCAGTTTGAGACCGTGATCAATGGTACCTTTGAGGTAATGGGGTATCTGTTTGATTAGGTTGAGGTGTGGCTCCCACGGATCATGCATATGAAGGCACACTTGTTGGACAGCATAGGCAACATTTGGGCGGGTGAATATCATGTCCTAGAGCGCACCGACCAAACTGTCGTACTCCGTGGGGTTGTCGAAGGCACGCTGCTAGACGCCGGGAGCTTGGAGTGTGTGTCGATAGGCATGCAGCATGGATTGCAGTTGTGCATGCTGGCACGGTCGAGGATGTCAAGGATGTATTGCTGTTGTGAGAGGATCATCCCATGGGGTGCGTGTAATATAGACACCAAGGAAATGATGGAGGTTGTCGAGATCCTTGAGTGAAAACTCACAACTCAAGGCAGTGATGATCCAATGGAGAAGATCTGAGGAGGAGTTGGTAAGAATGATGTCGTCGACATAAAGCAAGAGATATGCGACGTGGGCGTTCCTAGAGAGAGTAAAGAGAGAGGGGTCTGTTGCATCTAGGCCTTCATGCCTAACCCTAATTTTGATGATTAATGAAAACAAAGTGTTCCGGACTAATTGTGCTTTTGAGATTGATTGATACAGGGATCAGTTGGGAAGAAATTCAAGATGATCAAGATGAACCTGACGAGGATTGACACCCGGGTCACTTCTAATGGGCTTTTGGTTCAAGACAGGTTCGAGCCAGACATGTATCTGGTGATGCGAACTCAAGTTATTCTGAGGGGCATCACTATGAGGTCGCGAGCTCTGCGCGATCAGGCTGCAAGCCTTGCGCGGTCAGAAGTTCGTATGCTGTACGCGAACTGGATATCTGGGGTGTTGCACGGTCAAACAACATCCCGCGGTCAGAACGACTGTCAACCAGGGTGCTTGGAATCTATCTATTCGGTTGCCCATACAGCAGGATATTCCAAGTATCCTGAAGATTCTTACACGTGGAAGATCAACTGCCAGGAGGTTAACACGTGCAGTTATCCATAAGTAACACGTGTCTAACCTGCGTGGAGGTTAAGAACAGTTCCAAAAACCGCATCTAACTGTTCAAGCAACTGTTTAATGCAGTTTCCTTCACATGACACCCTTTCGACCAATATAAAAGGGTGGCATGGGGTATGAATCAAGAGATCTGGTCAACCAGTGAATCAAGAGAGCGGGTCAACCAGTGAATCAAGAGATCTGGTCAACCAGTGAATCAAGAGATCGAAAGATTGATCAAGAGATACAACATCTCTTAAATTAGCCAAGTCTACGGCCCACTTTAGATAGTCTTTTATAAGCCTTCTCTGGCTTCCCTTTGTATATTTTTCATAGGAAAAATCCTCGCCTGTGAGGACTTTTTCCCCCACTTGTAAACCTTTTACCACACTTAGTGAAATCCCAACAGGACGTAGGGCTGTTACTCCCACCATCGAGGGCCCGAACCTGTATAAACTTCTCTGTGCTTCGGTTCTCCATTGTTCTACATACCTTCCCGGTGGGTCGCCCTGAAAGGTCTCACTATCTACAAATTCTGCAAAAGTTCGGCTGAGGACCCCGAGTCCGAATCGTCGACAGAACCCAACTTGAAGTGAAGCACAAGACGTAGAAGAGCAAGAGACGAGACGAAAATCATGAGGATGCGAAAGACCTCAGGTATTTCGAGTTTGTATTTTACCGATCTTGGCGTTTAGAGATGGTCGGTTAGGAAAATTCTTTTCTAGTTTTAACCGTACTATAAAGAGGGGTAGCGAAAGTCCTCTTTTTATCTCCTACACAAACCGAGAAATCTAGGTCATTGCATCGCATCATTTCTGGTTGGATTTGGTTTTGAACTTATTTGAAAAATCTGTTTTTCAGTTCAGTTTTTGACAGAAGAAGAGTATTTGTATTTTTCAGAAAGATCTAGGCAGATCTTGTTTTTGCTTCTGTTGACAAAATTGTAGCCCTTGAAATTATCTTTCCAACGAGCTATTAAACACCTCTTTTGGATTTCTGAATTTAAAGTTATAGCTGTTTTTGTTCATGCTGACTGTCAGTTTGCTAAATGACTGTCAGTTTGAATGTCAGTTAGGTGTAACTGACAATTGTCCAGAGAGGGTGTATTTTGGGCTCAAAATTTTTGTACTAAACTGACTGTCAGTTTGTCCATACTGACTGTCAGTTGGGGTTTCGACCAGAGTATTTTTAACTGAGTTTCTATTTGATTCTGGTCGAGTTGTGGTCGAACTGACTGTCAGTTTGCATAACTGACTGTCAGTTGTGGGTTCCAGCTTTCCTTTTTCGACCTCGAACGGCTAGCAAAGTTTATTCCGTAAATTTTTTCGGCTGTTGTGTATGTAACTGACTGTCAGTTTGCATAACTGACTGTCAGTTTGAGTTGCTGATTTTCAGCCCTAGCTCAAACGGTTCATTTGCTTCTTGAGGCTATAAATAGGGGCTTTGGGCATGTGTTTCTTACAACAAGCAGCAGCATTTCATATATACTCTTGAGCAATAGTTTCTTATATAAAATCTTGATCTTTTGATCAAGTCGAGTGCTTTTCGATCCACCGAGAGTTTCAGTTCTTTTGCATTTGCATTTACTTAGCTTCTCGGTGCTTGTTTGGAGGTCTAGAGAAGACCTCGCTGCCTTTTACTCTTGGTGAGCGCCCTCACCTAGACGGTTCGGAGGCGTGGCCGTTGATCTCTCCGTTCGGAGATTGTCGGAGAGGCTTGGCAAGTGTGTACAAGGCATCGGTGCTCGCCTTTCCGGAGTGGACAAGGAGCAACCATTAGTGATAATATCCTTTGTGGATATTGAAGCGAGACTCAAGTGATTTGAGTGCTTCAACGAGGATTAGTGGAGACTGGGCGAGTCTCCGATATCTCGGTAAAAATCGTTGTGTTCGTTCTCTTCTCTCCTTTTAATTGTTTTAATTTGCTTTGAGTTTTAGAGTTTTAAAAGCCTCCTATTCACCCCCCCTCTAGTCGGCATCCTTGATCCAACAGGGTCAGCTTTGGAGCCAACGAAGCTGAGCGAGAGAAGATACGAAGCAAACCGGTTGAACCATGCCCGCGGTGCTTGCTTGAGGCCGTACAACGATTTGTTGAGTCGACAGACATGCTCAGGCTTAGAGAGATCAGTGAAGCCAGAGGGTTGTTTACAGTATACTGTCTCAGAGAGAGTGCCATGAAGGAAGGCGTTGTTGACATCCAACTGGTGCACCGGCCAGTCGTGAGAGAGAGCGATAGAAAGAAAGGTGCGTATGGTGGCGAGCTCGACAACCGGGCTGAACTTCTCATCGTAATCGACACCCGGCTGTTGAGAAAAACCATGAAGCACCCAATGCGCTTTATACCGATAAGGGATCTATCGGGTTTGAGCTTGTGGCAAAAGACCCACTTGCCAGACACAACATTAGAGCCAGGAGGTCGAGGAACAAGGTCCCATGTATGGTTGGTTTGTAAGGCGGAGAATTCATTGATCATGGCGGAGTGCCAATTAACATCTTTTAACGTGCCACAATAGCTCTTGCGAATGGGGGAGAGGGTGTTGGCATGGAGGTTAAGTCACTGAATAGGCTTGTAAATGCCATCCTTGCCTCAAGTCACCATACGGTGCTCATTGATCGTAGGTGCAACCGGGGAAAGAGGTGGTGGCGACGGCATATAGACAGGCAGAGAGAGTGGTAGGGTGGGCACAGTAGGCGTGGTAGGTGGGGTGGGTGGTCACTGGATTACAGAGGGAGGAAGGTTTGGCGCCATGGAGATGATGCTATTGAGAAAATTGAAATCATCTCGGGTCGGTGGCGCTGGAGAGGGAGCAAAGGGAAAGGAATCCTCGTCAAAGGTAACATGACGGGATAGGATAATGCGATTTTTGTAGAGATCAAGACAGCGATAGCCTTTGTGGTTGGATGGATATCCGAGCAAGACACACAACGTGGAGCGGGTAGTTTGTGAGGAGTGGTGGTGGAGAGATTAGGATGCTCATAGAAGGGAGGTGTGCCGTAGAGCGCTTCATGAGGAGTTTTCTGGTCTAGGGTTTTGGTGGGGTGCCGGTTGAGGAGATAAGTGGCAGTGTGGAGGGCCTCAGTCCAAGAAGTTGGTGGCATTCTTGCTTGGAAGAGAAGGGTGCGCAGGATGTCGTTAGTGGAATGGATTACACGCTCAGCATTGCCGTTTTGCTGAGACATGTGAGGATAGGACATGCGAAGGGTGATACCATGGTCGAGAAAGAAGAGACGCGCAGGGGTGTTGTCAAACTCACGGCCGTTGTCACAGGGAATGCTCTCGAGAGTGGTACCAAATTCTGTAGCAACGTAGGCGACAAAATGAGAGAGTGGTGAAAACATTGGATTTGAGATGTAGAGGGAACGTCCTAGATAGTGAGTATGGTTAAGCACGATGAGATAGTATTTATAACCAGAAATACTAGTGACAGGAGACGTCCACAAATCACATTGTATTAAATCAAAAAGTTTATTTGCTCAAGAAATAGAGGAATCAAAAGGAAGTCTAACATGTTGGTCAAGTTGGCAAATGTGACAGATGACAGAATCGGTCACTTTATTACATCGAAGAAAACGAGCGAACTAAATGCTGAAGAGCATGGCGACCAAGATGTCTGAGGCGGCGATGCCAGAGCGCAGTGGATGGAGAGGTGCTGGTGACAAGAGCATAGGAAGAGGAGAACGCCGACGAGTAGAGAGGGTAGAGATCACCTTCACTATTGCAGCTGACGATCACATTCTTGGTTCGAAGGTACTTACAAGGAGGCCAAAGGGATCAAATTTGACAAAAACGTGATTATCAATAGTAAACTTTAGAACAGAAATAAAGTTCTTGATGATGTGAGGAGTAACGAGAACATAATCTAGATAAAAGGAATGAGAAGGAGTAGAGGGTAATACAGCCGGTGTGGGTAATGGGAAGGAGGGAGCCATTGCCAACAATGATGCCCCTGGGGGTGGAGGGAGATGGTGCATGAGTGAAGGAGAGTTTACTAGGCTCTGACGTCATGTGCAAAGATGCACCCAAGTCCATGTACCAATCGCCGCCGAATGGTGGTGTCAACATCATGGTATTGTTGTTGATGAGAGACTGTTGGTCCCACGACGCCAACGCGGAAGAAGGCGTTGGCGGCTGCCACAGCTGAGGATGCCATGGCACGTACTGGCTTGACTGCGATAGGAGCTGCATCTGCTACGGTTGCATGGCGATGAATGCCTGTTGCTGTGGCTCATTGGGACGCGAACCGAGAATGCCATGACCAAATGAATTTTTGTGCAAGAGGAAAAAAAATGTTAATTTTCTTCTTTTGTTTAATTCTTTGCTCCATGTCTTAATACATGTTTGTACTAGAATGAATGTGGTTCTATAATTACTTTTACCCTTTCACCAAAAAAAAAACGGCATCAAATTCTATTTTAGAAAAAATAGCGTCACTCAGTAAATCGGTCAATTTTTGAAACCTCGATAAACATCAATTATATCATCACAATTATCTTGCTTATCTAATCTTAAATTTGAATAAAAACTAAGCCAACCTATATATATAAAATACCAATCCAGTCCAAGATGGCTGATAACTGGTGGATGGCCGATAATTGGTGGTGAACTGGCAAACCGTCATTTTGCAACGATCTGAGTAAAATCTACAAAAGAAAAACTCGCAGCAAAGATTTAATGCATCATCAGAACATTCTTAAAAATTAAATAATTTTTAAATTAAAAGATAGCACTTGTGGGACAATAATTTATACTACTATTTTCTGTATGGACCAAATGCTGTTAGATGTACACTTCAATCTTAAAATGTGCATGTAGGCGATAGTATTGCAATAGATAGACTTCCATCATGTCAAGCCAGCAGGACAATAGCATGACCATGGACTAGGATACAGCTTTGACCAACCGGCTCATTTATGAGTTTGCTCAGTATGTAATTGCTTGGTACTTCTGGAAGAACATTTGCAATCAAGTCGCATGTGACAGAGAAATCATAGTCCATAATGAAGGCTTCTTGAGGCAAATTGTAAAACACAAGAAATGCATCATTACCAGTTGTGTGTCAACTAGGATCTAGCTTTGGAACTTCATCCTATAAAGAGACCTGTACAAAACGATATATAATCTGAAAGAATGAACAAATTGAAAGCAAAGACACAAGATATGCAAATAACTCAAATTTGAAATAAGATATTACCATGCTATTCCTATGAATTTGTCAAACTAATAAGTTCGGTTTCTTGAAATATCAAAAATCAGAATCACATAGAATGCTATAGAGTGTTGTGAGTCTGTTGATGGGGTAAGGGAGGGGAAAAATCCTAGTGAGTGGTGGGACTCCCACCCACCATGCCCACTCCGCTCCGTTATCATTCCGAATTTAGACAGTCTAAATTATATTACTAACTAACCACATAACACAATCCCTCAAACATTCTTCATAATAACTACTTTGATAGGCTGATTCCTGGCATGATTAGAGCAATGTTATACCCATTTATGCCCAATTCCAAGACATGAAAGTTCACTTTAGTTCTAATTCAATTTACAGCAACGCAAAACATATAACATTAGAACAACAATAACATGAGATAATTAAAAACTCCAAACAAACACTTTGATGCTTGACCTTAGTACTTACTCAAATATCTCAGTATTTCAGTTCTAATTGTGCAGCAAAATTTTGTGTGTCAAAAAACAGATATGGCCAAGAAAGACGAAATTGAAACTCCAGGTCACGTTCTATGCCACCACCTTGATACACACTTGAAACTTCCGAGACCAACTGCAACATAAAGGAGACGTAGCACTCACATTAGATCAGTATATTAAGTACAACAGCATTTACAATCATCCTTATAGTGGTTTAGAAAAATATACCTTGGGAGGCACATAATGAATTTCATGCAGAATCATATTACGCAACTCAGCTATAAATGTTCTAAATGTGTCATATCTAGGTAAATTGCAGTTTCGGACATTAGTTACTCCTAGAATCCACAGAGGTGTGCTTGATTTCCAATCAACTCTTTTATCTAGGCAATTCTGTAAGTTTGATGCAGCTTGCTGGCTTGAAAGCTGACCCACTGGAACCTGACCTTGACCCCCTGCGAGATGAACTTGCTGGCTTAAAAGCTGACCTTGCTGATTTTGAAATTGACCCACTGGAAACTGAAATGGCTTGTTCTTGCAATCTGATAGAACATACATATTCAATGCAAGTACATTCTCAAATTTTTCCTGAACAGATAACATTGCACTATGTTTGAAAATATGTCTCCTGTGAATAAAAATGATGTCATAATTTTCTATACAAAAGAAAGTCAAAGTATTTAAAGGGGAGAAGATTAGAATAAACCCTTCCAAGTCGCCATTTGCCAACTTGGTGAAGAAGTCCTTAATTTCTATCATGGAAGGTTCATTTACATCAATTACTTGTAGAATAATATCTCCCAATCTACTCCAGTCTTTCTTTTGTTTCTCCAGATTATCTGCAATTAGAGTAGAAGGAACAATCAAAAAGATCCCTCGAACCTATGGGGTTCGTAACTTTTAAATTTTTTACCTGTGAAAGAAAAGTTCCATATTTGGGCCCTCACAGATTTGTGTTCCCTGATGACAGCAATATGTTTTGGTTTTAGCTTGGGGCAATAAAAGTTACAGCTGTGAAGTTCTAGTATGCCCCGAATCACATGTCTAACAACACAAAAAAATAATGTGAACATATTAGCAAATCAAAAAGTAAATTATAGTGATAATTAAGAATTATGTACATAACATATCCTAGCAGTCCAATAAATTCTTTAGTGAACCTGTTCATCTTGATCATCCGATCATTCTTTTGGTCAACATAATCAACGAAGGTAGAGTCGAAGAAAGGAAATGCCACAAAATTGTAGCCTGTATGTCACCCCAGCCCACACCCATATCCTAAACTTCTCATTACATATGGGCTGCTAACTAACATTGATTGACAATCAATTGTTTCTACAATTCCTCCATCGTAAGAATTGAAGGCTAGAATAGTTGTCTTCACAACCAACGAATTATTACTACCAGATCTTACAACACCCTCGTAGTAATTCAACGAATGATCAGAATGTCCAATCGTCCTTACCTTGGTGTCCGTTATAATGATCTATATTTCCCCTAATGACTGGTAACAGAAAACATATTAGTGTCAGAAAATTAATTTGCCTCGCTACCCCATGCGCCTCTTCTCGTTGAGAGATACACACACGCGCGATGACTGCTTTGCCACCGCCCACTCTATGTGCTCCGATTAGCGTTCCGACGCCTGGCAGTGCACAAGGCTCAGATTCGGTTGACCACGCCCACATCCGCTTCATACATAAAGGACATAGCGGCGCTCGCAGGTATTGAATGGGTAGGTCTTTCCTTGCAAAGTCGAGTGTGCCCGCTACAATTTGTGCTCTGCTGGTTTGGACAGTACAAAACAGCCGCAAGCGTCTTGTTTATGAGCTGTCCCGAGGTAGATTCCATAAGTCGTTCGAGAGAGCGCTTGGACCCATTCGTGAAGATTATTGTATCATCCGCAAGTAGAAACATTATATTAAAATATTACTAGAAAGGCACATTACAATTGTATATATTCAAGCAATATAAGAAAATAATAAAAACATATGGTTAGGCATTTTACCTGACGCAAAATGGAACATCTAGATCTAACAACTCGATCCATTCGACCATTTAGATTACACCTACAAACATTAAAACATATAGTTAAGATAACAATTTTTTGACATTATATATACTTCAAAATGCATTAATAGAAATGGTAGACCATGCAATTGCACAAAGAACCTGGATATCAGGCACCCATTCACAAATACAAAAATAGTAACCAAGCACTTAACAAAAATCAAGTTAAGGGTCTTAGGACCTTAGATAATAACCTGCTCACTGCTGCCTTTGTCAGGTTCTGGGTCAAACACGTAGAGCTCCTGGTCAGCAGGTTCTTCCTTGGCTGAATCAAGTTGTTGAGTAAGGGTGAATATTGTGTGCTTGGCAAGTCATAATGTATACTAATGCAATTTATAATCATGACAGAGTGATTGCTCGAGCAGTAAGTTTTACATAGACATACATCATAGATGAACCAAATGGACTTAAGACAGTACTTAAAAGAAGTTGAGTGAATCACAAGTAATATTCGTTTAAGAGTATAGTCCTTATTTATCCTAGTAGATGAGGGGGTCTTATCCACATCTCGTCGGGCATCTCAACACCACCCATGCTTTCTCAGCCTCACCATCACAATCCTTAATTGAAATTTAAACCTTTGCTCATATTTTCCATGAAAAAGCCTTCGCTCTCACAATGTTTAACCCAAATTTTTAGCACAAGAACAATATAAATGAGGGAAAATTGATTATATGCCGCTGAAATTTGGTGCATAATACAATATACCACTGGTATTTAGATTTTTTTATTATATGCCATTGGATTTTTTGTCTGCCTTTTTTTTACGGTCCATAGTAAATGACCAAAATACTCATGTTGGTCAACTTTAGTTATTTGAAATTGTGTTCTACTTTTTTATTTAAAATCATGATTAGGTATAACTAAAGGAAACTGACTAGCTTATTTTGATAATTTTACCATTATCAGTCAAAGTGGCATATAACACTAGGAAAAATAAATCCAATCTTATATAGCAAAAGAGTCCAAACATCGGTTGCATATTGTATTAAGCACCAAAGTTCAACGGAGAAAAATTAATTTTCCCTAAATAAAGTTAGGGCAACTTAGTAATTAAAGTTGTTTAACCTAGGGTGACAAGGCACAAATTGCTAGTTACCCAAGGGCGGTTCATCACAAGAGCATCGGTTGCTAGCTAAGCAAGTTGATTCTCAACATATTTGTATATTAACATAGCATGTGTAATAATTTGAAACATGAAGTAGTAGGCATTTGAAAATAATAGGGTCGATATGATCAAGTATTATGACTTGCCTTCTTCTGGATGAGCGTTGTCGTATGCGAGTGCTGCTGGATCTCCAAACTCTTCCTGCTCAAGACCTACGAGAAAGCGACAACCAATCAAACAGAAGTATAAAGATGAAGGAAATAACAGGTGCAAGTGCGTGCGGTGTGGTCGAAAGTTAACAAACGGGTGCTGCCACCAGTTTTAAAATGACGTGCAAGGGCTCCCGACATTGAAAATGACATGCACAAGGATTTGGGTAGCCGGGAGTGACATGCAACAGGGGTGGACGAGGCGGCGAAGTGCCGCGGGTACCGACGGGCACACGGAGAGGGTCGCGATACGGAGCACGGCCGGGCGTGGCCACGGGCAGCAACGGGGCGGTAACGACTGCTGACGGAGGCGGAAAGGCACCACCCTGCAACGGGCGTGGACGAACGCGGCAACACGCTGCAGTGCGGCACGGCCGTGGACGCGGCAAGGCGAACGAGGCTCGGGCGGCCAGGCTCGAGTGGGCTGGAGCTGGGGAGGCCGGCTGGGGCCGGCGCACTGGCACCGGGTTGGACGAGGCGTGGGGCGGGGGTCTGCGGGAAGAAGCGAGAGCGAGGCCGGGGCACGGCACCAGGATGAGGACGCGGCTTCGCGCGCTGCTGGCGCCGGGATTCGGGCACAGGGTCGGGGCGAGGTGGCCGGCGACTTGAGGTCGGATAGCAGGGCCGGCGCGGGAGGGAGAGAAAGGAGGCGGAAGGAGAAGAAGAAGAAGAGGAGAGGAAGGAAGAAGAAAGAAGAGGATAGAGGTGAGGAGAAGCACCCGTCGGCGGTGGGGCGGCAGCGGCGTTGGGGCGGCCGCGCGTGGCGTGGGCGACTAGGAGCTCGCGTGGGTGCACAGATTTCTTCCGATTTTAAAACGCCAAAGAAAAAGTACTCACCAATTTCTCTCTTTTTTTTTTTGAAATTGCAAGTAGCATCTCTTTTTTTCAAAAAAGTTTCACCGGCTCCCCAAACTTTATTTTTATGTCAATTAGCTCGGTATCTAAAAAATCGTTGCAACCAAACGCATTTGAGAGAAAAAAAGAATTTAGTATTTAATCAAATTGAAAATAAATAATTATTTGTACATATTATTGACAAAGATTATTATTCAAGTTAGTTACCTATGCCTTTTAATAGTCACAGAGGACCACATAGAAAGAATTGAGTTACATGTTTATATCTTTCCATAGTCGTGGAAAATCATAGAGAGATCTAAGATAATTGACTGTGTCTTTTCATGGTCACAGAGACCATGATGAGAGATTATGGGATGGACTAAGATATTTTGGACATAACTCTTCACGGATGATTTTTACTCATGATTTTAATATTTGTTGATCCGATTGAGATATAGATCAAATGGGGCTATACTCAATCAAATTAGATGTGAAATATAAGATCTTACTCGGAATTACCGAAACTCAAATGATCGATGACACAGTTCAAAAAAATAGCACAACTCTTTATTATAAGGAGAAACTTGTACACATCGAACATTGATTGCACTCGATCTACGTCGATGAATTCTAAGAACTATGTATCTAAGACTTCGATGATAAACTAAAACTATTATAAAGTATTTGTAGTCCGATTGCTTGAGAACGTATCAGACTCGACAACCGACTATACCTAGTAGTATCAGACTTGGTTATGTATTTTATTGGTTTCGACAATCGACCAAATAGAATAAGTTACTTGATAGGCGATCCATACTTGAACACGCCTGATTCGAACAAATGATTACTTTACTTTTGACCCGAGATCCTCCCAGATCATGACTCCGCTGTTCAAAAGGAGTCAACTCTCGTTAGTGACCAACTTGATCAAAACTGAAGATGTGGAAATTGAGACTGACCATCCTCACGGGTATATCACTTGGCTGCTCATGCACGTTGATCTTTCTGTCCCACCCAAAGACTCTCGTGTGCCGCTATGAATAGTTGTCATCTTCTTTTGCAAAATCACATCTTCAAGTAGAGGTGCCTCTCATTGATAAACCAAGTCTTCGACAGATTGTACTATGGTATCAGACTCATCATCTAGCATTGAGGGTTCGAAGAGTTTAAGATGTTCAACATTGACAACCGAGTAAATATCCATGTATGGTGGTAACTCGAGCTAACAAACATCAATACCAATTTTCCACAAAATCTGAAAAGGACCATAACAAATTAGTTTAAACATTTTACCTTCACCTTTAAGCCTCTCCTTACTCAAATATAGCCAAACCATATCACCTCCTTGGAATTGAGCTTCAACTCGACGTCATTCATGTTATGTCTTGTACTTGAGCTGAGTTTTAAGCAAGTTGATATGAACACACCGGTGAAGGACGCGTTCATGGAGGGTGGCCCGATCTTTACAACATAAAATTTGGATAACTAGTACCTGAAGATACTTGGATAACTAGTATGATCTGACGAAACGAGATAGCCAACCACTTGTAGAATAATAATCTGCATATCAAAGAATTCGTCCAACCACACTATGAATTATCTATCCACACGGCCACGCACGGAGTTGGTACACAAATAGAGTGATCATAAAGATCGTTCGAGCAATTCTGGAGGAAATCACAAGAATAAAGGATGAAGAGATTCGACTCTCAACTAAAACAAAGGTTTCAATCTAAAAATATCAATATCAATATCTTATGTCTTATGTTAAAAACTATGACCATGTCCCTCTTTATAGAGGGTGTTATTTACAAACGATAGAACGTTGAAACTAGGATTCTAATCTGAATCTAATTCAAAACGGAATAAAAATCCTAATATACTATAAAGATGAAAGAAGTCCAGAATCAGTCTTCTCGGATTCAGACTGGACTTTCTCCTTCTGCGCAGTCATTACACTTTTGGGTCTCCTGGTTGCATACGACATAAGAATTTAATGATTCTTGATTTGTTGAAATTCTCTTTTGAATTTCTTTCCAACAAGTACCCACACAATCAAATTGGACATTTGAGCTGAGAATGGTGCTTGGTCAAAATTCCTGGTCGAACGTCGGACTGTCACTTGATTGATAGATTGCATGCCGAGTAGAGTTGTTTTAGTTACAGAGGTTGCAATCCTTGACAAAATCAAGTGATTTTGAGCTTGTTGGAAAGATCAGAAAATCCTCTTCCTACTTAGTAGATGTACAACTAGATTCAATGAAGTCCTTCCTATTATGCTCTCCCTCTTGATTTCTGATCAATGTTAAACAAGAGTTATTAGATAATAGCATATTCTCATCATACTTTAATTCTTTAAGGAACAAAGTCACCTGTTGATTTAGTTGTCTGGTCTTCGCTTGAGTGATTGGTCCTGTATGTTCCTCTGGTCGAGTGCTAATGCTAGAAATGTCCTCATCATTCTCCCCCTCTTGAAAAGGATTCGTCCTCGACTCTGAGAGTGTAGAATCGAAGAATGGAGAAAGATCCAAAACATTGAATGTAGCACTGACTCCATATTCCTCTAATAGCTCTATTTTGTAGACATTATCATTGATCTTCTCCAAAAATTTAAAGGTCTATCTCCACGTGGCATTAGCTTTGATTTGCATTGTTTGGGAAATCCATCCTTTTGCAAGTGTAACCATACAAGATCACCTGGTGAAAACACCATCTTCCTCTTGTTCTTGTTTCCCCTAGTCGCATATTGCTTGGTCATCTTCTCAATATGTTCCTTTGTCTTTGCATGGAGGTTCTTCACGTATTCAGCACGCTTAGACGCATCCATGTTTATTTGTTCTGGCATAGGCAGAGGCAACAAATCAATAGGAGTAAGTGGTTTAAAACCATAAACAATTTCAAAAGGACAATTTCAACACTTGTCTACTTTCGAAATAGTCAGGTCGAATGTAGTGCTCTGTTGTATGCAAACTCCACGTATGGCAAACATTCTTCCTACTCTTTCAAGTTCTTCTTGATGATCGTCCTTAGCATGGTCAACAATATACAGTTGACGAACCCAGTCTGTCCATCAATTTAAGGATGGCAAGTAGTAGAAAATAAGAGTTGTGTACCTAGCTTACCCCATAGTGTTTTCCAAAAGTAGATCAAGAATTTGGCATCTCGATCTGAAACAATAGTGCATGGCATGGCATGCCATGCAAGCGAACAATTTCTCAAAAAAATATGTTAGCAATATTTGAAGCATCATCGCTCTTGTGACATAGAATAAATTGTGCCATTTCAGAAAACCAATCAACGACCACGAACACCGAGTCACTTCCTCCCTTAGTGCTAGACAATCCTAAAATAAAATTGTCGACGATTGGAACCCTGGGGTCTTTCTGTCGAACTTATGCAAAGAAAAATGTGATGAAGAAAGAAGTCAATCAGACAAGTTCTCAAGGTATTCAAAGTATCTATGAATCTAAGAAATGAGAGAGAATTATCCAGGTTCGGACCCTTGTAACTGAGTAATGACCCTACATCCTGTGGATTTGACTATGTGGGAAAAAAGATTATGAGGGTTGATTACAATGTGTGTAGCTAGCTAATTCTATCTAGTTAAGGCTAGTCTTCTCTATAGTCGATCATCCTCTCCTTGATCCTCTCCTTGAAGGCCTTCTTATATTTTCCAAAGAGGTCATCAGTTGTTCCCCTGAAGGCATGCCCCATGATCTCTCTTAACCATCCTAAATTGGGAGCTGTGAGGTCGTCGGTACATGGCAGTTGTCGTAAATCATGGGTACATGGCCGTTTGGCAGTCTTGACTCGGTCGTCGTGGAACTACTTCATCGTATTAACCTTCTTCGATGGTTATCTTGTCAGGGACTTATGATTATCTCTGAGTCATTCACAAGAATCAAGGTGAAGTGATGGTAAAGGGTGGTCGCATACTACTGCGGCCACGATAATGAGATTAATCCTTGTACCTGCAAGAGAGGATGGTCATAGGGACTATCTTCGTGACCATACCATCCTCGAATATAGCATAAAACATGATTTTTAGGATAAAGAATGTCTTGAATTTGCGCAAAATAGGTATAATTTGTGAGATATATCCAGAATGCCCTCCAATTACCCGATGTCCTTCTTTCTGGCCTTCGAAACCATAGGGAGGACTCGTGGCCATGGTCATGGGCAACCATGGGACGCTTGTGCGATCATGGGAGCTAAACAAATCATCTAACAATCCTTGTCAGCTAACCCCTGAATTTGAAGTGACAAAAGCCCACTTTAATGGTGTGTCGCTTCGAATTCTTAACAGTGTCCATCGCTTCGAATTCCCACATTGCAACACACTTGTGACAGCTTCGATATGTCTCAGGGAATGAGCTGCAGGCACTAGGGAAGATCTCGAAGTTTTTGCATCGTGCCCTAGGCTAGGAAGCCGATGCGTTGCCTGAGTGAGTCTATAAATAGTCGTTCCTTTGTTGTGGATTTTACAACTCCTTCACAAATTTCTCTAAGTCCCAAATCTTTCGCCTTCCTATCATTCTTCGTCTCAATGGCATCCCCAACTCAAAAGCGATTCAGTGAGGAAGCTAGAGAGGAGAATGTTGAGGCTTTAGAAGCGCAAGGAACCAGTGTAGCACCTTTGTCTCAAGAGGTAACCCTGTCTTGGTAGATTGGTGTAAGTTTTTTCTCGAAGTGTAGTTTTTCTAAGGCCTTTTGCCTTATGCAGCCTCTGGATCATCCGACTGTTTCAGGGAAACGAGGTGGTGATGATCTTGGACCATCTGGGGGTTCTTCATCGAAGAGGCTGATGCAACTTGATGAGCTAGCTGCTCATCAGGCTTCATCCCAGCCATTCTCCATAACTGTGGCTCCGGTGCAGCCCATGGCCACACAAGCTTCGTCTTCTCCTTTCTCGGCGGAGGATGAGGAAGCTCTGGGTCCCGCTACAGCCACTTCGACCTTGTCATCCTCGGTAAGAACTCTCAATTTTCTGGGCTCATCATAGTTAGTAGATCCTTGCCTCAAAGTAAGTTGATGGCCTTATATAGGGGAGCGAATCCAGGGAAGAGCTGGACAAGGTGAAGGCCGAGTTGAGGGCCCTCTAGGAGGAGCATGAGCACCTCGAGGAGAAGTACATTCAGCGGGAGCTCGACTTGGATGACTTCAAGCATGTTGAGCGTTTGAAGGCAAGTTTTGACTGGGCTAGGGGGACCGCGAGGCTTCCTCAACAAAAGGAGTAGCTTTTGAGTGAAGAGAAGGATGTCGCTGATATAAAAACTATCGCTGGCTGCGGTCTTATTGTGAAGGATACCCTCGCAAAGCTGAGAGAGGTCGTGGGCCTTCTCGAAGCGTATGTGGTTGACCCTAAAAATGACAACTTGTCATTGGAGGAGGCATGTGTCCTGGCTGCAAGTCAAACTGACTTTGTCTTAGATGCAGCCATGACTAAGGCCAATCCTTGACTTAGCCTTTTGTATTTTTTTACTTTTTGTAAATAAGGAAAAAAATATTAATGAAGAATTAACTTTTCTCATACCGATTCACCAAAAATTTTCGATGAATGATATCCAGCATATTCTTGGATTTTATCTCTTTCCTAACGTTTTGTCGACCATGGAAAGGTATATGCGCTGTGTGCGATCATGGAATAACTATCATGATCATGGAATGATTATCGTAAGGCAGTTGTGCGATCGTGAGAGCGGCAATCTTTGTCTGCTAGTGTCAGAGCCCGATACCGGGCCCATAGTAACCGCCCATGATGGGTTGCTTACAGCATTTGCATCACAATCACAACTCAAATAAAACACAACTTAATTATACATATATAAAGAGTAATACCATAACAGAGGCTTCAAGCCATAATTTACAATAATGGCCGAGTAGGACAACATAAGGTTTTTGGGACCATTTTTTTTTTAAAGAGTAGCAAGCACCATAGTCGAGCTCATCCGAGATTCGCGACCTTAGACCCAAAGGTCAAAATTAAAGTCTTGGGAAACTCCAGCTCTTCTACTAGATTAGGATTCACATCCTCAATATGAGGGTCTACTGAGTGGAATGGCAAGAGTGAGTACGAGAGTACTCAGCAAGTCTTAGTACAAGAATTTATTCTTATCATGCCAGGAATTGATCAAGTGTACTACCACAGAAACAGACATTCAGGACGGCACATCACAGACGGTTGTGAACTTTTCAATGGAAAACCGTCCATGAACGCCTGTCGGGAGAAAATGTTAAGTTATCACAGACGGTTCTGAGGTCAGAACCGACTGTGATAGTACGACAGAGGGTTTTGACCTCGGAATCATTTGTGATATTCTAATTATCACAGACGGTTCTGAACTCAAAACCGTATGTGATAGTGTTGAACTATCATAGTCGATTCTGACCTCAGAATAGTCTGTGATATTCTAATTATCGTAGATGGTTCTGAGCTTAAAACCATCTGTGATAATGTTGGACTATTAGAGACGGTTTTGAGCTGAAAAGTGTCTATGATAATCATTATCAGAGACGGTTTTGAGCTGAAAAGTGTCTTTGATAATCATTACAGAGACAGTTCTGAGCTCAAAACTGTTTGTGATAGTGTTGGATTATTAGAGACGATTTTGAACTGAAAAGTATCTATGATAATCATTATCAGAGACGGTTTTGAGCTCAAAAGTGTCTCTGATAATCATTATCTCTATTATCAGAGACATTTCTGAGCTCAAAATCGTCTGTGATAGTGCTGGAATATTAGAGACGTTTTTGAGCTGAAAAGTGTCTATAATAATCATTATTAGAAATGGTTTTCAGCTAAAAAGTGTCTCTGATAATCATTATCAGATATACTTTTGAGCTAAAAACTGTCTGTGATAATGATCATCAGAGACAGTTTTGAGCTGAAAAGTGTCTCTAATAATCATTATCAGAGACACTTCTGATCTCAAAACCATCTGTGATAGTGTTGGACTATTAGAGACTGTTTGAGCTGAAAAGTGTTTTTGATAATGATTATCAGAGATGGTTTTGAGCTGAAAAGTGTCTTTGATAATGATTATCAGAGACGGTTTTCAGCTCAAAAGTGTCTCTAACAATTACAGATGGTTCTGAGTTCAAAATCGTTTGTGATAGTGCTGGACTATCATAATCGGTTCTAACCTCAGAATCGTCTGTACTAGTATGGTATTATGATCTGAAGCATACTCATTTGAGACGGTTTTGTAGTCAGAACCATCTGTGATAATTTTTCTATAAAATTTAAGGTGAGCTTTGTCCCGCTCATTCCCACACTTCGCGACTTTTCACTTCACTTGCCCTAACTCAAAGCGGCGCACTTTGTGACACTTCACTTCATTTGCCTTTGGATTCTTCACCATCCACTGCCGCCATCTTGTCGTCTCCTCGGTTGCGCCTACGTTGCACCTCACCAAAAAGCCACCTTCAACACGACACCGTAGATCCAGCGCCGTCGTGCCGTCTCGCCTTTGGATCCTTCACCATCCACCACCGTTCTACACCGCATTGCCACTGTAAACCTAGATCCACGCCGATCCGTGCTCGACTATGCCACCACCACTCCATTGCCCACCATCATCTCATCGGCCACGTCCTGTGGACCGAGACGACTATAAGAAGCTCCTTCAACGATGACCATCCGACAACCACTTCTTCTTCCTTGGCCACAAGATAGGCGACGGTTTCAGCACCTCTTCAGTCGTGGTCGAGCTATGGCGACCTCCTCCAACAGCTTCAAGTTCTTCTGCGGCCGCGTTCTTCAGTACCACGACATCATCTCTCCTTCAAGCCTCAATGACAATTCCCTCCCTTAAACACTCTCCCCCTGCTCTTTGTTTGTTGGATGTTGTAAAGTGACTAGTTTGTAGTTGTGTGATGAACAGCTGAATAGTAAAAATTAAAATCTAGTATGAACTGAATCTTTGTTGATAATTGTTTCTGTTGAATCTGTTTGACCCATTCTCTGTTTGAATGCTGCCAATTCTTAGTTGATAATTGTTTATGTTTAATTGAAGCTCTTAGTGAATTTGATTGCAAATTTAAAACTCTGTGTTGTCTTTGGTATCTAAAATCTATACTTTAGTTATTAACTTTGAACAGACTTATGAACTCTAAATTCAACGTTTATGTGATGATTCAGTGATTTATATTTGAGCTGAAAATCGTTTGTGATAAGGAGATTATCAGAGACAGTCTTCAGCTCAAAAGTGTCTCTGATAATGATTATCACAGACCGTTTTGAACTCAAAACTATCTGTGATAGGCAATATCACAGAGGTTTCAGAACCATCAGTGATAGTACTCGGATTATAACTGACTCGAATATCACTGACGGTTTAGAATCGTCTGTGATGACTGTTTTGAATCAACTGTGATATTGTATTCTGTAATAGTGATGGTTTATGTAGCATAGAATATTAAATTTCACAATTCTATTTCCAAGATAATTTGAAGAACAGGTATTTAACAAGGTAACTATACAAAGCATTTTTAATGACTCAAGAGTGGAATCAAGTTAAAACCTCCTAGTTTGCCCCTTTTTTTTAGCTCAATATCTCAAAACTATTGTGCTATACAATTACTACCCATGGTATACCCCTATCCGGGAGTACGGAGTACTTGAATATTTTTTAATCTCTGCAGAGGGGCACCGCTTTACCCACATGAGTCCATCAATCTTTCCAGTCAGGCCATTTACACGCACAGTATTATTGCATGCGACTAGATTGAGGAGACAAGGCTCTCAAAAACTTTGTATTAATTTATATCCATGCCCGACAATCCGACCGCACTGGTCGTTCTTGTCATTGTGAGGTACCCTCAGTGAGAAGTACCCTCACGTCCAGCATTCACGAGTTACTCAAGCTCAGAGTAACTGCACAAACTCTCCCCTCACATCTCCCACTCTCACATTCATGTCCTTATTAGCATGCATGTAAGCTATTATCCCTTCTTCCCATATGAGTCAAGTCACAGTTGACTCCTCTCCATCATTCCATTAATAGTCTTTCATACGCAACAAAACTTTTAAAGTATAATCCCTTTATACTCTACCGAGCCATTTCTCACTATGCTTCTACACTCATATATTAATGATTTGTCACATAATTATATTCTAGGGCCTCAAAGAATTCTTTGTTTAATCAATATAGGACGGCTATTCAAGTTAGGTCAATAACTACACAAGATTATTGAAAATATTTTTCCTTAATGAGCAATTATACTTTCATACATCCATCATCAAAATAAGTAGTTGAGAAATATGGGTCAATATGATCAAGGATTTGAAGCTTGCCTGACTCTGGGGGTGTCGTCTCTGCGATAGTCAGGTTGACTTCTTGCTTTTGAGATTCAGAGATCTTGTCTTTTGGACACGCACAACAACAACAACCCAACAAATGGCACAAAACCCTTGTATTAATATACCAAAATACACACAGAATATAGAAATGTAAATACGCAATGCAGAAATGCAGATCTAAATGCAATTGCACTAGGTTTTGCATTAATTAGGGTTTCAGATTATTTAAAATGCATAGACTTTCTACAACAACATAGCTCAAACTGCCTCGGATTAGGACCAAACTTCATAGGGAAGCTACAAATGCTAAAGTATGGAAAGTGATGCGATCAGATTTTCAATTCGACCACTGGATGACCCATTTTGACTAGGGAATGCCATCAACTAGCAGTCGGGCGCGCTCTGCGCGGTGTTAGCACTGTGCTGGTTGCGTTCACTGCACGCACGCAGTGAAACTCGCGCACAGACGTGTGTGCACGCGATGAAATTGGATCACTACACACCTTTGCACTGTGATATGTTGCTGGAACACTTGCGCACGCCTAGGACAAGCTGGCGACACTAGAACATGGCCTGCAGTGAAGGTTCAGCGGTGGTACAGTGCTGGAAATACGGTTACAAGCCAAACTATGCCACGGCCTCGATCCCACATGCTAACAAGGTCTAGAAGTACACTAAGGCTTCACTGAAGGTGTTGGAGAGGTTTTGGCCGGCGGTGAGCTCACCGACAAAGCTAGCGACAGTGCTGCGGCTCGGAACAGGGGAGTGATGGTGAGGTCAGTGTGGACAGCCCAACAGAGACCTCGATCCAACAATCCAATGCTACAGCTCGGTTTGGGCATCATTGGAGATGGTTAAATGGAATTGGTCGGCGGCGAGCCCAGCACGGCGAATTTGAGATCAACATCGCCAGCAACTCACGTATAGCTCGAATGGGGAAATGGGCCTACACGAGATGGTGGCTCCTTAGACTTAGCAGGTTTGCAATTAGGGTTGAGGCGAACATTTTGATGCGGTTGGATCCTCCGGTGCACGGTTCTGGCGGCCAGACGGCAAAGCCCTATTATTTTTAAACATGGTTTGATGGCAGGAACGGTGGCTGGCGGCGACACAGCCACGGCGGCTGGTTCGGGAGTAACAGGGAGACACAAGGAGGCTACTGAACAAGAGGGTGCTTACCGGCGATTACCAGAGCTTAGCGTTGGTGATAGCGAGGCACTGGGGCACGGTCGGGGACACTCTGGCAGTGTCTGGGCGGGCTCTGGGCGTGTCCAAGCAATGCCAACCACTGACAAGGGGTGTCTACAGTCTATAGGAGGTAGAATTTTGGAGTTCTGGTCGCGTCAAAGTGCTTAAAATACCTCTCTTACTTTAACCTGAAGGCTACCAGAGTTTTTATCACCATTTTCTTCTGATTTTTGAATTTTCCTTGTGTTAGAGGCTTAGCATGAAGTGGCATACGAGGTGTAAAGTTTCTGAAACTTGGCTGGTAAGCAAGTGAGGGTATTTTGGTGAGTTTACTGTAGTTTTAGTGATTTTAACAGGTTTAGAATGATAATTTTGCCCTAATAAAGTTAAAATTACTTGCAAGAGCTTCTTTTTAATTTGTGAAAACTTGAGGGCTGCAGAGAAGAATGGGGTTTTCTGAAAAAAAGGTTATTTTAGTCAAATTACTGTTCATTGAGTATATTTTTAAGGGTGGTTTAGTAATATTCCAAGCATATAATCATTAAATTCCAAGATTTTAATTATTTTTGAGGACTTCTTTGAAAAGGATCCTTTTATAAACATTTCCTTTAGTTCAGGATCCATTTTTGTAATAAAATTTTAATAGGTTTTTCATTACATGGGTCTCCTTGTAATTTGATCCTTTTATTTTTATTTTAACAAGGCTTTTCCTTTTATGGTGCAATTAATTAAGGGCTAAATTGAGATTATTCCTTTTGTAGTTAAATCCTAAATTAGTGAGACATTAGTAATTAGATTTACTTCAATTTTCATAGCCTTTAGAAGTTTCTCTTGTGCATAGTTTAACTTTACACTTAGAGTTTGATTCTATCATTTTATGTGACTTAACTCTTTTGACCTAATTCTAAGTAAATGCAAGGGGTCGCTTTAATATATTCAAATTACTCTACTTCCTCATATTAGTGGTCTTTATATGACTATGCAATGAAATGCAAAGGAATTTGAAATTCAAAAGCTTTTTAAAACATTATGAAATTTGGGGTATGACGGCTAGCCCCTGAAGTTGAAGTGAAAAGACTGTCTTTTCAGTTCGTCTTCTGCCGAACTCGCTATGGTTGTTGAGTGCGCGTTGTTGCATCTAGGCCATTACGCCTAATTTTGATGATTAATGAAAAACAAGTGTTTCGGACTAATTGTGCTTTTGAGACATTTGAAATAGAGCCTATTTGAAAAATGTACAAGATGATCAGGATGAACCAACATGAAGCACAAGTCGTAAAGTACAAAGACGAGAGGCAAATCGCAAACATGAAGTTACAAAGGACCCGAGGTAAAGTTTGTGTTTATTTTTATCGATCTCGGCGTTTGGAGTAAATCTGTTTAGGAACTTTTTTCTTAGTTTTAACTGTACTATAAAGAGGGGTTGCAATTCCTCTATACATTTCCAGAATAAACCGAGAAACTATGTAACATCCTGAGTTTTGGGGTGAAAAGTTCTTTCTTAAAAATCATGCATGCATATGTCTCTTCTAGATCAGCTAAATCAGCCTTAGCTTTATTCTGTTCTAGCCCTAAATCTCCAAAAATCTATCCTGTGACCCCAAGTCGAGATCTGACTTTCCAGATTTGATCTATCAGTTATCCTAAATCTAAAAGCCTTCAGAACCCAGATTCAATTCTATCTCTAACTTCCAGATTTATCAACTCCTTTCTGTTTTCGAAAATAGAATATCTGCTATTACCTAAATACCCTAAGTTTCAGAAATCCAGATTTAATCAAAATCTTAACCAAATTCAGACCAGATTATTCTTGGATTATGATCAAGGGTATGCCAATACCTTAATCCAAAAAGTTGGCAGCCAGATTTCACCATCTAAACCTTTTTCACAAATCAGTCCAAAAGTATCACAGATCAGTCCTTTTTCCAGATTTTTCAGAAGCCTAAAAAGGCAAAATGTTGCAAATCGTCTCCAAATTCAAATCTGATTCAGGGAACACCTCCCAAATGCTTTTCAACACAAATTCTTCTTATATGAGTATCTCAAAATCAAACCCTAAATCCCAGAATTCGAAATCAATTGAAATTCAGATTTCAATTACCCTAAAATACCTTATTTTCAGTTCATACCGAAAATCATCCAAATGTCTCAAATTTTATCTTCAATCTGTGCCAAATCATCTGTTGAATCAAGTTTGCCAAATCAGCAGAACCAATTTCAGATCAAACCTTCCAAATAATTAGATTTTCAATTCAGCCCAAACTAAAGATTTGGAAATTGCAAATCAGCCCATATTTCGATCAGCAGCTACTATGCGCATGACCAGAGCCTCGCCGTGCATTTGCGCCGCGCTTGCTCGCCGCCGGCCACGCCTAGCTTCGCCTGAGCTCGTGCTCACTTGAGTTTGCATGTGCACACGCGTCCACGCCTCAGCCATCGCCGTGGCAACGCCGTGGCAGCACCGTTGAACAGCTTTGCTCCCGCGCGCAACCAACAGCAACTTTTGTCAGCAACACTGCGCCACGTTTCTTTGCCGCGCCAGTTCTTGTCGCCACCGCTTGCTACAGCTTTGCCAAGTCCCGATGGAATGACATTGTGATCAGCTGAAAGCTTGTCGCCGTCGCATCACCGTTCTTCGCTGTGTCTTCGCCGCTGTTGTTCCTGCACGCAACCAGTCAAGTCACAGCAACCAATCTCTTCATTGTTTCCTCTTCGCAAGCCTCACCTGCCTATATAAGTACTCCTGTGCTCAGCAACTCCCTCCACACATCACCCAAACCAGCTAAGTTCCAGAAATCCCTGTTTCGGTCATCTTCTCCGGCGAGCCGTCGAGGAGGCTCACGGTGCCAGGACGCCCTGCTGCACCTCTCACCAAATTGAAGCCATCAGTGAGTTCCTCTTCTCAATCTCTCTGTGTAGTATCATTGAATTGCTCTCCGGTGGACCCTAACGCCGGTGATCGCCGGAATTGCTAAATGCCCTGTTCCGGCAATGCTGGCTAATCTACCCCAAATTAATCTTCGAATCTGTGAAACAAAATGATCAGTGACTCATTTCCAGCAAGCCTATGCATCCAGATCTCCAGATTGAGCTCAAATCGAAGGTTTCCTCAAATTTGAGCACCACCAGTCGCCGGCGATCGTCGCCAGGCTTCTCCAGCCATCCTCCGGCCAAATTGATTGTCCAGATAGCTTACTCATGCCCTTCTTTCACTCCTCAAGCTTGGGATAGAGTTCTTTCGGCCTGTATCAAAGACCCCCAAATCCCATGTTATCTTCTCCGGCTCAGTTCACCGGAAACCTATTCCCGGCCGTTTCAGCTCCATAAACTTTGTCATTCAGGTGTGCTTCAACCTTCTGAGCATATTTGTCTTCTAGCCTGATCTCTGAAACTGCCCAGATTTTGAGTTATAGCCATGCCAAGATTTTGTCCAGTGGCTTCACTGTGCCGTGTCGCCACCACCCTTATCCTCTGATTTTCTTCACCTTCCAGCCATTTTCAGCTTTGAATCCTGTTGAATGATTTGTTCCTGTTATCAATGCCTACCTCCCAGACAAAGTGGTGCATCATTTGGAGCCCTAGATCAAAAGTTATGCCAAGCCCTAGTTTCTGTCCATGTCAGATTCAATGCCAGACTATGTCAGTCAGTGGCATTAGCCCTTTTCACTTCCTTCCAGATGTGCATTTTGAGCATAACTTTGTCCCTTAGATTCCTGAAGTTGTGATGAGCAATTTCTTCTTCTACCACAACTTGATTTGAGCCCTTGAAATGCATGTTATGCTAAACCCTAGCTTTTGACAATATTCCAGTGCATGCCAGCCAATGGCATTGCCTTGTTTACCCACTTCTGTTTGTGCATTTTGAAAACCACTTTGTCCACTGAATTTGTAGAGTTATGATCTACACTTTCTTCTACTGTCACAACTTGAGATAAGCTCTCTAGCTTTCCTTAAAGTTATGTCAGAGCCTTGACCCGAATGTCAATCTGCTGACATTCGCTGTTTTTGATCAAACCAACCACAAAACTGATGTTCTTATTGTAACCTTGAGATCCTAAGAGCATCTAACATCCTTTCCTAGCCAATTCCTTGAAACCCTAGATCTCAACTCGGTTTAGCTTGCAATCTCAATTATCTCCAATATCGTTCAGCCATTCTTGTTAAAGCATATTTGCATATAGATTCTAAATCATTTTAATATATAAGTAACATTTGTGTGTATTGTTTGGTTTGTCGTTGAGTAGATCCAGAAGCTGAATTTGAGGACTTCGCTGTTAATCCGTCATCAACTGCAGTATCTTACGACGCGGAAGGCAAGTCATATCCTTGGACATCTTGAACCTATATTTTAAGAGTTGTTATAATATAACCTTGAATATACATAATATTGCATGTGAAAGATTGGGAATGGTTGAATTATGAATTGGCAGTACTAGACTGGTTATCTGTGAAATGTGAAATAAACAAGTTTTGAGCCATGAACTATTATATGTATTTATATACTTATATTCATGAAATAAAACCCCTAGCCGTGACCAGAAAATGGTATGGAATGGTGGTAGCACTGGAGGTGCTAAACTGCAAAGGTTGTGCAGACACTGAAGGTGCAGGGTTGTGGATGGTCTGGTCACTGGCATATAAGGACTAGAACCTTGTGTTGTGCGTCTAGTGGCATGAACAACGTGCTAACCGCAAGCCTGGTATGGGACAGGCCTGAACAAGTACTTATGAGGATCGCACATGACACCCTTGCTGGAATTGTGTAGTGATGCACGATAAACACGGAGCGCGGCTCCCACACATATCACTGAAGGTGATCTTGCACGTTGATCCAGTAATGGAAATATATGTAGGGGTGGAGGTTAGGATACAACCTACCACAACTGTGTCTCGCGGAGAGCCACAGGGTCGGGGGTGAATTGTGAGTGAGACATAACAAAAGTTCTTGTTATCTCCACCTTGCCACTCACACATGGTTGTGAGGAGGGGTCTAATCATTTTGATAGGATGGGCTTGAAAGTGGAATATCTTGCGGGTAAATTAGTACCTCTCTGCAGAGTTAAAAACGTATTCGAATACTCCGAGCTCCCGGGTTTATAGGAGTCTGCTGCGGTGGATTAAATCCACGGGGTGTGACACAAGTACTATTTTCTAAATAAAATATGTTTAATCAAGATTACCCTAATGACATGTGTTGTCATGATAAGGGGTACTGCCGTGGGCTGTCATGTGTTGACGTGTCGCGGTAGTGCTATAATTTAGTGAACATGAATAATGATGTTATATTATGAAAAGTGCTGCCATGAGATAAGATGTGATGAGGCATGAAAGAAAAAGGTTATTTTATAAACATCCATAATTCTTGACTAGTCTAAGTTCATGTCATCACTGCTATATGTATCTACTCTTACCTACGACTTGCTGAGTACGTAAGTGCTCACCCTTGCAACCTACAAATCATCAGACGGAGCGATCAACAATCAAGATGAAGGCATGGAGAACTTCTTGGATCCAGAAGGAGGAGCGTCAGTCCCGTCATTGCCCTAATGTGTGTTGTTCTGCCGTCCACTTCTCTTTGTGGGTGGGTCACCTACCTTCTGCTGTGTAGATGTTATTTTGCTAAACCATGTATGCCGCGAAGGCATTGTAATCTCTTTATGTAATATTAAGGCCAGCAGGACACACTGCTTAACTACTTTGTAAGTTACTCTGTTGCAATGTGAATATTCTCCTGTGCTTGACTTATCCTGGGAAGTCAAGGGTATGTGTATGCTATGCATATATGAGTCTAGCTGCAGCGAGCTAGGTCTCTACAGGAGTAGTCGTAGTCCCAGTTTCGGGGCGCGACAAACTATTATGTCATTGCATTGCATTCATTTCGGTTGGATTTTATTTAGATTTTTAGTTGAGTTTTTTACAGCAGAAAAGTTTTTGCATTTTCTAGAAAGATCTAGGCAGATTTGTCTTTGGCTTTTGTTGACAAAAATATAGTTCTTTAAATTATCTTTCAAACAAGCTATTAAACTCTTAAATCAGATTTCTGGATTAAAAGATATGGATGTTTTTATTCATGTTGACTGTCAGTTTGCTATGGTGACTGTCAGTCTGAATGTCAGTCTATTTATATTGACAATTGTCTAGAGAACGTGTTTTTTGAGCCAAAATTTTTTTACCTATACTAACTGTCAGCATGTCATGCTGACTGTCAGTTTGCATTTTGACCTTGTGCTATTTTTATGTGGGTTGCTGTTTTACTGGACGTTTTGTGGTTGATACTGACTGTCAGTATGAGCTATTTTCTTTCCATATAGGACCACAAACGGCTAGCTATTTTTTATCCATAAATTTTTTCAGCCGTTGAGTTTGAGACTGACTGTATCCCAAATTGACTGTCAGTTTGCACTATTTTCTTTCCATATACAACCTCAAACGGCTAGCTGATTTTTCTCTGGATTTTACTTCTTTCTGATCGTGATCCATGCTGACTTTCAGTATGGTAAATTGACTGTCAGTTTGTACTGTCACTTATCAGCTCGAGCTCTAATGGCTCTTTTGATTTTTGAGGCTATAAATAGAATATTTGAGCTATTTTTTTACAGATTAAGCAGCCTCACATTCATATACACTCTTTGATGGGACTAACTCTCCTTATTGGAAAGTGTGCATGTCGATATTTCTAGAGGCCATGGGGCTTGATGTTTGGGACATTGTTAAGCTTGGCTACTCCTCCGGATGATCTGGCAAGTCACTCCGATGACGATAGGAGAAAATTACACTTAGATGCCCATGCAAAAAATGCTCTCTTTGCCGGTTTGTCTTTAAATGAGTTCAAGCGTGTGAGCAATCTTATGACCGCTCACAAGGTTTGGACCACCCTCAAAGAAATTTATGAGGACACTACTAAAGTCAAAGAGGCAAAGTTGCTCATGGTGAGGCAGCGATATGAGACATTCACCATGTCTTCAACCAAATCCGTAGATTCCATGTTTACTCGGTTGAACAATATTGTGAATGTACTCAAGGGGCTAGGAGTTGTTTTTACTAACCTTGATATTGTAAGGACAATGCTCAGGGCTCTTCCAGAAAGCTTCGACACTCTAGTAACGTACTCACCAACTCCGATCTATCGACCACCATGCCTACTGATCTCTATGGGAACCTCATCACCCATGAGATGCATCGAAAGGAGAAGGAAGCGGTCAAACCTTCGGAGCCGGCTCCAAAATTGACTAACGAGATGGCTCCTCCGACGAAGATCTACATCTTATGGTAAAGAACACTCAAAAACTTCCCGCAGGTTACACAAGAAGGGTGTCAACATCAACACATGACCAAAGGGGCCAAAGCAATCAAACTTCAAGGACATCATATGCTACGGATGTCACGAAAAGGGACATATAGCATAGAGATGTCCGAACAAGAACAAGGCTTGGAACAAGAAAAATAAATTATTCAAAAAGAACAATGATGCAACCAAAGAAGCCTGCTTCGGAGAATGGATGTCCGAAGGAGAGAGCTCCGATTCTGACTCTGACGATGAAGAAGGTTGCTCCAAGAAGCTAGCTGGACTAGCTCTCAGCAACATTTTTACTAGTCCATCCCTTTGTCTAATGGCTAAAGGTGATGAAAAGGTACATTCTAACGATCCTACATATGATGAACTAGTTGAAATGATCACTAAATTGAATAAAGTTTTTGGGATCACTAAGAAGAAGTATAAAGCGCTTAAAGAAGAGCATTCTTCTCTACGCACTCAATACTCAGAACTAAAAGATTCTTATGAAAGTCTGCTCATTAAAGATATTACTAATGATCCATCTAAAGTAGATGTAGCTATCTCATGTGATCTAGATTCATCTGATGCTATTCCTACTATTAGTCATAATTCTTTTGATTTACCATATGCTTCAATCTTAAATGAGCATAATGAACTTAAGGCACAAATTGAGAAAAATGTTTAGAAAACTGCTACAAAGAAAAAGTATCTCTTGATCTTATTCTTAGCAAACAAAAATGCTCATTTAGAAAAGAAGGACTCGGATACTTTCCAAAGAAAGGAAAGAAACCAAATACAAAAAATGTTTTTATAAAAATATGCAACACATTTTGCTTTAGATGCCATGAAACTGATCATTCGCATGAAGCATGTCCTTTAATGAATCCAAACTACTTTGATACTTGCTACATGCTTCAACGGTCAAAGAAAGGATATGCTATAGCAAAGTTTGTTGGCGCACCCATGCTAAATAAAAAGAAGAAATCAGTTTGGGTGCCTAAAACTTTGATTGCTAACATCGAAGAACCCAAAAAGATTTGGGTACCTAAAAAGACTTGATTCTTTTATTTATGCAGGTGAACTGCAAGACCGGCGGGAAACATTGGGTGCTAGACAGCGGATGCTCTGAACATATGACCGGCAACAAGAAATTGTTCACCTCATTAGAAGACAACTCAAGCGAAAATCAAAAGATCACCTTTGGCGACAATCGTCAAGGAAATGTGGTAAGCTTGTGTAAAATTGCAATAGCCAATGATCTCTCTATTTCGAATGTTTTGCTTGTTGAATCTGTGAATTTTAATTTGCTTTCCGTTGCACAAATTTGTGATATTAGATTTTGTTGCACATTTTATCCTAAAGAAGTTTTAGTTGAAAGTTTAAAAGATGACTCTTTGATTTTCAAAGGCTTTCATTTTGGAAATCTTTATGTGGTTGATTTTCATTCTAAAGATGCTTCTCTTTCAACATGCCTTGTCTCTCAAACAACAAAAGGTTGGTTATGGCATAAAAGGCTTGCACATGTTGGAATGCATCAACTGAAAAATGTTTTAAAACGTGATTTGGTTGTTGGCTTAAAGGATGTGAATTTTGAAAAGGATAAACCTTGTAGCGCCTTTCAAGCTGGCAAGAAAGTAGCTACTTCACATCCGATTAAGCGTGTTCTTTCAACTTGCAAACCTTTGAAACTGTTGCATATGGATTTGTTTGGACCTTCTGAGTTCCAAAGTATCAGGGGCAACAACTATGGTTTTGTGATTGTTGATGATTTTACTTGTTACATCCTTAAGAAAAGAAACTTTGGCGGTAAATTTCAAATAAGAGTAGATGAAGGCTTTCTAGTCGGATACTCTACCACTAGCAAAGCCTATCGCATTTTTAGTAAAAATACTAGTTGTATTAAAGAATGTTGCGACATTGAATTCGATGAAACTAATAACTCATAAAAGTAGCAAATCTATTGTGAAGTTTCAAGTGAAGATCTTCAAGGAGCTATGAAGAACATTACGATTGGAGACATCAAACCAAGAGAAAATGATCAAGAAGATGATTAGAATATTGAGAACGATGATCATCATACATCATCACCTCATATTGATCCACCAGAGCAAGATCAAGAAGAAGCAGCACAAGAAGAAGCACCAAGGCAACACCAAACCATCACCAAGGATCACCCTCTAGATCAAATATTGGGTGATGTCAGTAAGGGTGTTCAAACTCACTCTCGTATTGCTGTATTTTGTGAACATCATTTTTTTGTATCATCTTTAGAACCTAAACGTGTAGATGAAGCTTTAAATGATCCTGATTGGGTAAATGCTATGCATGATAAACTAAACAATTTCTCTAGGAATGAAGTTTGGACTTTAGTAGAGAGACCCAAGGATCATAATGTAATTGGAACAAAATGGGTCTTTAGAAACAAGCAAGATGAAAATGGTGTTGTAATTAGAAACAAAGCTTGTCTTGTTGCACAAGGTTTCATTCAAGTTGAGGGTTTAGACTTTGGTGAAACTTTTGCACCAGTAGCAAGACTTGAAACTATTAGTGTGGAAAAAGGAGATATAGGTGTGAGTTACATCAGAACTGAATTGCAACCCTTAGATGAAACTAGATTTTGCTTTCTCAGAGGTGAATTGAATATAATTGATATTTCAAATGCTAGTTAATATGTTGTTTGTATTAAAATATATTTTTATTCTCTCCCTGGTCGAAATTCTCTATCTGGTCGAATTGATGACCCATACTGACAGTCAGCATGCCAAACTGATTGTTAGTTCTTTGCTTAGGAGCCTGTTCTTAGTCTCTAGTCGAATTCGTTGACCATGCTGACAGTCAGTTCCACAAACTGACTGTCAGTTATGTGCAATTGTCTTTGGTCGTAGCCTCTGGTCGTTTTTGAGTCTCACATTGACTGTCAGTTTGACACACTGACTATTAGTTTCAAATCCCAGGTTTATGTGCTGATTATCAGTGCTTCACACTGATTGTCAGTTTCAAAACCTTGGCTTTTGAACTGACTGTCAGTATACCATACTGACTGTCAGTTTGGGTCCTGAGATTTAAAACCCTCATCTCTTTTTTCTTTGTCTCTTCGTTTCCTCTCGCCGCCGCTTCAAATTTTCGCCATGCCCTCCCTCACCGCCTTTGCCTCCACCTCTCCGCACCTCACCGCTGACGAGCCGTGCGCCGTTGCCTCGCCGCATCTCCTCGCCGGCGTCTCTCCTTGCTTTGGTGCCGCGTCGTGCCCCACCGTGCCACCACCTCACCTCGACGTTCCTTCTGTGTTGCTGTCAAGCCTTGGCCGTGTCTGTGCCATTTGGCTTCCTTAGCCTTCTCTCACCGATCGTTCTAATCTTCGTCGCCGTCGTTGCCTCATCGTCCAGCAGCCTCCTCTATTCGGTTTCCCCTGTTCAGGTCATTTTCTTCACCCTTCTGTTTCTGAATCATGTCTTATCAGCCTTCATCCTCTCATTGCGTTGCCCGTCGGAAGAATGCTGCGAACAACAGTTGTTCAACGGGTCAACCGACTGAGACCCGTTCCTCGCCTCCACCCGAGTGTGTCCCCATGGATTATTCTTAGTGGCACGCGAGCCGTCTCCGCACCCTTCGCTCCACCAACCCATATCTGTTGCTGCGTCCCATTGGTCGCAACGCTTTACAGGAACCTCATCCTTGATCTGTTCACTAGTGTCTACAGTCGTGTCCCCATATTTTCTCACTGCTCTCTGTCTTGGCAGACGATTGCCTCTCGCACAAGCATTGTCTCCCTGGCGGATTTTTTTGCTTCTGTAAATATCCGCGATCTAGTCACCGATTCCTCCCTCCACTGGGCCGATGAGCCCATTCGTCAGTTCTACTCCACTGTCTTCGTCTCTCCTCAGCGCGTCTTTCTCACCTTCATGACAGGCCTCCAGGTCGACACTATCATGAAGGAGCAGATTGAGACCGCTCTAGGACTGGTTCGTCCCCCTTGTGGGTGCCAGCTCCATACCCTCCCTGACCTAGAGCATTGGGAGGTGGCCATGCTTTATTCCGGCCCCTTCCAGCTCTGTCACATCGCTGGCTTACGCCATGATGTTGACTTGGCTCTTAGGATCCTACGTGTCACTTTGGTCCCTATGACCGGAGACAGAGCCAGAGTCACCTACCTTGCCCTCCATGTCCTTATTTCCATCTTTCAGGAAGAGCCCTTTGACGTTGCTGATCTCATCATAGTGAGATTCAACACGTCCTTCTTTCTCCGCACTGCCAACTGGTGTATGCTCCATACATCATGGCAGTGCTTCTTCACATTTGGGCTGTCGACTCTAAGCTCCCATGGTCCCATCATCCACTACTATAGAAATGCTTTTCACTATCGGTTCAAAATCCACTATACTATCGGTTCTCTTACCGATAGTGATCGGCACGATAGTAGAAACATAGCACCCTACTATATCGGTTAAAAACCGTTAGTAAAACATCTACAATCCCAACGTTCACTACTCGCCATCGACTACTTCTTCTATCGGCTCGGATCTAAACCGATAGTATTGTTTACATTTTTTCTATCGGCTCGGATATAAACCGATAGTATTTTGTAGGTATTTTCTATCGGCTAGAATATAAACCGATAGTAATATGCAGGCACGTTTAGTACTGGAAACTTTATACTATCGGTTGTGTCATATGAACCGATAGTAATGTAATACTTATTCTATCGGCTGAGATCTAAACCGATAGTAATGTGTGGACACGTTTAGTACTGGAAAGTTTATACTATCGGTTGTGGTATATAAACCGATAGTAATTTAATTTGTATTCTATCGGCTGAGATATAAACCGATAGTAATGTGTGGACACGTTTAATACTGGAAAGTTTATACTATCGGTTGTTTTATATAAACCGATAGTAGTGTAATATTTATTCTATCGATTTAAGTATATAACCGATAGTACTGTTTAATTTTTCCTATCGGTTATGTAGTGTACACAGTTAGTACTGGTATCTTGCACCTGTTCATACAGCAATACAGAGATACATTGGATCATTCACAAATACACCAATATTTACAAATATACACCAATATTCACATATTGAATTTGTTCACAGATACAGTAATACAGTAATATACACATGTATTGGGCAAATTGAATTTATTCACATATTGATAGAGTTTATTCACAAATAAAGCAATGAATCTATTCACATACTGAGTTTATTCACAAATATATACAGCAATGAATCTATTCACATACTGAGTTTATTCACAAATATATACAGCCCAAATAGTTATTCACAAATAGTTATTCACAAATAGTTATTCGCAAATTCAGATAGAGTTTATTCACAAATAGTTACAGTCGATCGTTGATAGCCACTTCTTCCATGACATATTGCGCCCAAAATGCTCGCAGCTCCTTCAATTGAGGCAACTCGTATTGCTCTTTGAACATGGCGCTCTGCATATATGCGTGTATGAAGTTAGGATCGTACGTCACATCCAATTAAAGTTCGACTTTGAGTCAGGAAAAATGGTTACCTTAGGGAATTGGGCAAAGTTTCTCCTGATCAGGTCATACATGAATCGCATGACATAGAAGCCACATTCCCACGATTGTGGCTGCTGATGGCACTGGGAAAATTGCATATGCAAAGACATAAACCCACATTAACTCCAAAGAACTAATTAAGCTTAAATGAAAAGATTCATCATGAGTACTTCCATCCGTATTAATTACCTCATATTCTTTCCAAGAAATTGTTGTGCCCTTCGACGCGTCATGCCTCCCTCCAGCACTGACATAATTTTTGAAAGCCCTGTATTTAATTTAGCATTGCCGGTTAATATGTTATCATTAATTAGCTAGTCAGAGAAAAATTTAAAACAACTGTGTTACTTACGCGTCTATGTGCCACGTGAGGGTGAAAACATGCGCCACCCTGTCGCTCATCGAATCGAGGTAATAGACCTCATTCATCCATGGGCAAATGATGGCGAGGATCCAGTGGCCCCTACATTGCATATACAAGCGAACCATTTCATACATATGTTAGGCGTAACATACAAGAATGAGTTAAATTAGTAGGAAATGCACTAACCTTTGGTGGTACGGCGCAAGGATGAACTCTCGGTCCTGCTGCGCCAGTAGTGCCCTACATATGTACTCCTCCGCATGTGCTTGGTCGTGCTCTAGCATCATGAGGCTTATTTTCTCTGGGTCGAGGAAACCCACCCTGTCGCATGCCCTCATCGACGCCAGCCTATACATGCACCTGGATGCAAAGTAGACATTAGTAAGTAGTGCATACAAAGTGATTAGATTTATGAAACGAACTGTGATGACTTCACATAACAGCAAACTCACAGGACTCCAGTCCGTATGATGGACATATCAAGCTCCCGCCAGTTGAGGAGGTCGAACAAATCCTCGTGGGCCACCGATATGCTCCCGGGCTCACGGTGAAAATGGCCTGGCCTGAAGTGAACCAAGAAGTTGATGTGGTGCCTAGACCGGGTCAGGTACCACTCGTGGAGACTTCTGGTTATTTGATCCATGTTGCGCAGGATGTACTCCGACACGAGTGGGGACCCGTTCTTGAACGTACCTGGCTGGCTTTGTTTGGCCTTGCCTTTGGCCTTGCCCTTGCCTTTGGCCGGGGAGCGAGTGTACACCTTCGAAGGTTGGGGTGTGGTGCCGCCGGCCTCATTTGATGGAGAAGGGTTTGAGGCCGTCGGAGGAGGCATGGGGCCCGAAGGAGTTCGCTCATGCGTTGTGGCGGGGGTGGTGTCCTCAGGAAGTGTGCTGGTATGCATCGTCCACTTCAAGTACAAACGCAGAAGTTAGATGTTGCAAATTGAGTATATTAGCTGAGTTGTAAGCCAGAATGGCTAGGGTTTACCTCCTGTAGTCTAACACCCTTCTTGGGCCACTGTATGTACGAGCCCAATGCCTCGCCGATTGTCCGCATCTCATCCGTTGGGACGGGCAACGGAAATGAGCTGTAGCCCGGGAGGGCCATGTCCACCTGAACCTTTGCGTATCCTGGCTCCAGAGGTACGCAATGGATCCGGACATCCTCCCAAGACTGGTATACGACCCCGTTTGCAACCGCAACAGGATTGTCGCCTATGTTGATCAATAGGCTACAGCTCTCCGGCTTCTGCAATTTGCAACAATTATAACAGGTTAGTGAAACAATTCTAACATAACGGGAGTGGCATCAACCGAACTTCATATAGAGGTCAAGAGTTGCAATACCTCGATCAGGTCCACCGGATCCACGTGAACCTTCGAGCCGCAACTACTCGGCCTGGCAGCGTCGAGCTCGGCAGCTGGATCTAAACCCTTGGACTGCACAACTCGGCTGAGGCGTTCATACTTCTCGTTCATTTGAGCGAACATGTCAGCGAATTATGCAGTCACATTTGCCCGTATCTTCAGAGATAGCTCCTCTTCCCTTTCCTTCCAGCTGCCAGGCTTCTTCGCCTTTTGCCCGGGCTCCGAGAAGCCTTCCTTCCAAGGCACCACAGCCCCCACGGTTCGCGTCCGCCCTGGATGCTCCTTGTTCCCTAGGGCCCGGGTAAGGATGTCGTTCTCCCTGTGGGGAGTGAACAATCCCTCGGTCGCCTCCTTCGAGCAAGAGATCTGTTACATTGAAAGCTGTCTATTGTGAGGAACAAATATATACAAAGTTGTGCGCACTCTACGATTCCAACCAGGAAGTTAGCCAACTTACGAGTCGCTGCACGACCTCGACGTCCCTAGGGTTTGGGAACGCCACAGTCCCCGCGGCCGACACGGTCCCTCTGGCCAGCCACCAGCGCTTGCATCGCGCATCGCGGATCTCGGAGAGTGGTAGGTCAGGGGAGTCGACGAACTTCGACGTCTCGTCTTCATCCTTCTTCCACTGCTCCTCCTTCCCCGCATAGCCGCGAGAGCCGAGCCGGTGTGGGTGGTCGTTCCTCCTCTGGATTGCCCTGTTCTTCTCGCTGAGGGCCTTCGTACCAGAAACAAGAAAATTAGTGCACCGCTGCTTACTGCATACAATGGTGTAACCAAGAAAAGGAACCATACATACCTTGAACTCAGGAGTCCCCTTCTGTTGGGCGAATTGTTCCCATACCTCCTCCGTTATGAAGGGGTACTTCTCGCAGGGAGATTTGCCTTCAGCGAGGAAGGTACTGACGAGGACGCTCTTGAAGGTTTTCCACGTGTTGTTCATGTCCTTCAAGCAAGCTATCTTCGGACCATCGTCGGGGATGTTCCACTTGGCCTGTTTCAAATCAATCAAAGGAACCATATAAGCAGGACTTACCTAATCTCTGGGATCAACCAAGGGGATGTGATTACTCAAGAGTTCAATGATTTTCATTAATTTTACCTTCACTTCCGCCCATAGCCTATCCCTCTCGTCGGCCTTGACGTCCTTCCAGCTCTGGACGGTGATCTTCACCCTTTCCTTCGCCAACAGGGCAACATAGGCAGCATAGTGCCCGGCGTTCTTCCCGATCGGTCTCCCGAACTGGTTGAACTCGCGTGAAAGATCCGCGCGCTTGGCCAAACGACCCAACATCGTCGCGCCTCGCGCCTTCCTCTTGCGCTGGGACGAGGCAGCGCCATCTACGTTCGCCCTCGTCGAATCACTACTATGAGCTGAGGAAGAGGCCGACATGGCTTTACCTAAAATTCCATGAACAGACCATCAATTGATATGAAGAAAGGTACATGACAAAGTTCATAACTAAAATTGTTGTGCCCTACGCTAGTATCTCTGCATGAACATAAGGTTTGTTAAAATTTAAATGAACCAAAATTTCAGATGAGTATTAGAAAATGGGAAGTGATTCACAGAAAATTAAGATTAGCAGTGGGAACAGTAGTACAGAAGTGTACAGTACACAACAGTCTATATTTCCTATCGGTTTTCCAACTAAAACCGATAGTAAACAACAGCAGTACAGAAGTGTACAGAAGTTTCCTATCGGTTTTCCAAGTAAAACCGATAGTAGATCAGTGTGTATTCAGAAAACTTAAAACATCAGCAGTACAAACAATGCTAATCTCTCTGCAGGAACATACAGTCTGTTATAATTTAAATGAACCAAAATTTTAGATGAACAATACAAAATGGGAAGTAATCAACAGAAAATTCAAATTAGCAGTGGAAAATATGATATACTCTATTTACTATCGGTTTTCCAAGTAAAACCGATAGTAATGGGACATAATTAACAGAATTCATGAAAAAAGAGTATGGGACATCATAATTAACAGCAAGGTCAGTTTAACAGCAAAGTTTGTATTCAGTTAAAATCTTAATGAGCAAAATTTCAGATGAAAATTACAAAATGGGACATAATTAACAGCAAGGTCAATTTAAGGTATTTACTATCGGTTCTAAATAAGAAACCGATAGTGTACTGCACTGTATGACAATTTGCTTGTGATTTTCATCAATTCTGTCATTTTGATAGATATCAAGTTTGTAGTTCATGAATTTTACTCTAGTTTTATGTCTGTTATGCATTGAACAAAATATGTACCACTGCATACAAAATTAAGCAACAGACGCGAGCGATTTGGTGAGGAACACTTACAGTCGATCGTGGAGTGGCCGGAGGCGGTGGCGCAACGCAGTGCCGGAGGCGGTGGAGAGCAGCTTGTGATCGGCAATGGTGGCGCAGAGGAGCGAAGAAGCAAACGTCGGCGAATCTAGGGTTTTCCGCGCGAGTATTTGGAAATTGGAATGTGATAAGTTGCACTGAAGGGAAAATCGTGCAAGGTTATAACCTAATATATGAATATTTACTATCGGTTCATAAGCACAAAACCGATAGTAGAAAATGTAAGTTAGGGTTTGCATTGTTGGCATTTTTCACTATCGGTTTTATTATACCAAACCGATAGTAAACTAATACTGGGGCTCACAACATAGTGTAAATCACTATCGGTTGTGTACAATAACCGATAGTATAGTTTAATTTCATATCGGTTTGGCACTTGAAACCGATAGTAAAATACAATGTTAACAAGATTTCCCTTAGAACAATTACAGATCACTAGATAGTATAGTTTAGTTGCATTGTATTTTACTATCGGTTTTAAGACAATTAACCGATAGTATATGTTAATTTCATATCGGTTTGGACGTTAAACCGATAGTAGAGTACTGTTAAATTGATCTAAAGGGATTTCCTGAGAACAATTACAGATGCATATCAGTACATCAATTTGCACTTGTAAAGACACCTGGAACCCCATGCAAATGACTTCAAATAATTTTGAAATAAATTAACAGTAAAGACCAATCATGGAATGAAAATTTGCAGTTTTCATATTGATTTGTGAAAAGAATCAATTATTGCTCAAATCAAGGATATACTCCAATTGAAATGAAAATTTGCATAAATGATTCTCAATGCATCACATATGTTTTCCCAAAGAATTTTTGATAAATGATTTGAAGAATTCTTCGATTAAAGATCCAAGTAATATACTCACTTACATATTGCAAATTAGTCAAGAATGGTTGTCCACCCATAATCCTTCTTCGTGGTCGTCTCGCAGGTAACTTGTTTCGTCAATATCTTCAGTAGGGACAGATTGGATAATTCCATCTAAAAATGGAGGTAGTTCGTCGAACTGATCATACTCTTCCTCATCCACAACGTCTTCGACCCCAACAATACGTCTCTTACTGTGAAGGACAACGTGCAGCTTTGGGTTGGCCGGGTCAACGATGTAGAACACCTGTGTGGCTTGCTCAGCAAGTATAAATGGATCATCTTTGTGTGCGACTCTACTGAGATCGACGAGAGTAAACCCATAATTGTCGACTTTAACACCTCGAGGGATCTCGACCCATTGGCATCGAAACAGAGGAATCTTAAGTAATACATAATCGAGCTCCCATATCTCCTCAATAACACCGTAATATGAGTCGAGTGCCCTTACTGCCCTGGCATCCTCCGAAATAGCAAGTAGTGTCACTCCACTACATTGCATAGTACTCTCCGCGTCCTGAGTTCTTGTGTAAAATGAATAGCCGTTGATGTCATACCCCTGCCAAGTCCCTACAGTAAATCTAGGCCCTCTGGCCAACCATGTAACATCTTCATCTACGTTGCCCTGAGAAGCTTGCAGGACTCTATTTTCGATCCACCCAGCAAACTTCCTATTATGTTCTCTGGTGACCCAAATCTCTGGCTTCGAGGGATTCTGTCTCCGCAACATTTCCTTGTGCTCGTGTATGTATGGCTCCACCCCCGTCATGTGCTGTAAGACCCAAAAATGGGCTTTTGCATACAGATCACTAGAGGGGACGACTGCTTTAAATCCAATCGTTCGAATGCCCTGAAGCCTGCCCTCATGCCGGGACGTAGGAACGCCAATTGGGTCAACCCCGGCCATATAGTTGGTGCAAAATTCGATCACCTCCTCGGCGGCATAACCTTCAATGATACTGCCCTCAGGCCGATGTCGATTCCTTACATATCCCTTCAAGATACCCATAAATCTCTCAAATGGATACATATAGCGCAGGAACACGGGTCCACAAAACTTAATTTCTCTGACAAGGTGAACAATTAGATGGACCATAACATCAAAAAAGGATGGAGGGAAATACATCTCCAGCTGACAAAGAGTGGTAGTCACATCGCGTTGCAAATCGTCCAGTGCATCCATATCAATTATCTGCAAGGACACAGTTGCAGCAAATATTCAGATCCAAAAAATCTGACAAGTTCCACGATGGAGCTAATTAACTTGCTAAGAGTACACGCTTACGACGTACCTTGCCAGATATTGTGTTGAAGAAATAACATAGCTTTGTAATTGTCTCTCTGACTTTGACTGGGAGAATGCCTCTGATAGCAATGGGAAGCATTTGTGACATCAGTACATGACAATCATGGGACTTCATACCAACCAGTTTCAAGTCTTTCATGGACACAAGTTTTTTCAAGTTCGCAGAATACCCGCATGGAACTTTGACACCATGTAGGCACTGATAGAGTTCTGTTTTTTCTCTTTTTGACAAAGTATAGCAGGCCGGGGGGAGGTATGTCCGCTTTCCCTTCTCCAACGGTGCAAGCTCAGTCCTTATGCCCATGTCGAGCATGTCACGGCGAACGTTGATGCCATCTTTCGTCTTTCCTGGAATGTTCAACAACAAACCAGTCAAACTGTCACAAACATTTTTCTCTACGTGCATGACATCAATGCAATGTCGAACTTGTAAGTGCTCCCAATATGGCAAATCCCAAAGAATCGATCTTTTCTTCCAAACATTTTTTCCTTGAGGTTTAGAACATTTACCGAACTCAACTTTGATGTGCTTCACGCGCAAGTAAAGCTCCTTACCAGTCACAAACACTGGGGCTGATCCTTTCTCAGGCTTCCCATTGAATGACTTCCTCTTCTTACGGTAGGGGTGATGCATCGGAAGGAATCTGCGGTGACCCATGTACACTGTTTTTCTGCAGTTCGATAACCACATGCTTTCAGTTTCATCCAGGCAAATAGGACAAGCCTTGCCTCCTTTCGTACTATACCCTGACAGATTTCCATAGGCCGGGAAATCATTTATGGTGCAAAATATCATGGCCCGCAACATGAAATTCTCTCGCTTATGTGCATCCCACACCCGCACCCCTTCGCTCCACAATTTATGTAAGTCCTCGACTAACGGTGAGAGAAACACGTCAATATCATTCCCGGGTTGTCTGGGTCCTGAAATTAGTAACGACATCATGATGTACTTGCGCTTCATACATAACCAAGGAGGAAGATTGTAGATGCATAAAAGAACCGGCCAAGTGCTATGTCGACTGCTCATATTTCCGTGTGGATTCATACCATCCGTACTCAGCCCAAACCTTATATTCCTCACTTCGCCGCCAAACTCACCGAATGTTCTGTTAATGTTTCTCCATTGAATGGAATCAGCTGGATGTCTTAGTTTTCCGTCTTGTTTCCGACCTTCAACATGCCAACGCAAGTACTTCGCATCTTTCGGATTTGCAAACAGCCGTTTTAATCTGGGAATCACAGGCAAATACCACACAGTTTTGGCCGGAGGCCCTTTCTTTACCTCATCACATCCATTGTGATAAATTCTGTCCCCATGCTTATACCGCGATGCACCGCATCTTGGACAAACATGCAAATCCTCGTACTCGTTACGGTACAGAACACAATCATTTGGGCATGCATGTATTCTTTCTATTTCCATTCCCAACGGACACAATAGTTTTTTGGCCTGGTAAACCGATCTTGGCAACTCATTTCCCTCTGGAAGCATGTCCGCTAACAGATCCAATAGCGCCGTGAAACTCTTATCGCTCCAGCCGTTGCTTGCCTTCAAGTTATATAATCTCAACACAGAAGACAACTTTGTAAATTTTACACATCCGGGGAACAAAGGCTTCTCAGAATCAACAATTAATTTCTCAAATTTGGCTAAATCGTTTTCGTTGTAGTCTTCTTCTACATCACGTAACATTTCATCTAAATTGTCGTCATCTACATGAACTTCCGAATGAACATTACCAATGTTCTGATCATGATCATCATTACTGCAATCCACTTCCGGGTGCTGCTGAGTGGTAGCGGTGCTCGTTTCCTCAAGATCTTCACCATGCCATATCCAACGGGTATAGCGTGCGTTAAAACCACGACGAATCAAATGACTCCTAATCTGATCAGAGTTGCCGAATCTTTTTAAGTTCATACAATCTATACAAGGACAATGCATATCTTTCTCTCCCTTCTTCGCCTTTTCTTGCTCAGCAAATTTAATAAACCCATTCACACCCTCCAAATACTCAACAGTAGTACGTTTTATTCCATACATCCAATATTCTCGGTCCATCTACAATTATTTCACAGAATTGACAAATTCAAATAAATAATTAATGAATCAGGGCTTGCATATATGCATGAAACATAATTAGCTAGCTAGGCCATATGTGTGTATATGAGCAGCTTAATTACATTAAATGGATTTGTATATATATATGAAACCCTAATTAACTTAATTGATGCATGCATTAATTGGAAGAGCCAGCTAGCTAGCTGCTTAAATTCAGCAAGCCATAGCTAGCTAGCCAACCTAGCCTTCTAGCTAGTTTGGAGCTACATGTATGAAGTTTAATGAATTGCAAGTAGAGAGAGAGAGAGAGGGAGAGTGTCAAATAGTGATAGAGAGAGAGAGAGAGGTGGTGAGAAGATGACATTACCGAGGGGGATGGAAATATGATCAACCTCTCAGCTAGCTTCTCCAGATCACTCTAGCTTGGAGCCGTGCGCGGCTGAAATGATTCCAACATGCAGAGCGCAGAGCAGGGGTCGACCTAATTAAGTTGTACAATTTTACTATCGGTTCGCACACACAAACCGATAGTAAAATAAGGTCCCCACTGTCATGTCATTTTACTATCGGTTTGTTTCATATAACCGATAGTAAACTTTAATATATTGTATCGGTTAGTACAGTAAGAACCGATAGTAAAAAGGCAGTAATTTCACTATCAGTTACGCGGGAAGAACCGATAGTACTGTTTAATATATTGTATCGGTTAGTACAGTAAGAACCGATAGTAAAAAGTCAGTAATTTCACTATCAGTTACGCAGGAAGAACTGATAGTGCTGTTTAATATATTGTATCGGTTAGTACAGTAAGAACCGATAGTAAAATGTCGGTAATTTCACTATCAGTTACGCGGGAAGAACCGATAGTGCTGTTTAATATATTGTATCGGTTAGTACAGTAAGAACCGATAGTAAAAAGTCGGTAATTTCACTATCAAATAAAAATGGAAAACCGATAGTACTGTGTAATATTTTCTATCGGTTTGTACAGTGATAACCGATAGTATATAGTTTTTCTATTTCACTAACGTTGTCCTTGTGTGCAACCGATAGTAAAATCATTCTTTTCTGCCGCTGTTGTCCTATTGTATCGGATTTTTCCCAGATTGCTCATAACCGTTAGAAAATAGGGGTTAGTGAAATGCACTTCTGTAGTAGTGATCCCTTGCTGAACTACCCTCCCAGCCAAGTAGACAGGCGTCTTGGTGCTCGCCCTGCAGCTGCAGCTAGTCCTACCTCTTCCGCATCTGATGACGATGCTGCTGGGGAGTCAGGCGATGAGGCTGCAGGACAGGCGCCAGATCCTACACCTACTGGAGATAGGAGCACCAGATCTTCTTTACTCTCTCAACTTCAGCAGGTCATCCAAACCCAGCAGTAGATCCTCAGCACCCAGGCGAAGCACCACCAGATTCTGCTTCGTTTGCTTGCCCAGCAGGAGGAGATTCTGAGTTTCTTGCCTGGATCAACTGTGTCTGTCCCTCGAAAGAGGGCTCACTAGCATCATCTTCTCCGGGATCTGCTTCAGGCCCTGCTGCTCTAGCTCCTACGGCACCAGCTTCTCCAGCTCCGGTCGCTACTCCTCCAGTTTCACTAGCCGTCAACTCGACTGGATCTCCCGCAGGCTCCGGAGATACAACAGTCCTCGGTTTCTCGGATGATGATGAGCCTTAGGCTTTTTATGTATTAGCTCCCTTTTTGTGCTTGATGCCAAAGGGGGAGAATTATTATGTCTTTATGTTTTGGATATGACTTTTATGTTATTATTGGACGAGCTTATATTTATGTTGAATGTTTGGATTTTATATGGACATTATGGTTCATGCATGTATATCTTTTGGGTCTGATTAATATGTTTATGGATATCTATCCTATTGTATGATGTATGGATGATTGACCATGTTATATATGATGTTTGGAATTGACAGAATTATGGTGATTCATATTACCTTTGATATCATGCATACACTCAGGGGGAGTTATTCATTTGTGTTATTATTTTTATTGAACACTTGTTGGCATCAATCATCAAAAAGGGGGAGATTGTTGCATCTAGGCCATTATGCCTGATTTTGATGATTAATGAAAAACAAATGTTTCAGACTAATTGTGCTTTTGAGACATTTGATACAGAGCCTATTTGGAAAAACGTACAAGATGATCAAGATGAACCAACATGAAGCACAAGTCACAAAGTACAAAGACGAGACGCAAATCGTAAACATGAAGTTACAAAGGACCTGAGGTAAAGTCTATGTTTATTTTTACTGATCTCGGTATTTGGAGTATGATCGGTTTAGGAACTTTTTTCTTAGTTTTAACCGTACTATAAAGAGGGGTTGCAAGTCCTCTCTACATTTTCAGCATAAACTGAGAAACTATTACTACTGCAGAAATGCAATTCACTAACCCATATCTTCTAATGGTTATAAGCAATCTAGGAAAAATCCATTAGGGTACGATGACAGTGGGAGAGAATAGGCTTTTTACTATCGGTTATGTTCTAGTGTATCGTTAGTGCATAGCAAACAATTTTTACTATCGTTAGTACTGTACCAACTGATATAATAGAGAAACTTGTACTATCGGTTTGTCCTTCGTAACAGATAGTGAAATTGCGGAAATTTTACTATCGGTTAGTACTGTACCAACCGATATAAGAGAGGAAATTGTACTATCGGTTTGTCTTTCGTAACTGATAATGAAATTGCGGAAATTTTTACTATCGGTTAGTACTGTACCAACCGATATAAGAGAGTAAATTTTACTTACCGTTTGTTTTATATAACTGATAGTAAAATGACGTCAGTGGAGACCTTTAGAAGAGAGAAAAGTTTACTATCGGCTGTGGTTTTGAACCAATAGTAAAATTTATTTATCTCGACCCTTGCTCTGCATCCTCGATCATTTCTACCGTACGTGCATCTACGCTCCAAGCTAGAGTGATCTGAAGAAGCTAGCTGGGAGGTTGATAATTCGATCCCCCTCGGTATTTTCATCTTCTCATCACCTCTCTCTCTCTCTCTCTCGATCACTCTTTCACACTCCCTCTCCCTAGTTCCAATTCATTAAACTAGATACATGTAGCTCCAAACTAGCTAGGAGGCTATAGGTTAGCTAGCTTGCTGAAGTTAAGCTAGGAATGATTTATGGCTGAAGTTAATAAACTAGCTAGCTGGCTCTTCCAATTAATGCATCAAGTTAGGGTTTCATATATATCCATTTAATGTAATTAAGTAGCTGTATATATACATATGGACTAATTGATGATTTTCCATGCATCCATGCCCTGAGTCATTAATTATTTATTTCAATTTGTCAGTTTTGTGAAATAATTGTAGATGGACCGAGAATATTAGATGTATGGAATAAAACATACCACTGTTGAGTATTTGGAGGGTGTGAATGGGTTTATTAAATTTGCTGAGCAAGAAAAGGCGAAGAAGGGAGAGAAAGATATGTATTGTCCTTGTATAGATTGTATGAACATAAAGAGGTTCGGCAACTCTGATCAGATTAGGAGTCATTTGATTCGTCGTGGTTTTTACGCACGCTATACTCGTTGGATATGGCATGGTGAAGATCTTGAGGAAACAAGCACCGCTACCACTCAGCAGGACCCAGAAGTCAATTGCAGTAATGTTGATCATCAGAATATTGATAATGTTCATTCGGATGTGCATGTAGATGATGACAATTTAGATGAAATGTTATGTGATGTTGAAGAAGATTACAGCGAAAATGATTTTGGTAAATTTGAGAAATTAATTGTTGATTCTGAGAGGCCTTTGTTCCCCGGATGTGCAAAATTTACAAAGTTGTCTTCTGTGTTGAGATTATATAACTTGAAGGCAAGCAACGGTTGAAGCGATAAGAGTTTCACAGCGCTATTAGATCTTTTAGCGGACATGCTTCCAGAGGGAAATGAGTTGCCAAGATCGGTTTACCAGGCCAAAAAACTATTGTGTCCGTTGGGAATGGAAATCGAAAGAATACATGCATGCCCAAATGATTGTGTTCTATACCGTAACGACTACAAAGATTTGCATGTTTATCCAAGATGCTGATCCGGGAGGATCTCCAAGTCCTGACCGCATGCGGCTTCGCGACCAAGTCCTAATCGCATACGGCTTCGCGACCAAGTCCTGATCGCATATGGGTCCGCGACCATGGATTGGTCCGCGACCAGGAAAAGGAATTTGTTCCCTGTTCGGAATTGTAATCCAATCCGAATGTGTATAACTAAGCTTATCTGGTTAGGATTAGTTATTGAGTCTGATACGTACTCATACGATTGGACTATAAATACCTTGTAATAGGTCTAGTTTAGATCATCGAAGAGTCATAGATCTTATTTGAGTTTTAGACACTTATAGTTCCTTCGACGTAGGCAAGTGTGCCCAACGTTCGACGTGTAAAGCCCTCTTTGAAATAAAGAGTTGTGCAATTACTTTTGGGTTTCGGTATTTCCGAGTAAGATCCCGTTATTCCGCATATTAGAATCTGGGCGAGCCTAGTGCGAAAACCAAGACTAGGTCTCAAACGGATCAGATGCAGTGCATCGCAGTATAAGCATGGGGACTGAATTTATCACAATGGATGTGATGAGGCAAAGAAAGGGCCTTCGGCCAAAACTGTGTGGTATTTGCCTGTGATTCCTATATTGAATGATTGTTTGCAAATTCGAAAGATGCGAAGTACTTGCGTTGGCATGTTGAAGGTCAGAAACAAGATGGAAAACTAAGACATCCAGTTGATTCTATTCAATGGAGAAACATTAACAGAACATTCGGTGAGTTTGGCGGCGAAGTGAGGAATATAAAGTTTGGGCTGAGTACGGATGGTATGAATCCACACGGAAATATGAGTAGTCGGCATAGCACTTGACTGGTTCTTTTATGCATCTACAATCTTCCTCTTTGGTTATGTATGAAGCGCAAGTACATCATGATGTCGTTACTAATTTCAGGACCCAGACAACCCGGGAATGATATTGACGTGTTTCTATCACTGTTAGTCGAGGACTTACATAAATTGTGGAGCTAAGGGGTGCGGGTGTGGGATGCACATAAGCGAGAGAATTTCATGTTGCGGGCATGATATTTTACACCATAAATGATTTTCCGGCCTACGAAAATTTGTCGGGGTATAGTACGAAAGGAGGCAAGACTTGTCCTATTTGCCTCAATGAAACTGAAAGCATGTGGTTACCGAACTGCAGAAAAACAGTGTACATGGGTCACAGCAGATTTCTTCCGATGCATCATGCCTACCGTAAGAAGAGGAAGTCATTTAATGGGAAGCCTGAGAAAGGATCAGCCCCAGTGTTTGTGACTGGTAAAGAGCTTTACTTGCATGTGAAGGACATCAATGTTCTAAACCTCAAGGAAAAAAATGTTTGAAGAAGAGATCAATTCTTTGGGATTTGCCATATTGGAAGCACTTACAAGTTCGATATTGCATTGATGTCATGCACGTAGAGAAAAATGTTTGTGACATTTTGATTAGTTTGTTGTTGAACATTCCAGGAAAGACGAAAGATAGCATCAACATTCGCCGTGACATGCTCGAAATGGGCATAAGGACTGAGCTTGCACCGTTGGAGAAGGGAAAGCATACATACCTCCCTCGGGCTTGCTATATATACTTTGTCAAAAAGAGAAAAAATAGAACTCTGTCAGTGCCTATATAGTGTCAAAATTCCATGTTGGTATTCTGCGAACTTGAAAAAACTTGTGTCCATGAAGGACTTGAAACTGGTTGGTATGAAGTCCCATGATTATCGTGTACTGATGTCACAAATGCTTCCCATTGCTATCAGATGCATTCTCCCAGTCAAAGTCAGAGAGACAATTATAAAGCTATGTTATTTCTTCAACACAATATCTGGTAAGGTAAGTGTACTCCTAGCAAGTTAATTAGCTCCATTCGTGGAACTTGTCAGATTCTTTGGATTTGAATATTTGCTGCAACTGTATCCTTACAGGTAATTGATCTGGATGGATTGAATGATTTGCAACGTGATGTGACTACAACTCTTTGTCAGCTGGAGATGTATTTCCCTCCATCTTTTTTTGATGTTATGGTTCATCTAATTGTTCACCTTGTTAGAGAAATTAAATTTTGTGGACCCGTGTTCCTGTGCTACATGTATCCATTTGAGAGATTTATGGGTATCTTGAAGGGATATGTAAGGAATTGACATCGGCCTGAGAGCAGTATCATTGAAGGTTATGCCGCCGATGTGATTGAATTTTGCACCAACTATATGGCCGGGGTTGACCCAATTGACATTCCTACATCCCGGCATGAGGGCAGGCTTCAGGGCATTGGAACGATTAGATTCAAAGCAGTTGTCCCCTCTAGTGAGCTGTATGCAAAAGCCCATTTTTGGGTCTTACAGCACATGATGGGGGTGGAGCCATACATACACGAGCACAAGGAAATGTTACAGAAACAAAATCCTTTGAAGCTAGAGATTTGGGTCACCAGAGAATATAACAGGAAGTTTGCTGGGTAGATCGAAAATAGAGTCCTGCGAGCTTCTTAGGGCAACGTAGATGAAATTGTTTCATGATTGGCAAGAGGGCCTAGATTTACTGTAGGAACTTGGTAGGGTATGACATCAACGGCTATTCATTTTATACAAGAACTCATGATGAGAAGAGTTTTATGCATGTAGTGGAGTGACACTACTTGCTATTTCAGAGAATTCCAGGGCAGTAAGGGCACTCAACTCATATTACAGTGTTATTGAGGAAATATGGGAGCTTGATTATGTATTACTTAAGATTCCTTTGTTTTGATGCCAATGGGTCGAAATCCCTCAAGATGTTAAAGTTGACAATTATGGGTTTATTCTCGTCGATCTCAGTAGAGTTGCACACCAAGACGATCCATTTATACTTGCTGAGCAAGCCACACAGGTGTTCTACATTGTTGACCCGGCGAATCCAAAGTTTCACGTTGTCCTTCACAGTATGAGACGTACTGTTGAGGTCGAAGATGTTGTGGATGAAGAAGAGTATGATCAGTTTGACGGACTATCTCCATTTTTAGATGGAATTCTTCAATCTGTCCTTACCGAAGATATTGTCGAAACAAATTACCTGCGAGACGATCACGAAGAAGGATTATGGGAGGACAACCATTCTTGACTAATTTGCAATATGTAAGTGACGTATATTACTTGGATCTTTAATCGAAGAATTGATATAAATACTGATCATGTTATGAAAATTGTGATTACTATGGTTATACACCTAGTCATGTGCCTATTCATTGTCAAATCATTTTTCAAAAATTCTTTGGGAAAACATACGTGATGCATCGAGAATCATTTCTGCAAATTTTCATTTCAATTGGACTTGATTTGACCAATAATTGATTTTTTTTCACAAATCAATATGAAAACTGCAAAGTTCAGATTCCTCATAGTTTTTGATTGATTTGTCATTTTCATATCTCCATCTTGACTGGCTATTCGAAGAAAGTTTCTATATGCATGATTCTTTATGTTCCATGATTGGTCTTTTCTGTTAATTTATTTCAAAATTATTGGAAGTCATTTGCATGGGGTTTCAGGTTTTTTGCAAGTGCAAAATGATGTACTGAAACCCATCTGTAATTGTTCTCAGGAAAACACTTTAGGGTCACTAACATTGTATTTTACTATCGGTTTAAATCTACAAACTGATAGGAATTTAATATCTAATATCGGTTTCTTGTTCCCAACCGATAGTAATACATCCCTACTGATATTGTGTTGTATATGCCTGATTATTTATCTTCTATGATTGGTCTTTGCTGTTAATTTATTTCAAAATTATTGGAAGTCAATTGCATGGATTTTCAGGTGTCTTTTCAAGTGCAAAATGATTTATTGAAACACACCTATAACTGTTCTTAGGAAAAACTCTAAGTACTAGTGCCATTGTATTGTACTATCAGTTTTAATTGCCAAACGGATAGGTATTTAATCACTTATATCGGTTTCTTTTTACCAACCGATAGTACTAGACTTCCATTGTATTCGTTTATTGTTAGACAGTGGATTTAACAGTGTCGACGATTTGGACTCGGGGTCCTTAGCTGAACTTATGCAAAATTTGTAGGTTGTGAGACCTTTCAGGGTGTCCCTCCGTGAAGGTATGATGAATCAAAGAAAACTGGAGCACAAAGAAGTTTATACAAGTTTGGGCCCTCGATGGTGGAGTAATAGCCCTACGTCCTGTTGGGATTTCACTATGTATGGTAAAAGGATTTACAAAGTTATGGAAAAGATCTTCACAGGCGAATATTTTTCCTATGTATTTGTATAAGACAATGCCTAGAAGGTTGTGAAGGCTATCTAACTTAGACTACTGTTTTCGGGTTGCTTTGGTTTGATCTGGTTTTATCGTTCAATCCCCCTGTTTGATGCATTGGGCTACCCCTTTATATTGGTCGAAAGGGTGCCAAGTCATAACGGTATCGAACAGTTGTTTGAATGCAGTTTTAGGAAACTGCCTCTAACCCCCACACAGGTTTAACACGTGTTATTCATGGATAACCGCACGTATTAACCTCCTGACGGTTGTCCTCCTACGTGGAAGAATCTTCGGGGTACTTGGGATATCCCTGTCGCAGGGACAGAATAATCCCACTTCCTCTGGTCGAAGACATTCTGACCACGCGATGTTTGCTGACCGCGCACCATCTGTAGTCTTCTGTCCGCGTATGGCACACGAACTCCTGACCGCGCACTAGCTACGGTCTGATCGAGTAAAGCTTGCGACCTCATGCCTGTGCTTCTCGGAATGACTTGAGTTCGCACCACCAGGCGCTTGTATGGTTCGAATCTGTCCTGAACCAGCCGTGTATTTATTTGAACTGGCTCGGGTATCAATCCTCGTCAGCTAGCCCCCAAATTTGAAGAGAACAAAGGGACGTGTTTACTTCGAATTTCAAGACTTACATTGGACATTTAATCCGACGCTTCAAATCCTCCACTTAGTGGTGCACTAAGTGTGGCGGTTGGTTCCCTGAGACGAACTCTGGGTAATACGTGACGGGTAATGATGGCGCTGTTGAAACGTTTTTTAACTTGAGGCAAAATTGTAAATGCTTTAAAAACTCAAGGCGTTTAGAAACTGAATCGTCACCTTGGCGGCTATAAATACCGAAGCCTTCGGTTTTCAAAGCTTCACAATTCCTCTTCTCAGCTAAGTCTCTTCCAAAGCCATCTTCCCTTCCTTTCATACACTTCTCGATGGCAGACCACAACATCATCGAGATTGAGAGTGATGAAGAAGAAGTTTTCGAGCAGGACTTACAGATGTCCAAAGATTTGTCTCCTTCAAGGAAGAAACCCAAGGTTGACGAGGGATCCTCCAGCAGAACAAAGGTGAAAGACGCATCATCGTTCTTTCTTCCTTCAGTTCCTCTAGTTCTTCCTATCCATGCACCTCGGCAGGTCGAACCTTCATCTCCACCTTTGGAGGGACGTTCTTCTCAGCTTTCTCCATTTCATCCCAATGATCCCCATTTTTGTTCGGGTGATCAATCTTCTGGTTGGAAGGCTGTTCCTCTTCAACCAGATGATTCTCAACTTGGGTTGGGGAAGCAATCTTATGCTAGGAAGGCCTCACTTCCACCATATGATGATCCTCGAACTTTATCGGGTGATCTACTTTCTGGGATGCCTATATCAACCTGTCACTTGCGAAGATAGGTGATTATCTCTATCCCCTTTTTCTCATTGTTACAATTAGTGCAACTAACATTTGCAAATGTAGGAGATCGGAGCTCCCAGCGATCAGCCTACTGAGATCCTGCCTCCCCCCTCAGACAGACTCTCCAAGGGGGGAAAAGAGGCTCTGGAGAAGAAGACCGAAGAGATGTCTTCGGCGATTCTGCATCTGGCAGAATGTTTTGAAAGATCCCGTGAAGAGGTGCGCCAATTCCATCGGGAGAGGGATCACGCTCAGCAACAGCGAGAACTCTCCGATTTGATTAGGAATAATAGCGCATCTCTTGTTAAAGATGATGTAGATAGACTTAGAGTAGTTGCTAGTTCCCTGGGGGTCACCAATGTAGATCCAACTGATGACAATATGTCCCTAGGAGAGCTTTGCAAACTCCTCTCGGATCAGGTCGACGCTCTGGTCGCCGGCATCCCTTTTGTATGTAAAGATTGTCAGAAATAAAGATTTCTTTTATCTTACATAACATGAGGATTTTTCATAACTTCTGTGTGAGAATGCGGCCATAAATAGTATTTTTACGACCACTCATACACAGATGAGTTCCATCATTACGACCAGAAATGCACCCAAAATGTTATACCGCGACCAGACTCAAAACCGTGGTTAGAACCAAAGTTCGATCTGGAAGATTACCACGGTCAGAACCGAAATTCGATCAGACTATCACTTCGACTAGAATCGGAGCTCAGTCAGAGACATAGTTCTGATAACACAGTAATCTGATCAAAAAACATCCGTACGTCCAACAATTGGGCCATAGGATATTTTCATGATCGATTCATGAAGGTTTACAAGAAACATGAAGGAAAATGCCCTCCGAAAACCTTTGTAGAACCCTTCACGTTTTTGTACCCATTTTTAATCCTCAAATCCGAGACAAAGAAAACCTTTTGTTTCGGATTCGGTGCAAGGAACGCCTAACAGGTTTACCAGAGAAATAATCCATTATGGGAAATGAATAGAATATTCAATGGAACGTTACCCTCAGTAGTGCGTCTTCTCAGGCCTATAAAAGGAACAGGTAGCTTCTTGAGGAAGCGACGCACCCAGCCCCCAGCCTTAGAGCTTTCGCCGCACAAAAACCCTCGTTCTTCATTTTCCATTGCCCTCAAAACCGCCAGCTTTCCCCCACAATCTCTCCCAAAAATGGCATCCTGGAGCCGATTGGTCCATCACACGGAGGAGAGCTTGATAGCACTGGAGAAGGAAGAGATTCTTTCTCCAAAGTTGCTAATCAACTGGCGACCCGTGGGGAAGGATCAAGAAACCCCAATCGTCCAGGAGGGCGAGTTGGTGGTTTTTGAAGAATACTTGAGGTGCGGGTTCTGATTCCTTGAGAATCGGTTCCTGAAGGGGATCTTGGAGCATTATGGGTTGGAGTTGGTGAATCTCTACCCAAATGCGGTCCTGATCTTGGCGGTCTTCCAACACTTGTGTGAAGCCTTCGTCGAAGTGTATCCCAGCGTGGATCTCTTCCGATGTTTCTATTACTCGGCGTGGTCAAAGAGCGCCAACGCCGCCAGATGTATCTACTTCCGGATAAGGGAGAAGAAAGAGTATCCCTTCCCACCCCTGTGAGACTCCATTCACGGGTGGTACCGGAAATGGTTTTACTGCACCCCTCCATCTGAGAGCGGGTTGTGGTTCTTGAACTCGTGGTCAGAGAAGCCTAGCGAGTTGGATTCCCTCCCTGCTCTGAATGCAGAGTATATGAAGCAAGCCGAGGTGATTCTTCACTTAAGTCCAACAGGGACTAACGGCTCGCGATATCATTCGCGACTTCATGAAGAATAGGGGAGCCCCCTGCGTGAAAGGGCTCATCCAGCTTGGGAGATACAGTCCATGGCAGACAGTACCTTGGACTATAACAATGGTATGTGACTTAGCTAACGAAGTCTTACACTTTTCTGTCATAATTTTCTAACTGGTCGGCTGGTGACACAGTTTTGCTTCGTCCGAAATCAAGAAACGGACGAACTACCTCCTCAGGGCATACAGTGCCGAAGTGGAGGGAACCAGGGGATCGCCTCGTCCACAAAGCTTGATCCATGCTGGCGACAACCTCAGACAGGAACGTCGAAAGGTATGTCACCTCTCATCATGTTCTGTCTGTAAGTCATATGTATGTCTTGTACTAATAAGGGCACCGGAATGGCATAGCTCTTGGGGAGATTTGCCGAGGCGACGTTCCCGAGTGAAAACGTCGGTTTCCTGGGAAAGCCGACGATGAAGAGAGTGAAGAAAGTCTCTTCAAGGTCTGGAGCGAAGGAACCTGCCCTCAAGAAATCCAAGAAAATTCTCGGGGAAGGCTCTTCGTACAGAACCCCCCTTACCGCAAAGAAAACTGTGGTAAGATATCATGTGCCTCCTGTTACCCCAGGTACAAACTGGAATCACTTCTTCGTCATACAGGGTGAAAGGAGCGAGGAGGAGGAAGATGACATTCCCCTAGTTCATCGGAAGAGGACGGTGGCGACTTCTCAATCCGGTGAAACATTGCCTCGTCCTGCTGAGACAGAGGCAGCTGCAGCGGACCCCGCGACCACTGGGAATCCTGTGGTCCTGGTGAGATCCCTACTCCTGAAGCCCTGGAGGCTTCAAGGTTTGTAACTTCTCCCTCCTTGGTCGAAGGGACGACCACGGTAAAATTCCTCGCGATCTTGAAATTTACAACTTCATCTGTATGTGTGTTCACCGTGGCATGCTTGTACAGGGAGAAGAAATTCCTCCTACGACCCTTGTGAGTCCTAGGGGGGCGAGTACTCCACTCCTGGCGACAGGGGCGGAAATAATGGAACAAGATTCGGCGACCACTCCCAACCTCAGGGTCGCGGATGAAGTGCCAGCTCCGGTGGTTCAGGAGACACCCCGACCTTCGGGTGCATCCCTGCCTACCGAGCAGGTTACCCCGGTAAGGGTTCTTACCATTCAGATCTTCATCATTCCTTATGTACATGCTTACAGGGTGATATACATAGGGAGAAAAGGTCTTGTTTACGAAGAGAAAGATCAGGACGGACAACCACTGTCCTCTTTCTCTTGGGGAACCATCTTCGAAGTCCCAGAAGCTAATGGGATTTCAGTTAAGGTAAGAATTCCGTTCTGTTTGTTCTGGATCAGGTTGTGGCAACCATCAGTGAAACTGACAGCTTCTTTTTCCTGCTTAGGCGTAGAGATTCAGCACCAAACCCTCCCACAACCTCGGTGAGGGTTGAAGTTCTTGCTGGTGCTGAAGCCTCCGGCGAAGAAAGCTCTGTCCCTTCGGTCCAGGAAGTCGTCCGGGCCTTTAGGGACGAGTTGGATACGGAGACCCAATCGCAGGTATTGAAACCTGCAACCGAGGTTCAGCAGGCGTATCCATCTGCTGCTCCCGCCGGGGATGAGGCGAGTCCATCGACTAGGCCTCCAGCCATCCCGAAGGACAAGTCATTCCAAGAATATACTGAGGCATGTTAAACATCCCTCATGGTATCTGAGTTTTGCGTAGTGCACTTAGATTTTACAACTGACTTCCTCTATGTCACAGGAACTGACCCGTATGACGGCCAGATCGATAGCCATGGTAGAAAGCATCGAGGCCATACAAGAGGAAAAGAATTGCTTGCAGGAGTAAGGAAAAAGTGCTTTAGTCTACTTGAATACAAACTTGCTATAACCATTGTCTTTTTCATTGCAGGGAAGTCGCTTCCCTGAAGAAGAGCCTTGTCGATCGGGAAAATGATGAACTCAGGGCAACCACCACAATTTCACATCTAGAGGCCAAGCTCAAAGAACTGCGATCATAGCTCTCAGGTAAGTCAACTTCTGACCAGAACGGCTTAACTTTGTGATTTGGACTGTTTATAACGATCTCCTTATTGCAGCGCAAGAAAGTCAAATAAACCGGCTTGGACAAGAGAAAGTATTCCTCCATATGACCATTGACTCTATCCAGAGGGCGAATAAAGCTTTGAGCCTATCCATCTTCGAAAAGCTGAAGATGGTAGCCGGTCTTCTAAGGGCGGATGTGGTCGAAACCACAATAGATGACCTTAGCCCCAGTGACTGGTCTAAACTGGTCGTAGCCCAAGCGGAATCACTTCTCAAGTATCTTCCTGAAGATACTAGGCGACAACAGGAAGCAATCAGAACTAGAGTGCGATCAGTAGCCTCCGCCATTCTCTACCGGTTTTGTCTCCACCATGGCCCAGATCTGGATCTGAACCCACTGGTAGGAGAGGTAGAGATTGAGAGTTAGGAACAACTTGAGGCTATCATGGAGGAAATTAGACCTCTCGTAGATAAACTCCTGATCGAGCTCGGGATTATGTAAACCTTGTACCTGTACAGATACAATCTATAGAATGCAATGCATGCAATTTTTTGGTTTTACTCCGAAAGAAAACATATTTTTGTTGTTTCATATAACCATATTCCCCTAGCCCCCGCCTGTGATTATATATACTGGTGACTTAGTATTATAAGCACAGGAAAAATATGGGTGTAACTACCAGGGATATGCGATCAGGCCAGCAATTATACTTGATGCAACGCCTAACCTTGTTGCAAACCGGCAGCCACTCGGATGACCAAGGACATGCTAACAAGCCCCGTGTGTGTTGAGAAACAGCTTATTAAGGAGTTTCTTGTCTGGAAGTGGTCATGAGATCGGCCAGCGAATCCGATTAGGGCATTGTGGCGATATAACCACCGGCGAGCAACCCCGAGCCAAATTCGTAACACATGGGCATACAAGGAAATATTCGTCGTATAATACAAGAAAGCTCTCATTTTATTAAACAATGCTAATTGAAAGGGAAAAAGGATTAGGTACTTACACGTAAAACTTGCGTAGTTGATTGATGTTCCAGGTATTGGACAAAATTCGACCATCCTCCATTGCTAATCAAGCTGATCCTGGTCGCGGCACTGAAACAACAGTATAAGGGCCTTCCCATTTCAGGGAAAATTTGTTGCAATTGGATTGGTCTTGAATTTTTCGTAATACCAGATCGCCCACGTGGAGACTACGTGGTCGCACCCTTTTGTTATGGTACTTGCGCAAAGCTTGCAAGTATACCGCGGATTTGATCAAAGCGCGATCACGCTTTTCTTCTAAGAGGATGAGATCTTGTGATCGCTGTTCGGCCTGATCAATTCGTTCGAATTGATCTGTCCGAACAGATCCAATACTAACTTCCATAGGCAACACGGTCTCGGCCCCATAGACCAGATGGAAGGGTATCTCACCAGTGGCTCGACTAGAAGTAGTTCGTAGTGCCCATAGAACGGTGTAGAGCTCATCTGCCCAAGCCCCCAAGCGAGTCTTAAGGTGATCGAAAACACGTTTCTTGATGCCTTGTAGTATCTGCTTGTTGGCACGTTCCACGGCACCATTACTCTGTGGATGAGCCACAGAAGCAAAGCACACCTTGGTTCCAATCTGATCGCAGTAATCCAGAAAAAGACCACTAGCGAACTGAGAACTGTTATCCGTAATGAGACGATTCGAAACACCAAATCGAGCAACAATGTTCTTATGGAAGAACTTTTGTGCTGCTGCTGCGGTAATATTTCGTACCGGTTCGGCCTCAATCCACTTTGTAAACGTGTCAATAGCTACGAACAGAAACTTGTATCCATTGATCGCTTGTGGCATAGGACCGACAATATCCATCCCCCAGACCGCAAAAGGCCATGCAAGGGGAGTGGTTTGCAACGCATAGGCAAGTTGATGAACCTGTCTCGCGTGAAACTGACACTGAGGACACATCTTGACCATATTCTTGGCATCATTGAGTGCCGAAGGCCAGTAGAATCCTTGTCGAAAAGCTTTTCCGACCAGTGTTCGATATGATGCGTGCACACCGCATACACCGTCATGTGTTTCTTTCAAGAGGGATTTACCTTCCTCCTGAGATATGCAGCGCATGAATACTCCTTGAGTACCCTTTCTATACAAAACTCCTTCTATGAGTTTGTGCAGACGCACTTTTCGAATTAACCGATCACTTTCGGTTTCATCCTTGGGCAAGGTCCCATGTTCAAGATAAACTCTCAATGGATGAGCCCAATCCTATTCCTGACCGAGGTTGGTAACGCAGACTGTTACCGGATCATCCTCGACCGAAGTCATAATTGAAGGATGTTCCAAGTGTTCGACGAACACTCCTGCCGGAGCAGATGTGCATGAGGACCCAATTTTGGATAATTGGTCTGCGAGAATGTTGTCCTTTCTCAGGATGTATTGGACTTCGAAATAACTGAAGTGTTTTTCCAATCTCCTCACTTCCCCCAGGTAATGAGCCATTGTCTCATCGGAGGTGCTGTACTCCTTGTTTACCTGGTTTATGACCAGCTGTGAGTCTCCCCTCACCACTAATCGACGAACTCCGAGGAATTTTGCTGTCCGGGGCCCTGCAAGAAGACCTTCATACTCCGCTGCGTTATTGGTCGCAACAAAGTGTAATTGAAAGACAAACTTAAGCTGTTTGCCCTAAGGAATAACTAAGACCACTCCAGCCCCCGAGTGTTGAAAACTACGAGAGCCGTCGAAGTACATTGTCCAGTGATCGGGGCATTCCAATTCCTCGGGCACCCGCACGGGTGGCTCAGGATTGGTCCATTCGACCACAAAGTTGGCCAAGACCTGAGACTTAACCGCAGTGCGGGGGTGTGAAATGGATATCGAAAGCACCGAGCTCGACAGCCCATTTTGCGATCCGACCAGATTTCTCCGGATTGCGGACAATATCCCCCAATGGAAAAGAGGAGGGTACTGTGATCTTATGTGCTTGAAAGTCATGTCGCAGCTTACGGGAAGCCATCAGTAGTGCGTAAATTATCTTCTGGACCTCAGGGTATCGCTCCTTAGGGCCATGAAGTTCCTCGCTTACATAGTAGACGGGTCTGTGTATTCCTTCTCTATCCGTGATCAGGATAGCGCTGACCGCGTGCGGTGTGGCCGCCAAATAGAGAAGTAATGGTTCTCCTTTGTCGGGAGACACCAAGATTGGTGGACTGGACAAATATGCCTTCACCTCCTGAAACACTTTTTCGGCCTCATCGGGCCATGTGAAATTGTGATATTTTTGCAGGGCTTTGAAGAAAGTTAGTCCCCTCTCGCCTAGTCGCGATATGAACCGACTTAAGGCCGCCATGCGACCTGCCAGGCGTTTAACATCTTTCATGGTCGAGGGAGACCTCATCTGTTCGATAGCCCTGATTTTTTCAGGATTGACTTCAATGCCTCTGGAACAGACAAGAAAACCAAGAAGTTTTCTTGAAGAAACCCTGAAAGAACACTTCTCTGGGTTCAATTTTATTCCAAATCAATTCAAATTACAGAAGGTTTCAGCGAGATCGTCCAAGTGAGAAAAACTCTTAGTGCTTTTTACAACCAAGTCATCTACATATGCTTCGAAATTACACCCTATCTGGGAAAGAAAGGTCTTTTGCATTAAGCGTTGGTACGTGGAACCTGCGTTCTTGAGACCGAACGGCATTCTAACGTAGCAGTAGGTGCCGAACGGGGTGATGAAGGCAGTCTTCTCTTCATCTTCTTCTGCCATGCTAATTTGATGGTATCTTGAGTAAGCGTCCAGGAAGCTCATCAGTTCGCAACCTGCGGTCGAGTCGACCAGCTGGTCGATGCGGGGAAGGGGAAGTCGTCCTTCGGACAGGCACTGTTGAGGTTGGTGTAGTCGACGCACATGTGCCACTTACCATTTGACTTGCGGACCATGACTGGATTTGCAAGCCATTCCGAGTGATCGACCTCGCGAATAAACCCAGCCTTTAGGAGCTTGTCCAACTCCTCTCGGATGGCCTCCTGTCGGTCAACAGCAAAGCGCCTGAGCTTTTGCTTTATTGGTCGCTGTCCAGGTCAAATTGCTAACCTATGCTCGATTACTTCCCTTGGGACACCGGGCATGTCGGATGGTTTCCACGCAAACACATCTATGTTACCCCAGAGGAAAGTAATGAGCTCGAGTTCCTATTTGTCATCCAGGCCTGATCTGACCCAAATTATTTGGATGGATCATCCGGGTACAACGGAACTAGTTTGAGTTTCTCATCTGGTCGAGGAGCAGCCTTGATCGCGTCAGCGGCGACTGTGGCGACCTGAGCGTCCCGGAGGGGAAGTTGGTCCACCATCTCCAAAGATAGCCGGTCACACGTGAGTGCCACGTTGCGACTGCCTCGGATCTAGATGACACCTTTGGGGCCAGGCAACTTGCCGCACTGATAAGCATAGTGCGTTGCCATCATGAACATAGCAAGAGTTGTCCTGGTAAGACATCTCTTCGTCTCCGTCGGTGTCTCTTAGTCCGCATGCTTGTTCCTTAGTCGGTAAGGTCGGCATCAGTCCAACCCCCTGGTAGAAGTCATCTAACTGCTTCAACCAACTCCTACAGTTTTTGAGGTCGTGGCCTGCGGAGTTGTGGAGTGGACACCATTTCTTGCCTTCCTGCGGGTTAGTTGACTTCTCTGGCTGGTCGGCACTATGACCACCAGAAGCAGTTTTATTTTTGAACAAAGACTTGTTACCTTTGGTCGAAGGAGGCTTCTCTGCAACTGCGACCTCGCGGTACTGTCCAAAGCGATTCCTTTTTGACTTCTTTGACTTCCCGCCTGATGAAGATTCTGGCTTCCTGCTTGAATCTTCCTTCCTAGCGTCCTTGAGACCTGGTTGAGGTGGTAGGTTACCTTTATCGACCATCCGGTTCCATTCGACAGCCTCGGCCGCGTCGGAGTATCGATCAGCCATATCAAAGAGATCGGCTACTGATCGAGGAGGATGGATGAGCAAGTCTTCGGTGAATCTCCGATATCGAACGGCATGTTTAAATGCCCTAATAACGGAGCTGTCAGATATGTTCGGGATGGAATTCCTCACCCCAACAAATCTCTTGACAAACTGACGAAGGGTTTCGGTCGAAGTTTGCCGTAGTCGATGGAGATCGTCCTCTTTACCCGGCTTCTGATAACAATTTTGGAAATTACTGAGGATAGCATCACACAGAATTTCCCAATTATAGACTGAACCCTTGGGTTGGTTGAACAACCAGGTTCTTGCCCACTACTACAGAAATGCTTTTCACTATTGGTTAAAAATCCACTCTATTATCGGTTCTCTTACCGATAGTGATCGGCACGATAGTAGAAACGTAGCACACTACTATCGGTTGAAAACCGTTAGTAAAACATCTACATTCCCAACGTTTACTAATCGCTATCGACTATTTCTTCTATCGGCTCTGATCTAAACCGATAGTATTGTGTAGGTTTTTTCTATCGGCTCGGATATAAACCGATAGTATTGTGTAGGTTTTTTCTATCGGCTAGGATCTAAACCGATAGTAATGTGTATGTTTTTTTTCTATCGGCTGGGATCTAAACTGATAGTATTGTGTAGACACGTTTAGTACTGGAAACTTTATTCTATCGGTTGTTGTATATGAACTGATAGTACTGTAATATTTATTCTATCGGTTGTATTATATAACCGATAGTACTGTGTAGTTTTTCCTATCGGTTATGTACTCGACACGGTTAGTACTGGAATCTTGCACCTATACATACAGCAATACAGAGATACATTGGATCATTCACAAATACACCAATATTTACAAATATACACCAATATTCACATATTGAATTTGTTCACAGATACACTAATACAGTAATATACACATGCATTGGACAAATTGAATTTATTCACATATTGATAGAGTTTATTCACAAATACATCAATGAATCTATTCACATATTGAGTTTATTCACAAATACAGCAATCAACACATTCAATATATATTACACAAGTCAGTTACAATCGATCGTTGATAGCCACTTCTTCCATGACATATTGAGCCCAAATTGTTCGCAACTCCCTCAATTGACCCAACTCAAATTGCTCTTTCAACATGGCGCTCTGCATATATGCGTGTATGAAGTTAGTATCGTACGTCACATCCAATTAAAGTTTGACTTTGAGCCAGGAAAAATGGTTACCTTAGGGAATTGGGCAAAGTTTCTCCTGATCAGGTCATACATGAATCTCATGACATAGAAACCACATTCCCACGATTGTGGCTGCTGATGGCACTGGAAAAATTGCATATGCAAAGACATAAACCCACGTTAACTCGAAAGAACTAATTAAGTTTAAATTAAAAGACTCATCATGAGTACTTCCATCCGTATTAATTACCTCATATTCTTTCCAAGAAATTATTGTGCCCTTCGACGCGTCATGCCTCCCTCCAGCACTAGCATAATTTTTGAAAGCCATGTATTTAATTTAGCATTGCCGGTTAAAATGTTATCATTAATTAGCTAGTCAGAGAAAAATTTAAAACAACTATGTTACTTACGTGTCTATGTGCCATGTGATGGTGAAAACATGCGCCACCTTGTCGCTCATCGAATCGAGGTAATAGACCTCATTCATCCATGGGAAAATGACGGCGAGGACCCAGTGGCCCCTACATTGCATATATAAGCGAACCGTTTCATACATATGTTAGGCGTAACATACAAGAATGAGTTAAATTAGTAGGAAATGCACTAACCTTTGGTGGTACGGCGCAAGGATGAACTCTCGGACCTGCTGCGCTAGTAGTGCCCTTGATATGTATTCCTCCGCATGTGCTTGGTCGTGCTCTAGCATCGTGAGGCTTCTTTTATCTGGGTCGAGGAAACCCACCTTGTCACATGCCCTCATCGACGCCAGCCTATACATGCACCTGGATGCAAAGTAGACATTAGTAAGTAGTGCATACAAAGTGATTAGATTTATGAAACGAACTGTGATAACTTCAGACAACAGCAAACTCACAGGACTCCAGTCCGTATGATGGACATATCAAGCTCCCGCCAGTTGAGGAGGTCGAACAAATCCTCGTGGGCCACCGATATGCTCCTGGCCTCACGGTGAAAATGGCCTGGCCTGAAGTGAACCAAGAAGTTGATGTGGCGCCTAGACCGGGTCAGGTACCACTCGTGGAGACTTCTGGTTATTGATCCATATTGCGCAGAAGGTACTCCGACACGAGTGGGGACCCGTTCTTGAACATACCCGGCTGGCTTTGTTTGGCCTTGCCTTTGGCCTTGCTCTTGCCTTTGGGCGGGGAGCGAGTGTATACCTTCGAAGGTTGGGGTGTGGTGCCGCCGGCCTCATTTGATGGCGAAGGGTTTGAGGCCGTCGGAGGAGGCATGGGGGCCGAAGGAGTTCGCTCATACGTTGTGGCGGGGGTGGTGTCCTCAGGAAGTGAGCTGGTATCCATCATCCACTTTAAGTACAAACGCATAAGTTAGATTTTACAAATTGAGTATATTAACTGAGTTGTAAGCTAGAATGGCTAGGGTTTACCTCCTGTAGTCTAACACCCTTCTTGGGCCACTGTATGTACGAGCCCAATGCCTCGCCAATTGTCCGCATTTCATCCGTTGGGAAGGGCAACGGAAAAGAGCTGTAGCCCGGGAGGGCCATGTCCACCTGTACCTTTGCGAATCCAGGCTCCAGAGGTACGCAGTGGATCCGGACATCCTCCCAAGACTGGTATACGACCCCGTTTGCAACCGCAACAGGTTTGTTGCCTATGTTGATCAATAGGATACAGCTCTCCGGCTTCTGAAATTTACAACAATTATAACAGGTTAGCCAAACAATTCTAGCGTAATGGGAGTGGCATCAATCGAACTGCATATATAGCTCAAGAGTTGCAATACCTCGATCAGGTCCACCGGATCCACGTGAACCTTCGAGCCGCAACTACTCGGCCTGGCAGCGTCGACCTCGGCAGCTGGATCTAAACCCTTGGACTGCACAACTCGACTGAGGTGTTCATACTTCTCGTTCATTTGAGCGAAAATGTCCGCGAATTGTGCAGTCACATCTGCTCGTATCTTCTGAGATAGTTCCACTTCCCTTTCCTTCCAGCTGCCAGCCTTCTTCGCCTTTTGCCCGGGCTTCGAGAAGCCTTCCTTCCATGGCACCACACCCCCCACAGTTCGCGTCCGCCCTGGATGCTCCTTGTTCCCTAGAGCCCGGGTAAGGATGTCGTTCTCCCTATGGGGAGTGAACAATCCTTCGGTCACCTCCTTCGAGCAAGAGATCTGTTACATTGAAAGCTCTCCATTGTGAGGAAGAAATATATACAAACTTGTGCGCACACTAGTGATCATAGTTTTTTCTACCACACCCTATGATTCCAACCAGGAAGTTAGCCAACTTACGAGTCGCTGCACGACCTCGACGTCCCTGGGGTTTGGGAACGCCACAGTCCCCGTGGCCGACACGGTCCCTCTGGCCATCCACCAGTGCTTGCATCGCTAATCGCGGATCTCAGAGAGTGGTAGGTTAGGGGAGTCGACGAAATTCGACGCCTCGTCTTCGCCCTTCTTCCACTGCTCCTCCTTCCCCGGTGTGGGTGGTCGTTCCTCCTCTGGATTGCCTTGTTCTTCTCGCTGAGGGCCTTCGTACCAGAAACAAGAAAATTAATGCACCGCTGCTTACTGCATACAATGGTGTAACCAAGCAAAGGAACCATACATACCTTGAACTCAGGAGTCCCCTTCTGTTGGGCGAATTGCTCCCATACCTCCTCCGTTATGAAGGGGTACTTCTCGCATGGAGATTCGCCTTTAGCGAGGAAGGTACTGACGAGGACGCTCTTGACCCATGTACGCTGCACGACCTCAACGTCTCTTACTGTGAAGGACAACGTGCAACTTTGGGTTGGGCGGGTCAACAATGTAGAACACCTGTGTGGCTTGCTCAGCAAGTATAAATGGATCATCTTGGTGTGCGACTCTACTGAGATCGACGAGAGTAAACCCATAATTGTCGACTTTAACACCTCGAGGGATTTCGACCCATTGGCATCGAAACAGAGGAATCTTAAGTAATACATAATCGAGCTCCCATATTTCCTCAATAATACCGTAATATGAGTCGAGTGCCCTTACTGCCCTGGCATCCTCCGAAATAGCAAGTAGTGTCACTCCACTACATTGCATAGTACTCTTTTCGTCCTGAGTTCTTGTGTAAAATGAATAGCCGTTGATGTCATACCCCTGCCAAGTCCCTACAGTAAATCTAGGCCCTCTGGCCAACCATGTAACAACTTCATCTACGTCGCCCTCAGAAGTTTGCAGGACTCTATTTTCGATCCACCCAGCAAACTTCCTATTATGTTCTCTGGTGACCCAAATCTTTGGCTTCGAGGGATTCTGTTTCCGTAACATTTCCTTGTGCTCGTGTATGTATGGCTCCACCCCCGTCATGTGCTGTAAGACCCAAAAATGGACTTTTGCATACAGATCACTAGAGGGGACGACTGCTTTAAATCCAATCGTTCGAATGCCCTGAAGCCTGCCCTCATGCCGGGACGTAGGAACGCCAATTGGGTCAACCCCGACCATATAGTTGGTGCAAAATTCGATCACCTCCTCGGCGGCATAACCTTCAATGATACTGCCCTCAGGCCGATGTCGATTCCTTACATATCCCTTCAAGATACCCATAAATCTCTCAAATGGATACATGTAGCGCAGGAACACGGGTCCACAAAACTTAATTTCTCTGACAAGGTGAACAATTAGATGGACCATAACATCAAAAAAAGATGGAGGGAAATACATCTCCAGCTGACAAAGAGTTGTAGTCACATCGCGTTGCAAATCGTCCAATCCATCCAGATCAATTACCTGCAAGGACACAGTTGCAGCAAATATTCAGATCCAAAAAATCTGACAAGTTCCACGAATGGAGCTAATTAACTTGCTAGGAGTACACGCTTACGTACCTTGCAAGATATTGTGTTGAAGAAATAACATAGCTTTGTACTTGTCTCTCTGACTTTGACTGGGAGAATGCCTCTGATAGTAATGGGAAGCATTTGTGACATCAGTACATGACAATTATGGGACTTCATACCAACCAGTTTCAAGTCTTTCATGGACACAAGTTTTTTCAAGTTCGCAGAATACCCGCATGGAACTTTGACACCATGTAGGCACTGACAGAGTTCTGTTTTTTCTCTTTTTGACAAAGTATAGCAGGCCGGGGGGAGGCATGTCCGCTTTCCCTTCTCCAATGGTGCAAGCTCAGTCCTTATGCCCATGTCGAGCTTGTCACGGCGAACGTTGATGCCATCTTTCATCTTTCCTGGAATGTTCAACAACAAACCAGTCAAACTGTCACAAACATTTTTCTCTACGTGCATGACATCAATGCAATGTCGAACTTGTAAGTGCTCCCAATATGGCAGATCCCAAAGAATCGATCTCTTCTTCCGAACTTAACTTTGATGTCCTTCACGCGCAAGTAAAGCTCCTTACCAGTCACAAACACTGGGGCTGATCCTTTCTCAGGCTTCCCATTGAATGACTTCCTCTTCTTACGGTAGGCGTGATGCATCGGAAGGAATCTGCGGTGACCCATGTACACTGTTTTTCTGCAGTTCGATAACCACATACTTTCAGTTTCATCCAGGCAAATAGGACAAGCCTTGCCTCCTTTCGTACTATACCCCGACAAATTTCCATAGGCCGGGAAATCATTTTTGGTGCAAAATATCATGGCCCGCAACATGAAATTCTCTCGCTTATGTGCATCCCACACCCGCACCCCTTCGCTCCACAATTTATATAAGTTCTCGACTAACGGTGATAGAAACACGTCAATATCATTCCCGGGTTGTCTGGGTCCTGAAATTAATAACGACATCATGATGTACTTGCGCTTCATACATAACCAAGGAAGAAGATTGTAGATGCATAAAAGAACCGGCCAAGTGCTATGTCGACTGCTCATATTTCCGTGTGGATTCATACCATCCGTACTCAGCCCAAACCTTATATTCCTCACTTCGCCGCCAAACTCACCGAATGTTCTGTTAATGTTTCTCCATTGAATGGAATCAGCTGGATGTCTTAGTTTTCCGTCTTGTTTCCGACCTTCAACATGCCAACGCAAGTACTTCGCATCTTTCGGATTTGCAAACAGCCGTTTCAATCTGGGAATCATAGGCAAATACCACACAGTTTTGGCCGGAGGCCCTTTCTTTACCTCATCACATCCATTGTGATAAATTCTATCCCCATGCTTATACCGCGATGCACCGCATCTTGGACAAACATGCAAATCTTTGTAGTCGTTACGGTATAGAACAGAATCATTTGGGCATGCATGTATTTTTTCGATTTCCATTCCCAACGGACACAATAGTTTTTTGGCCTGGTAAACCGATCTTGGCAACTCATTTCCCTCTGGAAGCATGTCCGCTAAAAGATCTAATAGCGCCGTGAAACTCTTATCACTTCAACCGTTGCTTGCCTTCAAGTTATATAATCTCAACACAGAAGACAACTTTGTAAATTTTGCACATCCGGGGAACAAAGGCTTCTCAGAATCAACAATTAATTTCTCAAATTTAGCTAAATCGTTTTCGCTGTAGTCTTCTTCTACATCACGTAACATTTCATCTAAATTGTCGTCATCTACATGGACTTCCAAATGAACATTACCAATGTTCTGATCATGATCATCATTACTGCAATCCACTTCCGGGTGCTGCTGAGTGGTAGCGGTGCTCGTTTCCCCAAGATCTTCACTATGCCATATCCAACGGGTATAGCGTGCGTTAAAACCACGATGAATCAAATGACTCCTAATCTAATCAGAGTTGCCGAATCTTTTTAAGTTCATACAATCTATACAAGGACAATGCATATCTTTCTCTCCCTTCTTCGCCTTTTCTTGCTCAGCAAATTTAATAAACCCATTCACACCCTCCAAATACTCAACAGTAGTACGTTTTATTCCATACATCCAATATTCTCGGTCCATCTACAATTATTTCACAAAATTGACAAATTGAAATAAATAATTAATGACTCAAGGCATGCATATATGCATGAAACATCATCAATTAGCTAGGCCATATGTGTGTACAGCTGCTTAATTACATTAAATGGATATGTATGAAACCCTAATTAACTTGATGCATTAATTGGAAGAGCCAGCTAGCTAGCTGCTTAACTTCAGCAAGCTATAGCTAGCTAGCCAACCTAGCCTTCTAGCTAGTTTGGAGCTACATGTATCTAGTTTAATGAATTGCAAGTAGAGAGAGAGGGAGAATCTGAAAGTGTGATCGAGAGAGAGAGAGAGAGGTGATGAGAAGATGACAATACCGAGGGGGATGGAATTATCAACCTCTCAGCTAGCTTCTCCATATCACTCTAGCTTGGAGCGTGGATGCACGTACGGTAGAAATGATTCCAACATGCAGAGCGCAGAGCAGGGGTCGACCTAATTAAGTTGTACAATTTTACTATCGGTTCAAAATCACAAACCGATAGTAAAATAAGATCTCCACTGTCATAACAATTAGTTTATATGACGTCATTTTACTATCGGTTTGCTTTATATAACCGATATTAAATTGTACTCTATTATATCGGTTTGTACAGTAGTAACCGATAGTAAAAAGTTCGTAATTTCACTATCAGTTACGAAAGAAAAATCGATAGTACTATTTCATATATTATATCGGTTGGTACAGTACGAACCGATAGTATAAAGTCCGTAATTTTACTATCAGTTTCGAATGAAAAACTGATAGTACTATTTAATCTATTATATCGGTTCGTACAGTAATGACCGATAGTAAAATATGTTTGCATTTGACTAACAGTGTACCAGTGTCTAACCGATAGTAAAAAGCCTCTTCTCCGCCGCTATCGTCCTATTCTATCGGATTTTTGCCAGATTGCTTATAACCGTTAGAAGATATGGGTTAGTGGATTGCATTTCTGTAGTAGTGTTAGTCGAAAGTAGACCGGCGGGTGTTCGGGAAGCCTACCCAGTCAGCGTCGATGTAGGCAGTGAGCACATCGGGCGAGGAATCGTGCAATTGGAGACCGTGATCAATGGTACCTTTGAGGTAATAGGGTATCTGTTTGATTAGGTTGAGGTGCGGCTCCCATGGATCATGCATATGAAGGCACACTTGTTGGACAACGTAGGCAACATTTGGGCAGGTGAACATCATGTACTAGAGTGCACCGGCCAAACTGCCGTACTCCGTGGGGTTGTCGATGGGCACGCTGCTAGACGCCGGGAGCTTGGAGTGTGTGTCGATAGGCATGCAGCATGGATTGCAGTTGTGCATACTGGCACGGTTGAGGATGTCAAGGATGTATTGTTGTTGTGAGAGGATCATCCCATGAGGGGTGCGTGTAATAGAGACACCGAGGAAATGATGGAGCTTGTCGAGATCCTTGAGTGAAAACTCACGACTCAAGGCAGTGATGATCCAATGGAGAAGATCCGAGGAGGAGTTGGTAAGAATGATGTCGTCGACATAAAGCAAGAGATATGCGACGTGGGCGTTCCTAGAGAGAGTAAAGAGAGAGGGGTCGGCTTTGGAGCCAATGAAGCTGAACGAGAGAAGATACGAAGCAAACCGGTTGAACCATGTGCGCGGTGCTTACTTGAGGCCATACAACAATTTGTTGAGTCGACAGACTTGCTCAGGCTTAGAGAGATCAGTGAAACCAGAGGGTTGTTTACCATATACTGTCTCAGAGAGAGTGCCATGAAGGAAGGCGTTGTTGACATCCAATTGGTGCACCGCCCAGTCGTGAGAGAGAGCGATAGAAAGAACGGTGCGTATGGTGGCGAGCTTGACAACCGGGTTGAACGTCTCGTCGTAATCGACACCCAGCTGTTGAGAAAAACCACGAAGCACCCAACACGCTTTATACCAGTAAGGGATCTATCGGGTTTGAGCTTGTGGCAAAAGACCCACTTGCCAGACACAACATTAGAGCCAAGAGGTCAAGGAACAAGGTCCCATGTATGGTTGGTTTGTAGGGCGGAGAATTCATTGATCATGGCGGAGTGCCAATTAACATCTTTTAACGTGCCACAGTAGCTCTTGCGAATGGGGGAGAGGGTGTTGGTGTGGAGGTTAAGTCGCTGAATAGGCTTGTAATTGCCATCCTTGCCTCAAGTTACCATACAGTGCTCATTGATCGTAGGTGCAACCCGGGAAAGAGGTGGTGGCGACAGCATATAGACAGGCAGAGAGAGTGGTAGGGTGGGCGCAGCAGGCGTGGTAGGTGGGGTGGGTGGTCACTGGATTACCGAGGGAGGAAGGTTTGGCACCGGAGAGGAGGCAAAGGGAAAGGAATCCTCGTCAAAGGTAACATGACAAGATAGGATAATGCGATTTTCGTGGAGATCAAGACAGCGATAGCCTTTGTGGTTGGATGGATATCTGAGCAAGACGCACAGCGTGGAGCGGGGAAAGTTTGTGAGGAGCAGTGGTGGAGAGATTAGGGTAACACCTACAACCAAAGACTCGAAGATGCTCATCATGAGGAGTTTTCTGGTCTAGGGTTTTGGTAGGGTGCCGGTTGAGGAGATAAGTGGCAGTGCGGAGGGCCTCAGTCCAAGAAGTTGGTGGCATGCTTGCTTGGAAGAGAAGGGTGCGCAAGATGTCATTAGTGGAATGGATTACACGCTCAGCTTTGCCGTTTTGCTGAGACATGTGAGGACAAGACATGCGAAGGGTGATACCATGGTCGAGAAAGAAGAGACGCGCAGCGGTGTTGTCAAACTCGCGGCTGTTGTCAGACAGAATGCTCTTGAGAGTGGTACCGAATTATGTAGCAACGTAGGTGACAGAATGAGAGAGAGTGGAGAAAACATTAGATTTGAGATGTACAGGGAACGTCCAGAGATAGTGAGTATGGTCAAGCACGATGAGATAGTATTTATAACCAGAAATACTAGTGACAAGAGACGTCCACAAATCACATTGTATTAAATCAAAAAGCTTATTTGCTCAAGAAGTAGAGGAATCAAAAGGAAGTCTAACATGTTGGTCAAGTTGGCAAACGTGACAGATGAAAGAATCGATCACTTTATTACATCGAAGAGAAAACGAGCAAACTAAATGCTGAAGAGCATGGCGACCAAGATGTCTGAGGCGGCGATGCTAGAGCACAGTGGATGGAGAGGTGCTAGTGACAAGAGCAAAGGAAGAGGAGAACGCCGACGAATAGAGGATAGAGATCACCTTCACTATTGCACCTGACGATCACGTTCTTGGTTCGAAGGTCCTTACAAGGAGGCCAAAGGGATCAAATTCGACAAAACATGATTATCAATAGTAAACTTTAGAACAGAAATAAAGTTCTTGATGATGTGAGGAGTAACGAGAACATCATCTAGATAAAAGGAATGAGGAGTAGAGAGGGTAGTACAGCCGGTGTGGGTAATGGGAAGGAGGGAGCCATTGCCAACAATGATGCCGCTGGGGGTGGAGGGAGATGTGCATGAGTGAAGGAGAGTTTATCAGGCTCTGACATCATGTGCAAAGATGCACCCAAGTCCATGTACCAATCGCCGCCGAATGGTGGTGTCAAAGTCATGGTGTTGTTGTCACTGTTCTAAAAATCGGCAAAAATCGCCGATTAATCGGCGATTAGTATGTAGTCGGCGGCCCGCCGATTCGATTACAGGCGAATCGGCAGATTAATCGGTCAACGCGATTAATTGGTCAAAATCGGCAATTAATCGGGCAAAATCGGCAAAAATTGGCAATTGATCGGGAGTTCAGGATTCGGGATGTGATTTGAAGACGCGTGGAGAGAGGAATCGGGAGTTCTGTGTACCTGTGATTTGTGAAGCGAGGCTAGGTTAGACGCCGCCGCCGCCGGGATCGCCGCCACCGCCGGGAGTGCCACCGCCACCGCCCACTGGAGGTATCGCCATCCTCCCTCCTCTCCCCTTTGCTGCCGCCTCGAGCATCTCAGCGTAGACGAGGTGGAGAAGGAGCTCCTTCATCTTGCGGCGCGGGACGTCGGGGTCAGCGAGGCGGCGCTTGAGGTGTTCGAGGTCGCGCGAGACGATGCGGTCCTCCTCCTCCTTGGAGCGCGCCTCGCCGATGGACTTGACCAGGTCCAGGAACTCCTTCGACTGCCCCCACCCGCCCTGCGACCCCATCGTCAGCTCCCGCCCGAACGTGCGAAGCTGCTCCATTGCTGAAGCCTCCTCCGGGCGAGTGGGTGGGAAGAGGAGGAGGAGGAGATCTGGATCGGGCGAGTGCGGAGGGGGGCGTTGGGTTTCGAGGTGGGGTTGGGTTGGGGGAGGTCGAGATCGGTGATGCTGTATTTTTCTTTTCTTTTTCTTTTTTTCTAGTTTTCCATGTTTTGCAAGACAAGTTTCACGGAGGACTTAGCGCTGCACTTGTACACCTTAAACTAGGTTGGGTCCGCGTGTTACCATAGTTATTGAGAAAATAGATTTATAAATGAAGTGGTTCCAACTAAAGATTATGGACAAGAGGATGAAGATTAATGCTTGCTATCTTGCCTTAACTATTATCAATTTATCATGCTTGATATTTACTACTTTACTTTAATTTCTTATAGACTATTATTCAAATCTGCCGATTAGTATCCACCGATTAATTCCGATTAATCCCCGACTCAACCGATTAATCCCTAGTCCCCTGCTCGCCGACCGACTAGCGATTAGCGATTTCTGAAACCTTGGTTGTTGTTGATGAGAGACTGTTGGTCCCACGACGCCAACGCAGAAGAAGGCGTTGGCGACTGCCACAGCTGAGGATGCCATGGCATGTACTAGCTTGATTGTGATGGGAGCTGCATCTGCTACAATTGCATGGCGATGAACGCCTATTGCTGTGGCCCATTGGGACGCGAACCGAGAATGCCATGACCAAAATGAATTTTTGTGCAAGAGGAACAAAAATGTTAATTTTCTTCTTTTGTTTAATTCTTTGCTCCATGTCTTAATACATGTTTGTACTAGAATGAATGTGATTCTATAATTACTTTTACCCTTTCACCCAAAAAAAAATGGCATCAAATTCTATTTTAGAATAAATAGTAAATCGGTCAATTTTTGAAACCTCGATGAACATCAATTTTATCATCACAACTATCCTGCTTATCTAATTTTAAATTTGAATAAAAACTAAGCCAACCTATATATATAAAATACCAGTCCAGTCCAAGATGGCCGATAACTGGTGTATGGCCAATAATTGGTGGTGAACTGGCAAACCGTCATTTTGCAAGGATCTGAGTAAAATCTACAAAAGAAAAACTCTCAGCAAAGATTTAATGCAGCATCAGAGCATTCTTAAAAATTAAATAATTTTTAAATTAAAAGATAGCACTGGTGGGACAATAATTTATACTACTATTTTCTGTATGGACCAAATATTGTTAGATGTACACTTCAATCTTAAGATGTGCATGTAGGCGATAGTATTGCAATAGATAGACTTCCATCATGTCAAGCCAGCAGGACAATAGCATGACCATGGACTAGGATACAGCTTTGACCAACCGGCTCATTGATGAGTTTGCTCACTATAATTGCTTGGTACTTCTTGAAGAACATTGGCAATAAAATCGCATGTGACAGAGAAATCATAGTCCATCATAAAGGCTTCTTGAGGCAAATTGTAAAACACAAGAAATGCATCATTACCAGTTGTGTGTCAACTAGGATCTAGCTTTGGAACTTCATCCTATCTGTACAAAACGATATATAATCTGAAAGAATGAACAAATTGAAAGCAAAGACACAAGATATGCAAATAATTCAAATTTGAAACAACATATTACCATGCTATTCCTATGAATTTGGCAAACTAATAAGTTCGGTTTCTTGAAATATCAAAAATCAAAATCACATAGAATACTATAGAGTGTTGTGAGTCTGTTGATGGGGTAAGGGCGGGGAAAAATCCTAGTGAGTGGTAGGACTCCCACCCACCATCCCCACCCCGCTCCGTTACCCCGATCCGTTATCATTCCGAATTTAGACAATCTAAATTATATTACTAACTAACCACATAACACAATCCCTCAAACATGCTCCACAATAACTACTTTGATAGGCTGATTCTTGGCATGATTAGAGCAATGTTATACCTATTTATACCCAATTCCAAAACATGAAAGTTCACTTTAGTTCTAGTTCAATTTACAGCTAAGCAAAATATATAACATTAGAACAACAATAACATGAGATATTCAAAAACTCCAAACAAACACTTTGATGCTTGACCTTAGTACTTACTCAAATATCTCAGTATTTCAGTTCTAATTGTGCAGCGAAATTTTGTGTGTCAAGAAACAGATATGGCCAAGAAAGACGAAATTGGAACTCCAAGTCACGTTCTATGTCACCACCTTGATACACACTTGAAGCTTCCGAGACCAACTGCAACATAAAGGAGACGTAGCACTCACATTAGATCAGTATATTAAGTAAAACAGCATTTACAACCATCCTTATAGTGGTTTAGAAAAATATACCTTGGGAGGCACATAATGAAATTTCATGCAGAATCATATTACGCAACTCAGCTATAAATGTTCTAAATGGGTCATATCTAGGTAAATTGTGGTTTCGGCCCTTAGTTACTCCTAGAATCCACAGAGGCGTGCTTGATTTCCAACCAACTCTTTTATCTAGGCAATTCTGTAAATTTGATGCAGCTTGCTGGCTTGAAAGCTGACCCACTGGAACCTGACCTTGACCCCCTGCGAGCTGAACTTGCTGGCTTAAAAGCTGACCTTGCTGATTTTGAATTTGACCCACTGGAAACTGAAATGGCTTGTTGCACTGTGATAGAACATACATATTCAATGCAAGTACATTCTCAAATTTTTCCTGAACAGATAACATTGCACTATGTTTGAAAATATGTCTCCTGTGAATAAAAATGATATGTCATAATTTGCTATACAAAAGAAAGACAGAGTATTTAAAGGGGAAGATTAGAATAAACCCTTCCAAGTCGCCATTTGCCAACTTGGTGAAGAAGTCCTTAATTTCTATCATGGAAGGTTCATTTACATCAATTACTTGTAGAATAATATCTCCCAATCTACTCCAGTATTTCTTTTGTTTCTCCAGATTATCTGCAATTAGAGTAGAAGAAACAATCAAAAAGATCCCTCGAACCTATGGGGTTCGTAACTTTTAAATTTTTTACCTGTGAAAGAAAAGTTCCATATTTGGGCCCTCACAGATTTGTGTTCCCTGATGACAGCAATATGTTTTGGTTTTAGCTTGGGGCAATAAAAGTTACAGCTACGAAGTTCTAGTATGCCCCAAATGACATGTCTAACAACACAAAAAAATAATGTGAACATATTAGCAAATCAAAAAGTAAATTATAGTGACAACTAAGAATTATGTACATAACATACCCTAGCAGTCCAATAAATTCTTTAGTGAACCTGTTCATCTTGATCATCAAATCGTTCTTTTGGTCAATATAGTCAGCGAAGGTAGAGTCGAAGAAAGGAAATACCACAAAACTGTAGCCTGTATGTCGCCCCAACCCACACCCATATCCTAAACTTCTCATTACATATGGGCTGCTAACTAAAATTGATTGACAATAAATTGTTTCTGCAATTCCTTCATAGTAAGAATTGAAGGCTAGAATAGTTGTCTTCACATCCAACAAATTATCACTACCAGATCTCACAACACCCTCGTAGTAATTCAACGAATGATCAGAATGTCCGATCGTCCTTACCTTGGTGTCTGTTATAATGATCTCTATTTCCCCTAATGACTGGTAACAGAAAACATATTAGTGTCAGAAAATTAGTCAAAAAAAATTTAAGTAGAAACACTATATTAAAATATAACTAGAAAGGCACATTACAATTATATATATTCAAGCAATATAAGAAAATAATAAAAACATATGGTTAGGCATTTTACCTGACGCAAAATGGAATATCTACCAACTCGATCCATTCGACCATTTAGATTACACCTACAAACATTAAAACATATAGTTAAGATAACAATTTTTCGACATTATATATACTTAAAAATGCATTAATAGAAATGGTAGACCATGCAATTGCACAAAGAACCTGGATATCAGGCACCCATTCACAAGTACAAAAATAGTAACCAAGCACTTAATAAAAATCAAGTTAAGGGTCTTAGGACCTTAGATAATAACCTGCTCACTGCTGGCTTTGTCAGGTTCTGGGTCAGACACGTAGAGCTCCTGGTCAGCAAGTTCTTCCTTGGCCGAATCAAGTTGTTGAGTAAGGGTGAGTATTGGGTGCTTGGTAAGTCATAATGTATACTAATGCAATTTACAATCATGACAGAGTGATTGCTCAAGCAATAAGTTTTACATAGACATACATCATAGATGAACCAAATGGACTTAAGATAGTACTTAAAAGAAGTTGAGTGAATCACAAGTAATATTCGTTTAAGAGTATAGTCCTTATTTATCCTAGTAGATGAGGGGTCTTATCCACATCTTGTCGGGCATCTCAACACCACCCATGCTTTCTCACCCTCACCATCACAATCCTTAATTGAAATTTAAACCTTTGCTCACATTTTCCATGAAAAAGCCTTCGCTCTCACAATGTTTAACCCAAATTTTTAGCACAAGAACAATATAAATGAGGGAAAATTGATTATATGCCGCTGAAATTTGTCTGCCTTTTTTTTTACGGTCCACAATAAATGACCAAAATACTCCTGTTGGTCAACTTTAGTTATTTAAAATTTTGTTCTACTTTTTTTATTTAAAATCATGATTAAGTATAACTAAAGGAAACTGACCGGCTTATTTTGGTAATTTTACCATTATCAATCAAAGTGGCATATAACACTAGGAAAAATAAATCCAATCTTATATAGCAAAAGAGTCCAAACATCGGTTGCATATTGTATTAAGCACCAAAGTTCAAGGGAGAAAAATTAATTTTCCCTAAATAAAGTTAGGGCAACTTAGTAATTAAAGTTGTTTAACCTAGGGTGACAAGGCACAAATTGCTAGTTACCCAAGGGCGGTTCATCACAAGAGCATCGGTTGCTAGCTAAGCAAGTTGATTCTCAACATATTTGTACATTAACATATCATGTGTAATAATTTGAAACATGAAGTAGTATGCATTTGAAAATAACAGGGTCGATATGATCAAGTATTATGACTTGCCTTCTTCTGGATGAGCGTCGTCGTATGCGAGTGCTGCGGGATCTCCAAACTCTTCCTGCTCAAGACCTCCGAGAAAGCGACAACCAATCAAACAGAAGTATAAAGATGAAGGAAATAACAGGTGCAAGTGCGTGCGGTGTGGTCGAAAGTTAACAAACGGGTGCTGCCACCAGTTTTAAAATGATGTGCAAGGGCTCCCGACACTGAAAATGACATGCACAAGGATTTGGGTAGCCGGGAGCGACATGGAACAGGGGTGGACGAGGCGGCGAAGTGCCGCGGGTACCGACGGGCACACGGAGAGGGTCGCGATACGGAGCACGGCCGGGCGTGGCCACGGGCAGCAACGGGGCGGTAACGACTGCTGACGGAGGCGGAAAGGCGCCACCCTGCAACGGGCATGGACGGACGCGGCAACACGCTGCGGTGCCGCACGGCCGCGGACGCGGCAAGGCGAACGGGGCTCGGGCGGCCAGGCTCGAGTGGGCCGGAGCTGGGGAGGCCGGCTGGGGCCGGCGCACGGGCACCGGGCTGGACGAGGCGTGGGGCGGGGGTCGGCGGGAAGAAGCGAGAGCGAGGCCGGGGCACGGCACCAGGATGAGGACGTGGCTTCGCGCGCTGCTGGCGCCGGGATTCGGGCACAGGGTCGGGGCGAGGTGGCCGGCGACTCGAGGTCGGATAGCAGGGCCGGCGCGGGAGGGAGAGAAAGGAGGCGGAAGGAGAAGAAGAAGAAGAAGAGGAGAGGAAGGAAGAAGAAAGAAGAGGATAGAGGTGAGGAGAAGCACCCGTCGGCGGTGGGGCGGCAGCGGCGTTGGGGCGGCCGCGCGTGGCGTGGGCGACTAGGAGCTTGCGTGGGTGCACAGATTTCTTCCGATTTTAAAACGCCAAAGAAAAAGTACTCACCAATTTCTCTCTTTTTTTTTTGAAATTGCAAGGACCATCTCTTTTTTTCAAAAAAGTTTCACCGGCTCCCCAAACTTTATTTTTATGTCAATTAGCTCGGTATCTAAAAAATCGTTGCAACCAAACGCATTTGAGAGAAAAAAAGAATTTAGTATTTAATCAAAGTGAAAATAAATAATTATTTGTACATATTATTGACAAAGATTATTATTTAAGTTAGTTACCTATGCCTTTTAATAATCACAGAGGACCACATAGAAAGAATTGAGTTACATGTTTCTATCTTTCCATGGTTGTGGGAAACCATGGAGAGAGATCTAAGGTAGTTGGCTGTGTCTTTTCATGGTCATAGAGACCATGATGAGAGATTATGGGATGGACTACGATATTTTGGACATAACCCTTCACGGATGATTTTTACTCATGATTTTAATATTTGTTGATCCGATTGAAATATAGACCAAATGGGGCTATACTCAATCAAATTAGATGTGAAATATAGGATCTTACTCGGAATTACCGAAACTCAAATGATCGAAGACACAGTTCAAAAAAATAGCACAACTCTTTATTGTAAAGAGAAACTTGTACACATCGAACATTGATTGCACTCGATCTACGTCGATGAATTCTAAGAACTATGTATCTAAGACTTCGATGATAAACTAAAACTATTATAAAGTATTTGTAGTCCAATTGCTTGAGAACGTATCAAACTCGACAACCGACTATACCTAGTCATATCAGACTTGGTTATGTATTTTATTGGTTTCGACAATCGACCAAATAGAATAAGTTACTTGATAGGCGATCCATACTCGAACACGCCTGATTCGAACAAATGATTACCTTACTTTTGACCCGAGATCCTCCCAGATCATGACTCCCCTGTTTAAAAGGAGTCAACTCGTTAGTGACCAACTTGATCAAAACTGAAGATGTGGAAACTGAGACTGACCATCCTCACGGGTATATCACTTGGCTGCTCATGCACGTTGATCTTTCTGTCCCACCCAAAGACTCTCGTGTGCCGCTATGAATAGTTGTCATATTCTTTTCCAAAATCACATCTTCAAATAGAGGTGCCTCTCATTGATAAACCAAGTCTTCGACAGATTGTACTATGGTATCAGACTCATCATCTAGCATTGAGGGTTCGAAGAGTTTAAGATGTTCAACATTGACAACCGAGTAAATATTCATGTATGGAGGTAACTCGAGCTAACAAGCATCAATACCAATTTTCCACAAAATCCGAAAAGGACCATAACAAATTAGTTTAAACATTTTACCTTCACCTTTAAGCCTCTCCTTACTCAAATATAGCCAAACCATATCACCTCCTTGGAATTGAGCCTCAACTCGACGTCATTCATGTCATGTCTTGTACTTGAGCTGAGTTTTAAGCAAGTTGATATGAGCACACTGGTGAAGGACGCGTTCACGGAGGGTGGCCCGATCTTTACAACATAAAATTTGGATAACTAGTACCTGAAGATACTTGGATAGCTAGTATGATCTGACGAAACGAGATAGCCAACCACTTGTAAAATAAGGATCTGCATATCAAAGAATTTGTCCAACCATACTATGAATTATCTATCCACACGGCCACGCACGGAGTTGGTACACAAATAGAGTGATCACAAAGATCGTTCGAGCAATTCTGGAGAAAATCACAAGAATAAAGGATGAAGAGATTCGACTCTCAACTAAAACAAAGGTTTCAATCTAAAAATATCAATATCAATATCTTATGTCTTATGTTAAAAACTATGACCATGCCCCCTCTTTATAGAGGGTGTTATTTACAAACGATAAAAGGTTGAAACTAGAATTCTAATATGAATCTAATTCAAAATGGAATAAAAATCCTAATATACTATAAAGATGAAAGAAGTCCAGAATCAGTCTTCTCAGATTCGGACTGGACTTTCTCCTTCTGCGCAGTCATTACACTTTTGGGTCTCCTGGTTGCATACGACATAAGAATTTAATGATTCTTGATTTGTTGAAATTCTCTTTTTAATTTCTTTCCAACAAGTACCCACACGATCAAATTGGACATTTGAGCTGAGAATGGTGCTTGGTCGAAATTCCTGGTCGAACGTCGGACTGTCACTTGATTGATAGACTGCATGCCGAGTAGAGTTGTTTTAGTTACAGAGGTTGCAATCCTTGACAAAATCAAGTGATCTTGAGCTTGTTGGAAAGATCAGAAAATCCTCTTCCTACTTAGTAGATGTACAACTAGATTCAATGAAGTCCTTCCTATTATGCTCTCCCTCTCTATTTCTGATCAATGTTAAACAAGAGTTATTAGATAGTAGCATATTCTCATCATACTTTAATTCTTTAAGGAACAAAGTCACCTGTTGATTTAGTTGTCTGGTCTTCGCTTGAGTGATTGGTCCTGTATGTTCCTCTGGTCGAGTGCTAATGCTAGAAATGTCCTCATCATTCTCCCCCTCTTGAAAAGGATTCGTCCTCGACTCTGAGAGCGTAGAATCGAAGAATGGAGAAAGATCCAAAACATTGAATGTAGCACTGACTCCATATTCCTCTAATAGCTCTATTTTGTAGACATTATCATTGATCTTCTCCAAAAATTTAAAGGTCTATCTCCACGTGGCATTAGCTTTGATTTGCATTGTTTGGGAAATCCATCCTTTTGCAAGTGTAACCATACCAGATCACCCGGTGAAAACACCATCTTCCTCTTGTTCTTGTTTCCCCTGGTCGCATATTGCTTGGTCATCTTCTCAATATGTTCCTTTGTCTTTGCATGGAGGTTCTTCACGTATTCAGCACGCTTAGACGCATCCATGTTTATTTGTTCTGGCATAGGCAGAGGCAACAAATCAATAGGAGTAAGTGGTTTAAAACCATAAACAATTTCAGAAGGACAATTTCAACACTTGTCTACTTTCGAAATAGTCAGGTCGAATGTAGCGCTCTGTTGTATGCAAACTCTACGTACGGCAAACATTCTTCCTACTCTTTCAAGTTCTTCTTGATGATCGTCCTTAGCATGGTCAACAATATACAGTTGACGAACCCAGTCTGTCCATCAATTTAAGGATGGCAAGTAGTAGAAAATAAGAGTTGTGTACCTAGCTTACCCCATAGTGTTTTCCAAAAGTAGATCAAGAATTTGGCATCTCTATCTGAAACAATAGTGCATGGCATGCCATGCAAGCGAACAATTTCTCGAAAAAATATGTTAGCAATATTTGAAGCATCATCGCTCTTGTGACAGAATAAATTGTGCCATTTCAGAAAACCAATCAACGACCATGAACACCGAGTCACTTCCTCCCTTAGTGCTAGACAATCCTAAAATAAAATTGTCGACGATTGGAACCCTGGGGTCTTTCTGTCGAACTTATGCAAAGAAAAATGTGATGAAGAAAGGAGTCAATCAGACAAGTTCTCAAGGTATTCAAAGTATCTATGAATCTAAGAAATGAGAGAATTATCCAGGTTCGGACCCTTGTAACTGAGTAATAACCCTACATCCTGTGGATTTGACTATGTGGGAAAAAAGATTATGAGGGTTGATTACAATGTGTGTAGCTAGCTAATTCTATCTGGTTAAGGCTAGTCTTCTCTATAGTCGATCATCCTCTCCTTGAAGGCCTTCTTATATTTTCCAAAGAGGTCGTCAGTTGTTCCCCTGAAGGCATGCCCCATGATCTCTCTTAACCATCCGAAAGTGGGAGCTGTGAGGTCGTGGGTACATGGCGGTTTGGCAGTCTTGACTCGGTCGTCGTGGAACTACTTCATCGTATTAACCTTCTTTGATGGTTATCTTGTCAGGGACTTATGATTATCTCTGAGTCATTCACAAGAATCAAGGTGAAGTGATGGTAAAAGGTGGTCGCATACTACTGCGGCCACGATAATGAGATTAATCACTACTACAGAAGTGCATTCCACTAACCCATATCTTCTAACGGTTATAAGCAATCTGGAAAAAATCCGATAGAATAGGACGACAGCGGCGGAAAAGAGACATTTTACTATCGGTTACACACTAGTCCAACGTTAGTGAAATGCAAACATTTTTTAATATCGGTCATTACTTTACAAACCGATATAATATATTAAATAGTACTATCGGTTTTCCATTTTTAACTGATAGTAAAATTACTCACTTTGTACTATCGGTTATTACTGTATCAACCGATATAATATATTAAAATAGTACTATCGGTTTTTCATTCGTAACTGATAGTAAAATTACGCACTTTATACTATCGGTTCATACTATACCAGCCGATATAATATATTAAATAGTACTATCGGTTTTTCTCGTGTAACTGATAGTGAAATTACTGACTTTTGACTATCGGTTCATATTGTACCAACCGATATAATATATTAAATAGTACTATTGGTTTTTCTCGCGTAACTGATAGTGAAATTACTGACTTTTTACTATCGGTTCTTACTGTACTAACCGATATAATATAGTAAAGTTTACTATCGGTTATATAAAACAAACCGATAGTAAAATGACTTCATATAAACTAATGGTTATGACAGTGCGGACCTTATTTTACTATCGGTTTGTGTTTTTGAACCGATAGTAAAATTGTACAACTTAATTAGGTCGACCCTTGCTCTGCGCTCTGCATGTTGGAATCATTTCAGCCGCGCACGACTCCAAGCTAGAGTGATCTGGAGAAGCTAACTGAGATGTTGATCATAATTCCATCCCCTTCGGTATTGTCATCTTCTCATCACCTCTCTCTCTCTCTCGATCACTCTTTCATACTCTTCCTCTCTCTCTACTTGCAATTCATTAAACTAGATACATGTAGCTCCAAACTAGCTAGAAGGCTAGGTTGGCTAGCTAGCTATAGCTTGCTGAATTTAAGCAGTTAGCTAGCTGGCTCTTCCAATTAATGCATGCATCAAGTTAATTAGGGTTTCATATATACAAATCCATGTAATGTAATTAAGCAGCTCATGTACACACATATGACCTAGCTAATTATGTTTCATGCATATATGCATGCCTTGAGTCATTAATTATTTATTTGAATTTGTCAATTTTGTGAAATAATTGTAGATGGACCGAGAATATTGGATGTATGGAATAAAACGTACTACTGTTGAGTATTTGGAGGGTGTGAATGGGTTTATTAAATTTGCTGAGCAAGAAAAGGCGAAGAAGGGAGAGAAAGATATGCATTGTCCTTGTATAGATTGTATGAACTTAAAAAGGTTCGGCAACTCTGATCAGATTAGGAGTCATTTGATTCGTCGTGGTTTTAACGCACGCTATACCCGTTGGATATGGCATGGTGAAGATCTTGAGGAAACGAGCACCGCTACCACTCAGCAGCACCCGGAAGTGGATTGCAGTAATGATGATCATGATCAGAACATTGGTAATGTTCATTCGGAAGTCCATGTAGATGACGATAATTTAGATGACATGTTACGTGATGTAGAAGAAGACTACAGCGAAAACGATTTAGCTAAATTTGAGAAATTAATTGTTGATTCTGAGAAGCCTTTGTTCCCCAGATGTGCAAAATTTACAAAGTTGTCTTCTGTGTTGAGATTATATAACTTGAAGGCAAGCAACGGTTGGAGCGATAAGAGTTTCACGACGCTATTGGATCTGTTAGCGGACATGCTTCCAGAGGGAAATGAGTTGCCAAGATCGGTTTACCAGGCCAAAAAACTATTGTGTCCGTTGGGAATGGAAATCGAAAGAATACATGCATGCCCAAATGATTGTGTTCTGTACCGTAACGAGTACGAGGATTTGCATGTTTGTCCAAGATGCGGTGCATCGCGGTATAAGCATGGGGACAGAATTTATCACAATGGATGTGATGAGGTAAAGAAAGGGCCTCCGGCCAAAACTGTGTGGTATTTGCCTGTGATTACCAGATTGAAACGGCTGTTTGTAAATCCGAAAGATGCGAAGTACTTGCGTTGGCATGTTGAAGGTCGGAAACAAGACGGAAAACTAAGACATCCAGCTGATTCTATTCAATGGAGAAACATTAACAGAACATTCGGTGAGTTTGGCGGCGAAGTGAGGAATATAAGGTTTGGGCTGAGTACGGATGGTATGAATCCACACAGAAATATGAGCAGTCGACATAGCACTTGGCCAGTTCTTTTATGCATCTACAATCTTCCTCCTTGGTTATATATGAAGCGCAAGTACATCATGATGTCGTTACTAATTTCAGGACCCAGACAACCCGGGAATGATATTGACGTGTTTCTATCACCATTAGTCGAGGACTTACATAAATTGTGGAGCGAAGGGGTGCGGGTGTGGGATGCACATAAGCGAGAGAATTTCATGTTGCGGGCCATGATATTTTGCACCATAAATGATTTTCTGGCCTATGGAAATTTGTCGGGGTATAGTACGAAAGGAGGCAAGGCTTGTCCTATTTGCCTGGATGAAACTGAAAGCATGTGGTTATCGAACTGCAGAAAAACAGTGTACATGGGTCACCGCAGATTCCTTCCGATGCATCACGCCTACCGTAAGAAGAGGAAGTCATTCAATGGGAAGCCTGAGAAAGAATCAGCCCCAGTGTTTGTGACTAGTAAGGAGCTTTACTTGCGCGTGAAGGACATCAAAGTTGAGTTCGGTAAATGTTCTAAACTTCCAGGAAAAAATGTTTGGAAGAAGTGATTGATTCGTGTAACCTGACGAACCGATGGCGCCAACCACTGTCAATACAACAACCTGTAACAAAAGAATTCGCCCAACCACACACTTTGATCGTTATCTACTTGACCACGCAAAAGTAGATGCACTGTTCTTGCAATCAACGAAGAAATTACAAGAACAATGGTAAAGAGAATAACTCTCAATTCTAGGCGGTGGCTTATGAGCACAAACCCTAGAACAAGAGCAAAAGCTTCTCTGAAAATATTTGTGTATTCAATTCGTGGTTGTCAAAACTATGACCATGCCTCTCTTTTATAGAGGGTGTTATTTACAAAAGATAGAATGTTTAAAACCAGAATTCTAAACTAATTTGAAACATAATAGAATCCTAACAAACTATAAAATGAAATTCCCGAGCTACTTTTCACGGATCCGAACAGGACTCTTCCCTCTCATACACTAGCCATTTTTTTGGGTCTCTTGGTTGCATACGGTGTTGGAATTCCATGATTCTTGATGCGTTTGAAAGCTCTTTCGATTACCTTTCCAACAAGTGCTCACACGACCTACTTGGACATCTGTACTAAAATTGGCGCTTGGTTGAAGTCGCTGAACAATTATGCTTGATCGGCAGACTGGATGGTCCTCAGGTTGCGACCATGTGTCTTCAGGCTTGATCGGCTACGACCTTGAGCAATGCTGATTATGCGCAGAGTTCTTTTGATCGAGAGCAAAGTTCTTATGATCGATCGTTGATGCGAAGGATGTCCTCATCATACTCCCCTTCTTGAAAAGGACTCGTCCTCGAGTCCGACTGTGTAGAACCAAAGGACGGAGAAAGGTCTGAAACGTTGAATGTGGTGCGAAAGATGTCCCCATCAAGGCTCCAGGAATGAGGGCAATTTTTTTTTTGGCTTTTTGGTGTATAGGCTGAAAACAGATCTAAACTAAGGGATAAATAATCCTACCGTGTAAACTGAAGCTCTGATACCAAGATGATACGGGGTGCCCGATCTTCACGACGTAGGATCGTTGATGCGAAGGATGTCCTCATCAAGAAGGAAGCGATCAAACCTTCGGAGACGAAGAAGAAGGCGTTGGCTTTCAAAGCCGGCTCCAAAAACGACTAAAGCGATGGTTCCTCCGACGAAGATCTACATCTTATGGTAAAGAACACTCAAAAACTTCCCGCAAGTTACACAAGAAGGGTGTCAACATCAACACATGACCAAAGGGGCCAAAGCAATCAAACTTCAAGGACATCATATGCTACGGATGTCACGAAAAGGGACATATAGCATAGAGATGTCAGAACAAGAACAAGACTTGGAACAAGAAAAAGAAATTATTCAAAAAGAACAATGATGCAACCAAAGAAGCCTGCTTCGGAGAATTGATGTCCGAAGGAGAGAGCTCCGATTCCGACTCTAACGATGAAGAAGGTTGCTCCAAGAAGCTAGCCGGACTAGCTCTCAGCAACATTTCTACTAGTCCATCCCTTTGTCTTATGGCTAAAGGTGATGAAAAGGTACATTCTAACGATCCTACATATGATGAACTAGTTGAAATGATCACTAAATTGAATAAAGTTTTTGGGATCACTAAGAAGAAGTATAAAGCGCTTAAAGAAGAGCATTCTTCTCTACGCACTCAATACTCAGAACTAAAAGATTCTTATGAAAGTCTGCTCATTAAAGATATTACTAATGATCCATCTAAAGTAGATGTAGCTATCTCATGTGATCTAGATTCATCTGATGCTATTCCTACTATTAGTCATAATTCTTTTGATTTACCATACGCTTCAATCTTAAATGAGCATAATGAACTTAAGGCACAAATTGAGAAACTTGGAAAATGTTTAGAAAACTGCTACAAAGGAAAAGTATCTCTTGATCTTATTCTTAGAAAACAAAAATGCTCATTTAGAAAATGAGGACTAGGATACTTTTCGAAGAAAGGAAAGAAACCAAATACAAAAAATGTTTTTGTAAAAATATGCAACACATTTTGCTTTAGATGCCATGAAACTGATCATTCGCATGAAGCATTTCCTTTAATGACTCCAAACTACTTTGATACTTGCTACATGCTTCAACGGTCAAAGAAAGGATATGCTATAGCAAAGTTTGTTGGCGCACCCATGCTAAATAAAAAGAAGAAATAAATTTGGGTGCCCAAAACTTTGATTCCTAACATCGAAGGACCCAAAAAGATTTGGGTACCTAAAAAGACTTGATTCTTTTATTTATGCAGGTGAACTACAAGACCGGTGGGAAACATTGGGTGCTAGAGAGCGGATGCTCTGAACATATGACCGGCAACAAGAAATTGTTCACCTCATGAGAAGACAACTCAAGCGAAAATCAAAAGATCACCTTTGGCGACAATCGTCAAGGAAATGTGGTAAGCTTGGGTAAAATTGCAATATCCAATGATCTCTCTATTTCGAATGTTTTTCTTGTTGAATCTGTGAATTTTAATTTGCTTTCCGTTGCACAAATTTGTGATCTTAGATTTTGTTGCACATTTTATCCTAAAAAAGTTTTAGTTGAAAGTTTAAAAGATGACTCTTTGATTTTCAAAGGCTTTCATTTTGGAAATCTTTATGTGGTTGATTTTCATTCTAAAGATGCTTCTCTTTCAACATGCCTTGTCTCTCAAACAACAAAAGGTTGGTTATGGCATAAAAGGCTTGCACATGCTTTATTCGGCCCCTTCCAGCTCTATCACATCGCTGGCTTACGCCATGATGTTGACCTGGCTCTTAGGATCCTAAGTCTCACTTTGGTCCCTATGATTGGAGACAGAGCCAGAGTCACCTACCTTGCCCTCTATGTCTTTATTTCCATCTTTCAGGAAGAGCCCTTTGACGTTGCTGATCTTATCATAGTGAGATTCAACACGTCCTTCTTTCTCTGCACTGCCAACTGGTGTATGCTCCATACATCATGGCGGTGCTTCTTCACATTTGGGCTGTCGACTCTGAGCTCCCATGGTCCCATCATCCCCTGCTGTTCTACCCTCTGAGCCAAGTAGACAGGCGTCTTGGTGCTCGCCCTGCAGCTGCAGCTAGTCCTACCTCTTCTGCATCTGATGATGATGCTGCTGGGGAGTCGGGCGATGTGGCTGTAGGACAGGCACCGGATCCTGCACCTACTGGAGACAGGAGCACCGGATCTTCTTTACTCTCTCAGCTTCAACAGGTCATCCAAACCCAGCAGTAGATCCTCAGCACCCAGGCGAAGCACCACCAGATTCTGCTTCGTCTACTTGCCCAGCAGGAGGAGATTCTGAGTTGCTTGCTTGGATCAACTGTGTCTGTCCCTCGAAAGATGGCTCACCAGCGTCTTCTTCTCCGGGATCTGCTTCAGGCCCTGCTGCTCTAGCTCCTACGGCACCAGCTTCTCCAGCTCCGATCGCTACTCCTCCAGTTTCACTAGCCGTCAACTCGACTGGATCTCCCGTAGGCTCCGGAGATACAGCAGTCCTCGGCTTCTCGGATGATGATGAGCCTTAGGCTTTTTATGTATTAGCTCCCTTTTTGTGCTTGATGCCAAAGGGGGAGAATTATTATGTCTTTATGTTTTGGATATGACTTTTATGTTGTTATTGGACGAGCTTATATTTATGTTGAATGTTTGGATTTTATATGGACATTATGGTTTATGCATGTATATCTTTTGGGTCTGATTAATATGTTTATGGTTATCTATCCTATTGTATGATGTATGGATGATTGACCATGTTATATCTGATGTTTGGAATTGACAGAATTATGGTGATTCATATTACCTTTGATATCATGCATACACTCAGGGGGAGTCAGGGGGAGTTATTCATTTGTGGTATTATTTTATTGAACACTTGTTGGCATCAATCATCAAAAAGGGAGAGATTGTTGCATCTAGGCCATTATGCCTGATTTTGATGATTAATGAAAAACAAATGTTTCATACTAATTGTGCTTTTGAGACAATTGATACAGAGCCTATTTGGAAAAACGTACAAGATGATCAAGATGAACCAATATGAAGCACAAGTCGCAAAGTACAAAGACGAGACGCAAATCGCAAACATGAAGTTGCAAAGGACCTGAGGTAAAGTCTATGTTTATTTTTACTGATCTCGGTGTTTGGAGTATGATCAATTTAGGAACTTTTTTCTTAGTTTTAATCGTACTATAAAGAGGGGTTGCAAGTCCTCTCTACATTTCCAGCATAAACTGAGAAACTATTACTACTACAGAAATGCAATCCACTAACCCATATCTTCTAATGGTTATAAGCAATCTAGGAAAAATCCGTTAGGGTACGATGAACATGGGAGAGAATAGGCTTTTTACTATCGGTTATGTTCTAGTGCATAGCAAACAATTTTTACTATCGGTTAGTACTGTACCAACTGATATAATAGATAAACTTGTACTATCGGTTTGTCCTTCGTAACAGATAGTGAAATTGCGGAAATTTTACTATCGGTTAGTACTGTACCAACCGATATAAGAGAGGAAATTGTACTATCGGTTTGTGTTTCGTAACTGATAATGAAATTACGAAATTTTTACTATCAGTTATACTGTACTAACCGATATAAGAGAGTAAATTTTACTTACCGTTTGTTTTATATAACCGATAGTAAAATGACGTTAGTGGAGACCTTTAGAAGAGAGAAAAGTTTACTATCAGTTGTGGTTTTGAACCAATAGTAAAATTTATTTATCTCGACCCTTGCTCTGCATCCTCGATCATTTCTACTGTACGTGCATCTACGCTCCAAGCTAGAGTGATCTGGGGAAGCTAGCTGGGAGGTTGATAATTCGATCCCCCTCGGTATTTTCATCTTCTCATCACCTCTCTCTCTCTCTCTATCACTCTTTCACACTCCCTCTCTCTACTTCCAATTCATTAAACTAGATACATGTAGCTCCAAACTAGCTAGGAGGCTATAGGTTGGCTAGCTTGCTGAAGTTAAGCTAGGAATGATTTATGGATGAAGTTAATAAACTAGCTAGCTGGCTCTTCCAATTAATGCATCAAGTTAGGGTTTCATATATATCCATTTAATGTAATTAAGTAGCTGTATATATACATATGGACTAATTGATGATTTTTCATGCATCCATGCCCTGAGCCATTAATTATTTATTTCAATTTGACAATTTTGTGAAATAATTGTAGATGGACCGAGAATATTAGTGTATGGAATAAAACGTACCACTGTTGAGTATTTGGAGGGTGTGAATGGGTTTATTAAATTTGCTTAGCAAGAAAAGGCGAAGAAGGGAGAGAAAGATATGTATTGTCCTTGTACAGATTGTATGAACTTAAAGAGATTCGGCAACTCTGATCAGATTAGGAGTCATTTGATTCGTCGTGGTTTTAACGCACGCTATACTCATTGGATATGGCATGGTGAAGATCTTGAGGAAACGAGCACCGCTACCACTCAGCAGGACCCAGAAGTGAATTGCAGTAATGCTGATCATCAGAATATTGATAATGTTCATTTGGATGTGCATGTAGATGATGACAATTTAGATGAAATGTTACGTGATGTTGAAGAAGATTACAGCGAAAATGATTTTGGTAAATTTGAGAAATTAATTGTTGATTCTGAGAGGCCTTTGTTCCCTGGATGTGCAAAATTTACAACGTTGTCTTCTGTGTTGAGATTATATAACTTGAAGGCAAGCAACGGTTGAAGCGATAAGAGTTTCACGGCGCTATTAGATCTTTTAGCGGACATGCTTCCAGAGGGAAATGAGTTACCAAGATCGGTTTATCAAGCCAAAAAACTATTGTGTCCGTTGGGAATAGAAATTAAAAAAATACATGCATGCCCAAATGATTGTGTTCTATACCGTAACGACTACAGGGATTTTGCATGTTTGTCCAAGATACAGTGCATCGCAGTATAAGCATGGGGACTGAATTTATCACAATGGATGTGATGAGGCAAAGAAAGGGCCTTCGGCCAAAACTGTGCGGTATTTGCCTGTGATTCCTAGATTGAAACGGCTGTTTGCAAATCCGAAAGATGCGAAGTACTTGCGATGGCATGTTGAAGGTCGGAAACAAGACGAAAAACTAAGACATCCAGCTGATTCTATTCAATGGAGAAACATTAACAGAACATTCGGTGAGTTTGGCGGCGAAATGAGGAATATAAAGTTTGGGCTGAGTACGGATGGTATGAATCCACACGGAAATATGAGTAGTCGGCATAGCACTTAACCGGTTCTTTTATGCATCTACAATCTTCCTCTTTGGTTATGTATGAAGCGCAAGTACATCATGATGTCGTTACTAATTTCAGGACCCAAACAATCCGGGAATGATATTGACGTATTTCTATCACCGTTAGTCGAGGACTTACATAAATTGTGGAGCGAAGGGGTGCGGGTGTGGGATGCACATAAGCGAGAGAATTTCATGTTGCGGGCCATGATATTTTGTACCATAAATGATTTTCCGGCCTACGGAAATTTGTCAGGGTATAGTACGAAAGGAGGCAAGGCTTGTCCTATTTGCCTCAATGAAACTGAAAGCATGTGGTTACCGAACTACAGAAAAACAGTGTACATGGGTCACCGCAGATTCCTTCCGATGCATCACGCCTATCGTAAGAAGAGGACGTTATTAATGGGAAGCCTGAGAAAGGATCAACCCCAGTGTTTGTGACTGATAAGGAGCTTTACTTGCATGTTAAGGACATGAAATGTTCTAAACCTCAAGGAAAAAATGTTTGAAGAAGAGATCAATTCTTTGGGATATGCCATATTGGAAGCACTTACAAGTTCGACATTGCATTGATGTCATGCACGTAGAGAAAAATGTTTGTGACATTTTGATTAGTTTGTTGTTGAACATTCTGGGAAAGACGAAAGATGGCATCAACGTTCGCCGTGACATGCTCGAAATGGGCATAAGGACTGAGCTTGCACCATTGGAGAAGGGAAAGCATACATACCTCCCTCGGGCTTGCTATACTTTGTCAAAAAGAGAAAAAACAGAACTCTGTTAGTGCCTATATGGTGTCAAAATTTCATGCGGGTATTCTGCAAACTTGAAAAAACTTGTGTCCATGAAGGATTTGAAACTGGTTGGTATGAAGTCCCATGATTATCGTGTACTGATGTCACAAATGCTTCCCATTGCTATCAGATGCATTCTCCCAGTCAAAGTGCATTCTCCCAGTCAAAGTCAGAGAGACAATTACAAAGCTATGTTATTTCTTCAACACAATATCTGGTAAGGTAAGTGTGTACTCCTAGCAAGTTAATTAGCTCCATTCGTGGAACTTGTCAGATTCTTTAGATCTAAATATTTGCTGCAACTGTATCCTTACAGGTAATTGATCTAGATGGATTGAATGATTTGCAACGCGATGTGACTACAACTCTTTGTCAGCTGGAGATGTATTTCTCTCCATTTTTTTTTGATGTTATGGTTCATCTAATTGTTCACCTTGTTAGAGAAATTAAATTTTGTGGACCCGTGTTCCTGTGCTACATGTATCCATTTGAGAGATTTATGGGTATCTTGAAGGGATATGTAAGGAATCGACATCGGCCTGAGAGTAGTATCATTGAAGGTTATGCCGCCGAGGTGATTGAATTTTGCACCAACTATATGGCCGGGGTTGACCCAATTGACGTTCCTACATCCCGGCATGAGGGCAGGCTTCAGGGCATTGGAACGATTGGATTCAAAGCAGTCGTCCCCTCTAGTGAGCTATATGCAAAAGCCCTTTTTTCGGTCTTACAGCACATGATGGGGGTGGAGCCATACATACACGAGCACAAGGAAATGTTACAGAAAAAAAATCCTTCGAAGCCAGAGATTTGGGTCACCAGAGAACATAACAGGAAGTTTGCTGGGTGGATCGAAAATAGAGTCCTGCGAGCTTTTGAGGGCAACGTAGATGAAGCTGTTTCTTGGTTGGACAGAGGGCCTAGATTTACTGTAGGAACTTGGCAGGGTATGACATCAACGGCTATTCATTTTACACAAGAACTCATGACGAGAAGAGTTTTATGCATGTAGTGGAGTGACACTACTTGCTATTTCAGAGAATGCCAGGGCAGTAAGGGCACTCAACTCATATTACGGTGTTATTGAGGAAATATGGGAGCTCGATTATGCATTACTTAAGATTCCTTTGTTTCGATGCCAATGGGTCGAAATCCCTCGAGATGTTAAAATTGACAATTTTGGGTTTATTCTCGTCGATCTCAGTAGAGTTGCACACCAAGACGATTCATTTATACTTGCTGAGCAAGCCACACAGGTGTTCTACATTGTTGACCCAGCCAATCCAAAGTTTCACGTTGTCCTTCACAGTAAGAGACGTATTGTTGAGGTCGAAGATGTTGTGGATGAAGAAGAGTATGATCAGTTTGACGGACTACCTCCATTTTTAGATGGAATTCTTCGACCTGTCCTTACCGATGATGATATTGTCGAAACAAATTACTTGCGAGACGATCACGAAGAAGGATTATGGGAGGACAACCATTCTTGACTAATTAGCAATATGTAAGTGACGTATATTACTTTGATCTTTAATCGAAGAATTGATATAAATACTGATCATGTTGTGAAAATTGTGATTACTGTCGTTGTACACCTAGTCATGTGCCTATTCATTGTCAAATCATTTTTCAAAAATTCTTTGGGAAAACATACGTGATGCATCGAGAATCATTTCTACAAATTTTCATTTCAATTGGACTTGATTTGAGCAATAATTGATTCTTTTCACAAATCAATATGAAAACTGCAAAGTTCAGATTCCTCATAGTTTTTGATTGATTTGTCATTTTCATATCTCCATCTTGACTGGCTATTCGAAGAAAGTTTCTATATGCATGATTCTTTATGTTCCATGATTGGTCTTTTCTGTTAATTTATTTCAAAATTATTGGAAGTCATTTGCATGGGGTTTCATGTTTTTTGTAAGTACGAAATGATGTACTGAAACCCATCTGTAATTGTTCTCAGGAAAACACTTTAGGGTCACTAACATTGTATTTTACTATCAGTTTAAATCTACAAACCGATAGGAATTTAATATCTAATATCGGTTTCTTGTTCCCAACCGATAGTAATACATCCCTACTGATATTGTGTTGTATATGCCTGATTATTTATCTTCTATGATTGGTCTTTGCTGTTAATTTATTTCAAAATTATTGGAAGTCAATTGCATGGATTTTTAGGTGTCTTTACAAGTACAAAATGATTTACTGAAACACACCTGTAACTGTTTTTAGGAAAAACTCTAAGTACTAGTGCCATTGTATTGTACTATCGGTTTTAATTGCCAAACCGATAGGTATTTAATCACTTATATCGGTTTCTTTTTACCAACCGATAGTACTAGACTTCCATTGTATTCGTTTATTGTTAGACCGTGGATTTAACATCATTAGTACCTTTTGAGTTAATTTACTATCAATTTTTATTAACGCACCAATAGAAATTTTAATTTCTGATATCGGTTACTTAATATTAACCGATAGGAATATAAACATTCTGATATTGGTTACTTAATTTTAACCGATAGTGAAACACAATGGCAGTACTCCAAACCCTAACTACCATTTTATTTTACTATCGGTTTTAGTTGTCAAGCCGATAGTAACTTTAGTGTCTTATATCAGTTTATTATTATTAACCGATAGTAAAGACCCCTCTATTAGGTTAAACTCGCGGGATTTTCCCTCCAGTCCAACCGATCACATTTCCAAATAAGTGTGTACTCGCGCACGGAAAACCCTAGCCTCCCCGACGTTCCCTTTTTCTCTCCTGCACCACCATTGCCGCTCACATTTGGGTTCTCCGCCGCTGTCGGCCACTACATCGCGCCATCGTAGGCCACTCCACGAACGACTTGTAAGTGTTCTTTACCAATCCAATTATAATTGATCTTGCTGCTTGCGTGAATTTCTTAAATTTATATCGAATTGTTCATATGTGATTGAATGTATAACAAATATAAAACTAGATAAAAAGTGCATGAATTACAAACGTGATAGATATGAGAATTGCAGAGTTGATGAACATGCATCACTAAGAATATTTCATTATGTAGTCGTCCTCTATCAGTTTTAATTGTCCAACTGATAGGAAAATTATATCTTTGAGTGCACGATACCTATATTGGTTTCTTATTTTGAACCGATAGTAAAAGACCCTGATAAGCCACAAAATCATGAGAAGTCTGAATTTTCTGTTAATTATTTCCCATTTTATATTTTTCATCTGAAATTTTGGTTCATCTAAATTTCCTAAAAAATTCTTTATTTTTCTTGGCTATGATATTAGATTTGCTTAGAGTCTTGAGAAATTTGCCTGAATGTTAAAGATTGACTTGTTTAGTTTGTGATGAGCTAATAAGACATTGGTGCTTATCAAAACTTATAAAAACTTGCAAAACAATGATCAGTAATTCCCCATGCTCAATCCTACCGTTGATGCCTGATCTAAAACCTATCTACTTCTGAACTGCACCATCGATTGTATGGGTTTTGTATAAAGAAAAAATTATGCACAGTGTTGCTCATTACAGTGGTGCATTCATGGCTCCTCCTGCAGAGAGACTAGCATAGTTTGCACTGCTAGTCTTTTCTATTATCCAATTTTGTGTAAAAAGTTAGTTTTTCGGGGAGATTCGAACACCCATAAGTTTCAAATTGAAACTGTTTTGAGAAAGTTTTCAATTTCGAACTTCATCGGGGTAATATAATATCTAGAATTTTGTAAAACAAGTTTTGGCACAATTCAAATAGAATTTGATTAGCACTCAAAACTGATCTGGTTAAAAAACAAGATAGTCGAAAGCCTCTCAAAACCTTTTACTTACATTTTGAAGACCATGTTGATAGGAATTGATGATTTTTGTCCCTTTGAATGAAAATTTGACATTTTAACAAAAAGAGGTGGTTCATCATTGCCATTACATTTTAGTTATGAACTTTGTCATGAACCTTTCTTCATATCAATTGATGGTTTATTCGTGGAATTTTAGATAAAGCTATGTCGGCACATTCCTCATCTGATAGTAGTGATTTGAGGAGGGCCAACGTAGATGACGCGACTTCGTCCCAGCGCAAGAGGAAGGCGCGAGGCACGACGATGTTGTGTCGTTTGGCCAAACGCGCGGATCTTTCATGTGAGTTCAACCAGTTCGGGAGACCGATCAGAAAGAACGCCGGCCAGTACACTGCCTATGTTGGTTTGTTGGCTAAGGAAAGAATGAAGATCACCATCCAGAGCTGGAAGGACGTTAAGGCCGACGAGAGGGATAGGTTGTGGGCGGAAGTGAAGGTAAAATTAATCAAAATCTCTGAACTCTTGAGTAATCACATTCCCTTAATTTCTCCTAGAGATTAAGTAAGTCCTGCTTATATGCACCATTTGAAATAGGCCAAGTGGGACATCCCTGACGATGGTCCCAAGATAAGCTTGCTTGAAGGACATGAACAATACGTGGAAAACCTTCAAGAGCGTCCTCGTCAGTGCATTCCTCGCTAAAGGCAAATCTCCATGCAAGAAGTACCCCTTCATAACGGAGGAGGTATGGGAGCAATTCACCCAACAGAAGGGGACCCCTGAGTTCAAGGTATGTATGGTTCCTTTGCTTGGTTACACCGTTGTATGGAGTAACCAACGGTGCATAAATTTTCTTGTTTCTGGTACGAATGCCCTTAGCGAGAAGAACAAGGCAATCCAGAGGAGGAACGACAACCCGCACCGGCTCGGCTCTCGCGGCTATGCGTGGAAGGAGGAGCAGTGGAAGAAGGCTGAAGACGAGGCGTCAAATTTCGTCGACTCCCCTGACCTGCAGCTCTCCGAGATCCGTGATCCGCGATGCAAGCGTTGGTGGCTGACCAGAGAGACCGTATCATCCACAGGGACTATGGAGTTCCCAAACCCCAGGGACGTCGAGGTCGTGCAGCAAATCTTAAGTTGGCTAACTTCCTAGTTGGAATCATAGAGTGTAATAGAAAAAAACTATGATCACTCATGTGCGCACAAGTTTGTATATCTTTTTTTCCTCACAATATAGAGCTTTGAATGTAACAGATCTCTTGCTCGAAGGAGGTGACCCAGGGATTGTTCACTCCCCATAGGGAGAACGACATCCTAACCCGGGCTCTAGGGAACAAGGAGCATCCAGGGCGGACGCAAACCGTGGAGGGTGTGGTGCCATGGAAGGAAAGTTTCTCGGAGCCCGGGCAAAAGGCCAAGAAGGCTCGCAGCTGGAAGGAAAGGGAATCAGAGCTGTCTGAGAAGATACGGGCAGATGTGACTGCACAATTCACGGACGAGTTCGCTCAACTGAACGAGAAGTATGAACGCCTCAGCCGAGTTGTGCAGTCCAAGGCTTTAGATCTAGTTGCCGAGGTCGACGCTGGTAGGCCGAGTAGTTGCAGCTCGAAGGTTCACGTGGATCCGGTGGACCTGAGAGGTATTGCAACTCTTGAGCTATATATGCAGTTCGGTTGATGCCACTCCCGTTACGTTAGAACTATTTCACTAACCTGTTATAATTATTGCAAATTGCAGAAATCGGAGAGCTGTAGCCTATTGATCAACATAGGCGACGACCCTATAGTGGTTGCACACGGGGTCGTATATCAGTCTTGGGAGGATGTCCGGATCCACTACGTACCTCTGAAGCCTAGGTTCACAAATGTACAGGTGGACATGGCCCTCCCGGGCTACAGCGCTTTTCTGTTGCCCATCCCAACGGACGAATGCGGACAATTGGCGAGGCATTGGGCTTGTACATACAGTGGCCCAAGAAGGGTGTTAGGCTACAGGAGGTAAACCCTACCCATTCTAGCTTACAACTCAGTTAATATACTCAATTTGCAAAATCTAACTTGCGCGATTGTAACTTAAAGTGGACGATGGATGCCAGCTCACTTCCTGAGGACCCCACCCCCAGCACAACGCATGACCGAGCTCCTTCGGCCCCATGCCTCCTCCGACGGCCTCAAACCCACCCAAAGGATGCACGCTTCCTCGAAAAGCCCCTTCGTCATCAAATGAGGCCGGCGGCACTGCGCCCCAACCTTCGAAGGTATACACTCGCTCCCCACCCAAAGGTAAGGGCAAGGCCAAAGGCAAGGCGAAACAAAGCCAACCGGGTACGTTCAAGAACGGGTTCCCACTCGTGTCGGAGTACCTTCTGCGCAATATGGATTAGATAACCAGAAGTCTCCACGAGTGGTATCTGACTCGGTCTAGACACCACATCAACTTCTTAGTTCACTTTAGGCTAGGTCATTTTCACCGTGAGGCCGGGAGCGTATCAGTGGCCCACGAGAATTTGTTCAACCTCCTCAACTGGCAAGAGCTTGATATGTCCATCATATGGACTGGAGTCCTGTGAGTTTGCTGTTGTGTGAAGTTATTGTAGTTCATTTCATAAATCTAATCACTTTGTATGCACTACTTACTAATGTCTACTTTGCATCCAGGTGCATGTATAGGCTGGAGTTGATGAGGGCATGTGACAGGATGGGTTTCCTCGACCCAGACAAAATAAGCCTCACGATGCTAGAGCACGACCAAGCATATGCGGAGGAGTACATATCAAGGGCACTACTGGTGCAGCAGGACCGGGAGTTCATTCTTGCTCCGTACCACCAAAGGTTAGTGCATTTCCTACTAATTTAACTTATTCTTGTATGTTACGCCTCGGTTCGCTTTTATATGCAATGTAGGGGCCACTGGGTCCGCGTCGTCATTTGCCCATGGATGAATGAGGTCTATTATCTCGATTCGATGAGAGACAGGGTGGCGCATGTTTTCACCCTCACATGGTACATAGATGCGTAAGTAACACAGCTGATTTAAATTTTTCTCTGACTAGATAATTAATGATAACATATTAACCGGCAATGCTAAATTAAATACAAGGCTTTCAAAAATTATGTTACTGCTGGAGGGAGGCATGACGCGTCGAAGGGCACAACAATTTCTTGGAAAGAATATGAGGTAATTAATAAGGATGGAACTACTCATGATGAGTCTTTTAATTTATGCTTAATTAGTTCTTTCGAGTTAATATGGGTTTATGTCTTTGCATATGCAATTATCCCAGTGCCATCAGCAGCCACAATCGTGGGAATGTGGCTCTATGTCATGAGATTTATGTATGGCCTAATCAGGAAAAATTTTGCCTAATTCTCTAAGGTAACCATTTTGCCTGACTCAAAGTCGAACATTAGTTAGATGTGACGTACGTTCCTAACTTCATACACGCATATATGCAGAGCGCCATGTTGAAAGACCAATATGAGTTACCTCAATTGAAGGAGCTGCGAACAATTTGGTCTCAATATGTGATGGAAGAAGTGGTTATCAGTGATCAATCGTAAATGACTTGTGTAATATATATTGAATGTGTTGATTGGTGTATCTGTGAATAAACTCAATATGTGAATAAATTCATTGGTGTATTTGTGAATAAACTCAATATGTGAATAAATTCAATATGTCCAATGCATGTGTGTATCTTTGTATTAGTGTATTTGTGAACAAATTCAATCTTTGAATAATTAGATTCAATCTGTCCAATGTATTAATTGGTGTATGTGTGTACTTGTATTGGTGTATTTGTGAATAAACTCAATATGTGAATATTGGTGTATTTGTGAATGATCCAATGTGTGTATCCCTGTATTGCTGTATTTGTAATACTATCGGTTCATATCCTATAACCGATAGAATAAAGTTTCCAGTACTAACCGTGTCGAGTACCTAACCGATAAAAAAAACTACACAGTACTATCGATTCATATTCTACAACCGATAGAATAAAGTTTTTAGTCCTAACTGTGTCGAGTACCTAACCGATAGAGAAAACTACACAGTACTATCGGTTTCCAGTGTAGAACCGTTACAAGAAATCAAACATCACTATCAGTTGTGATCTGAGCCGATAGAAGAACTTGTCGTTAGCGATTAGTGAACGTTGGAAATGTAGGTATTTTACTAATGGTTTGCAACTGATAGAGGTGTGCTATGTTTCTTCTATCATGCCGATCACTAGCAGTAAGATAACTGATAGTAGAGTCGATTTTAAACCGATAGTGAAAATCATTTCTGTAGTAGTGTACGTCACTGCATTGCATTCATATCGGTGGGATTTTATTTGGATTTTCAGTTGAGTTTTTTACAGCAAAAAAGTTTTTGTATTTTCTAGAAAGATTTAGGCAAATTTGGCTTTTTGCTTCTGTTGACAAAAAGATAGCCCTTTAAATTATCTTTCAAACGAGCTATTAAACTCTTAAATCGGATTTCTGGATTAAAAGTTATGGATGTTTTTATTCATGCTGACTATCAATTTGCTATGCTGACTGTCAGTCTGAATGTCAGTCTGTTTATACTGACACTTGTCTAGAGAACGTGTTTTTTTGAGCCAAAAATTTTTTACCTATACTGACTGTCAGCATGCCATGCTGACTGTCAGTTTGCATTTCGACATTGAGCTGTTTTTATGTGGGTTGCTGTTTTATTGGATGTTTTGTGGTCGATGCTTACTGTAAGTATGTGAGACTAACTGTCAGTATGAGTTGTTTTCTTTCCATATACAACCAAAAACAGCTCGCTATTTTTTATCCGTAAATTTTGTCAGTCGTTGAGTTTGAGACTGACTGTATCCCAAACTGACTGTCAGTTTGCACTATTTTCTTTCCATGTACGACCTCAAATGGCTAGCTGATTTTTCTCCGGATTTTACTTCTTTCTGATCGTGATCCATGCTGACTTTCAGTATGGTAAACTGACTGTCAGTTTGTACTGTCACTTCTTAGCTCGAGCTCCAACGGCTCTTTTGATTTTTGAGGCTATAAATAGAGGTTTTGAGCTATTGTTTTACAGATTAAGCAGCCTCACATTCATATACACTCTTGAGTTTTAGTTCTTTACACAAAATCTTGATCTTTTGATCAAGTCGAGTGTTTTTGTGATCCAACGAGTTTGTTCGTATTACTTTTGCATATTTAGAGTTTCTCGGTGATTGTTGGAGGTCTAGAAGAGACCTTGTAGCTTATTACTCTTGGTGAACGCCCTCACCTAGACGGTTTGGTGGTGTGGCCGTTGATCTCTCTGTAGGATCAAGGATGCCGACTGGGGGGGTGAATAGGAGCCTTTAAAAAAACCTTTAAATAAAAGCTAATATTGCAAACAAAGATCAAATAACAATTTAAATAATAAGGATGAGGAGACAAACACAATAGATTTTTACCGAGATATCAGAGACTCGCCCAGTCTCCCCTAATCCTCGTTGAAACACTCAAGTAAATTGAGTCTTGCTTCAATATCCACGAAGGATATTATCCACTAGTGGTTGCTCCTTGTCCACTCCGGAAAGGCGAGCACCAATGCCTTGTACAAATGCGCCGAGTCTCTCCAACAATCTCCGAACTGGAGAGATCAATAGCCACGCTGAGGGCGCTCACCAAGAGTAATAGGTAGCAAGGTCTTCTCTAGACCTCCAAACACGCACCGAGAAACTCTAAGTATGCAAAGAAGCGAACAAAAGCACTCGGTGGATCTGAAAACACTCGACTTGATCAACAGACTAAGATTTTATGTAGAAAAACTAAAGCTCAACAGTGTATAAGAATGCAAGGCTACTTGTTGTATGAAACAATAGTTCAAAGCCCCTATTTATAGCCTCAAGTCTCAAAAGAGACGTTGGAGCTCAGGCTAAAAATCAACACCTCAAACTGACAGTCAGTTCACCAAACTGGCAGTCAGTTTGTGTCACGACCAGACAGAAGAAAAATCCGGAGAAAACACAGCTAGCTGTTAGAGGTCAAAAATAGAAACAAATCAACACAAACTGACAATCAATATGAGGAACTGACAGTCAGTTCCAAACTCAACGGCTGACAAAAATCTCGGATGAAAAATAGCTAGCCGTTTGTGGTCTTATATGGAAACTGTTACCTCATACTGACAGTCAGTATCACACACTGACAGTCAGTATGGACCACAAAAACGACCAGATCAAATAGAAACACAAGCAAATCAGTCTGAGGTCGAAATGCAAACTGATAGTCAGCATGGACATACTGACAGTCAGTTTAGTACAAAAAAATTTCAGTTCACAACTGGCAGTATAAACAAACTGACATTCAAACTAACTGTCAGTATAGCAAACTGACAATCAGCATGAACAAAAACAGTCATAATTTTAAATCCACAAGTCCAAATTGAGAGTTTAATAGCTCGTTTGAAAGATAATTTTATGGGGCTATGTTTTTGTCAACAAAAGCAAAAGTCAGATTTGCCTAGATCTTTCTGAAAATGCAAATACTCTTCTGCTGTCAAAAATTCAATTGAAAATCCAAATCTTTCAAAACAAATTCAAATCAAATCCAACCCAAATGAATACAATGCAATGACCTAAGTTTCTCAGTTTATACTAGAAATGTAGAGAGGACTTTGCAACCCCTCTTTATAGTACGGTTAAATCTAAAAATAAAGTTTCCTAAACCGATCAATCTCCATCCACCAAGATCAGTAAAAATAAAAAAAAACAATATTACCTTAAGTCCTTTGTATCTCTCAATTTTCTTTTCATCATTAAGCTTTGTGACTTGTGCTTGATCCATTTTGCGTCAGGTTTATCTTAATCATCTTGCATATCTTCCCAACATAGTCATGTATTAAAAAGTCTCAAAAGTACAGTTAGTCTGAAACAATTAGTTTTCATTAATCATCAAAACTAGGGTTAGGCATGAAAGCCTAGATGCAACACTCTGCAGTTCAGAGATTGTTGGAGAGACTCGGCGTGATTGTACAAGGCATCGGTGCTCTCCTTTCCGGAGTGGACAAGGAGCAACCACTAGTGAGAAATATCCTTCGTGGATATTGAAGCAAGACTCAATTCATTTGAGTGCTTCAATGAGGAGTAGGGAAGATGATATTTACTCGATTTGCCTCATTTTTGTGTACATTTTCCCCATTCTTTTGCACATATTAGTCATATACCTCGGCATATATACCTAGATTATTCCAGATTAATTGCCAAATCGACCGGATTACTCGTTTTTCCAATTTTTATCGCAGGTCGGCGAGGATTGGATGGATTTTCGGCTAGCGGACATGCGTCCTCGACTTAATCTGGCCATCGAACGATTCCTGATGGAAGTGCGCGTTCTCGCGAAGGCGTAGGATCTGACCGCACCGAAATCGGAGTCTCCGGGGGCTCGGAATCCCAAACCCTAGCCGTGAGGCCCTATTTCTAAATTTTCAGAACTTCAAGGCCATAATTGCAAAATGCCAAATCCCCCATTTACCCAACCACCGGCCACCTGAGGCATTTGAGCCCGGTTTTTGTTTTTTCCTTGCTTCTTCTTCCTCCCTCAAGCCCCTCTCCACACCTCCTTCCACCTCGCCGTGGTGGCCGGGCCATACACCACAGTGCTGCCTGCCGCGCCGCCGATCCACTCGAGCGCCGCCGCTGCCTCTACAGCACCACCGCCACGCTGCACCTCCGTCCCGAGCCGCACCTCCACAGCCATAGCGGCGCCGAGTCTCCCACCGCCGGATCTGCTGCGCCGCTCGACGCCGGCGCCGCCTCTCCTGCGCTCCCTTCGTGCTCCGGTGTGGCGCCTCCACAGCGCCGTGATCTCCATCGCGCCACAGCCGCCGAGTCTCCACGCCGTGATCTCCATCCCGCGCCGTGGGCTTCCACAGCGACGGCGCCTCTGCTCCAGCGCCACGCCTCCCACCTTCACGCTGCCACCGACCCCGGATCTCCCTACACCGATCAGCAGCCGAGCCGAGGCCGCCCTCAATCCAGTCGTGCCACCGTGTGAAGCTCCATCGTCACCGAGGTCCCGTGGCCATCGTCTTCCTCGGCGTTCTTCACCAAGTCCACAACCAAATGGGCAACGATTCCTCTCTCTCTGACTCTTTTTCTCTCCTTCACCCCCAAATTGTCTTCCTGTGATGCATGTACAGAAAAGGGAACTAGACCTGAACTGTGATGAATCAAATGAGGTGTGAACTGTTTGCATTGATTGCAGGAGTTTACTGAATCTGCTAGAGTTCTTGTGTTTGGATTTGTATGAGTTCTGTTTCGAATTTGTCTTGCTACTTAAGTTGAACTATACCTCTGATTGGGAGCTGGATTGACTTGATTAAACTAAATTGGATCATTTCAATTGTATAGACGTTTTTGTTTCCTCTGGTCACATGATGTACAGAAAACTGAACCCAATTTGCTGCTTGACAACTTGGTTCGGTTAGGTTTGGATTGCTGTATGTAGTCTCTTGAGAATCTGTTTCTGTTAATCTTGTCCGCCTGAATTGCTTTCACACGGTAGTGTTCACTCGGCATACGAATTTTATTCACCGCTGGCCTAGAGTACGAGTTCAGAATTTGATTTCTGATAGTTGCATTCTAGTCGGTGAGACGAGTCGAGGTGAACCAACCCACATCCCTCTTGGCGGTTTGGTTTGATTTTTCTGATTTGGATTTAGTTAGACATATTTTGCTTTCATCTAGTCCTTTGGGAGAGAACGACATACTCGCCTTCTACTGTGACCTCGTCCTCTTGCGAGGCCCCGTTTTAGGAGGTATCAGAAGATCGGGTGAGTCTCTGAGACCTCGGAAAAAATCTTGTGTTCGTTCTATCTTTCTTTTCATTTTAATTGTGCAATATATTTTTGATTCTTCTCTTTGCAAAAGGTGTTTTTATTTGAAGTTTTTAAAACCTCCTATTCACCCCCCTCAAGTCGGCATCCTTGATCCTACACGCGTGTCAGGTGGGTTTTGACATGCATTTAATGCAAAGAACACTTTTGGTCACACGGCATGAACGACGGTGAAGGACCCGAGGGTAGTGGGTTTTTAAACCGTTCGTCTCAAGCACTACTTTTACTCACATAAGAAATCACAAAACCCTTGTTTGCTTCTTGCGCATTCCATCAGCCGCTTGCTTCACAAAACCCTCTTTCTCTTTGGGCCGCAACTCAATGGCATGTTGGAGTCGATCGTTGCACCGTAGCATCAAGAGCCTGATGGCTCTAGAGAAGGAAGAAATGCTTCCCTCGAAGGCGTTGATTGCATGGTGGCCAGCCGGAGAGGAGGAAACTCCAGTGGTGAAGGAAGTTGAACTGGTGGTGTTCGAGGACTTCCTGCGGTGTGGATTCCGGCTTCCTGAGAGCGAATTCTTACTGAGCATCTTAGGGCATTTTGGCCTGGAATTGGTAAATCTTCATCCCAACTCTGTGTTGATTTTGGCCATCTTCCAACATTTGTGTGAGGCATATGTGGGAGTTCTGCCCAGTGTTCATCTTTTTCATCGATTTTATTTCTTGGTTTGGTCAAAAAGTGCCAATGCTGCACGGTGTCTCTACTTCCGTCTAAGGGAGAAGAGAGACTACCCATTTCTTTCTCTTCGCGGCTCCAGGTGCATGGATGGAGCCAGCGGTGGTTCTACTGTGTGGCTCCTGAAGAGAGCCACCTCTAGTTTGGAAATTGTCGACCAGAGAGGAGCAATGAAAAGGAGGCTGCTTTGATGTTAAGTGAGGAGTTGCAGAAGCAGGCCCTGGTGACCCTTCACCTGATGCATGAGGGCTTGATAACCCAGGATGTGATTCGGGATTTTATGAAGAATCAGATCAGCCCTATGAAGAAGAGAGAGCACCAAGCCTAGGAGGTGTGCTCAAGTGAAGATGGCACCTTGGATTATAACCAAGGTACTATTTCCTTCCTTAATAGCTTAACATCTTGTGTGATATTTTGTCAGTCAAACATGTGATTATTATAGGTTTGCCAACATCCGAGGTCAAGAGGAGGACGAACGCTCTCATGAGACCACACCAGGCGATGTTGGAAGGAGATTTGGGTGCGCCGAGACCACGGAGTATGGTCGGCAGTGGTGACGACCTAGTCCAAGAGCGTCAAAGAGTAAGCTCGATTGGATAGACTTTGCCCATGATCAATGCTAACGTGTGATCAAATACTAATCAAAGAAGACTTTTTGATTGGCATAGCTGCTCGAAGGCCAACCAGTGGGAATGAAAAGTCCCATCAGTGATGAAGGCCCTTCTAGTGGGTCCTTGAAGAGACTGAAGAAGACTCCAGAGTCTAGAGGACTGGCCACGTCGAGGACCAAAAACCTGAAGGCGTCAGCCCCTAGTGAGGCCAAAAGGAAGGTGGCCGCTGGGGCTGTTTCATCAAAAGCTGCTACAATAGGGTCGAAAGCGGCCACAGTAAACATCCTTGCCCTTCCTACTTCAAGAAGCATGGTTGGGAATTATTTTTCACTTGTACAGGGGGAAGGAAGCGAGGAGGAGGAAGATGAAACTCCCCTAATCCTTTAGAGGAGAAGGTTGGTAGAGCCTTCAAGGAAACCTGCTCCGATGGCACTGTCCTCGCTGTTGTATCCCCAAGGTGGGGTGTCGAGTTCTCAAAACTTGCTGGGACTCAGTATCAGGTAAAAAATCTCGTTTCTAGCCTAGTCATTTTGCTTAGTCTGGAATATTTTTTTCAATTTTGAATTGAATGTACAGGACTCCCTTGACCATGGTTGTGGCTTCTCCAGCAAATGTGATTGTACCAGCCACGGTCGGAGGGGAAGAGGCGACCATGGTAGTTCATTCGAGCATGGGTGAGAGCATAATGGATCCAGCGGTTATAGCTGAAGCCGCTGTAACTACTGAGGCAGCTCCCTCACTGGACGGTCTAGGAGATTCGGCGAATGTCCTTGACGAGGTAGTGCTAGATATTGCATATGTCAAGTGCTCCAAGGACAGTGAAACCAAGGTCGCAACTACAACCACGACTGTGGGGGCAGATGGGTAGGCAGGGACTTCTACTCCACCGTTAGTTGGAGTGACTATCCAACCCTCCGATCCTCAGTGCCCTGCTGTGGGAAGGCAAACGCTCGATGTTTGGGCTTCTCCTAGCCAATGCATTGGGTCTAAAAAATTACTTGTCAATTTTCTAGTGATAAGTAATATCTGTACCTCATTTCGACTTTTTGATATTTATTTAGGAGTTGTTTTGCTCTTAACCTTGGTTGTTTTCTTGTAGAATCCTGCTCGAAGTGCGACCATGATTGGTTTGCTGATAGAGCAATTCAGGGCTATTCAAACTGAGCGTGATCGTGTAAAGAAGTAAGTATCTTGCTTTACCTTTAGTCCTTAGATGGACCAGAATAACAATCTTTAGTTATTGTCGCAGGGAAAATTCTGCTTTACTGAAAGAGATTGCCACGGTACGCAACAGTGAAGAAGTTGCAGTGGGTGAGGCTCTGAGGGAGAATAGTGAGAAACTATCTGTCGACGATTCGGACTCGGGGTCCTCAGCCGAACTTATGCAAAATTTGTAATAGCGAGACCTTTCAAGATGACCCTCTGGGAAGGTATGTAGGAATATGGAGAATAGGAGCACAGAGAGGTTTATACAGGTTCGGGCCCTCGATGGTGGGAGTAATAGCCCTATGTCCTGTTGGGATTTCACTATAAGTAGTAAAGATTTACAAGACGGTGGGAAAAGACCTTCACAGGCGAAGGTTTTTCCTATGTGTGTGTACAGAAAGAAGCCTGGGAGGCTTATAAAAACTATCTAATCTAGGCCGTAGACTTGGCTGTTTGAGTGGTTGAGATGTGTTGTATGTCGCTTCTTCTCCCCTTTCTGTTTGATGCATCTTGCCACCCTTTTATACTATTCGAAAGGGTGCCATGCCGTAACTGCATCAGACAGTTGCTTGGATGCGGTTTAGAAAACCGCTCTTAACCTCCATGCAGGTTTAACACGTGTTATTCATGGATAACTGCACATATTAACTTCCTGACGGTTGTTTCCCCACGTGGTAGAATCTTCGGGATACTTGGGATATTCCTGCTAAGGGGACAGGTGAATCCCATGTATCCTGGTCGAAAATGCTCTGACCGCAGGATGTTGGTTGACCGCGCTACACCCCCGATATTCTGTTCGCGTATAGCATACGAACTCCTAACCGCGCACTAGCTGCGGTCTAATCGCACAAAGCTTGCGACCTCGGGCTGATGCTTCTCAGAACGACTTGAGTTCGCACCGCCAGGCACGTGTCAGGCTCGAATCTGTCTTGAACCAACAGTGCATTTATTTGAACTAACCCGGGTGTCAATCCTCGTCACTATCAAACACCCTCACGCCCTTGGAGGAGAAGACATGATCACATGATGCTCTCCAAAGGGAAAAGGAGAGCCTCGCGTTGGCATGCGGTAAACTGCAAGCCGATGTTGATTGTAAGTTACTGAAAGAGATTGCCACGGTACGCAACAGTGAAGAAGTTGCAGTGGGTGAGGCTCTGAGGGAGAATAATGAGAAACTATCAAACACCCTCACGTCCTTGGAGGATAAGACATGATCACATGATGATCTCCAAAGGGAAAAGGAGAGCCTCGCGTCGGCATGCAGTAAACTGCAAGACAATGTTGATTGTAAGTTTATGTTAGCAAACATCATCATTGCTTGTTTGATTTTAAGGATTATTGAACATGTTTCCTTATTTAATTAGGTCAAAGAGAAATAACTCGCAAGCTGACTAGGGGGAAGGATCAATTGGAAGAGAAGTTTATCAAGCGTGGACACGACCTTGAAAACTCCACAACGTCATTAACCATCTCCAATCAGCCAGTGATAAGGCCAAATTGGAGACCAAGTCGGCTCTTAATGAGAAGGAGAACTTGGAAGAGATCATCAAAAACTGCTGCCTCGTTGAGAAGATTACTTTGGCCAGGCTGAAGGAAGTTGCGGACTCGTTTAACGTAGAGGTTGTCGATCCTAAGGGGGACGATTTATCACTTGTCGAGTCCTGCAACCTAGTAGCTAACATGCGTTGGAAAGCTCTTTCGAATACCATTCCAACAAGTGCTTACATGACCAATTCACACATCTATGCTGAAATTGGTACTTGGTCAAATTCTCTGATCAAACATCCGATCGTTGCTTGGTTGGCAGGCTGTATGCGAAGAATGTCCTCATTACTTCTTCTCTCATGCTAATTTGATGGTATCCTGAGTAAACATCTAGGAAGCTCATCAATTCGCAACTCGCTGTAGAATCGACCAACTGGTCGATGCGGGGAAGGAGAAAATCACCCTTCAGGCAGGCACTGTTTAGGCTGGTGTAATCGACGCACATGCGCCACTTACCATTTGACTTTAGGACCATGACCGAGTTTGCAAACCATTCAGGATGATCGACTTTGCAAATAAATCCTGCTTTCTGGAGTTTATCCAACTCCGAATGGACGGCTTCTTGCCAGTCAACAGCAAAGTGTCTAAGCTTTTGCTTTATTGCTCTCTGTCCAGGTATAATTGCTAACCATTGCTCAATTACATCCCTTGGGACTCCAGGCATGTCGGATGGTTTCCACGCAAACATATCTGCGTTAGCCCGGAGGAAAGTAATGAGCTCGAGTTTCTATTTGTCGTCCAGGCTTGACCCAATCCGAATGTTCTGGATGGATCATCTGGATACAATGGAACTAGTTTTAACTTCTCATCTGGTCGTAGAGAAACTTTGATCGTGTCTAAGATTGTGGTCGCAGTCTTAACATCCTGAAGGGGAAGCTGATCCACCAACTCCAGAGATAGCCGATTACAAGTAAGCACCGTGTTCTGGCTACCTCGGACCGAAATAACGCCTTTGGGACCCGGCAACTTAGCGCATTGATAAGAATAGTGCGTTGCCGCCGTGAACTTAGCAAGAGTTGGCCTGGTAAGACATTTCTTCATCTCTGTCAGCGTCTCTAACCCTGCAAGCTTGATCCTTTTGTGGTATGGTCGGCATAGGTCCAATTCCTTGGTTGAAATCATTCAATTGCTTCAACCAATTCTGGCAATTCTTGAGATCATGTCCTGGAGAATTATGGAATGGACGCCACTTCTTATTTCTCTGCGGGTTAGTTTGTTTTCTCAAATGGTCACTACCGCGGCCACCAGAAGGAGGTTTACTTTTGAACGAAACTTGTTACCTTTCCCTGGTGGTGGTTTCTCAGTGATAGCAACATCTCGGTCATGTCCAGTCTGATTCTTCTTGGACTTCTTGGATTTTCTGCCATGATCCGGGAGGATCTCCAAGTCCTGATCGCATACGGCTTCGCGACCAAGTCCTGATCGCATATGGATCCGCGACCATGGATTGGTCCGCGACCAGGAAAAGGAATTCGTTCCCTGTTCGGAATTGTAATCCGATCCGAATGTGTATAACTAAGCTTATCTGTTTAGGATTAGTTATATGAGTCTAATACGTTTAGGTCTCTAAGTCTGATACGTACTCATACGATTGGACTATAAATACCTTGTAATAGGTCTAGTTTAGATCATCGAACTCAATCAAAGAGTCATAGAACTTATTTGAGTTTTAGACACTTATAGTTCCTTCGACGTAGACAAGTGTGTCTAACGTTCGACGTGTAAAGCCCTCTTTGTGATCCGTTTGAGACCTAGCCTTGGTTTTCGCACTAGGCTCGCCCAGATTCTAATATGCGGAATAACGGGATCTTACTCGGAAATACCGAAACCCAAAGTAATTGCACAACTCTTTATTTCAAAGAGGGCTTTACACGTCGAACGTTAGACACACTTGTCTACGTCGAAGGAACTATAAGTGTCTAAAACTCAAATAAGTTCTATGACTCTTGGATTGAGTTCCATTGAATTCGATGATCTAAACTAGACCTATTACAAGGTATTTATAGTCTAATCGTATGAGTACGTATCAGACTTAGAGACCTAAACGTATTAGACTCATATAACTAATCCTAAACAGATAAGCTTAGTTATACACATTCGGATCGGATTACAATTCCGAACAAGGAACGAATCCCTTTTCCTGGTCGCGGACCAATCCAAAGTCGCGGACCCATATGCGATCAGGACTTGGTCGCGAAGCCGTATGCAATTAGGACTTGGTCGCGAAGCCGTATGCGATCAGGACTTGGAGATCCTCCCGGATCATGACTCCCTTGTTGAGAAGGAGCCAACCTCTGTTGTGACCTCTCGATCAAACTGGAGATGTGGAAATTGGGTTTGTCCATCTTCTCTGGTGTACCACTTTGCCGCACGTGCTCGTTGATCTTTCCGACCGATTCGAAAAGTCTCCTTGGTGCCACTGCGGGTGGTAGTCACCTTCTTCTCCAGAATCACATCTTCACGTAGAGGTTCGTCTCGTTGATAGACCAAATCTTCAACAGATGGTATTATGGTATCTGGCTCATCATCCAGCATTGAAGGCTCAAAGAGTTTGAGGTGTTCAACATTAACGACCGAGTAAATATCCATGTATGGAGGTAACTCGAGCTGACTAGCGTTATTACCCACTTTCCGCAAAATCCGAAAAGGACCATAACGAATGGGTTTGAGCTTCTTACCTTCACCTTTAAGTCTCTCCTTACTCAGATGTAACCATACCATATCACCTTCTTGAAATTGCGCTTCGACTCGGTGCCGATCATGTCGCGCCTTGTACTTGAGTTGAGCTTTCAGCAAGTTCTGTTCAACCTCACGATGGAGTCGTTGAATACCTTCCAGGAACTTTTGTGCTCGATCCTGATCAGATGCTTCCTTGCTGTTATGTGCTGAGGTAGGGATCACAAACTCCATGTCGAATGGACTCTGTGGTAGAAATCCTAAACAAACCTCAAACGGTGACTTTCCAGTCGAACCATGCACTGCTCGATTAAAAGCAAATTGCAGGTACGGTATGCTTTCATCCCAGGTCTTCGGGTGCTTCGAGTTATATCCTCTCAAAAGATGAACAACTGTGCGATTAACCACCTCGGTTTGACCATCAGTTTGCGGATGAAAAGCAGTACTCCTCTTCAGCTTGGTGTCCATCATTGTCCAGAGCGATCGCCAAAAGTGACTAAGGAACCGGGTATCGCGATCAGACACAATAGAAGTCGGCAGTCCGAAGTGTGTCCAAACGTGTTGAAAGAATACCCGAGCTGCCTCTTCTCCCGTGATAGTCTTCCGACAAGGTATAAGAATAATCATTTTGGAGAACCGATCAACGACCACGAATAGATAGTCGTTGCCACGTCGGGTCTTAGGCAATCCTCCCAGGAAATCCATAGATATACTTTCCCATGGTCGCGATGGAACTGGCAAAGGAGTGTACAAACCTAATTTTCGGTTTGCCGGTTTCGAGATGCTGCAGAGACCACAGCCTCGAACAAAGCTAGCCACATCTTGCTGCATACGCGGCCAGAACACATGTCGGTGAAGATTTTGCAACGTCTTTGTAACCCCAAAGTGACCAGCTACCTTCGATGTGTGCGCTTCTCGCAACCATTGAATTCGAGGTGCTCCACGAGGTATACAAAGTAAATTGCCCTTGTACAAGAGTCCTTCTCGACGAACGAACTCCATAGGTTTCCCTGTTTCGAGCTCAGTCAGTACTGTTTGAAAATCAGGGTCTTCACTGTACATAGTGGCATAGTCATCATGACATGAGGGCTCGATCTGCATGAACGCTGATAAACAGAGGGCCGTAACTGGAGGTCGCGACAACATGTCTGCCAATTTGTTGTGTACGCCCTTCTTGTACTTAATCACCAGATTGAACTGCTGCAGATACGACATCCACTTCATGTGCCGAGCTTGCTGTAGCTTGGACTGAGTTTGCAAATATTGCAATGGTTGATGGTCGGTGTGGACAGCCGTCTCTTTACCCAAGAGGTAGCACCGCCAATGTTTCACGGCCTGATGCAGTGCGCATAACTCTTTATCATACGTCGGGTAGTTCTTCTGAGCTCCCTGGAATAACTCGGAGTGATATGCCACTGGTCGACCTCCTTGCATGAGCACTGCGCCCATCGCGTAACCTGAGGCATCGGTTTCTAGCTCGAATGGTTTCTGGAGATTCGGCAAAGCTAACACAGGCGCCTCGCTGATCTTCCTTTTCAGCAAGAGAAACGTGTCCTCATGTTTCCCTGTCCACTCAAACTTTTGATCGATCCTGGTTAACGCATGCAATGGAGAAGCCACAATCGAGAAGTGTCGGATGAACTTCCGAAGATATTGGCATGCTCCCACAAAACTACGCACGTCCGTAACTGTTCGCGGTCGCGGCCACTCGCGAATCACTTTTACCTTATCTGGGTCGATTTGCAACGTACCGTTGCCGACCAGGAATCCAAGGTAAAGTAGAGTTTGCTAGCCGAACTCACACTTCTTACGGTTGAGGCGAAGTCAATGTTGCCGAAGCTGATCGAACACCTTTTCAACATGAATGAGGTGCTCGTCCCACGAACGACTATAAACCAATATGTCGTCGAGGTAAACGATCACAAAGTCGTCGATGAACTGTCTCAATACGTCATTCATAAGACGCATGAAAGTTGCCGGGGCATTGCAGAGACCAAACGGCATGACCAGCCATTCGAACAGACCTTGTCGTGTTTTGAACGCGGTCTTCCACGTATCCTCCTCTCGGATGCTGACTTGATTATATCCTGACTTAAGATCCAATTTGGAGAAGACAACAGCATGCTTCAATTGGTCTAACAGGTCATCAATACGAGGAAGGGGGTACCGGTTCTTGATGGTGATCTTGTTTAGTGCTCGGTAGTCGATGCACATACGCCAAGTCCCATCTTTCTTTGGTACTAACACCACAGGAGATCCACAAGGTGAACTACTTGGTTGAATGACACCATCGTTCAGCAACTCACCAAGTTGTCTTTTGATCTCTTCATTCTCCAATACTGAGTTGCGATATATACTCAGATTGGGCAGTGTCGCATCGGACACAAGCTGAATTTCGTGCTCGACTGGACGTTTCGGTGGACGACCCTGGGTAGTCTCGAACAGATCACTGTATTTCTCCAGTAGCCTCGACAAACGACCAGAATCTTCTCGGCACGCCAACGACAACGCTGGTCGAGTACCCTCACTTTGTCCAATGGGTCGAATCATGACAAGTACATACTTGTGACATGCATTAACAATCCGTTTGGCTTGATTTGCGCTAATCAAGTTCGAAGTGTTGACGTGGATGTCTCTACTGATCACGAACTTAACTCCGTCTTTGGTGAGGTCGTACTCTTGCGCTCGCCGATGGAAGTGAGCGTCTCGATCATACAGATACGGACTCCCAAATATCACCTGACAGATGTCGATAGGGACAACATCGCATTGCACCTCATCGATGTACCGTGCAGAGATCGCAAACTTCAACACACACTGACTCGTAATCTGTTGGTTCACGTCGGATGTAAACCAACCCAGCGGATATGGTCGCAGGTGTGTGGTTGTCTTCAAACCAAGTCGCCGAACCAGTCCAGCGGAGACCAAATTCTTTTGACTTCCTGGATCGAATATCGCTGCGACCACTTCGTGCTTCACCTGGATGTTGATGGTAAACAAGTCCTCTGTTGGGTGATGGTCGTTTGGTGGATGCGAACCCTTCTCCTTCGGCATTGCCATCAGAGATAAGGTCGTATCCGCCTCATTAACCAAATTCACTCAGACAACTTCTTCGTCGGGTGAAGTCGCAGTAGCCGTGGTTGTTCTTTTCCTTGGTCCGTTTTTCTTTGGTCGAAGTTCAGGATGAAGCTTGTAGCATTTGTCCTTGGTATGTCCCGCGACTTGACAATGCTCGCAAAAAGCACCCGTGCCCGATTTTGAAGCGTTCTTCTTCGGACTCGGCTTTTTCTTTGTCGAGGTCGCACTTTCCTTCGTGCTTTTGTCGCTGCGGGATTTGTTCTTCTTCTCGATCGCCATAGCAGTTGTGCTTGCGGTCGCGATGTCTTGGACGCCGAACAGATTTAGCTCAGTACTGATCGATTTCTGAAGTCCAGATGTGTATTTCCGAAATACCTGAGGGTCGGATAGTGAGATGCCAATGACCATTGCTTGTCGCCGAAACTCTGTCGTATAGTCTTGGACGGTCTGGTCGCGCCGTTGGTACAATCGGTGCCAACGCTCCCATCTCTCCTCAAGGTAGCCCATCGGATAGAATTCTTGTCGCAGAAGTCGTTTGAATTGACCCCACGCAAGGTCGTCAGCTTCACCACTGGCGACAAGGGCCTTCCACCATGTCTTGGCGTGGTCCTTCATCTTCAAAGGTGCAAACTTCACCTTTTGAGCGCTACTGAACCCTTTTAGGTCAAAGTAGGTCTCAAGTTGATCGATCCAAGAATCCAGCTTCTCGGCGTCGATCACCCCATCATATATGGGTATATCAATCTTAGCGTCGACCTTAAAAGATCCGACAGCTAAGGAGGTGTTGGCGAGGTCGTCGATTTTGTGGTTGCCTTCGTCTTCATCTTCGTCTGCTCTGCGCAAGTCTTCACCAGTCTTCTCACCCGTAACCTTCCCTACTTCAGGAGGTACAATCATGGCCTGCTGCTTAATCCAAGCAAGCACGGTTTCCATGTCGGTGGAGAGCTTAGCCACTTGTTCGGCTAGGTTAGCTTGAACGGAGGTATCGTCAGACATTGTCGAAGACGCGGCTGTATGAACCGTCAATTGATCGCCTGGAGTTTCACCGGAGGTTTTGTAACCCCGGCGAGTCTTCACCATCCACAGGATAGGAAAGTTGCTCTGATACCAACTTGATCCGTTTGAGACCTAGCCTTGGTTTTCGCACTAGGCTCGCCCAGATTCTAATATGTGGAATAACGGGATCTTACTCGGAAATACCGAAACCCAAAGTAATTGCACAACTCTTTATTTCAAAGAGGGCTTTACACGTCGAACGTTAGACACACTTGTCTACGTCGAAGGAACTATAAGTGTCTAAAACTCAAATAAGTTCTATGACTCTTGGATTGAGTTCCATTGAATTCGATGATCTAAACTAGACCTATTACAAGGTATTTATAGTCCAATCGTATGAGTACGTATCAGACTTAGAGACCTAAACGTATTAGACTCATATAACTAATCCTAAACAGATAAGCTTAGTTATACACATTCGGATCGGATTACAATTCCGAACAGGGAACGAATCCCTTTTCCTGGTCGCGGACCCATATGCGATCAGGACTTGGTCGCGAAGCCGTATGCGATTAGGACTTGGTCGCGAAGCCGTATGCGATCAGGACTTGGAGATCCTCCCGGATCACTTTGAAATAAAGAGTTGTGCAATTACTTTGGGTTTCGGTATTTTCCGAGTAAGATCCCGTTATTCCGTATATTAGAATCTGGGCGAGCCTAGTGCGAAAACCAAGGCTAGGTCTCAAACGGATCATGCCAAGATGATGATTCTGGTTTCTTAATAGAATTATCCTTTTTGTCATATTTGAGACTTGGTTGAGGTGGAAAATTTCCTTTATCCACCATCCTGTTCCATTCCATGGCTTCGGCCACATCGGAATAGCGGTCAACCATGTTGAAGAGATCGGCCCCTAACTGGGGTGGGTGGATAAGTAAATCTTCAGTACACCTCCGATATCGCACGGCATGTTTGAATACCCTGATAATGGAACTATCAGAGATGTTTGAAATGGTATTTCTCACTCCAATAAATCTCTTGATGAACTGCCGAAGAGTTTCTGTAGAAGTCTGGCACAGACAATGAAGATCATCCTCCTTGCCGGGCTTCTGATAACAATTCTGGAAATTGTTGAGTATTGCATCACACAATATTTTTCAATTGTAAATCGACCCCTCTGGTTGATTAAACAACCGGGTTCTCACTGGTCCTTCGAGAACCGTTGGCAAGTAATTTGCCATGACGCGGTCATCTCCACCCACCGCTTGAATGGCAGTGATGTAAATTTGAAGAAACTCAGATGGGTACTGAGTTCCATCAAATCTCTCGATCATTCTTGGTTTAAACTTGTCTGGCCAGACCATAGCATGGAGGCCTGGCGAAAAAGCTTTACGACCAATATAGGAACTGCGGAGAAATCCGTGACCTTGGACATGGTCACGGGTGATATCACCTTGAGGATATGTACCACGCGGACCCAGGCGGGAATGGACTGGCACGCGATCTCAATCACGGGAACTTCCAACACGCCTAGCCTTATCATGCCAAAATGATCCTGATGGCAATCGATTGCACTTGCCATGACTAGAGTGAGAGTGATCTCTCTCATGGGAGCGAATCGTAGAGCAGGACGATGCCGTTGGAGTTGCATCAGATGTAACTTCATCGAGCGTGTCCGCCAAGATTCTGGCAAAATTTGGCCTATCCGCATTCTCGACATCAGGAGGAGGGTTACACAAGGTATTTGCGATAGCACGAATTCGATCTTGTGTACTCCTCCTAGGTGCTGCAGGTGTTACTGTTTCCTCAACCGCTGGAGAATAATCCAGAGCTAAAGGTGTCTGGTCTCACCTGCAACCATGCGGATGACGGGAGGTGCTAGGAGCGGCATCATAACGAGATTGTGCAAGATGCAGGGCTTCCTTAGTAGCCCTGCGAACCTTATTTTCTCATTGCTCGCCATCTTGATGCTCCTTTTGTTTTCATTCCTGCTCCTCCTTTTGTCTGAGTTCCTGTTCCTCCCTAGCAATTCCTAATCAGGAGTTTCCTCTGATAATGCAACAAATTGTTGGGGGATCGAGGTCGTAGAGGGAGAAAACATCCCTGTCTATTCGGAATCGAATTCGAAATCAAAGAGAGACTGGAGGTTATCAGGATCAAACTTCCCAGGACTAAGTTCTATGTTACCATCATCTACATCCTCTGAAGCAATGTGTTGTGGTACATATTCAGCCTCCAATGTGGCAGAACTCACATGAGGCGTTTGTTCTATCTTCTCTATCTCTTGGTCGATGGACATAACCAAGGTCGGAGAAGATGCATCCTTAGGATGTTCCTCAAGAACATCCTCACAATCAACCTCTTCCATAGGAATGGGATCGTTGGGTGAGGGCATTTGAATATGAGTATAATCCTCGAGATCGAAATCATTCTCAGAATTATATGCCCCAAACATGATTTATCAAAAATCTTGATAACAAAAAAGCACCTTGAGAAAGGCCCCACGGTGGACGCCAGTTATTGATGATTTGGACTCAGGATCCTCTGTCGATCTTATGCAGATTTGTGAGTTTTATGTGAGACCTTTCAGAGTGCCCTCAGTTAAGTCAAGACAAACATGAAATGGAGTCACAAAGAATTATACAAGTTCGGGCCCCAATAAGATTGAGTAATAGCCCTACGTCCTGTTGTGGTTTTCACTAAGTATAAAGGAATTTACAGTGAGGAGAGATTGCTGTAGAGGCTAAACAATCTCCCTTAGTACTTTTCTAGTCTAATATCCCTATCGTGTGTCTAATCATCTAACTGTTCCCCTGTTATATGTGCTAGATCCTTTCATACCTTACAGCTGCCATCCTTTTATACTGAATGAAAGGATGCCAATGTAAGGGATGTAAGGCCCCGTCGGGTCGCCGCAAGGCAATTCTAGATGGTTGCCATAGTGCAGTTTGTATAACCGCACCAACCTCCTCGCCAGTTAAGCATGTGCAATTATAGATAACCGTATATGCTAATCTCCTGGCGGTTGTCTTCATACGTGGTAGAAGAAATTATCTTTAGGCTCGGGAACATGTTTAGTATGACTCAAACACACTCAAGCCATCTTGGTCGCGTATAGCCTGTGACCTTATGATCACGCAAGTACTACGACCATAGATTAATTATGTTCGCCCATGACCTTCTAGTACACAGGAAGTTCCTCTGCGACCATAGTGGCTGCTAAGACACAGAGTCATATATCATATCCGAACTTGACTTGAATATGATATATATTGAATAAACTAACTTGGGTGATAATCTTCATTACCATCAGCAGCCAGAATTGTGAGAATGTGGGTTTTATGTACTGCGGTATATGTATGACCTAGTCAGGACAAACTTTGCCCAATTCTCTAGGATAAGCATTTTAGCTAATTAACTCTAATTTGAAAATTGGATATCACATTGAAAACTAGCTAGGAAGTTAATTACTAACTATTCACATATGCATGCAAAGCGCCATATCCAAAGACAGATACGACAATGCAAAGCTTAGAGAGCTGCGACAAATTTGGGCTCAATATGTGATGAACAAAGCGGCGGTCAACCAGCTGCCATGACTGGCTTAGCTCACTTGTTGTAATTTTTCTTTTTTTAATTTTTTTGTCTACTCTCTGTGAATTGGGGTTTTTTGTATTTGTATTGGTTAGTATGTGAATAAATTGAATGTGTGAATAAATGTAAATACTACATCTATTCAATGTGTATTTGTGAATGTACCCTTTTTGTATCTATACTGTACTATGTATTTAAGCTTATTCTAATGGCTAAATAACAAAGAAATTTAGAAGAGAACAATATTTTCTAACGGTTCACTAGAACTAGCCGATAGAATACTATACCATCTTCTAATGGTTAACTAGTACTGCCCGTTAGAGCATTACACTATATTCTAACGATTGTGCGGGGTATACCATTAGAAGATAGTAATATTTTCTAACGATATACTCCGCATAACCGTTAGAATATAGTGTAGTGTTCTAACGGGCTGTACTAGTTAACTGTTAGACCATAGCACCATATTCTAATGGTGTTCAAAAAAAGAACCGTGAGAATATTATAAACTGTCCTAATGGTTTATTAAAATTGTACCATTAGAAGAGGGTAATCTTTTCTAACGGTATAGTATGAGCGACCGTCAGAATATAGTAAAATGTCCCAACAAATAGTACTTGTTACTCATTACACAATGTTAGGCTTTTCTAACGGTTCTCTCAGAACAAACCGTTAGACTATTGCACTATATTCTAATAGTTCAAAACTGTTAAGAGTAGTATTAGTCTTGTTCTATTGTGCCTATCACTAACGGTACGTAAATCATTAGAAAAGGTATGTTTTGAACCGTTAGATGAAAGCATTTTTGTGCTAGTGAGATGCGTCCAACGGCTATTTTCCAAAGATATTTTAATTGCACAAATGAAGGACACATAGTCTACAGATACACACTGAAAATAAAATGATACACGACCAACCTAGTCTAGATTAGCCTCCTTGATTAAATTTTTAACAAACTTCAACGCTTCTGCATGATCCTTCATTTTTGTCATCGTTGAATTTTGATTTGTCTGTGGTCACCAATTTTGTGAAAGGCCTGGCAAGTACTAACTTCTGGGTTAGCTTGTCATGTTCACTCAAGAGTGAAGGCCGCATGGTCCGTTGTCTTCACGCACTCAGTGTGAACCTTGACGAAGGTTTGTAGGCCTTCTTATGCGTCCGCGTTGGACAAGGGAGATTTATGCTTGTCTTTCCCTTTACGCTTCTCCTTGGTTGTGTCGTGGTCTTCTGGCCGCGTCTCCTCCACGAGGACATCTTAATTGGATGAGGACGATGTGTGTGCCTCGTCCTCATTTAGCCTTACTCTTTTGTCGGTGTTGACATAGGTTCGATTCCATTTAGGTTGGCCCTGAACACCCATCCACTAGTGGTCCAGAGTGAATGGGTGCCCCATCTCATTCCTGTAGCTTGAGCGCTTGTGACATTAGTTGGTCGTCGGAACGACCATTAGCATACACCTCCTTCAGCCTGCACTAACAATGGTCTTTGCAATGCTTAATCTCTTTTCTACGATTTTTTAGGCTGCTCTTATTGTACGCCGCTGCCACACTCGCCCAATATGTGTTGAATCTTTTAACTATTCCTGTCAACGGGGTCCAGCGAGTTATTCAACCACGCACTTATCTGCGCAACCGAAGTATAACGATGTCATGAGAAATAAATGTAAACCTTTCAAATAAAATCCCACAAAATTTTGAAACAAATCCTTCCACAAAATTTGAATGTCAAAAGCGAAATACTCACAAGTCGAACATCGTTGGCCGCTGACCAAAACAATCGCTTGCGCCTGGCAGGACCCGGGAGACCATGGTCGTCGTTGTCATCAATAACGAGCTGCGGCGTAGAATGTGGCATACCGAGTCTGAGGGGGATGCGGATTTCAAAATTTGCTCATAGGGTGGCAGTGGCGAGGGATGACTATAGTTGGCTGACGCACTGACAAAATGATAATTTTTCTTCTACGGTGCATACCAATGGTCATGTGGAAATGATAGCGACAATGCATATGCAAGGAAATGCGGATATAGAGCAGCATGTGCATACTAAAGCCAGGGGGTACGAAGGATAACCAGACAGATAAGGTGATTATAGAAAATGTGAATTACCGGGTGGATATGGTGGAAGATTTGGATTAGCGAGTGTTTCCGGATTTTCTCCAAGTGTATCAGGAGAACTAATCCAGTTTACAAAATCCTCAGAGGATAACTATCCACATATCAAACTCTAAAAAATTTAGTGCACCAAATATGTGAAAGTAGTGTATGAGGCCACTATTTATAGACAAATACTTTGGTGATTTTTTGTGAATTTTTTCAGATTTTTAGAATTTTTAAGAATTTTTTGGAACTTTTTAATGAAAAACAATTAAAAATTACATAACGTCTAATTTTTCAACGACTGAAATTATGCCACTGACAGATGGATCCCACTCCAAAATAAATTTAAAACTCTGACAGTTAAATAATTCAATCGAAACTCCGACAGTTAGACCCAACGAAATCTAACCCTACATGTCATAGACGGTAATTGGAGTTCATGCAGTCACCGTAGAAAAGAAATAAACTCTTAACACATTCCAGGTGTAAGACCTACTGCATTCACCTTATGAATCAAAGAAATTTCACACTCAATCGCTAACGTACAGATTGTCAAGATTATGTCCCAACTAACAATCCCTGACTTGGATTGTGTAGTGTCGATTTGATCAAAATTTTGCGAACCCCACAAAACACATACACGCGCACCTTCGACTAGTTCCAACAAAGCCGCTTCAACCGCCACGCGCTCAATGGGGCCCACAATTTTGATGTGCTCACGCATCACATGCGCCTCTTTTCCAACCACTTCGACCACCGCACACCACTCGAAAAATGCACATCAGAGACAACCTAAAGGTTCAAGCAATATGCCAAGTAATCAAGAGTTCTATTCTTTATCCATCTTTTTACGAATATGCCATGAACAGATTCTATTCCCTGTTCCTTTTTTTATGCATGATATCACGAACCTACTCTATCAGAGTCCTACTGTTCATATATCAAATGTAACATCGATTTATTTGTATCACCTTCCCTAAGCAATTTTACAATAGAATTATTGAACGCAATAAAAAAATCTTTTGAAACTTGAAAATAGAGGGACTAAAATGAACTTCCGTGTAAAATATAGGAACCAAAAGTGTTTTTTTCCATTTTGTTTAATTCTTTGCTCCATGTCATAATACATGTTTGTACTAGAATGAATGCGATTCTTGAATTACTTTAGCGCCTTTCAAAAAAAATGCATCAAATTTTATTTCGGAAAAAATTGGAGTCACTCATAGTAAATCGGTCACACTATCTTTCTTATTCAATCTTAAATTTGAATTTAAACTAAACCAACCTATATGTAAAATACCGGTCTGATCCAAGATGGCCCAATAACTGATGGCAAACTGACATTCTACAAGGATCTCAGTAAAATTGACATAGAAAAACCCTCAGCAAAGATTGAACGCAGCACCATAGCATTCTTAAAAACTAAATATAGGCAACTACAAATTTACATTAGAACATAGGACTGGCGGGACAATAATTTATACAACTATTTTCTGTATGGACCAAATGCAGTTAGATGTACACTTCAATCTTAAGATGTGCATGTAGGTGAGAGTATTACAGTAGACAGATTTCCATCATATCAAGCCAACATAGCATGACCATGAACTAGGATACAGCTTTGACCAACCGGTCCATTAATGAGTTTGCTCACTATAGTACTTCTTGAAGACCACCTGCAATCAAGTCGCATGTAAGTACAAAGAGAAACCATAGTCCATCATAAAGGCTTCTTGAGGCAAATTGTAAAACACAACTAATGCATCATTACAACTAGGATCCAGCTTTGGAACTTCATCCTATACGGAGACCTGTACAAAACGATATACAATTTGAAAGAATGAACAAATTAACAGCAAAGGCAAGATTTGCAAATAACTCAAATTTGAAACAAGATATTACCATGCTGTTCCTATGAAATTAGGTTATTGTCAACCTAACAAGTTTAGTTTCAAGAAATATCTAAAGTCAGATCAGATAGAATGCTGAGTCAAGTGACAGGGTGAGGGTGGGAAAAAATCCTAATGAGTGGTGGGGACTCCAAGCCACTGTCCCCTCTCCGCTCCGTTATCATCCTTAATTTAAACAGTCTAAGTCTAAATTAGATTACTAAGCAACCAAATAACACAATCCCTCAAACATTCTCCACAATAACTACTTTTTTGATTATTTTGATAGACTGATTCCTGCCATGATTAGAGCAATGTTATACCAGTTCCAAGACATGAAACTTCACTTCAATTCTAGTTCAATTTACAGTTAGGCAAAACATATAACATTGGAATAATAATAAAACGAGACATTTGGAATTGCCATCAAAAGTTTCACACCAAGTGATAAGAGGTATTCTATACTTCACATGTCAACATGTCACCTAGTGGAACTTGCACAGGTCAAAACATGTCACCAAATCTTCTTTCACCCAACTTATGTAAATCATAATATAATATTTTAAAATATAACCACCTAAAATAGTAAATCTATTGCAGCAATAGAGTCGCACCACATCTTATATGTACAATAACAAATGAAATTGAATTCCCAAGTTTAATGCAGGAAGATTAAAAGAAACTGACCTTTTTCAAGGGTTCTCTAATAATGTCATAATAAAAGTGGTCATAATATCTTGTATCCATCCAGAACTGAACAAACAACAAAATAAATAAGGAAGACTAAGAATATGAAATCAAATGTGAAAGAATTTTGCAATGCAAAAAAAAAAGAAAAGAAAAGGCTATATAAGTTTTGAATTGTAAATTTAACTTATAATATAAAATCAGTGTATCTTAACTTATATTTAACATTACACTAGATACTTCTCTATGTTTCTATTTTTTTTCTGCTGCAACATTTTGCTATAATTGTTGCAACTTTTGTTTGAAGTGATGGATATAATATTACAGTAGTTCAAACTAAATGATGCAATAGTTGTAAGAAAATGTTGCAAACAATCTAGTACCAGTCAACTTTGCTTTGAGGTTCACACAGTTACCAAAGCAGAGGAAGAGCACCATGAATAGCATGTTTATTAAAATTTTATATATCAATTGAAACATATTGATATTATTCAACTTTTTGTAGCATTATACTTAATATTGATGTATAAATTTCTATCAAAAATTTGACCAAAATATACATTCTATGTTACAACATTCAATAATAACTTATGCGAGTTCCAAATAAATTGTTGCAACAAATACAATAGGTATTCAAAATTTAACAGGAATCATAAATCAAATTCTTAGCAATTTTGAATAAATAATTATATAAATAAATAAGGATTGGTATCTAGTGCAAAGTAGAATTACTATGCAAAGTACAGCGAACAAATTTGAATAAAATATGAAAAATTATATAGATTATATAGATTTTTATATATTATACAATCAGACCAAATTTTGCATTCTAAATCATTTTAGAATATGAGATAAAAAAGACAAATCCATTGAGAATTGGGACAAAATAATAAAAAGTTATTGTTTGGTTAAATTTGTCTTTTTTTCTCCTATTCTACGAAGATTTAGAACATAAAATTTAATCAAATTGTTGGACATGTCAAACTCTATCTCCAGTATATTTTGAAAAAAAAATCAAAATTTTTACAACACTTTGCACTACTTTGCACCTTAACATAGCTTGCACAGTATACCAGCCAAATAAATAAACATTAGGCCCAATAGATAAACACAACAATACTGATAAGCTATGTCAGTCCACATTTATGTACCCGGGGAATATTTGCAGTCCACCTATCACATACTTCATCAACAACCTAACATAAATCAATGTTGAAAAGTTCAGTAAATGATATATCCTAAAAAGAAATGTAAATTTCTTGGAGATTCAATGCCCTACCTCATCAAGGGCATCTTGCCAAGTGAGATCCTTCCGTAACAAGATTGTACGATAATCCTAATAAGAATAGTCACAGTTTTGGAGTTCTAAACTAACATTACCAATTACTTCAAACACAAGAAAAATATGATTATGAGAGAACATACAATAATTCCTCGAATAACATAATACTTCGGAAGGGAATGCCCACTGAAAACTTCAACGTTGAATTCGTCTACAAGTTCCAAAAAACATTTCTTCTCCTATAAAAGCAAGCATGCAGTTAATGTATGTGGTATTGAACTGAAACAAAGCATTAGTGAATATGTGAAATACCCAATTGACATGTTCACAAGCGATCTTGAAAAAACCTTCTGTTTCAAGCTTAGTCATCAAACCTTGAAGACGACTCTTCAGCTGAAATTTATTAGTTATTAAACATTTAGAAATCAATCAACCCCAAGAAAGGCCACAATCAAGTTTCATCTCTGGCTTACAGACATTTATATATGTTATACTTGACATGCTTCTAAAATCAATGGAGATAAAACACCTCAATGAAGAAATTATTGCATGATGTTTAGTTACAAACTAAAATAAATGTTGTACGCTGATTTGGATGCTTATGCTACAAATTTCTAAATCAGCACAAACTATTAATTATTTCCAGATATCTTCGTTGGCTTGTCTTTCTTGAGGTATGTGCATATTTTCTAGCTACAAAAACATGTTATATAACAAAGTATACAAAGTCACATACCATATAGTGAGCCATGTATAGAACTTTCCAACAACAATGAAAAATTTGGTAGTCATACATGCTAGGGCCGTATGTACTCAAATTCTAAAATTAGGGATTCAAGTGCTGACTTCAAAATGTAGGGAACCAAATAAACACAAATGTAGTTACAAAATCATCATATGCAAGATATAGAAACAGATGACCAATGTATCTCCTAAATACAACATAGTCCTTACCATGCTTTTGAACTTTTAAGAAAAATATAGCTAAAAGGTAGATCCTACAAGATTCCAAATATACCACAAAAGTTCAAAAAAAAGTTCTAGGTGCATCAACAGTACTCGCAAAACGAAGTTTTTTTGATGCAAAATAGCCACGGACTTCCTCAGATAGCCAACATGAAGAAGTGATCTATCTTCTATTTTCATGGATGAACATAATTTGAAGTCATCACTAATATCCTATCTGATAGCAACAATTTTTCCTAATATGTGCTATCGTTCAATGGTTTCTTTCTTACATTGTAGATAAGACACTTTTGCAAAGATAAGAGAGATTGAACCATGATAATTATGTGTTCATCATAAGGTTTTAGTCATGTGACTTATAATATATATAATTCTAATAATGAGGGGACTAGTATAGAAATTTTCTTTATAATATTCATAGTTTTGTGACTTTTATTTGAAATTGTTTTACTATGCCTCCTTTGACATGATCAAGAAAGTTCTAAATATAGGATGTCATTTTAACTTCTAAAGAGATTCTCCTACATTACAATTTTATGCAGACAACATGATTTTTCATGTATTATTTACTACTTACGCATTAAATTACCTTATGTCCATTACTAAGATAAGTAATGATAAAGTAAGCGAGTTAAAAACCAACCAAAGTAATTTTAAAGAAAAATACAAGTCAAAATATGAATATTTGAGCATTTTTCTAGAATAGGAATATAGCATATTTGTGTTCCATACCGACTCATTTTGAAGCAAATCTCTTAAACATTTAGAATATGTGCTTAATTGATCTTGTATGTTCACAATCTCAGCTCTTCTCTGTAGAAAGGTAAGTCACATATTAGGGTAACACTCAAAAATAAAATAGAAATAATTATGTATAATGCAAGAACAATTAGCACCTCAAAAGACAATCTAATAAGGTCATGGTCCAAATACGAAAACTGGCTTGACACAATCTTCTCTCTAATAACTTTCTTAACAAAATCATCCTGCAAATCATGAACAAGATATCAATGAATAGTTGTATGAAACTCTATAGTACTATATTTAGAGGCACCTCGATAATATTTTACCTTTGAAGACATAAATTGATCCATATAACTATCCAGTTCACCTGAAGCCAAATGGCTATCAAAATCTTCATGCAAGTGAATTTGCTCGTCTGCTCTATTGTACTGGACAAAGTGGTATGGTTTATCACAAGATTAAAGGTGGTCAAAGTTAAATTTAACAAAACTTCAATATTCTGTACTGATAAATAATGGAAACACAAGTTTGTCTAGTTCCAATGACATGTTAGATTGCCATGTATCAAAATAGATATAATAATGTGAACAAAAAGATGCATACAAAAAAGGCATGCGAAGATAATACTTTATCACCAAAATCAATCTTGTGAGAAATAGTATAAAGAACATTGTGGGAAATCTCAATATGAAGGAAAAAAAAGATCAGAGTACATCCTACAAAATACAATTTGCTTTTGAGAAAAAAAGCTTGACTAGAATTGGTAGACCCAAAACTTCAATTTGTACATCTGCAGAAGTAGCAAGGAGGCGACTATAGCAAGCAACAAGTAGCGTTGGCATCGGTGGTGTTCCAAAGCATGAGCAACAAGAGGCATAATTGAGCAGGCAATAGGTGGTGAGGTTGGCAGTGTCAGGCAAGTAACAAGCATCGCTACTTAGTCGATGATGACTAGCAAAAAACCTGTTTTGGCCCGATACCTACTAGATGATCAATACCAGTTTCTAGCCAGTTGTTGGCAGTAACCGGGGAAAAATCGACCAGGGAGTAGTAATCGGACCAGTTATTGGCTAGCAATCAAGAATTATGGACAAGAATTGGGAATTCCTTTATTGTTCTCTATCATCTTACTGAACGTTTTCAAATTTGCCTTATTTGCAAATCCTAAACATGATTTAACTAATAGAGATTCCAAGTTTTCAAACAAAATCAAAATCTGAATTCAAATTTCCACATTCGAATTTTTTTTCAAATTGCCTGTTTTTTGCTTTCCCGATCCGGGCCAGGCCAGTATTGTTGTTACCAATCGGTTCCCGCCAGTTCTCCAAACTCTAGTTGGTAGCATCAGGCAATGATGGGTGGTAAGGTTGGCAATGTCACATGACAGGCAACACAAATCAATAGACAAGTGATAGGTGTTGAGGCTACCAACGTCATGTGATGTGTACAAATAAAGCAAGGGGCGCTTTAGTCAAGCATGCCTGACTTTGTGCTAAGGACTCCTAAGCATGCTTGGGCACGGCTCTAGACATGGTTCATCCAAACAGGTGAGGACACAAATCAAACAACCTCCAGACAAGCTTCAGGTAGGTTCCAAATCAGTCATTTTTCCACAAAGACGCGAAGCAAACTGCCTCTAAATTTTTGGTATCATAGTCACTTCAGAGTGCTACTGTTTGTAACAACATATGGACTTCATTATACAAAAATAGCTAAATTGTGCATGTGGCTTGTGTTTACTGTTAAGTACTTATATATATATTAATTTACTTATACATATAGGACTTGGGGTTTAGGCCATATCTTACTCTAGATCTGTACTCTAGACCTGTACTATAAATATAGATATAGAGCACTATCCCCTTATTGATTGAAAGAGATATTTAACTCTTTAACATGGTATCAGAGCCTCCTCTCCTAATGAATGCCGCTGTGCATCATCGTTCTCCTCGCCGTTCTCTTCCGACAGCCTCTCTACGGGTCATCCTTCGCCTACGGTTGCGGGCCTCCTCCAGGCCTTCCGCTCATCGCGAGTCACCTCCGGAGATTCCGCCGCCGGATCGTCACTCGCCTGCTGTCGCGGGTACCTCCGCCGCCTCTCCGCGGTCTCCATTGCCATCGTAGCAACCTCCGCTCGTCGCGGGACCGCCTCCAGAGGTTTCGCCGCAGCCGCCGCTCGCTCATGTGCCCTAGCACCATTGCCACCACTATCTATGGTCTCATGTGCCCTAGCGTCACTACCTTAAATCGAGCCAGCGGAAGGGGAGCCAAGCAATCGAGCCAAGCCGACCAGCAGAGCCGAGCCGACTCGACAAGATTAGCTGAGCTGATTCTTCTGAGCCATTTTTGAGTCGTCTCTGAGCCATGACCTCTTTGACAAGTCTACCCGTTGCTGACATCAAGCTCAATGGGCAGAACTAGCGCGAGTGGGCCACTATAGTTCGTCTTTTGCTGATGGGAGTTGATCTGGAGTCTCATCTCACTGATTCCCCTCCTGCCACGGGGGCCGATGAGAAGATACTTGCTGTCTAGCATCAAGCAGGTCAAGTGTATCATTTGTTAGTGCTGAGGTGTCGATTCGAATGCATATTGCTGAGCTTCCGACGACACGCCAGATGTGGGAGTGTCTTCAGTGACACTTCGTTCAGAGCAGCTCGACACAGAGTTCTCTCTCTTACAGCATCTTCAAAGCCTGCATCAGCAGGAGGCATCTCTTGGAGAATTCTATAGCACTTACATGGGCATATCCAGCCAGTTGACAGCCATGGCACATTCCTCTGCCTGTGCCACATGCACTCACTGTGCTACCAGGACGAGACATTAGGAGTAACGCACTTTTCGACTTCATGCGTCTTCGTTCAAAGTTCGAGCCCATTCGAGCTCAACTGCTCAGCCGTGCCACTCCACCTACCATGGACGAAACTCTTGCTGCCCTCTATACTGAGGAGACTCGTCTTTGCTCGCTCTCAACTACATTGCAGATTTCTTCACATACTATCTTGGCTGCCACTTAGCCCGCTGATCCTCATTCACCTGTCATTGCTAAGACGCCATCAGATGTCCCCACCGCAGCTCTAGCAACTTCTAGTCCAATTGTTTGCTCTCACTAAAAGAAGCTGGGACACACTGTTCTGCGGTGCTACAAGCTCTATCCAGAGCTGAGGTGGCCTCGTAGACCATCACGTGGTCGTGCTGCTGCTTCTGTTGTACCTGTGAGTAACTCTGCTTCCACTGCCCTCCTGGCCTAGCTTCAGGCCAACTCAGATCAGCTACAGGCTCTTCTTCAGCATCGAACCTCCTCTAGTCGGTCAGCGAGCCTTGCCACTACTTCCACTTATACAACAAGTATTGCCAGTCATCCCTGGATTCAAGACTCAGGGGCCTCTTTTCACATGACCTCTGACAGCTCTCAGCTGAGCTCATGTCGGCCTGTGTCAGATAACACCTATGTCCAGACAGCTAATGGTACCTCTCTGCCAGTTACCCAGCAGGGTACCCTTTCTACTGCACAACTTACAGTACCAACTATTTCTCTTGTTCCCAAACTTTCTATGAGCCTTATGTCTGTTGGTCAGCTGATTGGATATGCATCGCTCTGTGGGGTTTGATGATTCTCATTGTTTTGTGCAGGATCATCAGCTAGGGACACTCGTTGGTATTGGCCATCACCGTAGAGGCTCTAAGGGTCTATGTTCTTGATCACCTGCTACTTCCAGTCCTCTCCACCACTACCATCCCTTCTGCCTTGGGGTCTACTCCTGCGTCTTCAGCTAGTTTTCCAGAGTGGCATCATCGACTTGGTCATCTTTGTAGTGCTCGTTAGGGTATCTTTGGTCGTGTGTCTGTCGACACCAGTTTTGTCTGTATGGGTTGTAAGCTGGGTAAACAGCTAGAACTCCCATACTCTTCTAGTACTTCTAGGTCTAATCCTTTTGTTTTAGTACATTTTGATATATGGGTCCAACTCCCTTTGTGTGTAAGGGAGGCCATAAGTATTGTCATTTTTTAGGATTACTCTCACTATACTTGAGTCTATTTTACGACACATCGATCGCAACTTCTATCAGTCCTTTGCTCGCATGATTCAGACACAATTTCCCACTACTATTCAGGTTTTTCGTTCTGACACTAGAGGCGAGTACTGTGGAAAGCATTGGCATCAGTAGAACTGTTTACTGTGCACAATTTTAATTTATTTTCTTCTAATTTTATCTTGGGCATTCCTTCTAGTTTAAATATGTCAAGTTTTGATAATTAAATGGATTCTTCAGAAAGTATCTCAGTGATGTGTTATCTTGTGTTCTTTTGGTTTTTTGCTGTTGCATTCAGCAATACACAAAGTGAAGTAAGTGTATTTCTTTTGTCAATCAGAGCACCAAAATCTTATGAACGAGTAGAAAAGCAGTAATTAAAAGAAATGTAATTTCAGTAGACAAAAGAGTCAGATATTCAAGGGCATACCATGGACTCTTTAAGCTCAGCCACAATATATGCCCTTGCATAAGGCTCCAAATGTGGATGGAAGTCATGAAGGTCTAGTAGCAGTGACTGAAAAAAGGAATGCTGATTTTGTTAAATTTCTAAGCAAGGTTGTAACCGCAACTAGGCAAGTCGCAACACCATCAAACCACCTAGGTGTTTAGGTGAGTCTCCTAGGTGACAATTAGGTGACTAATTATTTATCGTAAACCACTAATAAATACCATAATGCCATTACAAATTTACCAAATTTGTTGAAACTGCAAGGGTATAATCAAAACCATCAACAAATACCATAATACTATTGAAATTATGTGACAAGATAAGGCGCGACTGTTTGGGCAGACGGCTATTTGGGAAACAACCTAATAAGGCGAGGTGACCAGACCAGGAGTCCGATGGACCAAACACATAGTGATCAGTGTCTAGGGGACGCCTTAACAACTATTGTTTAAAAAGGTCTCCAAAAGAGTATAACAAACCTTAGAAAGTTTGCGTTCTTTCACCTTCATTAACTGACCAACTATCCGTAAAAGCAAGTCCTTGTGACCCTACACCATAAGAAACAACACAAGAAGGCAAAAAATGTAAAAGGAAGAAGAACAAGAGAGCTCTGAAATTTGCTCATGTCACCTCACGTATCAGAGGATGAAATTGAGGCTCCCAATAAAACAATAAAGAGTAGAAGACCTGGGAGGAAGAACAAATAGTTAAGACTAATCTTCAAATAGAGTACTTGGAAGTAGGATTCAGGTTCCCGACGGGAACCAGCCAGTTCTTAGTCTTGATTGTGAGATGTAATACCAACCAGAAATATGTGTAATAGAGTGTAATGTTAGAAGATTGTATAAACTAGTGATTGTATAAGGTTGGGAAATACAAAAACTTGGTAAAAATTGCAAAGAAACCCAAGAAAATCAAGAGAGCTGGAATCACTCGGAAACCAACCAAACAGGTTTGGGAATCAACCCTAAAACGAAAACCCGAACCCTACTTGGAAGTAATAGAAGGGGCAAAGACTCACATGAAGTGCCGCTTTCACATGACGTCCATATGGTACCTCACAATTTTCCTCAAGGCGTTCAATAACAGAGTCATAGTCATCAGAGCCCTGCAAATTAATCATCCACATTATAGATCATGGTGTTTCAACTCACTGAAAATTAAGGAACTGGGGCAAGTACCTTAATATAAGGTTTGAGCAAAATGAGTTTGCTAACAAATTCATATTTTTTTTTCTCCCTTTTGGCACACCCAGTGCAACGTAATTTTCGCTTCAGAAAAAAAAACAATCATTGTTAGACAACATATGCATATGCTGAAAGTTGGACAGCATATCAGAATACTTACTCCTAGCATAAATAAGATGGTACTCATATGATGGTGCTCACAGCTGTTGATGGCATGTTTTGATCTAAATTCAGGCTTCAATCTCTGTAGAACAGTTGATGGTTCCAAATATTCTTGCTACAAGTGTAGATTATCAAAAAAAAAATTGTACTTTAAATCGCAAGAACCATATAGCACAAATTCATAAGAAGCAATCAAGCAAAAAAATTTCTGGAACTATATCATTTATACAACACATGGAAAATCACCAAAAATGCGGTGAATGTAAAAGCTAAACTCTTAAATATTGCCTGTTGTCCTAGTGGCTACAAGCAAAAATCAATCATGATCCAGTACCAAAGTTTGTATCAAAAGCTGTTAAAAGGTAGCTATAACATCAAAAAAATAAAAGAAATAAAATTATAGCAGCAATTATAAGTAGTGGCATGAAAACAGGAATTCAGAGTAAGACAGGGTTGTCAAAGACCCTAACTACCACTCCGCAACTCTCCCTATTCTCAAATCTTTCCCTTATGCAACACCACTGAAGAGATAACCAACAGCAGAGTGGGGCACATTGAAGGTAAGCCTATTTATGCCAATCATTGACAGAGAAGTTCTCTTACTATTCATTGTTGTTTCTGGGAAGGATCAATGTTTTATTGCGAGATAAGGTTGCAATTTCTTAACCGCGGCAGTTTCCACGCCTCCAGATTTTGAAGTGTTAAGAGTTAGTAGCAGTACCCTTACTCATGATGACAAGGGCGTTCCTCAAAGCAAACGGCCCTTACCATCTCACTTGAAAACCTCATGATCTCAACAATGTGGCAATTGAATATAGAGCCCAAATTGGCCAAACTAGTGAAGTTTAGAGGTCGACTTCTGGAGATTCACTTTTTAAATACCAAAATGACAAATTGAATGATTTCAACTTTCAACATATTATTTTACATGTTTTACTTTAATATTTAGGGCTGACTGTTGCATGTATACGAATGATGTTATAAAATAATGTGCTTATTCCAAGAATAGGGCAAAAGTCAACCAAGTTTGAATTAAATCTGCAAAAGCCTAAATATCATCCTCCATTAGTTAGTGCCCGCAGAGAAATTCTTACTAATGGAATACATAAAAAAAAAAGAGACAAAATAACAAAGAAAAGAATAGTTCAAAAAGGAGAACAACAAAAAAAATAATGGAGAGAAATTACAAGAGAAGATTTGGAAACTTGCAAATTTAAATTCTAATTATTTAGAATAAACAAAAATTCAGGAGATGTGAAATTTGAAATGACAATAAGAAAAATAATTTAAAAAAATTCAAGATCTGAACTTTAAAATAAATATATAATTAAAAAGTCAAAATAAACTAATAGATGCGATATCAATTCAAAAGCAAAAAAAATAAAATGCAAAATTTAGGGAAAAAATCAAAAAATTGAAACAGTTAGAATTTAGTAAATCAAATATCTAAACTTTCAGATTATCGGATTTTAAGATAATAATGGCTTGTCATGATAGATTCGTACAAAAACTATTTTTACTTACAACTATATATTGTTAGTGCGTTGATATGAGTTGTTTCAACTTTCAACCATATATTGTTATTATGTGGCGCATTTAACAACCAATTATCCTAGATTCGCCCATGTAGTATACTAGTATCCATTATAACCACATTGCTTCAACATTAACTCACAAATATCTAGGGTGTTTTGGTTGATGTCCTTTAGTTATCTTGTCAAAACTTGACTCGCATCAACTCCAATGACTTTGCCTCATGGAAGACTATCAAATTTGTCTCACACAAGGCAGGTATATTAGCCTCGCCAAACATATTATTTAATACTTGACAAGGCAATTTCTTAAGATTATCCACACATTCGCCTCTTCTTGTCTCTTTTTAGGTGGCAAACAAATAATTGCTCAAACTAAAGACATGCCTCGCAAACAAAAGTCTTTCCAACTTGAGGTGATTTGAGGCATGGCCATGTAAGTTATCTCCCTCACCTAAATCTTTACTCTAATTCTAAAATTGATGTGTTATCAAAATTGTGTGTTCATATCTCTTTTACCCAATAACTCCCATTAAACCTTACTATCTCCCATGCACGGAATGGTATCCTCTGCCTTACTTAAGAAAAGGCAAATGATGCATTTCTTAGAATGTCAACAATCTATGCATAATTTAAATGGTTTAGGTTGACGTGGAAGAGAAATCGAAGTGATTAATCATTTCACAAGAAATTGTGACCTTCTCCTCCACCTTGATCTAGGTTGGTAGTTTATGATATAATGCTTCAAATAAAGAAAAAGACTTGTCTTTTCTTCTGTAAGGCAGACAATACAAGTCCCCCCATGCACACTTTTCAATAGCATAAATATGCACATCGCCATCCCATGTTTGCTATTGCTGCCTCAATCCATCTCCAAGACAAGAAAAGCCCTAATCATTGATGGGGAACAACTTCGGAAACACCACAATTATGCCCAAACGGAGATATAAGAATTCCTCTTGCACTCATATAGTTGTTCTTTGTCATATTAAATCTTTCAGAAAAAATTTACCCCTAAATCATTCATTGAATCCACTTCTTGCAGCATATCAAGATAAGTCGGAAGATATCTCCGAAATTCATCTTCGAACTGGTTGGAACATAAAAAAGAACATATTGTAATGAAAATTAAGGACCAAATCAAATCATGTGATAATTCAACATTTGGAACACTCAAAATATGAAAAACAAGAGAGCACACCTCCCAATTCCACTCAAATCCACAAGGAAATTCCTTTGGAGCCGTAGAACATGACTTTATGCGAAGATCTTCCTTTTGCTTTGCCAACCAATTTACAAAGTCATCTGCATCGTAGCCATTGTTTTTGTCTCCTCCAGCCAAATCCTATTACAAATATGCAAATAAATGACTTGTATAAAATTAAACATAGATAGCAAACAACTTCCGAATGATAAGTAATCTTAAGAAATGAAAAATGATGGCTTACCTGACTTTGTATACAGTAATATGATTCTTGACAAAGCGCAAGAAGATCCTCAACATTGTTATCACTTGTATTAGTTAAGCGCTGGATTGCACTTGGAAGCTGATCGTCTAGACGTCGTATTAGACATGGAAATAGATCTTCTACAATGAATAGCCTAAGTCTCACATTTTTTGTAGCAACTGCAAGCCATACCAGAGCACGACAAAAAGGAATAGCGTTTTTTGTTGCTACTCCATCCACCCAGTACCCAAACAGGCTCATCCTTAAACTCCCAAGACAATTATGGAGAAAAAGATACCTGTAAGTAAATTAGGACCTCTTAGGTCTTTCTTTAGAAAGTCTAATTTAACTAAACTAAAGCAAATAAATACAGAGAAATGTATAATAGAAAAAAAAAATCTTTTGTACCCAACAACAGAGGTCGAAGATATGGATTCCAAGCTAACTTGAACATCCCATAAAAGCCCACTGTTTAATTCTATCAGTGCTAAAGCTTCAAGCAATTGAGACACATCACGAGTGATCTCAATCAGCATCGTCTGTTCTAATTCCTTGATCTTTTCTTCTGATCCACAAAGATTACCAAAGTAATATGGAAATCCAGCTCGGCCTTCGTGTAGAAGATCGAACCATGCAAAGTAAAGTACCTCTTCACAATGTGTAAGTAAGGGGTGCAAGAGGTTCACCATCCATTCCTTCCAAAACTTATGAGGGCAATGTTTGACCAATGGAATGCAAACGAAATGGATAAATTTGCCCAAGTGCCGATATTCCATTGCCACCAAATCTTCCATGAGAATAGCCGTAATCGATGAACTGTCTAATAATTCAGAAAATGCCCCCTCAAGAGACACACATAGACCTATGACGATATACCTGCAGCACAATATAAGCCATCATGTGGTCACATACAAAAGCAATAAAAAAAATAGCTGTATATAACCAGTTTCAAAAGTTGTGCATCAAAAACAATGGACTAAAACATTCTAGGTTGATTCAACAAGTAAAACTTCACACAACACACTAGATAATTTAGAAGATAAGGTGTCGGAATTTCTCATCTATTAGAAATGCAAATTGAGAGTAAACACGATACTGTACAGTGCCATGTAGACAGCAATCAAAGAAATAGGCCAACACTTAACAAAAATAGTTTTATTACAAATTCACCCATACAGAAACAAAAAAAAAGATATATAAAGGCTAATTAGCTCCACACCACTGCCAAAAAGTCACTTTAACAAAATACCACTAGCTGTTTGTATGACATGAGACAATCAATGTTATTTTATTAAATTCACAAAGTTGGCAGTGGCATGGAGCCAATTGTCTCAAAAATATCACTCCCCCTAAGTAACAGCTAGTAGCACACATGTGGGCAAATGGCATGTACAAGGTTATAATGGTGCCCCAACTAAGAGAGACCCCTCGGTCCTAGACGCCTAGGCAACAATTAGATGATAAATTATATATGTTGCAAGTTAGTTAAATTTGTGCAAATATGAGACAAACATGAGCTTAAAATCATAAATGCAAGAGGTGGAAAGACATGGCTGTGAATAATGATGTCCTCATGGGATTCTTTGAAAAGAAGATAATCAAACAACTCTTAGAAACCCTAGCCGCCACATCTAATTTATACAAAGCTAACTCTCGTCTCTAAAAAAAAAACAGATCTAACTACTAGAAACCCTAGCTGCCAACTGATTGTCTCTATCCGACGAGCCACCATCTCCTACTTTACCTCCAACCACCCTCTAACGACTCGTCGTCGACAGCATCGCATTATCGTGCTGGTGCCATTCCCCCCCTTCGCACGCAACACATACCCGTCTGCGACGGCAAGCTGCTGCAAGGAGGGGGGGGTTGATGGCGACATCGACGGCTACTACCATGAGTGGGGCGGCAACAACGACTTCCCTAGGCAAGGCAAGGGGCTGGTGTCCAGTCCTAGTCAGCGACTAGTCGCCTACAATTGTAGGCATGTACATGAATGGGTAACAATCAACATACATTGTGGTGAGCAGCAGGTGATTTGCAAATGTCAAGGGTAATGAAAGCAGCAATTAGGAGATTATTGAAAATTGAAACTACCAAAGTAAACACATCTACTTCAACTAAAAATTTAGTTCAGGGAAATAAATTCAATCACATGATTTTGGAAGTGGTGTATATTTTTTTTTTTCTTGTTTAAGCGTATGGTAGGTTGGAAAATGGATATCAATATGAAAAAAATTATAACTTCAAGCCATCATCACCCTTCCGCAGAATTTCTAGAACCTTTGATTATGTAGAACATTACATTTTAACAAGTGCTCTGTGCTGCCCAGTAGTGAGCTTGAAGACTGCACAATATATGTTCAATAGGCATATTTTTACTTATTAGGTGTATTGCCTGGAATAGGCTAGTGGTCTTTTGTTTAAATCCTCCAGAAATTAGCACACTATCCTTTCCAGCCATTTTGTTTACATAGCCTGACCCAAAACCTTCCAAAAATCGACCCACTAGCTGCCAAAAATTTAACCCAGGGTTTGCTTGGCGCATTCCAAGACTCAATTTTTAGTTATATGAATATTTCAAAGGTGCACTACTAGAACCAAAACCTTGCCCAAAAAAATATTAACTTCCATAAAACATATTAAGCTACACAACTCAACTCTAACAAACCAAAGGATTATCATAATCATAAGATTGTTCAAGTTCAACTAACTTTGCCCCGGGATATGACCACAGCTTCGAAAATTCTATATTCCACACTACAAATACTTCTATTCTACAGTTAAAATATAACATAACATTAGTGAATGAACAACATGCTAAACCATAACAACCCACAACTTTGATAACCACTTTAGATGCAAACAGAGTCAACACGATACTGACTTCGTTTGTCATAGACCATTAAATATACAGTATGGCATGACAGTCATGCACATAAGAGTCCAAAATGAAGTATGCAATTAAGACAAAAGGAATGCGCAAGCATATAACCAAATCTATACCCGAGATAAGTACCCACCTAACTGATAATATGCTACATACCAGACAGATAACAAAACAATTGATAAAAAACTTAGTGGTCCAATTATTGTAAACTCAATGCAATGTCTTTCCTACCTAAGGTATTGACTAATTGCTAAAAGACAATGGTATCACAAACATAAACAATTTCACAGGTTCTCTAACAGTAGTTCGAACAACAGGAAAGTGTAATATAGAAACAGCATTTCCAAACTTGCCCGCCACAACAAGCAACATACATACCCGCTCTGTCGGATTCCCTCTAACAATTCCCTCATCTCGTTCTCTTCAAAATCTTCCTCTGTATCAGGTAGTTCATCGCTATCTTCAAGCATATCAACAGAATTCACATGACCCATCATCCTTTTAGCTCTTTTAAGTTTTTCTGACAGATCAAAAGCAAAATCTCGCGCCCAGAGTCCATGTATATATCGAAGCAGCTGAATACAAAAATCCAAAATGTCAAAACCGATAAATGCAAAGAAAGTCTAGAGTGAAAAGCAATTGGAATTAATACAGAACTTCTACTTGTGTATCTAGATTGAAGAACAAGAATTGAAGTGAGGAAGGAGAGCGAAGAAGGAATAGACTCTAATTTTATTTCTTGTTTAAGCCTCACAAAGGCCGGACTATATAATATGTAGCCTCCCATATCTATCCTAACAATGGAATCTAATCAGCAACTACAGTAACTAACCGTATTCTAACAATATGAAAACTAATCCTATCCCAATAAAAAGAGATAAATCCTGATTTAGAAACAAATAAATCGTAAATTGATTCGATTGGGCCCATCCATAACAATGTCGATGCCAAAAAACTGAGTTAAAGATGGTTATTTACCTGAAAAAGCGAGGGAAGGATCAGTGGTAAAAGGGCAGTCAAAGTTGAATAACAAATTAGTGGTATTGCAGTACAGTCTTCCGTTTGTCTCCTCTTGAGCTGCTCCTCGAAGAATTTTACCACATCATAAACTTTCTTCAAAAACTGGACGTCAGAAAATAAACGCAAAAAACGACATGGGCCATGCATGTATTCGTTTTGCCACTCCTGTTGGGTCCAAATTTTGTTCACAGTATAAAGTAGGCAGGTAAGCACTTCCTTATCCTGTTGAGTCCTGTAAGGAAGGTTAAAAGGTGAGCAATCACTTTCTAAAATCATCAACTGCGGGTAATTGGTAGAGTTCCATGCACTTAATGTCACTGTCAAGTACCCTGGACAGGATGTGACAAGAAGGAATGCTTCATATAGGATAGTGTACTCCCTAAGCAGCAGACAGCCCTTTCCTGGATGACAAAACATCATTCCACCAATACCCTGTACCATCAACCGATCATTTTCAAGAACTGAAGGAGATAGAAATAACGGTTAATGTGCATCTCGAAAGCAAAATACATGTGCCACTTGGTAAAAAAACAATTTCTCACACACAAAGAAAATAAATCCGGTTGGCATAGTGCACACTTCATCTGTTATCACATGAACTAATAGTAACACGTCGATATTTTGATATTTACTTAATAGGACAACAACTTAAAATTAAACCAAATTCTAAACCAGCAAACTGTACACCATCAAATGGTTTTAGCAAAAACAGTGCATATCATAAAAATAATAAAGTAATGCTACTGTAGAGTGAATACCATAACTCCCATGCAACTTCAGATCAAATTGATAGGTTACAGCACACTTATTTTGGAATTTGTAGTCCTGATTGGGAAATTTAAGCTATTATCCATAAATACCTATAAGACATGCATGTGTTTTGTGAGTCATTTAAAAATGTATTAAAAGGCTCTTGCTTTCTTAAAAGGTTAGTTCAGAACCACGGCACATCAAAGGCACATTATGAGATGAAAAGGAACAAAAATAGCCTTACCGACTTTCTTGGGTCAACAAACTCTTCGGTGAATTCTTTTGAATCATCAGTAACATTTGCTGCATCATCATTGTCATCTTGATCTCTCCCCCCTGCAAAAGCACAGGAAAGATAAATACAAGAAATGTGCACACGCATCTTTGACAATTTACTAGCATATACACCATATTCATGTGTTTATCCTAATTGGAAAAATATTTAGGATCACAGATCTAATGAGAAATTCATCCAAAATGCTTTAGATAATAAAGACATTTTTTATGGGATGGATTTGATAAGCACGACATGGGCATCATTGCAAAACATTATACTTTGCACCACTTTCAATATTATTTTTAATTGAATTATTTAAATAAGTGTATCTTCTAAATAAACTAGGGTCTATTTCAGTCAGACTCTGAACATACAATACGCATGACATAGACAGAAGATGCAATGAAGAGAGTGCGTTTTTTTTTTTACCTGAAATTTTTCTAATCACACTTTTGCTTCTGTCTGCTGAAAGAGTTCCCTTAAGAGTAGTTTTACTCAATGTGTCCTCCAAGTCTAGCAAATCATCTTCTATAATGTGCTGAGCTGATAAGAAATCCTGCATGACAAACAGTTCATTCTATTATAATTTAAAAGAAACTTCAGAAAATCAAATTTCTTGTAGAATTTAGCTATGTTATTATGAAATTAGCAATAACTATGAATATCAAGACACATGACCACAAAAAGTGTGCTGAAGATGCACACGGTACACCCCATACCAAGGCGTACCATGCATCTAGCAAAGTAACGATTATTTCCATAATCCATACCATGTACCAAGACCCAAGTAAGCCATGTTCATGGTAACTGTGACGCAAACTATTAGTGCAAACTAATGTGACATTGAGGTCTTTACTCGTGGATAGGAGCAATGACAAACCCTAGGGTCTGCTCCACATCTTGGTCTCTCCCTATTCGTTGTAAGTAACTCTACTATTTGAAATCCACAACAGAATCAAGGTGACCAACTCAGCCTGTCAATTTACCCAAAAGGAAACGAAAATGCAGAATAAGCTGACACGACAAACTATCCCTTAAGCTGTCAAGAAACTCACTTCAATAGGACCCTCGTTAGATAATGAAACATAATAAGGGATTAAACCATGCAATAAAAAATGGCATCATAATTGACAAAGATCAACCACTAGAAAACCAATGCATAAACAATGAATTGCAGACAGGGAAAACAAGAGGCAAGACAAAATCATGAGCTCGGACACCAAAGCATTGCTCCAAACTACCTACCACATGTTGCATGCTTGAGAAATAGTTAACTGATGGAAAACCAAAATATAAGCAATGGTTTGTGAGCAAAACAAATAAGAAGCTTGATAAAATCATAAACCTGTGCCATTAAAGCAGCTGCCACATGCTTTAAAGCCGAATCGCAAGGGGCCCCAATCGGCTCTGACATTAACTTAACAATGTTTGTGAATTTACTCCATTCTGTGATATGAAGTTCGTCCCACCTAAATCTCAACAAGTGCTGCGAGCATCAACACAATGATAAGTCATAACTGCATGATAATCGCACAATACAACATAAATATGAAGTTGAGGAATTAGAATTGACCTGCAGCATCTTAATCCCATGCCACCGGACAACTGATGGGCGGTCCTTCCTGACCAGCTGAAATGCCGCAATCAACAATGCATCCACGTACCCCTCTGTTACCTTCACATGGTTCATGTGTGCCAGAATAATTAAACAACATGAATCCACTATATGATCACTAAAAAACATAAAAAAAGCAACGCATCCACACATGAGATAACCCCTGCATTTCCTACACATTCATGTGTTCCAGTCAAATTTAAATGAAAGAGCACAAAACTTCTCTTTATTAGAAACCATAGAAAGAAAGAAACAGATTACATCCCAAGTACAACAGGTTAGCACCACTATTGACTATCCTACTCACAACCAGAGCTCAAGACTAGGAAAGTACTCCCTCCATTTCTCTATGCAAGTCCATTTTCTTGGAAATTGCCGTTTCACAATGTAAATTCATGGGTGAAAACGATGTTGTTTTAGTATATTTCTTTATGTTCTACTCCCTATAATATCCTGTAGATTATCCACCTTGTTATTTCCAATGAAGAGAAAGTAAGCAATTAATTGTTTTCATTCATGCCATGTTGTACTTTAATTAGGAATAGTATGATCTCTTTTACATTTCTCTTCACTCAATTTCATAATCTTTGGTCAGTGCATATTGTGAGCTTGAACTATTATCATGAAACGGAAGAAATAACATAAAAGCAACAAACAAGAAGTAAACTCCTAGTCATACTAACTATCCCACTTGGGACTGATTCAAACCACTCAAGTGATCTTTGCAACTTCTAGGTTGCCTCCTCCGTCACCCGGGTGTCCTCCGATGTGACCACAAAACATAAAAAGTAATAAAATTTGAAGAAATTACATCGACAGATAATAAACTAGCTGTAGTAGCAACACACCATTAGCATTCCACTAATCCTTCCTTGATCTATTTTTGACTGTCAAGGAAGACCCTACTTCGTCCTTTTATCAACAAATTAACAACCGTTGGATCATAACTCAGCCAAATGACTGCCATCTGATTACTTTCAGCAGTTACCATAACTGCCTCACAGCCTCTCTCCAACTGCACCATGTAACATAATAGAGCATCATTTTGGGCCCTTCCTTTATCCTGTAATCCCCACTACGTTTCCCCTCTATGTTTCTCTCACTAGCAGCAAAAACACATCCTGTGACCTGCTTGCAGCTACCCAAGCCCGTCAGAGCTCCAAATTCTGATCCTTAGATTGATGGCAATAATGTGGAAAAGAAAATGAGGCGAGTGTGCACAGCCTTTGAGGTAATGCCTGCTATCCAGAACCATAAGTGCGGGAAAAAAGAAAACCACCTTGCCCATGAGATTGAAAGAACCTGGACGTTCCTTCCAATCCCATGAGATTAAAGCGGTGGGTTAACTACTGTAAACCTTGGATCACACCCTTTCCCCAAGCCAAGAAGATTTGCCATAACTTCCAGCGCCCTTGAAGGAACAAAGGGTTCATGGTATTGTCTGCTATCCAGCCATTTGTTAAACAAACTACAATATTCATATGGTATGCAATTTCTTGTGCAAAGCTTTTCCTCCTTACTAATTCCCTTTAGGAAAAGATCATCTAATCTAGTTTTTTCTGATGTTTGGTTGGAGAAGAGAACAATTGGATTGACAATGGAAATTTGTCCTGATGTTTTATGAGCAGAGAACATGTCGATCAAATCGAACGATGCAGGGAAGTTGTAGTCTTTCATGATTAAACTATTTGGGGATTGCAGACTAGTTTTTATTCCAGGAACAGATATCATTGTAGTTGGCATTAATATAACAACTCAGATTTGGTTTACAGGTGCCTTCCCTGAGACTCTTTATCTGTTTGCTACAATATGATGATGTATATAATTCAAGTTCTCCCATCTAGGTTGTTTGTCTCATGTTGATTTTCATATTATGTTAAAATTCAATATTTGTTCTAGAAGTTGCACGGCCTTGCAAATTATATTTCAGATTTCAGAATTATTTGACTACTATAGGCATTTTATTGTACACACAAAAATTTGTTCCTTATTTTTGTTCTGGAACAGCTGGACCAATGTATGCACTATGTTTAAAGGTCCATTGCCAATTTAAGAACTGCAATAAAAAATGTGAACCGATTTTAACATTATTTAGAACTCTTTAGGTGCAATTCAGAGCGAAAAATTTAACAAAAAAAAAGGCAGTAATCATGAGAGGCACCAAGGACACGAAAAACATGAGTTTAACTATTTCTTATGTAAAATTCCCGCAGCTACGTGCGGAATTCTGCTAGTTAAACCTAAAAGCCCGCAGAGACAACCAAAAAGAAGAGCAATTTTTAAAACAAAAAACACACAAACACAACTTGATAGCTTATAGAAAAGGAGGAAGGAAGAAAGGAACGTACAGGTTGCGGATTTGCTGCGGAAGAGTCCACCAGATCGACGGCGCCCCCGGAGACATCCTCTGTCGCCGCCGTGATGGAGGCGGCGCCGTCCATGGTCTCGCCGGCGGGGGAAGCCAGAGGATTCTGGAAATCGGGGGTTTCGGAAGGCATTAGGTTACGGGGAACCAGATCGGGGGATGTGCGCCGCTGATGATTAAAAAATGAAATATTTATAGTCAAGAAAAGAAGACAAACGTTGGGTGTAATCGTCTAATGCTCTTAATATACCTTTTCAGAATATTCCATTATAGAATTAGACTCGGATTCAGTGTAATAGCTATCTTATAGAGGTCTGTCACGACAAATTTGTCGGTCTTATCAGTCTCAAGATGTAGTTATATAAAGAGTATATATCACAACCATGACTTCTAAATATTTAATTATACATCATTACAATAATATCTTACAATAAAAACCACTATAGCCAAACCTTATTATGTCACACGCGCACAATGGTTTTTATCACAATGAGTGTCAACGATTAGAACCAGGGTTTTTAGTTGAACTTAAACGAATTTACTTTGTTTATTAGAGAGACAATTCAGACAATCACCAGAGAAATCACAGTATCTATGGATCAAAATGACACGAAGTTTATACATATTTGAGTCCTCGAAGACCGAGTAATAGCTCTACTCCTGTTGTGTTTTCACTATGTATAAGATGAAATACATAGAGAATTTGTTGTAAAATCTAACAAGTCTTCTCCGAGTGTAAATGATCAAAATCTGATGCTCTTCTCTTCTGAATTGGTTCTCTTTTTATACTTGTCGAAAGGGTGCCAATAGAAAGAAGTTTGTCGATTTGGCAGTTGCTATATGCGCTTATAGATAACCGCATATCTTATCCTTATCTCCTTGACAGTTGTGATGCATGGTTACAAGTAACTATACATTTCATCCTTATCTTCTTGGCAGTTGTCACGTCAGTAAGAGAGGAAGTTATATTATTCTGGGATCGTGTTTGGAAAGAAAACCATGATCTAAGTTTAACACAACTCTTCAATAGTCATGGTCGTTTACTAACTACGGCGAGGTATTGGTATTAGTTCACTCTCCACGACCTAGATGATCGTGGGAAAAAATGTCTCCACAACTAGGGTACTCATGGGTATGTAAAACCATGGATTTTGCGACCATGGTATTCGTGGATATATGAGACCATGAACTCCACGACACTATGTGTCGAGATCATAGATTTCCTGGACTACAAACATTGAAGTTGTAGGTAACAATATCCATAACAGGTTATGTCCAAAAGATTTTGGACTATCCCATAGTCTCTCTCCTAGTCTTTGCGACCACCGAAAGGCATTTAGGTCTCGTTTTGTGGCTCTTTCGACCATAGAATGGTATGGACAACTAACTCGGGTAATAATCTCCATCAGCTAGTCCTCGAATTTGAAATGACATGGCTCTTTTTAAAGTGACGCTTCGAATTCCAAAAAGTGCCTTTTCGTTTCGGATTCTAACAGGTCCCAAGAAGAACCTTGAGTGCATCATTTCGAATTCTAACAGGTCCCAAGGAGAACTTTGAGTGCGCATGTAAATTCATCAGGTCCTGAGGAAGGTTTGCATAGTGGTTAAAAAGCCATCACCTGTGGGAGATAACTCAGTTGAAACTCAAAAAACCCTCTTTTGCAATCTTGCACTCTTCACCTTCCATTTTTCTCCAAGTTCTTCTTTCTCCTTTGATCTCAAGCAAATAGCGTCCTGGAGCCGTTCTCTGCATTGCTCAGTCGAGAGTTTGTTGGCTTTGGAGAAGGAGAAGATTCTTTCTTCGAGATCGCTGATCTCGTGGCGCCCCGCTGGAGGGGAAGAAGAAACCCTAGTTGTGAAGGAGGGCGAACTGGTGGTGTTTGAAGATTTTTTGCTCTGTGCATTGTAGGATCGAGGATGCTGACTAGAGGGGGTGAATAGGAGGTTTTTTAAACTTTTATGAATTAGCAACTTTTTCACAATTAAAGCCTAAATGATTTAAGTGCAAATAAAATTGAATCAAATCAACAATATATTGCCCAAGTAAAATGAGAGGAAGAGAATCAAACACAACGATGTATCTTGAGATCTCAGTGACTCGCTCGGTCTCCCCTACTTCTCGTTAAAGCACTCAAATGAATGAGTCTCGCTTCGATGTCCACTAAGGTTGTTTCTTCTCCTCTCTGGAGAGGTGAGCACCAAATCTCTCACAAACACGCCGAGCCACTCTGACAAGCTTCGTCAATGGAGAGATCAATGACCACTCCTCCCAACCGTCTAGGTGATGGTGTTCACCAAGAGTAACAAGTTGCGAGATCTTCTCTTGACCTTCAACAAACATCGAGAAACTCTAAAGATGCAAGTGATGCGAATAAATGTTCTCAGAGACTCTCTCAATCACAATAAATGATATTTGACAAAAGATCAAGACTTTAGTATTAGAAAACTTGGGCTCAAGTGTATATCAGAATATGGCTCAAAGATATATTAAAAACCCGCTCAAAACACATATATATAACCCACACCTCTAAACTAGCCGTTATGATTGTGTAAGAAAAGAAATTAGTACATGCTGACAGTCAGCATCGACCTCTAACGGCTAGTTAAGACACAGTCAGATAGTCGTTGGAAATTTTATCTGCAGGTGTGTTGACAGTCAGCACAAGTCAAAAATATTTTGGCTCAAAAATATGAGTCTCTGGAGAAACGTCCGCAAGCATGCTGACATTCATGCTGATAGTCAGTGTCCCATGCGGACAGTCCACATGGATTTGTGTAGTAGACAGTAAAACAAGCTTACTTTTTGATCTATATATCTGATTGATATGCTTTTTGGCTTGTTGGAAAGGCAACTTAATGGGCTACAATTATATCAACAAGAGAAAGACCTAGATTATCCTAGATCTTTCTAGAAAATTCAAAAAAATTCCTGTTGCCAAAATGTCCAACACAAATGTCCGCATCCACGTAGACATGCACTACTACAGAAATGCTTTTCACTATCGGTTTAAAATCCACTCTACTATCGGTTCTCTTACCGATAGTGATCGGCACGATAGACGAAACGTAGCACACTTCTATCAGTTGAAAATCGTTAGTAAACATCTACATTCCCAACGTTCACTAATCGCTAACGACTATTTCTTCTATCGGCTTGGATCTAAACCGATAGTATTGTGTAGGTTTTTTCTATCGGTTAGATACTCGACACAGTTAGTACTGGAAACTTTATTCTATCGGTTGTAGTATATGAACCGATAGTACTGTAATATTTATTCTATCGGTTGTAGTATATAACCGATAGTACTGTGTAGTTTTTCCTATCGGTTATGTACTTGACACGGTTAGTACTGGAATCTTTCACAAATACATACAGCAATAAAGAGATACATTGGATCATTCACAAATACACCAATATTTACAAATACACCAATATTCACATATTGAATTTGTTCACAAATACACTAATACAGTAATATACACATGCATTGGACAGATTGAATTTATTCACATATTGATCGAGTTTATTCACAAATACATCAATGAATCTATTCACATATTGAGTTTATTCACAAATATAGCAATCAACATATTTAATATATATTACACAAGTCAGTTACAATCGATCGTTGATAGCCACTTCTTCCATGACATATTGAGCCCAAATTGTTTGCAGCTCCTTCAATTGAGGCAACTCATATTGGTCTTTCAACATGGCGCTCTGCATATATGCGTGTATAAAGTTAGGAACGTACGTCATATCCAATTAATGTTCGACTTTGAGTCAGGAAAAATACTTACCTTAGGGAATTGGGCAAATTTTCTCCTGATCAGGTCATACATAAATCTCATGACATAGAAGCCACATTCCAATGATTGTGGTTGCTAATGGCACTAGGATAATTGCATATGCAAAGACATAAACCCACATTAACTCGAAAGAACTAATTAAGCTTAAATTAAAAGACTTATCATGAGTACTTCCATCCGTATTAATTACCTCATATTCTTTCCAAGAAATTGTTGTGCCCTTCAACGCGTCATGCCTCCCTCCAGCACTAACATAATTTTTGAAAGCCCTGTATTTAATTTAGCATTGCCGGTTAATATGTTATCATTAATTAGTTAGTCAGAGAAAAATTTAAAACAACTGTGTTACTTACATGTCTATGTGCCACGTGAGGGTGAAAATATGCGCCACCCTGTCGCTCATCGAATCAAGGTAATAGACCTCATTCATCCATGGGCAAATGACGGCAAGGACCCAGTGGCCCCTACATTGCATATATAAGCGAACCGTTTCATACATATGTTAGGCGTAACATACAAGAATGAGTTAAATTAGTAAGAAATGCACTAACCTTTGGTGGTACCGCGTAAGGATGAACTCTCGGTCCTGCTGCGCTAGTAGTGCCCTTGATATGTATTCCTCCGCATGTGCTTGGTCGTGCTCTAGCATCGTGAGGCTTATTTTGTCTGGGTCGAGGAAACCCACCTTGTCACATGCCCTCATCGACGCCAGCCTATACATGCACCTGGATGCAAAGTAGACATTAGCAAGTAGTGCATACAAAGTGATTAGATTTATGAAATGAACTGTGATAACTTCAGACAACAGCAAACTCACAGGACTCCAGTCCGTATGATGGACATGTCAAGCTCCCGCCAATTGAGGAGGTCGAACAAATCCTCGTGGGCCACCGATATGCTCCCGGCCTCACGGTGAAAATGACCTGGCCTGAAGTGAACCAAGAAGTTGATGTGGCACCTAGACCGGGTCAGGTACCACTCGTGGAGACTTCTGGTTATTTGATCCATATTGCGCAGAAGGTACTCCGACACGAGTGGGAACCCGTCCTTGAACGTACCCGGCTGGCTTTGTTTGGCTTTGCCTTTGGCCTTGCCCTTACCTTTGGGCGGGGAGCGAGTGTATACCTTCGAAGGTTGGGGCGCGGTGCTGCCGGCCTCATTTCATGGCGAAGGGTTTGAGGCCGTCGGAGGAGGCATGGGGGCCGAATGAGCTCGGTCATGCGTTGTGTTGGGGGTGGTGTCCTCAGGAAGTGAGCTGGTATCTATCGTCCATTTTAAGTACGAGCGCATAAGTTAGATTTTGCAAATTGAGTATATTAACTGAGTTGTAAGCTAGAATAGCTAGGGTTTATGTCATGTAGTCTAACACCCTTCTTGGGCCACTGTATGTACTAGCCCAATGCCTCGCCAATTGTTCTCATTTCGTCCGTTGGGACGGGCAACGGAAAAGAGCTGTAGCCCGGGAGGGCCATGTCCACCTGTACCTTTGCGAATCCAGGCTCCAGAGGTACGCAGTGGATCCGGACATCCTCCCAAGACTGATATAAGACCCCGTTTGCAACCACTACAGGTTTATTGCCTATGTTGATCAATAGGCTACAGCTCTCCGGCTTCTGCAATTTGCAACAATTATAACAGGTTAGTGAAACAGTTCTAACGTAACGGGAGTGGCATCAACCGAACTGCATATATAGCTCAAGAGTTGCAATACCTCAATCAGGTCCACTGGATCCACGTGAACCTTTGAGCCGCAACTACTCGGCCTGGCAGCGTCGACCTCGGCAGCTGGATCTAAACCCTTGGACTGCACAACTCGGCTGAGGCGTTCATACTTCTCGTTCATTTGAGCGAACATGTCCGCGAATTGTGCAGTCACATCTGACCGTATCTTCTGAGACAGCTCCAATTCCCTTTCCTTCCAGCTGCGAGCCTTCTTTGCCTTTTGCCCGGGCTCTGAGAAGCCTTCCTTCCAAGGCACAACACCCCCCACGGTTCGCGTCCGCCCTGGATGCTCCTTGTTCCCTAGAGCCCGAGTAAGGATGTCGTTCTCCCTATGGAGAATGAACAATCCCTCGGTCACCTCCTTCGAGCAAGAGATCTGTTACATTCAAAGTTCTCCATTGTGAGGAAAAAATATATACAAACTTGTGCGCACACTAGTGATCATAGTTTTTTCTACCACACTCTATGATTCCAACCAGGAGGTTAGCCAACTTACGAGTCGCTGCACAACCTCGACGTCCCTGGGGTTTGGGAGTTCCATAGTCCCCATGGTCGACACGGTCCCTCTGGCTAGCCACCAGCGCTTGCATCGCGGATCGCGGATCTCGGAGAGTTGTAGGTCAGGGGAGTCGACGAAATTTGACGCCCCGTCTTTAGCCTTCTTCCACTGCTCCTCCTTCCCCGCATAGCCGCGAGAGCCGAGCCGGTCTGGGTGGTCATTCCTCCTCTGGATTGCCTTGTTCTTCTCGCTGAGGGCCTTCGTACCAGAAACAAGAAAATTAATGCACCGCTGGTTACTGCATACAATGGTGTAACCAAGCAAAGAAATCATACATACCTTGAACTCAGGGGTCCCCTTCTGTTGGGTGAATTGCTTCCATACCTCCTCCGTTATGAATGGGTACTTCTCGCATGGAGATTTGCTTTTAGCGAGGAAGGTACTGACGATGACGCTCTTGAAGGTTTTCCACGTGTTGTTCATGTCCTTCAAGCAGGCTATCTTGGGACCATCATCGGGGATGTTCCACTTGGCCTGTTTCAAATGGTGCATATAAGCAGAACTTACCTAATCTCTGAGATAAACCAAAGGAATGTGATTACTCAAGAATTCAGTGATTTTGATTAATTTTACCTTCACTTCCGCCCACAGCCTATCCCTCTCGTCGGCCTTAACGTCCTTCCAGCTCTGGACGGTGATCTTCACCCTTTCCTTTGTAAGATCGAGGATGCCGACTAGAGGGGGGTGATTAGGAGGCTTTTAAATTTTCTTCCTCACTAAGCAATTCCAACAAGATAATCGTTTAAACTAGATTATACAATGAGGCTTAAAACAATTTAATCAACTAGTTGCATTCAACCATGTAAGTTATTCAACAAATCATGCAACAAAAGTAAATATAGCAATTGTGTCAAGATGAATGTAATGCAAAAGATAAATACACAAGTGACCGTTGGGCGAAATTTGTGAAGGCCAGACTGATACCATTTGTCCGGACAAAACGTCCGGACAAATGGATATGTCTCTGTTAACTCTCGGCTCAAAAAAACTTGTACAGGCCGGACATTGTCCGGTCACTTCGGACACTGTCCGGCCACTTCGGACAAATAGCTCTGGACGGATGCATTTGTCCGTTTCATTTTTCGGCTCAAAAAATTTGTACTGGCCGGACAATGTCCGGTCATTTCGGACAATGTCCGGCCACTTCGAACAGATAGCCCCGGACGGATGCATTTGTCCAGTCATTGTATACTGATAGTAAAATAAGCATAACTTTTGATCCAAAAATCCGATTGAGGTGATTTTTTGATTGTTAGAAAGATAACTCAGAGCTCTACAATTTTGTTAACAGGAGCAAGACCTAGAAAGGTCTAGAAACTTCTAGAAAACTCAGAAACTTTCCTGTTGTCAAAATGTTCAATCCAAAAATCATCTCAAATGCAATTTTAGAGTATTTGCATATACGAATTGCCGTTTTCTCGCGGATGTGATTTGTGTCACTTAGCAACGACCACGACCACACAGGTATTGACATCCGATCGAAAACAGGTGGTCGATAGGGTTTGGTCGAGCGTACGCAAGCGAGTCGAAGACTGGTATGACCAGTCCGAACTCCTACGACCACGCCCAAACCCTAAATAGAAAGCCGCCAAACAAGCGACACGACCACAACCACGTATAAAAACTGATACGATCAGAATATGCAAATACGACCATGACCAGCTCTAGACAAATAAACCAATTTAAACAGCTGGCGATCACGACTAAGTGCAGTTTTCAAAACATTTAATCTATTGCACATGAACTACACTTAGACTCACTAGTAATGCAAGACACTAGTACAAGATGATATGAATACATCTGAGCTTCCGCACTAGATAGATTCAAGCTACTAGTTTCCGACCCCTCTTAATAGTACGGTCAAACTAGTAAAAACAAACCTATCAACCCGGTCTGTCTCCAAACACCGAGACCAGTAAAATCCTAAGAAAACAATCCTTAACCTTGGATTTTACCTTAGGTGAAGTTCGACCTCGTGAAGTTCGACCGCTCGACGCTTGTCCCCGCAAAGCTCGACCTCGCTAAGCTCGACCTTGCTCGAGATGTCTCATATCGACTTCATCCTCTTCACACCCTTGCTCGCTTTTATCCTGCAATCAAACTGAGACTACAATACGTACACTCAATGCACAACATTAGTCTCATATATAAGTCGTCATTAATCACCTCCAGAGAAACTACTCCACACAGGAGTTAGCTCAACGGTTTCTCTTTCAAATGACATGATAAACTATATTCAACGAGTAGCAAATGAGTATAAGATAAAATACAATCATATAGATCGTAGATGATAAACACATAAGCACACGATCTATACTACTCATATCATGATATCAATCAACCTAGATGACCAAAGTGATGAGCTCCCCCTCAACATGTGCATCGATATAAAATCCACAACTGGAGTCATCAGTCTCAGATTTAACGTATTACATTTTGATCAATCAATCAGCACAAGCTTGATGTAACCACCGAGCTCCCCTCTACATATGCATCAATATCAAACCCGCAACTGAGGAAACATCCAATTCAAGGTTTATCGATAATCAATTCAATTCACTTGTGCTAAATCAGGATTTATCTAATTTGTCATTTGACCATCAAAACTGACATCTTCAGATTAACATTAATCACAATGGATTTATCCAAATCGTCATTAATCATCAAAAGTTAGATACTAAGATCTACCTAGATCCAACATCCTTTGCCAACAAACCAACATAGGCAGTGACGAGGATTGATACTTGAGTCAGTTCAAATAAATGCACTACTGGTTCAGGGTAGATTCTCGCCAGACACGTGCCCGGCGATGCGGACTCAAGTTATTCTGAGAAGCATCAGCCCGAGGTCGCAGGCTTTGCGCGATTAGATCGTAGCTACTGCGCGGTCAGAAGTTCGTATGCTATATGCGAACAGAACACTGGAGAAGTTGTGTGATCAGCCAACATCACGCGGTCATAGCACTTTTGACCAGGGAACGTGGGATTCACTTGTCCCTATAGCTGGAATATCTCAGGTATCCCGAAGATTCTTCCAGGTGGAGAAACAACCGTCAGGAGGTTAATACGTGCAGTTATCCACAAATAACACGTGTTAAACCTACGTGAAAGTTAAGAGCTGTTCTCTAAACCGCATCCAAGAAACCGTTTGATGCCGTTACTACTTGGCGCCCTTTCGACCTCTATAAAAGGGCAACGTGGTGCATCAAACAGGACAGATCATCATCTCTGATCAAAATGAGATACAACACATCTCAAAGAATCAAGCAGCCAAGACTACGACCTAGATTAGATAGCTTCCATAAGCCTTCCAGGCTTCTTTTTGTACACTTACATAGGAAAAACCTTTGCCTGTGAAGGTCTTTTCCCATCCTTTGTAACTCTTTATTACATATAGTGAAATCCCAACAAGACGTAGGGCCATTACTCCCCCCATCGAGGCCCGAACCTGTATAAACCTCTCTGTGCTCCAGTTCTCCATAGTTCTACATAACTTCCCGGAGGGTCATCTTGAAAGGTCTCATCATTTATAAATTTTGCATAAGTTCGGCTGAGAACCCCGAGTCCGAATCGTCGACAGTTGGCGCCCACCGTGGGGCCTTTCTCAAGGCGTCCTAATTTTCATCTGGAGGTTCGCTGAAATATGGCTGGAGTATATGATTCCGAGAACGATTTCGATCTCGAGGATTATGCTCACATTCCAATGCCTTCTCCAAGCGATCCTATTCCGATGGAAGAAGTTGGAGGCGAAAACCTCCCAGAGGTCGAATCCCCTCTCCAGGTCATGTCCATCGACCTGGGAGCAGCTAGCGCAAGGTTAGAACCCACCGAGATTCTTAATGCGCTAGGGGGTGAGTCCGGTCCATCATACGACCCCGCTGAGGGGAAGGATGATGTCGACCAGGAAATCAGCCCAGGGAGATTCGACCCTGATAACCTCCACCGTCTCTTTGATTTCGAGTCCGACTCAGAACAAACCGAGATGTTTTCTCCATCGGCGACCTCTCTCCTCAGACAGTTTGCTACCTTATCGGAGGAAACTCCTGATCAATAGGCTGCTAGGGAAGAACAGGAACGCAAACAGAAGGATGATCAAGATCTCGAGCGACAAAACAATGAACTACGCAGAACTGCCCTAGAGGCTCTTCAAGATGCGCAGGCTCGTTACGATGCTGCTCTGAGTTCTTTCCGACGGTCACGTGGTCACAGATGTGACTATACCCCTTCTTTGCCTCCGGAGCGTCACCCGGTAGACGAAGAAACGGTAACACCTGGTGCCCCTAGGAGAAGTACGCACGGACGACTGCGATCCATTGCAGAAGTTATGCATAATTTCCCTCCTACGGTCACGGATGCACAGAAATCGGCCTTCACCAGAATCTTGGCGGAGAGGTTGGATGAGGTCGCGTCTGAAGCGACCCCTACGGCTTCTTGCCGATCGGTAACGCGTTCCCACAACCGAGAGCGTTCTCACTCTGGTTCTGGTCGACGAAGTTACCCGCCGCCTGTACCATCCCGTCAAGATAAGTATGGGCGGGCACAAGATTCTCGTGGTAGGAACCGAGTCCCTGTCCACTCTCGCTTAGGACCACGGATGACTTCTCCATTGCGCGAGGTCACTCGCGATCTGAACGAAAGTCACAGGGCGATTCATGGTCCCTACATTGGTTGTAAGGCTTTTTCGCCTGGCTTTCGTGCGGTCATTTGGCCCGACAAGTTTCGACCAGGGGCTATAGAAAGGTTCGACGGAACTCAGAACCCATCCGAGTTCCTTCAGATCTATATCACTGCCATCCAAGCGGCAGGAGGCGACGACCGGGTCATGGCCAACTACCTGCCTACAGTCCTTGAAGGACCGGCTAGAACTTGGCTGTTTAATCAGCCCGAGGGTTCTATCTACAATTGGGAAATGCTGTGTGACGCTAACCTCAGCAATTTCCAAAATTGTTATCAAAAGCCGGGTAAAGAGGATGACCTCCATCGACTACAACAAACTTCAACCGAAACTCTTCGTCAGTTTGTCAAGAGATTTGTCGGGGTGAGGAATACCAACATATCTGACAGCTCTGTTATTAGGGCATTCAAACATGCTGTTCGATATCGGAGATTCATTGAAGACCTACTCATCCATCCTCCTCAGTCAGTGGCCGATCGATACTCTGACGTGGCCGAAGCGGCCGAGTGGAACCAGATGGTCGATAAAGGTGACCTACCACCCCAACCAGGTTTCAAGGATGCTAAGAAAGAAGATTCAAGCAAGAAGCCAGAATCTTCGACGGGCGGGAAATCGAAGAAGTCGAAGAGGAACCGCTCTGGACAGTACCGCGAGGTCGCAGTTGCAGAAAAGCCTTCTTCGACTAAAGGTAACAAGCCTTCAATTAAGAATAAAATTGCTTCTGGTGGTCGTAGTGCCGACCAGCCAGAAAAGTCGACTAATCTGCAGGAAGGCAAGAAATGGTGTCCACTCCACAACTCCGCGGGCCACGACCTCAAGAACTGTAGGAGTTGGTTGAAGCAGTTGGATGACTTCTACCAGGGGTTGGACCGATGCCGACCTTACCGGCTAAGGAACAAGCCTGCGGACTTAGAGACGCTGATGGAGACGAAGAGATGTCCTACCAGGTACCTCATAATCACATTAATGTTATTTTCGGAGGTTCCTCCTCTTTTGTTTCCAAAAGGCAGTTTAAGGCCTTTTATCGAGAGGTTAACCAAACGGAGACATCCCTTGGTGAACCTCGATACCCCCGTTGGTCGGATACACCTTTGACATTTGATCGCACTGATTGTTCTGCGGGGCTTACTCGGCCATTGAGGCTCCCTTTGGTCATTACTCCGATCATCAGTAATGCGAGAGTTGAAAGGGTCCTGATCGACGGAGGGAGCTCCCTTGACATTTTGTTGGTCAAGGCACTCGACGAGATGCAAATTTCTCGTTCGAAGATTAAGCCCATAATCCATCCGTTTTATGGGATAATTCCTGGTCCCTCCATGATGCCATTGGGACAGGTGGTCCTCCCGGTCACACTGGGAGAACCGGATAATTTCCGAACAGAATTGGTTACTTTCGACGTAATTGATTGTGATTCGGCTTACAATGCAATCTTTGGCAGGTCAACTCTTGCTAAGTTCATGATGGCAACGCACTATGCTTATCAGTGCGGCAAATTGCCTGGCCCCAAAGGTGTCATCTCGGTCCGCGGAAGTCGCAACGTGGCACTAACGTGCGACCGGCTATCTCTGGAGATGGTCGACCAGCTTCCCCTCCGGGACGCTCAGGTCGCCACTATCACCACCGACACGATCAAGGCAGCTCCGCGACCAGATGAGAAACTCAAACTAGTTCCACTGTACCCAGTTGATCTATCCAAGACAATTCGGGTCGGATCAGGCCTGGATGACAAATAGGAACTCGAGCTCATTACTTTTCTCCGAGCTAATGCAGATGTGTTTGCGTGAAAATCATCTGACATGCCCGGTGTCCCAAGGGAAGTAATCGAGCACAGGTTAGCAATTCGACCTGGACAGCGACCAATAAAGCAAAAGCTCAGGAGTTTTGTTGTTGACCGACAAGAAGCTATTCGAGAGGAGTTGGAAAAACTCCTAAAGGCCGGGTTTATTCGCGAGGTCGATCACCCGGAATGGCTCGCAAATCCGGTCATGGTCCGCAAGTCAAATGGCAAGTGGCGCATGTGCGTCGACTACACTAGCCTCAACAGTGCCTGTCCGAAGGATGACTTTTTCCTTCGCCGCATCGACCAGCTGGTCGACTCAACCACGGGTTGCGAACTGATGAGCTTCCTGGACGCTTACTCAGGATACCATCAAATTAGCATGGCAGAAGAAGATGAAGAGAAGACTGCCTTCATCACCCTGTTCGGCACTTACTGCTACGTCAGAATGCCATTCGGTCTCAAGAACGCAGGTTCCACGTACCAGCGCTTGATGCAAAAGACTTTTCTTTCCCAGATAGGGTGTAATCTCGAAGCATATGTAGACGATTTGGTTGTAAAAAGTGCTAAGAGATTGTCTCATTTGGACGATCTCGCTGAAACTTTCTGTAATTTGAATCGCTTTGGAATAAAATTAAACCTAGAAAAATGTTCTTTCGGGGTTTCTTCACGAAAACTTCTTGGTTTCCTTGTTTGTTCCAGAGGCATTGAGGTTAGTCCTAAGAAAATCAGGGCTATCGAACAAATGAGGTCGCCCTCAACCATGAAAGATGTTCAATGTCGACGATTCGGACTCGGAGTCCTCAGCCGAACTTATGAAAAATTTATAATAGTGAGACCTTTCAAGATGACCCTCCGGGAAGGTATGTAAAAAAATGGAGAACAGGAGCACAGAGAGGTTTATACAGGTTCGGGCCCTCGATGGTGGGAGTAAATAGCCCTACGTCCTGTTGGGATTTCACTATGTGTGATAAAGGTTTACAAACTAGCGGGAAAAGACCTTCACAGGAGAAGGTTTTTTCTATGTAAATGTACAGAAAGAAGCCAAAGGGGCTTGTAAAGAACTATCTAATCTAGGCCGTAGACTTGGCTGTTTGAGTGGCTGAGATGTGTTGTATCTCGCTTGTATCAGAGATGTTGATCTCTCAATCTCTCGATGTTCGATGATCCGACCCCCTGCTTAATACTCCACACCGCCCTTTTATACTGGTCGAAAGGGTGTCATGTGGTAAACTGCATCAAACAGTTGCTTGGACGGTTGGATGCGGTTTTTAGAGAACCGCTCTTAACCTCCACGCAGGTTAAACACGTGTTATTCATGGATAACTGCACGTATTAACCTCCTGACGGTTGATCTTCCACGTGGAGGAATCTTCAGGATACTTGGAATATTCCCGCTATAAGGATAGCCGGATAGGTAAACTCCAAGCAGCTTGGTCGAAAATGCTCTGATCGCGGGATGTTGGCTGACCGCGCAACATCTCCGACATTCTGTTCGCATATAGAATACGAACTCCTGACCGCGGACTGACTGCGGTCTGATCGCGCAAAGCCTGATCGCATAAAGTCTGCGACCTGATCGCGCAAAGCCTGCGACCTTGGCTGATGCTTGTCAGAATAACTTGAGTTCGTACCGCTAGGCACGTATCTGGCTCGAATCTGTCTTGAACCAATAGTGCATTTATTTGAACTGGCTCGGGTGTCAATCCTCGTCAGCTAGCCCCCAAATTTAAAGAAAATGAAGGGACGTGTTCACTTTAAATTTTAAAGAAATGCATCGGATTATTAACTCGACTCTTCAAATCCCTCGCTTAGTGATGCACTAAGTAGGACGGTTGGTTTTCCGAGACAGGCTCTGGGTACTATGTGATAGGTAATGATGGCGCTGTTGAAATGTTTTTTAACCCGAGGTAAAATTGTAAAGGCTTTTAAGAACCCGAGGTGTTTAGAATGTGAACCGTCACCTTGGCGGCTATAAATACTGGGTCTTTGAATGTGCAAAGCTCCACAATTTTCTTCTCACAGTTAAGTCCTTTTTAAAGTCACCTTCGTTCTTCTCTTCCTACACCTCCTGATGGCAGATCAAAACATCATCGAGATTGAAAGTGATGAAGAGGAAATTCTCAAGCAGGAGCCTCAAATGCCTGAAGATCCATCTCCTTCAAAGAAGAGAGCCAAGGGCGATGAAGGATCCTCCAGCAGAGCAAAGGTAGAAGATGAGCCATCATCTTTTCTTCCTGCAGCTTTCTTCCCAAACACTCCCTGCTTTTGTATGGGCGGTCGATTTTCTGGTCGGCAAGAGGTGACTATACGACCAGAGAATCCTCAACTTGTGTTGGGGAAGCAATCTTCTGGTGAGAAGGTTGCACTTCCGCCATCTGGTGTTCATCTTGCCAGGATGGCTACATCAACGTGCAACGAGCAGGGATAGGTAACGATCCACATCTCCTCTTTGCTGATAGTTTATGGTTAACATAACTAATCTTTGCAAATGTAGGAGATTGGAGGCCCCAGTGATCAGCCTTCTGCTGCTTCGCTTCTTCCCCTCAGACGGACTCTTCTGGAGGAGAAGAATGCCCTAGAGAAGAAGACCGAAGAGATGTCTTCGGCGATTCTGCATCTGGCAGAATGTTTTGAACGATCCCGTGAAGAGGCGCACCAGTTCTGTCGAGAGAGGGACCACGCTCAGCAACAGCGGGAACTCTCTGACTTGATTAGGAACAGTAGTATACCTCTTGTTAGGGATGATGTAGATATTCTTAGATTAGTTGCTAGTTCTCTGGGGGTTGTCAGTGTAGATCCTACTGACAACAACATGTCCCTAGGAGAACTTTACAAACTTCTTTCGGATCAGGTCGACGCTCTTGTCGCTGGTATCCCTTTTTAATGTAAAGAATGCAAGAAATAAAATTTCTTTCTTTATATACATATTCTTTACATCTTCTGTGTGAAAATATGACCATAAGCAATGTCTTTACGATCATTCATACACAGGTAAATTTCAGTTCTGCGATCAGGATCACGCTTTTCACAAAAGTACCGCGACCAGCTTTGATACCGCGATCAGACTTAAAGCCACAGTTAGAACTGAAACTTATCGTGACCGGAACTGAAGCTCGACCAGACCATTACTTCGATCAGAATCAGAGCTTAATCGAAAGCATGGTCTCGATCATACCACAACCCGATCAGAATATATCCATACGTCCAAAAATTAAGTCATAGGATATTTTCGTAAAAGTTTTCTGGGTACATAAGGGAAAAACATCCTCTGAAAGACTCTGAAAAACTTTTCAGGCTTTTGCACTTTCAGTTTCTGAAACAAAGAAGTCTTTTTGTTTCAGATCCAATGCCTGAAACACTTTAATGGGTTCGCCAGAGACAGTATCCATTATGGGAATGAATAAAATACTCAGTGGAACGTTTGAACAAAACATTACTCACGTTAATGCGCCTCCTCGGGTCTATAAAAGGAACATGTATCTTCTTGAGGAAGCCACACAGCCAAAAAACCCTCAACATTTCCGCCGCACAAAACCCTCACTCTTGTCAGCCTTCGTCTTCCCCAAAAGTCGCCAACTTTTCCTTCGACTCTCCACCAAAAAATGGTGCCCTGGAGCCGATCTATTCACCACTCTGAGGAGAGCCTAGTGGCGTTGGAGAAGGAAGAAATCCTTCCTCCGTGGCTATTGATCAATTGGCGGCCCGCGGAGAAGGATCAAGAAACCCCAACCATCCAAGAAGGCGAGTTGGTGGTTTTTGAAGAGTATTTGCGCTCCGGGTTCTGATTCCCTGAGAGTCGGTTCCTGAAGGATGTCCTCGAGCACTACGGGTTGGAGCTGATCAACCTCCACCCAAACGCAGTGTTGATACTGGCGGTGTTTCAACACTATTGCGAGGCGTTCGTCAGAGTATATCCCAGCGTGGATCTCTTCCGACGATTCTATTTTTCGGCGTGGTCGAATAGCGCCAGCGCCGCCGGATGCATTTACTTCCGATTGAGGGATAAGAAGGAGTATCCCTTTCCACCCCTGCGAGACTCAGTGCATGGGTGGCATCAAAAGTGGTTTTACTGCACCCCGCCGAAAGAGAGCGGGCTGTGGTTTGAAAACTCGTGGCCAGAGAAGCCAAGAGAGTTGGACACTCTCCCAACGATGAACGAGGAGTTCATGAAGCACGCCGAGGTGATTCTTCACTTAGTCGAAGAAGGGCTGACGGCACGCGACGTCATCCGAGACTTTGTGAAGAACCGGGTGAGCCCCCTGCGTGAAAGGGCTCATCCGTCTTGGGAGATCAAGTCCATGGCAGACGGTACCCTGGACTATAATGAAGGTATTCGTTTCTGGCACCGAAATCCTTCATGTCATTTCTGAAATGCATAAATTTTAACTTGTATTTGGGAACAGTCCTGCCCTCAGCTGAGATTGAGAGGCGGACTAACTACCTTCTCAGGGCCTACAATGCCGAAGTAGAGGGCTCCAAGGGATCGCCTCACCCCCAAAGCTTGATTCATGCCGGTGATGACCTTAAACAGGAGCGTCGAAAGGTACATTTTCCATTTGGCCTCTGTTTTACAGGTCTCATGTATGTCCAGCACTAATAATTCCATTGGAATGAGATCAGCTTCTAGGGAGGTTCTCCGAGGCGACGTTCCCCAGCGAGAATGTCGGTTCCCTGGAGAAGCCGACGACAAAGTACGTGAAGAAGATTTCCTCGAGACCCAGGACAAGGAATCCCGTCCCCAAGAAAGCCAGGCCAAATCTTGGGGAAGGGTCTTCACGAAGCACTCCTCCTACGGCCCGAAAAACTGCGGTAAGATACCACATCCCTCCGAACTTTCCAGGTACGAACTGGAATTATTTCTTCATCGTACAGGGAGAGGGGAGCGAGGAGGAAGATGATGACGTCCCCTTGATTCGCCGGAGGAGGAAAATTACAGGCTCTCCATCCGGTGACGCTCCAACCCATTCCGCAGAGGCAGCTGTAGCAGACCCCGCGGCCACCGAAAGCCCTGTGGTCGCGGATGATCCCCTGGCTCCTGAAGCCCCCGAGACTTCAGGACCAGTTGCCTCTACTTAATTCCCTGGTCGAAGGAACGACCGCGGTGAGATTGTCTCACGATCTCACCTTCTTCAATTCCTCCAGTGCATTTGACAAGTTAATGCTTATGCAGGAAGAAGAGCTTCCCCCTGTGACTCCTGTGAGTCCCGGGGAGGAAAATCCTCCACCCCCGTAGACAGGTGTGGAGGTGGTTGCACAAGATCCTGTGGCGGTTGCACACGAGGTGCCAGCCCCAGAAGTCCAGGAGCCATGGAGGCCTTCGGATGCTACCCCGCCAACGGGATCGATTGCCCAGGTAAAGATTCTTCTCATTCGTCTTCATCTTCCCCTAGAAACGTGCTCACAGAGGAACATACCCAGGGGGGAGATGCCTTGTTCTCCAAGAGGAAGATCAGGACAGACGACAGTTGTCCCCTTTCTCGGGGGGAACCTTCCCTGAAATCTCAAAGGCTAATGGGATTTCAAATAAAGTAAGGATCTTTATCCTGGTTGTACTGGAAATGATGGTCACGAATTGTGATTGTTAGATCCTGCCTCCCTTTGTCAGGCGAAGAGAAGCAGTATCCAGCCCTTCAACCATGTCGGGGAGGGTTGAAGTCGCTGCTGGTGCGGGAGCTTCCAATGAGGAGCGCTCCGCCCCTTTGGTCCAGGAAGTCGTCCGGGCCGTGAGGGGAGAAAAAAGCGCAAGGACCCAGTCACAACCAACGGCGACTGGGGGCAGTGCCCAGCAGGCACTCCCACCAACTGCCCCTGCTGTAGGCGCCTCCGGGCCTTCAACGAGTCTTCCCGTTAGCCCGAAAGATGCCTCCTTACAGGAGTTTATGAAGGTATGATGAACCTCTCTCTGGGTGCCTGAATTGTACATAGGACACCTTTAACTCACTTTATTGCATCGCAGGAACTATCCCGGATGATGGCCCAATCGCGTGCTACGGTGGCAACCATGGAGGCCATACAAAAAGAACGAGACAGTTTGCGCAGGTAAGGGTCATTACTCTTCAACTTGTAAAGATACAAATTGGTTATGACCACTCCTATTTTACTACAGAAAGGTGGCATTGATGGACAAAGAAGCGGCCACAATCAAGCTCCATTCGATCTCAGTGGTTAGGAACCAAGAGATCGAAAGCAACAGACTACGGTCACAGCTTGCTGGTAAGTTGATTCCTGATTAGGAAGACTTGTCTTCGTAACATGCGAGTAATCTTTTCCCTTGTTGCAGCGCAAGCGGGTCAAATAAAGCAACTCAGTCAGGACAATAAACTCCTCCAGGACTCTATTCATTCTTCCGAAAAGGCAATCGGAAAGCTGAGCCGTTCAATCTTCGAAAAATTGAAGGCGGTGGCTCATCTTCTGAAGGCTGATGTGGTCGAAACCACAAGAGATAACCTCAGCCCAGATGACTGGTCTGTGCTAGTCATGGCTCAAGCGGAGTCACTTCTCGAGTATCTCCCTGAGGATACACAGTGAAGAGAAGAGGCGATCAGAACCAGAGTTCGGTCAGCCGCTTCAGCCATCCTCAGCCGGGTTCGACTTCACCATGGCCCAGATGCAGATCTGAATCCATTGGTGGGACCGGTTGAGGTCGAGAGTGAAGAACAGCTAGAGGCCTTCATGGAGGAAGTTAGGCCCCTTGTAGATAAGCTCTTGACTGAGCTTGGGATCGAATGATCCCGATACCTGTACAGAAACAGTTGTATACAATGCAATGTATATGGAAATTCATTTTTGAAAATGAATATATATTCTGATTGGCCTGTATATATTCTTGTTTTTGTGTTTGTTTCATATTGTAAACATATCCCCCTAGGCCCTGCCTGTGATTGTAAATACTGAAGACTTAGTGTTACAAACGCAGGAGAGAAGTGAATATAACGACCAGGGATGTGTGATCAAACCAACAATTATGATCAAAGTAACGCCTAGCCTTGTTTGCAAACCAGCAGCCACTCAGATAACCGAGGACTTGCCAGAAAGCCCCGTGTGCGTTGAGAAACGGCTTATTTAGGAGTGACTTGTCTGGAAGCGGTCACGAGATCGGCCAGCGAATCCGACTAGGACGTTATAATGATCTAACCGAGGGCGACCAGCCCCCGAGTCGAATTCGCAGCAAATGGGCATGAAGGGAAATATTTATCGTATGAAACCAAAACATTTTTTGTTTTATGAAAAGATGCTAATTGAACAGTGTCGACGATTCGGACTCGGGGTCCTCAGCCGAACTTATGCAGAATTTGTAAAGAGCGAGACCTTTCAGGGCGACCCTCCGGGAAGGTAGGTGGAAAAATGGAGAACCGGGGACACAAGGGAATTTATACAGGTTCGGGTCCTCGATGGTGGGAGTAATAGCCCTACGTCCTGTTGAGATTTCACTAAGTGTGGTAAAAAAGTTTACAAGTAGAGGAAAAAGTCCTCACAGGTGAGGATTTTTTCCTATGAAGAAAAATACAAGGGGAAGCCAAAGGAGGCTTATGGAAACTATCTAAAGTGGGCCGTAGGCTTGGCTAACTCGAGAGATATTGGATTTCTTGATCAACTGGTTGACCTTTTCGTTGATGTTTTTCATCTCTTCCCATTGATATCCCATGACATCCTCTTATATTGACCGAAAGGGTGTCATGTGAGGGAAACTGCATCAAACGGTTGCATGGACAGTTGGATGCGGTTTCTGGAACTGCTCTTAACCTCCACGCAGGTAAAACACGTGATATTTGGAGATAACCACACGTGCTAACCTCCTGACGGTTGATCTTCTACGTGTAGGAATCTTCGGGATACTTAGAATATCTTGCTATATGGACAGCCGAACAGATAGATTCTAAGCATTCCGGTCAAAGGTCGTGCTGACCGCGGGATGTTGGCTGACCGCGCAATATCCCGGGTATCCAGTTTGCGTATAGCATACGAACTTCTGACCGCGCAAGGCTTGCGGCCTGATCGCGTAAAGCTTGCGACCTCATAGTGATGCCCCTCAGAATAATTTGAGTTCACATCGCCAGATACATGTCTGGCTCGAACCTGTCTTGAACAAAAAGCTCATTAGAAGTGACCTGGGTGTCAATCCTCGTCAGCTAGCCCCCAAATTCGAAAGAAACGAAGGGACATGTTTATTTCGAATTTTAAGACCATGCATTGGATTTTTAACCCGGCCCTTCAGCTTCTCCGCTTAGTGGCGCACTAAGTGAAAACGGTTGGTTTTTCAAGACGGGTTCTGACATTATGTGACGGGCAATGATGGCGCCGTAGAAATATTTTTATCTCGAGGTAAAATTGTAAATGCTTTTACGAAACCCGAGGTGCCTGGTAGGCAAACCGTCACCCTGGCGGCTATAAATACCAAACCCCTGGACATGTAAAGATTCACAATTTCCTTCTTACGCCTAAGTCTTCTTTTTTCCTTGACAAAACCTGCTCTCTTCTTCTTCTTCTCCATACACCCTTTCTGATGGCAGATCATAACATCATCGAGATTGAGAGTGATGGAGAGGAAGTCGTCGAACAAGGGCCTCAAATGCTTGAAGATCCGTCTCCTTTAAGGAAGAAACCCAAGGTTGACGAAGGATCTTCTAGTGGAACGAAGGTGAAGCATGTAGATAGTTTCTTTCTTCCTTCAGTTCCTATAACACTTCCTGTTCATGCACATTGGCGAGGTAGACCTTTGTCTTTGCTGAGAGATTCTTCTCAACTTTCTCCTCCTCATCCCTTCACATCCAATTCTCCCATCCTTTATCTGGGTGATCAATATTCTGATCGGCAAGCGGCAGCCGTCTCCCGACCAGATGATCCCCGTATTGGGTTGGCGAGGCAATCATCTGATGGGAATGTTGCACTTCCACCAAATGATGATCCCCTTCCCGAGATGGGTGTATCAATGTGTGATGCACTGGGACAGGTAAGAGAAGTCCTTCTTCCTTTGGGTAGTAATTGTAGCCAGTGTGACTAACTTTTGTAAATGCAGGAGGTTGGAGGCTCCAGCGATCAGCCTTCTGCTGCTCCATCCCTTCCTCTCGATCAGACTCTTCTGGAGGAGAAGAGTGCCCTGGAGAGGAAGACCGAAGAGATGTCTTCGGAGATTCTGCGTCTAGCAGAATGCCTCAGACGATCCCAGGAAGAGGCGCACCAGTTCCGTCGAGAGAGGGATCACGCTCAGCAACAGCGAGAGCTCTCCGACTTGATTAGGGACCAGAGTGCTTCTCTTGTTAGGGATGATGTAGATAGGCTTAGATTAGTTGCTAGTTCCCTGGGGGTTGTCAGTGTAGATCCTACTGACAACAACATGTCCCTTGGGGAACTTTGTAAATTTCTTTCGGAACAAGTCGATGCTTTTATCGACTGTATCCCTTTTGTATGTAAAGAATGTAAGAAATAAAGTTTCCTTTTTTCATAAGAACATTCTTCATATCTTCTGTGCGAACTTATGGTTAAAAGCTTTGTTTGCGACCACTCATACACAGGAAACCTCAGTTCTGCGATCAGGATCGCGTCCTTTTAAAAGACACCGCGACCAGCCTTGATACTGCGATCAGACTTAAGGCTGCGGTTAGAACTGAATTGCGACTAGAGTCGAACGTTCGGTCAGACCGTTACTTCGATCAGAAACGAAGCTTAATAACACGGTTTTGACCAAACCATAACCCAGTTAAAAATATACCCGTACGTCAAAATTTGAGTTATAGGATATATTTCAAGAAAGAGTACAGACCAATTGAATGGAAAACACCCCACAAAAAGTATTAGCAGACTTCTCGAATTTTTGCCCTTTCAGTTTCCGAAATAAAGAAATCTTTTTATTTCAGATCCAATACCCGAAACGCTCTTAAAGGGTTTTCCATAGAGTATCCATTATGGGAAATAAATAAAATATTTAAGAGAACGTTTGAGTGGAACGTTACTCACAGAGGCGCGGCTCCTCGGGTCCATAAAGCAGCAAGTAGCTTCTTGAGGAAGCTATCCAGCCGAGAAAACCCTTAGAGTTTTCGCCGCACAAAAACCCTCATCTTCTTTCCTTCATCCCCACAAAATCACCGATTTTTTCGTCTGATCTTCCTCAAAAAATGGCATCTTGGAGCAGATCCAACCACCATTCTGAGGAGACTCTGGTGGCGTTGGAGAAGGAGGAGATTCTTCCTTCGCGGCTGCTGATCAATTGGCGGCCTGCGGAGAAGGATCAAGAAATCCCAACCGTCCGAGAGGGCGAGTTGGTGATCTTTGAGGAGTATCTGCGCTGCGGGTTCTGATTCCCTGAGAGTCGGTTCCTGAAGGACATCCTCGAGCATTACGGGTGGGAATTGATCAACCTCCACCCTAATGCGATGCTGATTCTGGCGGTGTTTCAGCATCTCTGCGAGGCCTTCGTCGGAGTATATCCTAGCGTGGACCTCTTCCGACGGTTCTACTTCTCGGCATGGTCGAAGAGCACCAATGCCGCCGGATGCATCTACTTCTGGCTGAGGGACAAGAAAGACTATCCCTCCCCACCTCTGTGAGATTCGGTGCATGGGTGGCACCAGAGGTGGTTTTACTGCTCTCCTCCGTCCGAGAGCAGTTTATGGTTTGAGAACTCGTGACCAGAGAAGTCGAGCGAGTTGGATGCTCCTCCGGCGCTGGGCTTGGAGCACCTGAAGCACGCCGAGGTGATTCTTCACTTGATGAGTCAAGGACTGACAGCGAGGGACGTCATCCGAGACTTCGTGAAGAACCGGGTGAGCCCCCTGCGCGAAAGGGCTCATCCAGCTTGGGAAATAAAGTCCATGGCGGACAACACCCTGGACTACAACGAAGGTACATGGCCCATTAGCATTGAACTCTGTTTTTTACGAGGTTTATGAGTTCTGACTTGAATTTGGGAACAGTTCTGCCCTCAGCCGAAATCGAGAGGCGAACCAATTCCCTCCTTAGGGCCTACAATGCTGACGTAGAGGGCCCTAAGGGATCACCTCGCCCGCAGAGCCTGATCCACGCCGGCGATGACCTTAGACAGGAGCACCGAAAGGTGAATCCTTTTGCCCGGCCTTGACTCTGCAGGTTCTGTGTGTGTCCAGCGCTAATCCATTCAACGGAATGTGAACCAGCTCCTAGGGAAGTTTGCTGATGCGACATTCCCGAGCGAAAACGTCGGCTCAGTGGGGAAGCCAACGGCGAGGAACGTGAAGAAGGTCTCTCAGAGACCCAGGACAAGGAGTCCTGCCCCCAAGAAGACCAAGCCAAATCCTGGGGAGGGGTCTTCACGAAGCATTCCTCGTTCCGCAAGAAAGACTGCGGTAAGATATCATATTCCTTCTACTTTTTCAGGCGCGACACGGAATCACTTCTTCGTCGTACAGGGAGAGGGGAGCGAGGAGGAAGAGGATGATGATGTGCCTCTAGTCATCAAGAGGAGGAGGACCGGGGAGTCCCCTACTGGTGACGCCTCAAGCTGCCCCGTAGGGACCACAGCTACCGAAGAGGTGGCCGTGGCTGATCCTGCGACCACCGAAGATCTTGTGGTCGCGGGTGACCTTCCAATCCCTGAAGCCCCCGAGGCTTCAGGGTCAATTATCTCTTCTTCCCTGGTCGAAGGGATGACCAAGGTAAGGAATCTTTTCGGCCGTTCCTTCTATGACTCTTTCTGCACATTTGACAAGTTAATGTTCATACAGGGAGGAGAGCTTCCCCCTGGGACCACTGGGGGTTCCAGGGAGGAAAATCCTCCTCCTCCGCGGACAGAGGAGGAGGTGGATGAACAAAGGCCGGCTGTGACGGTCCCAGCAACTTTGGAGTTGCCAAGGCCTTCGAATGCAGCCCTACCAGTTAGTCCGGTGGCCCAGGTAAAGACCTTTCTATGTGTTTTTACTTGTTCCCTAAGAATATGCTTATAACAGGACATTTCCAGGGAGGCGCCGCCTTGTTCGCCATAAGGAAGGCAAGAACCGGAGATGGCTCCCCTTCCCAAGAGGAACCTTCCCAGAAGTCCCAGGAACGAATGGGATTTCAAATAAGGTATGAACTCTTATTTGACAGTAATCTTAAATGAAAACTGCTTGATCCATTTCTCTTGTCAGGCAAAAGAAGACAGCGCCCATCCCTTCAACCGCCTCTGGAGGGGTTGAAGTAAGGGTCAATGTAGGAGCCTCCAATGAAGAGCGCTCCACCCCCGTGGTTTAGGAAGTCGTCCGGACCGCGGGAGGAGAAACAAGTACAGGGACCGGGTCACAACCAGTGGCCTCTGGGAGTGGTGCTCAGACGGCACTTCCCCCAACTATCCCTGTCGCAGGCACTTCCGGTGCGCTAGCAAGAATTCCTGCTAGCATGGATGATGCCGCTTTAAATAAGTTTATGAAGGTATGAGCACTCCTGTTTTTGGTGTCTGGGCTACCTTTAGAGTGTATATAACCTCCTTGCTTTGTATCACAGGGCTTGTCATGGGTGACGAGCCAGTCGCATGCTGCAATGGCTAGCATGGCGGCTGTTCAGAGAGATCGTGACGGCTTGCGCAAGTGAGGATTGTCACTCTTCTGTTAATATAGGTATGATTTACCTGTAACTGACTTGATTTTACTGCAGAGAGGTCACATTCTTGAAGAAAGAATTGGCCAAGATGAGGTTGAACTCAGTCGCAGAGTTCAAGAAACTACAGATCGAGATCAATAAACTTCGGTCTGATAATGCTGGTAAGTCGATTCTCAACTTAAGAAGACTTAAAGCCATGATATGTTAATAACCTCTTTTCTCTGTACAGCGCAAGCAGGTCGCATTACACAGCTCGGCCAGGACAAGACGCTTCTCGAGTCCTCGATCAACCACACTGAACGAGCGGTCAAAGAATTGAGCCTACTGGTCTTCGAAAAACTGAAGGCCGTGGCCAATCTTTTGAATACCAATGTGGTGGAGCTGAAGAAGGACGACCCAAGTGTCAGCGATTGGTCATCACTGCTCACGGCTCAGGCAGAATCACTGCTTGAATATCTCCCTGGAGATGTACGGCGACGTGAAGAGATAATCAGGACGAGAGTCCGATCAGCCGCTTCTGCCGTACTCAGCCGGGTTCGACTTCACCATGGCCCCGATGCGAATCTGAGCGCGCTGGTGGGACCGGTTGAGGTCGAGAGTGAAGAACTGCTTGACGCTGTTATAGAAGAAGTCAAGCCCTTCGTTGACAGACTCTTGGCTGAGCTGAGGATCGAATGATCCTTATATTTTGTATCCAAACAATTGTAATTACAATGCCATGTATGTAAAACTATATATATTTTTTTTTGAAAGAAAGAGCATATTCACATCATAAGTTTTATGCTATAAGTATATCCCCCTAGCCCCCGCCTCTGTTTGTGAATACTGGAGCCTTAGTATTTTAAGCAGAGGGGAAAACATAAGTATGATGACCAGGGATATGTGCTTCAAGCCGATGATCAAGATTAAAGTAACATTTTAACCTTGTTGCAAACTGGTAGCCACCCAGATGACCAAGGACTAGCCAGATAGCCCCGTGTGCGTTGAGAAACGGCTTATTTAGGAGTGACTTATCTGTAAGTGATCATGAGATCGACCAGCGAATCTGGTTGAAAAATGCTGTAATAACCTAACCGCCGGCGATCAGCCCCCAGGTCGAATTTGTATAATTTGGGCTTAAAGAGAAACACTTATTGCATGAAAACAAGACATGCTTTTTATGAAAAGATGCTAATTGAACAGGAAAAAGGGTTGTGGTACTTACACGTAAAACTTGCGAAGTTGATCGATGTTCCAAGTATTGGACAAAATCCGACCATCCTCCATGGCTAATCGCGCAGATCCTGGCCGCGGCACCGAGACGACAGTATATGGTCCTTCCCACTTTGGGGAGAATTTGTTGCGATTAGACTGGTCTTGAATTTTTCGTAAAACCAAGTCGCCCACGTTGAGATCACGTGGTCGCACCTTTTTACTGTGGTATTTGTGTAGAGCCTGCAAGTATACCGCGGACTTGATCAGGGCGCGATCACGTCGTTCTTCCAGGAGGATAAGATCTTGCGATCGTTGTTCGGATTGGTTAACCTGTTTGAATTGATTCGTGCGAACAGACCCAATACTAACTTCCATAGGTAACACAGCCTCGGCCCCATAGACCAAATGGAAGAGTGTCTCACCGGTGGCTGGACTAGAAGTAGTCCGTAGTGCCCATAGAACAGTATAGAGCTCGTCCGCCCAAGCCCCCGAGCGGGTCTTGAGGCGATCAAAAACGCGTTTTTTGATGCCTTGCAGAAGTTGTCCATTGGCCCGTTCCACGGCTCCATTGCTTTGTGGATGTGCCACAGAAGCAAAGCACACCTTGGTCCCAATCTGATCGCAGTAGTCTAGAAAAAGACCGCTGGCGAACTGAGAGCCGTTGTCTGTGATGAGACGATTAGGAACACCAAATCTTGCCACAATGTTCTTATGAAAGAACTTTTGTGCGGCAGAAGCAGTAATGTTTCGTATTGGTTCGGCCTCGATCCACTTTGTGAACGTGTCAATGGCTACGAATAAAAACTTGTACCCATTGACTGCTTGTGGCATAGGACCGACGATGTCCATTCCCCAGATCGCGAAAGGCCATGCGAGAGGAATAGTTTGTAATGCATAAGCAGGTTGATGAACCTGTCTTGCATGGAACTGACACTGAGGACACATCTTGACCATAAGCTTGGCATCATCGAGTGCCGAAGGCCAGTAGAATCCTTGTCGGAAAGCTTTCCCGACCAGTGTTCGGTATGACGCGTGCGCACCGCATACACCGTCATGTATTTCTTTCAAGAGGGATTTTCCTTCCTCCTGAGATATGCAACGCATGAATACTCCTTGAGTACCCTTTCTGTACATAGTCCCATCTATGAGTTTGTACAGGCGCGCTTTTCGAATTAACCGGTCACTTTCGGTTTCGTCCTCGGGTAGGGTCCCATGTTCAAGATAGACCCTCAATGGATCAGCCCAATCTTGTTCCTGACCGAGGTTGGCAACGAAGGCTATTGCCGGATCATCCTCGACCGAAGTCATGATCGAAGGACGGTCCAAGTGTTCAATGAACACTCCTACCGGAGTGGATGAGCGTGAGGATCCAATTTTGGATAATTGGTCTGCGAGAATATTGTCCTTTCGCGGGATGTATTGGACTTCGAAATGACTGAAGTGTTTTTCCAATCTCCTCACTTCCCCCAGGTAATGAGCCATTGTCTCATCAGAGGTGCTGTACTCCTTGTTTACCTGGTTTACGACCAGCTGCGAGTCCCCCCTCACCACTAATCAACGGACTCCGAGGAATTTTGCTGCCCGGAGCCCTGCAAGAAGACCTTCATATTCGGCCGCGTTGTTGGTCGCGACAAAGTGTAGTTGGATGACATACTTAAGCTGTTCGCCCTGAGGCGTAACCAAGACCACTTCAGCCCCTGAGTGTTGAAAACTGCGGGAACCGTCAAAGTACATTGTCCAGAAATCAGGACATTCTAATTCTTCCGGCATTCGCACGGGTGGCTCAGGGTTGGTCCATTCGACCACGAAGTCGGCCAATACCTAAGACTTAACCGCCGTGCGAGGTGTGAAGTGGATATCAAATGCCCCGAATTCGACCGCCCATTTGGCGATTCGACCAGATTTCTCTGGATTTCGGATGATATCCCCCAGAGGAAAAGAAGAAGGCACTGTGATCTTGTGCGCTTGAAAGTAGTGCCGTAGCTTACGGGAAGCCATCAATAGTGCGTAAAGTATCTTCTGGACCTCAGGGTAACGCTCCTTAGGCCCATGAAGTACCTCGCTTACATAGTAGATAGGTCTGTGTATCTCTTCCTTCTCCGCGATCAGAACGGCGCTGACCGCGTGCGGGGTGGCCGCCAAATATAAGAGTAATGGTTCTTCCTTCTCAGGAGACACCAATACTGGTGGACTAGACAGATATGTTTTCACTTCCTGAAACGCTTTTTCAGCTTCATCGGACCATGTGGAATTATGATGCTTCCACAAGGCTTTAAAGAAAGGTAGTCCCCTTTCGCCTAGTCCCGATATGAAGCGACTTAAAGCCGCCATGCGACCAGCCAGGCGTTGAACATCTTTCATGGTCGAGGGTGATCTCATCTGTTCGATGGCTCTGATTTTCTCAGGATTAACCTCAATGCCCCTGGAACAGACGAGGAAACCAAGAAGCTTTCCTGAAGAGACCCCGAAAGAACATTTTTCCGGGTTCAATTTTATTCCAAAGCGATTCAAATTACAGAAGGTTTCAGCAAGATCATCCAAATGGGACAACCTTTTGGTGCTTTTTACAACCAAGTCGTCTACATATGCTTTGAGATTACGCCCTATCTGGGAAAGAAAGGTCTTTTGCATCAAGCGCTGGTACGTGGAACCAGCGTTCTTGAGACCGAACCGCATTCTGATGTAGCAGTAGGTGCCGAACGGGGTGATGAAGGCAGTCTTCTCTTCATCTTCTTCTGCCATGCTAATCTGATGGTACCCTGAGTAGGCATCCAGGAAGCTCATCAGTTCGCAACCCGCAATCGAGTCGACCAACTGGTCGATGCGGGGAAGGGGAAAGTCATCCTTCGGACAGGCACTGTTAAGGCTAGTGTAGTCGACACACATGCGCCACTTGCCATTTGACTTGCGGACCATGACCGGGTTGGCGAGCCATTCTGGGTGATCAACCTCTCGGATGAACCCGGCCTTCAGGAGCTTGTCCAACTCCTCTCGGATGGCTTCCTGCCGATCAACAGCAAATCGCCGGAGCTTTTGCTTTATCGGTCGCTGTCCAGGTCGAATTGCTAACCTGTGCTCGATTACTTCCCTTGGGACACCAGGCATGTCGGATGGCTTCCACGCAAACACATCTGCGTTAGCCCGGAGAAAAGTAATGAGCTCGAGTTCCTATTTGTCATCCAGAGCTAATCCGACCCGAATTGTCCTGGATGGATCGTCTGGGTACAAAGGAACCTGTTTGAGTTTTTCATCTGGTCGAGGAGCAGCTTTGACCGCGTCGGCGGCGACAGTGGCGACCTGAGCGTCTCGGAGGGGAAGTTGATCTACCATCTCCAAAGATAGTCGGTCGCACGTGAGTGCCACGTTGCGACTGCCTCAAACCGAGATGACGCCTTTGGGGCCAGGCAATTTTTCGCACTGATAAGCATAGTGCGTTGCCATCATGAACTTAGCGAGAGTTGGCCTGCCAAAGATTGCGTTATAAGCCGAATCACAATCAATTACATCAAAGGTAACCAATTCTGTTCGGAAGTTGTCAGGTTCTCCCAATGTGACTGGGAGGACAACTTGTCCCAATGGCATCATGGATGGGCCTGGGATTATGCCATAAAATGGATGGATTATGGGCTTGATTTTCGAACGAGGAATTTGCATCTCGTCCAGTGCCTTGACCAATAAAAGGTCAAGGGAGCTCCCTCCGTCGATCAGGACCCTTTCGACTCTCGCGTTACTGATGATCGGGGTAATGACCAGAGGAAGCCTCAATGGTCGAGTCAGCCCCGCGGGACAGTCTGCGCGATCAAACGTCAAAGGCATATCCGACCAATGAGGGTATTGAGGCTCACCAAGGGATGTCCCTGCTTGGTTAACCTCTCGGCAAAAAGTTTTAAACTGCCTTTTGGAAATGAAAGAAGAAGAACCTCCGAAAATAACATTAACGTGATTTTGGGGTACCTGGTAGGCCATTTCTTCATCTCCATCGTTGTCCCTGAGCCCGCACGCCTGTTCTGTAGGCGGTATGGTTGGCATTGGCCCAATTCCTTGGTAGAAATCGTCCAATTGTTTTAACCAACTTCTGCAGCTCTTGAGGTCGTGGCCTGCGGATTTGTGGAGTGGACACCACCTCTTGCCTTCCTGCGGGTCAGTCGATTTTTCTGGCTGGTCGGAATTCCGGCCACCAGAGGCAGTTTTATTTTTGAATGTAGGTTTATTACCTTTAGCCGGAGATGGCTTCTCTGCAAATGCGACCTCGCGGTACTGTCCAGAGCGGTTCCTCTTCGACTTCTTTGATTTTCCGCCTGCTGAAGACTCCGGTTTCTTGCTTGAATCTTCGTTCCCTGCACTTTTAAGGCCGGGCTGAGGCGGCAAGTCCCCCTTATCGACCATTCGGTTCCATTCAACTGCTTCGGCTGCATCGGAGTACCGATCAGCCATGTCGAACAGATCAGCTACCGATCGAGGAGGGTTGATAAGGAGGTCTTCAGTAAATCTCCGGTATCGTACGGCATGTTTGAATGGCCTGATGACGGAGCCGTCAGATATGTTCGGGATGGTATTTCTCACCCCGACGAATCTCTTGACAAACTGCCGAAGAGTTTCGGTTGAAGTTTGTCTTAAACGATGAAGATCGTCCTCTTTCCCCGGCTTTTGGTAACAGTTTTGGAAGTTACTGAGGATAGCATCGCATAGCATCTCCCAATTGTAAATAGAACCCTCGGGCTGATTAAACATCCAGGTTCTAGCCGGTCCTTCGAGGACTGTGGGCAGGTAATTGGCCATGACCCGGTCATCACCTCCTGCCGCTTGGATAGCCGTGATATAGATCTGAAGGAACTCGGAGGGGTTCTGAGTTCCGTCGAATCTTTCAATGGCCCCTGGTCGAAACTTCTCGGGCCAAACGACCGCGCGCAGGCCAGGCGAGAAAGCTTTGCAACCAACGTAAGGACTACGAGTTGCTCTGTGACTCTCGACCGGCTCCCGAGCGACCTCACATGACGGTGAAGTTACTCGTGGTCCCAGGCGAGAATGAACAGGAACCCGATTCCTACGAGAATCCTGGGTTCACCAGTACTTGTCCTGTCGGGACGGTACGGGCGGCGGGTAACTGTGTCGACCAGAACCAGAGCGAGAATACCCTCGTTCGTGGGAACGTGTCACCGACCGAGAAGAGGTGGTTGGGGTTGCTTCTGATGCAACCTCATCCAGCCTTTCAGCCAGGATTCTAAAAAAGGCCGGTTTTTGCCCTTCTGCGACCGTAGGAGGAAGGTTACGCATGACCTCTGCGATAGAGCGCAGTTGGCCATGGGTATTTCTCCTAGGGGCACCGGGCGTTAAGGTTTCTTCGATCGCCGGGTACTGCTCCGGTGGCACAGAAGGGGTTTGATCACGCTTGCGACCACGTGATCGTCGGGAGGAACCTGGAGCAGCATTGTAACGAGTCTGCGCATCTTGAAGAGCCTCTAAGGCTGTTCTGCGCAGTTCATTGTTCTGTTGCTCGAGATCTTGATCTTCCTTCTGTTTGCGTTCCTGCTCTTCCCTAGCAGCTTGCTGATCGGGAGTTTCCTCCGTCAAGGCAGCAAACTGCCTAGGGAGAGAGGTTGCGGATGGAGAAAACATCTCAGTTTGTTCCGAGTCGGACTCGAAATCAAAGAGACGATGGAGATTGTCAGGGTCGAATCTCCTTGGGCTAATTTCCTGATCGTCGTCATCTTTCCCCTCGACGGGGTCGTATGGCGGACCGGATTCGTCACATAGCGCATTAAGAACCTTAGCAGGTTCTGACCTTGCACTAACTATACCCTGGTTGATGGACATGACCTGGAGAGAGGATTCGACCCCCGGAAGGTCTTCAGCTTCCTCCATCGGGACAGGATCGCTTGGGGAAGGCATTTGGATATCAGCATAATCATCGAGATCGAAATCGTTCTCGGAATCATGCAGAACTTCGGCCATGTTTTCAGCAAACCTCCGAAAATAATCAGGACGCCTTGAGAAAGGCCCCACGGTGGGCGCCAGCTGTCGACGATTCGGACTCGGGGTCCTCAGCCGAACTTATGCAGAATTTGTAAAGAGCGAGACCTTTCAGGGCGACCCTCCGGGAAGGTAGGTGGAAAAATGGAGAACCGGGGACACAAGGGAATTTATACAGGTTCGGGTCCTCGATGGTGGGAGTAATAGCCCTACGTCCTGTTGAGATTTCACTAAGTGTGGTAAAAAAGTTTACAAGTAGAGGAAAAAGTCCTCACAGGTGAGGATTTTTTCCTATGAAGAAAAATACAAGGGGAAGCCAAAGGAGGCTTATGGAAACTATCTAAAGTGGGCCGTAGGCTTGGCTAACTCGAGAGATATTGGATTTCTTGATCAACTGGTTGACCTTTTCGTTGATGTTTTTCATCTCTTCCCATTGATATCCCATGACATCCTCTTATATTGACCGAAAGGGTGTCATGTGAGGGAAACTGCATCAAACGGTTGCATGGACAGTTGGATGCGGTTTCTGGAACTGCTCTTAACCTCCACGCAGGTAAAACACGTGATATTTGGAGATAACCACACGTGCTAACCTCCTGACGGTTGATCTTCTACGTGTAGGAATCTTCGGGATACTTAGAATATCTTGCTATATGGACAGCCGAACAGATAGATTCTAAGCATTCCGGTCAAAGGTCGTGCTGACCGCGCAATATCCCGGGTATCCAATTCGCGTATAGCATACGAACTTCTGACCGCGCAAGGCTTGCGGCCTGATCGCGTAAAGCTTGCGACCTCATAGTGATGCCCCTCAGAATAACTTGAGTTCGCATCGCCAGATACATGTCTGGCTCGAACCTGTCTTGAACAAAAAGCTCATTAGAAGTGACCTGGGTGTCAATCCTCGTCAAACAGGAAAAGGGATTGAGTACTTACACGTAGAACTTGCGAAGTTGATCGATGTTCCAAGTATTGGACAAAATTCGACCATCCTCCATGGCTAACCGCGCTGATCCTGGTCGCGGCACTGAGACAACAGTGTAAGGGCCTTCCCATTTCGGGGAGAATTTGTTGTGATTAGACTGATCTTGGATTTTTCGTAAAACCAGGTCACCCACGTGAAGACTACGTGGTCGCACCCTTCTGCTGTGATACTTGCGCAGAGCTTGTAAGTATGCCGCGGATTTGACCAAAGCGCGATCACGCCTTTCTTCTAAGAGGATGAGATCTTGTGACCGCTGTTCGGACTGATTAACCTGTTCGAATTGTTCTGTCCGAACAAACCCAATACTAACTTCCATAGGCAATACAGCCTCAGCCCCATAGAACAGATGGAAGGGCGTCTCACCGGTGGCTCGACTAGAGGTAGTTCGTAGTACCCATAGAACGGTATAGAGCTCGTCTGCCCAAGCCCCCGAGCGAGTCTTAAGGCGATCAAAAACACGTTTTTTAATGCCTTGTAGTATCTGCCCATTGGCCCGTTCTACAGCACCATTGCTTTGTGGATGTGCCACAGAAGCAAAGCACACCTTAGTTCCGATCTGATCGCAGTAGTCTAGGAAAAGACCACTGGCGAACTGGGAACCATTGTCGGTGATAAGACGGTTTGGAACACCAAATCGAGCAACAATGTTCTTATGAAAGAACTTTTGTGCTGCTGATGCGGTTATATTTCGTACCGGTTCGGCCTCAATCCACTTAGTAAATGTGTCAATGGCTACGAACAGAAACTTGTACCCGTTGACCGCTTGTGGCATAGGACTAACAATGTCCATTCCCCAGACTGCAAAAGGCCATGCAAGGGGAATGGTTTGCAACGCATAGGCAGGTTGATGTACCTGTCTCGCGTGGAACTGACACTGAGGACACATCTTGACCATATGCTTGGCATCATCAAGTGCCGAAGGCCAGTAGAATCCTTGTCGAACAGCTTTTCCGACAGTGTCTGATATGACGCGTGCGCACCGCATACACCGTCATGTATTTCTTTCAGGAGGGATTTTCCTTCCTCCTGAGATATACAACGCATGAATACTCCTTGAGTACCCTTTATGTACAAAATCCCATCTATGAGTTTGTACAGACGCGCTTTTCGAATTAACCGATCGCTTTCGGTTTCGTCCTCGGGTAGGGTCCCATGTTCAAGATAGACTCTCAATGGATGAATCCAATCTTGTTCCTGACCGAGGTTGGTAACGCAGGCTATTATCGGATCATCCTCGACCGAAGTCATAATCGAAGGACGGTCCAAGTGTTCAATGAACACTCCTGCCGGAGCGGATGTGCGTGAGGACCCAATTTTGGATAATTGGTCTGCGAGAATGTTGTCCTTTCGCGGGATGTATTGGACTTCGAAATGACTGAAGTGTTTTTCCAACCTCCTCACTTCCCCCAGGTAATGAGCCATTGTCTCATCGGAGGTGCTGTACTCCTTGTTTACCTGGTTTACAACCAGCTGTGAGTCTCCCCTCACCACTAATCGACGGACTCCGAGGAATTTTGTTGCCCGGAGCCCTGCAAGAAGACCTTCATACTCTGCTGCGTTGTTGGTCGCAACAAAGTGTAGTTGGATGACATACTTAAGCTGTTCGCCCTGAGGCGTAACTAAGACCACTCCAACTCCTGAGTGTTGAAAACTACAGGAGCCGTCAAAGTACATTGTCCAGTAATCGGGGCATTCCAGTTCCTCTGGCACCTGCACGGGTGGCTCAGGGTTGGTCCATTCGACCACAAAGTCGGCCAAAACCTGAGACTTAACCGCTGTGCGGGGCGTGAAATGGATTTCGAAGGCACTGAGTTCAACCGCCCATTTGGCGATTCGACCAGATTTCTCTGGGTTTCGGACAATATCCCCCAAAGGAAAGGAGGAGGGTACTGTGATCTTGTGAGCTTGGAAGTAATGTCGCAGCTTACGGGAAGCCATCAGTAGTGCGTAAAGTATCTTCTGGACCTCAGGTTAACGCTCCTTAGGACCATGAAGTACCTCGCTCACATAGTACACGGGTCTGTGTATTCCTTCCCTATCCGCGATCAGAACGGCGCTGACCGCGTGCGGTATGGCCGCTAGATAGAGAAGCAATGGTTCTCCCTTGTCGGGAGATACCAACACTGGCGGACTGGATAGATTTGTCTTCACCTCCTGAAACTCTTTTGCGGCCTCATCCGACCATGTAAAATTGTGATGCTTCCGCAAGGCTTTGAAGAAAGGCAATCCCCTTTCGCCTAATCGCGATATGAAGCGACTTAAGGCCGCCATGCGACCAGCCAGGCGTTGAACATCTTTCATGGTCGAGGGCGACCTCATTTGTTCAATGGCCCTGATTTTCTCAGGATTAACTTCAATGCCCCTGGAACACACAAGGAAACCAAGTAGTTTTCCTGAAGAAACCCCGAAAGAACATTTTTCCAGGTTTAATTTATTCCAAAGCGATTCAAATTATAGAAGGTTTCAGCGAGATCGTCCAGGTGGGACAATCTCTTGGTACTTTTTACAACTAAATCATCTATATATGCTTCGAGATTACGCCCTATCTGGGAAAGAAAGGTCTTTTGCATCAAGCGCTGGTACGTGGAACCTGCGTTCTTGAGACCGAACGGCATTCTGACGTAGTAGTAGGTACCGAACGGGGTGATGAAGGCAGTTTTCTCTTCATCTTCTGCCATGCTAATTTGATGATATCCTGAGTAAGCATCCAGGAAGCTCATCAGTTCGCAACCCGCAGTTGAGTCGACCAGCTGGTCGATGCGGGGAAGGGGAAAGTCATCCTTCGGACATGCACTATTGAGGCTAGTGTAGTCGACGCACATGCGCCACTTGCCATTTGACTTGCGGACCATGACCGGATTGGTGAGCCATTCCGGGTGATCGACTTCGCGAATGAACCCGGCTTTTAGGAGTTTGTCCAACTCCTCTCGGATGGCTTCCTGTCGGTCAACAGCAAAACGCCTGAGCTTTTGCTTTATTGGTCGTTGTCCAGGTCGAATTGCTAACCTGTGCTCGATTACTTCCCTTGGGACACCGGGCATGTCGGACGGTTTCCACGCAAACACATCTCTGCATTAGCCCGGAGGAAAGCAATGAGCTCGAGTTCCTATTTGTCATCCAGACCTGATCCGACCCGAATTGTCTTGGACGGATCATCTGGGTACAAAGGAACTAGTTTGAGTTTCTCATCCGGTCGAGGAGCAGCCTTGATCGCGTCGGTGGCGACGGTGGCGACCTGAGTGTCCCGGAGGGGAAGTTGATCGACCATCTCCAAAGATAGCCGGTCGCACGTGAGTGCCACATTGCGACTGCCTCGGACTGAGATGACACCTTTGGGGCCAGGCAATTTACCGCACTGGTAAGCATAGTGCGTCGCCATCATGAACTTAGCAAGAGTTGGCCTGCCAAAGATTGCATTATAAGCTGAATCACAATCGATTACGTCGAAAGTAATCAATTCTGTTCGGAAATTATCCGGTTCTCCTAGTGTGACCGGGAGGACCACTTGTCCCAACAGCATCATGGATGGGCCAGGGATTATCCCATAAAATGGATGAATTATGGGCTTAATCTTCGAACGAGGAATTTGCATCTCGTCGAGTGCCTTGACCAATAAAATGTCAAGGGAGCTCCCTCCATCGATCAGGACCCTTTCGACTCTCGCATTACTGATGATCGGGGTAATGGCCAGAGGGAGCCTCAATGGTCGTGTTAACCCTGCCGGACAATCAGTGCGATCAAATGTCAAAGGCGTATCCGACCAACGGGGGTATTGAGGTTCACCAAGGGATGTCTCCGTTTGGAAACGAAAGAAGAAGAACCTCCAAAAATAACATTAATATGATTTTGAGGTACCTGGTAGGACATCTCTTCGTCTCCGTCGGTGTCTCTAAGTCCGCATGCCTGTTCTTTAGGCGGTAAGGTCGGCATTGGTCCAACTCCTTGGTAGAAGTCATCCAATTGTTTCAGCCAACTCCTACAGTTCTTGAGGTCGTGGCCTGCGGAGTTGTGGAGTGGACACCACTTCTTGCCTTCCTGCGGATTAGTTGACTTTTCCGGCTGGTCGGCACTCCGACCACCAGAGGCAGTTTTATTCTTAAATGAAGGCTTGTTACCTTTGGTTGAAGGTGGCTTCTCTGCAACTGCGACCTCGCGGTACTGTCCAGAGCGGTTCCTCTTCGACTTTTTCGACTTCCTACCTGATGAAGATTCTGGCTTCTTGCTCGAATCTTCTTTCCTGGCGTCCTTGAAACCTGGTTGAGGTGGTAGGTCCCCCTTGTCGACCATCCAGTTCCATTCGACCGCTTCGGCTGCATCGGAATATCGATTGGCCATTCGAACAGATCGGCCACTGATCGAGGGGGGTGGATAAGCAAGTCTTCGGTAAATCTCCGGTATCGAACGGCATGTTTAAATGCCCTGATAACGGAGCCATCGGATATGTTTGGGATGGTATTCCTCACCCCAACAAACCTTTTGACAAACTGCCGAAGAGTTTCAGTTGAAGTTTGTCGTAGCCGATGAAGATCGTCCTCTTTACCCGGCTTTTGGTAACAATTTTGGAAATTGCTGAGGATAGCGTCACACAGCATTTCCCAATTGTAGATGGAGCCCTAGGGTTGATTAAACAGCCAGGTTCTAGCCGGTCCAGCGAGAACTGTATGCAGGTAGTTGGCCATGACCTTGTCATCGCCTCCCGCCGCTTGGATGGCAGTGATATAGATTTGAAGGAACTCGGATGGGTTCTGAGTTCCGTCAAACCTCTCAATGGCCTATGGTCGAAACTTATCGGGCCAAACGACTGCTCATAGGCCGGGCGAGAAATCTTTACAACCGACGTAGGGACCATGAATTGCCCTGTGATTCTCGACCGGGCCTCGGGCGACCTCACGCAACGGTGAAGTTACTCGTGGTCCCAAACGAGAATGGACAGGAACTCGATCCCTACTACGAGAATCCTGTGTTCGCCGGTACTTGTCCTGTCGGGACGGTACGGGCGGCGAGTAACTTCGTCGGCCAGAACCAGAGTGAGGACACTCTCATTCGCGGGAACGTGTTACCGAGCGGGAAGAGGCTGTTGGAGTCGCCTCAGACGCGACCTCATCCAGTCTTTCCGCTAGGATCCTGAAAAAGGCCGGTTTCTACGCATCCATGACCGTAGGAGGAAAGTTACGCATGACTTCCGCGATAGATCGCAGTCGACCATGGGTGCTTCTCCTAGGGGCACTAGGCCTTACTGTTTCTTCGTCCACCGGGAAACGCTCCAGTGGCAAAGAAGGGGTCTGGTCGCGTCTGCGACCACGCGACCGTCGAGAAGAACTCGGAGCAGCCTCGTAACGAGCCTGCGCATCTTGAAGAGCCTCTAGGGCAGTTCTGCGTAGTTCGTTGTTTTGTTGCTCGAGATCTTGATCCTCCTTCAGTTTGCGATCTCGTTCTTCCCTAGTAGCCTATTGATCGGGAGTCTCCTCCGACAAGGCAGCAAACTGTCTAGGGAGAGAAGTTGCCGATGGGGTAAACATCTCAGTTTGTTCTGAGTCGGATTCGAAATCAAAGAGACGATGAAGGTTATCAGGGTCGAACCTCCCTGGGCTGATTTCCAGGTCGACATCATCCTTCCCCGCAGCGGGGTCGTATGATGGACCGGATTCATCCTCTAGCGCATTAAGAACCTCCGTAGGTTCTGACCTTGCGCTAGTCGCCCCCTGGTCGATGGACATGACCTGGAGAGATGATTCCACCTCTGGAAGATTCTGGCCTTCAACCTCCTCCATCGGAACATGATCGCTTGGAGAAGGCATTGGAATATGAGCATAATCCTCGAGATCGAAGTCGTTCTCGGAATCATATGCTCCAGCCATGTTTCAGTGAACCTCCAGATTAAAATTAGGGCGCCTTGAGAAAGGCCCCACGGTGGGCGCCAGCTGTCGACGATTCGGACTCGGAGTCCTTAGCCGAACTTATGCAAAATTTATAATAGTGAGACCTTTCAAGATGACCCTCTGGGAAGGTATGTAGAAAAATGGAGAACAGGAGCACAGAGAGGTTTATACAGGTTCGGGCCGTCGATGGTGGGAGTAATAGTCCTACGTCCTGTTGGGATTTCACTATGTGTGATAAAGGTTTACAAACTAGTGGGAAAAGACCTTCACAGGAGAAGGTTTTTTCTATGTAAATGTACAGAAAGAAGCCAAAGGGGCTTGTAAAGAACTATCTAATCTAGGCCATAGACTTGGCTGTTTGAGTGGCTGAGATGTGTTGTATCTCGCTTGTATCAGAGATGTTGATCTCTCGAACTCTCGATGTTCGATGATCCGAACCCCTGCTTGATACTCCACACCGCCATTTTATACTGGTCGAAAGGGTGTCATGTGGTAAACTTCATCAAACAGTTGCTTGGACGGTTGGATGCGGTTTTTAGAGAACCGCTCTTAACCTCCACGCAGGTTAAACACGTGTTATTCATGGATAACTGCACGTATTAACCTCCTGACGGTTGATCTTCCACGTGGAGGAATCTTCGGGATACTTGGAATATTCCCGCTATAAGGATAGCCGGATAGGTAAACTCCAAGCAGCTTGGTCGAAAATGCTCTGATCGCGGGATGTTGGCTGACCGCGCAACATCTCCGACATTCTGTTCACATATAGAATACGAACTCCTGACCGCGGACTGACTGCGGTCTGATCGCGCAAAGCCTGATCGCATAAAGTCTGCGACCTGATCGCGCAAAGCCTGTGACCTTGGCTGATGCTTGTCATAATAACTTGAGTTCGCACCGCTAGGCACGTATCTGGCTCGAATCTGTCTTGAACCAATAGTGCATTTATTTGAACTGGCTCGGGTGTCAATCCTCATCATTCAACACCTGGCTGATCGCATGGCGGCCTTAAGTCATTTCATATCGAGACTAGGTGAAAGGGGATTACCTTTCTTCAAAGTCTTGCGGAAGCATCACAATTTCACATGGTCCGATGATGCCGAAAAAGCATTTCAGGAGGTAAAGACATATGTCGTGGTATTAAGAATACCCCGGCAGGTTTTGAAGACGATCCTAGCGAAGAATGCGCGACGCGGGTTGACCGGGTGACCGGTCCTCCCCCGCCGGACAAGCACAAGAAAAGACACGAAGATTTATACAGGTTCGGGTCCCGGTGGGGGCCCTAGTCCTGTCGACGCGCTCCCGACCGGAGTCGGCTGGGGAGGCTCTCTCCGGGGGAGAGGCTTCTGGAGCACGCCTGTGAGTTTAGCTATTCCAATAACAGTGATTCGATCCTTTACAACAAAGGGGTACAAGTGCTATTTATAGCCCCAAAAAGAAGCAAAAAGTCTAAACTACCCCGGACGCTACCGTCGGATTGAGGGGTAGCAACGTCTTTCTCCCGGTCAAACGCCTTGGATGCTTGACAGGTGGTCGCTGATTCCTGAGGCGTTCCTCGCGTGACCTGCACGTGATGAACAAACAGGAACTTTACCTTTTAGGAGGGCGATGACGTCCGGGATCTCTCCCGGAGGCAAGGTCCCGGAAGCCAAATGGCGGCGCCCGGGACATCCCCCGGAGGCATGGTCCTCGGGCAGGCACCGGAGGCCACAGTCCCCGGGCGAATGGCGGCGCCCGGGACTCGCCCGGGGGGCAAGGTCCCGGGTGTCGAAAGGCGGCGCCCGGGACATGCCCCGGAGGCACGGTCCCGGGAGCCAGAAGGCGGCGCCCGGGACAGGCACCGGAGGCCACAGTCCCCGGGCGAATGGCGGCGCCCGGGACATGCCCCGGAGGAACGGTCCCGGGAGCCAAAAGGCGGCGCCCGTGGTAGGCACTGGAGGCCACAGTCCCCGGGCGAGTGGTGGCGCCCGGGACCCGCCCGGGGGGCAAGGTCTCGAGGGTCGAAAGGCGGCGCCCGGGACATGCCCCGGAGGCACGGTCCTAGGAGCCAGAAGGCGGCGCCCAGGGCAGGCACCGGAGGCCACAGTCCCCGGGCGAGTGGCGGCGCCCGGGATCCGCCCGGGAGGTCCCGGGGGTCGAAAGGCGGCGCCCGGGGTAGGCACCGGAGGCTACAGTCCCCAGGCAGATGGCGGCGCCTGGGACCCGCCCGGGGGGCAAGGTCCCGGGGGTCGAAAGGCGGCGCCCGGGGCAGGCACCGGAGGCCACAGTCCCCGGGCGAGTGGCAGCGCCCGGGACCCGCCCGGGGGGCAAGGTCCCGGGGGTCGAAAGGCGGCGCCCGGGACATGCCCCGGAGGCACGATCCCGGGAGCCAGAAGGCGGCGCCCAGGGCAGGCACCGGAGGCCACAGTCCCCGGGCAGATGGCGGCGCTCGGGACCCGCCCGGGGGGCAAGGTCCCGGGGGTCGAAAGGCGGCGCCCGGGGCAGGCACCGGAGGCCACAGTCCCCGGGCGAATGGCGGCGCCCGGGACATACCTCGGAGGCACGGTCCCGGGAGCCAAAAGGCGGCGCCTGGGGCAGGCACCGGAGGCCACAGTCCCCGGGCAAATGGCGGCGCCCGGGACATGCCCCGGAGGCACGGTCCCGGGAGCCAGAAGGCGGCGCCCGGGACATACCTCGGAGGCACGGTCCCGGGAGCCCAAAAGACGGCGCCCGGGGCAGGCACCGGAGGCCACAGTCCCCGGGCAAATGGCGGCGCCTGGGACATGCCCCGGAGGCACGGTCCCGGGAGCCATAAGGCGGCGCCCGGGGCAGGCACCGGAGGCCACAGTCCCCGGGCAAATGGCGGCGCCCGGGACTTGCCCCGGAGGCACGGTCCCGGGAGCCCAAGAGGCGGCGCCCGAGGAAGGCACCGGAGGCCACGGTCCCCGGGCAAATGTGAATTTACCTGGACTGTTAAGCGGAGATTTCCCCCAACAACATATTTGTCCAGTCCGCCAGTGTTGGTGTCTCCCGACAAAGGAGAACTGTTACTTCTTTATTTGGCGGCCACCCCATACACGGTCAGCGTTGTTCTGATCGTGGATAGGGAAGGAATACATAGACCCGTCTATTATGTAAGCGAGGTACTTCATGGACCTAAGGAGCGATACCCTGGGGTCCAGAAGATACTTTACGCACTACTGATGGCTTCCCGTAAGCTACGACATTACTTCCAAGCTCACAAGATCACAGTACCCTCCTTTCCTCTGGGGGATATTGTCCGAAATCCAGAAAAGTCTGGTCGAATCGCCAAATGGGCGTTCGAACTCGGTGCTTTTGATGTCCATTTCACGCCCCGCACGGCGGTTAAGCTCAGGTCTTGGCCGACTTTGTTGTCGAATGGACCAACCCTGAGCCACCCGTGCAGGTGCCTGAGGAATTGGAATGCCCCGATCACTGGATAATGTACTTTGACGGTTCCCGCAGTTTTCAACAATCGGGGGCTAGAGTGGTCTTAGTTACGCCTCAGGGCGAACAACTTAAGTATGTCGTCCAACTACAGTTTGTTGCGACCAACAACGCAATAGAGTATGAAGGTCTTCTTGTAGGGCTCCAGGCAACAAAATTCCTCAGAGTCCGTCGATTAGTGGTGAGGGGAGACTCACAGCTGGTCGTAAACCAGCTAAACAAGGAGTATAGCACCTTCGATGAGACAATGGCTCATTACCTGGGGGAAGTGAGGAGATTGGAAAAACACTTCAGTCATTTCGAAGTCCAATACATCCCGCGAAAGGACAACATTCTCGCAGACCAATTATTCAAAATTGGGTCTTCACGCACATCCGCTCTGGCAGGAGTGCTCATTGAACACTTGGACCATCTTTCAATCATGACTTCGTGACGAGGATTGACACCCGGGTCAGTTCAAATAAATGCACTGTTGGTTCAAGACAGATTCGAGCCAGACACGTGCCAGGCGGTGTGAGCTCAAGTTACTTTGAGAAGCATCAGCCCAAGGTCGCAGGCTTTGCGCAATCAGGTCGCGGGCTTTGCGCGATCAAGTCGTGGGCTTTGCGCGATTAAGTCACGGGTTTCGCGTGGTCAGGAGTTCATATGCTATACGCGAACAAAATGACCGAGATGTTGCGCGGTCAGCCAACATCCCGCGGTCAGAGCATTCTCGACCACGGTGCTTGGAATTCAACTGTCCGGCTATCCCTATAGCGGGAATATTCCGAGTATCCCGAAGATTCCTCCACGTGGAAGATCAACCGTCAGGAGGTTAATACGTGCAGTTGTCCATGAATAACACGTGTTTAACCTGCGTGGAGGTTAAGAGCGGTTCTCTAAAAACCGCATCAAACCGTCCAAGCAACTGCTTAATACAGTTTACCACATGACACCCTTTCGACCAATATAAAAGGGCGCTGTGGAGTATCAAGCAGAGGGAATCAAGACATTTCTGATACAAGCGAGATACAACGCATCTCAACCACTCAAACAGCCAAGTCTACGGCCTAGATTAGATAGTTCTTACAAGCCTTCCTGGATTTATTCTGTACATTTACATAGGAAAAACCTTTCGTCTGTGAAGGTGTTTTTCTACCATCTTGTAACCCTTTATCACCTATAGTGAAATCACAACAGGACGTAGGACTATTACTCCCACCATCGAGGGCCCGAACCTGTATAAACCTCTCTGTGCTCCTGTTCTCCATTGTTCTACATACCTTCCCGGTGGGTCATCTTGAAAGGTCTCGCTATTACAAATTTTGCATAAGTTCGGCTGAGGACTCCGAGTCCGAATCGTCGACACTTCGGTCGAGGATGATCCGGTAACAGCCTGCGTTACTAGCCTCGGTCAGGAACAGGATTGGACTCATCCATTGAGAGTCTATCTTGAACATGGGACCCTACCCTAGGATGAAACCGAAAGTGATCGGTTGATTCGAAAAGCACGTCTGTACAAGCTCATAGATGGGGTTTTGTATAAAAAGGGTACTCAAGGAGTATTCATGCGCTGCATATCTCAGAAGGTATATCCCTCTTGAAGGAAATACATGATGGTGTATGCGGTGCACACGCGTCATATCGGACACTGGACGGAAAAACTTTTCGACAAGGATTCTACTGGCCTTCGGCACTCGATGATGCCAAGCATATGGTGAGAATGTGTCCTCAGTGTCAGTTCCACGCAAGACAGGTTCATCATCCTGCCTACACGTTACAAACCATTCCCCTCGCATGGCCTTTTGAGGTCTGGGGGATGGATATTGTTGGTCATATGCCACAAGCGGTCAATGGGTACAAGTTTCTGTTCGTAGCCATTGACACGTTCACAAAGTGGATTGAGGACGAACCGGTACGAAATATTACCGCATCAGCAGCACAAAAGTTCTTCCATAAGAACATTGTTGTTCGATTCGGTGTTTGAAACCGTCTCATCACAGACAATGGTTCTCAGTTCGCCAGTGGTCTTTTTCTAGACTACTGCGATCAGATTGGGACCAAGGTGTGCTTTGCTTCTGTGGCACATCCACAGAGCAATGGTGCTGTGGAATGGGCCAACGGGCAGATACTGCAAGGCATCAAGAAGCGTGTTTTTGATCGCCTCAAGACTCACTCGGGGGCTTGGGCAGACGAGCTCTACACCGTTCTATGGGCACTGCAAACTACCTCTAGTCGAGCCACCAGTGAGACGCCCTTCCATCTGGTCTATGGGGCCGAGGCTGTGTTGCCTATGGAAGTTAGTATTGGATCTGTTCGGACAGAGCAATTCGAACGAGTTGATTAGTCCGAACAGCGATCACAGGATCTCATCCTCTTAGAAGAAAGGCATGATCGCGCTTTGATCAAGTCCGCGGCATACTTGCAAGCTTTGCGCAAGTACCATAGCAAAAGGGTGCGACCACGTAGTCTTAACGTGGGCGACCTGGTTTTACGGAAAATTCAAGACCAGTCTAATAGCAACAAATTCTTCTCGAAGTGGGAAGGCCCTTACACTGTTGTCTCAGTGCCGCGACCAGGATCAGCGCGATTAGCCATGGAGGATGGTCAAATTTTGTCCAATACATGGAACATCGATTAGCTACGCAAGTTCTACGTGTAAGTACTCAATCTCTTTTTCCTGTTCAACTAGCATTTTTTCATAAAACAAAAAAGTATTTTGGTTTCATACGATGGACATTTCCCTTTATGCCCATATGTTACGAATTTGACTCGGGGGCTGGTCGCCGGTGGTTAGATCATTACAACGTTCTAGTCGGATTCGCTGACCAATCTCATGACCGCTTCCAGACAAGTCACTCCTAAATAAGCCGTTTCTCAACGCATATGGGGCTTTCTGGTAAGTCCTTGGTCATCTGAGTGGCTGCCGGTTTGCAACAAAATTAGGCGTTACTTTGATCGTAATTGCTGGTCCGATCGCGCACCCTTGGTCATTTTACTCGTATTTCTCCTGTGTTTATAATACTAAGTCTTCAGTATCTATAATCACAGGCGGGGGCTAGGGGGGGGAGGCATGCTTATAATATGAAACCACAAAAAAAACAAGAATATATTTACTTTCTTTCAAAATCAATTTGTACATACATTGCATTATACATGTTATTTTTATACAGATGTAGGGATCACTCGATCCCGAGCTCAGTCAGGAGCTTATTTACATGATGGGTAATCTCCTCCATGATCGACTCTATTTGTTCTTCACTCTCGATCTCTACCGGTCCCACCAGTGGATTCAGATCCGTATCTGGGCCATGATGGAGATGAAACCGGCAGAGAATGGCCGAGGCAGCTGATCGAACCCTCGTTCTGATCGCCTCTTCCCGTCACCGTGTATCTTCAGGAAGATACTCGAGAAGTGACTCCGCCTGGGCTATGACTAGTGTAGACCAGTCACTCGAACTGAGGTCGTCCTTTGTGGTCTCAACCACATCAGCCCTCAGGAGACGGGCCACCATCTTTAGCTTTTCAAAGATGGACTGGCTCAGGTCTCGGTTCGCCTTTTGGGTGGAGTTGATAGAGCGCTGGAGGATCGCCTTGTCGTGACTAAGTTATTTTATTTGACCTTCTTGCGCTGCAGTAAGAGAAAGTGTTATTCACAAGTTATGAATTTGAGTCTTCCTAATCGGGAATCGACTTACCAGAGAGTTTTGACCGCAGCCTATTAAGATCGATCTCTTGATTTGAAACCACGAAGATCAAATGGAGCTTGATCGTGGCCACCTCCTTCTTCAGAAACGCAACCTCTCTGTGACAAAAGAAATGGTGGTCATAACAAATTTGTATCTATACAAATTGGAGGGTGTTGATCCTTACCTGCGCAAGCTGTCTCGTTCTTTTTGTATGGCCTCGACGCTCGCTACCATAGCGATCGATCTGGCCGTCATCCGGGATAATTCCTGCGATACAAAGAAAAGTTAAAGGTGTCCTATGTACAATTCATGTACCAAAAGAGAAGTTCATCATACCTCTGTATATTCCCGGAACAAAATATTCTCCGGGATGGCGGGAGGTCTCGTCGAGGGACTCGTCGCAACCTCGACGGAAGCAGCAGGTGGATGTGCCTGCTGGGCATCGTTCCCAGTTTCTGTTGCCTGCAATTGGGTCTCTGTGCCCGATTCATCCCTCACGGTCCGGATGACTTCCTGGACCGGAGGGCAGAGCGCTCCTCGCTGGAGGCTCTGGCACTAGTAGCGTCTTCAACCCTCCCCGGGGCGGCTGAAGGGCTTGGTGCTACCTCTTTTCTCCTGCCAAGAAAAAAAGGAACTAACGATTACGTTGGTAATCGTCACAATTCAGTTTAGTATAACCAGAATAGAGTTCTTACCTTATTTGAAATCCCATCAGCTTTTGGGATTTCAGGGAAGGCTCTCCCTGAGAAAGAGGACAGTCGTTGTCTGTCCTAGTCTTCCTCTTGGTGAACAAGGCTCTTTCCCCCTATGTGTGTTCTCCTGTAAGTACATTCATAAGGGAAGATAAAGACTTGAGTGTTAGGAGTTCGTACCTGTGCAACCTGTCCAGTTGGCAGGGTTATGTCCGAAGGCCTATGCGGCTCCTGGACTTCTAGAGCCGGCACTTCATCCGTGACTCTCGCGGGGTCTTGTTCGGACACTTCCCCTCCTGTCCGCAGTAGTGGAGGATTTTCCTCCCTGGGACTCACAGGAGTTGCGGGGGAAGTTCTTCTCCCTGTACAAGTGTTAATTCGATAAACAAGTGTACAGAAGAAATCGAGAAGATAAGACCATGAGGGAATCTTACCGTGGTCACCCCTTCGATCAGGGAAACAGAAGCAACTGACCCTGAAGCCTTAGGGGCTTCGGGAGCAGGGATTTCGCCCGTGACCACCGGACTTTTGGTGGCTGTGGGGTCCGCTGCAGTTACTTCTGTTTCTGCGGGACGAGTTGGAGTATCACCGGATGGAGAGTCCGCTATCCTCCTCCTCCGGCAGATCAGGGGGACATCGTCTTCCTCTTCCTCCTCGCTCCTCTCCCCCTGTACGACGAAGAAGTGATTCCAGTCTGCACCTGGAGAAACAGAAGGTACGTGATATCTTACCACAGTCTTTCTTGCGGTAGGGGGGATGCTCCGTGAAGACCCCTCTCCAGGAGTTTGCCTGGATTTCTTGGGGGCAGGATTCCTCGTCTTGGGCTTCGAGGAGATCTTCTTCACGTTCTTCACTGTCGGTTTTCCCAGGGAACCGACATTTTCGCTCGGGAACGTCGCCTCGGCGAATCTCCCCAAGAGCTGTTTCGTTCCAACAAATTCGTCAGCGCTGGGCATACCTGAGACCTGCAAATAGGAGTTGAGTAAAAGATGACATACCTTTCGGCGCTCCTGTTTGAGGTCGTCGCCGGGGTGAACCAAGCTTTGTGGGCGAGGCGATCCCTTGGGGCCCTCCACCTCGGCGTTGTAGGCCCTGAGGAGGTAATTTGTTCGCCTCTCGACCTCGGGAGAAGGCAGGACTGTTCCCAAAACGCAAATTAGACAATACATCACAGAAGTATGAGATTTCAGTGCCGAGATCACATACCTTCGTTGTAGTCCAGGGTGTTGTCTGCCATGGACTTGATCTCCCAAGCAGGATGAGCCCTTTCACGTAGGGGGCTCACACGGTTCTTCACAAAGTCGCGGATGACGTCGCGAGCTGTTAGTCCCTCTTGGACTAGGTGAAGAATTACCTCGGCGTGCTTCATGAACTCAACGTTCATCGCCGGGAGAGAGTCCAACTCGCTTGGCTTCTCTGGCCGAGAGTTTTCGAACCACAACCTGCTCTCAGACGGCGGGGTGCAGTAAAACCACTTCTGGTGCCACCCGTGCACCGAATCCCGCAGGGGTGGGAAGGGATACTCCTTCTTCTCTCTTATTCAGAAGTAGATACATCCAGTGGCGTTGGCGCTCTTCGACCACGCCGAATAGTAGAAGCGTCGAAAGAGATCCACGCTGGGATACACTCCAACGTATGCCTCACACAGAAGCTGGAACACCGCCAGAATCAGGACTGCATTTGGGTGGAGGTTGATCAACTCCAACCCATAATGCTCGAGGATGTCCTTAAGGAACCGACTCTCGGGGAATCGGAACCCGCAGCGCATGTATTCCTCAAAAACCACCAGTTCACCCTCTCTGACGACTGCGGTTTCTTGGTCCTTCTCCGCGGGCCGTCAGTTGATCAGCAGCTGCGGAGGTAGGATCTGCTCCTTCTCCAACGCCAACAAACTCTCCTCGGAATGGTGGATCAATCTGCTCCAAGACGCCATTTCTTGTGAGAAATCGAGGGAAAAGTTGGCGACTTTGGGGAAGACGGAGGCTGAGAAGAATGAGAGTTTTGTGCGGCAGAAATGTTAAGGGTTTTTGGCTGTGTGGCTTCCTCAAGAAGCTACCTGCTCCTTTTATAGACTCGAGGAAGCGCACTAATGTGAGTAACGTTCCACTCAAACGTTCCATTTAATATTTTATTCATTTCCCATAATGGATACTATCTCTGGCGGACACGTTAAAGTGTTTCTGGTATCGGATCTGAAACAAAAGGACTTTTTTGTTTCAAGGTTTGAAGATACAAAAACATGAAAAGTTTTTCAAGGGTTGTCGAAGGACATTTTCCTTCATGTGCCTTGAAAATTTTCATGAAAAAATTCTATGGCCCAATTTTTGGACGTAAGGATATATTTTGACCGGATTACGGTATGGTCGGAACCATGTCTTCGACTAACATCCGATTCTAATCGAAGTGATAGTCTGATCGAATTTTGGTTCTGATCGCAGTAATCTTTCAAAGTGAATTTCGGTTCTAACCGCAGCTTTAAGTTTAATCGTGGCATCAGTGCTGGTCGCGGTGTTACTATAAAGACGCGATCCTGGTCGTAGAACTGAATTTTGCCTGTGTATGAATGGTTGCAAAGACATTGCTTATGGCCATATTTTCGCACAGAAAATGTAAAGAATATTTATATGAAGAAAAAGAGAATTTCATTTCTTGCATTCTTTACATACAAAAGGAATACAGGCGACCAAAGCATCGACCTAATGCGAAAGAAGTTTGCAAAGTTCTCCTAGGGACATGTTGTTGTCAGTAGGATCTACACGGACAACCCCTAGAGAACTAGCAACTAATCTAAGCCTATCTACGTCATCCCTGACAAGAGACGCACTACTATCCCTAATCAAGTCGGAGAGTTCTCGCTGTTGCTGAGCGTGGTCCCTCTCTCGACGGAACTGGTGCGCCTCTTCATGGGATTTTTCAAAACATTCTGCCAGATGCAGAATCACCGAAGACATATCTTTGGTCTTTTTCTCCAGGGCCTCTTTCTCCTCTTGAAGAGTTTGTCCGAGGGGAAGAGGCAGGATCACTGAGGCCTCCAATCTCCTACATTTGCAAAAGTTAGTCGCACTAACTATAAATATCAGCAAAAGGAGATGAGGATTATTACCTGTCTCTGCATGTGACAGGTTAATATACGCATCCTGGAAAGTTGATCATCCGACAAAAGTGGATGATCACTGGATGGTGGAAGTACAACCTTCCCACCGTATGATTGCTTCCCCAACACAAGTTGAGGGTCTTCTGGTCGGGTAGTCACTGCTTGCCGACCAGAAAATTGATCACCCAAACAAAAGCAGGGAGTTTTGGAATGAAGAACAGAAGGAAGAAAGAATGATGATACGTCTTCTACCTTTGCTCTGCTGGAGGATTCCTCGTCAACCTTGGGTTTTTTCCTTGAAGGAGATGGATCTTCGGGCATTTGAAGCCCTTGCTTGAAAACTTCCTCTTCATCACTCTCAATCTCGATGATGTTGTGATCTGCCATCGGGGAGTGTATGAAGAGAAGGATGAAGGTAGCTTTGGAAGAAACTTAGCCGTGAGAAGAAATTGTGGAGCTTTGTAATTCGAAGGCTTCGGTATTTATAGCCGCCAAGGTGACGGTTCGCCTTTCGAACGCCTCGGGTTTTTAAAAGCATTTAAAATTTCACCTCGGGTTAAAAAACATTTGAACAGCGCCATCATTACCTGTCACGTAATATCCTGAGCCCGTCTCGGGAAACCAACCGTCCCACTTAGTGCGCCACTAAGTAGGGGATTTGAAGCGTCGGGTTAAAAATCCGATGCATGTCTTAAAATTCGAAATAAACACGTCCCTTCGTTTTCTTCGAATTTGGGGGCTAGCTGACGAGGATTGATACCGGAGTCAGTTTAAATAAATGCACTACTGGTTCAGGGAAGATTCGAGCCAGACACGTGCCCGGCGATGCGGACTCAAGTCATTCTGAGAAACATCAGCCCGAGGTCGCAGGCTTTGCGCGATCAGATCGTAGCTAGCGCGCGGTCAGAAGTTCGTATGCTATATGCGAACAGAACGCTGGAGAAGTTGCGTGATCAGCCAACATCACGCGGTCAGAGCACTTTTGACCAGGGAACGTGGGATTCACTTGTCCCTATAGCTGGAATATCCCAAGTATCCCGAAGATTCTTCCACGTGGAGGAACAACCGTCAGGAGGTTAATACATGCAGTTATCCACAAATAACACGTGTTAAACCTGCGTGGAAGTTAAGAGCAGTTCTCTAAACTGCATCCAAGCAACCGTTTGATGCCGTTACTACTTGGCGCCCTTTCGACCTCTATAAAAGGGCAACGTGGTGCATCAAACAGGACAGATCATCATCTCTGATCAAAACGAGATACAACACATCTCAAAGAATCAAGCAGCCAAGACTATGGCCTAGATTAGATAGCTTCCATAAGCCTTCCAGGCTTCTTTTTGTACACTTACATAGGGAAAACCTTCGCCTGTGAAGGTCTTTTCCCATCACTTTGTAACTCTTTATTACATATAGTGAAATCCCAACAGGACGTAGGGTCATTACTCTCCCCATCGAGGGCCCGAACCTGTATAAACCTTTCTGTGCTCCAGTTCTCCATAGTTCTACATACCTTCCCGGAGGGTCATCTTGAAAGGTCTCACCATTTATAAATTTTGCATAAGTTCTGCTGAGGACCCCGAGTCCGAATCATCGACAGGCAGCATAGTGGCCAGCATTCTTCCCGATTGGTCTCCCGAACTGGTTGAACTCACATGAAAGATCCGCGCGTTTGGCCAAACGGCCCAACATTGTCGCGCCTCACGCCTTCCTCTTGCGCTGGGACGAGGCAGCGTCATCTACGTTCGCCCTTGCCGAATCACTACTATCAGCCGAGGAAGATGCCGACATGGCTTTACCTAAAATTCTATGAACAGACCATCAATTGATATGAAGAAAGGTACATGACAATATTCATAACTAAAATGGAATGGCAATGATGAACCACCTCTTTTTGTTAAAATGTCAAATTTTCATTCAAAAGGCCAAAAATCATGAATTCCTATCAACATGGTCTTCAAAATAGATTTAAAATGGATTTGTAAACTCAATTTGCAAAGGGTTATCGAACTGATACCTTCTTGCTTAACATAAAGATCATTTGATAACTCTTGATTGTAAAATTAATCCTATTTGGAAAATTTCATCAGAAAAATATATTTCATGCAATGAAAATCATTTCTTTAAATTTTCATTTCAAATGTTTTTGATTTGAGCAATCGTTGATTCTTTTCACAAATGAAATATGAACTCTGCAAAATTCAGACTTTTCAATGTACTATCGGTTGACAATAACAAACCGATATAACATACTCTATTTCCTATCGGTTTGACAATTAAAACCGATAGTAATTAACTATGTTAGTCTTAATTCAGATTATGGTCTTTACTATCGGTTCTAAATAAGAAACCGATAGTGGACTACACTGTACGACAAATTGCTAGTGATTTCATTAAGTCTGTAATTCTCATAGCTATCAAGTTTGTAGTTCATGAATGTTCATATAGTTTTATATTTGTAATCCATTGAACCACATATGAACTATTGCATATAAATTTAAACAATTGACCCGAGCGGTTTGGTCAAGAACACTTACAGTCGTTCATGGAGTGGCCGGAGGCGATGGCGCGATGCAGTGGCCGCAGGCAGTGGAGAACCCAATTGCGATTGCCAATGGTGGCGCAGAGGAGCAAAAAAGCGAACGTTGGGGAGGCTAGGGTTTTCCGCGTGCGAGTATTTGGAATGTGATCAGTTGCACTGGAGGGAAAATCGTGTGAGGTTATAACCTAATATATGAATCTTTACTATCGGTTCATAACCACCAAACCGATAGTAAATACAATGTAAGTTAGGGTTTGGAGTGTTGGAATTGTTTACTATCGGTTTTATTATTACTAACTGATAGTAAATTAAGAACAGGGTCTCATAACACAATATAAATCACTATCGGCTATGAACAATAAAACGATAGTAGAGTTTAATTTCATATCGGTTTAGAAATTGAAACCGATAGTACAATACAATGTTATTGACCCTAAAGGATTTCCCTGAGAACAATTACAGATGGGTCTCAGTACATCATTTTGCATTGTATTTCACTATCGGTTTTATGATTATTAACCGATAGTAAATTAAACCACTATACAATAGCAAACCAAAATGTAGAACAGGGTCTCATAACACAAAATGAAATACTATCGGTTATGAACAATAAACCGATAGTAGAGATTAATTTCATCTCGGTTTGGAAATTGAAACCGATAGTAGAATACAGTGTTATTGACCCTAAAGGGTTTTCCTGAGAACAATTACAGATGGGTCTCAGTACATCATTTTGTACTTGTAAAGACACCTGAAACCCCATGCAAATGACTTCCAATAATTTTGAAATAAATTAATAGTAAAGACCAATCGTGGAATGAAAATTTGCAGTTTTCATATTGATTTGTGAAAAGAATCAATTATTGCTCAAATCAAGTACTCCAATTGAAATGAAAATTTGCATAAATGTTTCTCAATGCATCACGTATGTTTTCCCAAAGAATTTTTGAAAAATGATTTGAAGAATTCTTCGACTAAAGATCCAAATAATATACGTCACTTACATATTGCAAATTAGTCAAGAATGGTTGTCCACGCATAATCCTTCTTCGTGGTTGTCTAGCAGGTAACTTGTTTCGTCAATATCTTCGGTAGGGACAGATTGAAGAATTCCATCTAAAAATGGAGGTAGTTCGTCGAATTGATCATACTCTTCTTCATCCACAACGTCTTCGACCCCAACAATACGTCTCTTACTGTGAAGGACAACGTGCAACTTTGGGTTGGTCGGGTCAACGATGTAGAACACCTGTGTGACTTGCTCAGCAAGTATAAATGGATCATCTTGGTGTGCGACTCTACTGAGATCGACGAGAGTAAACCCATAATTGTCGACTTTAACACATCGAGGGATTTCGACCCATTGGCATCGAAACAGAGGAATCTTAAGTAATACATAATCGAGCTCCCATATTTCCTCAATAACACTGTAATATAAGTTGAGTGCCCTTACTGCCCTGGCATCCTCCGAAATAGCAAGTAGTGTCACTCCACTACATTGCATAGTACTCTTCTCGTCTTGAGTTCTTGTGTAAAATGAATAGCCGTTGATGTCATACCCCTGCCAAGTCCCTACAATAAATCTAGGCTCTCTGGCCAACCATGTAACAACTTCATCTACGTCGCCCTGAGAAGCTTGTAGGACTCTATTTTCGATCCACCCAGCAAACTTCCTGTTATGTTCTCTGGTGACCCAAATCTCTTGCTTCGAAGGATTCTATTTCCGTAACATTTCCTTGTGCTCGTGTATGTATGGCTCCACCCCCGTCATGTGCTGTAAGACCCATAAATGGGCTTTTGCATACAGATCACTAGAGGGGATGACTGCTTTAAATCCAATCGTTCCAATGCCTTGAAGCCTGCGCTCATGCTGGGACGTAGGAACGCCAATTGGGTCAACCCCGGCCATATATTTGGTGCAAAATTCGATCACCTCCTCGGCGGCATAACCTTCAATGATACTGCCCTCATGCCGATGTCGATTCCTTACATATCCCTTCAAGATACCCATAAATCTCTTAAATGGATACATGTAGCGCAGGAACATGGGTCCACAAAACTTAATTTCTCTGACAAGGTGAACAATTAGATGGACCATAACATCAAAAAAAGATGGAGGGAAATACATCTCCAGCTGACAAAGAGTTGTAGTCACATCGCGTTGCAAATCGTTCAGTCCATTCAGATCAATTACCTGCAAGGACACAATTGCAGCAAATATTCAGATCCAAAAAATCTGACAAGTTCCACGAATGGAGCTAATTAACTTGCTAGGAGTACACGCTTACCTTGCCAAATATTGTGTTGAAGAAATAACATAGTTTTGTAATTGTCTGTCTGACTTTGACTGGGAGAATACCTCTGATAGCAATGGGAAGCATTTGTGACATCAGTACATGATAATCATGGGACTTCATACCAACTAGTTTCAAGTTTTTCATGGACACAAGTTTTTTCAAGTTCGCAGAATACCTGCATGGAACTTTGACACCATATAGGCACTGACAGAGTTCTGTTTTTTCTCTTTTTGACAAAGTATAGCAGGCCGGGGGGAGGTATGTCCGCTTTGCCTTCTCCAACGGTGCAAGCTCAGTCCTTATGCCCATGTCGAGCATGTGACAGCGAACGTTGATGCCATCTTTCGTCTTTCCTGGAATGTTCAACAACAAACCAATCAAACTGTCACAAACATTTTTCCCTACGTGCATGACATCAATGCAATGTCGAACTTGTAAGTGCTCCCAATATGACAGATCCCAAAGAATCGATCTCCTCTTCCAAACATTTTTTCTGGAGGTTTAGAACATTTACCGAACTCAACTTTGATGTCCTTCACGCGCAAGTAAAGCTCCTTACCAGTCACAAACACTGGGGCTGATCCTTTCTCAGGCTTCCCATTGAATGACTTCCTCTTCTTACGATAGGCATGATGCATCGGAAGGAATCTGCGGTGACCTATATACACTGTTTTTCTGCAGTTCGATAACCACATGCTTTCAGTTTCATCCAGGCAAATAGGACAAGCCTTGCCTCCTTTCGTACTATACCCCGACAAATTTCCATAGGCCGGGAAATCATTTATGGTGCAAAATATCATGGCCCGCAACATGAAATTCTCTCGCTTATGTGCATCCCACACCCGCACCCCTTCGCTCCACAATTTATGTAAGTCCTCGACTAACGGTGATAGAAACACATCAATATCATTCCCGGGTTGTCTGGGTCCTGAAATTAGTAACGACATCATGATGTACTTGCGCTTCATACATAACCAAGGAGGAAGATTGTAGATGCATAAAAGAACCGGCCAAGTGCTATGTCGACTGCTCATATTTCCGTGTGGATTCATACCATCCGTACTCAACCCAAACCTTATATTCCTCACTTTGCCGCCAAACTCACCGAATGTTCTGTTAATGTTTCTCCATTGAATAGAATCAGCTGGATTTCTTAGTTTTCCATCTTGTTTCCGACCTTCAACATGCCAACGCAAGTACTTCGCATCTTTCGGATTTGCAAACAGCCGTTTCAATATAGGAATCACAGGCAAATACCACACAGTTTTGGCCGGAGGCCCTTTCTTTACGTCATCACATCCATTGTGATAAATTATGTCCCCATGCTTATACCGCGATGCACCGCATCTTGGACAAAATGCAAATCCTCGTACTCGTTATGGTACAGAACACAATCATTTGGGCATGCATGTATTCTTTCGATTTCCATTCCCAACGGACACAATAGTTTTTTGGCCTGGTAAACCGATCTTGGCAACTCATTTCCCTCTGGAAGCATGTGGGCTAACAGATCTAATAGCACCGTGAAACTCTTATCGCTCCAATCGTTGCTTGCCTTCAAGTATATAATCTCAACACAGAAGACAACTTTGTAAATTTTGCACATCCGGGGAACAAAGGCTTCTCAGAATCAACAATTAATTTCTCAAATTTAGCTAAATCGTTTTCGCTGTAATCTTCTTCTACATCACGTAACATTTCATCTAAATTGTTGTCGTCTACATGGACTTCCGAATGAACATTACCAATGTTCTGATCATGATCATCATTACTGCAATCCACTTCCGGGTGCTGTTGAGTGGTAGCGGTGCTCGTTTCCTCAAGATCTTCACCATGCCATATCCAACGGGTATAGCGTGCGTTAAAACCACGACGAATCAAATGACTCCTAATCTGATTAGAGTTGCCGAACCTTTTTAAGTTCATACAATCTATACAAGGACAATGCATATCTTTCTCTCCCTTCTTCTCCTTTTCTTGCTCAGCAAATTTAATAAACCCATTCACACCCTCCAAATACTCAACAGTAGTACGTTTTATTCCATACATCCAATATTCTCGGTCCATCTACAATTATTTCACAAAATTGACAAATTGAAATAAATAATTAATGACTCAGGGCATGCATGCATGAAACATCATCAATTAGCTAGGCCATATGTGTGTACAGCTGCTTAATTACATTAAATGGATATGTATGAAACCCTAATTAACTTGATGCATTAACTGGAAGAGCCAGCTATCTAGCTGCTTAACTTCAGTAAGCTATAGCTAGCTAGCCAACCTAGCCTTCTAGCTAGTTTGGAGCTACATGTATCTAGTTTAATGAATTGCAAGTAGAGAGAGAGGGAGAGTGTGAAAGAGTGATCGAGAAGAGAGAGGTCATGAGAAGATGACAATACCGAGGGGCATCGAATTATCAACCTCTCAGCTAGCTTCTCCAGATCACTCTAGCTTGGAGCGTGGATGCACGTGCGGTAGAAATGAATCGAGGATGCAGAGCGCAGAGCAGGGATCGAGATAAGTTATACAATTTTACTATCAGTTCAAAAACACAACCGTTAGTAAAATAAGGTCCCCACTGTCATAACTATTAGTTTATATGACGTCATTTTACTATCGGTTTATTTTATATAACTGATAGTAAAATTTACTCTATTATATCGGTTTGTACAGTAGTAACCGATAGTATAAAGTCCGTAATTTCACTATCAGTTACGAAAGAAAAACCGATAGTACTATTTCATCTATTATATCGGTTGGTACAGTACGAACCGATAGTATAAAGTCCGTAATTTCACTATCAGTTACGAAAGAAAAACCGATAGTACTATTTCATCTATTATATCGGTTGATACTGTAATGACCGATAGTAAAAAATGTTTGCATTTCACTAACGGTGTACCAGTATATAACTGATAGTAAAAAGTCTCTTCTCCGCTGCTATTGTCCTATTCTATCGGATTTTTCCCAGATTGCTTATAACCATTAGAAAATATGGGTTAGTGGATTGCATTTCTGTAGTAGTGATGGATGCTTACCGTCAGCATTGACCATGACCAGTTTTGAACGAACAAGTTGGAAAATTGATTGAAAAACTGAGCAAAAGACTAGTGGTCGAAATCCTTCTGGTCAAATGAATAGTGATCAAATGGCTACTGGTGGAATGATAGGTGGTCGAAAACTTGATGATCAAAAGACTAGTGTTGACATACTTGCTGCTCTATTTGCCCAGTGGTCGAATGGCAGCATGAAAGGCTGGCTGTCAGTCTTGCTGACAACTTTTAAAAATCAAATTTTTAATTCCAGTTTCAATCCCCTTTGAAATCTATATTTTTCTCAGATTCGACCAAGATTGTTAATGCAAGTGAATGTAACATATGACATAAGAGTTTCTCAATTTTTGCAGGATCTAAAAGAGATTTCGCAATCCCTCTTAATAGTACGGTTAAACTAAAAAGAAATTCTATAAATCCAGTCAATACTTCCAACATCGAGACCTGTAAAATCTAAAACATTTACCTTAGGCTTTTCAACTTCCGTCTTGCAACTCCAGTTTGGTGTTTCATCTTTTCACTTGATCTTATTGATCATACTCAAAACAAATAGATTAGTCCAAGACACTTATTGTCATTTTTCATCAAAATCAAGATTAAGGGCCTAGATGCAACGCAGATTTCGTCTCCCTGAGAGTGAATTTCTTTTGAACATCCTCACAAAGTTTGGTCTGGAATTGGTAAACCTCCATCCCAATTTCGCTTTGATCCTTGCCATTTTCCAACATTTGTGTGAGGTATATGTTGGGATTTTGCCCAACATTCCTCTATTCCACCGATTTTACTTTTTGGTATGGTCGAAAAGCTCCAATGCTTCTGGGTGTGTCTACTTCCACTTGAGGGAGAAAAAAGACTACCCGTTGCTTCCCCTCCACGACTCTGTCCATGGATGGAGCCAGCTGTGGTTCTACTGCTCGGCTCCTGAGGAGAGCCATCTCTGGTTCGAGAATCGTCGGCCAAAGAAGAGCAACGAAACATATTTTGTCCCTGCACTCAATGATGAGTTGCAAAAGCAAGACCAAGTGATCCTCCACCTGGTGAGTGAGGGCTTGATAGCCCGGGACATGATCCGCAACCTTGTGCAGAATTAGATCAGTCCTCTGAAGAAGAGGGAGCACCCTGCCTGGGAGATGCGTTTAATAGAAGATGGAAACTTGGATTACAACCATGGTAATGGCTCCTCATAGATTGGTACATTTTCTTCAATCTGTGTTAAATTTTGTTGGCTTACTATTTTCCTTGAACAACCGTGCTTCCTTCTGAGGTCGACAGGAGAACAAATGGTCTCCTGAGGCTTTACAGTGTAGCCACAAAAGGCGACATTGTCGCACCGAGACCGCAGAGCATGGTCGGCAGCAGTGACGACATTGTAGAGAAGCATTGAAAGGTAATTCTCTTTTGGAAAACTTGTACATGTCTTATTTTGAATAGCAGTTATAAAAGAAAATCATTTTGATATTGATCCGAGTGGATCTTCAAGTCAAATACGGAAGGTCGATTTCAGAAAGGATTCGCGACCTTGGAAAGGGTTCTTAGAAAGGCTTGCGACCTTGGAGAGGGTTTGCGACCTCGGAAAGATCCGATCTCTGGTTGGATTGTATTCTGATCCATATATATATAACTGAGTCCTACATGATTAGGTTTGGTTAGTTGTCTGAGTCTAGTACGTTTAGGTTAATCGGTTATTAAGTCTGGTACGTATTCATACGATTGGACTATAAATATTTTGCAATAGTTTTAGTTTAGATCATCAAATAACCATCGAGTTATCTAACACATAGGCATAAACTTTATAATTCATTGATCGATGTAGGCGAGTGCATTCTATTGTTTGACGTGTACAAGATCCCTCTTTTCAATAAAGAGTTTTGCTATCTTTTGAACTATATTTTGAATCAATCTGGGTTTCGGTAATTCCAAGTAAGATCTTGTCATTCTACATATTACCATCTAATTGAGTATAGTCGAAACCCGTCTATATCGTAATCAGAGCAATCAGCGTCATAGCAAATCTAGTCCAAAACTTGGTCTAGGTCTTGATCTGATCAAGTTGGTGTTGGTATCAGAGCAACTATCTTGTCCTGTGGATGGTGAAGACTCGCCAGGGTTACAAAACCTCTGGTGAAATTCTGCAAGAAACTCTTGCAACTGAAGGCGATAATTTGATGGTCCCTACAGTCGCGTCTCCGAGATGTTTAATGATACCTTCGTTCAAGCTAACCTAATTGATCAAGTGGCTAAGCTTTCCGTCGATATGGATACCATGCTTGCTTGGATTAAGTAGCAAGCCATGGTTGTACCTTTTGAAGTTGATGCTTCAAAAGGCAAGGTTAAGGGTGTGAAGATTGGTGAAGACTTGTGCAGGCCAGACGAAGATGAAGATAAGATGACCAGAAGCACTACTACAGAAGTGCATTTCACTAACCCATATTTTCTAACGGTTATGAGCAATCTGGGAAAAATCCGATAGAATAGGACAAGAGCGGCTGAAAAGAGTGATTTTACTATCGGTTGCACACAAGGCCAACGTTAGTGAAATAAAAAAACTATCTACTATCGGTCATTGCTGTATAAACCGATATAATATACTAAATAGTACTATCAGTTTTCTATTTTTAACTGATAGTAAAATTACGAACTTTATACTATCGGTTATCACTGTACAAACCGATATAATATATTAAATAGTACTATCGGTTTTCCATTTTTAACTGATAGTAAAATTACACACTTTATACTATCGGTTATTACTGTACCAACCGATATAATATATTAAACAGCACTATCGGTTCTTCTCGCGTAACTGATAGTGAAATTACTGAATTTTTACTATCGGTTATTACTGTACTAACCGATACAATATAGTGAAGTTTACTATTGGTTATATAAAACAAACCGATAGTAAAATGACATCATATAAACTAATGGTTATGACAGTGGGGACCTTATATTACTATCGGTTTGTGTGTGTGAACCGATAGTAACATTGTACAACTTAATTAGGTCGACCCCTGCTCTGCGCTCTGCATGTTGGAATCATTTCAGCCGCGCACGACTCCAAGCTAGAGTGATCAGGAGAAGCTAGCTGAGAGGTTGATCATATTTCCATCCCCCTCGGTAATGTCATCTTCTCACCACCTCTCTCTCTCTCTCTCTCGATCACTCTTTGACACTCTCCCTCTCTCTCTCTACTTGCAATTCATTAAACTTCATACATGTAGCTTCAAACTAGCTAGAAGGCTAGGTTGGCTAGCTAGCTATAGCTTGCTGAATTTAAGCAGCTAGCTAGGTGGCTCTTCCAATTAATGCATGCATCAATTAAGTTAATTAGGGTTTCATATATATATACAAATCCATTTAATGTAATTAAGCAGCTCATGTACACACATATGGCCTAGCTAGCTAATTATGTTTCATGCATATATGCAAGCCTTGATTCATTAATTATTTATTTGAATTTGTCAATTCTGTGAAATAATTGTAGATGGACCGAGAATATTGGATGTATGGAATAAAACGTACTACTGTTGAGTATTTGGAGGGTGTGAATGGGTCTATTAAATTTGCTGAGCAAAAAAAGGCGAAGAAGGGAGAGAAAGATATGCATTGTCCTTGTATATATTGTATGAACTTAAAAAGATTCGGCAACTCTGATCAGATTAGGAGTCATTTGATTCGTCGTGGTTTTAACGCACGCTATACCCGTTGGATATGGCATGGTGAAGATCTTGAGGAAACGAGCACCGCTACCACTCAGCAGCACCCGGAAGTGGATTGCAGTAATGATGATCATGATCAGAACATTGGTAATGTTCATTCGGAAGTCCATGTAGATGACGATAATTTAGATGAAATGTTACATGATGTAGAAGAAGACTACAACGAAAATGATTTAGCTAAATTTGAGAAATTAATTGTTGATTCTAGAAGCCTTTTGTTGATGATTCGGACTTGGAGTCCTCAGCCGAACTTATGCAGAATTTGTAAATAGTGAGACCTTTCAGGGCGACCCTCCGGGAAGGTATGTAGAATAATGGAGAACCGAAGCGCAAGGAAGTTTATACAGGTTCGGGCCCTCGATGGTGGGAGTAATAGCCCTACGTCCTATTAGGATTTCACTAAGTGTAGTAAAAGGTTTACAAGGTGGCAGGAAAAAGGTCCTCACAGGCGAGGATTTTTCCTATATAAATGTACAAAAGGAAGCCGAAGAAGGCTTATAAAATACTATCTAATTTGAGCCGTAGACTTGGCTATCTGAGGAATGTTGAGTCTCTAGATCAATTGATTGATCCCCCTTTTTTTCTTGACGTACCCCATGGCACCCTTTTTATACTGGTCGAAAGGGTGTCATGTGAAGGAAACTGTAGCAAACGGTTGTTTGAACAGTTGGATGCGGTTTTTGGAACTGCTCCTAACCTCCACGCAGGTTAACACGTATTAATCATGGATAACTGCACGTATTAACCTCCTGACGGTTGATCTTCCACGTGGAGGAATCTTCGGGATACTTGGAATATCCTGCTGCATGAACAGCCGATCAGGTGGACTCCAAATATCCTGGTCGAAAATGTTCTGTCCGCGGGGTATTGGCTGACCGCGCAATACCTCGGACAAGTTCTGTTCGCGCAGGGCATACGAACTTCTGACCGCGCGATGTTTGCGGCCTGACCGCGTAGGGCTTGCGATCTTACAGAAATGCTTATCAGAACAGTCTGAGTTCGCACCCTCAGACATATGTCTGGCTCGAATCTGTCTTGAACCAAAAGTCCATCAGAAGTGATCCGGGTGTCAATCCTCGTCAGCTAGCCCCCAAATTCGAAGAAAACGAAGAGACGTGTTTATTTCGAATTTTTTAAGACCATGCATCGGATTTTTAACCCGGCCCTTCAACTTCTCCACTTAGTGGCGCACTAAGTGAAAAAACGGTTGGTTCCCCAAGACGGGTTCTGACATTATATGACGGGCAATACTAGCGCCGTAGAAATGTTTTTATCTCGAGGTAAAATTGTAAATGTTTTGACGAAACCCGAGGCGTCTGGGATGCAAACCGTCACCTTGGCGGCTATAAATACCAGACTCCTGGACCTGTAAAGATTCACAATTTCTTCTCACGCCCAAGTCCTTTTCCTTGACAACCTGCATTCTTCCTCCCCATACATCTTCTCTGATGGCAGACCACAACATCATCGAGATTGATAGTGATGAAGAGGAAGTTGTCGAATAGGTGCCTCAGATGCTTGAAGATCCGTCTCCTTTAAGGAAGAAACCCAAGGTTGACGAAGGATCTTCTAGTGGAACGAAGGTGAAGAATGTAGCAAGTTTCTTTCTTCCTTTAGTTCCTATAACACTTCCTGTTCATGTATCTCGGCAAGGTAGGCCTTTGTCTTTGGAGAAAGATCCTTTCACATCCAATTCTCCCATCCTTTATCTGGGTGATCAATATTCTGGTCGTCAAGCGGCAAATATCCCTCGACCAGATGACTCCCGTATTGGGTTGGTGAAGCAATCATCTGATGGGAAGATTGCGCTTCCACCATCCGATGATCCTCTTCCCAAGATGGGTATATCAATGTGTGATGTACTGGGACAGGTAAAAAATCTCCCCTTCTTTTGCCAATAATCTTAGTCAGCACGACTAACTCTTGCAAAATATAGGAGGTTGGAGGCTTCAGCGATCAGCCTTCTGCTGCTCCATCCCTTCCTTTTCGAACAGACTCTTCTGGAGGAGAAGAGCGCCCTGGAGAGGAAGGCCGAAGAGATGTCTTCGGAGATTCTGCGTTTAGTAGAATGCCTCGAACGATCCCAGGAAGAGGCGCGCCAGTTCCGTCGAGAGAGGGATCACGCTCAGCGACAGCGGGAACTCTCCGACTTGATTAGGGACAATAGTGCGTTTCTTGTTAGGGACGATGTAGATAGACTTAGGGTAGTTGCTAGTTCCTTGGGGGTTGTTAGTGTAGATCCTACTGACAACAACATGTCCCTTGGGGAACTTTGTAAATCTCTTTCGGATCAGGTCGATGCTTTTATCGACTGTATCCCTTTTGTATGTAAAGAATGCAAGAAATAAAGCTTCCTTTTTTCATATAAACATTCTTCATATCTTCTGTGTGAAATTATGGCCATAAACTCTGTTTGCGACCACTCATACACAGGAAACTTCAGTTCTGTGATTAGAATCGTACTTAAAAAAGCACCGCGACCTGCCCTGATGCCGCGATCAGACTCGAGGTTGCGGTTAGAACTGAATTGCGACCAGAGTTGAATATTCGGTCAGACCGTCACTTCGATCAGAATCAAAGCTTAGAAACAAGGCTTCGACCAAACCATAACCCGGTTAAAAACATATCCGTACGTCAAAAATTGAGTCACGGGATATATTTCACGAAAATGTTCAAAATATTCGAAAGGAAAATACCCCACGAAAAGTCCTGGAAGACTTCTCGAGTTTTAGTCTTTTCAGTTTCTGAAATAAAGGAGTCTTTTTATTTCAGATCCGATACCCAAAATGCTTTAAAGGGTTGGCCAGAGAGTATCCATTATGGGAAATGAATAAAATATTTAAGAGAACGTTTGAGTGGAACGTTACTCACAGAAGTGTGTCTCCTCGGGTCTATAAAAGCAGCAGGTAGCTTCTTGAAGAAGCCATTCAGCCAAAAAACCCTTAGAGCTTCCGCCGCACAAAACCCTCATCTTCTCCCTGCCTTCATCTTCCACAAAGTCGTCAACTTTTCGTTAGATCCTCCCTGAAAGATGGCATCTTGGAGCCGATCTACCCACTATTCCGAGGAGACCTTGGTAGCGTTGGAGAAGGAGGGAATCCTTCCTTTGCGGCTGCTGATCAACTGGCGGCCCGCGGAGAAGGACCAAGAAATCCCAACCGTCCGAGAGGGCGAGTTGGTGATTTTTGAGGAATACCTGCGCTGCGGGTTCCGATTTCCTTAGAGTCGGTTCCTGAAGGATGTCCTCGATCATTATGGGTGGGAATTGATCAACCTCCACCCTAATGCGATGCTGATTCTGGAGGTGTTTCAGCATCTCTGCGAGGCATTCGTCGGAGTATATCCCAGTGTGGATCTCTTCCGGTGGTTCTACTTCTCGGCATGGTCGAAGAGCACCAATGCCGCCGGATGTATTTACTTTCGGTTGAGGGACAGGAAAGAGTATCCCTCCCCACCTCTGCGAGATTCTGTGTACGGGTGGCACCAGAGGTGGTTCTACTGCTCCCCACCATCCGAGAGCAGTTTATGGTTCGAAAACTCGCGACCAGAGAAGTCGAGCGAGTTGGATGCTCCCCCGACATTGGGTTTGGAGCTTTTGAAGCACGCCGAGGTGATCCTTCACTTAGTCGGTCAAGGATTGACAGCAAGGGATGTCATCCGAGACTTTGTGAAGAACCAGGTGAGCCCCCTGCGTGAAAGGGCTCATCCGGCTTGGGAGATAAAGTCCATGGCGGATAGCACCCTGGAGTACAATGAAGGTACTTATCTCTTTAGCATTAAGTTTTGTTATTTCTGAATTTGATAATTCCTGACTTGAATTTGGGAACAGTCCTGCCCTCATCCAAAATTGAGAGGCGGGCCAACTCCCTCCTTAGGGCCTACAACGCTGATGTAGAGGGCCCTAAGGGATCACCTCGCTCGCAGAGCTTGATTCACGCCGGCGATGACCTCAGACAGGAGCGCCGAAAGGTAAATCTTCTGTCCGGCCTTTGTTCTGCAGGTCTCATGTATGTCCAGCGCTAACCCATTCCAATGGAATGTGAACTAGCTCCTAGGGAAGTTCACTGATGCGACATTCCCAAGCGAGAACGTCGGCTCTCAGGGGAAGCCGACGGTGAAGAATGTGAAGAAGGTCTCTCAAAGACCCAGGGTGAAGAGTCCTGCCCCGAAGAAGGCCAAGCCAAACCCTGGGGAGGGATCTTCACGAAGTATTCCTCGTACCGCAAGAAAGACTGCGGTAAGATATCGCATTCCCTCTACTCTTTCAGGCGCGACTTGGAATTACTCCTTCGTCGTACAAGGAGAGGGGAGCGAGGAGGAAGAGGACGACGACGTGCCTCTAGTTATCCGGAGGAGGAAGATCGTGGAGCTCCCTTCCGGTGACGCCTCAAGCTGCCCCACAGAGACCACAGCTACCGAAGAGGTGGCCGTGGCGGATCCTGCGACCACCGAAAATCTTGTGGTCGCGGGTGACCTCCCAATCCCTGAAGCCCCCGAGGCTTCAGGGTCGATTGTCCCTGTTTCTCTGGTCGAAGGGACGACCACGGTAAGGATTCCTTTCAGTCGTTCCTTCTATGATTCCTTCTGTATGTTTGACAAGCCAATGTACATATAGGGAGAAGAGCTTCCCCCTGAGACTACAGCGAGTCCCAGGGAGGAAAATCCTCCTCCTCCACAGACAGAGGGGAAGGTAGTTGAGCAAAGGTCGGCTACGGCGGCTCCAGCGACCCTGGAGTTGCCAAGGCCTTCGGACGCAGCCCCACCAGTCAGTCCGGTAGCCCAGGTAAAGACCTTTCTATACGTCTTTATCTTTTCCCTAGGAATATGCTCATAACAGAACACTTCCAGGGGGGTACTGCCTTGTTTGCCATGAGGAAGGCAAGAACCGACGACGGTTCTCCTTCCCAAGGGGAACCTTCCCAGAAATCCCAGGAGCGGATGGGATTTCAAATAAGGTAAGATCCTTTAACCAGCAATAATTTTAAATGAAAACTGCTCAAATTATCTTTCTTGTCAGGCAAAGAAAGACAACGTCCAGCCCTTCAACCGCCTCCGGAGGGGTTGAAGTCATGGCTAGTGCAGGAGCCTCTAACGAAGAGCGCTCCGCCCCCGTGGTCCAGGAAGTCGTCCAGACCGCGGGAGGAGAAATAAGTACAGGGACCCAGTCGCAACCAGCGACTTCTGGGAGTGGTGCCCAGCCGGCACTTCCCCCGACTGTCCCTGTCGTAAGCACATCTGGAGCACTAGCGAGGATACCCGCTGGCCTGGATGATGCTACTTTACAGAAGTTCATGAAGGTATGATAACTCCTGTTTCGGTGCCTGAGCCGCACTTAGGGTATATTTAATCCTCTTGCTCTGTACCGCAGGGTCTGTCCTGGGTGATGGGCCAGTCGCATGCTGTAATGACTAGCATGGCGGCCATTCAAAAAGAGTGTGACAACTTGCGCAGGTGAGGATCGTCACTCCTCTGTTAATATAGGTGTAATTTAGTTGTAACTGCCTTGATTTCGCTGCAGAGAGGTTACATTCTTGAGAAAAGAAGTGGCCAAGATGAGGCTGAATTCGGTCTCAGCGTTTAAGAAACAAGAGACTGAGATCAACAAACTTCGATCAGAGAATGCTGGTAAGTCGATTCTTGATTTAAGAAGACTTAAATCCACAATCCGTAAATAACCTCCTCTCTTTGTACAGTGCAAGCAGGTCGCGTTACACAGCTTAGTCGGGACAAAATGCTTCTCGAATCCTCGATCAACCACACCGATCGGGCAGTCAAAGAGCTAAGCCTCCTGGTCTTCGAAAAACTGAAGGCCGTGGCAGATCTTCTGAAGACCGACGTGGTGGAACCGAAGAAAGACAACCTCAGTGTAAGCGATTGGTCATCGCTGCTTACGGCTCAGGCAGAATCACTGCTTGAATATCTCCCTGGAGATATACGGCGACGTGAAGAGGCAATCAGGACAATAGTTCGATCAGCCACTTCAGCTGTACTCAGCTGAGTTCGACTTCACCATGGCCCAGATGCAAATCTGAGCGCGTTGGTGGGACCGGTTGAGGTCGAGAGTGATGAGCTGCTTGATGCCGTCATAGAGGAAGTCAAGCCTTTCGTCGACAGACTCCTGACTGAGCTGGGGATCGAATGATCCTTGTTTTTGTATCCAAACAATTGTAAATACAATGCAATGCATGTAAAATTATTTTTTGAAAGAAAGTATATATTTTTGGAATTTCATATCGTAAGTTTCATGCTATAAGCATATCCCCCTAGCCCCCGCCTTTGTTTATGAATACTGAAGTCTTAGTATTTTAAGCAGAGGAGAAAACATAAGTGTAACGACCAGGGGTGTGTGCTTTAAACCGATGATCAGGATCAAAGTAACGTTTAACCTTATTGCGAACTGGCAGCCACTCAGGTGACCAAGGACTTGCCAGATAGCCCCGTATGCATTGAGAAACGGCTTATTTAGGAGTGACTTATCTGGAAGTGGTCATGAGATCGACCAGCGAATCCAGTTGAAAACGCTGTCATAATCTGACCGCCGGCGACCAGCCCCCAGGTCGAACTTATATGGTTTGGGCTTAAAGAGAAATACTTATTGTATGAAAGCAAGACATTTTTTTTATGAAAAGATGCTAATTGAACAGGAAAAAGGGTTGTAGTACTTACACGTAAAACTTGCGAAGCTGATCGATGTTCCAAGTATTGGACAAAATCCGACCATCCTCCATGGCTAACCGCGCAGATCCTGGTCGCGGCACTGAGACAACAGTGTAAGGTCCTTCCCACTTTGGGGAGAATTTGTTGCGATTAGACTGGTCTTGAATTTTTCGTAAAACCAAGTCGCCCACGTTAAGATCACATGGTTGCACCTTTTTACTGTGATACTTGCGTAGAGCCTGCAAGTATACCGTGGACTTGATCAGGGCGCGATCACGCCGTTCTTCCAGGAGGATGAGATCTTGCGATCGCTGTTCGGATTGGTTAACCTGTTCGAATTGATTCGTGCGAACAGAACCAATACTAACTTCCATAGGCAACACAGCCTCGGCCCCATAGACCAAATGGAAGGGCGTCTCACCGGTGGCTCGACTAGAGGTAGTCCGTAGTGCCCATAGAACAGTATAGAGCTCGTCTGCCCAAGCCCCCGAGCGGGTCTTAAGGCGATCAAAAACACGTTTTTTGATGCCTTGCAGTATTTGCCCATTGGCCCGTTCCACGGCACCATTACTTTGTGGATGTGCCACAGAAGCAAAGCACACCTTGGTCCCAATCTGATCGCAATAGTCTAGAAAAAGATCGCTAGCGAATTGAGAACCATTATCTGTGATGAGACGGTTTGGAACACCAAATCGTGCCACGATGTTCTTATGGAAGAGCTTTTGTGCAGCTGATGCAGTAATGTTTCATACTGGTTCGGCCTCAATCCACTTTGTGAATGTGTCAATGGCTACGAACAGAAACTTGTACCCATTGACCGCTTGTGGCATAGGACCGACGATGTCCATCCCCCAGATCGCGAAAGGCCATGCGAGAGGAATGGTTTGCAATGCATAAGCAGGTTGATGAACCTGTCTTGCATGGAACTGACACTGAGGACACATCTTGACCATATGCTTGGCATCATCGAGTGCCGAAGGCCAGTAGAATCCTTGTCGAAAAGCTTTTCCGACCAGTGTTCGGTATGACGCGTGCGCACCGCATACACAGTCATGTATTTCTTTCAAGAGGGATTTTCCTTCCTCCTGAGATATGCAGCACATGAATACTCCTTGAGTACCCTTCCTGTACATAATCCCATCTATGAGTTTGTACATATGCGCTTTTTGAATTAACCGATCGCTTTCGGTTTCGCCCTCGGGTAGGGTCCCATGTTCAAGATAGACCCTCAATGGATGAGTCCAATCTTGTTCCTGACCGAGGTTGGCAACGAAGGCTATTGCTGGATCATCCTCGACCGAAGTCATGATCGAAGGATGGTCCAAGTGTTCAATGAACACTCCTGCCGGAGCGGATGAGCGTGAGGATCCAATTTTGGATAATTGGTCTGCGAGAATGTTGTCCTTCCGCGGGATGTATTGGACTTCGAAATGACTGAAGTGTTTTTCCAACCTCCTCACTTCCCCCAGGTAATGAGCCATTGTCTCATCGGAGGTGCTGTACTCCTTGTTTACCTGGTTTACGACCAGCTGTGAATCCCCCCTCACCACTAGTCGACGGACTCCGAGTAATTTTGCTGCCCGGAGCCCTGCAAGAAGACCTTCATACTCGGCCGCGTTGTTAGTCGCGACAAAGTGTAGTTGGATGACATATTTAAGCTGTTCGCCCTGAGGCGTAACCAAGACCACTCCAGCCCCCGAGTGTTGAAAACTGTGGGAACCGTCAAAGTACATTGTCCAGAAATCGGGGCATTCCAATTCTTCTGGCATTTGTACGGGTGGCTCAGGGTTGGTCCATTCGACCACGAAGTCGACCAACACCTGAGACTTAACCGCCGTGCGAGGTGTGAAATGGATATCAAAGGCTCCGAGTTTGACTGCCCATTTGGCGATTCGACCAGATTTCTCTGGATTTCGGACAATATCCCCCAAAGGAAAAGAGGAAGGCACTGTGATCTTGTGTGCTTGGAAGTAATGCCGTAGCTTACGGGAAGCCATCAGTAGCGCGTAAAGTATCTTCTGGACCTCAGGGTAACGCTCCTTAGGTCCATGAAGCACCTCGCTTATATAGTAGATGGGTCTGTGTACTCCTTCCCTCTCCGCGATCAGAACGGCACTGACCGCGTGCGGGGTGGCCGCCAGATACAGAAGTAATGGTTCTCCTTTCTCGGGAGACAACAATACTGGCGGACTAGACAGATATGTTTTTACCTCCTGAAACGCTTTTTCAGCCTCATCGGACCATGTGAAATTATGATGCTTCCGCAAGACTTTAAAGAAAGGTAATCCCCTTTCTCCTAGTCGCGATATGAAGCGACTTAAGGCCGCCATGCGACCAGCCAGGCGTTGAACATCTTTCATGGTCGAGGGTGATCTCATATGTTCGATGGCTCTAATTTTCTCAGGATTAACCTCAATGCCCCTGGAACAAACAAGGAAACCAAGAAGCTTTCCTGAAGAAACCCCGAAAGAACATTTCTCCGGGTTCAATTTTATTCCAAAGCGATTTAGATTACAGAAGGTTTCAGCAAGATCATCCAAATGGGACAACCTTTTGGTGCTTTTTACAACCAAGTCGTCTACATATGCTTCGAGATTACGCCCTATCTGGGAAAGAAAGGTCTTCTGCATCAAGCGCTGGTATGTGGAACCGGCGTTCTTGAGACCGAACGGCATTCTGACGTAGCAGTAGGTGCCGAACGGGGTGATGAAGGCAGTCTTCTCTTCATCTTCCTCTGCCATGCTAATTTGATGGTACCCTGAGTAAGCATCCAGGAAGCTCATCAGTTCGCAACCCGCAGTTGAGTCGACCAGCTGGTCGATGCGAGGAAGGGGAAAATCATCCTTCGGACAAGCACTGTTAAGGCTAGTGTAGTCGACGCACATGCGCCACTTGCCATTTGACTTGCGGACCATGACCGGGTTGGCGAGCCATTCTGAGTGATCAACCTCTTGGATGAACCTGGCCGTCAGGAGTTTGTCCAACTCCTCTCGGATGGCTTCCTGCCGATCAACAGCAAAACGCCGGAGCTTTTGCTTTATTGGTCGCTGTCCAGGTCGAATTGCTAACCTGTGCTCGATTACTTCCCTTGGGACACCGGGCATGTCGGATGGCTTCCACGCAAACACATCTGCGTTAGCCCGGAGAAAAGTAATGAGCTCGAGTTCCTATTTGTCATCCAGAGCTGATCCGACCCGAATCATCTTGGATGGATCATCTGGGTACAAAGGCACCTGCTTGAGTTTCTCATCTGGTCGAGGAGCAGCTTTGACCGCGTCGGTGGCAACAGTGGCACCTGAGCGTCCCGGAGGGGAAGTTGATCGACCATCTCCAAAGATAGTCGGTCGCACGTGAGTGCCACATTGCGACTGCCTCGAACCGAGATGACACCCTTGGGGCCAGGAAATTTTCCGCACTGATAAGCATAGTGCGTTTCCATCATGAACTTAGCAAGAGTTGGCCTGCCAAAGATTGCATTATAAGCCGAATCACAATCAATTACATCGAAGATAATCAATTCTGTTCGGAAGTTGTCTGGTTCCCCCAGCGTGACCAGGAGGACGACTTGTCCCAATGGCATCATAGAGGGGCCTGGGATTATACCATAAAACAGATGGATTATGGGTTTGATCTTCGAACGAGGAATTTGCATCTCGTCGAGTGCCTTGACCAATAAAAGGTCAAGGGAGCTCCCTCCGTCGATCAGGACCCTTTCGACTCTCGCGTTACTGATAATCGGGGTAATGACCAGAGGAAGCCTCAATGGTCGAGTTAACCCCACGGGACAGTCGGCGCGATCGAACGTCAAAGGCATATCCGACCAACGGGGGTACTGAGGCTCACCAAGGGATGTCTCTGTTTGGTTAACCTCTCGATAAAAGGTTTTAAACTGCCTTTTGGAAACGAAAGAAGAAGAACCTCCGAAAATAACATTAACATGATTTTGAGGTACCTGGTAAGCCATTTCTTCGTCTCCCTCGTTGTCTCTAAGCCCGCACGCCTACTCTTTAGGTGGTAAGATTTGCATTGGCCCAACCGCTTGGTAGAAATCGTCCAATTGCTTTAACCAACTTCTACAGTTCTTGAGGTCGTGGCCTGCGGAGTTGTGGAGTGGACACCACCTCTTGCCTTCCTGCGGGTCAATTGACTTTTCTGGCTGGTCGGAATTCCAACCACCAGAGGCAGTTTTATTTTTAAATGCAGGTTTATTACCTTTAGCCGGAGATGGCTTCTCTGCGACTGCGACCTCGCGGTACTGTCCAGAGCGGTTCCTCTTCAACTTCTTTGATTTTCCGCCCGATGAAGACTCCGGTTTTTTGCTCGAATCTTCGTTCCTAGTATTTTTAAGGCCAAGTTGAGGCGGCAAGTCCCCCTTGTCGACCATTCGGTTCCATTCCACTGCTTCGGCTGCATCGGAGTACCGATCAGCCATGTCGAACAGATCGGCCACTATCGAGGAGGGTTGATAAGGAGGTCTTCGGTGAATCTCCGGTATCGAACGGCATGTTTGAATGCCCTGATGACAGAGCCATCAGATATGTTCGAGATGGTATTCCTCACCCCGACAAATCTCTTGACAAACTGCCGAAGAGTTTTGGTTGAAGTTTGTCGTAAACGATGAAGATCGTCCTCTTTACCCGGCTTTTGGTAACAGTTTTGGTAACAGTTTTGGAAGTTACACAGCATCTCCCAATTGTAAATAGAACCTTTGGGCTGATTAAACAACCAGGTTCTAGCCGGTCCTTCGAGGATTGTGGGCAGGTAGTTGGCCATGACTCGGTCATCACCTCCTGCCGCTTGGATAGCAGTGATATAGATCTGAAGGAACTTTGAGGGGTTCTGAGTTCCGTCGAATCTTTCGATGGCCCCTGGTCGAAACTTCTCGGGCCAAACGACTGCGCGCAGGCCAGGCGAGAAAGCTTTGCAACCAACGTAAGGACTGCGAGTTGCCCTGTGACTCTCGACTGGCTCTCGAGCGACCTCACGCGACGACGAAGTTACTCGTGGTCCCAGACGAGAATGAACAGGAACCCGATTCCTACGAGAATCCTGGGTTCGCCGGTACTTGTCCTGTCGGGACGGTACGGGCGGCGGGTAACTGTGTCGACCAAAACCAGAGCGAGAATACCCTCGTTCGTGGGAACGTGTCACCGACCGAGAAGAGGCGGTTGGGGTTGCTTCCGATGCGACCTCATCCAGCCTTTCGGCCAGGATTCTAAAAAAGGCCGGTTTCTGCCCATCTGTGACCGTAGGGGGAAGGTTACGCATGACCTCTGCGATAGATCGCAGTTGACCATGGGTACTTCTCCTAGGGGCGCCAGGCGTTAGGGTTTCTTCGTCCACCGAGTAGCGCTCCGGTGGCAAAGAAGGGGTTTGGTCACGCTTTCGACCACGTGACCGTCGAGAAGAACCCGGAGCAGCATTGTAACGAGTCTGCGCATCTTGAAGAGCCTCTAAGGCTGTTCTGCGTAGTTCGTTGTTCTGTTGCTCGAGATCTTGATCCTCCTTTTGCTTGCGTTCCTGCTCTTCCCTAGCAGTGTGCTGATTGGGAGTTTCCTCCGTCAAGGCAGCAAAATGCCTAGGGAGAGAGGTTGCAGATGGAGAAAACATCTCGGTTTGTTCCGAGTCAGACTCGAAATCAAAGAGACGATGGAGATTATCGGGGTCGAACCTTCCTGGGCTAATTTCCTGATCGTCGTCATCTTTCCCCTCAATGGGGTTGTATGACGGACCGGATTCACCGCCTAGCGCATTAAGAACCTCGACAGGTTCTGACCTTGCACTAGTCGCTCCCTGGTCGATGGACATGACCTGGAGGGAGGATTCGACCCGCGGGAGATCCTCTCCTTCAGCTTCTTCCATTGGGACAGGATTGCTTGGGGAGGGCATTTGAATGTCAGCATGATCACCGAGATCAAAATCGTTCTCGGAATCATACAAAACTCCGGCCATGTTTCAGCAAACCTCCGGAAATAATCAGGACGCCTTGAGAAAGTCCCCACGGTAGGCGCCAGCTGTCGACAATTCGGACTCGGAGTCCTCAGCCGAACTTATGCAGAATTTGTAAATAGTGAGACCTTTCAGGGCGACCCTCCGGGAAGGTATGTAGAACAATGGAGAACCGAAGCGCAAGGAAGTTTATATAGGTTCGGGCCCTCGATGGTGGGAGTAATAGCCCTACGTCCTGTTAGGATTTCACTAAGTGTGGTAAAAGGTTTACAAGGTAGCAGGAAAAAGGTCCTCACAGGCGAGGATTTTTCCTATATAAATGTACAAAAGGAAGCCGAAGAAGGCTTATAAAATACTATCTAATTTGAGCCGTAGACTTGGCTATCTGAGGAATGTTGAGTCTCTAGATCAATTGATTGATCCCCCTTTTTTTCTTGATGTACCCCATGGCACCCTTTTTATACTGGTCGAAAGGGTGTCATGTGAAGGAAACTGTAGCAAACGGTTGTTTGAACAGTTGGATGCGGTTTTTGGAACTGCTCCTAACCTCCACGTAGGTTAACACGTGTTAATCATGGATATCTGCACGTATTAACCTCCTGACGGTTGATCTTCCACGTGGAGGAATCTTCGGGATACTTGGAATATCCTGCTGCATGAACAGCCGATCAGGCGGACTCCAAATATCCTGGTCGAAAATGTTCTGTCCGCGGGGTATTGGCTGACCACGCAATACCTCGGACAAGTTCTGTTCGCGTAGGGCATACGAACTTCTGACCGCGCGAGGTTTGCGGCCTGACCGCGTAGGGCTTGCGATCTTACAGAAATGCTTATCAGAACAGTCTGAGTTCGCACCCTCAGACATATGTCTGGCTCGAATCTGTCTTGAACCAAAAGTCCATCAGAAGTGATTCGGGTGTCAATCCTTGTCACCTTTGTTCCCCGGATGTGCAAAACTTACAAAGTTGTCTTCTGTGTTGAGATTATATAACTTGAAGGCAAGCAACGGTTGGAGCGATAAGAGTTTCACGGCGCTATTGGATCTGTTAGCGGACATGCTTCCAGAGGGAAATGAGTTGCCAAGATCGGTTTACCAGGCCAAAAAACTATTGTGTCCATTGGGAATGGAAATCGAAAGAATACATGCATGCCCAAATGATTGTGTTCTGTACCGTAACGAGTACGAGGATTTGCATGTTTGTCCAAGATGCGGTGCATCGCGGTATAAGCATGGGGACAAAATTTATCACAATGGATGTGATGAGGTAAAGAAAGGGCCTCCGGCCAAAACTATGTGGTATTTGCCTGTGATTCCCAGATTGAAACGGCTGTTTGCAAATCCGAAAGATGCGAAGTACTTGCATTGGCATGTTGAAGGTCGGAAACAAGACGGAAAACTAAGACATCCAACTGATTCCATTCAATGGAGAAACATTAACAGAACATTCAGTGAGTTTGGCGGCGAAGTGAGGAATATAAGGTTTGGGCTGAGTACGGATGGTATGAATCCACACGGAAATATGAGCAGTCGACATAGCACTTGGCCGGTTCTTTTATGCATCTACAATCTTCCTCCTTGGTTATGTATGAAGCGCAAGTACATCATGATGTCGTTACTAATTTCAGGACCCAGACAACCCGGGAATGATATTGACGTGTTTCTATCACCGTTAGTCGAGGACTTACATAAATTGTGGAGCGAAGGGGTGCTGGTGTGGGATGCACATAAGCGAGAGAATTTCATGTTGCGGGCCATGATATTTTGCACCATAAATGATTTCCCGGCCTATGGAAATTTGTCGGGGTATAGTACGAAAGGAGGCAAGGCTTGTCCTATTTGCCTGGATGAAACTGAAAGCATGTGGTTATCGAACTGCAGAAAAACAGTGTACATGGGTCACCGCAGATTCCTTCTGATGCATCACGCCTACCGTAAGAAGAGGAAGTCATTCAATGGGAAGCTTGAGAAAGGATCAGTCCCAGTGTTTGTGACTGGTAAGGAGCTTTACTTGCGCGTGAAGGACATCAAAGTTGAGTTCGGTAAAGGTTCTAAATCTACAGGAAAAAAATGTTTGGAAGAAGAGATCGATTCTTTGGGATCTGCCATATTGGGAGCACTAACGAGTTCGACATTGCATTGATGTCATGCACGTAGATAAAAATGTTTGTGACAGTTTGACTGGTTTGTTGTTGAACATTCCAGGATAGACGAAAGATGGCATCAACGTTCGCCGTGACATGCTCGACATGGGCATAAGGACTGAGCTTGCACCGTTGGAGAAGGGAAAGCGGACATACCTCCCCCCGACCTGCTATACTTTATCAAAAAGAGAAAAAACAGAACTCTGTCAGTGCCTACATGGTGTCAAAGTTCCATGCGGGTATTCTGCGAACTTGAAAAAACTTGTGTCCATGAAAGACTTGAAACTGGTTGGTATGAAGTCGCATGATTGTCATGTACTGATGTCACAAATGCTTCCCATTGCTATCAGAAGCATTCTCCCAGTCAATGTCAGAGAAACAATTACACAGCTATGTTATTTCTTCAACACAATATCTGGCAAGGTACGTAAGCGTGTACTCCTAGCAACTTAATTAGCTCCATTCGTGGAACTTGTCAGATTTTTTGGATCTGAATGTTTGCTGCAACTGTGTCCTTGCAGGTAATTGATCTGGATGGACTGGACGATTTGCAACGTGATGTGACTACAACTCTTTGTCAGCTGGAGATGTATTTCCCTCCATCTTTTTTTGATGTTATAGTCCATCTAATTGTTCACCTTGTCAGAGAAATTAAGTTTTGTGGACCCGTGTTCCTACGCTACATGTATCCATTTGAGAGATTTATGGGTATCTTGAAGGGATATGTAAGGAATCGACATCGGCCTGAGGGCAGTATCATTGAAGGTTATGCCGCCGAGGAGGTGATCGAATTTTGCACCAACTATATGGCCGGGGTTGACCCAATTGGCGTTCCTATGTCCCAGCATGAGGGCAGGCTTCAGGGCATTGGAACGATTGGATTTAAAGCAGTCGTCCCCTCTAGTAATCTGTATGCAAAAGCCCATTTTTGGGTCTTACAGCACATGACGAGGGTGGAGCCATACATACACGAGCACAAGGAAATGTTACGGAAACAAAATCCCTCGAAGCCAGAGATTTGGGTCACCAGAGAACATAACAGGAAATTTGCTGGGTGGATCGAAAATAGAGTCCTGCAAGCTTCTGAGGGCAACATAGATGAAGTTGTTACATGGTTGGCCAGAGGGCCTAGATTTACTGTAGGGACTTGGCAGGGGTATGACATCAACGGCTATTCATTTTACACAAGAACTCAGGATGAGAAGAGTACTATGCAATGTAGTGGAGTGACACTACTTGCTATTTCGGAGGATGCCAGGGCAGTAAGGGCATTCGACTCATATTACGGTGTTATTGAGGAGATATGGGAGCTCGATTATGTATTACTTAAGATTCCTCTGTTTCGATGCCAATGGGTCGAAATCCCTCGAGGTGTTAAAGTCGACAATTATGGGTTTACTCTCGTCAATCTCAGTAGAGTCGCACACCAAGATGATCCATTTATACTTGCTGAGCAAGCCACACAGGTGTTCTACATCGTTGACCCGGCCAACCCAAAGTTGCACGTTGTCCTTCACAGTAAGAGACGTGTTGTTGGGGTCGAAGACGTTGTGGATGAGGAAGAGTATGATCAGTTCGACGAACTACCTCCATTTTTAGATGGAATTATCCAATCTGTCCCTACTGAAGATATTGACGAAACAAGTTACCTGCGAGACGACCACGAAGAAGGATTATGGGTGGACAACCATTCTTGACTAATTTGCAATATGTAAGTGAGTATATTACTTGGATCTTTAATCGAAGAATTCTTCAAATCATTTTTCAAAAATTCTTTGGGAAAACATACGTGATGCATTGAGAATCATTTATGCAAATTTTCATTTCAATTGGAGTATATCCTTGATTTGAGCAATAATTGATTCTTTTCACAAATCAATATGAAAACTGCAAATTTTCATTCCATGATTGGTCTTTACTGTTAATTTATTTCAAAATTATTGGAAGTCATTTGCATGGGGTTCCAGGTGTCTTTACAAGTGCAAATTGATGTACTGAGACCCATCTGTAATTGTTCTCAGGAAATCCTTTTAGATCAATTAAACAGTATTCTACTATCGGTTTAACTTCCAAACCGATATAAAATTAACATTTACTATCGGTTTATTGTCATAAAACCGATAGTAAAATACAATGCAAAATGATGTACTGAGATCATCTGTAATTGTTCTAAGAAAAATCCTGTAGGGTCAATAACATTGTATTTTACTATCGGTTTCAAGTGCCAAGCCGATATGACATTAAACTATACTATCGGTTTATTGTTCACAACCGATAGTGATTTACACTATGTTATGAGCCCCTGTTATTAGTTTACTATCGGTTTGGTATAATAAAACCGATAGTGAACAATGCCAACAATGCAAACCCTAACTTACATTTTTTACTATCGGTTTTGTGGTTATGAACCGATAGTAAATATTCATATATTAGGTTATAACCTTGCACGATTTTCCCTCCAGTGCAACTTATCACATTCGAAATACTCACGCGCGGAAAACCCTAGCTTCCCCGACGTTCTCTTCGCTCCTCTGCACCACCATTGCCGATCACAATCTGCTTCTCCACCGCCTCCGGCAGTGCATTGCGCCACCGCCTCCGGCCACTCCACGATCGACTGTAAGTGTTCCTCACCAAATCGCTCGCGTCAATTGCTTAAATTTGTATGCAATGGTACATATTTTGTTCAATGCATAACAGACATAAAACTAGAGTAAAATTCATGAACTACAAACTTGATAGCTATCAAAATGACAGAATTGATGAAAATCACAAGCAAATTGTCATACAGTGTAGTCCACTATCAGTTTCTTATTTAGAACCGATAGTAAATACATTAAACTGAACTTGCTGTTAATTATGTCCCATTTTGTAATTTTCATCTGAAATTTTGCTTCATTTAGATTTTAACATACTTTATGTTCCTGCAGAGAGACTAGCATAGTTTGCACTGCTAATCTCATATATTTTACTGAATACAAACTTGATTACTATCGGTTTTACTTGGAAAACCGATAGGAAATAGAGTATATCATATTTTCCACTGCTAATTTGAATTTTCAGTTGATTACTTCCCATTTTGTATTGTTCATCTGAAATTTTGGTTCATTTAAATTGTAACAGACTTTATGTTCCTGCAGAGAGATTAGCATAGTTTGCACTGCTGATGTTTTAAATTTTCCTGAATACAGACTTCAGTACTATCGGTTTTACTTGGAAAACCGATAGGAAATATAGACTGTCATTATTTGCATTGCTAATCTGAATTTTCTGTTAATTACTTCCCATTTTGTAATGTTCATCTGAAATTTTGGTTTTGTTGGGGGAATCCCCAGCGGTCCCACGAAGTCCCAAGGTGGCCACGGTGGAACCCGGTGAGACCCGAAGGCACCGGGCCCTTGGAGGGGCCCGGAAGGTCTCACCGGTGAGATCCGGGGGGTCCCCGGAGCCCCGAAGGGTTCTGGGGAGCCCGGGCCCATGAAGAACTGTTGTTGACCGTGGGGCCTCTAGGAGGCCCTTGGCGCCACGTGTCAAGCATCCAGACCGTCCGTCAGGCCAAAAGACGTCTTCGCCCTTCCATCCGGCGGTCGCAGCGAGGGCATTTTCGTCTTTTGTATTTCTTAGGGGCTATATAAACCCCTCTTGTACCCTATTTCAGGGATTCCAATTCATTTTACATAAACTCAATTCCCGGCTCTCTTGGAGACCTCTCCCCGAGAGCTCACCTCCCCAGCGGACTCGCGTCCGGAGAGAGCCAACAGGACTGGGGCCCCCACTAGGACCCGAACCTGTATAAACCTCTGTGTCACTTTTTGTGTTGCCCGGCGGGAGGAGACCAGTAACTCGGTCTGCTCGCACCGCTGTACTCGTGCTGCGCACGTCCGAACCTGCCGGGGTATCCGTTATACCACGACAGTTGGCGCCGTCCGTGGGGACCATCGCGACGAATCGCCATGGCTCCCGCAACAATCCGAGCTCAAGCCCTCTCATCTCCCGAAGGCGCTGGTCCTAGCAACCCGGCTCCGCCTCGGCGGGATGAGATTCCAGCGGCCCTGCCGCTCGGAGGCGTGCGGGGGGAGGATTTGCTTCCTCCACCTGCGGCCTCCGGCCGCGGAATTCCAGTTCCCGACCCGGCGACCGCGACCGAGCTTCCGGGGCCTAGCGCGCCCCAACTCTCCGTTCCGGCCTCCGGAGATTCTATGCTGGGGGCTTTGATTCAGGGCCAGCTCCGTACCCAGCATACCCTGAAGGAGCTGCTGCGCGTCTTGGCGCGGCCCCCAGCCCCCGTCTATCCGCCTCCATATCCGTTCATGGGGGCGCCGCCCCAATTCTTCATGGGGCACCCCGCCTTTCCCGGGCCAGGGATGTTCCCCGCGCCCGGAGGCGCACCTGGGCCGTATCCGATCCCGGGGGTGTCTCCTGCGCCGGGGGGTCAACCCGCCTCCGAGCCCTCCCCCGCTTCTGGGAATCGCCCAGCCTTGGGTCCAGGACCCCCGCAGGCGGCTGCCGCTGTGCCGGGGACAACCCCGGCACCCGAGCACGGCTGCCCCGACGATGGTCCGAAGATAGCTTGCTTGAAGGACATGAACAACACGTGGAAAACCTTCAAGAGCGTCCTCGTCAGTACGTTCCTCGCTGAAGGCAAATCTCCATGCGAGAAGTATCCCTTCATAACGGAGGAGGTATGGGACGTCGAGGTCGTGCAGCGACTCGTAAGTTGGCTAACTTCCTGGTTGGAATCGCAGAGTGTGGTAGAAAAAACTATGATCAGTAGTGTGCGCACAAGTTTGTATATATTTGTTCCTCACAATAGAGAGCTTTCAATGTAATAGATCTCTTGCTCGAAGGAGGCGACCGAGGGATTGTTCACTCCCCACAGGGAGAACGACATCTTTACCCGGGCTCTAGGGAACAAGGAGCATCCAGGGCGGACGCGAACCGTGGGGGCTGTGGTGCCATGGAAGGAAGGCTTCTCGGAGCCCGGGCAAAAGGCGAAGAAGCCTGGCAGCTGGAAGGAAAGGGAGGTGGAGCTATCTCTGAAGATACGGGCAGATGTGACGGCACAATTCGCGGACATGTTCGCTCAAATGAACGAGAAGTATGAACGCCTCAGCCGAGTTGTGCATTCCAAGGGTTTAGATCCAGCTGCCGAGCTCGACGCTGCCAGGCCGAGTAGTTGCGGCTCGAAGGTTCACGTGGATCCGGTGGACCTGATCGAGGTATTGCAACTCTTGAGCTCTATAAGAAGTTCTGTTGATGCCACTCCCGTTACGTTAGAATTGTTTCACTAACATGTTATAATTGTTGCAAATTGCAGAAGCCGGAGAGCTGTAGCCTATTGATCAACATAGGCGACAAATCTGTTGCGGTTGCAAACGGGGTCGTATACCAGTCTTGGGAGGATGTCCAGATCCACTGCGTACCTCTGGAGCCTGGATACGCAAAGGTACAGGTGGACATGGCCCTCCCGGGCTACAGCTCTTTTCCGTTGCCCGTCCCAACGGACGAGATGCGGACAATTGGCGAGGCATTGGGCTCGTACATACAGTGGCCCAAGAAGGGTGTTAGACTACAGGAGGTAAACCCTAGCCATTCTAGCTTACAACTCAGTTAATATACTCAATTTGCAAGATCTAACTTATGCGTTTGTACTTAAAGTGGACGATGGATACCAGCACACTTCCTGAGGACACCACCCCCGCCACAACGCATGAGCGAACTCCTTCGGGCCCCATGCCTCCTCCGACGGCCTCAAACCCTTCTCCATCAAATGAGGCCGGCGGCACCACACCCCAACCTTCGAAGGTGTACACTCGCTCCCCAGCCAAAGGCAAGGGCAAGGCCAAAGGCAAGGCGAAACAAAGCCAGCCGGGTACGTTCAAGAACGGGTCCCCACTCGTGTCGGAGTACCTTCTGCGCAATATGGATCAAATAACCAGAAGTCTCCACGAGTGGTACCTGACCCGGTCTAGGCGCCACATCAACTTCTTGGTTCACTTCAGGCCAGGCCATTTTCACCGTGCGCCCGGGAGCATATCGGTGGCCCACGAGGATTTGTTCGACCTCCTCAACTGGCGGGAGCTTGATATGTCCATCATACGGACTGGAGTCCTGTGAGTTTGCTGTTGTGTGAAGTTATCATAGTTCGTTTCATAAATCTAATCACTTTGTATGCACTACTTACTAATGTCTACTTTGCATCCAGCTGCATGTATAGGCTGGCGTCGATGAGGGCATGCGACAAGGTGGGTTTCCTCGACCCAGAGAAAATAAGCCTCACGATGCTAAAGCACGACCAAGCACATGCGGAGGAATACATATCAAGGGCACTACTAGCGCAGCAGGACCGAGAGTTCATCCTTGCGCCGTACCACCAAAGGTTAGTGCATTTCCTACTAATTTAACTCATTCTTGTATGTAACGCCTAACATATGTACGAAACGGTTCGCTTATATATGCAATGTAGGGGCCACTGGATCCTCGCCATCATTTGCCCATGGATGAATGAGGTCTATTACCTCGATTCAATGAGCGACAGGGTGGCGCATGTTTTCACCCTCACGTGGCACATAGACGCGTAAGTAACACAATTGTTTTAAATTTTTCTCTGACTAGCTAATTAATGATAACATATTAACCGGCAATGCTAAATTAAATACAGGGCTTTCAAAAATTATGTCAGTGCTGGAGGGAGGCATGACGCGTCGAAGGGCACAACAATTTCTTGGAAAGAATATGAGGTAATTAATATGGATGGAAGTACTCATGATGAGTGTTTTAATTTAAGCTTAATTAGTTCTTTCGAGTTAACGTGGGTTTATGTCTTTGCATATGCAATTTTCCCAGTGCCATCAGCAGCCACAATCGTGGGAATGTGGCTTCTATGTCATGAGATTCATGTATGACCTGATCAGGAGAAACTTTGCCCAATTCCCTAAGGTAACCATTTTTCCTGACTCAAAGTCGAACTTTAATTGATGTGACGTACGATCCTAACTTCATACACGCATATATGCAGAGCGCCATGTTCAAAGAGCAATATGAGTTGCCTCAATTGAAGGAGCTGCGAACAATTTGGCCTCAATATGTCATGGAAGAAGTGGCTATCAACGATCGACTGTAACTGACCTGTGTAATATATATTGAATGTGTTGATTGCTGTATATATTTGTGAATAAACTCAGTATGTGAATAGATTCATTGATGTATTTGTGAATAAACTCTATCAATATGTGAATAAATTCAATTTGCCCAATGCATGTGTATATTACTGTATTACTGTATCTGTGAACAAATTCAATATGTGAATATTGGTGTATATTTGTAAATATTGGTGTATTTGTGAATGATCCAATGTATCTTTGTATTGCTGTATGTATAGGTTCAAGATTCCAGTACTAACTGTGTCCACTACATAACCGATAGGAAAAACTACATAGTATTATCGGTTATATACTACAATCGATAGAATAAATATTACAGTACTATCGGTTCATATACAACAACCGATAGTATAAACTTTCCAGTACTAAACGTGTCCACACATTACTATCGGTTTAGATCTCAGCCGATAGAATACATATTACAGTACTATCGGTTCATATAAACAACCGATAGTATAAAGTTTCCAGTACTAAACGTGTCTGCACATTACTATCGGTTTATATCCGAGCCGATAGAAAATACCTACACAATACTATCGGTTTATATCCGAGCCGATAGAAAAAACCTAAACAATACTATCGGTTTAGATCCGAGCCGATAGAAGAAGTAATCGATAGCGAGTAGTGAACGTTGGGAATGTAGATGTTTTACTAACGGTTTTCAACCGATATAGTAGTGTGCTATGTTTCTACTATTGTGCCGATCACTATCGGTAAGAGAACCGATAGTAGAGTGGATTTTTAACCGATAGTGAAAAACATTTCTGTAGTAGTGAAGGCTGTTGACCTCGCCAACACCTCCTTAGCTATCAGATCTTTTAAGGTCAAAGCTAAGGTTGATATACCCATATACGATGGGGTGATCGATGCTGAGAAGTTGGATTCTTGGATCGACCGGCTTGAGACCTACAAGGTTTTAATAGCGCTCAAAAGGTGAAGTTCGCACCTTTGAAGATGAAGGACCACACCAAGACATGGTGGAAGGCTCTTATCACCAGTGGTGAAACTGATGACCTTGCATAGGGTCAGTTTAAATGACTCCTATATCAAGAATTCTACCCAACAGATTATCTCAAGAAGAGATGGGATCCTTGGCACATATTGTATCAGCACCGCAACCAATCTATCAAGGATTGTACGATGAAATTTCGGAGACAAAAAATAGTTACTGGCATCTCACTCTCTGATCCTCAAGTATTTTGAAAATACACATCTGGACTTCAGAAATCGATCAGCGCTGAGCTAAGCCTGTTTGACGTCCAGGACATCACGACCGCGAGCATGACTGCTATGGCGATCGAGAAGAAAAACAAATCCTGCAGCGACAAGAACACAAAAGATCATCCAAAAGAAAGTTGAGTCCAAAGAAGAGTACTTCGAAGTCTAGTATGAGCATTTCTTGTGATCATTGTCATGTTGCTAGGCATACAAAGGATAAGTGCTATAAGCTCCATCTTGAGCTTCAACCAAAGAGAAATGGACTAGTGAAGAGAACAGCTAAAATTGCTACGGTTCCATTCGAAGGAGTTGTCTGAGTGAATTCGGTTGATGAGGCGGATACGACCTTGTCTCTGATGGCAATGCCGAAAGAGAAAGGTTCGATTCACCTGACGACCATCACTCAAGAGAGGACTTGTTCACTATCAATATCCAGGTGAAGCATGATAAGTGCTAATTTAGTAGTATTTTTACCCTAAGTTTAGTATTGAAAACATGCAAAATCATACTTAAAACTCCTTTGATGCGACATTTTATGTGCAAAATTTGATTATTTTCATAAATTGCTTTCACAGTTGTATTCATCATGTTTCAAGGATCAAACCCACAAAACTTAATTTCTCTGATAAGGTGAACAATCAGATGGACCATAACATCAAAAAAGGATGGAGGGAAATACATCTCGAGCTGATAAAGAGTTGTAACCACATCACGTTGCAAAGCATCCAGTCCATCCGGATCAATTACCTACGAGGACACAGTTGCGCGAAATATTCATATCAGGAAAATCTTCTAATTAAGCTCCAGAAATGGAGGTAATGAACTTATAGTAGGAGTGCACGTACTCACCTTGCAAGATATTGCGTTGAAGAAATAACATAGGTTTGTGATTGTCTCTCTGACTTTAACTGGGAGAATGCCTCTGATAGCAATGGGAAGCATCTGTGACATCAAGACATGACAGTCGTAGGACTTCATGCCAACCAGTCTTAGGTCCTTCATAGACACAAGTTTTTTCAAGTTCGCGGAGTACCCACATGGAACTTTAACACCGTGCAGGCACCGACAGAGTTCTGTTTTTTCGCTCTTGGACAACATATAGCAGGCCGGGGGGAGGTATGTATGCTTTCCATTCTCTAAAGGTGCAAGCTCAGTCCTTATCCCCATTTCCACCATGTCACGACGAGCTTTCACACCATCCTTCGTCTTTCCCGGAATGTTCAACAAAAAACCAATCAAACTGTCACAGACATTTTTCTCTACATGCATGACGTCAACGCAATGTCGTACTTTTAAGTGCTCCCAGTATGGTAGATCCCATAGAATAGATCTCTTCTTCCAAACATTTTTTTCTCGAGGTTTACAATGCTTACCGAATTCAGCTTTGATGTCCTTCACGCGCAAGTAAATCTCCTTACCGGTCAGAAACACTGGAGCTGATCCCTTCTCAGGCTTCCCGTTAAATGATTTCCTCTTCTTACGGTACGTGTGATGCACCGGAAGAAACCTGTGGTGACCCATGTACACTGTTTTCCGGCAGTTTCGCAGCCACATGCTCTCAGTTTCATCTAGGCAAATAGGGCAAGCCTTGGCTCCTTTCGTACTATACCCCGACAAATTGCCGTAGGCCGAAAAATCATTTATGGTGCAAAATATCAGGGCCCGCAAGATGAAATTCTCTTTCTTGTATGCATCCCACACCTTCACCCCCTCGCTCCACAATTTCTGTAAGTCCTCGATTAAAGGCGCTAGAAACACGTCAATATCATTTCCGGGTTGTCTGGGTCCTGAGATTAGTAACGCCATCATGATGTACTTGCGCTTCATGCATAACCAAGGAGGAAGATTGTAGATGCATAAAAGAACCGGCCAAGTGCTGTGCCGACTACTCATATTACCATGTGGGTTCATACCATCTGTACTCAGCCCGAACCTTATATTCCTGAGTTCGCCGCCGAACTCAGCAAATGTTCTGTTGATGTTTCTCCATTGAATAGAATCAGCTGGGTGTCTCAGTTTTCCGTCTTGTTTCCGGGCTTCAGCATGCCAACGCAAGTGCTTCGCGACTTTCGGATTTGCAAACAGCCGCTTCAATCTAGGTATCACAGGCAAGTACTACACAGTTTTTGCCGGAGGTCCTTTCTTTACCTCGTGACGTTCACTGTCAATCCGGTCCCTACGCGTATACCTCGATGCACGGTATCTTGGACAAACATGCAAACTGGAGTACTCGTTACGGTACAACACACAATCATTTGGGCATGCGTGTATTCTTTCGATTTCCATTCCCAACGGGCACAACAGTTTTTTGGCCTGGTAAGTAGATCTTGGCAACTCATTTCCCTCTGGAAGCATGTCCGCTAGAAGATCTAATAGTGCCGTGAAACTCGTATCACTCCAACCGTTGCCTGCCTTCAAGTTATATAATCTCAGCACAGAAGACAATTTTGTAAATGTTGCACATCCAGGGAACAGAGGCTTCTCAGAGTCAGCAATCAGTTTCTCAAATTCACAGAAGTCGCTTTCGTTGTAATCTTCCTCTACATCACGTAACATCTCATCTAGATTGTCGTCATCATCATCATCTACGTGCACATCGGAATGAACATTATCAAAATTCGGATGATCATCCATATTATTGCAATCCACATCCGAGTCGTGCTGATTGGTAGTAGTGGTGCTTGTTTCCTCAAGATCTTCGCCATGCCATATCCAAAGGTTGTATCGCGCGTTAAAACCACGACAAATCAAATGACTCTTAATTTGATCAGAGTTGCTAAACCTCTTCAAGTTCATACAATCTGTACAAGGACAGAGCATATTTTTCTCTCCCTTCCTCTCCTTTTGTTGCTCAGCAAATTTAATAAACTCATTCACACCATCCAAATATTCAAGAGTAGTACGCTTTATTCCATACATCCAATATTTCCTGTCCATCTACAATTAACAAAATTTAACGAGTCAGCAATGCATGAAACTTGCCCGATTAAGTTATATTGTACAGCCTCTTACAACAGATACATGTGTTGAACCCTAGCCTGACGAAATTAACAATAATTAACCTAGCTAACTACACAATACAAGCTAGTTAGCTCCTAAAACATTACGCATTTCCAGCTACCAAGCTCCCAAGCTTAGAGCTACAAACTTGGAACTACACAATACAGCTAGCTTGCAAGTAGAGAGGGATAAGTGTCGACAATTAAGCATACCTTAAAGAGAGGGGCGCAATCAACTTCCCTCCAGCCTGCGCTGATCATCCTAGCAGTGTAGCTGCGAGCGTGGAACTTTCATCGCAAACAGAGGGACACAGAGTGTAACAGAACAAATAAAGAGCAGCTCAGCAATGGTCGAGTGGGGTTTTCCTTATAATGGACCCTTTTCTAACGGTAAATACATGAAATAGCCGTTAGACCAACTAAGGTAATTCGCCTCTCACATATTCTATCGGTAAAAACACACATATACCGTTAGAGAATGTCCATTACTATTTAAGTACAGGTCTTGTTCTATCGGTAAATATGTGTATTGACCGTTAGACGATGCATGACACTTTACGTGCATGAGTTTTTCTATCGGTAAATATGTGTATTAACCGTTAGATGGTGCATGACTGAGCAAATATGTGATTTCTACCGGTAAATATGTGTACTTACCGTTAGACCAACTAAGGTAATTCGCCCCTCACATATTCTATCGGTAAAAACACACATATACCATTAGAGAAAAGTACAGGTCTTGTTCTATCGGTAAATATGTGTATTGACCGTTAGACGATGCATGACACTTTACGTGCATGAGTTTTTCTATCGGTAAATATGTGTATTAACCGTTAGATGATGCATGACTGAGCAAATATGTGATTTCTACCGGTAAATATGTGTACTTACCGTTAGAGGAGGTACTTGTACCAACACACAGAGGCCTTTTTCTAACGGTTAATAGATGAAATAACCGTTAGACCAACTAAGGTAATTCGCCTCTCACATATTCTATCGGTAAAAACACACATATACCGTTAGAGAATGTCCATTACTGATTAAGTACCGGTCTTTTTCTATCGGTAAATATGTGTATTGACCGTTAGACGATGCATGACACTTTACGTACATGAGTTTTTCTATCGGTAAATATGTGTACTTACCGTTAGAGGAGGTACTTGTACCAAACTGGGACACACATGACACCAGTTCTCACATCCAAGGAATCATATCAATGTAACATCAAACAGATCTTACATCAAACGGATCTTAACTAGAAGATAAAGCAATATTTGAAGAAAAGCTAATTTGTGGATTAACTGGGAGACACAAAAATACTTTTCTTAGGTACTTGGGACTTCATCTTGCCAAAAAATTACATATGCCAGTTCACAAATTCAGGTACAAACATACACATGCCAGTTCACCAATACAAATTCAGGTGCAAACATACACATGCCAGTTCACAAATTCAAGTGCATGTCTGAACTGAAACAGCAGTACAAATACACACCTACCTACCAATACAATTAAATACACAAATACTCCCTACACATTCAAGTTCATGTCCCTGTTAGCAATACATGATACACAAATATACAACAATATACAAATACAACAATTCACACATTCGATGTATATTAGAAAAGCCACGTCTGAAATTAACAACAGATCACGACAAGGACCCAGTGGCCCATACATTTTACATAAAAGAGAACCTTTGCAGGTTGCGACAATGCAACTACCGACTACAAGTTAGACCTGATACATCACAAATCCATTCATTCAAAACAGCAAATGTCTGAACCACATTGGACTTAACCATAGGAGTTCAGTTCGAAGACGCCCGAGGAGCTGGAACTGCCGTCGAGTTTCATTTGTATTGGTGATTTCCTCGGACTCAAACTCGATCAACTCAACTCAACTCAACTCCATTAACAAAAAGAACCTACCTTCGAAGATATATTTGTTGTTCTGTGTAGTGATGGTGTAGAATGGCTGTGCAAATGACAACAATTCTTCTTCTCCAAGCAGGTTAGCATCTGGCCACAAGCTGGTGCATGCAAAAAAATGTAAGATGCTTTCTATAGGTCCTGATTTGAGAAATACGCCGGGCTTAAGGATCTTCTCGACCGAGCCAACCAAGAACTCGCCCTTCACGCCCTTCCAGCTCTCGACGGTGATCTTCACCGTTTCTTTCGCCAACAAGCCAACGTAGGCAGCGTACTGCGATGAAGAACCCTGAAATACATTGCCCCTCATGAGCATCATCCAAGGACCTGCACAGATCATAATCATATTGAAAAGAAGACACATCAAAATGAAGGATACAAAAATTGCAGAATAATTGCCATAATCGGATTAGAATAATATAACAATATCCCAAAATTTTACGTACCTTGCTTGGGATGCCGAAGTCTAGAGGGCGTCGATGGAGGTGCGGAGGTGCAGTGGTCGCCTGTAGAGGTGCGACGGCCGTCCATGGAGCTTACGGGTTATACCACAAACGCCAGATGAACTATGAGAATGAAAGAGACATAACCGTGTATTTATAGTACTGGATAATTTCTATCGGTACAAAAACCACATACCGATAGAATAAAAACATCTGTAGAAGGCGAATGGTTCTATCGGCACAATACATATTACCGATAGGAATTTTGTACATACTCTGTCGGTATATACGTACATTGCCGATAGAACAATAATAGCTGTAGAAGGCGAACAGTTCTAAAATATTTTTGCTATACTCTAACGGAATAAACATTCAATACCGATAGAACAAATATACTTGACGACGAACTGTTGTAAGCCATTTTTCGTATATTCTAACGGTACAATAATCCATTACCGATAGAATAAAAATATTTGTAGAAGGCGAACGGTTCTATCGGCACACTACATATTGCCGATAGGAAATTTTGTACATTCTCTGTCGGTATACGCATACATGACTGATAGAATAAGTCTAGATGTAGAAGTCCACCAGTCCTATCGGCACACAACATTCTCCCGTCAGTACTTATGCATATATTCTAACGGCAAATATGTTTATCACCGCTAGAGTAAATCGTACTGCTTCTTCTATCGGTAAGTTTCTTATAAACCGATAGGGAAAGTACATCCGTCGGGCTTTTATGACCGCGAGGCACATTTTCTATCGGTTTTCTGTTGTATCGCTAATAACCGATAGAAGATAGGGGTTAGTAGACTGCATTTCTGTACTAGTGAATGGTTCTCAACCCATAATCCTTCTTCGTGGTCATCTCGCAGATACGTTGTTTCGTTGATATCTTCAGTACGGATAGATTGAATGTCCTCTAAAAATGGAGGTATTTCATCGAATTGGTTATACTCCTCTTCGTCGACAACATCTTCGACCCCAACAATACGTCTCTTGCTGTGGAGGACAACATGCAAGTTTGGATTGGCCGGGTCAACGATGTAGAATACCTGTGTGGCTTGCTTTGCAAGTATGAATGGATCGTCTTGGTGTCCGACTCTACCAAGATCGACGAGAGTAAACCCGTAACTGTCAACTTGAACACCTCGAGGGATTTCGACCCATTGGCATCGAAACAGGAGAATCTTAAGTAATCCGTAATCGAGCTCCCATATTTCGTCAATAGCACCGTAATATGAGTTCAGTGCCCTTACTGACCTGGCATCCTCAGAAATAGCAAACAGTGTCACTCCGCTACATTGCGTGCTACTCTTGGCGTCTTGAGCTCTTGTGTAAAATAAATACCCATTGATGTCGTACCCCTGCCAAGTCCCTACAGTGAATCTTGGGCCTCTAGCCAACCATGTCACAGTTTCACTTACGGAGCCCTCGGCAGCTCGCGTGACTCTTTCTTGGATCCACTCAGCAAATTTCCTGTTATGTTCTCTACTGACCCAAACGTCTGACTTCGAAGGATTCTGTGACCGTAACATTACCTTGTGCTCGTGTATGTATGGCTCGACCTCCGTCATGTGTTGTAAGACCCAAAAATGTGATTTTGTGTACACATCACGAGCGGGGATGATAGCTTTGAATCCAATCGTTCCGATGCCCTGAAGCCTACCCTCGTGTCGGGACCTAGGAACACCAATTGGGTCAACCCCGGCCATATAATATGTGCAAAATTCAATCACCTCCTCGGCGGCATAACCTTCCATGATACTCCCCTCAGGTCGACGACGAGTCCTTACGTATCCCTTCAATACACCCATAAATCTCTCAAATGGATACATGTAGCGCAGGCACATGGGTCCACAAAACTTAATTTCCCTGATAAGGTGAACAATCAGATGGACCATAACATCAAAAAAGGATAGAGGGAAATACATCTCAAGCTGACAAAGAGTTGTAACCACGTCGCGTTGCAAAGAGTCCAGTCCATCCGGATCAATTACCTACAAGGACACAGTTGCGCCAAATATTCATATCAGAAAAATCTTCTAATTAAGCTCCACAGATGGAGGTAATGAACTTATAGTACGAGTGCACATACTTACCTTACAAGATATTGCGTTGAAGAAATAACATAGGTTTGTGATTGTCTCTCTGACTTTAACTGGGAGAATGCCTCTGATAGCAATGGGAAGCATTTGTGACATCAGGACATGACAGTCGTGGGACTTCGTGCCAACCAGTCTTAGGTCCTTCATGGACACAAGTTTTTTCAAGTTCGCGGAGTACCCACATGGAACTTTAACACCGTGCAGGCACCGATAGAGTTCTGTTTTTTCGCTCTTGGACAACGTATAGCAGGCCGGAGGGAGGTATGTACGCTTTCCATTCTCTAAAGGTGCAAGCTCAGTCCTTATCCCCATTTCCACCATGTCACGACGAGCTTTCACACCATCCTTTGTCTTTCTCGGAATGTTCAACAACAAACCAATCAAACTGTCACAGACATTTTTCTCTACATGCATGACGTCAATGCAATGTCGAACTTGTAAGTGCTCCCAGTACGGTAGATCCCAGAGAACCGATCTCTTCTTCCAAACATTTTTTTCTCGAGGTTTAGAATGCTTACCGAACTCAACTTTGATGTTGTTCACGCGCGAGTAAATCTCCTTACCGGTCAGAAACACTGGAGCTGATCCCTTCTCAGGCTTCCCGTTAAATGATTTCCTCTTCTTACGGTACGTGTGATGCACCGGAAGAAACCTGCGGTGACCCATGTACACTGTTTTCCGACAATTTCGTAGCCACATGCTCTCAGTTTCATCTAGGCAAATAGGGCAATCCTTGGCTCCTTTCGTACTATACCCCGACAAATTGCCGTAGGCCGGAAAATCATTTATGGTGCAAAATATCAGGGCCCGCAAGATGAAATTCTCTTTCTTGTATGCATCCCACACCTGCACACCCTCGCTCCACAATTTCTGTAAGTCCTCGATTAAATACGCTAGAAACACGTCAATATCATTTCCGGGTTGTCTGGGTCCTGAGATTAGTAACGCCATCATGATGTACTTGCGCTTCATGCATAACCAAGGAGGAAGATTGTAGATGCATAAAAGAACCGGCCAAGTGCTGTGCCGGCTGCTCATATTACCATGTGGGTTCATACCATCTGTACTGAGCCCGAACTTTACATTCCTAAGTTCGCAGCCAAACTCAGCAAATGTTCTGTTGATGTTTCTCCATTGAATAGAATCAGCTGGGTGTCTCAGTTTTCTGTCTTGTTTCCGGGCTTCAGCATGCCAACGCAAGTGCTTCGTGACTTTCGGATTTGCAAACAGCCGCTTCAATCTAGGTATCACAGGCAAGTACCACACAGTTTTTGCCGGGGGTCCTTTCTTTACCTCGTGACGTTCACTGTCAATCCGGTCCATACGCGTATACCTCGATGCGCCGCATCTTGGACAAACATGAAAACTGGAGTACTCGTTATGGTACAACACACAATCATTTGGGCATACGTGTATTCTTTCGATTTCCATTCCCAACGGACACAACAGTTTTTTGGCTTGGTAAGTAGATCTTGGCAACTCATTTCCCTCTGGAAGCATGTCCGCTAGAAGATCTAATAGTGCCGTGAAACTCTTATCACTCCAACCGTTTCCTGCCTTCAAGTTATATAATCTCAGCACAGAAGACAGCTTTGTAAATGTTGCACATCCAGGGAACAGAGACTTCTCAAAGTCAGCAATCAGTTTCTCAAATTCACAGAAGTCATTTTCGTTGTAATCTTCCTCTACATCACGTAACATCTCATCTAGATTGTCATCATCATCATCTACGTGCACATCGGAATGAACATTACCAAAATTCGGATGATCATCGATATTATTGCAATCCACATCCGAGTCGTGCTGATTGGTAGTAGTGGTGCTTGTTTCCTCAAGATCTTCACCATGCCATATCCAACGGGTGTATCGCGCGTTAAAACCACGACGAATCAAATGACTCTTAATTTGATCATAGTTGCTAAACCTCTTCAAGTTCATACAATCTGTACAAGGACAGAGCATATTTTTCTCTCCCTTCCTCTCCTTTTGTTGCTCAGCAAATTTAATAAACTCATTCACACCATCCAAATATTCAAGAGTAGTACGTTTTATTCCATACATCCAATATTTCCTTTCCATCTACAATTAACAAAATTTAACGAGTAAGCCATGCATGAAACCTGCCCGATTAAGTTATGTATATGTACATGTACAGCCTCTTACAACAGATACATGTGTCGAACCCTAGCCTGACGAAATTAACACTAATTAACCTGGCTAACTACACAATACAAGCTAGTTAGCTCCTAAAACATGACGCATTTCCAGCTACCAAGCTCCCAAGCTTAGAGCTACAAACTTGGAACTACACAATACAGCTAGCTTGCAAGTAGAGAGGAAGGGAGATCTAGAGAGAGAGAGAGATAAGTGTCGACAATTAAGCGTACCTTAAAGAGGGGCGCAATCAAGTTCCCTCCAGCCTGCGCTGATCATCCTAGCAGTGTAGCTGCGGGCGTGGAACTTTCGTCACAAACAGAGGGACACAGAGTGCAACAGAACAAATTAAAGAGCAGCTCAGCAATGGTCGAGTGGGGTTTTCCTTATAATGGACATTTTTCTAACGGTAAATACATGAAATAACCGTTAGACTAACTTAGGTAATTTGCCGCTCACATAGTCTATTAGTAAAAACACACACATACCATTAGAGAATGTACATTACCGAGCAAGTACAAGACTTCTTCTTTCAGTAAATATGTGTATTGACCGTTAGATCATGCATGACACAGCACGTACATGAGTTTTTCTATCGGTAGATTTGTGTACGAACCGTTGATGATGCATGACACATGAGCAAGAGTTTTTCTATCGGTAAATATGTGTATTTACCGTTAGAATATGGATGACTGAGCAAATATATGTGTTTTTCTATCGGTAAATATGTGTACTTACCGTTAGAGGAGGTACTGGTACCAAACTGGGACAAACATACACATGCCATTTCTCACATTCAAGGAATCATATCAATGTAACATCAAACAGATCTTACATCAAATAGATCTTACATCAAACGGATCTTAACTAGAAGATAAAGCAATATTTCAAGAAATGCTAATTTGTGGATTAACTAGGAGACACAAAAATACTTTTCTTAGGTACTTGGGACTTCATCTTGCCAAAGAAATTACACATGCCAATTCACAAATTCAGGTACAAACATACACATGCCAGTTCACAAATTCAAGTGCATGTCTGAAACAGCAGTACAAATACACACCTACCTACCAATACAATTAAATACACAAATACTCCCTGCACATTCAAGTTCATGTCCCAATTAGCAATACATGATACACAAATATACAACAATATACAAATACAACAATTCACACATTCGATGTATATTAGAAAAGCCACGTCTGAAATTAACAACAGATCACGACGAGGACCCAATGGCCCATACATTTTACATAAAAGAGAACCTTTGCAGGTTGCGACAATGCAACTACCGACTACAAGTTAGACCTGATACATCACAAATCCATTCATCCAAAACAGCAAATGTCTGAACCACATTGGACTTAACCATAGGAGTTCAGTTCGAAGATGCCCGAGGAGCTGGAACTGCCGTCGAGTTACATTTGTATTGGTGATTTCCTTGGACTCAAACTCGATCAACTCAACTCAACTCCATTAACAAAAAGAACCTACCTTCCAAGATGTTGTTCTGTGTAGTGATGGTGTAAAATGGCTGTGCAAATAATAACAATTCTTCTTCTCCAAGCAGGTAAGCATCTGGCCACAAGCTGGTGCATGCAAAAAAATGTAAGATGCTTTCTATAGGTCCTGATTTGAGAAACACACCGGGCTTAAGGATCTTCTCGACCGAGCCAACCAAGATCTCGCCCTTCACGTCCTTCCAGCTCTCGACGGTGATCTTCACCGTTTCTTTCACCAACAAGCCAACGTAGGCAGCGTACTGCGATGAAGAACCGTGAAATACGTTACCCCTCATGAGCATCATCCAAGGACCTGAACAGATCATAATCATATTGAAAAGAAGACACATCAAAATGAAGGATGCAAAAAAAGCAGAATTATTTCCATAATCGGATTAGAATAATCTAACAATATTACAGAAATTTTACGTACCTTCCTTGGGATGCCGAAGTCTAGAGGGCGTCGATGGAGGTGCGGAGGTGCAGCGGTCCCCTGTAGAGGTGCGCCGGCCGTCCATGGAGCTTACGGGTTAGGACTACGAGCCCCAGATGAACTGTGAGAATGAAAGAGACATACCCGTGTATTTATACAACTATATATTTTCTATCGGTACAAAAACAGCATACCGTTAGTAATAAAAACATCTGTAGAAGGTGAATGGTTCTATCGGCACAATACATATTACCGATAGGAATTTTTGTACATACTCTATCGGTGTGTACGTACATTGCCGATAGAATATTACAAGTTGTAGAAAGCCAACAGTTCTAAGATATTTTTGCTATATTCTAACGGTATAAACATTCATTACCGATAGAATAAAACTATTTGAGACGAACAGTTCTAAGCTATTTTCTATATATTCTAACGGTACAAGAATCCATTACCGATAGAATAAAAATATTTGTAGAAGGCCAACGGTTCTATCGGCGCACTACATATTGCCGATAGGAATTTTGAATATACTCTGTCGGTATATTCATATAGTACCGATAGAATAAGTCTAGTTGTAGAAGTCGACCAGTCCTCTCGGCGCACAACATTCTCCCGTCAGTACTTATGCATCTCTTCTAACGGCAAATATGTTCATCACCGCTAGAGTAAATCATACTGCTTCTTCTATCGGGAAGTTTCTTACAAACCGATAGGAAAAATACACCCGATATCCTTTTATGACCTCGAGGCACATTTTCTAGTTTTCAACTAAATCGCTAATAACCGATAGAAGATAGGGGTTAGTAGACTGCAATTCTGTACTAGTGTTCGACAATACCATCGAACCAAGAGCGGTTCCTCACGTAGCCCTTAAGTACACCCATGTACCTCTCAAATGGACACATATAACATAGGAACACGGGTCCACATAGCTTGATTTCTCTGAAAAGGTGGACAGTGACATGGACCATGATATCAAAAAACGACGAAGGAAAATACATCTCAAGCTGACAGAGAGTTCGAACCACCTCGCTCTGCAGAGAATCTAATCCCTCGGTGTCAATGACCTTGCAAGAAATTGCATTGAAGAAATAACATAATCTCATGATCGTCTCTCTTACCTTGTGCGGTAGAATACTCCAGATGGCAACATGAAGCATTTGTGTCATCAACACGTGACAATCATGAGACTTCATACCAAAGCAATTTCAAATAGCCCATGGACACAAGCTTTTTCATATTTGTGGAGTAACCAGATGAAACTTTAGCACCATAGAGACACTTATATAGTTCAATCCTCTCAGTCTTGCACAAAGTGTAGCATGCAGGGGGAGGTATATATGACCTTTCTTGTCCTCTCTTGGTGCTAGCTCGGGCCAAATTTTCATTTCGACCATGTCAAGCCGCACATTGACACCATCCTTTGTCTTCCCTAGAATGTTTAGCAATAGGCCGATTAAACTATCACAAACATTTTTCTCCACATGCATGACATCAATGCAATGACGAACCTCTAAATGCTCCCAATACGGTAAGTCCCAAAATATTGATCTATCCTTCAAAGTGTTCTTCGTGCGGAGTGTCAATTTACGACCCTTTCCAAACACAATGTCTATGTCCTTCACCCGTAAGTAAGCTTCTTTCCCGCTCATAGGCTTCGGGGCTGAACCATCTTCCTTGTGGCCGTCAAATTCCCTCTTCCTCTTACGATACATATCATTCTTCGGAAGAAACCAACGGTGACACATGTATACTATTTTCTTGCAATTCTTCAACCACACGCTCTCAGTCTCATCTTCACAGTGGAGACAAGCTTTGGTTCCTTTCGTACTATGGCCCGACAAATTTTCAAGGGCAGAAAAAATCATTGATAGAGTAGAATATCATAGCACGTAGGATGAAGGTCTCTCGTATGTATGTTTCCCATACCTGCACCCCTTCGTTCCACATCGTGAGCAAATCCTCTATCAATGGTGCTAGGTAGACATCAATGTCATTTCCGGGTTATTTTGGTCCTGAGATAAGTAGTGACATCATTATGTACTTGCGCTTCATACACAACAAAGGAGGAAGGTTGTAGATGTGCAAAAGAATAAGCCAAGTGCTATGCCGAGTGCTCATGTTGCCAAAAGGATTAATTCCATCGGTACTCAACCTGAACTGTATATTCCACAATTCCACTCCGAAATCAACAAATTCCCTATCGATGTTTCTCCACTGTGAAGAATCAGCGGGGTGTCTTAGCTTTCTATCCTTCTTCCGGTTTTTCGTGTGCCAACGCAACAATTTTGCCTCTTTACGGTTTGCAAACATACGCTTCAAGCGGGGAATGACGGACAAATACCACAACACCTTAGCAGAAGGTTCTTGCTTTATTTCATCGCAGTCGCCGTCGTCCGTCGGTGCTTATGCTTATAGCAAGATGCACTGCACACCTGACAAACGTGCATATCCTTGTAGTTGTTACGGTAAAGGATGCAATCATTAAGGCATGCGTGTATCCTTTCTACTTCCATTCCCAAAGGACACAACAACTTTTTCGCTTGGTAAGTGTTTTTCGGCAACTCGTTTCCTTCTGGAAGCATGTCCACTAAAATATCTAACAGTGCAGTGAAGCTCTTGTCAGTCCAGTTGTTACTTGCCTTCAATTTTAACAGTTTACGCACAAAGGCCAACTTTGTGTACTTTGACTTGCTACCAGGGAACAATGGTTTTTCTAAGTCCTCAATCAGGCACTTGAATTTACCAAACTCCCTTTCACTGTAATTTCCTTCCACATCACGCAACATGTCATCTAAATTGTCATCCTCTGGCTATCCTCATCCAAATCGTTGTTGGGATCCGACATGTCCTGTTCCTCAACCTGAGTGGCACTTGTTTCTACAGTCATTTGCTCTTCGCCATGGTGGACCCAACACGTGTACGCCTTTTTGAAACCATGTTGGATCAAGTGGGCGACAATTTGAGATGAGTTGGTGAACATCTTCAGATTCTATCAGTCTACGCAAGGATAGCACATATATCGTAAACCCTTTTTGATCTGACGGTTTTTATTTGACAACTGTCTGTGATGACTCCTACCACAGACGGTTTTTAGTTGACAATCGTCTGTGATAGGATGAGTATCTTAGACCGTTTTGAACTCAAAACCGTCTGTGATAGTTGTCATCATAGAAGGTTCAGAACCGTCAGTGCTAGTGCTCGAATGAGTGACTCGAATATCGGTAACGGTTCAGAACCGTCTGTGATGACTGTTTTCACCTGACTGTGATAATGTTGTCTGTAGTAGTGTGCTCAGCAAGTTTTTGAAAATCCAAAACACCTTTTATGTATTCTTCACTCACACGGTTTTCATTATACATCTAGTCTCAATGGGCCATCTGCAATTAAATTCACACACATATATGCTAAGTAATACTTTATGTACGGTCGAGGTGCAATAAATTATAAATCCAGTTAGCTAGTGTTTATTTGTGGAGTTTACGGTATTACTACTACTTGAACTGCAATCAATTAGCTACTAACTAAATGGGGGCATGGAGAACACACATCATAAAGCAATTAAGTAGTTTAGGTCAAAAAATTAGAGTTACAACCAGGATTTGCATGCTACTCTAGCTTCCCCTCCCTCTCCCTTTAATTTGATCAATCACTGGAGATCGAAATTAACTAATGTTGTTGGGGCAAACCCTGTACCTCCGGGTAGTCCTCGAAGTGAGCTCCCGAGCGCCCTCGGTCCTTTGTGCGGAGAAGGTTCCCGGTGGGACCTGGGCGTCCGGGCCTTGGGTCCCGCGGGGTCTTCGGAGCGCCTGAGTCCTTCATGCGGAGAAGGTCCCCAGCGGGTCCTGGATCCCGCAGGGTCTCCGGACCGCCTCGGCCCTTCGTGCGTAGATGGTACCTGGTTGGTCCCAGGGTTAGGCCCCATGTCCCGGGGTCACCGGGCTATTGGTCCTGGGGAGTCACCGGGTCCCCGAGAGTCTCGTAGAGTCACCGGGCCCCCGGTGAGACCGGGAGAATCACCGAGTCCCGGAGAGTCCCAGAGGGTCTCCGGGCCCCGGACATCACTAGCCCCGGAAGGTCATTGGGTCCCTGCAGGGTCCTGGGTAGTCACCGGGTCCTGGGTCCTGGGGAGTCTCGGGTCCCGGAGAGCTTGGTGAGACCCAGAGCACGATCGGGTCCCGGAGAATCCCGGAGAGTCATCGGGCCCGTGAGACCCGGAGGCGGAGGGTCTTCGGGCCCTGGAGGTTCACTACGTCCCGGAAGGTCAACGGGTCCTTGCAGGGTCCCAGAGTTTCCCTGGCCCCGGGTCCCGGGTCTCTGGGCTCCTGGTGAGACCCAGAGCACCATCGGGTCATAGCACCAGCACCAGGTCCCGGAGAGTCCTGGAGCACCACCGGGGAGCCCCGGTGAGACCCGGAGAGACCCTGAGAGACCCGGAGCAGCACCGGGTCCCGGAGAGCCCGGTGAGACCCGGAGAGACCCGGAGCAGCACTAGGTCCCGGAGAGCCCCGGTGAGACCCGGAGAGACCCGGAGCACCACCGGGTCCTAGAGAGCCCCGGTGAGCACCACCGGGTTCCGGAGAGCCCCGGTGAGACCCGGGGGCCACTGGGCCCGCAGTGAGACCCGGAGGGTCACCGGGCCCCCGGTGAGATCCGGAGGGTCACCGGGCGCCCGGTGAGACCCAGAGAACTACCGAAGCCCCGGAGAGACCCGCAGAGCCACCGGGCCCCTGGGCCCCCGGTGAGACCCGGAGGGTCTCTGGAACCCAGGTGAGACCCGGAGAGTCACCGGGCCCCCGGTGAGATCCGGAGGGTCACTGGGCGCCTGGTGAGACCCGGAGGGTCTCCGTAACCCCGGTGAGACCCAGAGAACCACCGAAGCCCCGGAGAGACCCGGAGAGTCACCGGGCCCCCGGTGAGACCCGGAGGGTCTCTGGAACCCCGGTGAGACCCGGAGGGTCACTGGGCCCCCGGTGAGACCCGGAGGATCTCCGGAACCCCGGTGAGACCCGGAGAGACCCGGAGAGCCACCGGGCCCTCGGTGAGACCCGGAGGGTCTCTGGAACCCCGGTGAGACCTGGAGAGTCACCGGGCCCCCGGTGAAATCCGGAGGGTCACCGGGCGCCCGGTGAGACCCGGAGGGTCTCCGTAATCCCGGTGAGACCTGGAGAACCAACGAAGCCCCGGAGAGGGTCTCCGGAACCCCGGTGAGACCCGGAGAGTCACCGGGCCCCCGGTGAGACCCGTAGGGTCTCCGGAACCCCGGTGAGACCCGGAGAGTCACCGGGCCCCCGGTGAGACCCGGAGGGTCTCCGGAACCCCGGTGAGATCCGGAGGGTCACCGGGCGCCCGGTGAGACCCGGAGGGTCTCCGTAACCCCGATGAGACCCGGAGAACCACCGAAGCCCCGGAGAGACCTGGAGAGCCACCGGGCCCTCGGTGACCGGGAGGGTCTCCGTAACCCCGGTGAGATCCGGAGGGTCACCGGGCGCCAGGTGAGACTCGGAGGGTCTCCGTAACCCCGGTGAGGCCCGGAGAGTCACCGGGCCCCCGGTGAGATCCGGAGGGTCTCCGGAACCCCGGTGAGACCCGGTTAGACCCAGAGAGCCCCCGGGCTCATGAAGAGCTGTTGTTGACCGTGGGGCCTCTAGGAAGCCCGTGGCGCCACGTGTCAAGCATCCAGGCCGTCTATCAGGCCAAAAGATGTCTTCGCCCTTCCATCCAACAGTCGCAGCGAGGGCATTTTTGTCTTTTGTATTTCTTAGGGGCTATATATACCCCTCTTGTACCCTTTTTCAGGGATTCCAATTCATTTTACATAAACTCAATATCCGGCTCTCTTGGAGACCTCTCCCCGAGAGCTCACCTCCCCAGCGGACTCGCGTCCGGAGAGAGCCAACAGGACTAGGGCCCCCACTGGGACCCGAACCTGTATAAACCTCTGTGTCACTTTTTGTGTTGCCCGGCGGGAGGAGACCAGTAACTCGGTCTGCTCGCGCCGCTGTACTCGTGCTGCGCACGTCCGAACCTGCCGGGGTATCCGTAATACCACGACAAATGTGTATGCCTTAGGAGCAAGTACCAATCTTGGATCTTCAAACTGTTGTCCCCTAATGCTCCCCTTTTGAGATATTGCTCTTCCCTGCCTTAGATCTCTTCCAACTGGACAGTACAAGCTTGAAAAATCCGTTGAAAGGCCTTTTATACTATTTTCAATGCCGACGGTTGTAGGATCATACCGTCTGTAATAATAAACTATCATTGACAATTTTCAATTTAAAACTGTCGGTAATATCGGCGCATTTGTGAACAACTATCACAGACAGTTGTGAAAGAAAAACCGTCTGTAATCTCACTATCACAAACAGCTTTTATCTCAAAACCGACTGTGATAATAAAAACATCACAGACGGTTTTTATTTCATAACCGACTGTGATGTTCTTGTCACAGACGGTTTTACATTACAACCGTCTGAGATATCCACTATCACGGATGGTCCTGACGTCAAAATGTTTGTAATATCACTATCACAAACGGCTTTTATCTCAGAACCGACTGTGATATATTATCTCTTGCCAAATAAATAGATAGCTTTGTATATGATCACCAAAGATTGCCGCTTCTCTGCATGGTCGAATATAATGTTCGCTAAAAGCTACAAAAAGATAAAAAATGAGGGAAGATAGCAGTCGAAGAATATGCTCGATCGCAAATTGGAAAATTGACATAAGAACAAATTTTTCATTAATTATTTTTCATCACTTACAAACAAAAAAGTAAAAATACAAAATGCTGCTAGTTCAAGGAGTTGGCTTCACCCTGGATGCATCTAGAATAAGGTCAGTTTGACTTGCAACCAGGACACAGGACTCCTCAAGCGACAAGTTGTCCTTCTTAGGATCAACTACTCCTTTAGCTTCGCGATGGTATCCTTCATGGTCAAACCGCAACCAGTGATGGTCACATTTGTGGCTTGCTTCTCTTTGCGAAGACACCTTGTCCTCGCCTTAGCATTGTCACCATCCGTCTTCATGCGCTTGATGCGCTGGAAGAGATCGTCCATGTCAAGTCGTAGCTGAGTGTGCTTCTCCGTAAGGAGCTTGTGCTTCTCTTGAAGGGCCTTCAGCTCGGCCTTCTTGCTGAGTCTTCCTTTGCTCCCCTTCCCTGTGCAAATCAACAGGTCAAGAATGTACTGAACAGAGATTGACATATAGGGATAATCTAACAGACTGAGAGTTCTTAATTACTTATCCGGGAGAGCCTGGCTGACGATGCCATTAGTGCTGAGAAGCTAAGGATTCGAAGAGTTTGAGAATTAGAAAAGTTATAAAGTAGTTGGCAAATATTCCATTGCCAAGCTATTTATTGAAATTCCAAGGCGACGCTTCGTTTTTCTAGCCTAGGGTGCCGCGAGAAGATCAAAGAGCGAAATAAACACACTGTTCAGTTCTCGGTGGTTAACTATCACAGTCGATTCTGATATTAGAACCGTTTCTAATACTGCAATATATCACAGATGGTTTTAATCTCAAAACCGACTGCTTAATTATCATAGTTGGTTTTTAGTTAGGAACCGTCTGTGATAATTAAACAACTCCATCTTTTGTACTATCACAGATGGTTCTATGGTCCGAACCGTCTGTAATATTGTTTGACTTCTATAAATACTAGTTCCCTCTTATGATGGCAATTATCCACTTCATCTTCTTCTCCTTGAGCACAATATGGCCTAACCCGTAACCTCCATTGATGGCCGCCGCACCTCCATCGATGGCCTCGATCGTACTTCACGGTTTGTCGTCGCAGTACGCTGCCTTTGTTGGCTTGTTGGTGAAAGAAAGCATCAAGATCCTCAATGAAGAAGCTGGAATGATCACTGTCGAGAGCTGGAACGATGTGAAGGGCGAGGTCTTAGTTGGCTCGGTCGAGAAGATCCTCAAACCCCGCGTGTTTCTCAAATCAGAACCTATAGAAAGTATCTTACCTTTGTCTTGGTGATTTCCTCAGCCCTTCTCAACTCAACTCAACTCAACTCAACGCAACTCAAGGCAACTCAACTGAGTTGAGTTGATTTGCTTTGATGAGTTGAGTTTGAGCCAGAAGATCACCAAGACAAACATGGTTCATACATTTACTATTTCAGATGAATGGATTTGTGATGTATAATGTGCAACGTGTAGTCGGTAGTTACATTTGTTGTTTGATTGCTGAGGTTCTCTTCCAGATGTGACTTTGGTAATACATCGAATGTGTGAATTGGTGTATTTGTGTATTTTTGTATCTGTATTGGTGTATATTTGTGTATTTTTTTATCTGTGTTGGTGTATATTTGTGTATTTGTATTGCTATTTCAGGCATGTACTTTAATGTGTGAACAGGGTTATTTGCGTAGAACTATCCATCATAGAAATTATTTCACTACCAAGCTATTTATTGAATTTCTAATGCGACGCTTTGTGTTCCCAGCCTAGGGCGCCGCGCGAAGACCGGAGATCGAAATAAACACGCCGTTGAGGCCCTGATATTAGAATCATTTCCACTGCTATATTACAAACAGTTCGATATTCAGAACCGTTTGAGATATCACAGACGCTTTGTGTTCCCCGCCTAGGGCACCGCGCCAACACACAGTTAAGAATTCGAATCGCGAGAGGACAATCACAGTCAGTTATGAACACAACACCGTCTGTAATACCGTACAATCACAGACGGCGTTGAGTTCAGATCCGACTGTAATAGTCACAAACGGTTTTGAGTTTATAACCATCAGTAATATTCTACTTATCCCAGACGGTTCTCAATTTATAACCGTTTTCTTGGCACATCACAGTTGGTTTTTACGTCTGAACCAACTATGACAACTTGACATATTCTCCCGACAGGCCTTCGTAGACGGTGTTCCATAGAAAAGTTCATAACCATCTCTGATGTACCGTCCTGGATGTCTGTTTCTGTGGTAGTGAAGGGGCGAAATCGAAGTCTTCGGGAAACTTTGGATCTTCTTCGGATTAGGATTCACATCCTCAATTTGAGAGTCCATTGAGTGAAATGACAAGAGTGAGTACAATAGTACTCAGCAAGTCTCAGCATAAAAATTTGTTCTTACCATACCAGAGGTTGATCAAGTAAATGGTTTATGCAGCATAGAATATTAAATTCCACAAATTACATTACTAAGATAATTTGAAGAGCAAGTATTTAATGAGGTAACTATACAAAGCACTTTTAATGAATTTAGAGTGGAATCTGGACAAAACATCCTAGTTTGCCCTTTTTTGTTTTAACTCAATAACTGAAAACTATTGTGCTATACAATTATTATCCATGGCATACCCCTATCCGAGGGTACGGAGTACTCGAATACTTTTTGACACTCTACAGATGGGCACCGCTTTACCCACATGAGTCCATCAATCTTCCCAGTCGTGCCAATTACACGCACATTATTGCATGCGATTAGATTGAGGAGACAAGACTCTCAAAAAAATTATATTAATTATATCCCTGCCCGACAATTCGACTGCACTGGTCGTTCTTATCATTGTGAGGTACCCTCAACGAGTACCATCACACCCAGTATTCACGAGTTACTCAAGGTCAGAGTAACTGCATTAACTCTCCCCTCACATCTCCCCTTCACCCATTCAGGCCATACATTTAGACAGCTAAACTTATCAAGATCCAATCCAAACATCTCAAGTTTGGAGCCTGAATGAGAACGACCACCATACAGGGATAAAATCAATACGCAGTAATCTACTGGCCGAGTTCAATTGTTTGATCATGTGGTTGGCACGTAAATATGTCCATGGTCATTTAGCACAATTGGTTATATCCTTAATTATTAGCATGTGAGCTATTATCCCTTCTTCCCATATGAGTCAAATCACAATTGACTCCACTCCATTATTCCATTAATAGTCTTTCACATGCAACAAAACTTTTAAAGTATAATCTCTTTATACTCTAGCGAGCCATTCCTCACTAAGCTTCTACTCTTATACATATCAATGATTTGTTATATAATTATATTCTAGGGTCTCAAGGAATTATTTGTTTAAGCAATCAATGATGGCTACTCAAGTTAATTAGGTCAATAACTACACAAAATTATTAAAAATACTTTTTATTAATGAGAAATTATACTTTTATATATATCCATCATTAAAATAAGTAGTTTAGAAGTATGGGTCATTGATATGATCAAGAATCTAAAGCTTGACTGAGTCTAACGTCGTCATTTCTACAATGGTTGGGTCAACTTCTGGCTCTTGAACTTCAGGGATCTCGCCTTCTAGGCACGCACCATAGCAACAACCCAACAAATGGCACAAAACCCTTGTATTAATATACTAAAATACACACAAAATATAGAAATGTAAATACGAAATGCAGAAGTGCAGATCTACATGCAATTGCACTTAGTTTTGCACTAATTAGGGTTTTAAATTAATTAAAACACATAGACTTTCTACAGCAACATAGTTCAAATGGCCTCGGATTAGGGTCAAATTTTATAGGGAAGCTACAAATGCTAAAGCATGAAAAGTGACACAGCCAGATTTTCAATCTAAGGTTCCTAGGGTTGCAAACGACATAGGCATATCAACCAAAGCAACATTGGACATAGGCTGACAAAACTTAGATTGGCTTTTTAGGGTTTTCGTCGAGGCTCAAATACTAAAACATAACTAGGGCTTTGGTTGGGTGGTTGAAATACTAGGGTGAAGTCAATTTTTAGATTGGACGCGAACGCGGTGACGTTCGGACATCGACGAACGACATTCGTCTGGGATGATAAAACTGGAAATAGGTTGAGATGGAATTTTCTCATGATGTGACAGTTGAAGAAAATGTAGAACATGGCCCTACAAGCTTAGTGGACAAAGTGGGCTTCAGTTTTCACAACCAAGAGTGGTCAAATTGGCCCAATGTCATCGGCTGACATAGGCTGACAAGGGCTGACAATGGCCAAGAATGGCATTGACATGGTTTAGAATATTTCCAGTGGAAAAATGGGTTTTGATTCAAGCATTTGGTGCATAAAGTAGTAAGGTAGCTATTTGACAAAGTGGTTTTCACAAGAAAGTCTAGAAAATCAAAGATTTTGCAAAGACACACCTAGACATAGTGAACTAGATGTCTGTACACTGCCAAAATCTAGGGTTTTGGTGATTCAATCGATTTGCTTGAGCTTTGCTTCGCCAACTATGTCTAGGAGGTAGGCGAAGAAGCCAAGCATCTAATGGTGGTGGTTTCAAGAACTAAGATGGCCGGACAGCAATGAACGACGATGAGGAAGTACGATGGCGACACGGCACAGTACAGGTACTGTACTGATTTTTGGCATAGCGATAACTGGTGATTCTGTGTAGAACTAGAGGTCAAGGTAGTGGGGAGATATGCTTAGGAGATCGAGGTGAAAGTGATGGACAAGGTGTTGACGACGGCAGTGGCCTGCGGCGACCAGACGGCATGCTGGCGGCACGGTAGCAAGGGGTAAAATACCCAAATTGGAATTTGGTGCTGCACATCTGGAAATCGAGGTGCCTGAGGCTAACTAGGGATATTTAGCACAACCTGGAGTACTGGTCTTGAGTGGTGGCTGGTTGGCGGCGAACGGCGATGAGCTGCGACTCGTAGCAGGGGAAAAGCAGCACGGTTGCCGTGGACAGCCCAACAGAGGCCCCAATTCAACAATCCAGCTCTATAGTTATGTTTAGAAATCACTGGGGATGGTGACATCGAGGGGAATTGGCCAGCAGCGAGCACAACACGGCGAATTTGAGATCAACGTCGTCAGCGACTCGTGCAGCAGTTCGATCGGGAAACTGGGTCTACACGGGACGGTAGCTCTTGAGACTTAGCAGGTTTGCAATTACAGGTGAGGCGATCTTTTTGACACGGTTGGATCCTCCGGCACACTGCTCCGTGGCCAAACAGCGAAGCCCTAATTACTTTTAAATACGATTGATGGCGGCAATGGTGGCCGACGGCGACATGGCCACGATGGTGTAACATCCCAAATTTTGCCACCTCTTTAGCTTGCCAGTCAGCACATCTTCATTGGATTCTCGAATGTCTCAACCCCATTTTTGATCTCTTATCCCAGAATTATGATCTTAGGTGTGCCACTACTTTAATTTAAAAAGTTGGCAGCTAAACTCTACCTTTCAGACTATTTTCGCTTTTTAGTCCAAAAGCATCGCAGATCAATTCTTTTCAGATTTGTCAGAAGCCCAAAAAGACTAAAAGTCTCAAACCACCTCCAAATTCTGATCTGATTCAGTGAATATCTCCCCCTTACTTTTCTGAGCATTTTTCCCTTCTGGAAGAATTCCAAAAACTCAATCGAAACCCTAGTTTTAGCCTCGCCAAAGTTTTTAAAACCCTAATTACCCTGTTTTTGATTTTTGTCAAAACCACCAGATCTTATCGGATTTTACCATTTTTCTTGCTAGATGAGTCCACTCATCTGCAAAGCCAGATCCCAAATCAGCCCTCCAGATCCCCAGATTTGCAAATAGGCCCAAGTTCCTGAAAGAATTCCTTGCAGATCAGTCCAAAACCTTCGCGAATCAGTCCAAACCTTGCAACTAGGCCCCTGCGCCATTTTCGACCACGACCAGGATCGTTCGACCGCACCCCGCCACTTCGCCTCGCCGCAGAGCTTGCCGCCGGCAAAGATCCCACTCTGCTAGCACCGCCGCCACGTAGCCACCACCTGTGCGCACCGTGTCGCCACCGTGGAGCAACCTTAGTGCGCCTTGCCGTGATTTCTTCGCGCACGCGCGTGCTCCAGCAGTAGCAAACCAGCGCCACGTTGCGGCCATGCCGAGACCAGCGATCTCGTCGCCCTGCTCCAGCCGGATTTGGCGTGATCCCCTCGTTTGGCAGAGTCGCTGCCGCGTCCCAACGCTTGCACGCCGCCTCGATCCCGCCTCCGGTGCCAGTCACGCATATCCTTTCTGATTTGCTTCAACTCTCGAGAGCCCCAGCCCTTTGCCTATATAAGCTTCCCCCTCTCACCTAGCATCTCTTCACACCACCCCTTAGTGCATTGCTTCAGCTCCCAACACCAGAAAACAGCCAATTTCCCAACGCCGCCGTGGACACTTTCTTCCCCGGCGAGCCACTTCTAGAGCTCATGGCGCCAGCCTCAACCGCAGCATCTCTCTCCAAACCAAAGCCACCAGTAAGCTTCTCTCATCCCCCTGTTTGTGTCATAGCATTTAATTGGGCCCCGGCAAACTCTAACGCCGGCGATCACCAGAAAAGCCCAGAACCCCTGTTTCCCCAATGCTGCCCGATTCAATCCAAATTAGCCCTCGTGCCAATAGTAGAAATTGATCAGTACACTCCATTTAGCAAGCCTACCAATCTGGATTTTGAAATTAAGCTAAGATCATAGCTTTCCCCAGTTTGCGCGCCACCAGTGAGTCGGCTCTCGTCGCTGAGCTTCTCCGGTCATTCTCCGGCCGAATTAACCTCACCAGTAGTTTCCACACTTCACCCTCTCACTCCCTGAGCAAGGAATCAAGTTCAAACCCTATGTATCGAAAACCCCCAATTTCCAATGTCATCTTCTCCAGCGCCAGTCGCCAGAATTCTTCTCCGGCCGATCTAGCTCCGAACACCTTGTCCCTTAGATAGACTCCAGTACCCTGAGAAATATTGTCCACTAGCTCGACTTCTGAATTGACCTGAATCAAGAGATATTCCAATGCCAAGATCACCGTCCAATAGCTCAGTTTATGTCCAGGCCACCGTGTTTACTCATCGGATTAGGCCGCCCTCCGGCCACTTCCTGCCCTTGAGCCTGTTGAGTAATTTGTTCTTGTTATCAAGGCCTAGCTCCCAGACAAAGTGGTGCATCAATTGGTGTCTTGGATCAAAAGTTATGCCATGCCCTAGTTTCTAGCCATGTCCAGCACTATGTCAGTGCATGTTCACCAGTGGCATTGAATGATTTAGACCTGTTACACTTGAGAAATTGAAATGCCACCTTGTCAATTGGATTCCTGGAGTTGTGCTCTACATCTTTCTCTTCTGCCACTTCTCCAGAAAACCTACCTAAGACCAACTTAAGGTTATGTCTTGCCGTGGACCGAATGTCAGCCTTTCGACATTCAACTCCTTTTGAGCCCATCTCTTCAATCAGCACCCAAGTGGCTTTGCCCAAACCTTTCCCCTGCATGCATGATATATTTTACGTATCATTTCCCATAAAGACTATCTTCTGTATGCTTATATAGTGTGTGTGTGTGTATTATTTGTATCCGCCGTGGAACCAGAGATTGAAGGAGTGAAAGAGATCTTCGAAGTTTCGTCCAGGTAACTAGACCCCTCACTGCAAGGCAAGTCTCAAACCCTTGATCATGTCTAGCCTATTATTTTGAAATAAAGTATGTTGGTTGTTTTCAAGTATATGCATGCCTTATATTCAAATAAGAGTTATATTTAAATAAAGTGGTAGATATGACCTAATTAATTGTGAAGCCCCTTTTGTGATTGATCATCCCTGCACCCTTGTCACCCTAGAACATCATGCTTAGGCTATACTATGCTCAAGATTATATGTTAAATGTTAAATGGTCACATGTGAGAAAAGCATATTCAAAACCCTTTTTGTGAAAGAAAATGTAATTGGAATTGATAGTGAGGATGGTTTGATTGGATGGTGCTGTGTGCGCACTGGGAATGTGAAAGACTTCTCACTAAAGATTCATAAGGACTAGAATCTTGTGTTGTACTTCCATGCGGCATGAAAAACGTACCAACCACTTGCCCGGTATGGGACGGGCGCAACATAGTAGCTTTCTCAGTATTATTTTTTCCCTGCAATGGTTGTCGGTTCGGTTTCTTGCGAGAAACTGGTGGGCCACTGAGGACCATGAGTGATGTGAGTTCAGAAAAATTATGAGAGGAAAAGGTGGAAAGAAGGAAGACACCCTACGCCTGATTAAGTCGTGCGTGACTGTAATCAAAAGAGGCTATGTGTCTTGCGAGAACATAGACCAAGGCTAGGAAGTAAGGCAGTGGGGAGGACCCACAACGGTAATGAGGACTGGAATGTCTATTTACCGAGTAGGGAATTGTTAATGCTAGAACTGTAAACTGTTGTGTGATCTCAGCCTTGTCACATGAGTAAAAGTCGCGTGAAGCTGACCCGACTTGAAAGCTGAGTGATCGGTGGATTAAGGTGGTACACCTTTGCAAAGTTATAAAAAGTATCGGATACTCTGAGCTCCCAGGTCATGGAGTCTGCGCGTGGTGGATTCTATCCACGTCGATGCAGCACAAGTAGCTTTTGGGAAAGTTTTTCATAAAATATGAATAAAGTGGTGACTCATGGAAGACCGCCACGCATAACATCTTCTAAAAATCTAGTTTAGGATTTTAAAAACCTCGCTTTGGAAAACAAAAACCTTTTCTTCAAAACTAAGAGTGAAAATCTATTCTATTCCTATATATAAAGCCAAGACCTCTTTCCTTGAGAACCCCTCATCTATGTATTTGCATTCTCATAACGAGACTTGCTGAGCATCGTGTAAAAACAAGCTCACCCCTGCCTTTTCACACAAATTCAGAAGAAAGGATTCGAGGATCCTGATCCCTTTAGCCTTGAGCACCGAGAAGAGGAAGGAACCTGTCCAGACGATTTGAGCTTCTAGGAGGGTCATGAGCCAAGTTGAGTCCGATGTGGTAAAGGCCCGAGCCAAACCGCTGCAGAAGGAAATGAAGACCTTTGTTGTTGCTTTTGTGTTATTTTTGTGTTCGGTACTCCGATGTTGATTCTTTTTGATTCTTGATCTTGAAAAACTCTCTACTTTTGTACCAACTTTAATTAATGCCATTCTTGGCATTATGATAATGTAATAGTGGTCCTCATGACCTTGTACTTGTTTTATCTAATTGCTTTATTGTTTAAAGTAAATTCTGTTGTTGTGAGTTTGTGATGTACCTTTCTGAGTGCAGCCCACCTGGGCAGTTGCCACCGGATTCCTCAAATGAGGGTCCCACAGGTGGCTGGTCAGAGAGTAGCAGGGGGACACAAGGAGGTTATTGGGCAAGGAGAGACTCACCAGAGATCATCGGAGTTTGGCGTTGTCGATGGCGCATCACTAGAGCACGGCTGGAGACACGCTGACAATGTCTGGGCACGATCTGGGCATGTCCAGGCAATGCCAACCACTAACAAAGGGTGTTTATAGGCTACAGGGAATGAAATTTTGAAGTTTTGATCGCGTCAAAGTGTTTAAAATATCTCTTTTACTTCAACCTGAAGGTTTCCAGAGTCTTTATCACCATTTTCTTCTGGTTTCTGTATTTTCTTTGTATTAGAGGCTTAATATGAGGTGGCATATGAGGTGTAAAGTTTCTGAGACTTAGCTGATAAGTAATTGAGGGTATTATGATAAGTTCACTGTAGCTTTACTGATTTGAACAGGTTTTGAATGGAAAATTTTCCCTAATAAAATCAAAATTACATGCAAGGTCTTCATTTTAATTTGTGAAAACGTGAGAGTTGCAAGGAAAAAGGGGGTTTTTCTGAAAAGGGGGCACCTTAGTCAATTTGCTGTTCATTAATTATATTTTAAGGGTATTTTAGTAATATTCTAAGCATAGAATCACTAAATTCTAAGGTTTTGATTAGTTTTTAGGGCTTCTTTGAAAAGGGTCCTTTTATAAATATTTTCTTCAGTTCAAGGGTCCTCTTTGTAATAATATTTAACAGGTTTTTCAGTACATGGGTTTTTTGTAATTTAATTCATTTATTTTTATTTTAACAAGACTTTTCCTTTTTCATGATACAGTAATTTAAATGCTAAATTGAGATTATTCTTTTTGATAATTAAATCCTAAATTGGTGAGACATTTAATAATTAGGTTTACATAAATTTTTCACAACCTTTAGAAATTTCTCTTGTATATGATTATTTTAGGTTTAGGGTTTGATTCTATCATTTTATGTGACTTAACTCTTTTGACCTAATTCTAAATAAATGGATGGGGTTGCTTAAATATATTCAGATTACTCTATTTCCTCATATTAGTGGCCTCTATATGAAGATGCAATGAGATGCAAAAGAATTTGAAATTAAAAGCTTTTTAAGATTAAAAAAATTTGGGGCATGACATTTATATTCCTCGGGTCGAGTTCTAGTGCTACTTGTGCTAGAGATGTCCTCATCAAATCTTCTCCCATAGTCGTCTTGAAACGAAAATGTAGTAGTTTTTTGGTAATAAACCGCAATTACAACAACATGGCCCTAAAGTCAATTTAATCTGGAGTTATATATGATCAAAAGATATCAATCCCGGAAGAATTTGACTTCATAATGAAGTCAATTTAATTCGGAAATTGTACTAAAACTTTCAAATTCTTCCGGGATTGATATCTTTTGTTTGTAACTCTGATTGACAATCCGTTTGAATCAGTGAATTATGAGTCCAAAATGCAAATCAACATAATTAGATTATCAACTGGACTTATGTATCTTAAGATATAATAAAATATGATATCTTGTCATATGTAATTTCAGTTGATTCGTTTGTGACGATTGGTTGTTTTGACATCATAATTCTGATAGTCAAAATAGATCATAAGTCAAAATTATAATTTAAAAGATATGAATACTAAAAAATTTCAAAAATCCTATACGAAATATAAAAAGTCCTAACAATGCATATTGTCCTCTTGTTGTGTCTTTTGTACTTGACAAGCATTGTTGCACACTGAAAATTCGTCATATTGAGATGGAGGGTTATTTTGCAATAAACAGTATATATGGATTATTTCTACAATTTTTTTTGTATTTCCAAAAAAAATTCCTGGCTTCAAAAACACCGGGATATGTCAGGTCCATTGAGACTTGCTCATGTGTCTCTATAATTAGACTGATTAAATTATGTGCACATTCTACTGTAACTGCCATTGCGCCACGTTTGCACGTCGCTTGCATCAGTATGCCGCCTGCACGACGGCTCGCTTGGGTTGTGTTCGCGCATAGAGTCATCTCGCACCCACGCATGAGTTGGATGCTGCCGCCAACATCAAAGATGCAATTTTTGGCCGATGAGTTGTCCATCATCACGGTTCTTGCACAGTATTCAGGATGTGTTGTTTTGGAAATATTTTTATGAATAACTCATTAAAAAAACGAATTTTAATATCAATCAGAAATTTTTAAAAATTTTAAAAATAACTTTCAGTCGTTGGATTCAATTCGCGACTGAATTTCAGTTGCGAATGGGATCAACGACTAAATCCGCAAACCCGTTAAGGATTAGATAAGAAAAAGATATAAAAAATCATAGGTTTGTGAAATCATTCGCTGTTCTAGTTCACAATTAAAAACTCACAATGTTTGAATCTAGAAAATAATTTAGTTTTTAGCTGATTTGTGGGTTTAGTCATTGGCCCAATTCACGATTGAAATTCAGTCGCGAATTAGTTCCAGTGACTGAAGATTATTTCTGAGATTTTTAAATGTTTTAGATTAATTTTTAAATTATTTTTTCTATGGATTATTCATAAAAATAATTCGTTGTTTTATCTAAAGTTGTCATATTTTGATTAGACGTGCGACACTTCGAGTTTGTCTTTTGATGGATTTATTGAAGAGTGTTCAGGGCCCTCATTTTTTTGGTGTGCGGTGATTGTGATAGTCTGGCCACTGTACTTACATCCATAGACATGGAGCTTCGTGGTGAGTCGTTAAGGTTCATCATTGGACATTAGGAGAGTCAAGCCAGTCCGTGACTAATGGTGACGCCTAATGGTTTGCAGTGTACAAATTTGGAGCTGATGGTGAATGATGGGAAGCTGGATGGTCTGAAAACTTATCTCAATTGGTCGTGTTGAACTATGTTGGTTTTGAAGGCAAGGGACCTCGGAGGTTATGTAAAAGGCATATGTGAAGAACTACTCGATTAAACTAGTTTTGAATGAAAGATATGAGATTCTACTGAATCATTAATGATGACATGGTTGATGAATTTAATGCCTTCATAATCTACATCAATAGTTGAAGCTATAACGATTGCTTTATAAACTGTAGAATATTTAAAAGTTGGTAGCATGATATTGATGACACGGGTGGGCGAAGAATTTTCAGTTTATGATCCTGGATTTAACCCTATTTTAGCACTCCTCTAAATCAATGCTAAACAATTTTCAGTTTAAACTTCCAATTTCTTTACGTGTTGAGTTAAAAGTTCAGATATTATGCTAGACACTTTTCAACACTATAAAACTTGCAATTTTAGATTTTCAATTAAAATTTATGATGAGCATTCTTTTTTTTCTGCGAAGAAGGCTTTTTTTACAATGTTTCTTAAATTATCACTTTATTATTGTTATTGTAACTCAAAGAAGCTCTAATCACCATGAGTCTAAGGGGAGACTCAAATAAAACTTCTTGTCCCTATCACTCCTCCTAACGCTTCCAGCTCGGCTCAACTACCGAAGGATAAAAAAAAGTTATTATCAGTAGTGCCCCACTTCCGATCAAGGTAACCTCCTCTAAATTTTAGATTTTTTTTACTTGAATTTGGCAAACGCTTAGGTAAATTAGAATGCGGCTAAATTGGATTGAATAGAAGCGACCGAGCAAACCAAAGTATATCAATGTTTCAAAGGGAAAAAAAGAATTGGTATTAGTTGAGATTCGAGGAAACAATCCAACGAATGTAGTTGAAATTATTGGTGTGGATGGACCGAAATTTTTTTATATAGAAAATATGGAAACAAAAAATTATAAAAAAATTTGAAGCAAAATCATATTAATAGATATAAAATTTGGAACCAAAAGCTTATCCTATATTTGTCTAGGTCATCACCGCATTTCTGTCTGTTGGATTGGTGCATTCGTTTCATCTGAGTAGTTGAAGCTGTTTTGCTGGAACTAACTCAGGTTACTGTTGGGTCGGCGTAATCAACGAGGTTCAACCAGACTAAACGAAGCAAGGTTCAACTAGTGAGGTTCGATTAGATAAACCATATTAATAGACAAATTTGAGTTACTATCAAAACCCAAAGAAAATAACTGTTAAATCAAAATAATTACTGTAAAAACCAAAGACTGTCGGACCAAAACCAAACACGACCAATACAAAACAATTCTACTGATTCGACCAAAAAGACAAAACAGCTGATTCGACTAGGCACTGAAAATTACTGTCAATACAAAAGCAAATTATTGCTGACCGTGGCCACCCAATTCTGAACTGATACGAGCATGGACAAATCTTCCCCCGATACAACAAGTTTTGAGCTTAATTATACGATGATGATACGATTAGTTCTCTTACTAGTATGACCAAGATTTTTAGTGCCCCGACCATTTTATGTTTTACTGATTTGATCAGATATTTTACAGGTGCGACCAAGATTTTTAGTACCACGACCAATTTTGTGTACTAGCTAGAAAAATTCATTTGTCTCTAGTGAACCAATGCGCAATTTTTATCTCTAATACGATACGACCAGTTTTGAATTGAGAAACCATGACCAGGTCTTGCATTGATATACTCACAAGTCTGCTTTAGTAATTCGATCAACTCTTTTACCAGTGTGACCAGTATTTTCTTTCTGACGACCCAATCTATGTTTTATTGATTTGATTAGTTCTTTTACTGATGCGACCAAGAGATTTTTGCTATCACGACTGATTTTTTACTGTCACGACTAAGTTTTTGTTTTATTGATTTGACTTCGTCTTGTACTGATTCGACCAGGTCTTTTACTGGTGCCACTAAGATTTTTTTAGTATTGCGACCAATATTTTCACTGTGATGACCAATTTTCTGTACTACCAGGACATTGTCCGGTAATATGATACTTTTTATTGTCATAACAGACAAGTTGTGTCTAGGCAGATTCATTTGTCTGTAGTGAATTGATGCACAATTTTTATTTCTGAAACTCACAGTCACGGATCATCTACAGATGCGATCTGTTTGAACGAAGCGACCATGACTAGACCTTAGACTGATATGACCAGCTTTGACTTATTGAAATGATCAGTTCTTTTACCAGTACGACCAAGATTTTTTACTGTCATGACCAAGTGTCTCTTTCACTAATTCGATCAGCTCTTTTACTGGTGCTACCAATATCTTCACTGTGATGACCGAGTCTATGTTTTATGGATTCAATCAATTTTTTTACTGATGTGACCAAAATATTTACTACCACGACCAATTTTCTATACTAACCAAACATTGTCCGGTAACATCAGACTTTGTCCAGCCTATAAGATCTGGTTATGGTCGTTCAATTCAGAACTGATCATATCAGTACAAGACCTAATCATAATCATCCAGTTCAAAACTAATCAAATCAAGACAAGACCTTATCATGGTCGTGCTATTCAAAACTAGTCGGTTCAGTGCAAGACTTAGTCATAATCGTTCAGTTCTTGATATGATATCTTATTATCTATAGATCTGTTGGGGGAAAATACTAGCAATGTCAGAAGTATCAACCAGGGATGGGAGAAGGATCCCCCTCATTCCCGGGTTCGTTCCCCGGGAAGGGGGAGACCTTCCCCGGAGCCCCTTCTCCGGGTCAGGAGGAGACCTCCCCCGGAGCCCCTTCTCGAGGCTAGGGGGAAATTTCCCGCGGAACCCCTTCTCCGGGCCAGGAGGAGACCTCCCCCGGAGCCCCTTCTCCGGGCTAGGGGGAGATTTCCCGCGGAACCCCTTCTCCGGGCTAGGAGGAGACCTGCCCCGGAGCCCCTTCTCCGGGCTAGGGGGAGATTTCCCGCGGAACCCCTTCTCCAGGCCAGGAGAAGACCTCCCCCGGAGCCCCTTCTCCGGGCTAGGGAGAGACTTCTCCCGGAGTCCTTTCCCCGAGCTCGGAAGCGGTCACTCCCAGAACCCCTTCTCCGGGCCAGGAGACCTCCCCCGGAGCCCCTTCTCCGGGCTAGGGGGGGATTTCCCGCGGAATCCCTTCTCCGGGCCAGGAGGAGACCTCCCTCCGAACCCCTTCTCTGAGATAGTGGGGACTTCCCGCGGGACCCCTTCTCCCAGAGTCCTTTCCCCGGGCTCGGAAGCGGTTACTCCCGGAGCCCCTTTTCCGGGCTAGGGGGAGACTTCCTCCGAAGCCCCTTCTCCGGGCTAGGGGGAGACCTCCCCCGGAGCCCCTTCTTCGGGCTTGGGGGCGACCTTCCCCATTGCCCCTTCTCCGGGCTGGGGGGGAGACCTCCCCCGAAGCCCCTTCTCCGGGATGGGGAGAGACTCCCCCCGGAGCCCTTTCTCCGGGCTAGGGAGAGACTTCTCCCGGAGCTCCGATTCGTTCACTCCCGGGCCTGTATTGGAGGAGAAGGCACTGGATACAAGGGCCGCCACGTGTCCAAGATCGGGGCCCCGGACTTTGCCAAAAGACTATCCTGCCCTCGATCCGACGGTTGTAGCTGGGGTAGTCTAGTAATTTGCGTTTTTTGGGGTCTATATATACCCTTGTAACCTTCTCTTGTAACCTAAGACATTCATTTGACTCCAATCATAAAAACAAATAGGCGTGCTCTGGAACCCTCTCCTCGGGAGAGATCCTCCTAGCCGACGCGTGTCGGGAGCATGTCGACAGGACTAGGGCCTCCACTAAGGCTTGAACCTGTATAAACCTTTGTGTCAATCTCTGAGATTGTCTAACGCGGGGTGACCCATCACACGGTCTGCTCACGTTGAGGAACATGTGTTGCGCACGTCATCAAACCTGTCGAGGTATTTTTTATACCACGACAGTTGGCGCCGACCGTGGGGACTCGTGACAAATAGTCATGGCTCCAAGAAGAACGAGGCACTTGACCTCCATCTCCAACGACGCTGGCCCTAGCAACCCTGCACCGCCGACGCAAGGGGCGGTCGTCGCGTCACCTCCTCCCGAGGACACTCGAGGGGGAGGCAACACGCATCTCTCCCATCACCCTTGGCGGGGGAATGGCTCCTGAGAGCCAGTGTGAGGATCCCGTTTTGGGGGGACCAAGCGTCCCCCGGGCGGTACCTTCGACTTCAGGGGATCCGCTACTTAGGGCGCTTGTGGAGGGCCAACTTCGCTCGCAACATACTCTTGAGGAGTTGTTGCGCGCCATAGTGCGGCCTCTGGCCCCCGCGTACCCACACCCGTTCCAATTCGGGGGAATGCCACCTCCGTTCATGATGGGACACCCAGGAGGCTTCTTCGCGCCGGGAGTTTTCCCCTTCCCGGGAAATGCTCCCACCTCCGGAGGACTTCCCCTCCCGGGGGGTATGCCCGTCTCCGGGGGCTATCCCTTCCCGGGAGGTGCTCCGACCTCCAGGGGACTTCCCCTCATGGGGGGTACGACCGTCTCTGGGAGCTATCCCTTCCAGGCACGTGCGCCAGTCCCCAGGGGACTCACACTCCCAGGGAGCACGCCCGTCCCCGGGAGTTATCTTTTCCCGGGAGGAGTGTTCGTCTTTGGCAGACCCCCTCGCCCGAGCGCGAGGGGTGCTACCGCGCCCTGCGGACCCCCTCCCCCGGGGGGCATCCCTCCTCCCGGCGGACACCCTCCCCCGAGAGGGGAACCCTCCTCCAGCGGACCTCCCTCGGGGGATGCTCCTGTCCCCGGAGGGCTCCCGTTCCCCGGACGTCCTCCCGTCCCCGGGTTGTCCCTTGCCCTGGAAGGGATTCCCCTCCCTGGGACCGTGCCTGTCCCAGGAGGTGTCTCCGGCATGACCCCCGCGATGCAGGCCGTTCCCCCGCTGGGAAGTTTTCCCACGCCGCGGGCCGTCTCCATAGCCAGAACCCTTCCGGCTCGCGATTCCTCTCTCGCGCCAGTAGCGGGTGCGCATCAGCTCCCTCCCCCAGGTCCCCCTCCCCAGGCTCCCCTGGTGAACCAAACGCGGTTCACCCGGGAGGAGGTAGAGCGCATACGCGCGGCAAGGTCCGAAGGCACCCTGTCCCGCCGCGGCCAGGAATCACCCCTCGCACGAGGGCGTGGCTCTCTCGTCCCAACGGACAAGGGTAAGAGACCCATGCAAGAGGCCTCCGTCACCTCCAGGGATCCCCCCGAGGTGCAAGAGGTGAGCTCCACCAAGCCCGAAGAGCAAAGACGATACCGGAAGGCAGGCGGTCCGTTAGGACCCCTGCCCAATTCGGACAATGAACGCGCTTCCCCGTGAAGGGGGATAGCAACGCGGACTCCCCAAAGGAAGTCGAAGGGGCCAACCAAACCCTTTGCCGCCGCCTCTGGTGTGTTCGGTGGCTGAAGTCGTATCAGCCGCCCCATATCGAGCACTACAATGGGGAGGCCGACCCCTATGAGTTCGTGCAGGTGTACTCCACGGCCATCTCAGCGGTTGGGGGGGATGAAAGCGTCCAGTGCAACGTCTTCCCCCTCTACCTCTCGGCGATAGCTCGGTCGTGGTTCTATAACCTCAAGGCCGGGTCCATCAAGTCCTTTGCATAGCTGAAGCGCGAGTTTTGCGTAAATTTTCAAGGGAATTACATTCGTCCCCTGGATTTGTCGCAATTGTACACCGTTCGCCAACGGTTGGGGGAGACGATATGAAGTTTCTTCAAACGCTTCGCCTAGATCAAGAGCAAGGTGGCTCACGTCCCCGACTCGACGGTGATTGAAGCGTGCAAGAGCGGCATTCTCCCGGGAGAGCTCCACCAGAGGCTCTCCCAGAGTTGCCCTTCCTCTGCCGATGAGCTCTTCAACGTACTTGAGAAGTACGCAAGAGCCGAAGAGGACGACCTTTGGAAGAAGCATCAAGGGACCTCCGGCCCTGGGGAGAGGAACTCGAGGGACCCCTCCCACAAACGTCCCTGGAGAGGACCTCGCAATGAGCCAAGGCCTCGGGACGCTTTCGTCCACGAAGGCGGAGGCGGCTCCCGAGATCCTAACCGGGGACAGCGGGCCTTTTCCAAGCCCAAAGGCGGCAGGGGAAGTCAATTCTCCCGTGTGCGAGAGGCTCCCAAGCCAGGGGGCAAGGAGGTTGGAGCCACTTTATGGTGCGCTTTCCACAAGTCCAACTCCCATGCAACCCGAGAATGCCACGCGCTTCTTCAACACTTTGCGGCATTTCTCGAGCAACATGGGCTGGGGGGAGGAGGCCCTACCTCCTTACCCCTTCCATCATCGGCCTTGGCAGCACTCCCCGCTCCCCTGGGGGGATGCCAGAAGCAAGGCCAGGAAAAGGGCTCAAGCGACGAGCTCCCCTTTCAAACCTCTCAGAGACACGTTGATGTCATTGTGGGAGGATTTGCCTCCGGGCGAGATTCCAAACGCCAGCGCAAAGAGTATGCGCGAGAAGTGAAGGTGATAGGGGTCGTTAACACGTCCCGGCCGTCAAAATGGTCAGACGTCCCATTGACGTTCAGCATGGAGGACGCGCGTGGGGTGCGCTTGCCCCACAACGATGCGCTAATCGTCTCCGCCACCGTGTTCAACTGTTGCCTCACCCGAATCTTGGTCGACGGTGGGAGCGCGGCGGACGTCCTTTATCTGAAGGCATTCAAAGAAATGCAGGTAGATGAGAAACTCCTGCAACCCGCAGCGGGGCCTTTGCAAGGCTTCGTCTCGGGAAAAACCATACATCCTGTGGGAAAGGTTGATCTCCCGATGACCTTCGACGCCCCCGATAATTACAGGACCGAAATGGTTTGGTTTGATGTGGTGGACCTCCCCTCCTCCTACAATGCCATAATGGGGAGAACCATCATCAACCGCCTGGGAGCAGCGGTCCACCACAATTATCTTTGTATGAAGATCCTCGGGCCAGGTGGGGTGATCTCCGTGCGTGGCGACCAGGATATGGCTCACTCCCTCTACAAGCGTGCTACCGCAGTGATCGGAGACATCAACCTGGTCAAGGCCCCGGGGGAGGAAGCTCCTCCCCGACCCCGGAAGTGCCGGTCGCGCTCCCCGGGAAGTTCCTCCCAAAACCTCGCCCCGAAGGGGACCTCCGAGAAGTCCTTCTCTTCCAGGGCAAGGGGAAGACTGTCAAAATCGGGGCCGACCCCCCCGAGGAGCACGCGACTCAACTCATCGACTTCCTTCATGAAAATGCGGATGTTTTCGCATGGAAGCCCACTGACATGGGGGGCGTGTCCAGGGACATTATTGAGCACAAGCTCGCGGTAATGCCTGGTTGCCCCCCGGTGAAACAAAACATGAGAAAGCTCACCCTCGAACAGCAGGAGGCCATCAAGCTAGAGATCGCTAAACTCCGGGAGGCGGGGTTCATTCGGGAAGTCCTACACCCCGAGTGGCTAGCAAACCCCGTCCTCGTCAAAAAGGCAAGCGGCAAATGGAGGATGTGTGTTGACTTCACTGACCTCCATAAAGCATGCCCAAAAGATGATTTTCCGCTCCCGCGGATCGACCAATTGGTGGATTCCACCATGGAGTGCGACCTGATGAGTTTCTTGGACGCTTATTCGGGCTATCACCAAGTCCGAATGGCGGTGGAGGACAAGGAAAAGACAAGTTTTATAACTCCCCTCGGCACCTTCTGCTATGTCCACATGCCCTTCGGGTTGAAAAACGCAGGGGCGACCTTCCAGCACCTCATGTGTTTGGTCCTGAAGAACCAAATTGGCCGCAACGTAGAAGTCTACGTTGATGACGTGGTCGTGAAGAGCCCTCTATCGACCGCTCACCACGAAGATTTGGGGAAACCTTCCGCAATCTCCGTAAGTACGAGTTAAGACTGAACCCAAAAAAGTGCGCGTTTGGCGTTTGCGGAGGGAAACTCCTTGGCTTCCTTGTGTCCCAGAGGGGCATTGAAGCCAATCCCGAAAAAATTCGGGCCCTCCTCGACATGCCGCCGCTGCGTTCTGTCAAGGACGTACAACGACTTACCGGCCGTTTGGTCACGTTGAGTCGCTTCGTCTCGCGCTCGGGAGAGCGTGGCCTCCAGTTTTTCAAAGTCCTCCGTAGACTCGCAGGGTTCCATTGGACCCCCGAATCACAGGCTACGTTCGAAGACTTGAAGAAGTATCTCACGAGCCCTCCGATGCTTGTGAGCCCGCGTCAAGGGGAGCCCCTGCTCCTCTACCTCGCGGCCACCCCTGTTGCCGTCAGCGCGGTCCAAGTCAAGGAGGAAGATGGGCGTCAACGCCCCGTCTACTATGTAAGTGAGGCTCTCCAAGGTGCCAAAACAAGATACACAAAGGTGGAGAAGGTCTGTTATGCCCTCCTGATGGCATCGACGAAGCTCCGCCACTACTTCCTAGGTCACCCCATCATGGTGCCTTCCTCTCTCCCCTTGGGGGAAGTGCTTCCGAACAAGGAAGCCACCGGCCAAATAGGGAAATGGGGGGCCGAGCTAGCCCCCTTCTCGCTCTCCCTAACCGGATGATCCGCGATCAAATCGCAGGTCCTTGCAGACTTTGTGGCCAAATGGGCTCCGGTCCTTGCAGACTTTGTGCCACTCCACCACCGCGCGATGACCATTGGACCCTCTTCTTCAATGACTCCCTATGCCTGGCGGGAGCCGGCGTGGGAGTAGTCCTCCGAAGCCCCAAAGGAAGAACCCTCGAATATGCCGCTAGGCTCGAATTCCCCGCAACGAACAATGTCACGGAATATGAAGCCCTCCTCCTGGGGCTACGCCTCGCCCGCTCTTTGGGCATCCGACGCCTCCTTGTCAAGGGAGACTCTCAGCTCGTGGTGTGTCAAATGGACAAGTCCTACTTGTGCCATGACCCTAATCTGAGCCTCTACCTTAACGAGGTTTGGAAGATGGAAAACCATTTCGAGGGCCTCGAGGTGCGTCGTATCCCACGTAGGGACAACGATCGTGCTGACACCCTCGCTAGGGCGGCGAGTGCCCAAGGGCCCCTCCCCGAGGGGGCTTTCCTGGAGGTCATCTCCAAACTTTCCGCGATGGCCCCCGACCAGGACTCCGAGTCCTGTGACCCCGACGTCACGGAAATCATCCGGGCCACATCCTGGATGGACCCCCTTATCTGTTGCATCAAGGGAGAGGGGGAGCCCTCCGACGACACCGAACCCAAACTCCTTCGCGCTAAGGCGTGAGCGTATGTGTTGATAGAAGGGACACTATACAAGAGAGGAGCCTTTGCGCTACTTCGCTGCCTCCCACAGGAAGAGGGGGTTCAACTCCTCGAGGATATTCACCTCGGGTGTTGTGGTTCCCACCTTGGCCCACGGGCCGTCACGACTAAAGCCATTCGCCAGGGCTTCTACTGGCCAACAGTTGCCCGTGATGCGAGAGACCTTGTCTCTGCCTACGGGGCTTGCCAAAAGATGGCAAAGGGCTCCACCATGCCCTCTACCACCCTACAAGCCATCCCGATCACTTGGTCCTTCACGCGGTGGGGAATGGACCTCCTAGGCCCATTCCCCCCGGTGCCCAGGGGATACAAGTACGCAGTCGTGGCCGTGGACTACTTCTCCAAATGAGTGGAGGCCGAGCCCTTGGCCACTATCACGTCTCGCACGGTGCAAAGGTTCTTTTGGAAGAACATAGTGTGCCGATTCGGGGTCCCCCGTGAGATTATCGTGGATAATGGAACCCAGTTCGACTCCGCGATCTTTCGCGAGTTCTGTCAAAATTTGGGCACGACCCCCCACTTCGCCTCGGTGGCTCACCCCAAGAGCAATGGGGCGGTCAAGCGCGTCAATGGGGTTATCCTCCAGGGACTCCGTCGCCGCCTGGAACAAAGCGCCTCTAGGCGTGGGGCATGGGCAGACGAGCTTCCGAGCATCCTCTGCTCCATGCAGACGACCCCGAGTCGAGCAACGGGACGTACCCCCTTCTCGCTCGTGTATGGGGCTGAGGCAGTACTCCCTCGGAAATCAATTTCCGATCGCTACGAGTCGAACTCCTCGAGGGAGTTTCGGCCGCCGCGTTTCAGGCTAACGAAGACAACCAAAGGCTGGAGGTGGACCTCATCGAAGAAGAGCGGGACAGAGCCCTCCTCCGTAACACCATTTACGAACGTGAAATGGCGTGCGCTTACAACAAGCGTGTTCGGGGGAGAGCCTTCCGTTTGGGAGACCTTGTCCTCAAGCGCGTCACCTACCCTCAAGCTCAAGGGAAACTCAGCCCAAAGTGGGAAGGGCCATACAGGATCTCCACGATCCTTGGCTCGGGGGCTTACAAGCTGTCTACTCTTGAAGACCAAGAGCTGAAGCACACATGGAACGCGGACCTGCTCCACAGATTCTACACTTAGTCTCTAAGCCTCCCCCTTCCCCTTTTGGACGACTTCACAAGGGGAAGGCGCGGCGAGTTGTAACAATGGCCTCAAGGACTTTTCCTCCCCCTTCTGCGATTCCATAAATGGAGGAGGCATTGTACCAGCCCATTTTAATCAATGCGAATGGTTTTTCTCCCTGTTATGTGGTCTTGTGCACTTTCTTAAAGCGCCCCTGAGGCAACGCCCTCATCTTGAGGATGCCCTCCCCGTGAGGATGCCCGCCGAGGATGCCCTCATCGCGAGGAGGCTAAGGGCTCCAGCTCAGCCTTAAAAGTCCCGACGGCGGGAGCCTCGTTCCCCCTTGAGCGGCTTACAATATCCCCTCGTGGACTGAGGGCGTAAGCAGCAACCTGGTTCCCAAGGAACCGAGGTAACGAGTCACTTTGGGGGACTAATTCCCCCCATACACTCTAGAGCTCATTTTTACGCTCTTCCTCCTCCGGGAGCGATCTGGGTCGCACGACCGATAGATCTTTTATCCCTGCGCTCGCTTGCACGAGAATAACTCCTTGCGGGTGCCCCCCTCAAAGGGAACGGCCGGGATTTTTTCTTATCACACGAGCATGGGCCGCCTATGTCTAGTCACCCCCCGCTGTGGGGGGAGGAGATAAAATACCCCACTATAGGAGGCATCATGAATTATTACGGGATTCTAAAAAAAAAAAAAGAGTTGGCTAAATCCGAAACAGGAATGGGATTTTCACCTAACACGGTCGTTTTCTCTCCCGGATGACAGCTCCCCTGAGCAGGGCCTCTCCGGAGCGAGGGCTCCATGCTCCCTCGGATCTCGTCTCTCGGAGTAGGTCACCTCCTCCGGAGATGGAGCCCTGCTCCCCCGGGGTAGGTCATCCCCTCCGGAGGTGGAGCCCTGCTCCCTCGGATTTCGTCCTCCGGAGATGGAGCCTTGCTCCCTCGGATCTCGTCCCCCGGAGTAGGTCACCCCCTCTGGAGGTGGAGCCCTACTCTCCCAGACTTCGTCCCCCAGAGTAGGTCACCTCCTCCAGAGAGGGAACCCTGCTCCCCCGGACTCCGTCCTCTGGAGTTCACCTCCTCCGGAGGTTGAGCTTCACTTCCCTGAAAATCGTCTCCCGAAACGGCAGCTACTGCTCTCGAGATTCAACCATGAAACAAACAAAACAAAGTGCCGTCTCTTTATTCCAAGGAAAACAAGCTGGGAAACAGCCTCTCCCGGTAGGCTTACAGGGTACATGACCGGGAGTCGAGTACTCCCGGAGGACATATGGAGGACTACCTACGTCTAATGCGGAGAACTAGCGCTTCCTAAGCCCATAGTCAAGCCCTCGCCATGTCCCAGTACAAGCTCTGAACTCTCCACCTCGCTGCGTTGAACATGTCCTTCGACCAGTATTCATACCCTGCGGGAGGTTCGATTCGCAAGGGAATTGCTTCCCACACTCCCGGGGGAGGTTCAGGCAACTCCGCCAAGTGCCAATCGGGCAACCACCGGAGCAAGGCTTGTCCCCCCCGGGGGACACCGGAGGCGGGAATCCCGGAGATGGGAAGGCGTTCCACGTCCTCTCCCGGGACCCCCGTCCCAGGCACCTGACCATAACAAGATAAACTTAGCAAAAATCTTCATTTCATCGTCAAATGATTTACAAGTCCGGGGTTCCCCCTACGGAACTACCAGGAGCAAAAATCCTATACAAAAAAAAAAGAATCCCCTAATCTATCCAGGGGGGGGACAGGAGGAGGCGTCGCCCAGAACCTCCCCTTCGGCCGCTTGGGGACGTCTCATCCGCGGGGGCTCGATCACTCGATCATAGAAAGCCCCCGCCAGTTCCTCCAGCTCCGACCGGCACGGCTCGTAGAACTCCCAGAAGCTCCGGGGGACAAGGCGCCCGATAGCTTGTGCCCCGACCCCCTGATACTCCACCAAGGAGGCTGTGAGCACAGTGGTAGTAGTTTCTAAGGCCCGAGCTCGGACGTCCGCGGCCTTCGGGATTTCCGCGATGTGCCGAGTAAGGAATCGACAAGCCTCCGTCAAAGAAGTTAGCAGGTTGCGGGGATTCTCCTCTGCCCAGAACTCGACCCCGAGCCCGATTAGCGTGGCCCGGAGTCGATTCCCCGCCGATACGAGGGCTTGAGCCCCCGTGGACTCCATCTCCTGAAGTGCCCGGGAGTGGGCGTGCTCGGAGGACACCAGCTGTTCGCGGACGTTCTCCAGCTCCCGGATGGCGGTGTCCCAGGCGACCTCTGCGGGGGCCAACAATTCCGCCCGGACGCGCTCCAACTCCCGGGTGGTCGCGTCCCTCTCCCGGGCCTGGACCACTGCGTCCCTTTCCCGGACGGCAGCATCGCGCTCCGCTTCTGCGGAGGCTAGGGCTAACCTCATGTCCTCATTCTCCCGGGCAAGGCGAGTCCGGACAACGCGGGCTACGACGGTAGTCTGGAAAAGGAAATGGTCAGTGACAATGCAAGCGATGGAGTGGGGAGACAAGAGTTTTCACCTGTAAAGCCAAGGAGACGACCTCCCCGTAGCGCTCGTCAATGCCTCCCTCCCGGACATGAGCCCGAACCTTTGGGGTAACGAGGCTCAAGGAGAGCTTGCGCGCCTCCTCCGGGGAAAAGAGAGATGCCCCTCTCGCCAGGGAACGGGGGTCACCTCCCATCGGTAGGCCCCCGTCACCAACCCCGTTCCCGGGGTTGTCGCCATCCCCGGGGCCTTGGAGAACGCCACCCAGGGGAGGGGCGGTGGACCTCCCGCCCCCGGCGGGAGGTGAGCGCTGGGATGCCCGGGGGGTTTCCCTCCCGGGGCACGGTGTTGCCAAGGCATCACCCCCGGCGGGGACATGATGGCCCGCTCCCCCGGGGGGTGGCGCTGGGGAAGGTACGGTGTCGGGGGCGAAGAGCGCGTCCAAACGCGCGAATGCACCATTACCCCGAAAGTACACTCCCGGGGGATCCTCCCGGGAGGGCTTGCTCTGGGGAAGGGGTAGCATCGTAGTCCCCGGAGGTGGGCTCGTCCTCCTCCACGACCACATGGTCATACACGCCAGATGCCCCTAAGGCGTCAAGCTGGGCGACCAGCGTGGCCGTGTCAGTGGGGCTGTCCTTGTCCTTCGGCTCTGGGGGCTGCGACCCTCCCGGGGGAGTCACTTGGGCCGGAGGTACAACCTCCCCCTGTCCCCAGGGTGTCGAAGTTGTCCGGGCCGGCAGTGGCCTCAGCTCCCCCGGTGTTCAAAGCGTCCCTGAAGTTGTCTTGTCCGGGAGAGACCCCACTTGCCCTGGGGTAGCCCTCATTCTTTCCGGGGCCCCGGGTGTTTCCACTGGCCTCCGCACTGGTGCCGGCGATTGGGCGTGAGCTTGATTGGAGCTCTCGCCTGGAGCTTGCACGGTCTTGGCGTGTTTCGCCGCCAGGAGTATCCCAGCCTCCCGCCGCCTGTGGGAGCTCGAAGTCGGAAGAGTAACCCGCTCTGGGAGGGTCATCCCGAAGGCCTCGGCTACAATGTTTCGGGGAGGACCCTCCCCGATGATAGCGAGGCGCCGGGAGTGCTCGTCTTCATAGTATCTCCCGAGGAGGTGCTCCGCCTTCTCCCGGGTAAACTTGTAAGACCTAACTGCAAGAGGCAAACAATCAGCAAAACAAATTCCACGAAACGTGCAAAATTCCTACGAAACGTGCAAAATTCCCGGAATTGGAAACTTACGTCGCGACACCGGGAACCTGGGAGGTCGAAGCTCCGGGCCGAGTCCCAGACCCCTCCTACTCCTGCTGAAGGGGCTAAGCCGGAGGAGAAGCAACTCCTCCGCTAAGTCCCGCATACTTCTCCGGGAGTGGGCCTCTGTCATCTTCGCGACAGAGGTCAATTCCTCCATCGTCAAGGCCGGGGGACCGGAGGGACGACCGAGTGTCGCCGGCCTCGAAGAATAAATCTTCTCCGGGTCGCCCACCCGGAGATAGAACCATCTCTGGCTCCATCCCTCCCAATGCTCCTGGGAGGCCGTCACTGGATACTCTTCCGCCCGGGAAGGAGCATATTTTAGCATCACCGAGCCGCAAGTAGACTTGGGCCAGTGCTTCACCACCGGGGAGCTCTTCGCTGCCACCCGGTAGTAGTAGAGGAAGAGGCGGAGGGTCCCCTCTACTCCGGCGGCGGTCTCGCATAGCCACAAGAACAACCCCATTCTCACAAGAACATTGGGTGTCAAGTGGTTTAAGGTGATCCCGTGCTCCAGGAGGAAGTCCCAGAGAAGGGGATGGATCGGGAACCGCAGGCCTGCCTGGACGAAGGCCATGAAGGCCACCACCTCCCCGTCCCGGGGGCTTGGGGTCACCTCCCCCGCAGCCGGGATACAGATGTCTCCCTCCGCGAAAATCCTCCGGGAGACGAGAGTATCCCGGTCCTTCGCGGAGAACTCCGTTGTTCCGAGGTAATCAGAAGTTGCGTCCTCCGGAACACTCGATGCCTTCCCGCGCCCCTTCGACGCCATTTCTCTTCGTCTCTCCCGGAGAGGGTTTTTGAAGTCGGGGAAGAGACTACTCCCGGAGAATATGGTGGAATATGAAGACTAAGGAGAAGGAAGTGTGCCCTTCCAGGGGTGGGCCCCTCTTTATATAGAAGGCCGAGATGCCCCCGATGGCCGCCACGTGTCTGCTCGAGGGATCCCCACCGTGAATGCGAAGGGTCACACGAATATCGAGGTGAGACATGGTTAATTTAAGTAGCGTTCCTCTCCCGGAGAAGGACAAGTTGCGCCCCTGAGAGCTCTCTGGGAGAGGGTCATTTTCTCTGGGATAAATCGCACCCCCCGACGACATCAAATGTCCTCCGGGGTGCGGGGGGTTGCTGTTGGGGGAAAATACTAGCAATGTCAGAAGCATCAACCAGGGACGGGAGAAGGACCCCCCTCATTCCCGGGTTTGTTCCCCGGGAAGGGGGAGACCTTCCCCGGAGCCCCTTCTCCAGGCCAGGAGGAGACCTCCCTCGGAGCCCCTTCTCCTGGCTAGGGGGAGATTTCCCGCGGAACCCCTTCTCTGGACCAGGAGGAGACCTCCCCCGGAGCCCCTTCTCAGGGCTAGGAGGAGACCTCCCCCGGAGCCCCTTCTCCGGGCTAGGGGGAGATTTCCCCGCGGAACCCCTTCTCTGAGTCAGGAGGAGACCTCCCCCGGAGCCCCTTCTCCGGGCTAGGGGGAGACTTTCTGCGGGACCCCTTCTCCGGGCTAGGGGGAGACTTCTCCCGGAGTCCTTTCCCCAGGCTCGAAAGCGGTCACTCCCGGAACCCCTTCTCCAGGCCAGGAGACCTCCCCCAGAGCCCCTTCTCCGGGCCAGGAGACCTCCCCCAGAGCCCCTTCTCTGGGCTAGGGGGAGATTTCCCGCGGAACCCCTGCTCCGGGCCAGGAGGAGACCTCCCCCGGAGCCCCTTCTTCGGGCTAGGGGGGACTTCCCGTGGGACCCCTTCTCCGAGCTAGGGAGAGACTTCTCCCGGAGTCCTTTCCCCGGGCTCGGAAGCGGTCACTCCAGGAGCCCCTTCTCCAGGCTAGGGGGAGACCTCCCCCAGAGCCCCTTCTCCGGGCTTGGGGGGGACCTCCCCGGAGCCCCTTCTCCGGACTAGGGAGAGACTTCTCCCGGAGCTCCGATTTGTTCACTCCCGGGCCTGTATTGGAGGAGAAGGCACTGGATTCAAGGGCCACCACGTGTCCAAGATCGGGGCCCCGGCCTTTGCCAAAAGACTATCCTGCCCTCGATCCGACGGTTGTAGCTGGGGTAGTCTAGTAATTTGTGTCTTTTGGGGTCTATATATACCCTTGTAACCTTCTCTTGTAACCTAAGACATTCATTTGACTCCAATCATAAAAACAAATAGGCGTGCTCTGGAACCCTCTCCCCGGGAGAGATCCTCCTAGCCGACGCGTGTCAGGAGCACGTCGACAGGACTAGGGCCTCCACTGAGGCCTGAACCTGTATAAACCCTTGTGTCAATCTCTGAGATTGTCCAATGCGGGGTGACCCGTCACATGGTCTGCTCGCGTTGAGGAACACGTGTTGCGCACGTCATCAAACCTGCCGAGGTATTTTTCATACCACGACAAGATCTATTTTTCAATACCTGCAACAACGTGAGAGGGCTCACCTAGTTTTAAAAATACTTAAATCATTGTGGTTATCATTGTCCCTTTTGGGAAGCCGATAACGTCATAACATCAGCTTACTAGGTAGGAAGATGGTAAAAGGGAAGCTGAAGTGCCATAGTACTAGCTTCCTAGTAGGGTTGCCAGAAAACTCAAGGCTGGTGAGTTCCTCAATTTCAGCTCAGTTTTTGGATTAGCTCAAGATCAACTTGAAAAAAATAAACCGAGTTTGAATGCCTTTTCTAGCTCAGATGGAAAACGAGTTGAGTTCATTTCTAAGCCAGCTCGCTTGGTTTTGGCTCAACATAGTTCAGATTTCTTAAATATCTCTTTATTTAAATTTCAGTAGATAGAACTAAATTAGGATCCTAACTTTTATTTTAAAATTGATATCTCAATAGTCTCGTGTAACCCCAAATGTAATTATAAGTTAGGATCTTAACTTTTAGGGAAATTTTCTTCTATGATACTGCAAAAATTTTGAAATTGTGGTTTGTGAGGATGATAAGGTAGGGACGGACCCACATGTTAGTGAAACATCTAGTGATAAATAGAAAATATTGAAATTTTGTAGTGACATAAAAAATTTCCCCCAAATTTATAGTTATAAATTACTATCTAAAGGTTTTTAGCTATCCATGTTTGGCTTGATATCAGCTCAAGCTCGGTGTGAGCTGAACATGAGACAACTTCTTAGCTCAATCTCTAATTCGACTTGAGTTGAACTCGCTCGATTTCTAAAACTAACTAAGCTAAGTAGGATCTAGCTCGTTCGAGCACGACTTGTTTGTAGCCCTACTTCCTAGGTGAAAGATTGAAAACACCAGCTTTCTACCAAAGAAGCCAGCTTTGTTAATGTCCTAACCTTATATCCGTGGTCCATGTTCAAATATGTGTAGTTGGCTAAGGAAGACAACAATAATAGCATTTTGAGGGGAAATGACACTGCTAACTTTCCATATGCTTCTTATAAAGGTCAAACACCAGCTCATGGCTCGTGAGTTACTGTGGCTCGGCTTGGTAAAAAAATGAGCCAAGTTCAAGCCAGTATCATAGCTTAATACCTTATCGAACTGAGCCCGAGCGAGCCCATGGCTTAGTTGGACTCATCTAATTACAAAGGGTTTACAAAGAATAGATTTAGGTTCCTTAACAATTAGCACCATGTACTCTCCAATGCACAGCGCCCTTCCATCTACCGCCGCCCCTGGCTCCTCTCTCTTCTTCCCTACCACAACCTCCAGATCCTAGATTCCAACTTCAGGGCGACCATGCTCCAAGTCCTTGGTTTTGAAGAACCAACTCTAGACCTATCCTAATTTTCCTTGACGGTGACATAGAATGTCGATGGTGCATTCAAAGGGGAAGTCGGGTTGCTCTCTTGAATCTTCGATGCCTCAAGGCTACCTCCGTGACTATTTATAGTCTCCAATTAATCATAAAATCATAGAATGCCATGTCTTCAAATTAAAGATTGAAACAAACTCGTCTCAAGCTAGATGAGCATAGGCATGGTTTGTTGCATGGAAGAGCTGCAAGGAGTCGTGTTTAGGCTTACACAAAGTTTGGGAAACTGTGTGCATGAAATTATGCTCAACAAAAGGCTCCAGGGCGCATGCACAATTTGACACATGGTTTGGGAAACCATGTGCAGTGAAATTGGGCTCATGTTTGGATTTTTCTGCTAGTACTTCTACTTGAGCTAATTTTCATTCGGAATTTGAGTTATTTCCTACAAGCAACAAAAGTATTTGGCAATAAAAAGGCATATAAAGATACAAGTCCACAAATTTTAAGTCAAAAAGTGATGGCTTGATTGGTTCCAGGAAGCCATTGTCGTAAGGATTGGTGGAAAGATGACGGCTTTGATGGAGCAAAGGGCACAAAGAGAGTTTTTTGCGGCAAAAATGGCTGAGGCAAAAAGAGTTTCAAAGCTTCTCAAAGAAGGTACTGCCTCTTTTATCTGCCCAAGGCCACTACTCGCCGGGTTCATTATTTTAATAATTTCTCATAATGGGTGTTTTCTCGGATGGAACCTGGGATCATATCATTAACCCTATTGGAATCTGAAACAAATTGCATCTTTTTGGAAGTTCAAAGGTCATTTTATTTCACATTAGGGGGCTATGGTACAGATAATTATATGAGAATTTTTTGAGGATTTAATAGCTTATGACTCTAGGCTAATCTCATAATTTCAACACTCTTATGATCTCAAAGTAAAAATTTTGTGATCTTAGTACCATGTATGGTCGCAATGCTGTTCTGTGGTCTTGGTACTATGTGTGGTCTCAATGCTATTCTGTGACCTCAGTGCTACTTGTGGTCTCAATGCTATTCTGTGACCTTAGTGCTACTTGTGGTCTCAATATTATTTTGTGACCTCAGTACTGTCCAGTGTTTATCATGGACAAAGAACTAAATACCTGTGTATGTTTTGATCGTAGAAATATTTACCTGTAACCATTTTCCGCACAGAGAATTTAAAGGACTCCAATTGATGCTTATAGATTATACATAATCATTTAAAGAGTCAAGATGTAAAGAAAAGGAATTTTATTTCTTGCATTCTTTATATAGAAAAGGGATGCAGGTGACCAAAATCTCGACCTGATCTGAAAGTAATTTACAAAGTTCTCCAAGGGTCAGGTTGGCATTGGTAGGCTCAACACTGGCTACCACAGGAGAACTTGCGACGTCCCTCAGCCTATCGACGTCATCTCTTATTGTGAAGAATTAGTTGTCCCTAATTGCACTAGAGAGGTCTCGTTGCTCTCGGGCATGATCCCTCTCCAGGCGAAACTTGTGCGCCTCTTCACGAGCTCCATCAAAACACCCTGCCAGGCATAGCATGATCGAGAGAATTTTATCAAGGTACTCCTCCAGCACCTCTTTTTCTTCTTGGAGAGTTTTGCAGAAGGCAGATTTCTCCCCCAGAAGATCTTGGATCTCAGCAAGCTGTTTGCTGGGATCCCCAGGAGCCTTCTCCTCCTGTACATACATGGTTTAGTTCCTAAAACATGTGACCAACAGAGAGGATGAAGATAATTACCTGAGAAGCAGAGGAAAAAGATGAGCATGGAAGAGGACTTGGTGAAAAAGGCACTGTAGGTGTAGTAATACCTAATTCCCCAGAGGATGGATCCAAAGAAGGTGTTGAAGCTACAACTGGATGGGTTACAAGGGATGAAGACACCAGAGGATGCAAAGAAAGTGCTGTGGGTAAGGTGGCAACACAGATCTCCGCACCCGTTAGCATTTTGGATGAAACTCCACTGGAGAATCCAGCGTCATGCCTGGATCTTTTCTTTGAAGGAATCGTTTCCTCGAGTAGCTGTAAGTTCCAAAATGCATTACTTTGGAAATGTTCAAACTGCGAGGAAAAAATTTACACAGATGTTTCAAAAGAGAATTACCTTCTGAATATCCTGTTCAATCTTATCTCCTATTTCTATTTCTTCCTCATCGCTTTCAACAATCCTTTTGGAGTCTTGGTTCACCATTGAGCTGAGAGTAGAAGAGGGAATGAGAAGTAAGAAGATAAGAACAAGTTCTAAAGGACTTAGCCAAGGAAAGCTTGTGAGTCTCAGAACTAAAAAGCTTCGCTATTTATAGAGCCTAGAGGCGATGGTTCACATTCGCGGATGCCTCGAGTTCTTAAACACACTTACGGTTGCAGTCAAGAATTTCATGATTGCTTGTAAAGATAAACCCAGAGATTTTCTTGGGAAACAAACTGACACACAGTGTACAGTGAAAATTGAAGAACGACAAAGCATGGGGTTCTTTATCCGATGAAGATTAAATTTGAAGTTATAATCTTTTTATTTCTTTAAATTTGGGGGCTAGCTGACGAGGATTATCACCCAAACTAGTTTATCTAATATATATCATGCTCAAGTTAAGTCTAGATGTGATATGTGACCCTGTGCCCTAGCAGCCACTATGGTCGGAGAGGACAGCTTCCTGCATTGTAGAAGGTCGTAGGCGGACAGAGTCAATTTATGGTCACAGTACTTCGCACCATAAGGTCGCAGGATATGTGTGACCAAGATGACTTGAGTGTGTTTGAGGTTTACCAAACACGTTCCCAAGTCTATAAGATAACTTCTTCTCCCACGTGTGAAGACAACCGCCAAGAGGTTGGGATATGTGGTTATCTATAATTTCACATTATAACTGGAGAAGAGGTTAGTGTGGTTATACAAACTGTACTATAGCAACCGTCCAAGACTTCCTCACGTCGGCATCCTTTCATTCAATATAAAAGGGTGGCAGACGATGATTAGATGGCAGAAGAGATCAAACACTTAGACAGAAGTACTAATGGAGATTGTTTAGTCTTTGTAACAATCTTTCCTCCCTGTAAATTCTCTCACTAGTACAGAAAAGCTTTCTTCTATCGGTAAAAAATACCCTTCTACTATTGATTTTTGTACCGATAGAGATAGACACGATAGAACAAGACAGAACATTTTCTATCGGTAAATAACCGACAGAAGAAATTCAAAATTCCATCGGCATCTTAGGAGTGTATCGATAGAAAACCCGTCGTAGTCTAACGATTAACGGTGGGAAAAGTACCACTATTCTAACGGTTAATTACATGATTACCGACAGGAAAATATTACTATTCTATCGGCACCTTTTGATTGTAGCGATAGAAAACCCGTCGTCGTCTGACATTTAGCGTTGGGAAAAATACCGCTATTCTAACGGTTAATTACAAGTTTACCGACAGAAAAAAGTTTAGTACTCTCTCGGTTGGAAATGAGGTTACCGATAGAAAAAATCTTAGTACTCTCTCGGTTGTGTATGAGTTCACCGGCAGGAAAAATCACACTCTTCTAACGGTTAATTACAAGTTTACCGATAGAAAAACCTACAGTAGTCTCTCGGTTGTGGATGAGTTCACCGGAAGGAAAAGTCACATCTTCTAACGGTTAATTTTGAGTTTACCGATATAAAAACTACGGTAGTCTCTCGGTTGTGGATGAGTTTACCGATAGAACATTCACATATACAGTACGTTATTTACATTCACAATACAGTACATTCACATATACAGTACAGATGCAATACATTATAGATTGGATACACAATACAGTACAGATGCAAAGAAGGGTAAATTCACAGAACAGATTGACACATTAGACAGTTATTCACATTTATTCACATATATATGGACAAATACAAATTGCAATCCAATGTGGACATTTATTGACATATATATTTATTCACATGTATATAAACAGTCTATGCACAGAGTACACGAAAAAGAGAAAATTATCATGGCGGATGGTTGGGCGCAACTTCCTCCATGACATATTGAGCTCATATTTGTCGAAGATCTCTAATCTTTGCATTTTCGTATGAGTCTTTCGACATGGCGATCTGCAAGCATGTGTGAATACTTAGTAACTAACTTCCTAATTTAGAACGTGACACCCAATTTTCAAATTTGAGTTAGCTATCGATGCTTACCTGGGGGAATTGGGCAAAGTTTGTCCGCACTAGGTCGTACATGTAGCACAGCACATAAAACCCGCATTCCCACGATTGCGGCTGCTGATGCCACTGAGATAATTGCATATGCGAAGACATGTTAGCTATTGTTTCCATAAACTAATTAAGCATAAACAAAAAGTCTCGTGAGTACCTCATATTCTTTCCAAGCTAGTAGGGAGCCCTGCGGTGCGGCATGCCTTCCTCCAGCGGACACATATTTCTCAAAAGCCCTGCATTTCAGTTAGTATTGCCGGTTAATGTATTATCATTAGCTAGTGAGGTCAAAATTTAAATCAAACATATAAGTTACTTACGCCTCCATATTCCCCTTCACCACATATTCGATCGATAATCTGTCACGCATCCAATCGAGGTAGTACACCTCGTTCCTCGGCGGACAGATCACAATGAGGATCCAGTGGCCCCTGCATTGTACGTAAAAGAGTACCGCTAGCTGAAAGTATATCTCAGGTGTAACATACAAGATTGAGTTAAATTAGTACGGAATGCACTAACCTTTGGTGGTACGGCACCAGAATGAACTCCCTGTCCTGCTGCGCCATCAGCGCGCTGGATATGTACTGCTCAGCGTGCGCGGCGTCGTGCTCTAGCATCGTGAGGCTTATTTTCTCTGGGTCGAGGAAACCCACCTTGTCACACGCAACCTCCAATGCTAGCCTGTATATGCACCTGCATGCAAAGGACGACATTAGTATTTCACAGAAAGTTACTACATTTCAAATGAACTGCAACATTAATGCAGAGTTAGCAAACAGAGTTAGAAAACAGCAATACATAGCATCAGCAAACTCACAGGACTCTAGTCCGTATGATGGACATATCGAGCTCCCGCCAGTTGTAGAGGTCGAACGGATCCTCGTGTGCCACGGATATACTCCCGGGCTCACGGTGGAACTGCCCAGGCCTGTAGGGAACTAAGAAGTTTAGGTTGCGCCAAGCTCGATCTAGGTACCACTCGTGGAGGCCTCTGGTTGATCGATCCAATTTGCGCAAAGCAGCCTCCGACATGAGTGGGAACCCGTTCCGGAACCTCTCCGGCTGTACCTGTCGCCCTTTGCCCTTGCCTTTTGCCGGGGATTGAGCGCGTACCTTCGAAGGCAAGGGCGAGGTGATGGCGACTTTCTTCGCAGGTGAAGGCATGGATGCGCTGGGTGGGGTCGAGGCCGTCTTTGATGTGTCCAGGTTCGCACGAGATCGGGCCTCATGCCCCGAGCTGGGGGCGCAGTCCCCTGGTAGCCCGATGGGAGGCCACTTCAATTAATGAGCACGTATGTTAGATTTTGCAAGTTGAGTGTACTGAGTAGAATGTAATCTAAAATGTGTATGATTTACCGGTTGTATTAGAAGACACTTCTTGGGCCACTGTACGTAAGAGCCCATTGCCTCAGCAAGTGTCTGCAGTTCCTCTGTTGGGACTGGCAACGGAGAATCGTTGTAGCCCGGCATGGCCATGTCCACCTGTACCTTTGCGAACCCGAACCGCAGAGGTACACAGTGGACCCGGACATCCGGCCCAGACGGATATACGAAGCCGTGTCCAACCACTTCCTGCCCGGCGCCTACGTGATTCTGTAGGATGCAGTCCTCCGGCTTCTGCAAATTTGTAACAATTAAAACAGGTTAGCGAAATAACTCTAACAGAATGGGAGTGGCATCAACTTAAGTGCACAGATGAAGGCTTGCAGTACCTCAAGTAGATCCACTGGATCCGCGAGGACCTTCGAAGCGCAACTTCTTATCCGACCCCGCGGGGTACCGTCGTCCTGGGGATCCGCATCTGCACCCTTGGCCAGCAATGCTTCTCTCCACCGTGCAAACTCTTCCCTCAGTTGTGCGACCTCAGACTGCACCTCAGACTACACCTCAGCCCGTATCTCAGCCCGCATCTCCGCCCGTATCTCCGCCCGTACCTCAGCCCGTATCTTATCGGAGAGGTCAGCTTCCTTTTCCTTCTAGGAGCGGGCCTTCTTCCTCGGTGGAGCCGGATCTACGAAACCGGCCTTCCACGACACAATGGCTCCCACGGCCCGTGTCCGCCCGGGATGCTCCTTATTTCCTAGAGCCCGGGTGAGGATGTCGTTCTCCCTCTGCGGGGTAAACAATCCCTCCGCTGCCTCCTTCTCAAAAGAGATCTGTTACATTTAAAGGTACCTTGTGAGACAAATTGCCTTATATACACTTGTGCGCACACAGTTTACGAGGTTAGCCAACTTACCATTCACCTCACAACGTCAGCGTCCCCAAGGGTTGCGAACTGCACAGACCCCGTGGACGACACGGACCCCCTCCCCCTCCACCATCACTTGCACCTCTCATCCCGGATCTCGGAGAGCGGCAACTCAGGGGTGTCGATGACAGGATTTTGCTCGTCTTCCTTCTTCCACTGCTCCTCCTTCCCTGCATAGCCCCGGGATCCGAGCCGATGCGGGTGGTCGTTCCTCTTCTGGATCACCCTATTCTTCTCGCTAAGGGCCTTGAACTCCTCAGTCCCCTTCTGCTTGGTGAATTCCTCCCATACCTCCTCCGATATGAAGGGGTACTTCTCGCAAGGAGATTTCCCCGCAGCGAGGAAGTTACTGACGAGCCAGCTCTTAAAGGTTTTTCATGTTCCGTTCATGTCCTTCAAGCAGGCCATCCTAGGTGTATCGTCAGGGATGTTCCACTTAGCCTGTTTCCGAAAAATGCATACAATTAATCACGAGTTAGTTAAACTTTAGTATAAGCCAAGAGAACGTGATTACGAAAGAGTTCAGCAATTTCAGTTAATTTAACCTTCACTTCCGCCCACAACCTATCCCTCTCGTCCGCCATCACGCCCTTCCAGCTCTGGACGGTGATCTTCACCCTTTCTTTCGCCAACAGCCCAACGTAGGCCGCGTACCTCCCAGAATTCTTTCCAATCGGCCTCCCAAATTGGTTGAACTCATAAGAAAGATCCGCGCGTTTGGCCAAACACCCCAACATCGTCGCGCCTCGCCCCACCCTCTTGCGCTGGGATGTAACAGCTGCATCTTCAGTTACGATGGGGTTGGCCCTAGTCGAACCACTAGTACCATCCGATGAAGACGACGACATGTCTTCCCCTACAAAACCATCAACAAACCATATGGCAATTAATTCGCCTTGGTGTTCCATAACTCAACCCAGGACTGGAGACTAATTAGGGCGGCAAAAGGGAAAATAATACAAAATGAAAGACATGCATAAATTACTTCCTGAACTGTGCAGAAATATTTTCTATCGGTAAACACATGAGCTGCCGATAGAATATGTGTAAGAACACCTCCAACATATAATGTGCATTACATGGCAGTTGGATACAATTGATCACACATACAGCAGTATAGATAAGTTAAAATCTCAAAACAGGTTCATTACAGCACTGGAACATATTATGTAAACCCTAATTTAAATCAACATTGCCTGCGGAATGTACATAATCCAACACAATAGGGAACCCTAGTGTAATTGCAAAACTCGAAGAATTAGTACGTGCAAAACACTAGGATCAAATAAGGAAGATGCTGGAAATAGAACGACGAATTAGGGTATTTACGATGGCGATTAGTTCTGGTGATGGAGAGGCAGTGTAGAACGCAGCGGTGGCCGGCGAAGGATGAAAATAAGAACCGGTGGCAGTGGCAAACCAGTGTCCAGCCGGCAATCGTCGTGTGGGAGAGAGGAAGTGAGTGGTCACGGCGGTGGTTGTGGTTTTCTTCGTTCTCGAAGAGACGCAGTGCTCTAAGGTGGAACTGTTCGACTGGAGGGAAACTCAAGGGTCGTGTACGAGTAATAAAGTAGTGGAGGAACTTTTCTATCGGTACAACAAAATGATACCGATAGAATTATGTACTTTTCTATCGGTACAACAAAATAATACCGATAGAAAAAGTAAATTTTCCGGAAAAATATTTGAAATAGTGGATGCCTTTTTCTATCAGTATAAACAATAAAATCCTGTGAGACAAATTTTCCCCAGAAAATTTTTTTAATTAAGGGCTTCAGATTATAGCATTGGGTGCCCTTTTTCTATCGGTAAAAACAACAAAATACTGTCAGAGTAATTAAAAGGTACACACAATTTAACATCAAACAGACCATGGTTGAAAGCTGCAGAATGATAAAGAAAGAGGGAAGATAGCCGGAAAATTGGAAAATTGACATAAAAAGAAATTGTTCATTCATTGTTGTTTTATCACTTACAAAAAAAAAATAAAACCCAAAATGCTAGGTCAAGGGGTGGTCTTAGCCCTGGCTGCATGTAGAATAGAGTCAGTTAGACTTGCAGCCAAGACGCAGGACTCCTCTAGTGACAAGTTGTCCCTAGGATCAACTACTACCGCGTCGAGAAGGCCTGCGACCTCCCTCAGCTTCGCTATGGTATCATTCATAGTCAAACCGCAGCCAGCGATGGTCATATCCGCGGCTTTCTTCTCCTCGCGAAGACGACCCGTCCTCACCCTAGCATTGTCACCATCCGTCTTCATGCGCTTAATGCGCTGGAAGAGATCGTCAAGGTCAAGCCGTAGCTGAGTGTGCTTGTCCGTAAGGAGCTTGTGCTCCTCCTGGAGGGCCCTCAGGTCGGCCTTCACTTTGGCAGTGTCTTCCACGACTCCCATTCCCTGTGCAAATCAACAGGTCAAGAATGTACTGAACATGGATTAACAATACAGGGGTAAACCACTACTACAGAAATGTTTTTCACTATCGGTTCAAAATCCACTATACTATCGGTTCTCTTACCGATAGTGATCGGCACGATAGTAGAAATATAGCACCCTACTATATCGGTTAAAAATCGTTAGTAAAACATCTACAATCCCAACGTTCACTACTCGCCATCGACTACTTCTTCTATCGGCTCGGATCTAAACCGATAGTATTGTTTACATTTTTTCTATCGGCTCGGATATAAATCGATAGTATTTTGTAGGTATTTTCTATCGGCTAGAATATAAACCGATAGTAATATGCAGACACGTTTAGTACTGGAAACTTTATACTATCGGTTGTTTCATATGAACCGATAGTAATGTAATACTTATTCTATCGGCTGAGATCTAAACCGATAGTAATGTGTGGACACGTTTAGTACTGGAAAGTTTATACTATCGGTTGTGGTATATAAACCGATAGTAATTTAATTTTTATTCTATCGGCTGAGATATAAACCGATAGTAATGTGTGGACACGTTTAATACTAGAAAGTTTATACTATCGATTGTTTTATATAAACCGATAGTAGTGTAATATTTATTCTATCGATTTAAGTATATAACCGATAGTACTGTTTAATTTTTCCTATCGGTTATGTAGTGTACACAGTTAGTATTGGTATCTTGCACCTATTCATACAGCAATACAGAGATACATTGGATCATTCACAAATACACCAATATTTACAAATATACACCAATATTCACATATTGAATTTGTTCACAGATACAGTAATACAGTAATATACACATGTATTGGGCAAATTGAATTTATTCACATATTGATAGAGTTTATTCACAAATACAGCAATGAATCTATTCACATACTGAGTTTATTTACAAATATATACAGCAATGAATCTATTCACATACTGAGTTTATTCACAAATATATACAGCAATCAACACATTCAATATATATTACACAGGTCAGTTACAGTCGATCGTTGATAGCCACTTCTTCCATGACATATTGCGCCCAAAATGCTCGCAGCTCCTTCAATTGAGGCAACTCGTATTGCTCTTTGAACATGGCGCTCTGCATATATGCGTGTATGAAGTTAGGATCGTACGTCACATCCAATTAAAGTTCGACTTTGAGTCAGGAAAAATGGTTACCTTAGGGAATTGGGCAAAGTTTCTCCTGATCAGGTCATACATGAATCGCATGACATAGAAGCCACATTCCCACGATTGTGGCTGCTGATGGCACTGGGAAAATTGCATATGCAAAGACATAAACCCACATTAACTCCAAAGAACTAATTAAGCTTAAATGAAAAGATTCATCATGAGTACTTCCATCCGTATTAATTACCTCATATTCTTTCCAAGAAATTGTTGTGCCCTTCGACGCGTCATGCCTCTCTCCAGCACTGACATAATTTTTGAAAGCCCTGTATTTAATTTAGCATTGCCGGTTAATATGTTATCATTAATTAGCTAGTCAGAGAAAAATTTAAAACAACTGTGTTACTTACGCGTCTATGTGCCACGTGAGGGTGAAAACATGCGCCACCCTGTCGCTCATCGAATCGAGGTAATAGACCTCATTCATCCATGGGCAAATGATGGCGAGGATCTAGTGGCCCCTACATTGCATATACAAGCGAACCATTTCATACATATGTTAGGCGTAACATACAAGAATGAGTTAAATTAGTAGGAAATGCACTAACCTTTGGTGGTACGGCGCAAGGATGAACTCTCGGTCCTGCTGCGCCAGTAGTGCCCTACATATGTACTCCTCCGCATGTGCTTGGTCGTGCTCTAGCATCGTGAGGCTTATTTTCTCTGGGTCGAGGAAACCCACCCTGTCGCATGCCCTCATCGACGCCAGCCTATACATGCACCTGGATGCAAAGTAGACATTAGTAAGTAGTGCATACAAAGTGATTAGATTTATGAAACGAACTGTGATGACTTCACATAACAGCAAACTCACAGGACTCCAGTCCGTATGATGGACATATCAAGCTCCCGCCAGTTGAGGAGGTCGAACAAATCCTCGTGGGCCACCGATATGCTCCCGGGCTCACGGTGAAAATGGCCTGGCCTGAAGTGAACCAAGAAGTTGATGTGGCGCCTAGACCGGGTCAGGTACCACTCGTGGAGACTTCTGGTTATTTGATCCATGTTGCGCAGGATGTACTCCGATACGAGTGGGGACCCGTTCTTGAACGTACTTGGCTGGCTTTGTTTGGCCTTGCCTTTGGCCTTGCCCTTGCCTTTGGCCGGGGAGCGAGTGTACACCTTCGAAGGTTGGGGTGTGGTGCCGCCGGCCTCATTTGATGGAGAAGGGTTTGAGGCCGTCGGAGGAGGCATGGGGCCCGAAGGAGTTCGCTCATGCGTTGTGGCGGGGGTGGTGTCCTCAGGAAGTGTGCTGGTATGCATCGTCCACTTCAAGTACAAACGCAGAAGTTAGATGTTGCAAATTGAGTATATTAGCTGAGTTGTAAGCCAGAATGGCTAGGGTTTACCTCCTGTAGTCTAACACCCTTCTTGGGCCACTGTATGTACGAGCCCAATGCCTCGCCGATTGTCCGCATCTCGTCCGTTGGGATGGGCAACGGAAATGAGCTGTAGCCCGGGAGGGCCATGTCCACCTGAACCTTTGCGTATCCTGGCTCCAGAGGTACGCAATGGATCCGGACATCCTCCCAAGACTGGTATACGACCCCGTTTGCAACCGCAACAGGATTGTCGCCTATGTTGATCAATAGGCTACAGCTCTCCGGCTTCTGCAATTTGCAACAATTATAACAGGTTAGTGAAACAATTCTAACATAACGGGAGTGGCATCAACCGAACTTCATATAGAGGTCAAGAGTTGCAATACCTCGATCAGGTCCACCGGATCCACGTGAACCTTCGAGCCGCAACTACTCGGCCTGGCAGCGTCGAGCTCGGCAGCTGGATCTAAACCCTTGGACTGCACAACTCGGCTGAGGCGTTCATACTTCTCGTTCATTTGAGCGAACATGTCAGCGAATTGTGCAGTCACATCTGCCCGTATCTTCAGAGATAGCTCCTCTTCCCTTTCCTTCCAGCTGCCAGGCTTCTTCGCCTTTTGCCCGGGCTCCGAGAAGCCTTCCTTCCAAGGCACCACAGCCCCCACGGTTCGCGTCCGCCCTGGATGCTCCTTGTTCCCTAGGGCCCGGGTAAGGATGTCGTTCTCCCTGTGGGGAGTGAACAATCCCTCGGTCGCCTCCTTCGAGCAAGAGATCTGTTACATTGAAAGCTGTCTATTGTGAGGAACAAATATATACAAAGTTGTGCGCACTCTACGATTCCAACCAGGAAGTTAGCCAACTTACGAGTCGCTGCACGACCTCGACGTCCCTAGGGTTTGGGAACGCCACAGTCCCCGTGGCCGACACGGTCCCTCTGGCCAGCCACCAGCGCTTGCATCGCGCATCGCGGATCTCGGAGAGTGGTAGGTCAGGGGAGTCGACGAACTTCGACGTCTCGTCTTCATCCTTCTTCCACTGCTCCTCCTTCCCCGCATAGCCGCAAGAGCCGAGCCGGTGTGGGTGGTCGTTCCTCCTCTGGATTGCCCTGTTCTTCTCGCTGAGGGCCTTCGTACCAGAAACAAGAAAATTAGTGCACCGCTACTTACTGCATACAATGGTGTAACCAAGCAAAGGAACCATACATACCTTGAACTCAGGAGTCCCCTTCTGTTGGGCGAATTGCTCCCATACCTCCTCCGTTATGAAGGGGTACTTCTCGCATGGAGATTTGCCTTCAGCGAGGAAGGTACTGACGAGGACGCTCTTGAAGGTTTTCCACGTGTTGTTCATGTCCTTCAAGCAAGTTATCTTCGGACCATCGTCAGGGATGTTCCACTTGGCCTGTTTCAAATCAAGCAAAGGAACCATATAAGCAGGACTTACCTAATCTCTGGGATCAGCCAAGGGGATGTGATTACTCAAGAGTTCAATGATTTTGATTAATTTTACCTTCACTTCCGCCCACAGCCTATCCCTCTCGTCGGCCTTGACGTCCTTCCAGCTCTGGACGGTGATCTTCACCCTTTCCTTCGCCAACAGGGCAACATAGGCAGCATAGTGCCCGGCGTTCTTCCCGATCGGTCTCCCGAACTGGTTGAACTCGCATGAAAGATCCGCGCGCTTGGCCAAACGACCCAACATCGTCGCGCCTCGCGCCTTCCTCTTGCACTGGGACGAGGCAGCGCCATCTACGTTCGCCCTCGTCGAATCACTACTATGAGCTGAGGAAGAGGCCGACATGGCTTTACCTAAAATTCCATGAACAGACCATCAATTGATATGAAGAAAGGTACATGACAAAGTTCATAACTAAAATTGTTGTGCCCTACGCTAGTCTCTCTGCATGAACATAAGGTTTGTTAAAATTTAAATGAACCAAAATTTCAGATGAGTATTAGAAAATGGGAAGTGATTCACAGAAAATTCAGATTAGCAGTGGGAACAGCAGTACAGAAGTGTACAGTACACAACAGTCTATATTTCCTATCGGTTTTCCAACTAAAACCGATAGTAAACAACAGCAGTACAGAAGTTTCCTATCGGTTTTCCAAGTAAAACCGATAGTAGATCAGTGTGTATTCAGAAAATTTAAAACATCAGCAGTACAAACAATGCTAATCTCTCTGCAGGAACATACAGTCTGTTATAATTTAAATGAACCAAAATTTCAGATGAACAATACAAAATGGGAAGTAATCAACAGAAAATTCAAATTAGCAGTGGAAAATATGATATACTCTATTTCCTATCGGTTTTCCAAGTAAAACCGATAGTAATGGGACATAATTAACAGAATTGATGAAAAAAGAGTATGGGACATCATAATTAACAGCAAGGTCAGTTTAACAGCAAAGTTTGTATTCAGTTAAAATCTTAATGAGCAAAATTTCAGATGAAAATTACAAAATGGGACATAATTAACAGCAAGGTCAGTTTAAGGTATTTACTATCGGTTCTAAATAAGAAACCGATAGTGGACTACACTGTATGACAATTTGCTTGTGATTTTCATCAATTCTGTCATTTTGATAGATATCAAGTTTGTAGTTCATGAATTTTACTCTAGTTTTATGTCTGTTATGCATTGAACAAAATATGTACCACTGCATACAAAATTAAGCAACAGACGCGAGCGATTTGGTGAGGAACACTTACAGTCGATCGTGGAGTGGCCGGAGGCGGTGGCGCAACGCAGTGCCGGAGGCGGTGGAGAGCAGCTTGTGATCGGCAATGGTGGCGCAGAGGAGCGAAGAAGCGAACGTCGGCGAATCTAGGGTTTTCCGCGCGAGTATTTGGAAATTGGAATGTGATAAGTTGCACTGGAGGGAAAATCGTGCAAGGTTATAACCTAATATATGAATATTTACTATCGGTTCATAAGCACCAAACCGATAGTAGAAAATGTAAGTTAGGGTTTGCATTGTTGGCATTTTTCACTATCGGTTTTATTATACCAAACCGATAGTAAACTAATACTGGGGCTCACAACATAGTGTAAATCACTATCGGTTGTGGACAATAACCGATAGTATAGTTTAATTTCATATCGGTTTGGCACTTGAAACCGATAGTAAAATACAATGTTAACAAGATTTTCCTTAGAACAATTACAGATCACTAGATAGTATAGTTTAGTTGCATTGTATTTTACTATCGGTTTTAAGACAATTAACCGATAGTATATGTTAATTTCATATCGGTTTGGACGTTAAACCGATAGTAGAATACTGTTAAATTGATCTAAAGGGATTTCCTGAGAACAATTACAGATGCATCTCAGTACATCAATTTGCACTTGTAAAGACACCTGGAACCCCATGCAAATGACTTCAAATAATTTTGAAATAAATTAACAGTAAAGACCAATCATGGAATGAAAATTTGCAGTTTTCATATTGATTTGTGAAAAGAATCAATTATTGCTCAAATCAAGGATATACTCCAATTGAAATGAAAATTTGCATAAATGATTCTCAATGCATCACGTATGTTTTCCCAAAGAATTTTTGATAAATGATTTGAAGAATTCTTCGATTAAAGATCCAAGTAATATACTCACTTACATATTGCAAATTAGTCAAGAATGGTTGTCCACCCATAATCCTTCTTCGTGGTCGTCTCGCAGGTAACTTGTTTCGTCAATATCTTCAGTAGGGACAGATTGGATAATTCCATCTAAAAATGGAGGTAGTTCGTCGAACTGATCATACTCTTCCTCATCCACAACGTCTTCGACCCCAACAATACGTCTCTTACTGTGAAGGACAACGTGCAGCTTTGGGTTGGCCGGGTCAACGATGTAGAACACCTGTGTGGCTTGCTCAGCAAGTATAAATGGATCATCTTTGTGTGCGACTCTACTGAGATCGACGAGAGTAAACCCATAATTGTCGACTTTAACACCTCGAGGGATCTCGACCCATTGGCATCGAAACAGAGGAATCTTAAGTAATACATAATCGAGCTCCCATATCTCCTCAATAACACCGTAATATGAGTCGAGTGCCCTTACTGCCCTGGCATCCTCCGAAATAGCAAGTAGTGTCACTCCACTACATTGCATAGTACTCTTCTCGTCCTGAGTTCTTGTGTAAAATGAATAGCCGTTGATGTCATACCCCTGCCAAGTCCCTACAGTAAATCTAGGCCCTCTGGCTAACCATGTAACATCTTCATCTACGTCGCCCTGAGAAGCTTGCAGGACTCTATTTTCGATCCACCCAGCAAACTTCCTATTATGTTCTCTGGTGACCCAAATCTCTGGCTTCGAGGGATTCTGTCTCCGCAACATTTCCTTGTGCTCGTGTATGTATGGCTCCACCCCCGTCTTGTGCTGTAAGACCCAAAAATGGGCTTTTGCATACAGATCACTAGAGGGGACGACTGCTTTAAATCCAATCGTTCCAATGCCCTGAAGCCTGCCCTCATGCCGGGACGTAGGAACGCCAATTGGGTCAACCCCGGCCATATAGTTGGTGCAAAATTCGATCACCTCCTCGGCGGCATAACCTTCAATGATACTGCCCTCAGGCCGATGTCGATTCCTTACATATCCCTTCAAGATACCCATAAATCTCTCAAATGGATACATGTAGCGCAGGAACACGGGTCCACAAAACTCAATTTCTCTGACAAGGTGAACAATTAGATGGACCATAACATCAAAAAAGGATGGAGGGAAATACATCTCCAGCTGACAAAGAGTGGTAGTCACATCGCGTTGCAAATCGTCCAGTGCATCCATATCAATTATCTGCAAGGACACAATTGAAGCAAATATTCAGATCCAAAAAATCTGACAAGTTCCACGATGGAGCTAATTAACTTGCTAAGAGTACACGCTTACGACGTACCTTGCCAGATATTGTGTTGAAGAAATAACATAGCTTTGTAATTGTCTCTCTGACTTTGACTGGGAGAATGTCTCTGATAGCAATGGGAAGCATTTGTGACATCAGTACATGACAATCATGGGACTTCATACCAACCAGTTTCAAGTCTTTCATGGACACAAGTTTTTTCAAGTTCGCAGAATACCCGCATGGAACTTTGACACCATGTAGGCACTGACAGAGTTCTGTTTTTTCTCTTTTTGACAAAGTATAGCAGGCCGGGGGGAGGTATGTCCGCTTTCCCTTCTCCAACGGTGCAAGCTCAGTCCTTATGCCCATGTCGAGCATGTCACGGCGAACGTTGATGCCATCTTTCGTCTTTCCTGGAATGTTCAACAACAAACCAGTCAAACTGTCACAAACATTTTTCTCTACGTGCATGACATCAATGCAATGTCGAACTTGTAAGTGCTCCCAATATGGCAGATCCCAAAGAATCGATCTCTTCTTCCAAACATTTTTTTCTTGAGGTTTAGAACATTTACCGAACTCAACTTTGATGTGCTTCACGCGCAAGTAAAGCTCCTTACCAGTCACAAACACTGGGGCTGATCCTTTCTCAAGCTTCCCATTGAATGACTTCCTCTTCTTACGGTAGGGGTGATGCATCGGAAGGAATCTGCGGTGACCCATGTACACTGTTTTTCTGCAGTTCGATAACCACATGCTTTCAGTTTCATCCAGGCAAATAGGACAAGCCTTGCCTCCTTTCGTACTATACCCTGACAGATTTCCATAGGCCGGGAAATCATTTATGGTGCAAAATATCATGGCCCGCAACATGAAATTCTCTCGCTTATGTGCATCCCACACCCGCACCCCTTCGCTCCACAATTTATGTAAGTCCTCGACTAACGGTGAGAGAAACACGTCAATATCATTCCCGGGTTGTCTGGGTCCTGAAATTAGTAACGACATCATGATGTACTTGCGCTTCATACATAACCAAGGAGGAAGATTGTAGATGCATAAAAGAACCGGCCAAGTGCTATGTCGACTGCTCATATTTCCGTGTGGATTCATACCATCCGTACTCAGCCCAAACCTTATATTCCTCACTTCGCCGCCAAACTCACCGAATGTTCTGTTAATGTTTCTCCATTGAATGGAATCAGCTGGATGTCTTAGTTTTCCGTCTTGTTTCCGACCTTCAACATGCCAACGCAAGTACTTCGCATCTTTCGGATTTGCAAACAGCCGTTTCAATCTGGGAATCACAGGCAAATACCACACAGTTTTGGCCGGAGGCCCTTTCTTTACCTCATCACATCCATTGTGATAAATTCTGTCCCCATGCTTATACCGCGATGCACCGCATCTTGGACAAACATGCAAATCCTCGTACTCGTTATGGTACAGAACACAATCATTTGGGCATGCATGTATTCTTTCTATTTCCATTCCCAACGGACACAATAGTTTTTTGGCCTGGTAAACCGATCTTGGCAACTCATTTCCCTCTGGAAGCATGTCCGCTAACAGATCCAATAGCGCCGTGAAACTCTTATCGCTCCAGCCGTTGCTTGCCTTCAAGTTATATAATCTCAACACAGAAGACAACTTTGTAAATTTTGCACATCCGGGGAACAAAGGCTTCTCAGACTCAACAATTAATTTCTCAAATTTGGCTAAATCGTTTTCGTTGTAGTCTTCTTCTACATCACGTAACATTTCATCTAAATTGTCGTCATCTACATGGACTTCCGAATGAACATTACCAATGTTCTGATCATGATCATCATTACTGCAATCCACTTCCGGGTGCTGCTGAGTGGTAGTGGTGCTCGTTTCCTCAAGATCTTCACCATGCCATATCCAACGGGTATAGTGTGCGTTAAAACCACGACGAATCAAATGACTCCTAATCTGATCAGAGTTGCCGAATCTTTTTAAGTTCATACAATCTATACAAGGACAATGCATATCTTTCTCTCCCTTCTTCGCCTTTTCTTGCTCAGCAAATTTAATAAACCCATTCACACCCTCCAAATACTCAACAGTAGTACGTTTTATTCCATACATCCAATATTCTCGGTCCATCTACAATTATTTCACAGAATTGACAAATTCAAATAAATAATTAATGAATCAGGGCTTGCATATATGCATGAAACATAATTAGCTAGCTAGGCCATATGTGTGTATATGAGCTGCTTAATTACATTAAATGGATTTGTATATATATATGAAACCCTAATTAACTTAATTGATGCATGCATTAATTGGAAGAGCCAGCTAGCTAGCTGCTTAAATTCAGCAAGCCATAGCTAGCTAGCCAACCTAGCCTTCTAGCTAGTTTGGAGCTACATGTATGAAGTTTAATGAATTGCAAGTAGAGAGAGAGAGAGGGAGAGTGTCAAAGAGTGATAGAGAGAGAGAGAGGTGGTGAGAAGATGACATTACCGAGGGGGATGGAAATATGGTCAACCTCTCAGCTAGCTTCTCCAGATCACTCTAGCTTGGAGCCGTGCGCGGCTGAAATGATTCCAACATGCAGAGCGCAGAGCAGGGGTCGACCTAATTAAGTTGTACAATTTTACTATCGGTTCACACACAAAAACCGATAGTAAAATAAGGTCCCCACTGTCATGTCATTTTACTATCGGTTTGTTTTATATAACCGATAGTAAACTTTAATATATTGTATCGGTTAGTACAGTAAGAACCGATAGTAAAAAGTCAGTAATTTCACTATCAGTTACGCGGGAAGAACCGATAGTACTGTTTAATATATTGTATCGGTTAGTACAGTAAGAACCGATAGTAAAAAGTCAGTAATTTCACTATCAGTTACGCGGGAAGAACCGATAGTACTGTTTAATATATTGTATCGGTTAGTACAGTAAGAACCGATAGTAAAAAGTCAGTAATTTCACTATCAGTTATAAATGGAAAACCGATAGTACTGTTTAATATATTATATCGGTTTGTACAGTAATGACCGATAGTAGAAAGTATTTTTATTTCACTAACGTTGGCCTGGTCTGTAACCGATAGTAAAATCACTCTTTTCCGCCGCTGTTGTCCTATTGTATCGGATTTTTCCCAGATTGCTCATAACCGTTAGAAAATAGGGGTTAGTGAAATGCACTTCTGTAGTAGTGAACCCAGGAGATTTAGAGTTCTTACCGGGGAAGGCGTGGCTGACGATCCCATGGAGGTTGCCATTGTGAAAGAGAAGATGAGGAGTCGAACCGTTCGAGAATTAGAAAAACAACAAAATACCGCGACGCATGGCAAGGTACTTATAGAGTTTCCAAGGCGACGCATGGCGACACGGTTGAGAATTCAAAGCGCCAGAGTATTCTTCTATCGGTAAAAACAGGAAAAAACCGTCAGACAACAAATACTGTGAGACTAACGAATTTATTCTGACGGTAAAATAGAATAATACCGATAGAAAAAGTAAACTTTTCGAAAACTTTTGATGTGCCTGAGAGAAGTGCCTGAGACACATGAAAGTAGCGGATGTCCTTTTCTATCGGTAGAAATAACAAAATACCGTCAGAAAAAAATTGATTTTTGGAGAGATCAATTTGAAGAAGCAAGAGGCTGCGATGAGATTTTTGCAATTGCTATTGGAAGGGAAGAATTAAGTATTTACAGGATAAAGGTACTGTACATGTTAGAACTCATGATGTGGAGTAAATTTGAGATATATTAATGCTGTGAACTAGCTTATCATTAAGTTCTAAAGAAAAATGTACTGCCTGATGTATTAATTAATGATAAGTTCCTCACCTTGCTGCAGAACTTGTAGGCTGTTTGCTTGGCATTTATCCCTGAAATAGAAATTAATCATCAATGGTTCTCAACCCATAATCCTTCTTCGTGGTCATCTCGCAGATACGTTGTTTCATCGATATCTTCAGTACGGATAGATTGAATGTCCTCTAAAAATGGAGGTATTTCATCGAATTGGTTATACTCCTCTTCGTCGACAACATCTTCGACCCCAACAATACGTCTCTTGCTGTGGAGGACAACATGCAAGTTTGGATTGGCCGGGTCAACGATGTAGAATACCTGTGTGGCTTGCTTTGCAAGTATGAATGGATCGTCTTGGTGTCCAACTCTACCAAGATCGACGAGAGTAAACCCGTAACTGTCAACTTGAACACCTTGAGGGATTTCGACCCATTGGCATCGAAACAAGGGAATCTTAAGTAATCCGTAATCGAGCTACCATATTTCGTCAATAGCACCATAATATGAGTTCAGCGCCCTTACTGACCTGGCATCCTCGGAAATAGCAAACAGTGTCACTCCGCAACATTGCGTGCTACTCTTGGCGTCTTGAGCTCTTGTGTAAAATGAATACCCATTGATGTCGTACCCCTGCCAAGTCCCTACAGTGCATCTTGGGCCTCTAGCCAACCATGTCACAGTTTCACTTACGGAGCCCTCGGCAGCTCGCGTGACTCTTTCTTGGATCCACTCAGCAAATTTCCTGTTATGTTCTCTGCTGACCCAAACGTCTGACTTCGAAGGATTCTGTGACCGTAACATTACCTTGTGCTCGTGTATGTATGGCTCGACGTCCGTCATGTGTTGTAAGACCCAAAAATATGATTTTGTGTACACATCACGAGCGGGGATGATAGATTTGAATCCAATCGTTCCGATGCCCTGAAGCCTACCCTCGTGTCGGGACCTAGGAACGCCAATTGGGTCAACCCCGGCCATATAATCTGTGCAAAATTCAATCACCTCCTCGGCGGCATAACCTTCCATGATACTCCCCTCAGGTCGACGACGAGTCCTTACGTATCCCTTCAATACACCCATAAATCTCTCAAATGGATACATGTAGCGCAGGCACACGGGTCCACAATACTTAATTTCTCTGATAAGGTGAACAATTAGATGGACCATAACATCAAAAAAGGATGGAGGGAAATACATCTCGAGCTGACAAAGAGTTGTAACCACGTCGCGTTGCAAAGCGTCCAGTCCATCCGGATCAATTACCTACGAGGACACAGTTGCGCCAAATATTCATATCAGAAAAATCTTCTAATTAAGCTCCACAGATGGAGGTAATGAACTTATAGTACGAGTGCACGTACTTACCTTGCAAGATATTGCGTTGAAGAAATAACATAGGTTTGTGATTGTCTCTCTGACTTTAACTAGGAGAATGCCTCTGATAGCAATGGGAAGCATTTGTGACATTAGGACATGACAGTCCTGGGACTTCGTGCCAACCAGTCTTAGGTCCTTCATGGACACAAGTTTTTTCAAGTTCGCGGAGTACCCACATGGAACTTTAACACCGTGCAGGCACCGACAGAGTTCTGTTTTTTCGCTCTTGGACAACGTATAGCAGGCCGGAGGGAGGTATGTACGCTTTCCATTCTCTAAAGGTGCAAGCTCAGTCCTTATCCCCATTTCCACCATGTCACGACGAGCTTTCACACCATCCTTTGTCTTTCCCGGAATGTTCAACAACAAACCAATCAAACTGTCACAGACATTTTTCTCTACATGCATGACGTCAATGCAATGTCGAACTTGTAAGTGCTCCCAGTACGGTAGATCCCAGAGAATCGATCTCTTCTTCCAAACATTTTTTTCTCGAGGTTTAGAATGCTTACCGAGCTCAACTTTGATGTTGTTCACGCGCGAGTAAATCTCCTTACCGGTCAGAAACACTGGAGCTGATCCCTTCTCAGGCTTCCCGTTAAATGATTTCCTCTTCTTACAGTACGTGTGATGCACCGGAAGAAACCTGCGGTGACCCATGTACACTGTTTTTCGGCAATTTCGCAGCCACATGCTCTCAGTTTCATCTAGGCAAATAGGGCAAGCCTTGGCTCCTTTCGTACTATACCCCGAAAAATTGCCGTAGGCCGGAAAATCATTTATGGTGCAAAATATCAGGGCCCGCAAGATAAAATTCTCTTTCTTGTATGCATCCCACACCTGCACACCCTCGCTCCACTATGGTGCAAAATATCAGTCCTCGATTAAAGGCACTAGAAACACGTCAATATTATTTCCGGGTTGTCTGGGTCCTGAGATTAGTAATGCCATCATGATGTACTTGCGCTTCATGCATAACCAAGGAGGAAGATTGTAGATGCATAAAAGAACCGGCCAAGTGCTGTGCCAGCTGCTCATATTACCATGTGGGTTCATACCATCTGTACTCAGCCTGAACCTTACATTCCTAAGTTCGCCGCCGAACTCAGCAAATGTTCTGTTGATGTTTCTCCATTGAATAGAATCAGCTGGGTGTCTCAGTTTTCCGTCTTGTTTCCGGGCTTCAGCATGCCAACGCAAGTGCTTCGCGACTTTCGGATTTGCAAACAGCCGCTTCAATCTAGGTATCACAGGCAAGTACCACACAGTTTTTGCCAGGGGTCCTTTCTTTACCTCGTGACGTTCACTGTCAATCCGGTCCATACGCGTATACCTCGATGCGCCGCATCTTGGACAAACATGCAAACTGGAGTACTCGTTACGGTACAACACACAATCATTTGGGCATGCGTGTATTCTTTCGATTTCCATTCCCAACAGACACAACAGTTTTTTGGCTTGGTAAGTAGATCTTGGCAACTCATTTCCCTTTGGAAGCACGTCCGCTAGAAGATCTAATAGTTCCGTGAAACTCTTATCACTCCAACCGTTTCCTGCCTTCAAGTTATATAATCTCAGCACAGAAGACAGTTTTGTAAATGTTGCACATCCGGGGAACAGAGGCTTCTCAGAGTCAGCAATCAGTTTCTCAAATTCACAGAAGTCATTTTCGTTGTAATCTTCCTCTACATCACGTAACATCTCATCTAGATTGTCATCATCATCATCTATGTGCACATCGGAATGAACATTACCAAAATTTGGATGATCATCGATATTATTGCAATCCACATCTGAGTCGTGCTGATTGGTAGTAGTGGGGCTTGTTTTCTCAAGATCTTCGCCATGCCATATCCAACGGGTGTATCGCGCGTTAAAACTACGACGAATCAAATAACTCTTAATTTGATCAGAGTTGCTAAACCTCTTCAAGTTCATACAATCTGTACAAGGACAGAGCATATTTCTCTCTCCCTTCCTCTCCTTTTGTTGCTCAGCAAATTTAATAAACTCATTCACACCATCCAAATATTCAAGAGTAGTATGTTTTATTCCATACATCCAATATTTCCTGTCCATCTACAATTAACAAAATTTAACGAGTAAGCCATGCGTGAAACCTGCCCGATTAAGTTATGTATATGTACATGTATAGCCTCTTACAACAGATACATGTGTTGAACCCTAGCCTGACGAAATTAACACTAATTAACCTAGCTAACTACACAATACAAGCTAGTTAGCTTCTAAAACATGACGCATTTCCAGCTACCAAGCTCCCAAGCTTAGAGCTACAAACTTGGAACTACACAATACAGCTAGCTTGCAAGTAGAGAGGAAGGGAGATCTAGAGGGAGAGAGAGATAAGTGTCGACAATTAAGCGTACCTTAAAGAGAGGGGCGCAATCAACTTCCCTCCAGCCTGCGCTGATCACCCTAGCAGTGTAGCTGCGGGCGTGGAACTTTCGTCACAAACAGAGGGACACAGAGTGCAACAGAAAAAATTAAAGAGCAGCTCAGCAATGGTCGAGTGGGGTTTTCCTTATAATGGACATTTTTCTAACAGTAAATACATGAAATAACCGTTAGACTAACTTAGGTAATTTGCCGCTCACATAGTCTATCGGTAAAAACACACACATACCGTTAGAGAATGTACATTACCGAGCAAGTACAGGACTTCTTCTTTCAGTAAATATGTGTATTGACCGTTAGATCATGCATGACACAGCACGTACATGAGTTTTTCTATCGGTAGATATGTGTACGAACCGTTAGACGATGCATGACACACGAGCAAGAGTTTTTCTATCGGTAAATATGTGTATTTACCGTTAGAATATGCATGACTGAGCAAAAATATGTGTTTTCCTATCGGTAAATATGTGTACTTACCGTTAGAGGAGGTACTGGTACCAAACTGGGACAAACATACACATGCCATTTCTCTATCAATGTAACATCAAACATTTCTTACATCAAACAGATCTTACATCAAACAGATCTTAACTAGAAGATAAAGCAATATTTCAAGAAATGCTAATTTGTGGATTAACTAGGAGACACAAAAATACTTTTCTTAGGTACTTGGGACTTCATCTTGCCAAAGAAATTACACATGCCAGTTCACAAATTCAGGTACAAACATACACATGCCAGTTCACCAATACAAATTCAGGTACAAACATACACATGCCAGTTCACAAATTCAAGTGCATGTCTGAAACAGCAGTACAAATACACACCTACCTACCAATACAATTAAATACACAAATACTCCCTGCACATTCAAGTTCATGTCCCAATTAGCAATACATGATACACAAATATACAACAATATACAAATACAACAATTCACACATTCGATGTATATTAGAAAAGCCACGTCTGAAATTAACAACAGATCACGACGAGGACCCAGTGGCCCATACATTTTACATAAAAGAGAACCTTTGCAGGTTGCCACAATGCAACTACCAACTACAAGTTAGACATGATACATCACAAATCCATTCATCCAAAACAACAAATGTCTGAACCACATTGGACTTAACCATAGGAGTTCAGTTCGAAGACGCCCGAGGAGCTGGAACTGCCGTCGACATACATTTGTACGTATTGGTGATTTCCTCGAACTCAAACTCGATCAACTCAACTCAACTCAACTCAACTCCATTAACAAAAAGAACCTACCTTCCAAGATGTTGTTATGTGTAGTGATGGTGTAGAATGGCTGTGCAAATAACAACAATTCTTCTTCTCCAAGCAAGTAAGCATTTGGCCACAAGCTGGTGCATGCAAAAAAAATGTAAGATGCTTTCTATAGGTCCTGATTTGAGAAACACGCCGGGCTTAAGGATCTTCTCGACCGAGCCAACCAAGATCTTGCCCTTCACGTCCTTCCAGCTCTCGACGGTGATCTTCACCGTTTCTTTCACCAACAAGCCAACGTAGGCAGCGTACTGCGATGAAGAACCGTGAAATACGTTGCCCCTCATGAGCATCATCCAAGGACCTGAACAGATCATAATCATATTGGAAAGAAGACACATCTGACGAGGATTGACACCCGGGTCACTTCTAATGGACTTTTGGTTCAAGACAGATTCGAGCCAGACACGTGTCTGGCAGTGCGAACTCAAACTATTTTGATAAGCATCATTATAAGATCGCAAGCCCTGCGCGATCAGGCCGCAAGCTTCGCGCGGTCAGAAGTTCGTATGCCTTACGCGAACAGAATGTTCGAAGTATTGCGCAGTCAGCCAATACCCCGCGGACAGAACATTTTCGACTAGAATATTTGGACTCTGTCTATCCGGCTGTCCATACAGCAGGATATTCCAAGTATCCCGAAGATTCCTCCACGTGGAAGATCAACCGTCGGGAGGTTAATACGTGCAGTTATCCATGATTAACACGTGTTAACCTGCGTGGAGGTTAAGAGCAGTTCCAAAAACCGCATCCAACCATTCAAGCAACCGTTTGCTGCAGTTTCCTTCACATGACACCCTTTCAACTAGTATAAAAAGGGTGCCATGAGGGAACATCAGATCAACCAATTGATCAAGAGATTTAACACTCCTCAAATAGCCAAGTCTACGGCTCACATTAGATAGTCTTTATAAGCCTTTTTTGGCTTCCTTCTGTATATTTATAGGAAAAACCCTCGCCTGTGAGGGCCCTTTTTCCTACCATCTTGTAAACTCTTTACCACACTTAGTGAAATCCTAACAGAACGTAGGGCTATTACTCCCACCATCGAGGGCCCGAACCTGTATAAACTTCTTTGTACTCCTGTTCTCCATTGTTCTACATACCTTCCCGGAGGGTCGCCCTGAAAGGTCTCACTATTTACAAATTCTGCATAAGTTCGGCTGAGGACTCCGAGTCCGAATCGTCGACAGCTGGCGCCCACCGTGGGGCCTTTCTCAAGGCGTCCTGATTTTTATCCGGAGGTTTGCTGAAACATGGCCGGAGTTTTGTATGATTCCGAGAACGATTTTGATCTCGATGATTATGCTGATATTCAGATGCCCTCCCCGAGCGATCCTGTCCCGATGGAGGAAGCAGAGGGAGAGGATCTCCCGGGGGTCGAATCCTCTCTCCAGGTCATGTCCATCGACCAGGGAGCAACTAGTGCAAGGTCAGAACCTGCCGAGGTTCTTAATGCGCTAGGTGACGAATCCGGTCCGTCATACGACCCCATTAAGGGGAAAGATGACGACGATCAGGAGATTAGCCCAGGGAGGTTCGACCCCGACAATCTCCATCGTCTCTTTGATTTCGAGTCTGACTCGGAACAAACCGAGATGTTTTCTCCATCTGCAACCTCTCTCCCTAGGCATTTTGCTGCCTTGACGGAGGAAACTCCCGTTCAGCAAGCTGCTAGGGAAGAGCAGGAACGCAAACAAAAGGAGGATCAAGATCTCGAGCAACAGAACAACGAACTACGCAGAACGGCCTTAGAGGCCCTTCAAGATGCGCAGACTCGTTACAATGCCGCTCCGAGTTCTTCTCGACGGTCACGTGGTCGTAAGCGTGACCAAACCCCTTCTCTACCACTGGAGCGCTACCCGGTGGACGAAGAAACAATAACGCCTGGTGCCCCTAGGAGAAGTACCCATGGTCAACTGCGATCTATCGCGGAGGTCATGCGTAACCTCCCTCCTACGGTTACAGAAGGGCAGAAATCGGCCTTTTTTAGAATCCTGGCCGAAAGGCTGGATGAGGTTGCATCTGAAGCAACCCCAACCGCCTCTTCTCGGTCGGTGACACGCTCCCATGAACGAGGGTATTCTCACTCTGGTTCTGGTCGACACAGTTACCCGCCGCCCGTACCGTCCCGACAGGACAAGTACCAGCGAACCCAGGATTCTCGCAGGAATCGGGTTCCTGTTCATTCTCGTCTGGGACCACGAGTAACTTCACCGTCGTGTGAGGTCGCTCGAGAGCCAGTCGAGAGTCACAGGGCAACTCGTAGTCCCTACGTTGGTTGCAAAGCTTTTTTGCCTAGCCTGCGAGCAGTCGTTTGGCCCGAGAAGTTTCGACCAGGGGCCATCGAAAGGTTCAACGGAACTCAGAACCCCTCCGAGTTCCTTCAGATCTATATCACTGCCATCCAAGCGGCAGGAGGTGATGACCGGGTCATGGCCAACTACCTGCCCACAGTCCTCGAAGGACCAGCTAGAACCTGGTTGTTTAATCAGCCCGAAGGTTCTATTTACAATTGGGTGATGCTGTGTGATGCTATCCTCAGTAACTTCCAAAACTGTTACCAAAAGCCGGGTAAAGAGGACGATCTCCATTGTTTACGACAAACTTCAACCGAAACTCTCCGGTAGTTTGTCAAGAGATTTATCGGGGTAAGAAATATCATCCCGAACATATCTGATGGCTCCGTTATCAGGGAATTCAAACATGCCGTTCGATACCGGAGATTCACCGAAGACCTCCTTATCAACCCTCCTCGATCAGTGGCCGATCTGTTCGACATGGCTGATCGGTACTCCGACGCAGCCGAAGCAGTCGAATGGAACCGAATGGTCGACAAGGGGGACTTGCCGCCTCAACCTTGTTGGATCAAGGATGCCGACTAGAGGGGGGGTGAATAGGAGGCTTTAAAAACTTTAAAACTTAAAGCGAATAAAAACAATTAAAATAAATGAGGAGAGAAGATAGAGAACGAACACAACAATTTTTACCGAGGTCTCGGAGACTCGCCCAGTCTCCACTAATCCTCGTTGAAGCACTCAAATCACTTGAGTCTCGCTTCAATATCCACAAAGGATATTATCACTAATGGTTGCTTCTTCTCCACTCCGGAAAGGCGAGCACCGATGCCTTGTACACACTTGCCGAGTCTCTCCGACAATCTCCGAACGGAGAGATCAACGGCCACGCCTCCGAACCGTCTAGGTGAGGGCGCTCACCAAGAGTAATAGGCAGCGAGGTCTTCTCTAGACCTCCAAACACGCACCAAGAAACTAAGTGTATGCAAAAGCAAAAGAACTGAAGCTCTCGGTGGATCGAAAAGCACTCGACTTGATCAAAAGATCAAGATTTTATATATAAAACTAATGCTCAAGAGTGAATATGAGAGGAGGCTGCTTGTTGTTAGAAACACATGCCCAAAGCCCCTATTTATAGCCTCAAGAAGCAAATGAACCGTTGGAGCTAGGGCTGAAAATCAGTAACTCAAACTGACAGTCAGTTCACCAAACTGACAATCAGTTACATGCACAACGGCCGACAAAATTTACGGATAAAAAATAGCTAGCCGTTTGCAGCCAAAACAGGAAAGCTGGAACCCACAACTGACAGTCAGTTACACAAACTGACAGTCAGTTTGTGTACTAGCTCGACCAGAATCAAATAGAAACACAGTAAAACACTCTCTGGTCGAAACCCAACTGACAGTCAGTATGGACAAACTGACAGTCAGTTTAGTACAAAAATTTTGAGCCCAAAATACACCCTCTCTGGACAATTGTCAGTTACACTAAACTGACATTCAAACTGACAGTCAGTTATGCAAACTGACAGTCAGCATGAACAAAAACAGCTATAACTTTAAATCCAGAAATCCAAAAGAGGTGTTTAATAGCTCGTTGGAAAGATAATTTCAAGGGCTACATTTTTGTCAACAGAAGAAAAAGCCAGATCTGCCTAGATCTTTCTAGAAAAAGCAAAAAATCTTCTGCTGTCAAAAACAGAACTGAAAACCCAGATATCTCAAATAAGACCAAAACCAAATCCAATCAAAAATGATGCGATGCAATGACCTAGAATTCTCGGTTTGTGCTGGAGATAAAAAGAGGACTTTCGCTACCCCTCTTTATAGTACGGTCAAAACTAGAAAAGAATTTTTCTAACCGATCATCTCCACACGCCAAGATCGGTAAAAATAAAAACTCGTAATACTTGAGGTCTTTTGCATCTTTAAGATTTGCGTCTTGTCTCTTGCTCTTCTGCGTCTTGTGCTTCACTTTGAGTTGGGTTCATCTTGATCATCTTGCATTTCTTCCCAAATGACCCTGTATCAATCAATCTCAAAAGGCACGATTAGTCCGGGAACACTTTGTTTTCATTAATCATCAAAATTAGGGTTAGGCATGAAGGCCTAGATGCAACAAACCTGGCCTTAAAAATACTAGGAACGAAGATTCGAGCAAAAAACCGGAGTCTTCATCGGGCGGAAAGTCAAAGAGGTCGAAGAGGAACCGCTCTGGACAGTACTGCGAGGTCGCAGTCGCAGAGAAGCCGCCTTCGACCAAAGGTAATAAACCTACATTTAAGAATAAAACTGCCTCTGGTGGTCGGGGTTCCGACCAGCCGGAAAAGTCAACTGACCCGCAGGAAGGCAAGAGGTGGTGTCCACTCCACAACTCTGCAGGTCACGACCTCAAGAACTGCCGAAGTTGGTTAAAGCAATTGGACGATTTTTACCAAGGAGTCGGGCCAATGCCAACCTTACCGCCTAAAGAACAGGCGTGCGGGCTTAGAGACAATGACGGAGACGAAGAAATGGCTTACCAGATACCTCAAAATCATGTTAATGTTATTTTTGTAGGTTCTTCTTCTTTCGTTTCCAAAAGGCAGTTTAAAGCCTTTTGCCGAGAGGTTAACCAAATGGAGACATCCCTTGGTGAACCTCAGTACCCACGTTGGTCGGATATGCCTTTGACGTTTGATCGCGCTGACTGTCCTGTGGGGCTAACTCGACCATTGAGGCTTCCTCTGGTCATTACCCCAATTATCAGTAACGCGAGAGTCGAAAGGGTCCTGATCGATGAAGGGAGCTCCCTTGACCTTCTATTGGTCAAGGCACTCGACGAGATGCAAATTCCTCGTTCAAAGATCAAACCCATAATTCATCCGTTTTATGGGATAATCCCATGCCCCTCTATGATGCCATTGGGACAAGTTGTCCTCCCGGTCACACTGGGGAACCAGACAACTTCCGAACAGAATTGATTACCTTTGATGTAATTGATTGTGATTCGGCTTATAATGCAATCTTTGGCAGGCCAACTCTCGCTAAGTTCATGATGGCAACGCACTATGCTTATCAGTGCGGAAAATTGCCTGGCCCCAAGGGTGTCATCTCGGTCCGAGACAGTCGCAACGTGGCACTCACATGCGACCGGCTATCTTTGGAGATGGTCGATCAACTTCCCCTCCGAGACGCTCAGGTCGCCACTGTCACCACCGACGCGGTCAAAGCTGCTCCTCAACCAGATGAGAAACTCAAACAGGTTCCTTTGTACCCAGATGATCCATCCAAGACAATTCGGGTCGGATCAGCTCTGGATGACAAATAGGAACTCGAGCTCATTACTTTTCTCTGGGCTAACGCAGATGTGTTTGCGTGGAAGCCATCCGACATGCCCGGTGTCCCAAGGGAAGTAATCGAGCACAGGTTAGCAATTCGACCTGGACAGCGACCAATAAAGCAAAATCTCCGGTGTTTTGCTGTTGATCGGCAGGAAGCCATCCGAGAGGAGTTGGACAAACTCCTGAAGGCCGGGTTCATCCGAGAGGTTGATCACCCAGAATGGCTCGCCAACCCGGTCATGGTCCGCAAGTCAAATGGCAAGTGGCGCATGTGCGTCGACTACACTAGCCTTAACAGTGCCTGTCCGAAGGATGACTTTCCCCTTCCCCGCATCGACCAATTGGTTGACTCAACTGCGGGTTGCGAACTGATGAGCTTCCTGGATGCTTACTCAGGGTACCATCAAATTAGCATGGCAGAAGAAGATGAAGAGAAGACTGCCTTCATCACCCCGTTCGGCACCTACTGCTACGTCAGAATGCCTTTCGGTCTCAAGAACGCAGGTTCCACGTACCAACGCTTGATGCAGAAGACCTTTATTTCCCAGATAGGGCGTAATCTCGAAGCATATGTAGACGACTTGGTTGTAAAAAGTACCAAAAGGTTGTCCCATTTGGATGATCTTGCGGAAACCTTCTGTAATATGAATCGCTTTGGAATAAAATTAAACCCAGAGAAATGTTCTTTCGGGGTTTCTTCAGGAAAGCTTCTTGGTTTCCTTGTTTGTTCCAGGGACATTGAGGTTAATCCTGAGAAAATTAGAGCCATCGAACAGATGAGATCACCCTCGACCATGAAAGATGTTCAACGCCTGGCTGGTCGCATGGCGGCCTTAAGTCGCTTTATATCGCGACTAGGCGAAAGGGGATTACCTTTCTTTAAAGCCTTGCGGAAGCATCATAATTTTACATGGTCCGATGAGGCTGAAAAAGCGTTTCAGGAAGTAAAAACATATCTGTCTAGTCCGCCAGTGTTGGTGTCTCCCGAGAAGGAAGAACCATTACTTCTATATTTGGCGGCCACCCCACACGCGGTCAGCGCTGTTCTGATCTCGGAGAGGGAAGGAGTGAACAGACCCGTCTACTATGTAAGCGAGGCACTTCATGGTCCTAAGGAGCGTTACCCTGAGGTCCAGAAGATACTTTACGCGCTACTGATGGCTTCCCGTAAGCTACGGCATTACTTCCAAGCACATAAGATCACAGTACCCTCCTCTTTTCCTTTGGGGGATATCGTCCGAAATCCAGAGAAATCTGGTCGAATCGCCAAATGGGCAGTCGAACTCGGGGCCTTTGATATCCATTTCGCACCTCGCACGGCGGTTAAGTCTCAGGTGTTGGTCGACTTTGTGGTCGAATGGACCAACCCAGAGCCACCTGTGCGAATGCCAGAAGAATTGGAATACCCCGATTTCTGGACAATGTACTTTGACGGCTCCCGCAGTTTTCAACACTCGGGGGCTGGAGTGGTCTTGGTTACGCCTCAGGGCGAACAGCTTAAGTATGTCATCCAACTACACTTTGTCGCGACTAACAACGCGGCCGAGTATGAAGGTCTTCTTGCAGGGCTCCGGGCAGCAAAATTCCTCGGAGTCCGTTGATTAGTGGTGAGGGGGACTCACAGCTGGTCGTAAACCAGGTAAACAAGGAGTACAGCACCTCCGATGAGACAATGGCTCATTACCTGGGGGAAGTGAGGAGATTGGAAAAACACTTCAGTCATTTCGAAGTCCAATACATCCCGCGAAAGGACAATATTCTCGCAGACCAATTATCCAAAATTGGATCCTCACGCTCATCCGCTCCGGCAGGAGTGTTCATTGAACACTTGGACCATCCTTCGATCATGACTTCGGTCGAGGATGATCCGGCAATAGCCTTCGTTGCCAACCTCGGTCAGGAACAAGATTGGACTCATCCATTGAGGGTCTATCTTGAACATGGGACCCTACCCGAGGACGAAACGGAAAGCGATCGGTTAATTCGAAAAACACGTCTGTACAAACTCATAGATGGGATTATGTACAGAAAAGGTACTCAAGGAGTATTCATGTGTTGCATATCTCAGGAGGAAGGAAAATCCCTCTTGAAAGAAATACATGACGGTGTATGTGGTGCGCACGCGCCATACCGAACACTGGTCGGAAAGGCTTTTCGACAAGGATTCTACTGGCCTTCGGCACTTGATGATGCCAAGCATATGGTCAAGATGTGTCCTCAGTGTCAGTTCCATGCAAGACAGGTTCATCAACCTGCTTATGCGCTGCAAACCATTCCTCTCACATGGCCTTTTGCGATTTGGGGGATGGACATTGTCGGTCCGATGCCACAGGCGGTCAATGGGTACAAGTTTCTGTTCGTAGCCATTGACACATTTACAAAGTGGATTGAGGCCGAACCAGTGCGAAACATTACTGCATCAGCTGCACAAAAGTTCTTTCATAAGAACATCGTGGCAAGATTTGGTGTTCCAAACCGTCTCATCACAGACAATGGTTCTCAATTCGCTAGCAGTCTGTTTCTGGACTATTGCGATCAGATTGGGACCAAGGTGTGCTTTGCTTCTATGGCACATCCACAAAGTAATGGTGCCGTGAAACGGGCCAATGGGCAAATACTGCAAGGCATCAAAAAACGTGTTTTTGATCGCCTTAAGACCCGCTCGGGGGCTTGGGCAGACGAGCTCTATACTGTTCTATGGGCACTACGGACTACCTCTAGTCGAGCCACCGGTGAGACGCCCTTCCATTTGGTCTATGGGGCCGAGGCTGTGTTGCCTATGGGAAGTTAGTGTTGGTTCTGTTCGCACGGATCAATTTGAACAGGTTAACCAATCCGAACATCGATCGCAAGATCTCATCCTCTTGGAAGAACGGCGTGATCGCGCCCTGATCAAGTCCGCGACATACCTGCAAGCTCTACGCAAGTATCACAGTAAAAAGGTGCGACCACGTGATCTTAACGTGGGCGACTTGGTTTTACGAAAAATTCAAGACCAGTCTAATCGCAACAAATTCTCCCCAAAGTGGGAAGGACCTTACACTGTTGTCTCAGTGCCGTGACCAGGGTCTGCGCGGTTAGCCATGGAGGATGGTCAGATTTTGTCCAATACTTGGAACATCGATCAACTTCACAAGTTTTACGTGTAAGTACTCCAATCCTTTTTCCTGTTCAATTATCATCTTTTCATAAAACGAAACATGTTTTGCTTTCATACGATGAGCATTTCTCTTTAAACCCAAACCATATAAATTCAACCTGGGGGCTGGTCGCCGGCGGTCAGATCATTACAACGTTTTCAACCGGATTCGCTGGTCGATCTCATGACCACTTCCAGATAAGTCACTCCTAAATAAGCCATTTCTCAACGCATACGGGGCTATCTGGCAAGTCCTTGGTCACCTGAGTGGCTGCCAGTTCGCAATAGGGTTATACGTTACATTGATTCTGATCATTGGTTTAAAGCGCACACCCCAGGTCGTTACATTTATGTTTTCTCCTCTGCTTATAATACTAAGACTTCAGTGTTCATAAATAGAGGCGGGGGCTAGGGGAATATGCTTATAGTATGAAACTTATGATATGAAATTGCAAGATATATACGTTCTTTCAAAAAATGATTTTACATGCATTCCATTGTATTTACAATTGTTTGGATACAAAAACAAGGATCATTCGATCCCCAGCTCAGTCAAGAGCCTGTCTACGAAAGGCTTGACTTCCTCTATGACGGCATCAAGCAGCTCATCACTCTCGACCTCAACCGATCCCACCAACGCGCTTAGATTTGCATCTGGGCCATGGTGAAGTCGAACTCGGCTGAGTACGGCTGAAGCAGCTGATAAAACTCTTGTCCTGATCGCCTCTTCACGTCGCCGTATATCTCCAGGGAGATACTCAAGTAGTGATTCTGCCTGAGCCATAAGCAGCGATGACCAATCGCTTACACTGAGGTTGTCTTTCTTCGGTTCCACCACGTCGGTCTTCAGAAGATCTGCCATGGCCTTCAATTTTTCGAAGACCAGGAGGCTCAGCTCTTTGAATGACCGATCGGTTTGGTTAATCGATGATTCAAGAAGCATTTTGTCCCGACTAAGCTGTATAATGTGACTTGCTTGCGCTGTACAAAGAGAGGAGCATATTCACATATCACGGGTTTGAGTCTTCTTAAATCAAGAATCGACTTACCGGCATTCTCTAATCGAAGTTTGTTGATTTCAATCTCTTGTTTCTTAAACATTGAGACTGAATTAAGCCTAATTTTGGCTACTTCTTTCCTCAAGAATGTAACCTCTCTGCATCAAATCAAGGCAGTTATAACTAAATTACACCCATATTAACAGGGGAGTAATGATCCTCACCTGCGCAGGTTGTCATGCTCTTTTTGAATGGCCGCCATGCTAGTCATTACAGCATGCGACTGGCCCGTCACCCAGGACAGACCCTGTGATATAGAGCAGGAGGATTAAAAGTGTCCTAAGTACAACTTAGGCGCCGGAACAGGAGTTTATTATACCTTCATAAACTTCTGTAAAGTAGCATCATCCAGGCCAGCGGGTATCCTCGCTAGTGCTCCAGATGTGCTTACAACAGGGACAGTCGGGGGAAGTGCCGTCTGGGCACCACCCCCAGAAGTCACTGGTTGCGACTCAGTCCCCGTACTTATTTCTCCTCCCGCAGTCTGGACGACTTCCTGGACCACGGAGGCGGAGCGCTCTTCGTTGGAGGCTCCTGTACTAGCCGCGACTTCAACCCCTGTTGAGGCGGTTGAGGGGCTGGACACCGTCTTTCTTTACCTAACAAGAGAGACAATTTGAGCAGTTTTTATTCAAGATTATTGCCAGTTGAAGGTTCTTACCTTATTTGAAATCCCATCTGCTCCTGAGATTTCTGGGAAGGTTCCCCTTGGGAAGAAGAACCGTCGTCGGTTCTTGCCTTCCTCATGGCGAACAAGGCAGCTCCCCCCTGGAAGTGTTCTGCTGTGAGCATATTCCTAGGGCAAAGATAAAGACGAATAGCAAAGTCTTTACCTGGGCTACCGGACTAACTGGTGGGGCTGCATTCGAAGGCCCTGGCAACTCCTGGGTTGCTAGAGCCGTCGCGACCGGCCTATGCTCAACCACCTCCCCCTCTGTCCGCAGAGGAGGAGGATTTGCCTCCCTGGGACTCACAGTAGTCGCAGGGAGAAGCTCTTCTCCCTGTATGTACATTGGCTTGACAAACATGCAGAAGGAATCATAGAAGGAACGGCTGAAAGGAATCCTTACCGTGGTCATCCCTTCGACCAAGGAAGCAGAGACAATCGACCCTGAAGCCTCGGGGGCTTCAGGGATTGGGAGGTCACCCGCGACCACAAGATTTTCAGCGGTCGCAGGGTCTGCCACGGCCACCTCTTCGGTAGCAATGGTCTCTGTGGGGCAGCTTGGGGCGTCATCAGAAGGGAGCTCTGCGATCTTCCTCCTCCGGATGACCAGAGGCACGTCGTCGTCCTCTTCCTCCTCGCTCCCCTCTCCCTGTACGACGAAGGAGTAATTCCAAATCGCGCCTGAAGGAGTAGAAGGAATGCGATATCTTACCGCGGTCTTTCTTACTGTACGAGGAATACTTCGTGAAGATCCCTCCCCAGGGTTTGGTTTTGCCTTCTTGGAGGCAGGACTCTTTGTCCTGGGTCTCTGAGAGACCTTCTTCACATTCTTCACCGTCGGCTTCCCCTGAGAACCGACGTTTTCGCTTGGGAATGTCGCATCAGCGAACTTCCCTAGGAGCTAGTTCACATTCCATTGGAATGGGTTAGCGTTGGACATACATGAGACCTACAGAACAAAGGCCGGACAGAGAATTTACCTTTCGGCGCTCCTGTCTGAGGCCATCGCCGGCGTAAATCAAGCTCTGCGGGCGAGGTGAACCCTTAGGGCCCTCTACATCAACATTGTAGGCCCTAAGGAGGGAGTTGGTCCGCCTCTCAATCTCAGATGAGGGCAGGACTGTTTCCAAAAATCAAATCAAGAATTATAAAATTCAGAGATGACAAAGCTCAATGCTAGAGATAAGTACCTTCATTGTAGTCTAGGGTGCTATCCGCCATGGACTTAATCTCCCAAGCTGGATGAGCCCTTTCACACAGGGGGCTCACCCGGTTCTTCACAAAGTCTCGGATGACATCTCTTGCTGTCAATCCTTGCCCAACCAAGGGAAGGATCACCTCGGCGTGCTTCAGGAGCTCCAAGCCCAGCGTCGGGGGAGCATCCAACTCGCTCAACTTCTCCGGTCGCGAGTTTTCGAACCATAGACTGCTCTCGGATGGTGGAGAGCAGTAGAACCACTTCTGGTATCACCCGTGCACAGAATCTCGCAGGGGTGGGGAGGGATACTCTTTCCTGTCCCTCAGCTGGAAGTAGATGCATCCGGCGGCATTGGCACTCTTCGACCATGCCGAGAAGTAGAACCGCCGGAAGAGATCCACGCTGGGATACACTCCGACGAATGCCTCGCAGAGATGCTGAAACACCGCCAAGATCAGCATCGCATTAGGGTGGAGGTTGATTAACTCCCACCCATAATGGTCAAGGACACCTTTTAGAAACCGACTCTCAGGGAATCAGAATCCGCAGCGCAGGTATTCCTTGAAAATCACCAACTCGCCCTCTCGGACGGTTGGGATTTCTTGGTCCTTCTCCACGGGCCGCCAGTTGATCAGCAGCCACGAAGGAAGGATTCCCTCCTTCTCCAACGCTACCAAGGTCTCCTCGGAATAGTGTGTGGATCGGCTCCAGGATGCCATTTTTCGGGGGAGATCGAACGAAAAGTTGACGACTTTGTGGAAGATAAAGGCAGGGAGAAGATGAGGGTTTTGTGCGGCGGAAGCTCTAAGGGTTTCTTGGCTGAGTGGCTTCCGCAAAAAGCTACCTACTGCTTTTATAGACCCGAGGAGGCACACTTCTGTGAGTAACGTTCCACTCAAACGTTCACTTAAATATTTTATTCATTTCCCATAATGGATACTCTCTGGCAAACCCTTTAAAGCATTTCGGGTATCGGATCTGAAATAAAAAGACTTCATTATTTTAGAAACTGAAAGGGCTAAAACTCGAGAAGTGTCCCAGGACTTTTCGAAGCGTATTTTCCCTTTAAATGCTTTGAACATTTTTATGAAAAATATCCTGTGACTCAATTTTTGACATACGGGTATATTTCTAACCGGATTGTGGTTTGGTCGAAACAATGTTTTAGACTAAGCTTCAATTCTGATCGAAGTGACGGTCTGACCGAACGTTCGACTCTGGTCACAATTCAGTTCTAACCGCGGCTTTAATTCTGATCGCGGTATCAGAGCAGGTCGCGGTGCTCTTTTAAGCGCTATTCTGATCGCAGAACTGAAGTTTCCTGTGTATGAGTGGTCGCAAATGCAGAGTTTATGGCCATATTTTCGCACAGAAGATGTGAAGAATGTATATATGAAAAAAGGAAACTTTATTTTTTACATTCTTTACATACAAAAGGGATACAGTCGATGAAAGCATCAACCTAATCCGAAAGGGATTTACAAAGTTCCCCAAGGTACATATTGTTGTCAGTAGGATCTACACTGACAACCCCAGGGAACTAGCGACTACCCTAAGTCTATCAACATCATCCCTAACAAGAGACGCATTATTGTCCCTGATCAAGTCGGAGAGTTCTCGCTGTCGCTGAGTGTGATCCCTCTCTCGACGGAACTGGCGCGCCTCTTCCTGGGATCGTTCAAGGCATTCTGCTAAACGCAGAATCTCCGAAGACATCTCTTCGGTCTTCCTCTCCAGGGCATTCTTCTCCTCCAAAAGAGTCTGTTCGAGAGAAAGGGATGGAGCGGCAGAAGGCTGATCGCTGGAGCCTCCAACCTCCTACATTTGCAAAAGTTAGTCGCACTGACTACAATTATCAGCAAAAGGAGGGAGGATTTTTTACCTGTCCCTGCACATCACACATTGATATGCCCATCTTGGGAAGAGGATCATCAGATGGTGGAAGCGCAATCTTCCCATCAGATGATTGCTTCACCAACCCAATACGGGAGTCATCTGGTCGAGGGATGGTTACCACTTGCCGACCAGAATATTGATCACCCAGATAAAGGATGGGAGAATTGGATGTGATGGAATCTTTCTCCAAAGACAAAGGCCTACCTTGCCGAGAGGCATGAACAGGAAGTGTTATAGGAACTAAAGGAAGAAAGAAACTTGCTACATTCTTCACCTTCGTTCCACTGGAAGATCCTTCGTCGACCTTGGGTTTCTTCCTTGAGGGAGACAGATCTTCAAACATCTGGGGCATCTGTTCGACAACTTCCTCTTCATCACTCTTAATCTCGATGATGTTGTGGTCTGCCATCAGAGAAGGTGTATGAAAAGGAAGGATGCAGGTTGTCAAGAAAAGGACTTAGGCGTAGGAAGAAATTGTGAAGCTTTACAGGTCCAGGAGCCTGGTATTTATAGCCGCCCAGGTGACGGTTTGCATCCCAGACGCCTCGGGCTTCGTCAAAGCATTTACGATTTTACCTCGAAATAAAAAACATTTCTACGGCGCTATCATTGCCCGTCACATAATGTCAGAACCCATCTTGGGGAGCCAACCGTTTTCACTTAGTGCGCCACTAAGTGGAGAAGTTGAAGGGCCGGGTTAAAAATCTGATGCATGGTCTTAAAATTCGAAATAAACACGTCCCTTCATTTTCTTCGAATTTGGGGGCTAGCTGACAAGGATTGACACCCGAGTCACTTCTAATGGACTTTTGGTTCAAGATAGATTCGAGCCAGACACGTGTCTGGCGGTGCGAACTCAAACTATTTTGATAAGCATCATTATAAGATCGCAAGCCCTGCGCGATCAGGCCGCAAGCTTCGTGCGGTCAGAAGTTCGTATGCCTTACGCGAACAGAATGTCCGAAGTATTGCGCGGTCAGCCAATACCCCGCGGACAGAACATTTTCGACCAGAATATTTGGACTCTGTCTATCCGGCTGTCCATACAGCAGGATATTCCAAGTATCCCAAAGATTCCTCCACGTGGAAGATCAACCGTCGGGAGGTTAATACGTACAGTTATCCATGATTAACACGTGTTAACCTGCGTGGAGGTTAAGAGCAGTTCCAAAAACCGCATCCAACCGTTCAAGCAACCGTTTGATGCAGTTTCCTTCACATGACACCCTTTCAACCAGTATAAAAAGGGTGCCATGAGGGAACATCAGATCAACCAATTGATCAAGAGATTCAACACTCCTCAAATAGCCAAGTCTACGGCTCACATTAGATAGTCTTTATAAGCCTTTTTTGGCTTCCTTCTGTATATTTATAGGAAAAACCCTCGCCTGTGAGGGCCCTTTTTCCTACCATCTTGTAAACTCTTTACCACACTTAGTGAAATCCTAACAGGACGTAGGGCTATTACTCCCACCATCGAGGGCCCGAACCTGTATAAACTTCTTTGTACTCCTGTTCTCCATTGTTCTACATACCTTCCCGGAGGGTCGCCCTGAAAGGTCTCACTATTTACAAATTCTGCATAAGTTCGGCTGAGGACTCCGAGTCTGAATCGTCGACAACATCAAAATGAAAGATACAAAAAAAGCAGAATAATTGCCATAATCGGATTAGAATGATTTACGTACCTTGCTTGGGATGCGGAAGTCTAGAGGGCGTCGATGGAGGTGCAGCGGTCCCCTGTAGAGGTGCGCCGGCCATCCATGGAGCTTACGGGTTAGGACTACGAGCCCCAGATGAACTGTGAGAATGAAAGAGACATACCCGTGTATTTATACAACTATATATTTTCTATCGGTACAAAAAACAGCATACCGTTAGTAATAAAAACATCTGTAGAAGGCGAATGGTTCTATCGGAACTATACATATTACCGATAGGAATTTTTGTACATACTCTATCGGTGTGTACGTACATTGCCGATAGAATATTACTAGTTGTAGAAGGCCAACAGTTCTAAGATATTTTTTCTATATTCTAACGGTATAAACATCCATTATCGATAGAATAAAACTATTTGAGACGAACAGTTCTAAGCAATTTTCTCTATATTCTAACGATACAAGAATCCATTACTGATAGAATAAAAACATCTGTAGAAGGCGAATGGTTCTATCGGCGCACTACATATTACCGATAGGAATTTTTGTACATACTCTATCGGTGTGTACGTACATTGCCGATAGAATATTACTACTTGTAGAAGGCCAACAGTTCTAATATATTTTTGCTATATTCTAACGGTATAAACAATCATTACCGATAGAATAAAACTATTTGAGACGGACAGTTCAAAGCAATTTTCTATATATTCTAACGGTACAAGAATCCATTACCAATAGAATAAAAAGATTTGTAGAAGGCCAACGGTTCTATCGACGCATTACATATTGCCGATAGGAATTTTGAATATACTCTGTCGGTATATTCATACAGTACCGATAGAATAAGTCTAGTTGTAGAAGTCGACCAGTCCTATCGGCGTACAACATTCTCCCGTCAGTACTTATACATCTCTTCTAACGGCAAATATGTTCATCACCGCTAGAGTAAATCATACTGCTTCTTCTATCGGGAAGTTTCTTACAAACCGATAGGAAAAATCACTACTACAGAAGTGCATTTCACTAACCCATATTTTCTAACGGTTATGAGCAAATCTGGGAAAAATCCGATAGAATAGGACAACAGCGACCGAAAAGAGTGATTTTACTATCGGTTGCACACAAGGCCAATGTTAGTGAAACAAAAAAACTATCTACTATCGGTCATTTCTGTACAAACCGATATAATATACTAAATAGTACTATCGGTTTTCCATTTTTAACTGATAGTAAAATTACGCACTTTATACTATCGGTTATCACTGTACAAACCGATATAATATATTAAATAGTACTATCGGTTTTTCATTTTTAACTGATAGTAAAATTATGCACTTTATACTATCGGTTATGACTGTACAAACCGATATAATATATTAAACAGCACTATCGGTTCTTCTCGCGTAACTGATAGTGAAATTACTAACTATATACTATCGGTTCGTACTGTACCAACCGATATAATATATTAAATATCACTATCAGTTCTTCTTGCGTAACTGATAGTGAAATTACTGACTTTTTACTATCGGTTCTTACTGTACTAACCGATACAATATAGTAAAGTTCACTATCGGTTATATAAAAAAAACCGATAGTAAAATGACATCATATAAACTAATGGTTATGACAGTGGGGACCTTATTTTACTATCGGTTTTTGTGTGTAAACCGATAGTAACATTGTACAACTTAATTACTTAGACCCCTGCTCTCTGCGCTCTGCATGTTGGAATCATTTCAACCGCGCACGGCTCCAAGCTAGAGTGATCTGGAGAAGCTAGCTGAGAGGTTGATCATATTTCCATCCCCCTCGGTAATGTCATCTTCTCACCACCTCTCTCTCTCTCTCGATCACTCTTTGACACTCTCCCTCTCTCTCTCTACTTGCAATTCATTAAACTTCATACATGTAGCTCCAAACTAGCTAGAAGGCTAGGTTGGCTAGCTAGCTATAGCTTGCTGAATTTAAGCAGCTAGCTAGCTGGTTCTTCCAATTAATGCATGCATCAATTAAGTTAATTAGGGTTTCATATATATATACAAATCCATTTAATGTAATTAAGCAGCTCATATACACACATATGGCCTAGCTAGCTAATTATGTTTCATGCATATATGCAAGCCCTGATTCATTAATTATTTATTTGAATTTGTCAATTCTGTGAAATAATTGTAGATGGACCGAGAATATTGGATGTATGGAATAAAACGTACTACTGTTGAGTATTTGGAGGGTGTGAATGGGTTTATTAAATTTGCTGAGCAAGAAAAGGCGAAGAAGGGAGAGAAAGATATGCATTGTCCTTGTATAGATTGTATGAACTTAAAAAGATTCGGCAACTCTGATCAGATTAGGAGTCATTTGATTCGTCGTGGTTTTAACGCACGCTATACCCGTTGGATATGGCATGGTGAAGATCTTGAGGAAACGAGCACCGCTACCACTCAGCAGCACCCGGAAGTGGATTGCAGTAATGATGATCATGATCAGAACATTGGTAATGTTCATTCGGAAGTCCATGTAGATGACGACAATTTAGATGAAATGTTACGTGATGTAGAAGAAGACTACAACGAAAACGATTTAGCTAAATTTGAGAAATTAATTGTTGATTTTGAGAAGCCTTTGTTCCCCGGATGTGCAAAATTTACAAAGTTGTCTTCTGTGTTGAGATTATATAACTTGAAGGCAAGCAACGGCTGGAGCGATAAGAGTTTCACGGCGCTATTGGATCTGTTAGCGGACATGCTTCCAGAGGGAAATGAGTTGCCAAGATCGGTTTACCAGGCCAAAAAACTATTGTGTCCGTTGGGAATGGAAATCGAAAGAATACATGCATGCCCAAATGATTGTGTTCTGTACCGTAACGAGTACGAGGATTTGCATGTTTGTCCAAGATGCGGTGCATCGCGGTATAAGCATGGGGACAGAATTTATCACAATGGATGTGATGAGGTAAAGAAAGGGCCTCCGGCCAAAACTATGTGGTATTTGCCTGTGATTCCCAGATTGAAACGGCTGTTTGCAAATCCGAAAGATGCGAAGTACTTGCGTTGGCATGTTGAAGGTCGGAAACAAGACGGAAAACTAAGACATCCAGCTGATTCCATTCAATGGAGAAACATTAACAGAACATTCAGTGAGTTTGGCGGCGAAGTGAGGAATATAAGGTTTGGGCTGAGTACGGATGGTATGAATCCACACGGAAATATGAGCAGTCGACATAGCACTTGGCCGGTTCTTTTATGCATCTACAATCTTCCTCCTTGGTTATGTATGAAGCGCAAGTACATCATGATGTCGTTACTAATTTCAGGACCCAGACAACCCGGGAATGATATTGATGTGTTTCTATCACCGTTAGTCGAGGACTTACATAAATTGTGGAGCGAAGGGGTGCGGGTGTGGGATGCACATAAGCGAGAGAATTTCATGTTGCGGGCCATGATATTTTGCACCATAAATGATTTCCCGGCCTATGGAAATTTATCGGGGTATAGTACGAAAGGAGGCAAGACTTGTCCTATTTGCCTGGATGAAACTGAAAGCATGTGGTTATCGAACTGCAGAAAAACAGTGTACATGGGTCACCGCAGATTCCTTCTGATGCATCATGCCTACCGTAAGAAGAGGAAGTCATTCAATGGGAAGCCTGAGAAAGGATCAGCCCCAGTGTTTGTGACTGGTAAGGAGCTTTACTTGCGCGTGAAGGACATCAAAGTTGAGTTCGGTAAATGTTCTAAACCTACAGGAAAAAATGTTTGGAAGAAGAGATCGATTCTTTGGGATCTGCCATATTGGGAGCACTTACAAGTTCAACATTGCATTGATGTCATGCACGTAGAGAAAAATGTTTGTGATAGTTTGACTAGTTTGTTGTTGAACATTCCAGGAAAGACGAAAGATGGCATCAACGTTCGTCGTGACATGCTCGACATGGGCATAAGGACTGAGCTTGCACCGTTGGAGAAGGGAAAGCGGACATACCTCCCCCCGGCCTGCTATACTTTGTCAAAAAGAGAAAAAATAGAACTCTGTCAGTACCTACATGGTGTCAAAGTTCCATGCGGGTATTCTGCGAACTTGAAAAAACTTGTGTCCATGAAAGACTTGAAACTGGTTGGTATGAAGTCGCATGATTGTCATGTACTGATGTCACAAATGCTTCCCATTGCTATCAGAGGCATTCTCCCAGTCAAAGTCAGAGAGACAATTACAAAGCTATGTTATTTCTTCAACACAACATCTGGCAAGGTACATAAGCGTGTACTCATAGCAACGTAATTAGCTCCATTCGTGGAACTTGTCAGATTTTTTGGATCTGAATGTTTGCTGCAACTGTGTCCTTGCAGGTAATTGATCTGGATGGACTGGACGATTTGCAACGCGATGTGACTACAACTCTTTGTCAGCTGGAGATGTATTTCCCTCCATCTTTTTTTGATGTTATGGTCCATCTAATTGTTCACCTTGTTAGAGAAATTAAGTTTTGTCGACCCGTGTTCCTACACTACATGTATCCATTTGAGAGATTTATGGGTATCTTGAAGGGATATGTAAGGAATCGACATCGGCCTGAGGACAGTATCATTGAAGGTTATGCCGCCGAGGAGGTGATCGAATTTTGCACCAACTATATGGCCGGGATTGACCCAATTGGCGTTCCTACGTCCCGGCATGAGGGCAGGCTTCAGGGCATTGGAACGATTGGATTTAAAGCAGTCGTCCCCTCTAGTGATCTGTATGCAAAAGCCCATTTTTGGGTCTTACAGTACATGACGGGGGTGGAGCCATACATACACGAGCACAAGGAAATGTTACGGAAACAGAATCCCTCGAAGCCAGAGATTTGGGTCACCAGAGAACATAACAGGAAATTTGCTGGGTGCATCGAAAATAGAGTCCTGCAAGCTTCTGAGGGCGATATAGATGAAGTTGTTACATGCTTGGCCAGAGGGCCTAGATTTACTGTAGGGACTTGGCAGGGGTATGACATCAACGGCTATTCATTTTACACAAGAACTCAGGACGAGAAGAGTACTATGCAATGTAGTGGAGTGACACTACTTGCTATTTCGGAGGATGCCAGGGCAGTAAGGGCACTCGACTCATATTACGGTGTTATTGAGGAGATATGGGAGCTCGATTATGTATTACTTAAGATTCCTCTGTTTCGATGCCAATGGGTCGAAATCTCTCGAGGTGTTAAAGTCGACAATTATGGGTTTACTCTCGTCAATCTCAGTAGAGTCGCACACCAAGATGATCCATTTATACTTGCTGAGCAAGCCACACAGGTGTTCTACATCGTTGACCCGGCCAACCCAAAGTTGCACGTTGTCCTTCACAGTAAGAGACGTATTGTTGGGGTCGAAGACGTTGTGGATGAGGAAGAGTATGATCAGTTCGACGAACTACCTCCATTTTTAGATGGAATTATCCAATCTGTCCCTACTGAAGATATTGACGAAACAAGTTACCTGCGAGACGACCACGAAGAAGGATTATGGGTGGACAACCATTCTTGACTAATTTGCAATATGTAAGTGAGTATATTACTTGGATCTTTAATCGAAGAATTTTTCAAATCATTTATCAAAAATTCTTTGGGAAAACATACGTGATGCATTGAGAATCATTTATGCAAATTTTCATTTCAATTGGAGTATATCCTTGATTTCAGCAATAATTGATTCTTTTCACAAATCAATATGAAAACTGCAAATTTTCATTCCATGATTGGTCTTTACTGTTAATTTATTTCAAAATTATTGGAAGTCATTTGCATGGGGTTCCAGGTGTCTTTACAAGTGCAAATTGATGTACTGAGACCCATCTGTAATTGTTCTCAGGAAATCCCTTTAGATCAATTTAACAGTACTCTACTATCGGTTTAACTTCCAACCGATATGAAATTAACATGTACTATCGGTTTATTTTCATAAACCGATAGTAAAATACAATGCAAAATGATGTACTGAGATCATCTGTAATTGTTCTAAGGGAAATCCTGTTAACATTGTATTTTACTATTGGTTTCAAGTGCCAAAGCGATATGAAATTAAACTATACTATCGGTTTATTGTTCACCACCAATAGTGATTTACACTATGTTATGAGCCCCTGTATTAGTTTACTATCGGTTTGGTATAATAAAACCGATAGTGAACAATGCCAACAATGCAAACCCTAACTTACATTTTTTACTATCGGTTTTGTGGTTATGAACCGATAGTAAATATTCATATATTAGGTTATAACCTTGCACGATTTTTCCTCCAGTGCAACTTATCACATTCCAAATACTCACGCGCGGAAAACCCTAGCTTCGCCGACGTTCTCTTCGCTCCTCTGCGCCACCATTGCCGATCACAATCTGCTTCTCCACCGCCTCCGGCACTGCATTGCGCCACCGCCTCCGGCCACTCCACGATCGACTGTAAGTGTTCCTCACCAAATCGCTCGCGTCAATTGCTTAAATTTGTATGCAATGGTACATACTTTGTTCAATGCATAACAGACATAAAACTAGAGTAAAATTCATGAACTACAAACTTGATATCTATCAAAATGACAGAATTGATGAAAATCACAAGCAAATTGTCATACAGTGTAGTCCACTATCGGTTTCTTATTTAGAACCGATAGTAAATACCTTAAACTGACCTTGCTATTAATTATGTCCCATTTTGTAATTTTCATCTGAAATTTTACTTCATTTAGATTTTAACATACTTTATGTTCCTGCAGAGAGACTAGCATAGTTTGCACTGCTAATCTCATATATTTTACTGAATACAAACTTGATTACTATCGGTTTTACTTGAAAAACCGATAGGAAATAGAGTATATCATATTTTCACTGCTAATTTGAATTTTCTGTTGATTACTTCCCATTTTGTATTGTTCATCTGAAATTTTGGTTCATTTAAATTATAACAGACTTTATGGTCCTGCAGAGAGATTAGCATAGTTTGCACTGCTGATGTTTTAAATTTTCCTGAATACACACTTCAGTACTATCGGTTTTACTTGGAAAACCGATAGGAAATATAGACTGTCATATTATGCACTGCTAATCTGAATTTTCTGTTAATTACTTCCCATTTTGTAATGTTCATCTGAAATTTTGGTTCATTTAAATTTTAACAGACTTTATGTTCCTACAGAGAGACTAGCCTAGTTTGCACTGCTAATCTTTTAATTTTTCCTGATTACAAACTTGATTACTATCGGTTTTACCTGAAAAACCGATAGGAAATAGAGTATGTCATAGTTTGCACTGCTAATCTGAATTTTCTGTGAATCACTTCCCATTTTCTAATGTTCATCTGAAATTTTGGTTCATTTAAATTTTAACAGACTTTATGTTCATGCAGAGAGACTAGCGTAGGGCACAACAATTTTAGTTATGAACTTTGTCATGTACCTTTCTTCATATCAATTGATGGTCTGTTCATGGAATTTTAGGTAAAGCCATGTCGGCATCTCCCTCGACTGATAGTAGTGATTCAGGGAGCGCGAACGTAGATGGCGCTGCCTCGTCCCAGCGCAAGAGGAAGGCGCGAGGCGCGACGATGTTGGGTCGTTTGGCCAAGCACGCGGATCTTTCATGTGAGTTCAACCAGTTTGGGAGACCGATCGGGAAGAACGCCGGGCACTATGCTGCCTATGTTGCCCTGTTGGCGAAGGAAAGGGTGAAGATCACCGTGCAGAGCTGGAAGGACGTCAAGGCCGACGAGAGGGATAGGCTGTGGGCGGAAGTGAAGGTAAAATTAATCAAAATCATTGAACTCTTGAGTAATCACATCCCCTTGGTTGATCCCAGAGATTAGGTAAGTCCTGCTTATATGGTTCCTTTGCTTGATTTGAAACAGGCCAAGTGGAACATCCCCGACGATGGTCCGAAGATAACTTGCTTGAAGGACATGAACAACACGTGGAAAACCTTCAAGAGCGTCCTCGTCAATACCTTCCTCGCTGAAGGCAAATCTCCATGCGAGAAGTACCCCTTCATAACGGAGGAGGTATGGGAGCAATTCGCCCAACAGAAGGGGACTCCTAAGTTCAAGGTATGTATGGTTCCTTTGCTTGGTTACACCATTGTATGCAGTAAGCAGCGGTGCATTAATTTTCTTGTTTCTGGTACGAAGGCCCTCAGCGAGAAGAACAAGGCAATCCAGAGGAGGAACGACCACCCACACCGGCTCGGCTCTCGCGGCTATGCGGGGAAGGAGGAGCAGTGGAAGAAGGCTGAAGACGAGGCGGCGAATTTCGTCGACTCCCCTGACCTACCACTCTCCGAGATCCGCGATGCGCGATGCAAGCACTGGTGGCTGGCCAGAGGGACCGTGTCGGCCACGGGGACTGTGGCGTTCCCAAACCCTAGGGACGTCGAGGTCGTGCAGTGACTCGTAAGTTGGCTAACTTCCTGGTTGGAATCGCAGAGTGTGATAGAAAAAACTATGATCAGTAGTGTGCGCACAAGTTTGTATATATTTGTTCCTCACAATAGAGAGCTTTCAATGTAACAGATCTCTTGCTCGAAGGAGGCAACCGAGGGATTGTTCACTCCCCACAGGGAGAACGACATCCTTACCCGGGCTCTAGGGAACAAGGAGCATCCAGGGCGGACGCGAACCGTGGGGGCTGTGGTGCCATGGAAGGAAGGCTTCTCGTAGCCCGGGCAAAAGGCGAAGAAGCCTGGTAGCTGGAAGGAAAGGGAGGTGGAGCTATCTCTGAAGATACGGGCAGATGTGACGGCACAATTCACGGACATGTTCGCTCAAATGAACGAGAAGTATGAACGCCTCAGCCGAGTTGTGCAGTCCAAGGGTTTAGATCCAGCTGCCGAGCTCGACGCTGCCAGGCCGAGTAGTTGCGGCTCGAAGGTTCACGTGGATCCGGTGGACCTGATCGAGGTATTGCAACTCTTGAGCTCTATATGAAGTTCGGTTGATGCCACTCCCGTTACGTTAGAATTGTTTCACTAACCTGTTATAATTGTTGCAAATTGCAGAAGCCGGAGAGCTGTAGCCTATTGATCAACATAGGCGACAAACCTGTTGCGGTTGCAAACATGGTCGTATACCAGTCTTGGGAGGATGTCCGGATCCACTGCGTACCTCTGGAGCCTGGATATGCAAAGGTACAGGTGGACATGGCCCTCCCAGGCTACAGCTCTTTTCCGTTGCCCGTCCCAACGGACGAGATGCGGACAATTGGCGAGGCATTGGGCTCGTACATACAGTGGCCCAAGAAGGGTGTTAGACTACAGGAGGTAAACCCTAGCCATTCTAGCTTACAACTCAGTTAATATACTCAATTTGCAAGATCTAACTTATGCGTTTGTACTTAAAGTGGACGATGGATACCAGCACACTTCCTGAGGACACCACCCCCGCCACAACGCATGAGCGAACTCCTTCGGGCCCCATGCCTCCTCCGACGGCCTCAAACCCTTTTCCATCAAATGAGGCCGGCGGCACCACACCCCAACCTTTGAAGGTGTACACTCGCTCCCCGGCCAAAGGCAAGGGCAAGGCCAAAGGCAGGGCGAAACAAAGCCAGCCGGGTACGTTCAAGAACGGGTCCCTACTCGTGTCGGAGTACCTTCTGCGCAATATGGATCAAATAACCAGAAGTCTCCACGAGTGGTACCTGACCCGGTCTAGGCGCCACATCAACTTCTTGGTTCACTTCAGGCCAGACCATTTTCACCGTGAGCCCGGGAGCATATCGGTGGCCCATGAGGATTTGTTCGACCTCCTCAACTGGCGGGAGCTTGATATGTCCATCATACGGACTGGAGTCCTGTGAGTTTGCTGTTGTGTGAAGTTATCACAGTTCGTTTCATAAATCTAATCACTTTGTATGCACTACTTACTAATGTCTACTTTGCATCCAGCTGCATGTATAGGCTGGCATCGATGAGGGCATGCGACAAGGTGGGTTTCCTCGACCCAGAGAAAATAAGCCTCACGATGCTAGAGCACGACCAAGCACATGCGGAGGAATACATATCTAGGGCACTACTGGCGCAGCAGGACCGAGAGTTCATCCTTGCGCTGTACCACCAAAGGTTAGTGCATTTCCTACTAATTTAACTCATTCTTGTATGTTACGCCTAACATATGTACGAAACGGTTCGCTTATATATGCAATGTAGGGGCCACTGGATCCTCGCCATCATTTGCCCATGGATGAATGAGGTCTATTACCTCGATTCAATGAGCGACAGGGTGGCGCATGTTTTCACCCTCACGTGGCACATAGACGCGTAAGTAACACAATTGTTTTAAATTTTTCTCTGACTAGCTAATTAATGATAACATATTAACCGGCAATGCTAAATTAAATACAGGGCTTTCAAAAATTATGTCAGTGCTGGAGGGAGGCATGACGCGTCGAAGGGCACAACAATTTCTTGGAAAGAATATGAGGTAATTAATACGGATGGAAGTACTCATGATGAGTCTTTTAATTTAAGCTTAATTAGTTCTTTCGAGTTAACGTGGGTTTATGTCTTTGCATATGCAATTTTCCCAGTGCCATCAGCAGCCACAATCGTGGGAATGTGGCTTCTATGTCATGAGATTCATGTATGACCTGATCAGGAGAAACTTTGCCCAATTCCCTAAGGTAACCATTTTTCCTGACTCAAAGTCGAACTTTAATTGATGTGACGTACGATCCTAACTTCATACACGCATATATGCAGAGCGCCATGTTTAAAGAGCAATATGAGTTGCCTCAATTGAAGGAGCTGCGAACAATTTGGGCTCAATATGTCATGGAAGAAGTGGCTATCAACGATCGACTGTAATTGACCTGTGTAATATATATTGAATGTGTTGATTGTTGTATATATTTGTGAATAAACTCAGTATGTGAATAGATTCATTGATGTATTTGTGAATAAACTCTATCAATATGTGAATAAATTCAATTTGCCCAATGCATGTGTATATTACTGTATTACTGTATCTGTGAACAAATTCAATATGTGAATATTGGTGTATATTTGTAAATATTGGTGTATTTATGAATGATCCAATGTATCTCTTTATTGTTGTATGTATAGGTGCAAGATTCCAGTAGTAACTGTGTCCACTACATAACCGATAGGAAAAACTACACAGTACTATCGGTTATATACTTAAATCGATAGAATAAATATTACAGTACTATCGGTTTATATACAACAACCGATAGTATAAACTTTCCAGTACTAAACGTGTCCACACATTACTATCGGTTTAGATCTCAGCCGATAGAATAAATATTACAGTACTATCGGTTCATATACAACAACCGATAGTATAAACTTTCCAGTACTAAACGTGTCCACACATTACTATCAGTTTAGATCTCAGCCGATAGAATAAATATTATAGTACTATCGGTTCATATAAAAAACCGATAGTATAAAGTTTCCAGTACTAAACGTGTCTGCACATTACTATCGGTTTATATCCTAGCCGATAGAAAATATCTACACAATACTATCGGTTTATATCCGAGCCGATAGAAAAAATGTAAACAATACTATCGGTTTAGATCCGAGCCGATAGAAGAAGTAGTCGATAGCGAGTAGTGAACGTTGGGAATGTAGATGTTTTACTAACGGTTTTCAACCGATATAGTAGTGTGCTATATTTCTACTATCGTGCCGATCACTATCGGTAAGAGAACCGATAGTAGAGTGGATTTTTAACTGATAGTGAAAAGCATTTCTGTAGTAGTGAATACACCCGATGGCCTTTTATGACCTCGAGGCACATTTTCTATCGGTTTTCTACTAAATCGCTAATAACCGATAGAAGATAGGGGTTAGTAGACTGCATTTCTGTACTAGTGTCTTATACATAGTGAAAACCACAACAGGACGTAGGGTTGTTAGTCAATCATTTTGAGAGGGCCCAAACCTATATAATTCCTTGCCTCCTTGATTTATGCTTGTCTTAACTTACCTAAGGGCACCCTGAAAGATCTCACACTTAACTCACAAATCTGCATAAGATCGACTAAGGACCCTGAGTCCAAATCGTCGACAGTTATGTTCCTATACATCTTGTTTCCATCTATACATGGGGATATAGTGTACACGTGGTTCATTCCATTTGTGGAGAGCATAGTCCATGCCCAGCCCAGGCAGGTTCCATGGTATAATTGGGCTATGTCCGACCTACATGCCACGTATCAAAGGCCCATGCGATGCATACATCAAAAGCACACCAGAGTCCTTATTGTCTGCAGGTTGTATTCTACTCTAGTTGTGGTCCTAGTAACACTTTCTAATCGATCGACCATGCTTCGATCAGCTGATCCATTCATATCCTATGCCTGATGACGTACATGATTGGGTGGACCGACCTACCATGGGTGCAAGATGGCTACGAAGTCAACTGAGATGGTTTGTGTCACAGGTTCGCTGATGCTATGTCTCATATCGAGGGGAGTTCAATCTCCTTCTTGAGATGTGAGTCATATGGAGACTGTGGACAACATAATTCATTGAAGAGATTACACCGCATGGCATGATTTTGGATGACACGACGTCATCTTGTTTTCTCACACATAGCACCGTACTACCTGGAGATGGTGATGTATCAGTTCAGATTGTATTAGGAGATCCCACCTCTAGGCAGAGGACAGGACAGACATCTTTTGAGGAGGTCCACAGGTATACGGCTGATTTGTTATTATTTTTATCTCTAGATTGGTTGATGACATGAAGAAATTTTCTTGAGGAGACTTCACTTTATAATGTTGTTGTGCTATGAGTATTTGTTTGAAAACCTCAAACTTGCAAACATCATTTTTTTTATCTCTAAGTCATCGAAGGCCATTAACATCCAAGAATATTATGCATATCAAGTACATCACTTATTGTGACAAGGTTCAATATGACATACCATATTACATGCCACAAGACTATATCGATGGTCCGAGTGCGTGTAAACAATTCTTCCTATTGTGGCAGGTTTGTTTGCAGATCGAACACTTATAAGTTCTTGTGCTCCCCTTCTGTGACTCATCCATGTAATTGTGAAACCAACAAGTCTTTAGGCAACCAAATCCCTTTCTCCTAAGATTGAAATCTGGGATCCATTTGATCTCATCCGGTGGGATTACTCTGTAGTCACCAAACTTCATGAAGACCCTCCAAATGCCACTCCAAGTTTCATGAAGGTTATGGAGATTGAAGTACTCGGATAGGTATGGAGCTGGGCTTGTACCAAGTGCCTCACATGCAGCAATGACATGCAATAACATCGACTTGTTGCATGTGCACTCCGCAGCATCACCCAAAATGACTTCATGTACCCTCTCTAGCCAAAGATGTATGTTCACTCTCTTCTGATGTAGTTGTACTTGAATTATTCTATGCAATTGGTTAATGACCTCCACCTCATGCATCTGCGCCTTATTTATTTGGAAATTCGTGTAATTCTGAACCTCGTGTGGGAGGGTTCTCATTGGATCAACCAACTGCTTGGCTGTAAGGCTTCTATTGTTGAAGTACTCTATAGTACAGTACCATGTCATCTCCATAATTGCCATCAATGGTAAGCATAGCACCCCCCTTCAAAACATAGTTGCAGACTTCTAATAGATTGGTAGTCATTTTGTCATATCTTGTCCCACCCTTGTCATTCAATAAGGACCACTTCTCTTTGTCCTTGTCACTAATCCACTATGAAAATTTACTGGTAGCATCCTCGTCGTCAGCGTCGAGGCCTCCCTTCGAAGTATATTTAAATGTCAACTCCTTGAGTTTGGTGAAGATAGTGTCATACTTGCTCATTTGGTTCTACAAGCACAACCTCTTGAATAGCTCCATTATCTGTTTGCTCTTGAATTTGGTGAACAGGTTCACAGCAAGGTGTCACATGCACCAATGGCTCACCACATCCTCCCACTTGTAAGGTGGATTTGAGGCATCATGCATGATTTCAATGGTCGGGAGCAAGCCTATGTTTTGATCAGAAATTATGCTTACCTTCTCCTAATCCTCAACTACGCTTGCTTCATTTTGACCAAATACCACTACTAGCATTTTATGTGACTTTTTGTAACATTTTTACAATCTGCTTTAAAGAGTGTGTTCGTCATGTTTCAGGGACTAAATGTACCAAATTTGAAGTTATTTCGACATCGTTTGCATAGGAAACGAAGCGGAGAAAGAAGATGCTGAAAATATGGAAAAAAAAAACAGCAATCCGACCCGACCTGAATGCGACCCGAATTCCGAATCCAAAACATACCCGTTAGCGGTTTAAAGTCCGAATCTGAGACTATTTCCTTCCTAAATAAGTTTTGAGTTGTATTTGATTAATTCTAAGACTTATGTGCTATAAATAGAGAAGCTTTTGGCTCAATTAGACATGCTTTTTTAATATAAACCATTAAGGTCTAGTTTAGTTTTAATTTAGTAGAGCCCCCTTCTCTATTTTAATTTTTGTAAGCCCGCAAGGACGGCAACTTCAATTCTCAAACAATCAAGTAGGTTTTTATTTATTTCTTATTATTATTATTTCTGCATTCTTACGGCTTTTTTGCGAGTAGATCCCTTCAAGGGTTAGGGATGACCTAATTCGGAAGGCGTGATTTTTCCTTGGTTTTGATCTCAAGTTTTGGAGTTATTTTTTAATGTTTTCTTCTTCTAAACCCTAAATTCTCGTTTCGGCAACAGACGTAACAGTTGAGCCTTAGCTAGAATTTAGGGGAGTTATTGAGTCCTTAGCGCTTTGACGCGGGACCCTGAACAAGAGAGGGGCTCTCGCCAAATGTGACAGTGGAAGCAATCCTCTGACTGTTGACCCAGCGCCCCGAACTGAAAACTTAATTTGTCTTGAAAAACAATGAAAATTAACTCACAATCCTCGGATCTTGGATAGAATTACGCCGGATGGTTATGGAATTCCTGAAACCCTAGGTTTTAATTCCTGCTTTATAAATCCAGATTTTATACCTGCAATTTACTGCTTTAAAACCCTAGATTGATAGCTTTAGTAGTAGAATTAGTTATAGAAAAATAACCCACAACTCGTTTAGACTTAATCAGTGATCCATTAAGCTAGAAAGATGAATACGCTTGTTCCTCGTGCAATTCGACCCTCAAGTGCTCAACATTCAACCGTCCACTTGCGGTATTACAAAATCACACTGTTTTAGGTGCGATCACCGGACACTATCCGGCCATGCCGAACATTGTCCAGCCAGTACAACAAATTTCGACCGTTGCAAACTATCAGTTACCGTTGGGGGATTTTTTGTAAAGGCCGAGCAATGTCCGGCCATGTCAGTCAAAGTACGGCCCGTCCCAGACAAAAGCCCTCAGAAAAATATATCTGTCTCTGTTAACATCTCGCAATTTTTATATAGGCTGAACATTGTCCAGCCACAGCAGACAATGTCCGACCTACCCCGGACAAAAGCCCCTGGGCGGATGCAAACGTCTTTGGTTACACATCCAATTTAGCTCAAAGAAATTTGTACAGGCCGGACTTGTCCGGCCAATGCAAGTTGACAATAAAATAAGCATAACTTTTGATCTAGAGATCTGATTGAGATAATTTTTGGCTTGTTGAAAAGATAACTCAGAGGGCTACAATTTTGTCAACAAAAGCAAGACCTAGATAGGCCTAAATATTTCTAAGAAATTCAAAAACCTTATTGCTGCCAAAATGTCCAACACAAATGTCATTTCTAAAGCAATTTATCTGTTTTCTCGCAGATATGTTTGCTGACACTCAGCAATGACTACGACCACACAGGTTGAACATTCGGTCGAAAACAAGTGATCAATGGATTTGGTCGAGTGTAGGCAAGCGAGCTGAAGACTAGTACGACCAGCTTGAACTCCTACAACCATGACCAAACTCCAAACACGATGCAACCAATCCGGCACACACGACCACACTCCAAACAAGGATACGATCAGAATGTGAAAATACGATCACGACCAGCTCTAGAATATAAACCAATTGAACTAGCTGGTGACACGATTAAGTGTAGTTTTTAGAACAAATTTACTAAAGCTACACAAATTGCACTTAGACTTTCTAGTAATGCAAGAGGCGATTAAACACCAGTTCAAGATGATATTAGTGCATTTGAGCTTCCACAAGAGATAGACTCAAGCTACTAGTTTTCGACCCCTCTTAATAATATGGTCAAACTAGCAAAAGAATCCTATCAATCTTGTCTATCTCCAAACACCAAGATTGGTAAAATCCTAAGAAAATGATCCTTAATCTTGGATTTTACCTTCGATGAAGCTCGACCTCGTTCGAGATGACTCATATCGGCATCATCCTCTTCATGCCCTTGCTTGGTTTCATCTTGCAACTATTCTGAGACTACAACACATACACTTTATGCACAACATTAGTCTCATATATAGGTCATCATTAATCACCACCAGAGAAATTATTCCACACAGGAGTTAACTCAACAATTTCTCTTTCGGTGAAATGACAAAACCATATTCAACAGATAACAAATGAGTATGAGATGAAATACACAACCATATAGAATCGTATATGATGAAGACAGACGCACATGATGTATACTACTCATGTCATGATATCAATCAGCATAGATGACTAATATGATGAGCTCCCCCTCAACATATGCATCGATATTAAATCCACAACAAGGAGTCATCAAACTTAGGATTTAACACATAACATTTCGATTAATCAATCAGCACAAGCTTGTTGCAACGATAGAGCTTCCCCTCAACATATGCAACAATATTAAACCACAATAGGGAGTCATCGACTTCTAGGGTTTAACAAACAATTTTATTTACTTGTGCTAAATCAGGATTTATTCAAATTGTCATTTAATCATCAAAACTGTCATTAGCCAAATTAACATTATATCCCCAAGGGTTCATCCAGATTGTCATTAATCATCAAAACCTAGATCGACCTAGATCCAACAAAATATTCTTTCACAAAGTCATTAGATTCTTCTATTATTGTCAGGTCATCTTGGTCATACACACTTCCAAGGCCCACCAAGAACTCACACACATTCACACGTGTGTGGCGAACCATTTCGTACCACTCACTAGCCCTAAATCTTGGTGGACTCAATGCATGGCTTTCTCTTACCCACGGGCCGCTACTACTGTCGACTTCCATGTGTTCCTCCAGCGGTTTTAGGACCCAGAATCAAACTTAAAGTGCAGACCGGCCACCCGATCCACCTCGAGGGTGCTTCACTCCGGTTACAAACGAGCCCCACAAGTTGTTCCCCTTCAGTTCACTCAACATTCAGTTTGGGCCGTTTGCGGTCCCTTTAACAATGAGCCCCTCTAGTTGAGCTACCTTGTGCTGTGGACTCTTGCCAAATATACCAAAGATCCTGAAAGACCAGGATGGTGAACCGAGAGAGGGGGTGAATCGGATTTGCAAAATAAATTCCCAAGAAGCAAGTAAAAAAATAAGAGAAGATATAAAGATGCTAGAGGTGCTCGGATATCTCAAACATAGCTATCCCCAATCATAGCACCACCTCTCTTGTTATCCAAAAATCTCCATAAAAAAAGGAAAAGGAGAAATAAAAAGAAAACAAGAAACAATCAATTGCAAGTATTTAAACAATCAATTACGAGTATTTAAACAAGCATACACAAAAATTTAAACAATCGAGAAAGAGAGAGAGAAGATTTTAACAACTTATAAAATATTCAAGAATCAAGAAAAGGATCAAGAATACAAAAATTTCAAAAACTAAACACAATAGCCAAAAACCCTCTCTCAAAAGGATGAGTGCTCTCCCTAACCCTCCCACTTTTTATATAGAGCCAACATCCACTTAGACTAGCCTCCACAACCAATGTGGGAAAACTAGTAGCTAGTGGAGGTTGGGCCCAAAACCCAATTCGACCCAACTCTCAACAATCATTTTACAATTTTCGGATTTACATTTTCAAAATTACAGCATTTTCTGAATAGTAGACACTAAAATAGTCATAACTTTATCATCTGAACTCTGATTTTGATGTTCTTGGATATGTTGGAAAGCTAACTTCTAGCTCTACAACGTTTCTGTTAACACCTTTCTAAGAACAAGTCTAGATCAGTGCAGAATTAGCTCACAAATAGAACCTTTTGCATAAACTTCCACGTGGAGTCCATAGACCATCTTGGTGATTCCTTGGGCATCATGAGCACCACTTGTGCTCGCCATAATGCCATCACATGTCCACCTCGATGTTGAATAGCTCGCCACATGCCGGGAAGTCTCTCCCGTTCTAGACCCCGACCGGCAACCTCTACACTTTGACCGGCTCGAGCTACTTCAATAATCTTGGTGCAACACCATATCCGGGTGTTGGATTAGTCATGTAGAGCGTTCCCGCAAGTCTCCAATACCTTCAGCATCTCTTGTACCAATCGAGTCTCCGGCTCCTCCCTGAGCACTACTCTGATGGCTCATCCTTGCTGTAAGCGTACTATAACTCCGGTATACATATAACATGTACAAAAACCAAACAAACCCATCACATAGCACTGTTCACACATAATGACAACATAAACGAACACAAATAATTCAAAACATTGTCAAAACATACGTACATCACTTAAGATTAGACAACCACATGGGATTTACAGATCCATAACATGAAATCTGAGAAAAATGTGTTGTGTATATTCTAATCAGCCATGACATATTTGCAGCGACTCATATCTACACCGAATGGGCCAGCACGAAGTAAACCGTCACCATAAAATATGCAAAAATTATTGAATTACACCATTCCCTAGAAATCATCATAATTAATATAACTACCATAATTTTAAATCTCATAAATAACAAAACCAAATTAATGTAAATATACTTTAATTAACATCATCAGTACTAAAATATAATTACTACGCCCAGTATATCAGTGCATATAAAAATTGATACATTGCTAACTAATTTTTTTTCAAATGATTATATAGCTTGTTTGCATTTTCTAAAACTTGTTAGCAATATTTTCCTCACTGTTATGATTTTTCAAACTATTCTACAACTTGTTTACATTTCCTACAACTTTTTGTAATTTGAACAAAATTGTGACCATTTTTTAATTTGAAAATACATTCGACTCATCATTTTGTGACAAATTTGAAGTGCTTCAGACAAGAAAAAAGAAGCCAAAGCGATTCCTACAATGAGCATGCCCTATTTTTACAATTTTTGTTTGCAATATTTAATAATTCCTCTAAACTTTAAATAATTTTAAAACTTCTATTTTCACATTTTAAATATTTTTCCTCATTGTTACAAATAATATACAGTTTTAAATATTTTTTCTATTTTTTCCTTTATGCATTACTAAACTATTTTCCTTCTCTCATTTTTAAGCAATTTCAAAATCACCCCCTTACTTAAATGTAAAGTTTGTTACACTCAACTAACAACACATTATTACTAACTGATTTTATATCTACATTAACAATATTAACAACTTGCTTTACTAACTACTTTAACAACAATAACAATATTAATGAACACATGCGTAGAGTTAGTAAGCAAAACATTATTACCAACTATATTGTTAATATTGTTAATGAAGCTAGTTTGTAGAATACACTTTATTACTAACTATATTAACAACATATTAGCCAAAAAACTTTCTGATTTCAACAAAACTTACCTCGTTTTGAAGAGCGTTGCTTGATCTACAATTTTTTCAACTACACCAACTCGAGATTACAGCTAAATTTAAAGATATTTGAATTGGAAGAGAAAGAAAAGTGAGGTGGAGAGATAAGATGGAGTAGAGGAAAGTGAAGAAACGGAGAGTGAAAATGAAGGAGATGCACAGTAGAGGAGTGCAAGTTAAAAAGGGAAGCTGGTGAGCCTGTCACACCTCGGTGACACGACTAGTCTTTGAAGAGCTAACGAACCGAACTGAGCTAAGGCAAGTGTCTGGAGGCTTGTCGCGACTTGGTAGTGTGACAGGCTAACATGTACAAATCCTGTGGCTCCAGAGGAGACGCAGATAGGTGGATCGCATGCTTGTCATGTCTTGGAGATGTGACATGCCACTTGTCGCGGCCCATAGCTGCTCCTAGTTCTGTGGGCTGCAATAGGCGGCTTGTCGCCTCTCCAAGCCGTGACAAGCTAATTTGTCAGGTTAGTTTCACAATTTTTGTCCACTAAGGGTTAGTTTTGTAATTAATTTTTTAATCTAGGTCATTTAAAAAATTTCATTGGGGCGAGCAAACATCTTCAGTTTTATAAAAATTGGTTGATAAATTTTTGTAATTCCGATGATTTTAAAAAAAAATTAAATTTACAAATATCTAATAATACTAATATTGTAATAGAGACTCATTTACTATCACACTTTGTGCAATTAGACCATTTTCATTGACATTGGAGCAATTGGTCTCTCTACTATTCGAATGGGGCAATTAGATCCATCAGTCCATTTCTTCGTTAATTCAGTCTCACTAACATGTGAGACCAGTTTATAAGGACCGACATGTGAGACCTACATGTGTTAATTTATAACAATGATTGACGATCTGTTTGAATCAATGGAATTGCGAAGTTGAAATGATCAGATCAACACAAATGGATAATTAATTAGAATTATAAATCACAAGGTATTGATCCCAAAAGAGTTGTAAGATTCAAAAATAGAGCTTTTTTTTATAAATAACCCACTTAAAAAACATTTAAAAAACAAACCCACAGTTGTAAAATTTCACAAAAATGCCCTACTAAGCACTAGTGCTTTGCAAAAAAGGGTTTTAATTGTGGGAGTGGGGATTTGAACCCGAGACAATGAGGTGGGAGTGGGGAGTGGTAACCAACTAGGTTAAAGCTTTGGCTGCTCTAAAGGCACTAGACAATTTAATATATTGTTAGGGCATTTGACAAGATGAAAAAAACAATTTTAATTGTGGGAGTGGGGATTGAAACTCAGGCCAACAAGGTGGGAGCAAGGGTGATAACCAGCTAGGATAGGAGCCTTTTGCTACTCAAGTACAACTGGACAGTTTAATATCAATTCACAATGAGTCATCTAAACCATTGTGTTTGCACAGGACTTTTGTTTTGTCTTGGATAAGATTATCAGAAATTCACAAAAATTTTATATTTAAAATATAATTTTATACAATCATAGTCCACTAGAAAATTGTTTAAATTGTGGGAGGCAGGATTCGGACCCAGGACCAAGGGTGAGAGAGTAATGCATGATTGTTTGCTTAAATGAAAACAACACATATCACATTATTGGTCTTTGTATGTATTTTTCAAATTTTATTTTTTGTCGTAAATACTTCTTGCTCATAATTTATAGTAGTACTAAACAAATTTTTTGAGATTTTTTCATGATAATTTGGGGATTAGGGGTTAGGGTTAGAGTTTAGAGTGAGAGATATATTATTGAAAATGGATAAAGTACATGAGTAAGGGAGAAACATTGAAGGAAATTAAGTACGTCATCATCTAGAAGGGCCAACGACAAGGAAAGCTGCAAGAAGGCTTTGGTTCCGCCCTGAATGTACGTTTAGCTTCGCACCAACACTCCAATCTTTGTTCCTCCGTAAGTCGGTCCGATGCGAAATGCCATTTGGCCTCACAGTATGGGTCAACCTCATCCGGACACCAGTCCTCTGCGAGACTGAAGCTCCTACGGCGAGCCTTTGCCTCCTGTAGAAACTTTTGCTAACTCATCCAATTGGTAGTACTGATGCGCATGAGGGTCCTGCATACCTAGCATGCTCGAGACCTAGTCCTCATTGTCTCGCTGTTGTGCTACTCAATCGGTCTCGCCCCCCCTGCGGAGAGTAGTACTCAGGATCGCCATGGTGATACATCTAGTCGTGGGCGGGCTCCCCCAGCTCAACTATGTAGACCCCCAAGGAACTGAGTGTCCCTGTCCTTGGGCGCCTGCTCAATACGAGCCTGGTCCCACTCTTCGTCAATCGCAAGCCACTCTGCCAATGCCCTACTCGCATCCACCTCGTCTTGACAAATGTTGTCCTCATCATCGGAGTCATCTGAATTGGGAGTGCGATGTGTAGATGAGCCCCCCAATATGCAGATCTCTGCGTTGAGCAGTGTGCATTGATGAGGATCGACGAAACCGAGATGGGCCAATGGACGTACCTGGTACGTCACCTCCCCAAGTCGACAATGTGTCACGATGACTGCGCTGTGCCGACGAAGTGCTCTATTGAGCACCACTCAGGCTAGGCTGAGCTGACTTCAGTCTAGGTGGCCGGACCCCTCTCTTGTGTGGAACCGATCCATCTGTCTTTCGGTCACAAGTTAGGTTGGAGACGAGTCACCGTGCTCCTATGTGAATGGAACGTAGGGCACCACGCAGCTCCGTCTTGACCGTCGTACTCCCCGAGAAAGGCTGGATAGTAGGGAGTGCGCCTACCTCTCGATGGCCACCGCTATGTCAGCCTGCACATGCGAAACTCATATGGGAACTTTGGAAAAATAGATAAGATAAGAGACCAACATAAGTATCCAGTCAAGACGAACGTACCGAGCGATGGATCCAGCCTGGGAACTGAACATCAAGGCCTGATCGAAGATTGTCTTGATGTGATAGTTCTGTCAGCGAAGGTGGGGCTGCACGAGCAAGTCGAGTACGGGTGTGCGGCACGTATCACTGAAGATACGCCTGGTACGTCACAGGGTCGTACGGCCGTTCCTCCACGACAACATCCGTCGCTGCGTGGTCCTCCCACTCGTCGACCCATTTGGCATTCTTGCTCTGCCAGTTGTCAGAGTGTTTTCCTTTACGTGTTTGTCTGCAAAAAGTGACACAATGCACATAAAGCACGAAAACAAACAAATGTTCAGTATGTAACTGAGATATAGAAAATGTTCCAGGCATACATGTGAATCTTCTGCGGGAGATGGCGTCGTCGATTTCTTTCCAGGGGCGGTATCCGCTGGTGTAGCCCGAACTGGCGCATCACCCTCTCGAGAAAATACGACTCCACTATATGTGAGAACACCATGTGCCGGCGCGTAAGCCAGCAATCCTGGCCCGCGGTACAATGTAAGGAAATGTCGTGCGGTGCAACCTGGGAGATGTGCTGCGGAGTCCATCGTCTCCATATGACGCATGCGTCCAGCAGGAGATCAAACTATCCCTGGGACGCCACATAACAGTGGTGAATCTGTGATGATAACCACCTCGGCCAACCTCCCAGCCAACGGGCTCCCATGGTCGGTCGATCAACCCAATCCCCATAGTCCGCTGGCGCACCGTACGGATGGATGGGCCGCTCCAAATGCGATTGACCAATGGGGAAGTGTTCCCATGACCACAACTACAGCAGTACAGGACATGCAGACAGCAATGATCCAGTCGAGGTCCTACAATATGCCTCGCAAAGCCCCCTGTATGTCGCACACAACACTGCCTTCACCAAGTTGTAACGTGGCATGGCCCCTGAGTCCGCATTGACATACTCTCCACCAGGGGAATGAACCATGTGTACACAGTGTCACCGTGCGTCGAAGGGAACAGGATATATTGCAGCATCACCAACAAGTAGGCGAAAGATGCCACCAAACTACATTGCCGGGGGCATCATCGGGGCACTCACGGTAGTGTGTCAAAGATCGGTGGGGGACACCACGATTGGATGCTGGGATCTTGTCACCGTGGTTACCGATGTCAAATCGGAGGTGCATCTGCGCGTGCCAATCTGCGCGTGTGAGCTGGGGGACGATGGGATGTCCACTACCAGGTAAACCAAGCAGCATGCTCACATCCTCCAGTGTGACCGTCATATCCCCCCAGCGGAAGTGGAAAGTGTGTCTCTGGACGCCATCAATCTACCAATGTGGTGATCAACAACCTGTCCAGTGTGATATGCTGACCTATCTGTAGCATACGGGTGAATGACAATAAACCTGCATCCTGAAGGATGGGAATGTAGCCCTCATGGACAGGCTAATACTCCACGGGAGCACGCACTACAAGCAACTCCAGGTCCCGGCCCTCAGACAATATGCGGCCGCGATGTCCATGATCATATATGCTGGTCAGCAGCTCTGGAAGATCTCTGTCTTCGCCAGCCATGCCTGTCAAAACTTTGATCCATTAGTAGCGAAAATAAAATACACACACATGGATAGCACACAACATGAAAGTAATATAACATACAACAGGAACCATTATTGAAATTAAGATGTCCACAGGACGAAATAAAATAACATACAGACTACAACCATCCAACGCAAATGAGAAGTGTATTACAAAGTTTCATCGAACACACACAACATGGCTAGGTCGATGGTCCTGTGCATTCAAACAATCCTTCTGCTATGTCCGGGTTGCCTACAGGTCAAACATTTCCTAGCTCGTGAGCTACCCCCTGTGAGTTATCCATGTTGTTGTGTACTCGGCGTGTCTTCTGTTGCCCAAGACCCGTTTGCCTAAGATTTACATCTGGGATCCAGATAGTCTCGCCAGCAGGGATAACTCTGTAGTCACCGAGTGTGATAAAAACTCTCCACACGCCACTCCACATCTTAGAATGGTTATCAAGACTGAAGTACTCTGAAAGGTAAGGCGCAGGGCTCACACCAAGCGCCGCACATGAAGCAAGGACATGTGAGCAGGGCTTGTGTAGTAGCTTCAGTTTGTTGCATGTGCACTCAGCGACATCCCCAAGAATGACCTCGTGCACCCGTCCAAGCGTAAGTTGGCTGCTTACATTCTTCTGCGGAAGGCGGACTTGAATTATTCAGTGAAGCCTGTTTATTACTGTCACCTCGTGCCGCTGGGCCTTTTCTATGTAAGCAGTCAAGTAGGATTGCACAACATCAAGCAAGGTTCTCATGGGATCATCGACTAGCATTTTTGTGGCAACACTTCTGTTATTAAAGTACTCGGTTGTGCGGTACCATGTCATCTCCACTACAGCAAGTCACCAGCAAACACCTCACTTACTTCAACACATAATTGCACACCTCTGAAAGATCGGTCGTCATTACCCCAAACCTTGCGCCATCTTCATTGTGCAACAAGTGTAGGATCAATGATGCCGACTAGAGGGGGGTGAATAGGAGGCTTTTAAAAACTTCAAATAAAAACAAGTTTTTATACCAAGAAGAACCAAATCCAATTTAATATATTAAAGAGAGAAGATAGAGAACGAACACAGCTGTTTTTACCGAGGTATCAGAGACTCGCCCAGTCTCCACTAGTCCTCGTTGAAGCACTCAAGTCACTTGAGTTTTGCCTCAATACTCACGAAGAGTATTATCTACTAACGGTTGCTCCTTGTCCACTCTGGAAAGGCGAGCACCAATGCCTTGTACAAACTTGCCGAGCCTCTCCGACAATCTCCAATCTGGAGAGGTCAACGGCCACGCCTCCGAACCGTCTAGGTGAGGGTGCTCACCAAGAGTAACAGGCAGCGAGGTCTTCTCTTGACCTCCAAACACGCACCGAGAAACTAAGTGAATGCAAATGCAAAAGAACTGAAGCTCTCGGTAGATCGAAAACACTCAACTTGATCAAAAGATCAAGATTTTAAATAGAAAACTAAAGCTCAAGAGTGTATAAGAGAATGCTACTGCTTGTTATTAAAAAACTTATGCCCAAAGCCCCTATTTAAAGCCTCGAGAATCAAATGAACCGTTGGAGCTAGGGCTGAAAATTAGCAACTCAAACTGACAGTCAGTTTGCGTAACTGACAGTCAGTTTAGTGCACAACGGCTGACAAAATTTACAGATGAGAATTTGCTAGCCGTTCGTGGTCGTTTAAGGAAAGCTGAAACCCACAACTGATAGTCAGTTATGCAAACTGACAGTCAGTTCGACCACAGACTCGACCAAAATCAAATAGAAACACAGTTAAAAGCACAGTGGTCGAATCCCCAACTGACAGTCAGTATGGACAAACTGACAGTCAGTTTAGTACAAAAATTTTGAGCACAAAATGCACCCTCTCTGGACAATTGTCAGTTTAAACAAACTGACATTCAAACTGATAGTCAGTTCAGCAAACTGATAGTCAACCTGAACAAAAACAATGATAACTTTAAATCCCGAAATCCAAAAGAGGTGTTTAATAGCTCGTTTGAAAGATAATTTCAAGGGCTACATTTTTGTAAACAGAATCAAAAACCAGATCTGCCTAGATCTTTCTAGAAAATCAAAAAATCTTCTACTGTCAAAAACTGAACTGAAAATCCAGATTTTTCAAATTAAGTTCAAACCAAAATCCAACCAAAAATGATGCGATGCAATGACCTAAGTTTCTCGGTTTATGTTGGAGATAAAGAGAGGACTTTCGCCACCCCTCTTTATAGTACGGTTAAAACTAAAAACAATTTTCCTAATCGATCATCTCCAAACGTCGAGATCGGTAAAAAATAGAAACTCATAATACCTTAGATCTTTCGCATCTTCATGATTTTTGCGTCTCGTTCCTGCTCTTAGCGACTTGTGCTTTTATTTTACGTCGGGTTCGTCTTGTATACAGTGCAATTCTTCCCAACACAACTATGTATCAAATAAACTCAAAGGCACAATTAGTCCAAAGCACTTTATTTTCATTAATCACCAAAATTAGGGTTAGCAATGAAGGCCTAGATGCAACAACAAGGACCATTTCTCAATGTCCTTGTCCTAAATCCATTAAGAGAATTTGCTGACATTCGCATCATCGGCAGCATTACTGGCCCTCCTCGTGGAGTACTTCGCTGTCAAAGCCTCCAATTTGTCAAACACAACTTGTAACTTCCTCGGTGGGTATTGCATGCATAGCCGATTGAACAGATTCATGATTTGTTTGCTGCGGAAGTGTGTGAAAAGATTTGCCGCAATATTCCGCATGCACCAACGACTGCGCACATCCTCCCATTTGTATGGAGCATCTAGCGCCCCGCACATTACCTCAATGGCGTGGATCAATCCTCAGTGTTGGTCCGATATGATGCAGATCTTCTCTTGATCACTGACAATCACCCGCTTCACATTGGACATAAACCACAACTAGCTTTCTGAGTTCTCAGACTCGATGATCATGTACGCCAATGAAAGCAATTGGTCATTAGCATCTGCAGCAATAGCAATGAGAAGCGTGCCCTTGTGCTTTCAAGTCAAGAATGTACCATCCACGCATATGTCCGGACGACAATAAGCAAATGCCTCGATGCACTGCCGATATGACCAGAACAATTGACAGAACACCTGAGTGTTCTGTATGGGGCTACAGTCTCACCGTACAGATGGTTGATCGAAGACATCCAGAAACATGCCTAGGTTGGCCTGAGTGATGTTGTGTAGCAACCGCATTACATTGTTGTAGGCATGGTCGAATGTGTTGAACATGCCCTCCATGGCCTTCTGTTTTGCTCTCCAGGTCTTTGCATACTGTATGGTGTATCCACACCTGTCGGCAACTTGCTTCATGATTTCTCTCGACATTATCGAAATGTTCTCTCTCATGGCCGGTTGGATGATGTTACTGACATACGACGACGTCAGGTTCCTGTGTCTGTCCTGCACCTCCGTAAGTATGCATGTGTGCACGGTAACTCTTGTCACCACAAAATTGATGTCATCCTTTGCCCGCATGGCACGAATCTTCCATGGGTAGCTTGGTGTTATGCAGGCTACAAAAAATAAGTTGGGATTTGAATTGACAACCCTGTATTGCTGGTTAATTGCAAGAGACCAGCTCACTACGGCATTCTTCAGATCTTCTTTGCTCTGAAACTCCTGCTCTATTTGTATGCCACCTCGCTTGAAAGACCATGTCGAACCCTGATCTATTGGCAGCACAGCTTGATTATATGCTGAATGATCGAACCACTCCTACGGGGTACCAGGATCATCGTCATCAAAACCATCAGATGCCTCTAAGTCCGTCGAATCATCTTCATCGGACATTGATGGAAGGCAATCCAATACCTCACACACATTTACGCGAGTATGCCAGAATACATCCGACCACTCGCTAGCCCTGAATGTTGCAAGACCGGACACGATGCTTGGCTCACCATCCACCGCATGCTCGGCTGGTCCTACATTGCAGAACTGCACATACATCACGAACTAGCCGAGAAGTCCGCCATGGAGGTCTTCCACTCTTTAAATATAAGAGCTCCAAGATTTGTCCCCTTTAATTTCACGCAGCATCTACTATGGCTCATTATCTACCTCCCATACGATGAGCCCTTCAATTAGAGCTATTTCATCACGAGGCCTCTTCCTGAACATATTCAGGATCCATAAATTCAGGTCCAGGAATGAGGTGTTATGTACGCTCAGCTCGCCCGTCACATACCGGCAACGGCTTATATCAACCCCGCTTTGCCCCTCGCAAATTAAGCTGTCGCCGTAAAATATGCAAATTTTTTTTGGAGTCTCCATTCGCTACACACATTAGCATGACACCATTATGTTTGACAACCCTATGGACTCATTTTCCTTTTAATTTCAGCAATCATGCATGTACGTAATTAAAAATAACCTAGTTTCATAATTTCTAAATACATACATATATATTTACAAAACTTAATTCTTAAACATAAAGCATGCATGTGCCAGTACCACAAAAATAAACATCCTGGACGGCACATCACAGACGGGTATGAACTGTTCAATGGAAAACCGTCTGCGAAGGCCTATCGGGAGAATATGTTCAGATATCACAGACGGTTCTGACGTCAAAAACAAATGTGAAAGTAAACCAGACGGTTCTGAACACAAAACCGTCTGTGATAGTCTACTTATCACAGACGGCTCTAACTTAAAACCCGACTGTGATAGATACAATCGGTTCCCAGCTGAGAACCGTCTGTAATAGTCTACTTATCACAGACGGTTCTAACCTAAAACCCGACTGTGATGTATACAATCGGTTCCCAGCTGAGAACCGTCTGTGATAAGTAGACTATCACAGACGGTTTGGAACTCAGAACCGACTGTGATTATACAGTCGGTTGTGAACTATGAAGCGTCTGTGATAGTGTAGTTATCACAGACGGTTCTGAGGTTTGAACCGACTGGAAAAGTACCGGCGCTTCGAATTCTCAACTGTGATCATTTCGGTCTCCAATCTTCGCGCGCGGCGCCTAGGAGAACACGAAGCATCGCTTTGGAAGTTCTATAAATTGACAGTGAAAAAATTGTCATTTACTTTACAAGTTTTTATAGTTCTCAAACTGTTTGACTCCTTAGCTTCTCTGCATCCTCGATGGCATCGTCAGCCTCGCCCTCCCTGGTAAGAACTCTCAATCTTTTGGACTTACCCCTGTATTGTTAATCCCTGTTCAATACATTCTTAACCTGTTGATTTGCACAGGGAAAGGGAGCCGTGGAAGACACTGGCAAAGTCAAGGCCGAGCTGAGGGCCCTCCAGGAGGAGCACAAGCTCCTCACGGAGAAGCACACTCGGCTACGGCTTGACCTTAACGATCTCTTCCAGCGCATTCAGCGCATGAAGACGGATGGTGACAATGCTAGGGCGAGGACGAGGCGTCTTCGCGAGGAGAAGAAAGCCGCGGATATGACCATCGCTAGCTGCGGTTTGACAATGAAGGATACCATCGCGAAGCTAAGGGAGGTCGCAGGCCTTCTCGACGCGGTAGTAGTTGATCCTAAGGACAACTTGTCGCTGGAGGAGTCCTGCGTCCTGGCTGCACGTCAAACTGACTTTATTCTAGATGCAGCCAGGGCTAAGACCACTCCTTGACCTAGCATTCTGTATTTTTACTTTTTTTTGTAAGTGATGAAAAAAATTATTGAAAACTTTGTTCTTATGTCAACTTTCCAATTTTCCAGCACATTCTTGGACTGTATGCAATCTTCCCTCTTTCTTTATCTTTCTTTAGTTTTTGTCGAACATTCGACCATACAAAGGTATGTACACTGTGTGCGATCAAGGACCGACTATCGCGATCTTTGGCTTGTGAGGGCAGTCCATCGGAGCCCTTCAAATAATATAGAAACAATATAGAAGTCGCAGGTCCCATGCAAATAATATAAAAAGAATATATAAGTTATATATCAACGTGCTTTGAATATCACAAACGGCTCTGAGGTAAAAAACGTCTGTGATAGTCACATTAGAGACGGTTTTTATGTAAGGCCCGACTGTGATAGTCCCAACAGTGTCCTCGCCTCGAATTCTCAACTTCTATCAATATCACAGACGGTTTTTAACTCCAAACCGTTTGTGATAGTAATATTACAGACGGATTTTATGTAAGGACCGACTGTGATTGTCGAACAGTTATCGACGCTTCAAATTCTCAACTTCTTTCAAATTCTCAGCGGTTCAACTGGAAGCAAAACTCCAGGGAGAGAACAAGTATTTGTAGAAGTCGAACAGTTCAATATTGAACAGACATATTAAAGACGGTTCAGACATCAGAATCGTCTGTAATATTAAAGCAGACGGTTTTGATCTCCCAACCGTCTGTGATAGTCCCAACAGTGCAATTCTCTACATGCAATTGTTGATAACCGCACATAATAACTGCGCAGATGAAGAGACTTATTTATTTACTTCAAATTTAATTTGCATCGAATTATAAAATAATCTGACGCTTCAACTTCCAAAGTGGGCACTACTGTTTTGCCGTGTTCCAGTTTATCTCCCGAGAATATTTATCATGACGGTATTGATCTTGAAAAGAAAGTAGTGCGCTCCACTTCAAATTCTCAACAGTGTGTTGTGTCTTTTCCATTTCTGATGTTTGCACGGCGCACTAACCTGGGGACACGAAGTGTCGACTTGGAAATTGTTTTTCATTAATGTTGAAAAAATGAACTAAAAATTTGTTCTTATGTAAATTTTGCAATTTTCCCTCATTTCTTGGAGAAAGAGAAGTGGAGCGGTTCGAATGGAAGCAAAACACTCCAGGGAGGGAACAAGTATCTGAAGAAGTCGAACAGTTCAATATTCCAGGCATAGTAAAGACGGTTCGGACATCAGAACCGTCTGTAATAGTCATATTACAGACGGTTTGGACATGAGAACCGTCTGTAATATTAAAGCAGACGGTTTGATATCCCAACCATCTGTGATGGTCCCAACAGTGCCCACGCTTCGAATTATCTACATGCAATTGTTGATAACCGCACATAATAACTGAGCAGATGAAGAGACTTAATTATTTACTTCAAATTTAATTTGCATCGAATTATCTAATCTGACTCTTCAACTTCCTTTGCCGTGTTGCAGTTTATCTCCCGAGAAGTTATCATGAATTTATTGACCTTGAAAACCAGTAGTGCGCTTTTTAAAACTCGAGGCACCCGCGCATATGAACCGTCACCTTCTGTTTCTATAAATAGCGAGGCTCCTAAATCCCTGTCTTTATTCCCTCCTCAACTCCCACCTTGATGGCGAGCCGAGATTCCAATGAGGTTATTGAAATTGAGAGTGATGAGGAAGAGATAAGGAATGAACTCGATCAGGATCTTCAGAAAGTAAGTCATCTCTGAAACTCTAATGCAGATCTTTCTTTTATGACTTGATTACCTCGAAACAAATGCATTTCGAAATCCACAGGTGCCTGAGGAAATGCTCCCTCCAAAGAAGAGACTTAGAAATGATGAAAGATCCTCCAGTGGAGCTGCAGCGAAGACTCTAGAAAGTGCTGAGGCCTGTGTTGCCACATTGCCCCTTGCAACCCCTCCAGTTGCATCGACTCCACCTTTGGAGATCCACAATAATCCTTCCAATATCCCCTCTTCAACACCTTTGTATCATCAGCTTTTCTGGGGTAAGGCTCACACTTCCACGTCCAAATCCACTCCGAAGCTTGGCAATCATCTTCACCCTCCCAGCATACGTTCCTAGGAGAAGCTGGAGAAGCATATGTGCAGGAGGAGAAAGCTGCCTTGTGCAAAACTCTCCAAAAAAAAAAAAGAGGCGCTGGAGAAGCAATCTGAGGGGATGTCTTTTGCCATTCTGCACTTGGCAGAGTGCTTTGAGTTGCAGCTTCATCTCTACCTTTGTTGTATCAACTTTAATTTCTTGGATGATCCTACTGATGCCAAATCCACTCCTTTGCTGAGAGATGATGTTGATAGTCTTAGAGCCATTGGTAGTTCTCCTGGGGTGGCCAGTATAGATCCTACTGATACCAATACGTCCCTAGGAGAACTTTGTAAATTACTTTCGGAACAGGTCGACACTAATTAATTGGTCGCTTAATTGTATCTCTTATGTATGCATAGATTGTAAGAAATAAGAAATTTCTTTTCCTTATATATCTGGCTTTTTGATTGATTATGTAACTAATAATCACCAAATGATGTTCTGTGTGAAAATGTTAACAAGAAAATACTGCTGCGATCAAGACGGTTTTTAACTCAAAACCATCTCTGATTGTAAGATTACAGACGGTTTTAATTTCAGACAAGATAAAACCAAATAGTCTGAACGTTCATTTTTTTAAATACTAACATTGAAATAAGATAGAACCAAATATGAAAAACAAGTGGAACAACTGATGACCAGTAGTCGAATGCAAACAAACAATCCAGGATATTATAGATGGTTCGGACCTTAAAACCGTCTGTGATAATCTTGCAGATTGTTGATTTTATAATTAACACAGACGGTTCTGAGGTAAAAACCGACTGTGATAACATACGGTTCTGAATTTTGATGTAAAATCCGACAGTGATAATCACAGACGGTTCTGAAGTAAAAACCGACTGTGATAGTAAAGCAGACGGTTTTGACATAGGAACCGTCTGTGATATTATAGACGGCTCGGACCTTAAAACCGTCTGTGATAATCTTGCAGATTGTTGATTTTATAATTAACACAGACGGTTCTGAGGTAAAAACCGACTGTGATAATCACGTACGGTTCTGATGTAAAATCTGACAGTGATAATCACAGACGGTTCTGTAGTAAAAACCGACTATGATAGTAAAGCGGACGATTTTGACCTAGGAACCGTTTGTGATATTGTAATTATCACGAACGATTTGGAGTTCATAACCGTCTGTGATATTTCTGTCATAGTTACACAAAATGCACTGATATTAACGACGGTTAATAGAGTGAAACCCATCAGTGATATTCTGTTCTTCAAAAATGCACCGATATTACCGACGGTATTATATAGAACCGTCTGTATTGAACCTGGTATAAAAGGTCTTTTGGCGGATGTTTTGAGCTAGTCATACTCTCTTGCTCGACCTACACTGTCCAGTTCGAAGAGATTTGGGGCAAGGAAGAGTGAAATCTCGAAAGGCCGGGGGAGCATTTGGGGGCAAAAATTTGAGGATCAAACCAAGGTTGGTACTTGCTCCCAAGGCATACACATTACATGATTTCATCATCAATATCGATCTCCATTGATTTACTAATTAGCATGTGTATGAATTTGATTAATTGCAGATGGTCCGAGACTGGATGTATAATGACAACCGAGTGGGTGAGGAATACATGAAAGGTGTTTTTGATTTCGAAAAGATTGCTGAGCAAGACATGGCGAAGAAGGGTTTACCATATATGTACTGTCCTTGTGTAGACTGCCAGAATATTAAGATGTTCACCAACTCATCTCAAATTGTCGCCCACTTGATCCGACGTGGTTTCAAAAAGGGGTACACGTGTTGGGTCCACCATGGAGAAGAGCCAACTGCAGAAACAAATGCCACTCAGGTTGAAGAACAGGACATGTCAGATCCGAACAACGACTTCGACGAGGATATGCCAGAGGATGACCATTTAGATGACATGTTGCATGATGTGGAAGGAAATTACAGTGAAAGGGAGTTTGGCAAATTCAAGCGCTTGATTGAGGACTCAGAAAAGCCGTTGTTCCCTGGTTGCAAGTCGAAGTACACAAAGTTGGCCTCTGTGCTTGAACTGTTAAAATTGAAGGCAAGCAACAGCTGGACCGACAAGAGTTTCACAGCACTGTTATATCTTTTGGCGGACATGTTCCCGGAAGGAAACGAGTTGCCAAAAAACACCTACCAAGAGAAAAAGCTATTGTGTCCTTTGGGAATGGAAGTAGAAAGGATACACGCATGCCCTAATGATTGCATCCTTTACCGTAACGACTACAAGGATATGCATGTTTGTCCGGTGTGCGGCGCATCCCGCTATAAAGCACGGACCTCCTGCTAAGGTGTTGTGGTATTTGCCAGTCATTCCCCGCTTGCAGCGTTTGTTTGCAAACCGTAAAGAGGCAAAATTACTGCGTTGGCACTCGGAAGACCGGAAGAAGGATGGAAAGCTGAGACACCCCGCTGATTCTTCGCAGTGGAGAAACATTGACAGGGAATTTGTTAACTTCGGAGCAGAATTGAGGAATATAAGATTCGGGTTGACTACCGATGGAATTAATCCTTTTGGTAACATGAGCAGTCGGCATAGCACTTGGCTGGTTCTTTTGTGTATCTACAACCTTACTCCTTGGTTGTGTATGAAGCGCAAGTACATCATGATGTCTCTACTTATCTCAGGACCAAAACAACCTGGAAACGATATTGATGTGTACCTAGCACCATTGATAGAGGATCTCCTAACAATGTGGAACGAAAGGGTGCAGGTATGGGACACATACAAACGAGAGAACTTCATCCTACGTGCTATGATATTCTGCACCATCAACGATTTCCCTACCCTTGGAAATTTGTTGGGCCGTACTATGAAAGGAGCCAAAGCCTGCCCTCACTGCGAAGATGAGACGGAGAGCGTGTGGCTGAAGAATTGCAGGAAAACAGTGTACATGCGTCACCGTAGGTTTCTTCCGAAGAATGACGCGTATCGTAAGAGGAAGAGGGAATTTGACGGCCACAAGGAAGATGGTTCAGCCCCGAAGCCTACGCGCGGGAAAGATGTTTACTCACGGGTGAAGGACATAGACGTTGTGTTTGGAAAGGGTGGTAAATTGAAACCCCGCACGAAGAACACTTGGAAGAAAAGATCGATATTTTGGGACTTACCGTATTGGGAGCATTTAGAGGTTCGTCATTGCATTGATGTCATGCATGTAGAGAAGAATGTTTGCGACAGTTTAATCGGCCTATTGCTGAACATTCTGTGAAGTATGAGTATCACAGATGGTTCTGATCTTATAACAGTCTGTGAAGTATGAGTATCACAGACGGTTCTGATCTTATAACAGTCTGTGAATGGAGAGATCACAGATGGTTGAAAACATCAAAAACCGTCTGTGATAGTACATGATTATCACTGACTCGAATATCACTGACGGGTAAGAACCGTCTGTGATGACTGTTTTGACCCGACTGTGGTGATGAATTATGTAGTAGTGATGCACAATTAAAAATAACCTAATTTCATATTTAAACTGTCGCACATAACTATATATTTAAAAAACCTAATTTATAAACATGGTTGCACATAACTAAAAATAACCTAATTTCATAATTTCTAAAAACATACACATATACATTCAAAAAACGTAATTCCGAAACATAGAACATGCATGTACATAATTAAAAATAACCTAATTTCATAATTTCTAAATACATACACATATATATACAAAACCTAATTCATAAGCATAGAGCATGCATGTGCATAATTATAAATAACCTAATTTCATAATTTCTAAAAGCATACACATATACATTTAAAAACCTAATTCATAAACATAGAGCATGCATGCACATAATTAAAAATAACCTAATTTCATCTTTTCTAAAACATGCACACATGCACATAATTTCTAAAAACATACACATATACATTTAAAAACCTAATTTAAAAACATAGTTGCACATAATTAAAAATAACCTAATTTCATAATTTCTAAAAACATACACATATACATTTAAAAAACCTAATTTATAAACATAGTTACACATAATAAAAAATAACATAATTTCATAATTTCTAAAAACATACACATGTAAATTCAAAAAAGTCTAATTCCTAAACATACAACATGCATGCACAACAGAATCTATACACATAATTATAAACCCTAATTACATCATTAACAGAATCTAATAGCTATATTTACACATGCATGCTTAATAGAATATATACACGTAAACACATTTACACATGCATGCTTAACGAATCTATACACATAAACATAAACCTTAATTACATCATTACCAACATACTTAAGAGAATCTTAAATACATTTCAAAAAAATTTACCTCCTTTCGAAGAGCTTGGAATCCTCTACAAATTTCTCTTCTACACCGAATCAATTTACCGGATAGATTTTGCTAAATCTAAAATTGAAGATTGAGAGGAAAATGGGAGAGAGAAGTGTGTGTGTGTGTGTGTGTGTGTGTCTGTGCTAGATGCTTCAGACTGAGCAGAATAATAATTGAGGGAGGGGACCAGAGAGAGGTAAGTACGGGACCAACAATTTATCGAGTGCTGGGCACTCGACAAGTGACAATATATTAAACTGTCCAGTGCCTTCAAAGAAGCAAAAGGCTCTAACCCAGCTGGTTACCACTCCCCCGCACCCACCTTGTTGGCCCGAGTTCGAATTCCCACTCCCACAATTAAAACTATTTTTGCCATCTTGTCCAGCACTTGACAAGTAACAATATATTAAATTGTCCAATGCCCTTAAAGTAGCCAAAGGCTCTAACCCAGTTAGTTACCACTCCCCAACTCCCACCTCATTGGCCTAGATTCAAATCCCCACTCCCACAATTAAAACCCTTTTTTGCGAAGCACTACTGGTCGATAAGGAGCTTGTTGAGTGCCCAGTGCTCGACAAGCTGATGTGATACGGTAGTTTTGTAAATTTTTTAAGTGGGTTATTTGTAAAAAAAAAACTCTTCAAAAACAATATACGGTGCTCTATCATTCCCATTTATGATCTATTTATGTTGTTCAGAACATTTTGACTTTATAAGGCTGTTGGTTCAAATAGATCGTCAATCAAAATTATATATCGTAAGATATTAATATAGGAAGAACCATAAAATTGGAATACAACTTGCATTGCTTCTAAATTTGATATGAGATTAGGGTGTTGGCTTAGCAATTTTTTTTATAAATAACCCACAAAAAAACTAATTGAAAAAAATGACCCATAGCTGCCGTATTTTGCCAAAATGGCCCACCACGCTAACATGTCAAGTCCTAGAGACTCGAACTGAAAATTGGCTTGTCAAGTATTGAGAACTCGACAAGTCACTTGTCGCTGCTCCTGAACACGACAAGCTCTCTGCCTCCTAGAACGGCTCGGTTCTCGCGAGTACTTTTGGTCGATAAGGAGCTTATTGAGTATCAAGTGCTCGACAGGCTAACGTGGCAGGCTATTTTTGTGAAATTTTACAAATTTTGTGGGTTAGTTTTGTAAATATTTTTTAAGTGAGTTATTTATAAAAAAACTCTTCAAAAACAATATATGGTGATTTATCATTCCCATTTATGATCTATTTATGTTGTTCTAAGACATTTTGACTTTATAAATCTATTGGTTCAAATAGATCGTCAATCAAAATTATATATAGTAAGATATTAAAATAGAAAGAACCATAAAATTGGAATACAACTTGCATTGCTTCTAAATTTGCTATTGGATTAGGATGTTGGCTTAGAAATTTTTTTACAAATTAATAACCCACAGAAAAAAACTAATTACAAAAATGATCCATAGTTGCCGGTTTTTGCCAAAAATAGCCCACTACGTTAACGTGTCAAATCCTGGAGATTCGACAAGGGCTGAAAATTGACTTGTTGAGTACTGGAAACTCGACAAGTTGCTTGTCGACTCCAGAACACGACAAGCTCTCTGGCTCCTATAAGAGCTCGCTTCTCGTAAGTACTTATGGTTGAGGGCATGGTTGTGAAAGTAGTGGTCAAAGCTCATCGTGGAGGTGGTCAAAAATCGTCGTGGTGAGGTGTAACCTCATTGATTTTGATCATCATCGACCAATCACTTCTTCGACCACTCCAGCCGCGACAAACACATCCACTTCGACCTGCAACCACACATGGATTACAAGCCAGTGGGCTCAGTCAGGGTCTTTTTTGTTTGGTTTTTGTGTTTTCATAGAAATTGGTTCAAACGAACTCGAAACGCTCCCAAATTTTGTAGGCATGATTCTTGGAACATAACGAACACAACCGTGGATGCAGATTGTAAAATGATTCAAAAAGTTACATAAAATGTCACATCAAAGAAGTTTTCAGCATATTTTCCACATGTTTTTACTACCCATCATAGGGTAAAAGAACTACAAATTAAGCAGTTTTCACTAGATCGTAGGCTACCATCACCGCTCACTGCAGTCCTTTGCTATCTTCGAAGCTGGTCAGCGTTGGCCACGACTCATTACCAGTGAAAAGAAAAAATTGGATTAAAATATTTTGAAGAATTACTATACATTTTGAATTTTACTCTTGGTGAAATTATCAAAGCATATTTTTGAGTTACCCTTTTTTTTCTTGGACCAGAACACCAACCAAACAATATTAAAAAAATTTGCCTGGCTAGGCAGATTTTAGGCGTAATATATATTAGCTAGGACACAAACCTAACAACCCTCTTAAGTGCAGGTTGAGTAGTACGACATTGGCTCTTCCGAATGACCAATAGATGAAATGGAAATAACTGCTTAGTTGCTCAAAGAACAACTTAGAAGTAACATTAACGATAATAACCAGAACAAATAATTGCCATGCATCTAAAGCTGCTCCTCTGTGTGGACTATGGAGCATTGGAGCAGAGCTGACATGCACTCAATGTGTTAGTTAAAAATAGCATGATAGTAAAGTTTTATAAGTATTTTTAAAAGTTCTCATTTTTCATAAATTGTCTAAAAGTTTTTAGTAAGAAATTCTGATAACAGTTGAAACGAAATCTTCACATAGTACATTATAAGGCAAGTTTTCAAGCTAATTATAAGAGAAACGAGTCTACTTTAGACAAACATTATACGTCTGCCCATCCCAACAACATTGACAGAATCGATGAATTAGTAGAGGGTCAAATCCAAGTATCTCGTCCATGAACAACAATGGAGAAAGCATGTATCCTCTACGTCGTTGTGAAAGATTGCATGTAGTTGTTTCAACCTGTATAAAGATACAAAAAATTAACTTTAAGCAACACTTATAAACTTAAACCATTTACTTTGTAATTAATAATAGTTTTAAATCTTACTTCGTAAGAGTGGAGTTTCTGATATCCAATTCAGCGCTCGTATTTCATGGATAAGTTTTATCATATAATCACCCCTCTCTTTCAACACAAACCTTTCTAAAGTAGTCTTGTCCTCACCAATGTCCTCCTAGCATAAATGATGCAACAAAAAATATTTTTGATTGAAGTAGAACAATTCAAAGTAAAATCACTAAGAGCAATGAAATGTAGTGGTAAATGCTAAAAATCCATGCTATTATAAATTTGAAGAGTTGTAAATGAATTTTATAACATTTGCATGGTTCAAACTATATTAATTTTGCTTTCATTGAGATAATTAACATAGAAGGTAATCACCTTGGAACCACTGTAGCTCCGGCATATCGAATCCATGTGAGCAAGAACATTGTTTCTTAAAAACATCACTGAGGCTAACAGATTGGTCTCATTATAAGTTTCTCCTAACTTGTTAATACAGAGTTGGAGTCCCAAAGAAGGCCTCATCATAAGTATCTTCTTTTTTGCTTGGTCTTTCTCAATACACCAGTGTATCTCCTTAATAAATTGCATTCTTGTGTTTACATCCCATAAGGCTGGTTCCCACAACAATTCATCATAACTGCACTATGCATAAAAAATGTGAGCAAATTAATGTAGATATCTTGTAATGATACTCGCACATTCTCACAATGTAGGCCCACTTCTCCGTGTACAAAGATTTTTTATCTTGTGGAAAGAGATTAAGATGGCACAAAATCAAGTGAAAATAAAATATAATAGGTGATACGCCTACTAAATTAAGGGATTAACTTCACATGGAATTTTGCATGGTTATTAATGAAGGATTCTGAAGACTAGAATTGAAATAATTTTATTAAATAGTTCATCAATATTATAAATAGATTATACAGTGAAATAGAAAAAAAAACTATATTATAAAAAAATAGCACTCAACTATATGAGAGAAAACTTACTTTATGGATGCACCTTTGAGAAGGAAAACAAGATGATCTACTTCCAGGTTAACACTGTATCCCTCGCAGAGAGATTTGAGGTAATTGCGAATTCCATTCCAGTTAGCTTTCATGATATCTTCTGATGTTGGTTCTATTTATAAAATTAAATAAATAATTTCAGAATTGAAAGACACTTTGTAATCTTTAGTATATATCTTCTTTAGCATCTGATAATGAATCTCATATATAATGACAAGAATTTCTTATAGGCACTGGCCTCTGTAAATTGTGTAGAATAGTTTAGCACTTACCCTTTGCTGTGGTATTTGCACTATATATGAGGTGATGTTTTTTTTTTGATCTAGCGTCTAGAACAATCATATGTTCTGTATGCAGTGCAGAAGCAACAGACAAACTGGACCTAAAATGTATGGAATTATTGTGAAAACTAACAAAATTGATTTGCCATTTTGTTTCTATAGAATCAAACATGAGAGAGGCGCAACAAATAAGCCCCTGCTTGACCAATGTAAGACTCCAAAGTTCATGGCCAATCGAGGATGCTCCAATTTTCAGCCAGAAAGGTCCTTTAGTCCAGAATTTTGTCAGAAAAAAAGGATTTAGTCCAGAATTGAAACATATGAATATAATTAATTTATATCAATTCAGAATATTAAATTAGACCACACAATATCCAGATAAACTCCTCAGCTCAAAAAGAGAAAATTATTTCTGCTGTTGTCTTTTCTAGTTTCTTGGTTGAGAGTACATCCAAGATTGGTATTTCCATTGCTTTTTCTTCCCTTTCTATATTCATTTTTGAGTAAACACTAGGAAACCAAAACTCATAGGGGAAAAATAAATCACGGACGCTCACCCCTCTATTTATATGCTTCTCAATTAAGTTGATTAGGTTCTTGCCAAACAACTGTTAAACTTATCAAATAAGTCAAATTTTTAGATTTATAAGATATGAGTCTTCATATGATAAACTCAGATTCGACCAAATGAACACACAATGAACAAGAACAGAGTCTAAGATAGATGTACCTATGTAACGACCATTGCTCTTTCTCCTCTGCTTTTCCCTTGGGAGATTAACCATGAAGTCTCCTATCAGCACATCTAACTCTCCAAATTGCCCCTTTCGATAGTAGATATCTTCCTTACCAAGCTTTAGAGGCGATAAAGGAAATGGTTTAGTGCCTGCAGTACTGCTTGTACTGGTTGAGCCCTCCTTGTATAAGTCATTCACATACTGAATTGTGGAGAAAATGTCTCTACAATAGACACAAAGACATACACAATTCAATTGATGCTAGAAAGCAATCACTAGGCATTTTAATTTTTTCTCTTCATTGAATTATTTAACTAGTAGCTACATTTAAAATTTGACCACTAATATATAATTAAAAAGGATCAAGATTGATTTGTGAAAAGTAAAAAAGAGTTCTTTTACAATACAACTCCTCTTATGAGGTAAGATTGATGTTAAATTACAACCATCCATTAAAAAGGGTTAATAATGTAATTCATCTCTCAAAGAAGTTTAAAGTATATAATAATATTTCTTTCCTGATATATTGCAATTTAATGCAACATTCAGTGAACATTAAAAGAGATATTTAATTTCCTAATGTACAAAGCAAGTTCAAAGCAATCAGTGTATTATTATAGTTAGGATAAGTTATGTATTAATGTAGGAAGCACTCAAAATCGTGTTAGGATGTATTTTTGAACATAGGGTATATGCATGAACATATACTTGAGATTGACCTCATTTTTTAACTTGCTTTTCTCTGTACGGCTGAGGATTGAGCAGTAGGAAATACATATTGGAAACTAGGCTCCATCACAAAATATACGTGAGTAATCTAAATTATTGTGTTTGACATGAGTAATAAAAGTTTTGGATCCACCGTACGTCTGTTTTTGATTGCTGCGTTTCCTTACATTACTTTACATACAAAATATTAAGACTAACATTCGATCCTAATTTATCATGTCTCACTACAACAAACAATTTTGTATAAATATTTTTTTTGTCCTTGGAGGAGTCATTGACGATTTCTACCTCCAATGTGATAAAAGTTGTCATAATCATTGGATCATTAGAAACAAACGGTTCAATTCTAAAATTTTCCCAAAAAAAAAAAAAAGAGTAAATCACCAATACAAGATTTTCAATCATATTTCAGTTCTTTTTTATTGTAATATAAGATGGATGCCAAAATGTGACAACGAGTGGAACAGGGACAATACTGGTGAAAAAACAATCATGGTGCACTAAATTTCACTCTTAAATATATGATGTATTTTCTTGGTGTGAGAATAGAGAACGGTAGCGTATTTCACTTCATTTTGCATTTCATACAGATACAACTCACAAATACCACCAGCTATCAAGAAGTGCTCCATTAGCGTCACTATGAGAGAATTAACATAGTTTGGACTTTAAATCAAAAGTTTTAATTACAATCTAGGACTTCCATGCAAAATTAAAAGGAGTGAAATTCACTTGAAGAAAAAGAACAAAGACAGTATATATTTTACCGAAAAACTTTGGAGCCTTGTTTGGTGAATCCATGCAGATACTGGGATTCACTTTCTATATAGAATAGTTCTTCTTTAGATATGCCAGAGAGTGCACCATCAATCATAGGAGGAAAGGTGATCAATGCATTCCCTCTATCCTCCCAGAGACCAGTTGGTTTAAGTATGTTCTGGTGATAACAATTGCTCAGAAGAATAGAAACATGTTTTCCGTCATTTAATGTTTTCTTCATAACAAGACAATGTTCCATATTGTAGTTGTACACACGATATCTGATGATACCATGCAAGATTTTGGTGTTGCAGACTTGCTCATCATAGACTTCTAGTTTTCTATCTTGTTTTTCTATCTCTATCTGCATTAAAATTGAGAGATGTTAATTCTATTCCATGAAAAAAATGAAGAAATAATCCAGACATTAAATTAATTACCAAAAGGTTCTCCGGAAGACATATTTTTGGGTTCCTGAAACCGAGCAAATGAACGTTGTTGTAAGAAAATAATTTATCATAACATTTTTCTTCGTGACATGCTCTGTAGTCTAACTTAAGATTAGTTTTGAATCAATAGTAATCAGGCATCACAACCACTGTAGTGTCACCGACGAAATGCCATGATCACTATATCTAACAAAGCATCTCCAATGTAATTATCATAACATGCATCAACTGGTTAGATTGATGAAACAAAACTATAATAATTAATCGACCACTATCATCGAAATGCATAGGGAAGGGAATATATTTGTATTTCTTATTCCTTTGTTTTTTATGCATATTAATTTTATCTATATATCTTTAAAAAATCCAAAATGGAGGTTGTCAATTAAGAGTAGGACGAAATGTAGTATGTTATAGAGGGTGTGGATTAGTTTTTTGTAAAAAAAAGTTTCTGTAAAAATGTTTTTATTATTTGAGGTTGTGGAAGTTATGTCAAATTGCACATTTGCAAAGTTTTTTTTTATCTTTGAAAAACATATTGTGAAGAATAACATTCTAGATCTACCAAACTATCCTTGATATATGCAACACAACCCTAGACCAGTGAGTATAGTTTTGTGATCTTCAATAATACCATATATTATTTTTCACTAAAGCCCCCATCATGAACCGAGACCTTATGAAATCCCAATATTTTTTTTTTAAAAATAGTAAAATTTAATATTTAATTAGGGACTTTAGTAGAATATTTGAAATAAATACATAACACACTGAGACATAGGTTATTTTGGTGAAATAAATCTTATACAATATAATTATATTATATTTTTTTTTGTAGTTAGACCAAGTTGAGCTAGACCAGATTATATTGGTGAAACCCATGCCTAACCTAAGCTTGACTAACCATGAAGCCTAGCTAACCGAAGTTTGAAAAAAATCATCAAGGTTATAATTAATAAAGTCTGGTAACATAGGAAGTTGAAAAGCCAAGAAGTATAGTTGGGAACCTAAATATATAATGTTGGCTGAAATATCTACTATACAAATATTAACAAAATAACTTAAGAATTTTAATACAATATAATTATTTTTAAATTCTTTAAATTCAATTGGATGGCATTTTGTGCCAAAATGTTTTGAAAGTCCATTTGTGGAATAAAATAGACGTAGTATTTTGTTAGGTAGGAAATTGTTATTTATACTATACAACATAACTCAACGTCTTGCTACGATACAATGTAAACTATCAAGCTTTGCCTCTGGCTTTAAATTAGTTCCTTTTTGAGCCAATCTTGGACGTACCAGTCAACTTGAAAGTCCAGACCAACCTCGACTTTGCCTTACTTTTGAACATTTGTAAGTTTTGCAAACAAATATATTTCATTAATTCAGATAATATTTCTATGAACTTCATAAAACATAAAACATGAACTTCTAATTGTTTTTATCAGTAATAATGATATCTTTCCAATATTATTTCTAAAATAATTGATTGATTATAAAATCATTTTGGGTGTTGATAAGATCTTATAATTTTTATGGTGGGGCTTGTATTCACAACTCTTATATACGAAAAAAAATTAGGTGAGACTAAAATACTCACAACTCTTATGTACAAAAAAAAGTAGAAGTTTATAAAAGAAGTTTATATCATAGCCATTCCAAATTATTATTATAATATTTTTATAAAAAAAAAGTTTGTACCATACAATTGTGTTAACACAAAATTTGATTTTATAATATTTTTTATTATTAACATATAGCTGAATATGTAGTTTCAAATGTAGTTATCTGATTTTGTTAACACAATCTATAACACAATTTTTTTGTACTAGTATCACATATTTCAATTCAGCTATGATTTATAATTTTAAAACTTGAGGGAGCTTCTAGGACAAAATGTAACTAACATACATTCTGAGATTCGCACTATCATGTTGTTCCTAGCATCTATACCATTGATTGAAAAAAAAAATATGATGCTCAAGGTAAAGTCAAACAAGAATTTTGGATTCTGAAATTTTTTTATGAAAATTTTTGAAACTCTTGTTCATTCGAATTGGGCTGTGGTTGAGACAAGGTTGTTCTAGAAGCATAAACTTCTCAAAATAGTCTCACTTTTTTCTGCAAATATTATAAGACAATACAGATATCCAATTTTTTTATTCCTTATAATATTCTTTTAGAAAAAAATGTTTTTTTTTGCAACGATTTTATGCTATAAGAGAATTTGCATAATGTATTCTGTGTCCTGGTTTGCCAAAGAAAAAGGGATGCCTCTAATCTAAAGTCATTTCCATAATTTTAAGGAAGAGTGAAGCAATTAGCAGTGTTCATGAGATGATTCAAGATGCAGGATAATATGATTTTATTTAGACTAGCTGGTTAGCTTTCTTTTTAATATTTTTCAAGTAGAGAAAGTACAGAAGCAACGAACCATGGATCATCTGAACCTTCTGCAGGAGCGTCAGCAGCAGCATGTTCCTTCCCTTTCCTCCTTGGAGGCATGGCAACAAAATGGAGCTTTCAAGTAACAATGGTGTTCAGTGGGAGCTTTCCTGAAGAGTGAATAGTGGTGGTTGCAATAACTATGTTTGTTTGGAGAAGTTTACATGTTACATGCTATTACCTTTTAGTAATCATGCAGTTTTCGTGAGTGAAAGATATTAGATTTTTTTTCAGTAACCAACTAGAGCATAAACGATACGAAGGAGGATGTGAATCTATCGAGAGATAAATTGAAAGATTAAAATGTAAAACCCCAAAACCCACCACCCAACTCCCCTTAAACTTGTGAATATGTGTGACAGTTACATTTGGGTCCTTAAATTTAACTCAATGGATCACAAAACTTGGTCGACTGTTTACAATTTTTTTTTAGAGAAACAATAGGATAGTCCTATTGTACAAAATATATTATCAAGACGATAATGAGAAAGTTACAAAAGAAAGCAAAGTCAAAATAAAATAAAAGAAAATTACAAAAGATCAATCCATCTACTTAAACCAGACTTCTTTTCTGATTTAATTGTAAACAAAACAAGGTGCAAATCTGAAATACAATTCTGTAACCAATTTGCAACTGATCTTGAATGATTTTGAAAATAGTTCCATTTCTAATTTTCCATAAATTCCATAAGGCAATGATCAGCACTTCCCAATAAAATTCTTTAATTTCTTTAAATTTATCTTTGGTTTTAAATAACATGTCCCAAATATTATCCTCCTCTTTCCAAAAAACTCCAATGCTTCTCCAACAATCGATAGCAAAAGAACATATAAAAAAGAGAGATGGATTTGTGTTTCTAATGCAACATTTTGGCAGCAAACACAATTTTGATTATCCAACTGAAAGTGCTTTCTTCCAAGCAACTCTTTTGTATTCAATCTATTAATCAGGAAGATCCATAAGAAAATTTTTTGTTTTAGAAGACAACCATTCTTCCAACAAAATTTAAAGATTTTATGCACTTGAGATTGCCCCTGAATGGCCGAATAAACTTTTTTGTTGAATAATTTGTATGGTGGGATTCCTTGAAACTCCAAACATCATTACTTCCTCCAACTAATTGAAGATTCAGATGTAAGTGAGATAAAAGAATGAATTGCTGATGTGCAATTGGCAACAATGGAACTGCAAAAAATCCACTAGCTCTTTTGATGCCGCAAAATGTGAGGACCACCATCCCATACTGAACACCACGATACGGAACGGCGCTCCCCTGTCACAACTTCCCAGGATCAGTTGCGAACCAGGACAAGTATCACAACAACCAGCAAAATACATAAATAAATTACAACACATTGCATGTACATAGATGATGGCACTAGGCCTTACAACATTAGCACAACAGGGTACAAAATAACATTTCAAGTTTTTAACAAAGCGCGGAAGAAGCCGAATCCTATTCTTTTCCCACAGTCGCCCGACTAGGGTACGCAACGCCTAGAAGCTTGGATCAACTCGAAGAAATCTTCACAGCGCTCAGGTTCACGCTCATGTGAACTGAAGTTACTTGGTTCTTCAGCTCCTGATGGAACAGTTCAGTCATGGGTGAGTACAGGGTACTCAGCAAGTCATTAAGTCATTAGTATAATGTCGTGGTATTACGAATACCCCGGCAGGTTTTGAAGACGATCCTAGCGGAGATTACGCAGCGCGGGTTGACCGGGTGACCGGTCCTCCCCCGCCGGACAAACACAAGAATTGACACGTGGATTTATACAGGTTCGGGTCCCGGTGGGGGCCCTAGTCCTGTCGACGCGCTCCCGACCGGAGCCGGCTGGGGAGGCTCTCTCCGGGGGAGAGGCTTCCGGAGCACGTCTGTGAGTTTAGCTATTCCAAATAACGATGAGCTGATCATTTACAACAGAGGGGTACAAGGGCTATTTATAGCCCCAAAAAGAAGCAAAAAGCCTAAACTACCCCGGAAGCCACCGTCGGATTGAAGGGTAGGACCGTCCTTCTCCCGGTCAAATGTCTTGGATGCTTGACAGGTGGTCGCTGATTCCCGAGGCGTCCCTCGCGTGACCTGCACGTGGTAAACAAGCAGGGATTTTACCTTTTAGGAGGGCGATGACGTCCGGGACCCCTTCCGGAGAGCAGGGTCCCGGGAGCCTAAAAGGCGGCGCCCGGGGTAGGCACCGGAGGCTACTGTCCCCGGGCAAATGGCGGCGCCCGGGACCCGCCCGGGGGGCGAGGTCCCGGGGGCCAAATGGCGGCGCCCGGGGCAGGCACCGGTGGCCACTGTCCCCGAGCAAAAGGCGGCGCCCGGGACATGCCCCGGAGGCACGGTCCCGGGAGCCTAAAAGGCGGCGCCCGGGGCAGGCACCGGAGGCCACTGTCCCCGGGCAAATGGCGGCGCCCGGGACATGCCCCGGAGGCACGGTCCCGGGAGCCTAAAAGGCGGCGCCCGGGGCAGGCACCGGAGGCCACTGTCCCCGGGCAAATGGCGGCGCCCGGGACATGCCCCGGAGGCACGGTCCCGGGAGCCTAAAAGGCGGCGCCCGGGGCAGGCACCGGAGGCCACTGTCCCCGGGCAAATGGCGGCGCCCGGGACCCGCCCGGGGGGCGAGGTCCCGGGGGCCAAATGGCGGCGCCCGGGGCAGGCACCGGATGCCACTGTCCCCGGGCAAATGGCGGCGCCCGGGACATGCCCCGGAGGCACGGTCCCGGGAGCCTAAAAGGCGGCGCCCGGGGCAGGCACCGGAGGCCACTGTCCCCGGGCAAATGGCGGCTCCCGGGACATGCCCCGGAGGCACGGTCCCGGGAGCCTAAAAGGCGGCGCCCGGGGCAGGCACCGGAGGCCACTGTCCCCGGGCAAATGGCGGCGCCCGGGACATGCCCCGGAGGCACGGTCCCGGGAGCCTAAAAGGCGGCGCCCGGGGCAGGCACCGGAGGCCTCTGTCCCCGGGCAAATGGCGGCGCCCGGAGGCACGGTCCCGGGGGGCACGGTCCCGGAGGCCACTGTCCCCGGTGCAAACATGAACTTACCTGGACTTGACCGCATGGAGATTTCCCCCAACAGCAGCCCCCCATGCCCTCCGGGGGCGAAGCTTGAGCTCCCGGAGGGAATGGTTATGGTACCGGGAGAATCTCCGGATGAAAACTCCGGACGAAAATCACCGGAGACCCGGCGACGCTTCGGTTTCTGTGCCGGGTGCTTTATGGCCGCGCCGTTTTTGCAATAAATGCACGCGCGGTTCGAACCTGCGTCTCGATTTACGCGCCTGTCTCTTCGTTTCCCGCGCACGGTTTGAATTTCAGTGGTCCAGATTGCTCCGAGGGGGCCACGTGGCGCGCATCTAGATCACGGCCAGCCTCTATAAATAGGGCCTTAGGGGGCCCCGGTAACTCATTCCAAACTTTTCCAATTTCCAGTTTCAGCTCTCCCGGTAGCGCTCTCCCGGTAGCTTTTCCGGTTGCTTCCTCCGGTAGCGAGCGTCCGGGAGCTTTAGTTAACCTCCTGAAAAGTTAGCCACCGAAGAAAAAAGACAAACTCACCTCATGGCACCCAAAGGTCGATCGAAGACCACGGAGGTGCCTCCGGAGGAAATCCCCGTGGATTTCCTCTGGGCCTCAGAGTTCACGACCTCGGACGCGGAGTCCTTGGTCGAGAAGGGGATCGTCGCGGAAGGGGACATCCGGGTCCCCTTGAAGAGGGACGGAGCCCCCCGCCCGAGGCCCGGAGAGGTTGTGGCCTTTGAGGCCTTCCTCGAGGCGGGGCTCCGGCTCCTGGTGCACCCGATGCTCCGGGAGTTCCTGAAGGAGTATGGGGTGGCTCTCAACCACCTCACCCCCAATGCTCTCGTCCGAATGGGCCTGTTCATCTGGCTCTTCCAGACGGCGACCGGGCGGGAGCCCACCCTCCGAGCCTTCCGGTACTTCTACGAACCGGCGGCCCGGAGCTCCCACCTGGTGAAGGGAGGACCCAAGTCCCCCTTTGGATCGGTCATGGTCCAGATGCTGCCTTCCCGGGTGGCGGACTACCCGGCGGCGGCCTCCCGGGACCATTGGGGGGACTGGCTCCGGAGGTGGTTCTACCTCCGGGTCCGGGACGAGGCGGTGGTCTACGCCCCGGAGCCCCCCACCTACAGCCGATCGTCCACGCCGAAGTCGCCGGTGTGGTCGGACGAGGAGTTCGAGCTCCTCGGGAAGGTGGTGCTGACGAAGAAGACCCGCTTGATGCGGGACGCCGCGGAGGAGCTAGCGCTCCTGCGGCTTTCCCCCTTCTCACGCGGGAGAAGGGGGATTGGTATGGGCCCGGAGCAGCGGCCTCCGGTGAAGCCGGTGACGCGGCGTAAGTCCCCTGCATTCTTGCACTTGGCAGTTTTTTATGAAAAATTGACTAACTTTTTACCTCTTGCAGTGCGCCCGTACCCGGCGGCGAGGGACAGGGCGGAGCACCTCCTGGGGAGGTACTTCGCCGATGAACACGAGCGCATTGTGCGCCTCGTGGGGGAGGGGCCTCCCCGGAATCTGGTGGCCGAGGCTTATGGGCTCAGGCTTCCGGAGAGGAAGCCCCTTCCCACCCCCGGGTCTCATAAGCGGGGGAAGGACGCGGCCGGGGGCTCGGAGCCCAAAAAGCCCCGGGTCCAAAAGACCCCCGCCCCGACGACGACGCCGGTGACGACACCGGTGAGGGCCCGGGATGCGGCTCCCGGAGGTGATCATGCCCGGGCGGCGCCCCGGGCAGAGGTGATGCCTCCTCCCCCGGAGGCCCTCGTCGAGGCCCGGGGGAAGGAGGTTGTCATCGGCGGGACGAGGTCCGATTCCGCGGACTACGCCCCGTCGCCAGTTCGAGTGGCGCTCCTCTCGCCTCTCCCGGCTGCTTTGGCGCCGGAGAGGCTAGAGGTGAGGTTTTCGGAGGCGGCGCCTCCGTGCCTCTGGCCGGTCGATGAGGAGGGGGGGAGCCCCTCCGTCTTCGAGGTCCCCCCGGAGCAGGAGGCTCCGAGGGCCCTCCGGCCTGGGGCGGGGAAAGGCCCGATGATCCCCCCCCGGGCGGAGATCCCCGCCCAATCCTCGTCTTCGTCGTCCTCGGAGGAAAACTCCTTGTCGACGAGGACGCCGGCAACACCGGCTGCGCTCCCGGACACCGAGGTCCGGGGGCCCTCTCCCGGCCGCGACGACGACGCCGGGCGAGATACCTCCCTGCTTCCCGCAGGGGAGGTAGCCCGCTACGCGGAGGGCCTGCACACCCGGAAGGTGCAGGCCTTCGTAGCGGGGGGGACGCTTCACGACCGTTTCCAGGGACTCGAGTCCCTTGGAGCCCAGGTAATCCAAATTCCCGACGTTCCCGCTCTTTTCCCTGCACTTAGAATTTTTCTAACATGTTTTAATAGGTACCGGCTGTTACCTGGGGCCTCGAGCAGCGGGTTACCCGGCTGCTCCAGGAGGCGGAGGGCCGGGCCGCGGCCTCCGTCGCGCAGCGGGCGGCGGCCGTCCGGGAACGGGATGAAGCTCTCGACGAGCTGTCCCGGGTCCGGGCCCAGGTGCACCTTTCGGAGGGGGTCAACCACCGCCTCCGGGAGGAGATGAAGACGATGGAGAAGACCCTCCGGGAGCTTGAGAGCTCCAACGTCCGGGCGATGACGGACGCGGGCCGCTCCGTCCGGGCAGCCCTTGAGAGCCTGGGCATAACCCTGGGCTCGGGGAGCGGTCCGGAGGCACCTCCGGAGACTCTTGCGGAGGCTGTGCGTTTCCATAACGCGCAAGTCTCCGCCATCCCGGAGGCTGCGGACGCCCGGGCGCGGGGCCGGGCGGTTCCCGTCATCGCGGCCGCCGCGGGGCTCGTCGACTATCGGGGGGTCGGCGCCCGGGCGATCGGGGGGCGCATCCCCCGGAGCTTCCCGGGGGCCTTCGAGCCAACGCGCCGGGAGGTGGAGCTGCTGGCGGAGGGATTCTACGACCGGATCATCCGGACGAGGTTCCCGACACCGGTGCCTCCGGCCGCTGATGCCCCTGCCCCGGCCTCGGAGGAAGCTCCCCGGGGGGAGGACCCCAATGCTAAAGTATGAGCCTCCCCCCGGGTCTTTAGCTAGGACCCCTTTTTACTTTTGTTAGACATTTGATTCCGGTAGCTTCTTAGGAGAAGCCCCGGGCACTTGTACAAAAACATTTTGCAATGAAATATATTTGAAATTTTGCTAAGTCTTTGTAATGAAATGTTACCTGGGTACCCGGGAGGTTACTCCCGGGCGAGGGTCCGGGAGAAGCTCTCCGGGAGGCGCCCAAGCGGCTTTGATACTGTTGAGCCTCGTCTCCGGAGAGCGCATCGGGGGCACTGCCCGGGAGCCTGTCCGGTTGAGGTGGCGCCCGGAGTGGCACTTGGATAATTTTGACAACAGCCGTGCTGAACTAACTCCCCCGCATCTGGAGGCCCAGATGGTGGCACCCCTCCGGATACTTCCACCGGCGGGGTACGAATTTTGGCCCAAAGACGTGCTTCGGGATTCTCAGCGTCGCGTCTGGGCGCTGTACCGGGACTTGGCCCGGGAGCTGAGGGAGCGCCTCCGGGAGCTTTAGGCGTAGGGGCCTTAGACTCGTAGAAAATCACCCGAGTTAGGACCCGGGTTGTATCATTTCCGAAACCCACCGGAGGGGGAAGATGTCCTCCGGATCTCCCAATAAATAAAGCTGCCTTCTGTTGATTGCTTTGTATTTTTGTCTTCTTGTATGGTCTGTGGGGCTCATCTTCAAAAGGATGAGCTATGTTTGTTCGTGGGTGACCCGGGGGCCCCCTGTCCCCCCCCGCCCACAGCGGGTCGGAGGAGGCCTCCGCGCGCTGTGGGGGTAACAGGGTCCCCGGGGGAACATAACCTGTAGGAGAAATATTTTCTAAGTTAGAAAATTGTAAGGACAGGATTTCCGAGGGAGGGACCTTCTGGGGTGCCCGGGGGCACCGGGAGAGATTCATCCGGCCGCCGGGAGAGCGGGGAACCGGGAACAAGGCGCGGAAGGGGCTCGTGAAGAGCCAATAAGACCTCCGGAGGGGAGCTTCCCGGGAGACTTCGTCCGGTCGCCGTGAGAACGGGGAGCCGGGAATAAGGTCTCCTGAGAAATCCCTTGGACGTCCCGCTGGGGAGAGCGTCCACTCCCGGAGGAGGAAGAAAATCCAGAAAGCCATTAGACGTCCCGCTGAGGAGAGCGTCTACTCCCGGAGGAAGAAGTGCCCGAAGACGGGTCTTGAGTGTTTGGGTAGGGGACTAATCTCCCAAAGTGACTCGTTACCGCGGCCGCTGGGGACCGGGTTGCCGCTTACACCCTCAGTCCACGAGGGCTGTTCGTAAGCCGCCCTACAGGAGGGACTTGCTGGGGCAGGGCCCACTTCCTCACGGAGAGGGCATCCTCGCGGGGAGGGCTTCCTCACGGGGAGGGCATCCTCACGGGGAAGACATCCTCGCGGGGAGGGCATCGCCGCTAGAGGCGGTAAACAAGGACAACCTGCAGTGAGACAGTTTGAACAAAGACTATGCATTTATTAACAAAATATACAAAGCCCCCCCTGCGAAACCGCGAAGGGGGAGGAAAAGAAAGCTACAGTGTCCCTCCTCCCCCTCCGGCGTGATCGCTCCGGGGGAGGGGACAGGCCCGTAAGGCTAGACGTAGAACTTGCGAAGTAAACGCAAGTTCCAGGTGTGCTTCAGCTCCTGCTCTTGAAGGTTGGAGAGCTTGTAGGCCCCCGAGCCTAGGATGGCAGAGATCTTGTAGGGGCCCTCCCACTTGGGGGAGAGTTTACCCTGGGCTTGGGGGTCTGTGATGCGCTTGAGGACGAGGTCCCCAAGGCGAAAAGCTCTTTCGTGCACGCGCTGGTTGTATGCGCGCGACATCTCGCGCTCGTAGATGGCGTGGCGGAGGAGCGCTCGGTCGCGTTCCTCCTCCACGAGGTCGATTTCTGAGCGCCGGTTGTCTTCGTTGGCCCGGTAGGCTGCGGTCGTGGCTCCGTTCAGGAGCTCGACCCGCAGCGACCGGAAGCCGATCTCCGAGGGGAGGACTGCCTCTGCCCCGTAGACCAGGGAGAAGGGAGCACGCCCTGTGGCCCGGGACGGGGTCGTGCGCATTGAGCAGAGGATGCTAGGGAGCTCCTCTGCCCATGCGCCCCGCTTGGAAGTGGTTTGCTCGAGTCTCCGGCGTAGCCCCTGTAGGATTACGCCGTTGACCCTCTCGACGGCCCCGTTGCTTTGAGGATGGGCCACTGAGGCGAAGTGGATGACGATCCCCAGGCCTTCGCAGAATTCCCGGAAATAAGCCGAGTCGAATTGGGTCCCGTTGTCCACGGTGATTTCCCGGGGGACACCAAAACGACAAACGACGTTTTTCCAGAAAAACCGCTGAACGACCCGGGAGGTGATGCTAGCCAAGGGCTCCGCCTCAACCCACTTTGTGAAGTAGTCGACCGCGACTACCGCATACTTGTATCCTCCGGGCGCTGGGGGGAAGGGCCCTAAGAGGTCCATCCCCCAGCGCACGAAGGGCCAAGTGATGGGGATAGTCTGCAGCGCTACAGGGGGGAGGTTCGAGCCCTTGGCCATCTTCTGGCATGCTTCGCACGCGGAGACAAGGTCTCGCGCGTCACGCATGACTGTAGGCCAGTAGAAGCCCTGTCGAAGGGCCTTGGCGGCGATGGCACGCGGGGCTAGGTGAGAACCACAGCTCCCCGCGTGAACGTCTTCCAGGAGTTGAAGCCCCTCCGACCGGGGGAGGCAGCACAGGAGGGCTGAAGCCCCCCGCTTGTAGAGCCTTCCCTCCAGTAGGAGATATGCCCGGGCTTTGGCCCGGAGGCGCTTAGTCTCGGTCTCGTTGGAGGGGTCCCCCTCCCCCTTGATGAAGGAGATGAGGGGATCCATCCATGATGACGGCCGGACGATCTCGGCGACCTCCGGGACCGGAGGCTCGGGGCCTGTGTCTAGGGAGGCCACCGAGGGCTTCGTGATGATTTCCAAGAAGGCCCCCTTGGGGAGCATTTCCCGGGCGCTTGCCGCCCGGGCCAAGGCATCAGCCCGGTCATTCTCCCTTCGCGGGATATGCCGGGCCTCAAGGCCGTCGAAGTGCTTCTCCATCTTCCGTACTTCCTGCAGGTAAAGACTTAAATTTGCGTCATGGCATAGGTAAGACTTGTCCATTTGGCAGACAACGAGCTGAGAGTCTCCCTTCACTAGGAGGCGCCGGATCCATAATCACATTGTAGGAGGAGGGGAGGTCCACTACGTCGAAGCGGACTAGCTCGGTCCGGTAGTTCTCCGGGGTGCCGAAGGTGATCGGGAGATCTACCTTGCCCACGGGGTAGATCGCCTTCCCCGGGACAAACCCTTGTAGAGGCCCTGCTGCTGGTTGCAGGAGCTTCTCATCCACCTGCATTTCCTTGAAGGTCTTGAGGAACAGGACGTCGGCGGAGCTTCCGCCGTCCACGAGGATGCGGGCCAAGTGGCAGTTGTAGATCGTCGCGGAGACAATGAGCGCGTCGTCGTGGGGGAAGCGAACCCCTCGCGCGTCTTCCGCCGTAAAGGTAAGGGGGACGTCCGACCACTTGGGCGGCACGGACGCGTGTAGCACCCCCACTATCTTAACTTCTCGCGCGTACTCCTTGCGCTGGCGCTTGGAGTCCCGCCCGGAGGCGGACCCCCCTACGATGACGTTGATGCGGCGCTGAGAAGTTTGAAAGGGGAGAGCGTCTGAAGGCTCCCCCTCCTGCGCCTGCTGCCCCCCCGCGGGAGCGGGAAGGGCCGGAACAGCTGGCCGAGGAGGCAAGGAGGCCGGAGTCCCCCCCCTGCCCGCGCTGGTCGAGGAACGCCGCGAAGTGCTGCAACAGCTGGTGGCAATCTCGGGTGGCGTGGGTACTGGACCCGTGGAAGCTGCACCACGGTCCTTCCCGGCTTCTCCCCGCGGGGCCTTCGCGGCCGCGCGAAGACTGTCCTCCCCCATGGCCTCTCGGCTTGGGAAAGGGGCGGTTGCTCTTCGGGGGGTCGCGCGAGCCGCCTCCGCCCTCGAGGACAAAAGTGTCCCGAGGCCGTGGTTCGCTACGGCCCCCCTGCCTGGGGCGCCTGGGGGGATCCCGGGCCCCCCGCTCGGCGGGGGCAGGAGCCCCCTGGGTCTTCTTCCAGATGTCGTCTTCCTCCGCGCGAGCGTACTTTTCGAGTACGTTGAAGAGCTCATCGGCGGAAGAAGGGCAGCTTCGGGAGAGTCTTCGGTGGAGTTCCCCCGGGAGGATCCCGCTTTTGCAGGCTTCGATCACTGTGGAGTTCGGGACGTGGGCCACTTTGCTTTTCACTTGGGCGAAGCGCTTGAAGAAGCTTCTGATGGTCTCCCCGGTCCTCTGACGCACCGTGTATAGCTGCGAGGAGTCCAGGGGACGCACGTAGTTTCCCTGGAAGTTGGCACAGAACTCCCGCTTCAGCTGCGAGAAAGACTTGATGGAGCCCGCCTTCAGATTGTAAAACCAGGAGCGGGCAATGCCGGTGAGGTAAAGGGGGAAGACGTTGCATTGTGCGCTCTCGTCCCCCCCCGCCGCGGAGATGGCTGTGGAGTAGATCTGCACGAACTCGTAAGGGTCCGCCTCGCCATTGTAATGCTCGATGTGCGGGGGACGGTAGGGCCGCGGCCATCGGATGCTGCGGAGTCTTCGACACAGAGGCTGGTTCGCCCCCTGCACTTCCCGGGGGGAGCCCCAGTCACCGTCTTCTTTAACGGGGGATGCCCCCTCGTTATCTGAGTCAGGTAGCGGCCCAAGAGGGCCGCCAGAGTGGTGGTGACGACGCTTCTCTTCCAGGCCGGGACTGATTTCCCGGACGTTCGGGCTTCCCTCCGGGGAGGATGGCTCTTCGGCGGGTCTCTTCCCCCGGCCGGTGCGAGAGCAAGGCTCCCTGCGACAACGACCGGGGGGGAGCTCTTCCCCGCGGTTGGGAGAATGCATTCGCTCGACCTCCCCCCGGGAGAAGCGGACCTGCTTCGCCGGGGGAGGGAGCTCCTGCACTGTAGCAGCCGGCCCGGAAACTACCGGGGCCTGCTGGGGGGAGCCCCCTGCGACGGCCCCCGGAACCGAAAAGGGGGGAGCCCCTGCACCATCCGGAACCGGGGAGGGGGCGCCCGGGGCGGCGTTTGGATCCGAAGAGGGGGCCCCTGCGGCAACGACCGGGACCGGAAAGGGGGAAGCCCCTGCGACATCCAGAACCGGTGGGGGGTGAGCCCCCCCGGCGACGTCCGGGGTTGGGGAGTCAATGCGGGGGGAAATTCGTTGAGGCACGGGAGCTGCTCTGTCGACCGGCCCCGGTGCGATAAACGCAACGCGAGGGGCGGGACTGGCTCCCGGCGTAGGAATAACCCCCGGCATGAAATGACCCCCCAGCCCCGGAAGCGGGCCGGGGACGGGGTACCCCCCTGGTGCCACGAAGGGCCCGGGCATGAAATAACCTCCCGGCACCGGGACAGGCCCGGGTGCCGAGAAGTGTCCGGAAGTATATCCTGCGGGGGAAAGGAACCCCCCGGTGGGATCATACGGGGTAGACAGCCCCCCGGCCGCCGGAGGGGCCGTCGGGTATCCCAAAAACGGGGGCATGATCCCCGGATATGCGTGCGACGAAAATGTGGGGGCCGGGGGCCGCGCCAACACACTAAGGAGCTCGTCCATAGAGCGCTGGGCGCAGAGCTGGCCCTCCACGAGAGCCTCCAGCAGGGCGTCCCGAGGAGCCGGGGGAACCGTCGGGGGGAAACTCGTCCCGGCCGAGGTCCCCGCGGCCGCCGGGAGCGACCCGGAGGTGGAGGCACCTACATTGAGAGGAAAGGTGGGAGGCGGTACCTGGGAATGGTCGCCTCCGGACGGAAGCGCCGGAACAGCAGTGTCCCGGATGGGCGGCGCCAAGTCACCGGGACCGGCGTCACCGGGAAGGGCGCGGGCCCTTGTTCTCGGAGGAGCCATGGCGATTTGTCACGGGTCCCCACGGTCGGCGCCAACTGTCGTGGTATTACGAATACCCCGGCAGGTTTTGAAGACGATCCTAGCGGAGATTACGCAGCGCGGGTTGACCGGGTGACCGGTCCTCCCCTGCCGGACAAACACAAGAATTGACACGTGGATTTATACAGGTTCGGGTCCCGGTGGGGGCCCTAGTCCTGTCGACGCGCTCCTGACCGGAGCCGGCTGGGGAGGCTCACTCCGGGGGAGAGGCTTCCGGAGCACGTCTGTGAGTTTAGCTATTCCAAATAACGATGAGCTGATCATTTACAACAGAGGGGTACAAGGGCTATTTATAGCCCCAAAAAGAAGCAAAAAGCCTAAACTACCCCGGAAGCCACCGTCGGATTGAAGGGTAGGACCGTCCTTCTCCCGGTCAAATGTCTTGGATGCTTGACAGGTGGTCGCTGATTCCCGAGGCGTCCCTCGCGTGACCTGCACGTGGTAAACAAGCAGGGATTTTACCTTTTAGGAGGGCGATGACGTCCGGGACCCCTTCCGGAGAGCAGGGTCCCAGGAGCCTAAAAGGCGGCGCCCGGGGTAGGCACCGGAGGCTACTGTCCCCGGGCAAATGGCGGCGCCCGGGACCCGCCCGGGGGGCGAGGTCCCGGGGGCCAAATGGCGGCGCCCGGGGCAGGCACCGGCGGCCACTGTCCCCGGGCAAAAGGCGGCGCCCGGGACATGCCCCGGAGGCACGGTCCCGGGAGCCTAAAAGGCGGCGCCCGGGGCAGGCACCGGAGGCCACTGTCCCCGGGCAAAAGGCGGCGCCCGGGACATGCCCCGGAGGCACGGTCCCGGGAGCCTAAAAGGCGGCGCCCGGGGCAGGCACCGGAGGCCACTGTCCCCGGGCAAATGGCGGCGCCCGGGACATGCCCCGGAGGCACAGTCCCGGGAGCCTAAAAGGCGGCGCCCGGGGCAGGCACCGGAGGCCACTGTCCCCGGGCAAATGGCGGCGCCCGGGACATGCCCCGGAGGCACGGTCCCGGGAGCCTAAAAGGCGGCGCCCGGGGCAGGCACCGGAGGCCACTGTCCCCGGGCAAATGGCGGCGCCCGGGATATGCCCCGGAGGCACGGTCCCGGGAGCCTAAAAGGCGGCGCCCGGGGCAGGCACCGGAGGCCTCTGTCCCCGGGCAAATGGCGGCGCCCGGAGGCACGGTCCCGGGGGGCACGGTCCCGGAGGCCACTGTCCCCGGTGCAAACATGAACTTACCTGGACTTGACCGCATGGAGATTTCCCCCAACATATAATATATACATATAGTAATAATGATATGGAGCCTATACTAATTGAGGAAAAAGGGGGGAAAGTTTCAAAAATACTTTTTCTTTCTTTTCTCAGCACATCTCATATTTCATGGCAACACATCACATGCTCATAGCAACATATCTCATACTCATGGCAATATCCTCATGCCATATACTTTATTCATGCTCACTAATTACAATGCTACTGTGACACATCGACACACAACTGCCCATGGCAACGCCCCTTATCATGATAACACATGTCATTTGGGTAATTTTGACTTAACAAGTTTTAATTTAGAAAAGTATACTTATACAACACCCCGTGGATTTAATCCACTACAGCAGACTTCTATAAATCCAGAAGCTCAGAGTATTCAAATACATTTTTAACTCTGCAGAGAGGTACCAATTTACCCGCAAGATATTCCACTTTCATACCCTTCCCATCAAACACTACTACATACTACATTATCACTGTCGGGTCAAAACAGTCATCACAGACGGTTCCGAACCGTCACCGATATTCGAGTTACTGATATTCGAGCACTAGCACTAACAGTTCTGAACCGTCTATGATGAAAACTATGACAGACGATTTTGAGTTCAAAACGGCTTGAGATACTCCTCCTATATATCACAAAAGGTTGTCGACTAAAAACCGTCTGTGATGACTCCCATCACAGACGATTTTTAGTTGACAACCTTCTGTGATAGGAGGAGTATCTCAGGCCGTTTTGAACTCAAAATCGTTTGTAATAGTTGTCATCACAGACGGTTCAGAACCATCAGTGCTAGTGCTCAAATATCAGTGATGGTTCAGAACTGTCTGTGATGACTGTTTTGACCCGACTATGATAATGTAGTCTGAGTTTTAAGCAACAAGGTGGAATTGATAACCGTCTGTGATAGTGTCTTTATAATCGATGGTTGTGAGATTAGAACCATCTGTGAAATGACAGACGGTTCTGAACTGCGAACCGCCTGTGAGATGATAGACGGTTTTGACCTCAAAACCATCTGGGATTGGATGAGTATCACAGACGGTTTGTATCACAAAACCATCTGTGTACATTAATATTTTTAAAATAATTTTTTTTTGTGGCTAGCCTCAGGAATCATGCTAGCCATGCCCTCTGTACAATAGCATTTCATTTCATACATGCACAATACTCAGAAGTATATACAGTTCATCTCATACATGCATAGAAGTACTTCGAAACATGTACAATACCATGCATTTCATATATATAAATCAATCAAATTGTAAGTTTCATACAACATTTTAGAAATATGTACAATTGAGATTGAATAAATAAATGTAATCGATAATTAAAGTCAGTATGTTAGATGTTTATTACTATACTATCTGAATATATTTTCCAGTTAGATGCCCTACAGATAGTCTCAGTTAGTAATTAAGGTTGCACTAATATGAACCTTCCGGGTCCCTAAACCTCCCCCTGGTTGATATGACGTCCGAAAGGAAAAACTGAGCGAGCATCCCTCTAACACAAGAAATCTGCCAAGTGTCAAAGCTTTCCGAAGGGAAGTCGACCCCCTGCAGCATGAGTTAGTACAGAAAAAATTAGCTCAATGAAATTGTAAATTCTGTCAAATCAATACAAAGGGCAGCAGTTGTGTACCTCGGGGAAATCTGGCTGGTGAGCGGTGATGATCAGGTCGTACATGTGGTGCATCACGTAGAACCCACATGTGTTGTTGTCCGGCTGCAGATGGCACTGCCAATGTACAGACCGAGAGTTAGGTGGGGACACATTATAAAGTAAAACAAATTCCAGTTGGTTATAGCCACTGAAACTTATAAAGTACCATAAATTATAGCCACTGAAACTTATCGCCTCTCTGCTCATGCTGTCGCCCTCCCTCAGCAAAGTAGTTCGTGAAAACACTGCAGATAGTCGAAAATGACAATTTGAGGATAGTCGAAAGTGACAGTTTGAGGACTAAAATTTAGATGCAACACAGGTCCACATGAATATCATAAAACATGTTAATCTTTAAAAAAACATCTCGTGCACCGCAATAGTCGTACCATTTCATCTGCAATGAATCAAGGTAGAACACCTTCTTCCTTTTCAGAATAAGCACTAGCAGGATCCAGTGGTATGGAGATATTAATCTACGAGTGAAGTACTGATGAAAGCACTCACCTCTGATTGTAGGGTACAAGTATGTACTCCTTGTCGACCTGAGCAAGCAATCCTCTTTTGATGTAGTCAACAACGAAGTCCACGTCGGTCCTAAACATCAGCTCGGCGACCATCTGGGGGTCTAGGAAACCAACAAGTTCGCGCCTAGATTTGGCATATATCATCATACAACTGCACGGAACTAACCAATTAATAAATGACATATATCCGTATATGCACAAACAGGCATAGGATAGTAGGATACTTACAGCACCCAAGACCGTAGGATTGACACGTCGAGCGCGTCTTTGTTGAGTAAATTGTGAAGATCTTCGATGTTCACCGGATAGCTCCCATCTGAGTGGAACTCTACCACGGTGTATTTCACCATGATGTGCGTCGGACGCTGTGTCTTGGTCTTATTTGTCATCTGCATGTACCATGCATGCAGGCTCTGGTATGCGACCCCCATGGTACTTATTGCAGCATCGGAGGCCATAGGCATCCCGAGAGCAAACGGCATGAGAGCTGATGGCATGCTCTTGTCACTCTCCTTCTCGGTGCTCTTCTCTGTGCTCTTCTTTGCTTTGCCCCTACTAGCCAGTTTCTTGATTGGTTGCCTCCTAGTCCGAGTCAGCTTCGTCATCAAACCCGTTGGTTGGCTTCTTGGAGGGGTCGGCTGGCTAGTAGGCTGAGGGTCGATGTCCGACTATGATGTAATAAGAACCTACGTATAGTAATGGTCACTAACTCTGAGGACTATTGTTACAGCACAAATTACGAAACTGGTGGGGGAATTACCTCGTCCAGGACGATATCCTTCTTGGGCCATTGCACGAACGTGTGCACCGCGTCCCCAAGAGTGGTAATCTTGTCGTTCAGCAGCTTGTCCAACGGATATCCCTTGCAATGGTCGAAGACACTGTCCACCTGGACCTGTGCAAAACCCTCGGATATAGGGACACCATGGATTGTGGCCCCTCCGTGCAAGGTTGCGCCATCCCATGGCCAGCCTCAATCAAGAAGAGACCGGCTACCACCATAAGCTCGCAGGAGGCGGGTTCCTACAAACAGTGTGCATTAACATATTGAATTTCACCACTACTCACTTTCGAACGAATTAGCATAGAAAAGCGGTCATTACCTGCAGAAAGTCCACTGGAAACTGTTGAGAGGGCTCCGGTCAAGAGGGCTCCAGCGGTGAAGACCCCGGCGCGGATGCGCAACTGCTACGGTGGCCAAAAATCGGGCTCGATAATTCCGCTGTTGCAAGGGGGATACCCTAGGTTGCCTTTTTTAGCTCTTCATACATTGTCTGCATCTCCGACAACTTCTACAGGAGTGCTTTGTCCCGATCAGCGAAGTCCAATCGCATCTCCTCCTTGAGCCGTTCGTCGCAGGCTTTGTGGGATCTCTTTTTCCTCCTAGCCATCTCCTCATCATTAGGGAAACCATCCCTCCAAGGCACAGTGGCACCAAGGCCGCGCACGCGGCTTGGATGCTCCTTATTTCCTAGCACCGTCGTGAGGATATCCCTGTCCCTCCTAGGGTTGAACTCACCATATGCCTCCTGTGCACTCAGTGTCGCCTGCAACAGGAGAACTTAGCAATACAACATATATTCATGTGTGTTGCGAGGATAATAAGTGATCCTATAGAGTTAGAGATCTTACCAGCCGGTCGATCACGTCCCTATCCGCAGGGTTATTCACAGAGACGCTTTTGGATGAGGTGATCGTCGATCTTGCTCAGCACAAGTTGCGGGCGCACACGTCTGTTATGGCCACATAAGGAGCAGCAGTCGAGGATTGGGAAGCCTCCTCATCCTGCTTTATCTACAGCGCCTTCTTCCCTACATACCCACCGGTGCCTAGTCTGTATGGGGTGGGTATTCTTGGCCTGGTTGGCCTTCGCCTTCGCACTAAGTGCCTAGAATTCAGGCGTGCCCTTCGCCTCCACGAACTGCTGCCATGCCTTCAGAGTCACGAAACAGTAGTCATTGAAGGGATCTTCGACTCCTTCACATAGTGGAATGACAAGATAACTCTTGAAGTTACTCCAGGACTCGTTCATTGACATCAGTGTCGTCCAGCGGATGGTGAACTGGAGATTCTCCGGAATGTGAAACACCGCCTGCACTTCTTCCCACAGCACATCCTTCATCTCTGTGATCAGTTCACCCCACTTGGATGTGGTGGTGGGCAGCCGTTCCCTTGCAACATTGCCGCATAGTGAGCGGTACTGAACGACAAGTTTTTCTGGAGCTTCCGGCACACCATTGTCGTCAAACTGTAAGTGCTGCTTCTCTCGCTGTCGTGACACGCGCATGTGGTCCGTCCTTGGCCCTTTCTCTTCTGCGACTGGGTCACAGTGGACGGGGCAACCTCTAGCCCAAGCACCTCATCGCCAGAGGGGTCACCCTAACTCCCCGACCGGATCATTTCGTCACTGGACATATCAGTTCCTAACATACTTGCAATGGTGGGGATGAGACGTACGGTGTAAGTAAATCTGAAACTAATAATTCTATAACTAAACCCATATACTAGTAATTGACCAAGAATGCCAGAAACAGTGGGGTGGAGACATACGGAGGTGATCGTGCCAGAAGGTGGAGGGCGATGGAGGTGATCACGCTTGCCGGTGGGGAGGCGATGGAGGTGAACGCGACGGATGGTGGGGAGGCGATGGAGGTGATCACGCCGGACAGTGGGAAGACGATGGAGGTGATCGCGAAGGACGATGCGAGGGCGGAGAGTTTTAGGGCAAGTGAAGTGAAGAGTCACACAAAGTGTGGAAATGAGCGAGACAAAGCCCGCGTCAAATGTAGGGAGATTATCACAGACGGTTCTAAAATCACAACTATCTGTGATAATCTCCCTAGTAGTGGCCTTCATGACAGGCGGTTGTGACATCACAACCGTCTATGATATATATTATCACAGATGATTCTACATGACAACCGTCTGTGATAATCTTCATCACAGACGGTTACTATGTCCCAACCGGCTGTGATGAAACATCTGTCATAGGCCACTACGTAATGTGATTATTGTAGAAGGTTGGGACATAGTAACCGTCTGGGATAACTTCTCATCTACAAAAACTCTGTAACTCTGATTACCGACATTTCAGTATTCAAAAGGCCTGAAATCTATGCAAATGATGCCGACATGCTCGAAATCATGTTTTAAATTAAACCTCAAGAGACACTCAGGTATTATATGTTAATGGAGTCCAAATGCTCCGAAAATAGGTTAAACTGAGAGCATGCTCAAATAAATTTAATGTACAGTGTGGAGCATGCTCAAATAATTATTGCATACAAATGCGGACTTCGACCGACAATTTCCACATACGTACGGTATGTATACACCCATGTTATTCTCAACTTTCCACTTGCCGCAGCCCTGCAACAGTGAGAATTAGAGGATAAGCTATACTGATGGAAACTGAGAGATACGGACGGTTGATTAATTACCTTTAAAGTATAACCCTTCCTGGTGATCCATACGCACGTAACCGGTTTCGTCGGTGTGTTCAGTAACGATCTGTACGCCCTCTCCAAATGGAGGCATCTCATCAAATTGATTGTATTCTTCCTCGTCTACGACATTTTCAACCCCAACAATTCTTCTCTTGCCATGAAGAACGATGTGCCACTTCTTATTGGTCAGGTCAGTGACATAAAAGATCTAAATGGCTTGGTTTGCAAGTATGAATGGCTCATCTTTATAAGAAACTCGATCGAGATCCACAGAAGTGAAACCATAACTGTCAGCCTTCACATCCTGTGGGATTTGGACCCATCGGCATCGAAACAGGGGAATCTTGAACAGTACGTAATCGAGCTCCCAAATTTCTTCTATGAACCCGTAGTACGAGTTCATTCCACGTACTACCCTTGTTGGGCCTGTCTCACTGAACTCCTTATGAAAAGCTTGTACGCTTACTCCACTATTTTGCACAGTGGTCTTTCCATCTTAATTTTTCGTGTAAAATGTGTACCCATTGATGTCATATTCCTACCATGTCTGTATAGTGAACGTTAGCCCTTTTGCCAACCATTTAAGATTCTCACTTGTGGACTCTCCAATGTTTTGCACTTTCATCCACGCGTTGAATCAACTGTTATGTTCTCTCATGAGCCAAACCTCGGATCGACGAGAATTGTCTTGTCGGAGCATCTCCTTGTGCTCGTTGATATATGGAGACACCTCCATGATGTGTTGCAAGACCCAAAAATGTGCTTTCGAGTACATATCGAAATCAGGTGTAATTGCTCTCCGTCCAATGGTTCCAACGCCATCGAGTCTTCCCTCTTGATGAGGCATAGGAACTCCTATTGCTTCTACGTCAGCCATGTAATTGACACAAAAGTCGACAACCTCTTCTGCTGCATAACCTTTGACAGTACTACTCCCGGGCCAAGAGCGATTCCTCACGTACCCCTTAAGTACACCCATTGACCTCTCAAATGAATACATATAGCGTAGAAACACGGGTCCACATAGCTTGATTTCTCTGATAAGGTGGATAGTGAGATGGACCATGATATCAAAAAATGATGGAGGAAAATACATCTCAAACTGACAGAGAGTTCAAACCACCTCGCTCTGCAGAGAATCTAGTCCCTCGGTGTCGATGACCTTGCAAGAAATTGCATTGAAAAAATAACACAGCCTCGTGATCGTCTCTCTTACCTTCTATAGTAGAATACTTCGGATGGCAACAGGAAGCATTTGTGTCATCAACATGTGACAATCGTGAGACTTCATACCAAGCAATTTCAAATCTCCCATGGATGCAAGCTTTTTCATATTTGCGGAGTAACCGGACGGAATTTTAACACCATAGAGAAACTTACACAGTTCTGTCCTCTTAGCCTTGCACAAAGTGTAGCATGCAGGGGGAGGTATATATGGCCTTTCTCGTTCTCTCTCGGTGCTAGCTCGGGTCTGATTTTCATTTCGATCATGTCACGCCGCACATTGATATCATCCTTTGTCTTCCCCAGAATGTTTTGCAATAGGCCGATTAAACTATCGCAAATATTTTTCTCCACATGCATGACATCAATGCAATAACGAACCTCTAAATGCTCCCAATATGGCAAGTCCCAAAATATTGATCTCTTCTTCCAAGTGTTCTTCGTGCGGGGTTTCAATTTATTACAACCCTTTCCAAACACAACGTCTATGTCCCTCACCCGTGAGTAAACTTCTTTCCCACTAATAGGCTTTGGGGTTGAACCATCTTCCTTGTGGCCATCAAATTCCCTCTTCCTCTTACGATACGTATCATTCTTCGGAAGAAACGTACGGTGACGCATGTACATTATTTTCCTGCAATTCTTCAGCCACACAATCTCAGTCTCATCTTCACAGTGGGGACAAGCTTTAGCTCCTTTCGTACTACGGCCCGACAAATTTCCAAGGGCAGGAAAATCATTGATAGTACAGAATATCATAGCACGTAGGATGAAGCTCTCTCGTTTGTATGCGTCCCATACCTGCAACCCTTCATTCCACATCATAGCAAATCCTCTATCAATGGTGCTAGGTAGCAATCAATATCGTTTCCGAGTTGTTTTAGTCCTGAGATAAGTAATGACATCATTATGTACTTGTGCTTCATACATCATTTTGTAAATTACTTTCGGAACAGGTTGACGCTAATTAATTGGTCGCCTAATTGTATCCCTTATGTATGCAAAGATTGTAAGAAATAAGAAATTCTTTTCCTTATATATATGGCTTTTCAATTGATTATGTAACTGATAATCACCAAATGATGTTCTATGTGAAAATGATAACAAGAAAATACCGCTGCAATCAAGACGGTTTTTAACTCAACCATCTCTGATACTAACATTACAGACGGTTTTAATTTCAGGACCGACTGTAATAGTCTCTTAATTCTTTGAAGATCCACAGACATATATATACAACAAATATGAAAAACAAGATAAAACCAAATAGTCTCAACGTTCATTTTTTTAAACACTAACATTGAAATAAGATAGAAACAAATACGAAAAACAAGTAGAACAACTGACCACTAGTCGAACGGTTTGACTGCAAACAATCCAGGATATTATAGACGGTTCGGACCTTATCACCGTCTGTGATAGTAGAGAAGAGTGTTGATTTTATAATTATCACAGACGGTTTTGAGGTAAAAACCGACAGTGATAATCACAGACGGTTCCGAAGTAAAAACCGGCAGTGATAATCACAGACGGTTCTGAAGTAAAAACCAACTGTGATAGTAAAGCGGACGGTTTTGAGCTCAAAACCGTCTGTGATATTGTAATTATCACAGACAGTTCTTAATTAAAAACCGACTGTGATATTAAAGCTGACGGTTTTGAGCTCATAACCGTCTGTGATATTTCTGTCATAGTTCTACACAAAATGCACTGATATTACCGACGGTTTAATAAAGTGAAACCCGTCAGTGATATTACCGTCTGTATTGAACCTGGTATAAAAGGTCTTTTGGCGGATGTTTTGAGCTAGTCGTACACTCTTGCTCGACATACACTGTCCAGTTCAAAGAGATTTGCTGGGGGAGCATCTGGGGGCAAAAATTTGAGGATCCAAGGTTGGTACTTGCTCCCAAGTCATACACATTACTTGATTTCATCATCAATATCGATCTCCATTGATTGATCAAATTAGAGTGAGATGGAGGGGAAGCTATAGTAGCAAATCCTGGTTGTAACTCATTTTCGACCTGTACATAGAGTATTACTAATTAGCATGTGTATGAATTTGATTAATTGCAGATGGTCCAAGACTGGATGTATAATGACAACCGAGTGGGTGAGGAATACATGAAAGGTGTTTTTGATTTCCAAAAGGTTGCGGAGCAAGACATGGCGAAGAAGGGTTTACCATATATGTATTGTCCTTGTGTAGACTGCCAGAATCTTAAGATGTTCACCAACTTATCTCAAATTGTCGCCCACTTGATCCGACGTGGTTTCAAAAAGGGGTACACGTGTTGGGTCCACCATGGAGAAGAGCCAACTGCAGAAATAAGTGCCACTCAGGTTGAGGAACAGGACATGTCAGATCCAAACAACGACTTCGACGAGGATATGCCAGAGGATGACAATTTAGATGACATGTTGCGTGATGTGGAAGGAAATTACAATGAAAGGGAGTTTGGCAAATTCAAGCGCTTGATTGAGGACTCAGAAAAGCTGTTGTTCCCTAGTTGCAAGTCGAAGTACACAAAGTTGGCCTCTGTGCTTGAACTGTTAAAATTGAAGGCAAGCAACAGCTGGACAGACAAGAGTTTCACAGCACTGTTAAATCTTTTGGCGGACATGCTCCCGGAAGGAAACGAGTTGCCAAAAAACACCTACCAAGAGAAAAAGCTGTTGTGGCCTTTGGGAATGGAAGTAGAAAGGATACACGCATGCCCTAATGATTGCATCCTTTACCGTAACGACTACAAGGATATGCATGTTTGTTCGGTGTGCGGCGCATCCCGCTATAAGCGTAAGGACCGAACAGACGACGGCGACTGCGCTGAGATAAAGCAAGGACCTCCTGCTAAGGTGTTGTGGTATTTGCCAGTCATTCCCCGCTTGCAGCGTTTGTTTGCAAACCGTAAAGAGGTAAAATTACTGCGTTGGCACTCGGAAGACCGGAAGAAGGATGGAAAGCTGAGACACCCCGCTGATTCTTCGCAGTGGAGAAACATCGACAGGGAATTTGTTAACTTCGGAGCAGAATTGAGGAATATAAGGTTCGGATTGAGTACCGATGGAATTAATCCTTTTGGTAACATGAGCAATTGGCATAGCACTTGGCCAGTTCTTTTGTGTATCTACAACCTTCCTCCTTGGTTGTGTATGAAGCGCAAGTACATCATGATGTCTCTACTTATCTCAGGACCAAAACAACCCGGAAACGATATTGATGTGTACCTAGCACCATTGGTAAAGAATCTCCTAACAATGTGGAACGAAGGGGTGCAGGTATGGGACGCATACACACGAGAGAACTTCATCCTACGTGCCATGATATTCTGCACCATCAACGATTTCCCTGTCCTTGGAAATTTGTCGGGCCGTAGTACGAAAGGAGCCAAAGCGTGCCCCCACTGCGAAGATGAGACTGAGAGCGTGTGGCTGAAGAATTGCAGGAAAACAGTGTACATGCGTCACCGTAGGTTTCTTCCGAAGAATGACGCGTATCGTAAGAGGAAGAGGGAATTTGACGGCCACAAGGAAGATGGTTCAGCCCCGAAGCCTACGAGCGGGAAAGATGTTTACTCACGGGTGAAGGACATAGACGTTGTGTTTGGAAAGGGTCGTAAATTGAAACCCCGCACGAAGAACTATTGGAAGAAGATATCGATATTTTGGGACTTACCGTATTGGGAGCATTTAGAGGTTCGTCATTGCATTGATATCATGCATGTAGAGAAGAATGTTTGTGACAGTTTAATTGGCCTATTGCTGAACATTCCAGGGAAGACAAAGGATGGCGTCAATGTGCGGGGTGACATGATCGAAATGAGAATCAAGCCCGAGCTAGCACCGAGAGAGGACGATAAAGGCCGTATATACCTCCCCCTGCATGCTACACTTTGTGCAAGGCTGAGAGGACAGAACTCTGTAAGTGTATCTATGGTGTTAAAGTTCCATCGGGTTACTCCGCAAATATGAAAAAGCTTGTGTCCTTGGGCGATTTGAAATTACTGGGTATGAAGTCTCATGATTGTCACGTGTTGATGACACAAATGCTTCCTGTTGCCATCCGGAGTATTCTGCCGCATAAGGTCAGAGAGACGATCACGAGGCTGTGTTTTTTCTTCAATGCAATTTCTTGCAAGGTCATTGATCCCGACGGACTGGATTCTCTGCAGAGCGAGGTGGTTCGAACTCTCTGTCAGCTTGAGATGTATTTTCCTCCATCGTTTTTTGATATCATGGTCCATCTCACCGTCCACCTTGTCAGAGAAATCAAGATATGTGGACTCATGTTCCTACGTTATATGTATCCATTCGAGAGGTACATGGGTGTACTTAAGGCCTACGTGAAGAATCAGTCCCGGCCCGAGGGTAGCATTGTCGAAGGTTATGCAGCGGAAGAGGTTGTTGAGTTCTGCGTCGATTACATGGCCGAGGTAGAAGCAATATGAGTTCCTGTGTCTCGTCACGAGGGGAGGCTTGATGGTGTTGGCACTATTGGACGGAGAGCCATCACTCCTGATTTCGATATGTACTCAAAAGCTCATTTTTGGGTCTTGCAACACATGACGGAGGTGTCTCCGTACATCGACGAGCACAAGGAGATGCTACGACAAGACAATCCTCGCCGATCCGAGGTTTGGATCACAGGACAACATAACAGTCGATTCAACGCGTGGATGAAAGTGCGAATCACCGGAGAGTCTGCAAGTGAGAACCTTAAATGGTTGGCAAAAGGGCCCACGTTTACTGTACAGACATGGCAGGGATACGACATCAATGAGTACACATTTTATACGAAAGCTCAAGATCGAAAGAGCACTGTGCAAAATAGTGGAGTGAGCGTAGAAGCTTTCCATGAGGGGTTCACCAAGACAGGTCCAACAAGGGTAGTACGTGGATTGAACTCGTACTACGGGTTCATTGAAGAAATTTGGGAGCTCGTTACGTACTGTTCAAGATTCCCCTGTTTCGATGCCGATGGGTCCAAATCCCACAGGGTGTGAAGGTTGACAGTTACGGTTTCACTTCTGTGGATCTTGATCGAGTTGCTTATAAAGATGAGCCATTCATACTTGCAAATCAAGCCATTCAGGTCATTCATGTCACAGACCCGGCCAATAAGAAGTGGCACGTCGTCGTTCATGACAAGAGAAGGATTGTTGGAGTTGAAAATGTCGTAGACGAGGAGGAATACAATCAATTTGATGAGATTCCTCCATTTGGAGATGGCGTACAGGTCGATACTGAAGACACCGACGAAACGTGCGTATGGATCACCAGGAAGGGTTATACTTTAAAGGTAATCAACCGTACGTCCTTATCTCTCTGTTTCCAACGGTATAGCTTATATCTCCTGTAATTCTCGTCTTTGCAGGGCCGCGGCAAGTGGAAAGTTGAGGATAACTTGGTTGTGTACGTGGAAATTGTCGGTGAAAGTCCCCATTTGTATGTAACATTAACTTGAGCATGCTCCACATTGTATGTTAAATTTATTTGAGCATGCTCCACATTGTAACCAATTATCGGATCTACGTACACTGTAACCAATTTACAGAGTATTTGGAATACATTTGAAATATCTGAGTGTTCATTTAAAATAAGTTTTCGAGCATTCAGAGTTGAAAGCTACAGATCAGTTTCAAGTTGTAAAACTAACGTTCAATAGAGAGATTATCACGGATGGTTGAATTATCACAGACGGGTATGAATATAGAACCGACTGTGATATTCCCAACAGCGTCTCCGACGCTTCAAGTGTACACGTGCACGGTCGGTTCTCAAGTCGAGACCGTCTAGGATTTCTCAGTCACAGTCGGTTCTCAACTCACAACTGTCTGTGATAATCTCTCACTATGTTGATTATCACAGACGGTTTTTATTTGAGAACCGACTGTGATAATATTATCACAGACGGTTATAAATATAGAACCGACTGTGATATTTTCAACAGTGTCCGACGCTTCGAGTTCTTGACGTGCACCGTCGGTTCTCAATTCCAAACCGTCTGTGATAATCAGAGTCACAGTCTGCTCTCAACTCACAACCGTCTGTGATAATCTCTCTGGTGATTATCACTATGTCGATTATTACAGACGGTTCTGATGCGAGAACCGACTGTGATAATATTATCACAGACGGTTGTGAATGTTGGACCAACTGTGATAATCTCGACGCGGTAGATAGTTCAAGGCGGGCTTTGTCCCGCTCATTTCCAGACTTCACATTTGTTTGCCCTAGCTCTCTCTGCCCTTGCACCGTCCGTCGCGATCACCTCCATCGCCTCCCACCTTCTCCTCCTCTCCATCCATCGCGATCACCTGCATCGCCTTTCCACCATCAGGCGCGATCACCTCCATCGCCCTCCCGCCTCCGACGCAATCACCTCCATCGCCTCCCCACCGTTTCTGTCATTCTTGGTTAATTATAAGATATGGGTTTTGTTATAGAATTATTAGTTGCAGATTTACTTAAACTGTTCTCTCTTTCACTTATGTTAGGAACTATGTCTGGTGACGAAATGCACCACTCGGGGAGTCAGGGTGACCTCGCTGGCGATGAGACGCCTGGGCCGGAGGTCGCCTCGTCCGCCGTGACCCAGCCGCAGAAGAGAAAGGGGCGAGGCCGGACGACATGCGCGCGTCTGGACAAGTGGGAAAAGCAGCACGTCCAGTTCGACGACAATGGTGTGCCGGAAGCTCCGGACAAACTTGTTGGTCAGTACCGGTCACTATGCGGCAAAGTGGCAAGGGAGCGGGTGCCCATCACCACCTCCGACTGGGGTCAAGTGCCCCCAAAGTGCAAGGATGCGCTGTGGGAAGAAATACAGGCAGCGTTTCACATTCCCGAGGATCGCCACTTCACCATCCGCCGGAGGACACTGATGTCAATAAACAAGGTGTGGAGGAACTTCAAGAACCACCTTGTCAGGCTCTATATGAAGGAGTCGAAGACCCCCTTCGATGACTTCCCTTTCATGACTCCTGAGGCATGGCAGCAGTTCATCGAGATGAAGGTCAAGCCAGAGTTCCAGGAGCTTAGTGCGAAGGGCCAGGCTAACTAGGCCAAGAATACCCACCCACACAGACTAGGCAGTGGTGGGTATGTAGGGAAGAAGGCATTGTGGAGGAAGCAGGACGAGGAGGCTTCCCAGTCTTCGGCCGGCAGTCCTTATGCGGGCATAACGGACGTGCGAGCCCGCAATTGGTGCCGAGCAAGATCGACGATGACGTCCTCTGGAAGCGTCTCTGTGAATAACCCTGCGGACAGGGAAGTGATCGACCGGCTGGTAAGATTGTCCGATCACGTACTATCCTCGTAACACGCATGCAATGTGTTGTATTGCTAAGTTCTCCTATTGCTGTTGACGCTGAGTGCGCAGGCGGCATCCGGAGAGTTCAACCCGAGGAGGGACAGGGATATCCTCACAGCGGCGCTAGGAAACAAGGAGCATCTAGGCCGCGTGCGTGGCCTCGGTGCCACTGTGCCTTGGAGGCATGGTTTCCCTGATAATGAGGAGGCGGCTAAGAGGAGAAAGAGATCCCACCAAGCCCACGATGAACGGCTCAAGGAGGAGATGCGATCGGAGTTCGCTGTTCGGGACAAAGCACTCCTGCAGCAGTTGTCGGAGATGCGGTCCATGTATGAAGAGCTAAGAAAGGCGACCCAGGGCACCCCCCTTCTAGCAGCGGAAGTACCGACCCCCATTCTTGGCCACCGTAGTAGCTGCGCGTCTACGCCAGGGTCTTCGCAGACAGAGCCCTCTCCAAAGTATCCGGTGGACTTTCTGCAGGTAATGACCGTTTGTCTATGTTAATTCATTCGAAAGTGAAAAACGGTGAAATTCAATATGTTAATGCACACTGTTTGTAGGAACCCGCCTCCTGCAAGCTTATGGTGCTGGCCGGTCTCTTCTCGATCGAGGCTGGCTATGGGATGGCGCAACCATGCACGGCGGGGGCCACAATCCACGGTGCCCCTCTATGTGAGGGTTTTGCACGGGTCTAGGTGGACAGTGTCTTTGACCATTGCAAGGGTTTTCCATTGGAGAAGCCGCCGAACGACGAGATTACCACTCTCGGGGATGCGGTGCACACGTTCGTGCAATGGCCCAAGAAAGACATCGTCCTGTATGAGGTAATTCCCCCACTAGTTTCATAATTCGTACTGTAATAATAGCCCTCAGAGTTAGTGTCCTAATACATAGGTTCTTACATCACAGACATCACAGACCGACACACGGCCTACTAGCCAGCATACCCCTCCGATGACGAAGCTAACTCCGACTAGGAGGCAACCATTCAAGAAGCTGACTAGTAGGGGAAAAGCAAAGAAGAGCCCGGCGAAGGAGAGCGAGAAGAGTGCGCCAGCTCTCATACCGTTCACTCTGGGGATGCCCATGGCCTCCGATACCGCAATTTCGAGCATGGGGTTAGCATGCCAGTGCCTGCATGCATGGTATATGAGGAGGACAAACCAGATCAGGACGGAGCGTCCGACGCACATCATGGTCAAGTACACCGTGGCAGAGTTCCATAACGACGTTGGGACCTACTCGGTGACCTTCGAAGACCTGCACAATTTATTGAACAAAGATGTGTTTGACTTGTCAATCCTACGGTCTTGGGTGCTGTAAGTATCCTACTATCCATGCATATACGGATATATGTCATTTATTAATTGGTTACTTCTGTGCAGCTGCATGACCAACTATGCCAAATCTAAGGGCATACCTGTTGGTTTCTTGGACCCCCAGATGGTCGCTGAGGTGATGTTTCGGACCAGCGCAGACTTCGTTGTCGACTACATCAAAAGTGGGTTGCTTGCTTAGGTCGACAAGGAGTACATACTTGTACCCTACAACCAGAGGTGAGTGCTTTCATCAGTACTTCACCCGTAGATTAGTGTCTCCATGTGCACACCCCCAAATTTAGATTAAATTTTTAATTCTTTACGTGTAACATGTAGCTACCACTAGATCCTGCTGCTACTTATTCCAAAAAGGAACAAGGTGTTTTACCTTGATTCATTGCAGAGGAAAGGGTACTCGTATTGCGGCGCACGAGATGTATTCGAAAGGTGATGATATTCATGTGGACCTGTCTTGCATGCATCTAGATTTACTGTCCTCAAACTGTCAATTTTGACTATCCTCAAACTGTCAATTTTGACTATCTACAGAGCTTTCACGAAGTACTTTGCCGAGGAAGGGAGACAACATGAGCGGCGAGCCGATAAGTTTCAGTGGTTACAATTTTCGGTAAAAATTTCAACTGGCATCTATTTTACTTTATAACGTGTCCCCAGCTAACTCTCGGTCTGTAAATTGGCAGTGCCATCAGTAGCCGAACGACAATACATGTGGGTTCTATGTGATGCGCCACATGTATGACCTAATCATCACCCCTCACCGCCCAGATTTCCCTGAGGTATACAACTGCTCCCTTTTGTATCGATTTGGCAGAATCAACTGCATTGAGCTAATTTTTTCTGTACCAACTCTTACTGTAGGGGGTCGACTTCCCTTCGGAAAGCTTTGAACCTCGGGAGATTGGTATTGTTCGAGGGATGCTCGCTGAGTTTTTCCTTGCGGAGGTCATATCAACTAAGGGGAAGTTTAGGGACTCGCAAGGTTCGTATTAGTGCGGCCTTACATTTATTTGTACATCTAACACACTGATTTTAATTGTCAATTACATTTATTTGTTCAATTGTACATATTTCTGAGTTCTGTGCTGTATATATGAAATGCTATTGTACATGTTTCTAAGTTGTGTGCATGTATATATGAGACTGTATATATTTGAAAACTGTGCATGTATGAATTCATGAACTGTATATATGAAATGCAATTTGTACAGAGGACATCGGTGACTTATAATCTCAGGCGGTTTGTAAGATCAAAACCGTCTGAGATTATAACAGTCATCGATAATAACACTATCACATATGGTTTTGACCTAAAAACCGTCTGTGATATCACACTATCAATATCTCAGATGGTTTTGACCTCAGAACCGTCTGTGATATCACACTATTACAGACGGTTCTGAGATTATAGCACTATCACAGACGGTTCTTGTAACACCCTGAGTTTAGGGGTGAAAACTTCCTTTTTCATAAATAGCATGCATGCATGTATCTGTAGTAGCCAGATCAGTATCTACCTCAAACCCTAAAATCTCCAAATCTTTCCTATGACCCCAAATCAAGATCAGATTGTTCAGATGAAATCTATCAGTTACTCTGAACTTAAAAGTCTTCAGAAGCCAGATTCAATTCCATCTCTAAATCCCAGATTTGTCAAAACTTTTGTTTTCGAAAACAGAATTAAGTTAATTACCCTAAAAACTCTAAACTCAGATTTAGCCAAATCTTGACCTAATCCAGACCAGATTATTCTTAAATTACGATCATGGGTATGCCAATACCTTAAACCAGAAATTTGGCAGCCAGATTTTATCATCTAGACTCTTTTCACAAATCAGTCCTTTATCTGATATCTAGAAACCCAAAAAGGCCAAAATCTTCAGATTAACTCCAAACTCAGAATTTCTTCAGCAAATCTCTTCTAAATGCTATTTGACACAATTTTCACTTCTGTTCAGATTTCAAAATCTCATCCTAAATGCCAGAATTCGAAATCAATTGAAATTCAGATTTCAATTACCCTAAAATACCCTATTTTCAGTTTGTATCAAAAACTATTCAAATGTGCCAGATTTTATCAAATATCTTTACCAAATATCCTGTTGAATATAATCGGCCAGATCAGTGAAATCAATTTCAGTCTAAACCTTCCAAATCTCCAGATTTACAGATTAGTCCAAACTCAAAAATCTGAAAATGCAATTCAGTCCAAATTCGACCAGAGCACTTATCTGATTTCGACCAGAGCCTCGCCGTGCGTGTGCGCCGTGTCTGCTCGTCGCCGGTGAAGCTTCGCTCGTGCCCGTGGCCGTGCATGCCTGTGTGTACGTGTCCTCGCTTCAGCTCGTGCCGTGGCAACACCGTTGCAACGTCGACGACCAAAACCTGCTCCCGCGCGCGACCAGCAGCCTTTTGTCAGCAACTCCACGCCACGTTGCCTTGCCGCACCAGTTGTTGTCGCCACCGCTTGCTCCAGCATTGCTAAGTCCTGATAAACGACAATGTGATCAGCTGCAGACTTGTCGCCGTCGCATCACCGTTCTTCACTGTGTCTTCGCCGCTATTACTTCTGCACGCAACCAGTCTCATCACCGGCTGCCAATCTTTTCGTTGTCCCCTCTTCGTAAGCTTCGCCTGGTCTATTTAAGCATCCCTGTACCCAGCCGCTACTTCACTTCTCTGGAAAATCAGCCAAGTCCCAGATTTTCTGGTTTTCGTTTTCTTCTCCGGCGAGCCGTCGAGGAGGCTCACGGTGCCAGCACGCCCTGCTGCACCAATCTCCAAATTGAAGCCATCCGTGAGTTCCCCTTTTCCTTCTATCTGTGTTGTATCACTTAATTGCTCACTAGTGACCTCTAACGCTGGCGATCACCGGAATTCCTGATTCGCCCTGTTCCTGCAATGTAGCTTGAATTGCTCCAAATTAGCTTTCGAACCTGTAATCTAAATTGATCAGAGAGCTATTTTGAGCATGCCTGTAAACCTAGAATCATCAATTGATCTCAAATTGAAGCTATTCCCAAATATGCACTTCAACAGTCGCTGGCTCACGTCGCCAGGCCACACCGGTGATCTTCCGATCAAATTGATGCTACCAGTAGCTTACTTGTACCTATCTATCACTCCTCGAGCAAGGAATTGAGTTCAATTAGCCTGTATCAAAAATGCCCAATTTCAGAGCCTTCTTCTCCGGCGCGGATCATCGGAAAGCTTTTCCCAGCCGTTTCAGCCCTAACCACTTTGTCCAGTATGTGTGCCTTGAACTCTTGAGTATTTTTGTCTTCTAGCCCGACACCTAGATCGGCCTAGATTGAAAGTTATAGCTTTGCCAAGATTTGTGTCCAGAACTGTTCCAGTGCAGTGAGTTCACCGCAGTTCATCACCGGATTTCTTGCTGTCCGGCCATCTTCAACCATGGAACCTGTTATGACTTTTGTTCTTGTTACTCAAGCCTACCTCTTGGACAAAGTTAGCACACCAGTTGAGCCCTTGAACAGCATTTTATGCTAAGCCCTAATTTTTGGCATTGTCAACCTTATGCCAAAGCTTGTCAGCCAGTGGCATTGGCCTTGTTTACCCACTTCTGGTTGTGCAATTTGAGAACCACTTTGTCCACTGAATCTGTAGAGTTGTGATCTACATTTTCTTCTACTGCCACAAGTTGAGATAACCCTTCTATCATCCACCGACCCTATGTCGATGCCTTGAACCGAATGTCGACCTAAAGACGTTCACTGTTTTTGAGCGAACCAGTCGCAACCTTGATATCATTCTGATATTTTGAGACATTTGGAACCTTGTAAACCTTTGACAGCTAATCTTAACCTTGCTTTCCATAACTTAATCCTAATCAGCTTCTAAACCTAATCATCTCAGAACCATCCAATCATTTCAGAATCATCGAGACTTTCATCTTTGCATTATTGCATATAGTATAATAATGTATTGAAAAGATTGTGATTATTGGTTGTTTGTTTGATTGGAGAGCAGATCAAGAGCCCGAGTTCGAGGACTTCACTGCTGATCCGACATCAACTGCTGTTTTTTTACGACGCGGAAGGAAAGTCATATCCTTGGTCATCTTGAACCTATATTTTAAGAATTGCTATAACATAACCTTGAATATAGATAATATTGCATGTGAAAGATTGAAAATGGTTGAATTATGAATTGGCAGTACTAGATTGGTTATCTGTGAAATGTGAAATAAACAAGTTTTGAGCCATGAACTATTATATATGTATTTATATATATTCATGAAATAAAACCCCTAGCAGTGACCAGAAAAATGGTATGGAATGGTGGTAGCACTGGATGTGCTAGACTGCAAAGGATGTGCAGGCACTGAAGGTGCAGGGTTGTGGATGGTCTGGTCATTGGCATATAAGGACTAGAACTTGTGTTGTGCGTCTAGTGGCATGAACAAACGTGCTAACCGCAAGCTTGGTATAGGACAGCCCTGAACAAGTACTTATGCGGATCGCACATGAAACCCCTGCTGGAGTTGTGTAGTGATGCATGTTTGGCACGGAGAATGGCTCCCACACATATCACTGAAGGTGATCAAGCACGTTGACCCAGTAATGGGAAGAGGCTTAGGGGTGGGGGTATAGCCCGCCACAACTGCGGTTTGTGTGAAGAAAACTGCAGGGTCAGGGGTGAATTGTGAGTGAAACATAACAAAAGTTCTTGTTATCTCCACCTTGCCACTCGCACATGGTTGTGAGGAAGGGTCTAATCATATTGATAGGATGGGCTTGAAAGTGGAATATCTTGCGGGTAAATTGGTACCTCTCTGCAGAGTTAAAAACGTATTCGAATACTTCGAGCTCCCGGGTTTATAGGAGTCTGCTGCGGTGGATTAAATCCACAGGGTGTGACACAAGTATATTTTCTAAATAAAATGTGTTAAATCAAGATTACCCAAATGACATGTGTTGTCATGATAAGGAGTGCTGCCGTAGGCTGTCGTGTGTCGACGTGTCGCGGTAGTGCTATAATCTAGTGAACATGAATAGTGATGCTATATTATGAAAGGTGCAGCCATAAGATGAGTTGAGATAAGGAAAAAAAAGGTTATTTTACAAATATCCATAATTCTTGACTAGTTTAGGTTCATATCATCAGTATTATATATATCTACTCTTACCTATGACTTGCTGAGCACGTAAGTGCTCACTCTTGAAACCTACAAAACAGTAGATGGAGCGTTCAATAATCAAGACGAAGGCATGGAGAACTTCTTGGATCCAGAAGGAGGAGTGTTAGTTCCGCCAGAGCCCTGATGTGTGTTGTTCTGCCGTCCACTTCTCATTGTGGGAGGGTCACCTATCTTCTGCTGTGTAGATGTTATTTTGCTAAACCATGTATGCCGTGAAGGCATTGTAATCTCTTTATGTAATATTAAGGCCAGCAGGCCACACTACTTAACTATCTTGTAAGTTACTCTGTTGCAATGTGAATATACTCCTGTGCTTGACTTATCCTGGGAAGTCAAGGGTATGTGTATGTTATGCATATATGGGACTAGCTGCAGCGAGCTAGGTCTCTACAGGAGTAGTTGTAGTCCCAGTCTCGGGGCGCGACAGTTCTAACCTAAAAATCCTCTGTGATATTCACTATTACAGATGGTTCTGAGAGTATAAACCGTCTGTGATAAGGAAACAATCACAGACGGTTTCAAGATTAGCACTGTCGCTGATAATGACAATATCGCAGATGGTTTTGACCTCAAAGCCGTCTGTGATACTCTAAATACACAAACGGTTCGGAAACAACCGTCGGTGATAAGGACGCTATCGCAGACGGTCCTGAGGTCATAATCGTCTCTGATAATTTGAGTATCACAGACGGTTTTGATCTCAAAACCGTCAGTAATAATGTGAGGATCCCAGACTGTTATAACATTAGAACCGTCTGCGATACTCATATTATTACTGACGGTTCTGAGATCAAAACCGTCTATGTTAGTATGAGTTGTTGCATCTAGGCCTTCATGCCTAACCCTAATTTTGATGATTAATGAAAACAAAGTGTTCCGGACTAATTGTGCTTTTGAAGATTGATTGATACAGGATCAGTTGGGAAGAAATACAAGAAGATCAAGATGAACCCAACTTAAAGAGAAGCACAAGACGCAGAAGAGCAAGAGACGGGACGCAAATCTTGAAGATGCGAAAGACCTCAGGTATTATGAGTTTTTATTTTTACAGATCTTGGCGTGTAGAGATGATCGGTTAGGAAAATTCTTTTCTAGTTTTGACCGTACTATAAAGAGGGGTGGCGAAAGTCCTCTTTTTATCTCCAGTACAAACCGAGAAATCTTGGTCTTTGCATCGTATCATTTTTATGTGGTTTTGGTTTTGATTTTATTTGAGAAATCTGGATTTTCAGTTCTGTTTTTGACAGCAGAAGAGTATTTGCAGTTTTCAGAAAGATCTAGGCAGATCTGGCTCTTTCTTCTGTTGACAAAATTGTAGCCCTTGAAATTATCTTTCCAACGAGCTATTAAACACCTCTTTTGGATTTCTGGATTTAAAGTTATAGCTGTTTTTGTTCATGCTGACTGTCAGTTTGCATAACTGACTGTCAGTTTGAATGTCAGTTAGTGTAACTGACAATTGTCCAGAGAGGGTGTATTTTGGGCTCAAAATTTTTGTACTAAACTGACTGTCAGTTTGTCCATACTGACTGTCAGTTGGGGTTTCGACCAGAGAGTTTTTAACTGAGTTTCTATTTGATTCTGGTCGAGTTAGTACACAAACTGACTGTCAGTTTGTGTAACTAACTGTCAGTTGTGGGTTCCAGTTTTCCTTTTTCGACAGCAAACGGCTAGCTATTTTTTATCCGTAAATTTTGTCGGCCGTTATACATGTAACTGACTGTCAGTTTGCATAACTGACTGTCAGTTTGAGTTGCTGATTTTCAGCCCTAGCTCCAACGGTTCATTTGCTTCTTGAGGCTATAAATAGGGGTTTTGGGCATATGTTTTTTATAACAAGCAGCCTCCTCTCATATACACTCTTGAGCATTAGTTTCTTATATAAAATCTTGATCTTTTGATCAAGTCGAGTGCTTTTCGATCCACCGAGAGCTTCAGTTCTTTTGCTTTTGCATACACTTAGTTTCTTGGTGCGTGTTTGGAGGTCTAGAGAAGACCTCGCCGCCTGTTACTCTTGGTGAGCGTCCTCACCTAGACGGTTCAGAGGTGTGGCCGTTGATCTCTCCGTTCGGAGACTGTCGGAGAGGCTCGGCAAGTGTGTACAAGGCATCGGTGCTCGCCTTTCCGGAGTGGACAAGGAGCAACCATTAGTGATAATATCCTTTGTGGATATTGAAGCGAGACTCAAGTGATTTGAGTGCTTCAACGAGGATTAGTGGAGACTGGGCGAGTCTCTGATACCTCGGTAAAAATCATTGTGTTCGTTCTCTTTTCCCTTTGCTTATTTTATTTGTTCTTTAATTGCTTTAAGTTTTTATGTTTTAAAAGCCTCCTATTCACCCCCCCTCTAGTCGGCATCCTTGATCCAACATGAGTATCTCAGACGGCTTTGATGTTATAACAGTCTGTGTATTAGGAGTACCACAGACGGTTCTGAGGTTATAACCGTCTCTGTTAATATGAGTATCATAGACGGTTCTGATGTCAAAACCGTCTCTGATAATTTGAGTATCACAGACGGTTCTGATGTGAAAACCGTCTCTGATAATTTGAGTATCACAGAAGGTTTTGATGTCAGAACCGTCTGGGATAATGTGAGGATCCTAGATGGTTTTAACATCAGAACCGTCTGCGATACTCAAATTATCAGAGACGGTTTTGAGATCAAAACCATCTGTGGTAGTACAAGTATCTCAAACGGCTTTGATGTTATAACAGTCTGTGTATTAGGAGTATCACAGACGGTTCTGATGTTATAACAGTCTGTGTAGTATGAGTATCACAGACGGTTCTGATGTTATAACAGTCTGTGTAGTATGAGTATCACAGACGGTTCTGATCTTACAACAGTCTGTGAAGGGAGAGATCACAGACGGTTAAAAACCGACTGTGACAGTACATGATTATCACTGACTCGAATATCACTGACGGGTAAGAAATATCTGTGATGACTGTTTTGACCCGACTGTGATAATGAATTCTGTAGTAGTGGAAGTTGCAAAGGACCTGAGGTAAAGTCTATGTTTATTTTTACTGATCTCGGTGTTTGGAGTATGATCGGTTTAGGAACTTTTTTCTTAGTTTTAACCGTACTATAAAGAGGGATTGCAAGTCCTCTCTACATTTCCAGCATAAACTGAGAAACTATTACTACTACAGAAATGCAATCCACTAACCCATATCTTCTAATGGTTATAAGCAATCTAGAAAAAATCCGTTAGGGTACGATGATAGTGGGAGAGAATAGGCTTTTTACTATCGATTATGTTCTAGTGCATCGTTAGTGCATAGCAAACAATTTTTACTATCGGTTAGTACTGTACCAACTGATATAATAGATAAACTTGTACTATCGGTTTGTCCTTCGTAACAGATAGTGAAATTGCGGAAATTTTACTATCGGTTAGTACTGTACCAACCGATATAAGAGAGGAAATTGTACTATTGGTTTGTCTTTCGTAACTGATAATGAAATTACGAAATTTTTACTATCGGTTATACTGTACTAACCGATATAAGAGAGTAAATTTTACTTACCGTTTGTTTTATATAACTGATAGTAAAATGACGTTAGTGGAGACCTTTAGAAGAGAGAAAAGTTTACTATCGGTTGTGGTTTTGAACCAATAGTAAAATTTATATATCTCGACCCTTGCTCTGCATCCTCGATCATTTCTACAGTACGTGCATCTACGCTCCAAGCTAGAGTGATCTGGAGAAGCTAGCTGGGAGGTTGATAATTCGATCCCCCTCGGTATTTTCATCTTCTCATCACCTCTCCCTCTCTCTCTCTCTCGATCACTCTTTCACACTCCCTCTCTCTACTTCCAATTCATTAAACTAGATACATGTAGCTCCAAACTAGCTAGGAGGCTATAAGTTGGCTAGCTTGCTATAGCTTGCTGAAGTTAAGCTAGGAATGATTTATGGCTGAAGTTAATAAACTAGCTAGCTGGCTCTTCCAATTAATGCATCAAGTTAGGGCTTCATATATATCCATTTAATGTAATTAAGTAGCTGTATATATACATATGGACTAATTGATGATTTTTCATGCATCAATGCCTTGAGTCATTATTTATTTATTTTAATTTGACAATTTTGTGAAATAATTGTAGATGGACCGAGAATATTATATGTATGGAATAAAACGTACCACTGTTGAGTATTTGGAGGGTGTGAATGGGTTTATTAAATTTGCTGAGCAAGAAAAGGCGAAGAAGGGAGAGAAAGATATGTATTGTCCTTGTATAGATTGTATGAACTTAAAGAGGTTCGGCAACTCTGATCAGATTATGAGTCATTTGATTCATCGTGGTTTTAACGCACGCTATACTCATTGGATATGGCTGGTGAAGATCTTGAGGAAACGAGCACCGCTACCACTCAGCAGGACCCAGAAGTGAATTGTAGTAATGCTGATCATCGGAATATTGATAATGTTCATTCGGATGTGCATGTAGATGATGACAATTTAGATGAAATGTTACGTGATGTTGAAGAAGATTACAGCGAAAATGATTTTGGTAAATTTGAGAAATTAATTGTTGATTCTGAGAGGCATTTGTTCCCTAGATATGCAAAATTTACAACGTTGTCTTCTGTGTTGGGATTATATAACTTGAAGGCAAGCAACGGTTGAAGCGATAAGAGTTTCACGGCGCTATTAGATCTTTTAGCGGACATGCTTCCAGAGGGAAATGAGTTGCCAAGATTGGTTTACCAGGCCAAAAAACTATTGTGTCCGTTGGGAATAGAAATCGAAAAAATACATGCATGCCCAAATGATTGTGTTCTGTACCGTAACGACTACAAGGATTTGCATGTTTGTCCAAGATACAGTGCATCGCAGTATAAGCATGGGGACTGAATTTATCACAATGGATGTGATGAGGCAAAGAAAGGGCCTTCGGCCAAAACTGTGTGATATTTGCCTGTGATTCCTAGATTGAAACGGCTGTTTGCAAATCCGAAAGATGCGAAGTACTTGCGTTGGCATGTTGAAGGTCGAAAACAAGACGGAAAACTAAGACATCCAGCTGATTCTATTCAATGGAGAAACATTAACAGAACATTCGGTGAGTTTGGCGGAGAAGTGAGGAATATAAAGTTTGGGCTGAGTACGGATGGTATGAATCCACACGGAAATATGAGTAGTCGGCATAGCACTTGACCTGTTCTTTTATGCATCTACAATCTTCCTCTTTGGTTATGTATGAAGCGCAAGTACATCATGATGTCGTTACTAATTTCAGGACCCAAACAACCCGGGAATGATATTGACGTATTTCTATCACCGTTAGTCGAGGACTTACATAAATTGTGGAGCGAAGGGGTGCGGGTGTGGGATGCACATAAGCGAAAGAATTTCATATTGCGGGCCATGATATTTTGCACCATAAATGATTTTCCAGCCTACGGAAATTTGTCGGAGTATAGTACGAAAGGAGGCAAGGCTTGTCCTATTTGCCTCAATGAAACTGAAAGCATGTGGTTACCGAACTACAGAAAAACAGTGTACATGGGTCACCGCAGATTCCTTCCGATGCATCACGCCTATCGTAAGAAGAGGACGTTATTTAATGGGAAGCCTGAGAAAGGATCAGCCCCAGTGTTTGTGACTGGTAAGGAGCTTTACTTGCATGTGAAGGACATCAAATGTTCTAAACCTCAAGGAAAAAATGTTTGAAGAAGAGATCAATTCTTTGGGATCTGCCATATTGGAAGCACTTACAAGTTCGACATTGCATTGATGTCATGCACGTAGAGAAAAATGTTTGTGACATTTTGATTATTTTGTTGTTGAACATTCCGGGAAAGACGAAAGATGGCATCAACGTTCGCCGTGACATGCTCGAAATGGGCATAAGGACTGAGCTTGCACGGTTGGAGAAGGGAAAGCATACATAACTCCCTCGGGCTTGCTATACTTTGTCAAAAAGAGAAAAAACAGAACTCTGTCAGTGCCTATATGGTGTCAAAATTTCATGCGGGTATTCTGCGAACTTGAAAAAACTTGTGTCCATGAAGGACTTCAAACTGGTTGGTATGAAGTCCCATGATTATCGTGTACTGATGTCACAAATGCTTCCCATTGCTATCAGATGCATTCTCCCAGTCAAAGTGTATTCTCCCAGTCAAAGTCAGAGAGACAATTACAAAGCTATGTTATTTCTTCAACACAATATCTGGCAAGGTAAGTGTGTACTCCTAGCAAGTTAATTAGCTCCATTCGTGGAACTTGTCAGATTCTTTGGATCTAAATATTTGCTGTAACTGTGTCCTTACAGGTAATTGATCTGGATGGATTGAATGATTTGCAATGCGATGTGACTACAACTCTTTGTCAGTTGGAGATGTATTTCCCTCCATCTTTTTTTGATGTTATGGTTCATCTAATTGTTCACCTTGTTAGAGAAATTAAATTTTGTGGACCCGTATTCCTGTGCTACATGTATCCATTTGAGAGATTTATGGGTATCTTGAAGGGATATGTAAAGAATCGACATCGGCCTGAGAGCAGTATCATTGAAGGTTATGTCGCCGAGGTGATTGAATTTTGCACCAACTATATGGCCGGGGTTGACCCAATTGACGTTCCTACATCCCGGCATGAGGGCAGGCTTCAGGGCATTGGAACGATTAGATTCAAAGCAGTCGTCCCCTCTAGTGAGCTGTATGCAAAAGCCCATTTTTGGGTCTTACAGTACATGATGGGGGTGGAGCCATACATACACGAACACAAGGAAATGTTACAGAAACAAAATCCTTCGAAGCCAGAGATTTGGGTCACCAGAGAACATAACAGGAAGTTTGCTGGGTGGATCGAAAATAGAGTCATCGAGCTTCTGAGGGCAACGTAGATGAAGTTGTTTCTTGGCTGGCCAGAGGGGCTAGATTTACTGTAGGAACTTGGCAAGGTATGACATCAACGGCTATTCATTTTACACAAGAACTCATGACAAGAAGAGTTTTATGCATGTAGTGGAGTGACACTACTTGCTATTTCAGAGAATGCCAAGGCAGTAAGGGCACTCAACTCATATTACGGTGTTATTGAAGAAATATGGGAGCTTGATTATGTATTACTTAAGATTCCTTTGTTTCGATTGATCCGTCTGAGACCTAGTCTTGGTTTTCGCACTAGGCTCGCCCAGATTCTAATATGCGGAATAACGGGATCTTACTCAGAAATACCGAAACCCAAAGTAATTACACAACTCTTTATTTCAAAGAGGGCTTTACACGTCGAACGTTAGGCACACTTGCCTACGTCGAAGGAACTATAAGTGTCTAAAACTCAAATAAGTTCTATGACTCTTCAATGATCTAAACTAGACCTACTACAAGGTATTTATAGTCCAATCATATGAGTACGTATCAGACTTAGTAATCCTAAACGTATTAGACTCATATAACTAACTTAACTAATCCTAAACAGATAAGCTTAGTTATATATATAGGATTACAATTCCGAACAGGGAACGAATTCCTTTTCCTGGTCGCGAACCAATCCATGGTCGCGAAACCTTTCCGAACATGGTTAAGGTCGCGAAGCCGTATGCGATCAGGACTTGGTCGCGAATCCGTATGCGATCAGGACTTGAAGATCCTCCCGGATCATGACTCCCTTGTTGAGAAGGAGCCAACCCCTGTTGCGACCTCTCGATCAAACTGGAGATGTGAAAATTGGGCTTGTCCATGTTCTTTGGTGTACCACTTTGCCGCACGTGCTCGTTGACCTTTCCGACCGATTCAAAAAGTCTCCTTAGTGCCACTGCGGGTGGTAGTCACCTTCTTCTCCAGAATCACATCTTCACGTAAAGGTTCGCCTTGTTGATAGACCAAGTCTTCAACAAATGGTACTATGGTATCTGGCTCATCATCCAGCATTGAAGGCTCGAAGAGTTTGAGGTGCTCAACATTGACAACCAAGTAAATATCCATGTATGGAGGTAACTCGAGCTGACAAGCATTATTACCCACTCTCCACAAAATCCGAAAAGGACCATAACGAATGGGTTTGAGTTTCTTACCTTCACCTTTAAGTCTCTCCTTACTCAGATGTAACCATACCATATCTCCTTCTTGAAATTGCGCATCAACTCGGTGCCGATCATGTCGCGCCTTGTACTTGAGTTGAGCTTTCAGCAAGTTCTGTTCAACCTCACGATGGAGTCGTTGAATACCTTCCAGAAACTTTTGTGCTCGATCCTGATCAGATTCTTCCTTACTGTTCTGTGCTGAGGTAGGGATCACAAACTCCAGGTCAAATGGACTCTGTGGTAGAAATCCTAAACAGACCTCAAACGGCGACTTTCTAGTCGAACCATGCACTGCTCGATTAAAAGCAAACTGTAGGTACGGTATGCTTTCATCCCAGGTCTTCGGGTGCTTCAAGTTATATCCTCTCAAGAGATGAACGACTGTGCGATTAACCACCTCGGTTTGACCATCAGTTTGCGGATGAAAAGCAGTACTCCTCTTTAGCTTGGTGTCCATCATCGTCCAGAGCGATTGCCAAAAGTGACTAAGGAACCGGGTATCGCGATCAGACACAATAGAAGTCGACAGTCCGAAGTGTGTCTAAACGTGTTGAAAGAATACCCGAGCTGCTTCTTCTCCCGTGATAGTCTTTCGACAAGGTATAAGAACAATCATTTTGGAGAACCGATCAACAACCACGAATAGATAGTCGTTGCCACGTCGGGTCTTAGGCAATCCTCCTAAGAAATCCATGGATATGCTCTCCCATGGTCGTGATGGAACTGGCAAAGGAGTGTACAGACTTAATTTCCGGTTTGCCGGTTTCGAGATGCTGCAGAGACCATAGCCTCGAACGAAACTAGCCACATCTTGCTGCACACGCGGCTAGAACACATCGCGGTGAAGATTTTCCAACGTCTTTGTAACCCCAAAGTGACCAGCTACCTTCGATGTATGCGCTTCTCGCAACCATTGAATTCAAGGTGCTCCACGAGGTATGCAAAGTAAGTTGCCTTTGTACAAGAGTCCTTCTCGACGAACGAACTCCGTAGGTTTCCCTGTTTCAAGCCCAGTCAGTACTGTTTGAAAAACAGGATCTTCACTGTACATAGTGGCATAGTCATCATGACATGAAGGCTCGATCTGCATGAATGCTGATAAACACAGGGCCGTAACTGGTGGTCGCGACAACATATCCGCCAATTTGTTGTGTACGCCCTTCTTGTACTTAATCACCAGATTGAACTGTTGCAGATACGACATCCACTTCATGTGCCGAGCTTGCTGTAGCTTGGACTGAGTTTGCAAATATTGCAATGGTTGATGGTCGGTGTGGACAACCGTCTCTTTACCCAAAAGATAACACCGCCAATGTTTCACGGCCTGATGCAGTGCGCATAACTCCTTATCATAAGTCGGATAGTTCTTCTGAGCTCCCTGGAATAACTCGGAGTGATATGCCACTGGTCGACCTTCTTGCATGAGCACTGCGCCCATCGCATAACCTGAGGCATCGGTTTCTAGCTCGAACGGTTTCTGGAGATTCGGCAAAGCTAACACAGGCGCCTCGCTGATCTTCCTTTTCAGCAAGAGAAATGTATCCTCATGTTTCCCTGTCCACTCGAACTTCTGATCGATCCTGGTTAATGCATGCAATGGAGAAGCCATAATCGAGAAGTGTCGGATGAACTTCCGAAGGTATTGGCATGCTCCCACAAAACTACGCACATCCGTAACTGTTCGCGGTCGTGGCCATTCGCGAATCACTTTGACCTTGTCCGGGTCGATTTGCAACGTACCGTTGCCGATTATGAATCCGAGGTAAAGTAGAGTTTGCTGACCGAACTCACACTTCTTACGGTTGAGGCGAAGTCGATGTTACCAAAGCTGTTCGAACACCTTTTCGACATGAATGAGGTGCTCATCCCACGAACGACTATAAACCAATATGTCGTCGAGAAACACGATCACAAAGTCGTCGATGAACTGTCTCAATACGTCATTCATAAGACGCATGAAAGTTGCCGAGGCGTTGCAGAGACCAAACGGCATGACCAGCCATTCGAACAGACCTTGCCGTGTTTTGAACGCGGTCTTCCATGTATCCTCCTCTCAGATGATGACTTGATGATATCCTGACTTAAGATCTAATTTGGAGAAGACAACAGCATGCTTCAATTGGTCTAGCAGGTCATCAATACGAGGAAGGGGGTACCGGTTCTTGATGGTGATCTTGTTCAGTGCTCGATAGTCGATGCACATACGCCAAGTCCCATCTTTCTTTGGTACTAACACCACAGGAGATCCACAAGGTGAACTACTCGGTTGAATGACACCATTGTTCAGCAACTCACCAAGTTGTCTCTTGATCTCTTCATTCTCCAATACTGAGTTGCGATACATACTCAGATTGGGCAGTGTCGCATCGGACACAAGCTGAATTTCGTGCTCGACTGGACGTTTCGGCGGATGACCCTGGGTAGTCTCGAACATATCACTGTATTTCTCCAGCAGTCCTGAAAAACGACCAGAATCCTCTCGGCACGCCAGCGACAATGCTGGTCGAGTACCCTCACCTTGACCAATGGGTCGAATCATGACAAGCACATACTTGTGACATGCATTAACAATTCGTTTGGCTTGATTTGCGGTAATCAAGTTCGAAGTGTTGACGTGGATGTCTCTACTGATCACGAACTTAACTCCGTCTTTGGTGAGGTCGTACTCTTGCGCTCGCCGATAGAAGTGAGCGTCTCGATCATACAGATACGGACTCCCAAAGATCACCTGACAGATATCGATAAGGACAACATCGCATTGCACCTCATCGATATATAGTGCAGAGATCGCAAACTTCAACACACACTGACTCGTAATCTGTTGGTTCACGTCGGATGTAAACCAACCCAGCGGATATTGTCGCGGGTGTGTGGTTGTCTTCAAACCAAGTCATCGAACCAGTCCAGCGGAGACCAGATTCTTCTGACTTCCGGGATCGAATATCGCTATGACCACTTTGTGCTTCACCTGGATGTTGATGGTGAACAAGTCCTCCGTTGGGTGATGGTCGTTTGGTGGATCGGAACCCTTCTCCTTCAGCATTGCCATCAGAGACAAGGTCGTATCCACCTCATTAACCGAATTCACTCGGACAACTTCTTCGTCGGGTGAAGTCACAGTAGCCGTGGCTGTTCTTTTCCCTGGTCCGTTTTTCTTTGGTCGAAGTTCAGGATAAAGCTTGTAACATTTGTCCTTGGTATGCCCCGCGACTTGACAATGTTCGCAAAAGGCACCCGTGCCCGATTTTGAAGCGTTCTTCTTCGGACTTGGCTTTTTCTTTGTCGAGGTCGCATTTTCCTTCGTGCTTTTGTCGCTGCGGGATTTATTCTTCTTCTCGATCGCCATAGCAGTTGTGCTCGCGGTCGCAATGTCTTGGACACCGAACAGACTTAGCTCAATACTGATCGATTTCTGAAGTCCAGATGTGTGCTTCCGAAATACCTGAGGGTCGGATAGTGAGATGCCAATGACCACTGCTTGTCGCCGAAACTCTGTCGTATAGTCTTGGACGGTCTGGTCGCGCCATTGGTACAATCTGTGCCAACGCTCCCATCTCTCCTCAAGGTAACCCATCGGATAAAATTCTTGTCGCAGAAGTCGTTTGAATTGACCCCACGCAAGGTCGTCAGCTTCACCACTAGCGACAAGGGCCTTCCACCATGTCTTGGCGTGGTCCTTCATCTTCAAAGGTGCAAATTTGACCTTTTGAGCGCTACTAAACCCTTTCAGGTCAAAGTAGGTCTCAAGTTGGTCGATCCAAGAATCCAGCTTCTCGGCATCGATCACCCCATCATATATGGGTATATCAATCTTAGCGTCGACTTTAAAAGATCCGACAGCTAAGGAGGTGTTGGCGAGGTCGTCGGTCTTGTGGTCGCCTTCGTCTTCATCTTCGTCTGCCCTGTGCAAGTCTTCACCAGTCTTCTCACCCATAACCTTCCCTACTTCAGGAGGTACAATCATGGCCTGCTGCTTAATCCAAGCAAGCACGGTTTCCATGTCGGTGGAGAGCTTAGCCACTTGTTCGGCTAGGTTAGCTTGAACGGAGGTATCGTCAGACATTGTCGGAGACGCGGCTGTAGGAACCGTCAATTGATCGTCTAGATTTTCGCCGAAAGTTTTGTAACCCTGGAGAGTCTTCACCATCCACAGGATAGGAAAGTTGCTCTGATACCAACTTGATCCATTTGAGACCTAGTCTTGGTTTTCGCACTAGGCTCGCCCAGATTCTAATATGCGGAATAACGGGATCTTACTCGGAAATACAGAAACCTAAAGTAATTGCACAACTCTTTATTTCAAAGAGGGCTTTACACATCGAACGTTAGGCACACTTGCCTACGTCGAAGGAACTATAAGTGTCTAAAACTCAAATAAGTTCTATGACTCTTCGATGATCTAAACTAGACTTATTACAAGGTATTTATAGTCCAATCGTATGAGTACGTATCAGACTTAGTAATCCTAAACGTATTAGACTCATATAACTAACTTAACTAATCCTAAATAGATAAGCTTAGTTATATATATAGGATTACAATTCTGAACAGGGAACGAATTCCTTTTCCTGGTCGCAAACCAATCCATGGTCGCGAAACCTTTCCGAACACGGTTAAGGTCGAGAAGCCGTATGCAATCAGGACTTGGTCGCGAATCCGTATGCGATCAGGACTTGAAGATCCTCCCGGATCATCGATGCCAATGGGTCGAAATCCCTCGAGATGTTAAAGTTGACAATTTTGTGTTTATTCTCATTGATCTCAGTAGAGTTGCACACCAAGACGATTCATTTATACTTGCTGAGCAAGCCACATAGGTGTTCTACATTGTTGACCCGGCCAATCCAAAGTTTCACGTTGTCCTTCACAGTAAGAGATGTATTGTTGAGGTCGAAGATGTTGTGGATGAAGAAGAGTATGATCAGTTTGACGGACTACCTCCATTTTTAGATGGAATTCTTCAATCTGTCCTTACCGATGATGATATTGTCGAAACAAATTACTTGCGAGACGATCACGAAGAAGGATTATGGGAAGACAACCATTCTTGACTAATTGGCAATATGTAAGTGACATATATTACTTTGATCTTTAATCGAAGAATTGATATAAATACTGATCATGTTGTGAAAATTGTGATTACTATGGTTATACCCCTAGTCATGTGCCTATTCATTGTCAAATCATTTTTCAAAAATTCTTTGGGAAAACATACGTGATGCATCGAGAATCATTTCTGCAAATTTTCATTTCAATTGGACTTGATTTGAGCAATAATTGATTCTTTTCACAAATCAATATGAAAACTGCAAAGTTCAGATTCCTCGTAGTTTTTGATTGATTTGTCATTTTCATATCTCCATCTTGACTGGCTATTCGAAGAAAATTTCTATATGCATGATTCTTTATGTTCCATGATTGGTCTTTTCTGTTAATTTATTTCAAAATTATTGGAAGTCATTTGCATGGGGTTTTAGGTTTTTTGCAAGTGCAAAATGATGTACTGAAACCCATCTGTAATTGTTCTCAGGAAAACACTTTAGGGTCACTAACATTGTATTTTACTATCGGTTTAAATCTACAAACCGATAGGAATTTAATATCTAATATCGGTTTCTTGTTCCCAACCGATAGTAATACATCCCTACTGATATTGTGTTGTATATGCCTGATTATTTATCTTCTATGATTGGTCTTTGCTGTTAATTTATTTCAAATTATTGGAAGTCAATTGCATGGATTTTCAGGTGTCTTTACAAGTGCAAAATGATTTACTGAAACACACCTGTAACTATTCTTAGGAAAAACTCTAAGTACTAGTGCCATTGTATTGTACTATCGGTTTTAATTGCCAAACCGATAGGTATTTAATCACTTATATCGGTTTCTTTTTACCAACCGATAGTACTAGACTTCCATTGTATTCGTTTATTGTTAGACAGTGGATTTAACATCATTAGTACCTTTTGAGTTAATTTACTATCAATTTTTATTAACGCACCAATAGAAATTTTAATTTCTGATATCGGTTACTTAATATTAACCGATAGGAATATAAACATTCTGATATTGGTTACTTAATTTTAACCGATAGTGAAACACAATGGCAGTACTCCAAACCCTAACTACCATTTTATTTTACTATCGGTTTTAGTTGTCAAGCCGATAGTAACTTCAGTGTCTTATATCAGTTTATTATTATTAACCGATAGTAAAGACCCCTCTATTAGGTTAAACTCGTGGGATTTTCCCTCCAGTCCAACCGATCACATTTCCAAATAAGTGTGTACTCGTGCACGGAAAACCCTAGCCTCCCCGACGTTCCCTTTTTCTCTCCTGCACCACCATTGCCGCTCACATTTGGGTTCTCCGCCGCTGTCGGCCACTACATCGCGCCATCGTAGGCCACTCCACGAACGACTTGTAAGTGTTCTTTACCAACCCAATTATAATTGATCTTGCCGCTTGCGTGAATTTCGTAAATTTATATCGAATTGTTCATATGTGATTGAATGTATAACAAATATAAAACTAGATGAAAAGTGCATGAATTACAAACGTGATAGATATGAGAATTGCAGAGTTGATGAACATGCATCACTAAGAATATTTCATTATGTAGTCGTCCACTATCGGTTTTAATTGTCCAACCGATAGGAAAATTATATCTTTGAGTGCACGATACCTATATTGGTTTCTTATTTTGAACCGATAGTAAAAGACCCTGATAAGCCACAAAATCATGAGAAGTCTGAATTTTCTGTTAATTATTTCCCATTTTCTATTTTTCATTTGAAATTTTGGTTCATCTAAATTTCCTAAAAAATTCTTTATTTTTCTTGGCTATGATATTAGATTTGCTTAGAGTCTTGAGAAATTTGCCTGAATGTTAAAGATTGACTTGTTTAGTTTGTGATGAGCTAATAAGACATTGATGCTTATCAAAACTTATAAAAACTTGCAAAACAATGATCAGTAATTCCCCATGTTCAATCCTACCGTTGATGCCTGATCTAAAACCTATCTACTTCTGAACTGCACCATCGACTGTATGGGTTTTGCATAAAGAAAAATTTATGCATAGTGTTGCTCATTACAGTGGTGCATTCATGACCCCTCCTGCAGAGAGACTAGCATAGTTTGCACTGCTAGTCTTTTCTATTATCCAATTTTGTGTAAAAAGTAAGTTTTTCGGGGAGATTCGAACACCCATAAGTTTCAAATTGAAACTGTTTTGAGAAAGTTTTCAATTTCGAACTTCATCGGGGTAATATAATATCTAGAATTTTGTAAAACAAGTTTTGGCACAATTCAAATAGATTTTGATTAGCACACGAAACTGATTTGGTTAAAAAACAAGATAGTCGAAAGCCTCTCAAAACCTTTTACTTACATTTTGAAGACCATGTTGATAGGAATTGATGATTTTTGTCCCTTTGAATGAAAATTTGACATTTTAACAAAAAGAGGTGGTTCATCATTGCCATTACATTTTAGTTATGAACTTTGTCATGAACCTTTCTTCATATCAATTGATGGTTTGTTCGTGGAATTTTAGATAAAGCTATGTCGGCACATTCCTCATCTGATAGTAGTGATTTGAGGAGGGCCAACGTAGATGACGCGACTTCGTCCCAGTGCAAGAGGAAGGCGCGAGGCACGACAATGTTGTGTCGTTTGGCCAAACGTGCAGATCTTTCATGTGAGTTCAACCAGTTCGGGAGACCGATCGGAAAGAACGCCGGCCAGTACACTGCCTATGTTGGTTTGTTGGCTAAGGAAAGAATGAAGATCACCATCCAGAGCTGGAAGGACGTTAAGGCCGACGAGAGGGATAGGCTGTGGGCTGAAGTGAAGGTAAAATTAATCAAAATCTCTGAACTCTTGAGTAATCACATTCCCTTAGTTTCTCCTGGAGATTAAGTAAGTCCTGCTTATATGCACCATTTGAAACAGGCCAAGTGGGACATCCCTGACGATGGTCCCAAGATAAGCTTGCTTGAAGGACATGAACAATACATGGAAAACCTTCAAGAGCGTCCTCGTCAATACATTCCTCGCTAAAGGCAAATCTCCATGCAAGAAGTACCCCTTCATAGCGGGGGAGGTATGGGAGCAATTCACCCAACAGAAGGGGACCCCTGAGTTCAAGGTATGTATGGTTCCTTTGCTTGGTTACACCGTTGTATGGAGTAACCAACGGTGCATAAATTTTCTTGTTTCTGGTACGAATGCCCTTAGTGAGAAGAACAAGGCAATCTAGAGGAGGAACGACAACCCGCACCGGCTCGGCTCTCGCGGCTATGCATGGAAGGAGGAGCAGTGGAAGAAGGCTGAAGACGAGGCGTCGAATTTCGTCGACTCCCCTGACCTGCAGCTCTCCGAGATCCGTGATCCGCGATGCAAGCGTTGGTGGCTGGCCAGAGAAACCGTGTCATCCACAGGGACTATGGAGTTCCCAAACCCCAGGGACGTCAAGGTCGTGCAGCAAATCGTAAGTTGGCTAACTTCCTAGTTGGAATCATAAAGTGTAATAGAAAAAACTATGATCACTCATGTGCGCACAAGTTTGTATATATTTTTTTCCTCACAATGTAGAGCTTTGAATGTAACATATCTCTTGCTCAAAGGAGATGACCCAGGGATTGTTCACTCCCCATAGGGAGAACGACATCCTAACCCGGGCTCTAGGGAACAAGGAGAATCCAGGGCGGACGTGAACCGTGGGGGGTGTGGAGCCATGGAAGGAAAGTTTCTCGGAGCCCGGGCAAAAGGCGAAGAAGGCTCGCAGCTGGAAGGAAAGGGAATCAGAGCTATCTGAGAAGATACGGGCAGATGTGACTGCACAATTCGCGGACGTGTTCGCTCAACTGAACGAGAAGTATGAACGCCTCAGCCGAGTTGTGCAGTCCAAGGCTTTAGATCCAGTTGCCGAGGTCGACGCTGGTAGGCCGAGTAGTTGCAGCTCGAAGGTTCACGTGGATCCGGTGGACCTGAGAGGTATTGCAACTCTTGAGCTATATATGCAGTTCGGTTGATGCCACTCCCGTTACGTTAAAACTGTTTCACTAACCTGTTATAATTATTGCAAATTGCAGAAATCGGAGAGCTGTAGCCTATTGATCAACATAGGCGACGACCCTATAGTGGTTGCACATGGGGTCGTATATCAGTCTTGGGAGGATGTCCGGATCCACTACGTACCTCTGAAGCTTGGGTTCACAAAGGTACAGGTGGACATGGCCCTCCCGGGCTACAGCGCTTTTCCGTTGCCCATCCCAACAGACGAATGCGGACAATTGGCGAGGCATTGGGCTTGTGCATACGGTGGCCCAAGAAGGGTGTTAGGCTACAGGAGGTAAACCCTAGCCATTCTAGCTTACAACTCAGTTAATATACTCAATTTGCAAAATCTAACTTGCGCGTTTGTAACTTAAAGTGGACGATGGATGTCAGCTCACTTCCTGAGGACCCCACCCCCAGCACAACGCATGACCGAGCTCCTTCGGCCCCATGCCTCCTCCGATGGCCTCAAACCCACCCAAAGGATGCACGCCTCCTCGGAAAGCCCATTCGTCATCAAATGAGGCCGGCGGCACTGCGCCCCAACCTTCGAAGGTATACACTCGCTCCCCACCCAAAGGTAAGGGCAAGGCCAAAGACAAGGCGAAACAAAGCCAACCGGGTACGTTCAAGAATGGGTTCCCACTCGTGTCGGAGTACCTTCTGCGCAATATGGATCAGATAACCATAAGTCTCCACGAGTGGTATCTGACTCAGTCTAGACACCACATCAACTTCTTAGTTCACTTTAGGCTAGGTCATTTTCACCGTGAGGCCGGGAGCATATCAGTGGCCCACGAGAATTTGTTCGACCTCCTCAACTGGCAGGAGCTTGATATGTCCATCATATGGACTGGAGTCCTGTGAGTTTGCTATTGTGTGAAGTTATTGCAGTTCATTTCATAAATCTAATCACTTTGTATGCACTACTTACTAATGTCTACTTTGCATCCAGGTGCATGTATAGGCTGGAGTTGATGAGGGCATGTGACAGGATGGGTTTCCTCGACCCAGACAAAATAAGCCTCACGATGCTAGAGCATGACCAAGCATATGCGGAGGAGTACATATGAAGGGCACTACTGGTGCAGCAGGACCGGGAGTTCATTCTTGCTCCGTACCACCAAAGGTTAGTGCATTTTCTACTAATTTAACTCATTCTTGTATGTTACGCCTCGGTTCGCTTTTATATGCAATGTAGGGGCCATTGGGTCCGCGTCGTCATTTGCCCATGGATGAATGAGGTCTATTATCTCGATTCGATGAGAGACAGGGTAGCGCATGTTTTCACCCTCACATGGTACATAGATGCGTAAGTAACACACCTGATTTAAATTTTTCTCTGACTAGCTAATTAATGATAACATATTAACCAGCAATGCTAAATTAAATACAGGGCTTTCAAAAATTATGTTACTGCTGGAGGGAGGCATGACGCGTCGAAGGGCACAACAATTTCTTGGAAAGAATATGAGGTAATTAATAAGGATGGAACTACTCATGATGAGTCTTTTAATTTATCCTTAATTAGTTCTTTCGAGTTAATATGGGTTTATGTCTTTGCATATGCAATTATCCCAGTGCCATCAGCAGTCACAATCGTGGGAATGTGGCTCTATGTCATGAGATTTATGTATGACCTAATCAGGACAAATTTTGCCTAATTCCCTAAGGTAACCATTTTGCCTGACTCAAAGTCGAACATTAGTTAGATGTGACGTACGTTCCTAACTTCATACACGCATATATGCAGAGCGCCATGTTGAAAGACCAATATGAGTTACCTCAATTGAAGGAGCTGCAAACAATTTGGGCTCAATATGTGATGGAAGAAGTGGTTATCAATGATCGATCGTAAATGACTTGTGTAATATATATTGAATGTGTTGATTGGTGTATCTGTGAATAAACTCAATATGTGAATAAATTCATTGGTGTATTTGTGAATAAACTCAATATGTGAATAAATTCAATATGTCCAATGCATGTGTGTATCTTTGTATTAGTGTATTTGTGAACAAATTCAATCTCTGAATAATTAGATTCAATCTGTCCAATGTATTAATTGGTGTATGTGTGTACTTGTATTGGTGTATTTGTGAATAAACTCAATATGTGAATATTGGTGTATTTGTGAATGATCCAATGTGTGTATCTCTGTATTGCTGTATTTGTAATACTATCGGTTCATATCCTACAACCGATAAAATAAAGTTTCCAGTACTAACCGTGTTGAGTACCTAACCGATAAAATAACTACACAGTACTATCGATTCATATCCTACAACCGATAGAATAAAGTTTATAGTCCTAACTGTGTCGAGTACCTAACCGATAGAGAAAACTACACAGTACTATCGGTTTCCAGTGTAGAACCGTTACAAGAAATCAAACATCACTATCAGTTGTGATCTGAGCCGATAGAAGAACTTGCCGTTAGCGATTAGTGAACATTGGAAATGTAGGTATTTTACTAATGGTTTGCAACTGATAGAGGTGTGCTACGTTTCTTCTATCATGCCGATCACTAGCAGTAAGATAATTGATAGTAGAGTTGATTTTAAACCGATAGTGAAAATCATTTTTGTAGTAGTGTACATCACTGCATTGCATTCATATCGGTGGGATTTTATTTGGATTTTCAGTTGAGTTTTTTACAGCAGAAAAGTTTTTGTATTTTCTAGAAAGATCTAGGCAGATTTTGTTTTTTGCTTCTGTTGACAAAAAGATAGCCCTTTAAATTATCTTTCAAACGAGCTATAAAGCTCTTAAATCGGATTTCTGGATTAAAAGTTATGGATGTTTTTATTCATGCTGACTGTCAATTTGCTATGCTGACTGTCAGTCTGAATGTCAGTCTGTTTATACTGACACTTGTCCAGAGAACGTATTTTTTTGAGCCAAAAATTTTTTACCTATACTTACTGTCAGCATGCCATGCTGACTGTCAGTTTGCATTTCGACCTTGAGCTGTTTTTATGTGGGTTGTTGTTTTACTGGACATTTTGTGGTCGATGCTTACTGTAAGTATGTGAGACTAACTGTCAGTATGAGCTGTTTTCTTTCCATATACGACCACAAACAGCTCGCTATTTTTTATCCGTAAATTTTGTCAGTCATTGAGTTTTAGACTGACTGTATCCCAAACTGACTGTCAGTTTGCACTATTTTCTTTCCATATACGACCTCAAATGACTAGCTGATTTTTCTCTGGATTTTACTTCTTTCTGATCGTGATCCATGCTGACTTTCAGTATGGTAAACTGACTATCAGTTTGTACTGTCACTTCTTAGCTCGAGCTCCAACGGCTCTTTTGATTTTTGAGGTTATAAATAGAGGTTTTGAGCTATTGTTTTACAGATTAAGCAGCTTCACATTCATATACACTCTTGAGTTTTAGTTCTTTACACAAAATCTTGATCTTTTGATCAAGTCGAGTACTTTTGTGATCCAACGAGTTTGTTCGTATTACTTTTGCATATTTAGAGTTTCTCGGTGATTGTTGGAGGTCTAGAAGAGACCTTGTAGCTTATTACTCTTGGTGAACGCCTCACCTAGACAGTTTGGTGGTGTGGCCGTTGATCTCTCTGTAGGATCAAGGATGCCGACTAGAGGGGGGTGAATAGGAGGCTTTAAAAAAAACTTTAAATAAAAGCTAATATTGCAAACAAAGATCAAATAACAATTTAAATAATAAGGATGAGGAGACAAACACAATCGATTTTTACCGAGATATCAGAGACTCGCCCAGTCTCCCCTAATCCTCGTTAAAGCACTCAAGTAAATTGAGTCTTGCTTCAATATCCACGAAGGATATTATCCACTAGTGGTTGCTCCTTGTCCACTCCGAAAAGGCGAGCACCAATGCCTTGTACAAATGCGCCGAGTCTCTCTAACAATCTCCGAACTGGAGAGATCAATAGCCACGCTGAGGGCGCTCACCAAGAGTAATAGGTAGCAAGGTCTTCTCTAGACCTCCAAACACGCACCGAGAAACTCTAAGTATGCAAAGAAGCGAACAAAAGCACTCGGTGGATCTGAAAACACTCGACTTGATCAACAGACTAAGATTTTGTGTAGAAAAACTAAAGCTCAACAGTGTATAAGAATGCAAGGCTACTTGTTGTATGAAACAATAGCTCAAAGCCCCTATTTATAGCCTCAAGTCTCAAAAGAGACGTTGGAGCTCAGGCTGAAAATCAGCACCTCAAACTGACAGTCAGTTCACCAAACTGGCAGTCAGTTTGTGTCACGACCAGACAGAAGAAAAATCCAGAGAAAACACAGCTAGCTGTTAGAGGTCAAAAATAGAAACAAATCAGCACAAACTGACAATCAATATGAGGAACTGACAGTCAATTCCAAACTCAACGGCTGACAAAAATCTCGGATGAAAAATAGGTAGCCGTTTGTGGTCGTATATGGAAACTGTTACCTCATACTGACAGTCAGCATCACACACTGACAGTCAGTATGGACCACAAAAATGACCAGATCAAATAGAAACACAAGCAAATCAGTCTGAGGTCGAAATGCAAACTGATAGTCAGCATGGGCATACTGACAGTCAGTTTAGTACAAAAAAATTTCAGTTCACAACTGGCAGTATAAACAAACTGACATTCAAACTAACTGTCAGTATAGCAAACTGACAATCTGCATGAACAAAAACAGTCATAACTTTAAATCCACAAGTCCAAATTGAGAGTTTAATAGCTCGTTTGAAAGATAATTTTATGGGGCTATATTTTTGTCAACAGAAGCAAAAGCCAAATCTGCCTAGGTCTTTCTGAAAATACAAATACTCTTCTGCTGTCAAAAATTCAACTGAAAATCCAAATCTTTCAAAACATATTCAAATCAAATCCAACCCAAATGAATACAATGCAATGACCTAAGTTTCTCGGTTTATACTGGAAATGTAGAGAGGACTTTGCAACCCCTCTTTATAGTACGGTTAAATCTAAAAATAAATTTTCCTAAACCGATCAATCTCCATCCACCGAGATCAGTAAAAATAAAAAAAACAATATTACCTTAAGTCCTTTGTGTCTCTCAATTTTCTTTTCATCATTGAGCTTTGTGACTTGTGCTTGATCCATTTTGTGTCAGGTTTATCTTAATCATCTTGCATATCTTCCCAACATAGTCATTTATTAAAAAGTCTCAAAAGTACAGTTAGTCTGAAACAATTAGTTTTCATTAATCATCAAAACTAGGGTTAGGCATGAAAGCCTAGATGCAACACTCTCCAGTTCAGAGATTGTTGGAGAGACTCGGCGTGATTGTACAAGGCATCGGTGCTCTCCTTTCCGGAGTGGACAAGGAGCAATCACTAGTGAGAAATATCCTTCGTGGATATTGAAGCAAGACTCAATTCATTTGAGTGCTTCAACGAGGAGTAGGGAAGATCGGGTGAGTCTCTGAGACCTCAGAAAAAATCTTGTGTTCGTTCTCTCTTTCTTTTCATTTTAATTGTACAATATATTTTTGATTCTTCTCTTTGCAAAAGGTGTTTTTATTTGAAGTTTTTAAAACCTCCTATTCACCCCCCTCAAGTCGGCATCCTTGATCCTACACGCGTGTCAGGTGGGTTTTGACATGCATTTTATGCAAAGAACACTTTTGGTCGCACAGCATGAACGACGGTGAAGGACCTGAGGGTAGTGGGTTTTTAAACCCTTCGTCTCAAGCACTACTTTTACTCACATAAGAAATCACAAAACCCTTGTTTGCTTCTTGCGCATTCCATCAGCCGCTTGCTTCACAAAACCCTCTTTCTCTTTGGGCCGCAACTCAATGGCATGTTGGAGTCGATTGTTGCACCGTAGCATCAAGAGCCTGATGGCTCTAGAGAAGGAAGAAATGCTTCCCTCGAAGGCGCTAATTGCATGGTGGCCAGCCGGAGAGGAGGAAACTCCAGTGGTGAAGGAAGTTGAACTGGTGGTGTTCGAGGACTTCCTGCGGTGTGGATTCTGGCTTCCTGAGAGCGAATTCTTACTGAGCATCTTAGGGCATTTTGGCCTGGAATTGGTAAATCTTCATCCCAACTCTGTGTTGATTTTGGCCATCTTCCAACATTTGTGTGAGGCATATGTGGGAGTTCTGCCCAATGTTCATCTTTTTCATCGATTTTATTTCTTGGTTTGGTCAAAAAGTGCCAATGATGCACGGTGTGTCTACTTCCGTCTAAGGGAGAAGAAAGACTACCCATTTCTTTCTCTTAGTGGCTCCAGGTGCATGGATGGAGCCAGCGGTGGTTCTACTGTGTGGCTCCTAAAGAGAGCCACCTCTAGTTTGGAAATTGTCGACCAGAGAGGAGCAATGAAAAGGAGGCTGCTTTGATGTTAAGTGAGGAGTTGCAGAAGCAGGCCCTGGTGACCCTTCACCTGATGCATGAGGGCTTGATAACCCAGGATGTGATTCGGGATTTTATGAAGAATCAGATCAGCCCTATGAAGAAGAGAGAGCACCAAGCCTGGGAGGTGTGCTCAAGTGAAGATGGCACCTTGGATTATAACCAAGGTACTATTTCCTTCCTTAATAGCTTAACATCTTGTGTGATATTTTGTCAGTCAAACATGTGATTACTATAGGTTTGCCAACATCCAAGGTCAAGAGGAGGACGAACGCTCTCATGAGACCACACCAGGTGATGTTGGAAGGAGATTTGGGTGCGCCGAGACCACGGAGTATGGTCGGCAGTGGTGACGACCTAGTCCAAGAGCGTCGAAGAGTAAGCTCGATTGGATAGACTTTTCCCATGATCAGTGTGAACGTGTGATCAAATACTAATCAAAGAAGACTTTTTGATTGGCATAGCTGCTCGAAGGCCAACCAGTGGGAATGAAAAGTCCCATCAGTGATGAAGGCCCTTCTAGTGGGTCCTTGAAGAGACTGAAGAAGACTCCAGAGTCTAGAGGACTGGCCACGTCGAGGACCAAAAACCTGAAGGCGTCAGCCCCTAGTGAGGCCAAAAGGAAGGCGACCCCTAGGGCTGTTTCATCAAAAGCTTCTACAACAGGGTCAAAAGCGGCCACAGTAAACATCCTTGCCCTTCCTACTTCAAGAAGCATGGTTGGGAATTATTTTTCACTTGTACAGGGGGAAGGAAGCGAGGAGGAGGAAGATGAAACTCCCCTAATCCTTTAGAGGAGAAGGTTGGTAGAGCCTTCAAGGAAACCTACTCCGATGGCACTATCCTCGCTGTTGTATCCCCAAGGTGGGGTGTCGAGTTCTCAAAACTTGCTAGGACTCAGTATCAGGTAAAAAATCTCGTTTCTAGCCTAGTCATTTTGCTTAGTCTAGAATATTTTTTTTCAATTTTGAATTGAATGTACAGGACTCCCTTGACCATGGTTGTGGCTTCTCCAGCAAATGTGATTGTACCAGCCACGGTCGGAGGGGAAGAGGCGACCATGGTAGTTCATTCGAGCATGGGTGAGAGCATAATGGATCCAGCGGTTATAGCTGAAGCCGCTGTAACTACTGAGGCAGCTCCCTCACTGGACGGTCTAGGAGATTCGGCGAATGTCCTTGACGAGGTAGTGCTAGATATTGCATATGTCAAGTGCTCCAAGGACAGTGAAACCAAGGTCGCAACTGCAACCACGACTGTGGGGGCAGATCGGTAGGCAGGGACTTCTACTCCACCGTTAGTTGGAGTGACTATCCAACCCTCCAATCCTTAGCGCCCTGCTGTGGGAAGGCAAACGCTCGATGTTTGGGCTTCTCCTAGACAATGCATTGGGTCTGAAAAATTACTTGTCAATTTTCTAGTGATAAGTAATATCTGTACCTCATTTCGACTTTTTGATATTTATTTAGGAGTTGTTTTGCTCTTAACCTTGGTTGTTTTCTTGTAGAATCCTGCTCGAAGTGCGACCATGATTGGTTTGCTGATAGAGCAATTCAGGGCTGTTCAAACTGAGCGTGATCGTGTAAAGAAGTAAGTATCTTGCTTTACCTTTAATCCTTAGATGGACCAGAATGACAATCTTTAGTTATTGTCGCAGGGAAAATTCTGCTTTGCTGAAAGAGATTGCCATGGTACGCAACAATGAAGAAGTTGCAGTGGGTGAGGCTTTGAGGGAGAATAATGAGAAACTATCAAACACCCTCACGTCCTTGGAGGAGAAGACATGATCACATGATGCTCTCCAAAGGGAAAAGGAGAGCCTCGCGTCGGCATGCGGTAAACTGCAAGCCGATGTTGATTGTAAGTTACTGAAAGAGATTGCCACGGTACGCAACAGTGAAGAAGTTGCAGTGGGTGAGGCTTTGAGGGAGAATAATGAGAAACTATCAAACACCCTCACGTCCTTGGAGGAGAAGACATGATCACATGATGCTCTCCAAAGGGAAAAGGAGAGCCTCACGTCGGCATGCGGTAAACTGCAAGCCGATGTTGATTGTAAGTTTATGTTAGCAAACATCATCATTGCTTGTTTGATTTTAAGGATTATTGAACATGTTTCCTTATTTAATTAGGTCAAAGAGAAATAACTCGCAAGCTGACTGGGGGGAAGGATCAATTGGAAGAGAAGTTTATCAAGCGTGGACACTACCTTGAGAAACTCCACAACGTCATTAACCATCTCCAATCAGCCAGTGATAAGGACAAATTGGAGACCAAGTCGGCTCTTAATGAGAAGGAGAACTTGGAAGAGATCATCAAAAACTGCTACCTCGTTGAGAAGATTACTTTGGCCAGGCTGAAGGAAGTTGCGGACTCGTTTAACGTAGAGGTTGTCGATCCTAAGGGGGACGATTTATCACTTGTCGAGTCCTGCAACCTAGTATCTAACATGCGTTGGAAAGCTCTTTCAAATACCATTCCAACAAGTGCTTACATGACCAATTCGCACATCTATGCTGAAATTGGTACTTGGTCAAATTCTCTGATCAAACATCCGATCGTTGCTTGGTTGGTAGGCTGTATGCGAAGAATGTCCTCATTACTGCTTCTGTCATGCTAATTTGATGGTATCCTGAGTAAACATCCAGGAAGCTCATCAATTCGTAACTCGCTGTAGAATCGACCAACTGGTCGATGCGGGGAAGGAGAAAATCATCCTTCAGGCAGGCACTGTTTAGGCTGGTGTAATCGACGCACATGTGCCACTTACCATTTGACTTTAGGACCATGACCGATTTTGCAAACCATTCAGGATGATTGACTTCGCAAATAAATCCTGCTTTCTGGAGTTTATCCAACTCCGAATGGACGGCTTCTTGCCAGTCAACAGCAAAGTGTCTAAGCTTTTGCTTTATTGGTCTCTGTCCAGGTATAATTGCTAACCATTGCTCAATTACATCCCTTGGGACTCCAGGCATGTCGGATGGTTTCCACGCAAACACATCTGCGTTAGCCCGGAGGAAAGTAACGAGCTCGAGTTTCTATTTGTCATCCAGGCTTGATCCAATCCGAATGTTCTGGATGGATCATCTGGATACAATGGAACTAGTTTTAACTTCTCATCTGGTCGCAGAGAAACTTTGATCGTGTCTAAGATTGTGGTCACAGTCTTAACATCCCGAAGGGGAAGCTGATCCACCAACTCCAGAGATAGCCGATCACAAGTAAGCACCGTGTTCTGGCTACCTCGAACCGAAATAACGCCTTTGGGACCCGGCAACTTAGCGCATTGATAAGAATAATGCGTTGCCGCCGTGAACTTAGCAAGAGTTGGCCTGGTAAGACATTTCTTCATCTCCGTCAGCGTCTCTAACCCTGCAAGCTTGATCCTTTTGTGGTATGGTCGGCATAGGTCCAATTCCTTGGTTGAAATCATTCAATTGCTTCAACCAATTCTGGCAATTCTTGAGATCATGTCCTAGAGAATTATGGAATGGACGCCACTTCTTATTTCTCTGCGGGTTAGTTTGTTTTCTCAAATGGTCACTACCGCGGCCACCAGAAGGAGGTTTACTTTTGAACGAAAACTTGTTACCTTTCCCTGGTGGTGGTTTCTCAGTGACAGCAACATCTCGATAATGTCCAGCCTGATTCTTCTTGGACTTCTTGGATTTTCTACCAAGATGATGATTCTGGTTTCTTAATAGAATTATCCTTTTTGTCATATTTGAGACTTGGTTGAGGTGGAAAATTTCCTTTATCCACCATCCTGTTCCATTCCATGGCTTCGGCCACATCGGAATAGCGATCAACCATGTTGAAGAGATCAGCCCCTAACTGGGGTGGGTGGATAAGTAAATCTTCGATACACCTCCGATATCGCACGGCATGTTTGAATACCCTGATAATGGAACTATCAGAGATGTTTGAAATGGTATTTCTCACTCCAATAAATCTCTTGATGAACTGCCGAAGAGTTTCTGTAGAAGTCTGGCACAGACAATGAAGATCATCCTCCTTGCCGGGCTTCTGATAACAATTCTGGAAATTGTTGAGTATTGCATCACACAATATTTTCCAATTGTAAATCGACTCCTCTGGTTGATTAAACAACCAGGTTCTCACTGGTCCTTCGAGAACCATTGGCAAGTAATTTGCCATGACGCGGTCATCTCCACCCACCGCTTGAATGGCAGTGATGTAAATTTGAAGAAACTTAGATGGGTCCTGAGTTCCATCAAATCTCTCGATCATTCTTGGTTTAAACTTGTCTGGCCAGACCATAGCATGGAGGCCTGGCGAAAAAGCTTTACGACCAATATAGGAACTGCGGAGAAATCTGTGACCTTGGACATGGTCGCGGGTGATATCACCTTGAGGATATGTACCACGCGGACCTAGGCGGGAATGGACTGGCATGCGATCTCAATCACGGGAACTTCCAACATGCCTAGCCTTATCATGCCAAAATGATCCTGATGGCAATCGATTGCACTTGCCATGACTAGAGTGAGAGTGATCTCTCTCATGGGAGCGAATCGTAGAGCAGGACGATGCCATTGGAGTTGCATCAGATGCAACTTCATCGAGCGTGTCCGCCAAGATTCTGGCAAAAGTTGGCCTATCCGCATTCTCAACATCAGGAGGAGGGTTACACAAGGTATCTGCGATAGCACGAATTCGATCTTGTGTACTCCTCCTAGGTGCTGCAGGTGTTGCTGTTTCCTCAACCGCTGGAGAATAATCCAAAGCTAAAGGTGTCTGGTCTCACCTGCAACCATGCGGATGACGGGAGGTGCTAGGAGCGGCATCATAACGAGATTGTGCAAGATGCAGGGCTTCCTTAGTAGCCCTGCGAATCTTATTTTCTCGTTGCTCGCCATCTTGATGCTCCTTTTGTTTTCATTCCTGCTCCTCCTTTTGTCTGAGTTCCTGTTCCTCCCTAGCAATTCCTAATCAGGAGTTTCCTCTAATAATGCAACAAATTGTTGGGGGATCGAGGTCGTAGAGGGAGAAAACATCCCTGTCTATTCGGAATCGAATTTGAAATCAAAGAGAGACTAGAGGTTATCAGGATCAAACTTCCCAGGACTAAGTTCTATGTTACCATCATCCACATCCTCTGAAGCAATGTGTTGTGGTACATATTCAGCCTCCAATGTGGCAGAACTCACATGAGGCGTTTGTTCTATCTTCTCTATCTCTTGGTCGATGGACATAACCAAGGTCGGAGAAGATGCATCCTTAGGATGTTCCTCAAGAACATCCTCACAATCAACCTCTTCCATAGGAATGGGATCGTTGGGTGAGGGCATTTGAATATGAGTATAACCCTCAAGATCGAAATCATTCTCAGAATTATATACCCCAAATATGATTTATCAAAAATCTTGATAACAAAAAAGCACCTTGAGAAAGGCCCCACGGTGAACGCCAGCTATTGATGATTTGGACTCGGGATCCTCTGTCGATTTTACGCAGATTTGTGAGTTTTATGTGAGACCTTTCAGAGTGCCCTCAGTTAAGTCAAGACAAACATGAAATGGAGTCACGAAGAATTATACAAGTTCGGGCCCCAATAGGATTGAGTAATAGCCCTACGTCCTGTTGTGGTTTTCACTAAGTATAAAGGAATTTACAGTGAGGAGAGATTGCTGTAGAGGCTAAACAATCTCCCTTAGTACTTTTCTAGTCTAATATCCCTATCGTGTGTCTAATCATCTAACTGTTCCCCTGTTATATGTGCTAGATCCTTTCATACCATACAGCTGCCATCCTTTTATACTGAATGAAAGGATGCCAATGTAAGGGATGTAAGACCCCGTCGGGTCGCCGCAAGGCAATTCTAGATGGTTGCCATAGTGCAGTTTGTATAACCGCACCAACCTCCTCGCCAGTTAAGCATGTGCAATTATAGATAACCGTATATGCTAATCTCCTGGCGGTTGTCTTCATACGTGGTAGAAGAAATTATCTTTAGGCTCGGGAACATGTTTAGTATGACTCAAACACACTCAAGCCATCTTGGTCACGTATATCCTGCGACCTTATGATCACGCAAGTACTACGACCATAGATTAATTATGTTCGCCCACGACCTTCTAGTACACAGGAAGTTCCTCTGCGACCATAGTGGCTGCTAAGACACAGAGTCATATATCATATCCGAACTTGACTTGAATATGATATATATTGAATAAACTAACTTGGGTGATAATCTTCATCACCATCAGCAGCCAGAATTGTGAGAATGTGGGTTTTATGTGCTGCGGTATATGTATGACCTAGTCAGGACAAACTTTGCCCAATTCTCTAGGGTAAGCATTTTAGCTAATTAACTCTAATTTGAAAATTGGATATCACGTTGAAAACTAGCTAGGAAATTAATTACTAACTATTCACATATGCATGCAAAGCGCCATGTCCAAAGACAGATACGACAATGCAAAGCTTAGAGAGCTGCGACAAATTTGGGCTCAATATGTGATGAACAAAGTGGTGGTCAACCAGCTGCCATGACTGGCTTAGCTCACTTGTTGTAATTTTTCTTTTTTTAATTTTTTTGTCTACTCTCTGTGAATTGGGGTTTTTTGTATTTGTATTGGTTAGTATGTGAATAAATTGAATGTGCGAATAAATGTAAATACTACATCTATTCAATGTGTATTTGTGAATGTACCCTTTTTGTATCTATACTGTACTGTGTATTTAAGCTTATTCTAATGGCTAAATAACAAAGAAATTTAGAAGAGAACAACATTTTCTAATGGTTCACTAGAACTAGCCGATAGAATACTATACCATCTTCTAATGGTTAACTAGTACTGCCCGTTAGAGCATTACACTATATTCTAACGATTGTGCGGGGTATACCATTAGAAGATGGTAATATTTTCTAACGATATACTCCGCATAACCGTTAGAATATAGTGTAGTGTTCTAACGGGCTGTACTAGTTAACTGTTAGACCATAGCACCATATTCTAATGGTGTTCAAAAAAAGAACCGTGAGAATATTATTGTAACACCCCGGTTTTGGGAGTGAAAAGTTTTTGCATAAAATCCTGCATGCATGTATCTCTGTAGTTGTAGCCAGATCAGTTGAACCCTAATATCTCTCAAACCCTAAAAATCTCCAAATCTATTATCTAGATCCATATCAAGATCTGACCATCCAGATTTAACTTACCAGTTACCCTGAAGATAAAAGTCTTCAGGAGCCAGATTGAATTCTAACCGTAACTCCCAGTATCTAAGTCTCTTTCTGTTTTCGAAAACAGGAAATTCGGATTTACTCTAAGTACCCCAGTTTTCAGATAACTGAGTTATCATGATTTACCCCTATCCAGGCTCAAGTATCTTTTGGAATATGTTTCCAGATATATCCTCAACTTACTCCAAAAAGTTGGGAACCAAATTGTTTCATCTAAACACTTTTCGCAGTTTAGTCCAAATTTTACTGCGAATAAATCCTTTTCAGTTTACCTGGAAGCCTGAAAAGGCTAAAATTCACAAATCAACTCCAACTCCAGAATTTCTTCAAGGAACACCTCCCAAATACTATTTCCCTTCTGTTTAAACTTCAAAATCTCTCCCCAATCACCAGAATTCGAGATCGACAAAATCCAGATCTATTTTACCCTAATTTTACCCTATTTTCGAAAATAGGTGCAATCCCTCAAACCTTATCAAACTTTATCCAGATTTGAGCTAAATGAGTATTAATAGAAATATTATACTCAGCCATGAAATCAAATCCCAAATTAAACCTCTCTAAGATCAAAATTACAAATCAGTCCAAACTTCAACCCAAATCATCACAATTATGCCTCTGATTCGACCTCACCTCAGTTCACAACCAGAACCAGTGCAACCGACCAGCTACTGTCTTCGACCACGAGCACGGGAGCCTTCGACCTCGAGCGTGCCACTGCTGTTTGCTTCGACCAGCTGCACTGCTACAGTAGCCACGTGGTCGCCACCTTCGCCGATGCCTCGACGCCGCGTGTGTGCTCGCCACTTGCCACTGTGGATCTTCTCCAGCGAGGATCGCAGCCAGTTGATTTCCTCCCGTTTGCACGCCACCAGCAATGGTCGACGCAGGAGCTTTGCGCCACGTGGAGTCCTTGTCGCGGCCAGCCATCAACTCGCCTTCACTTCGCAGCAGCTCCAGCTGCAAAAGCCCTCACGGCTGCTGAACCAAGTCACCTCGACGCCAGCTCGCCATGAAGTCGCCATCCAGTCACATCTTGCCGGCTTCAACTCCCCGTGCACTTCTAGCCGTTGCATCTCCTCCAAATCCTCTATAAATAGTCCCTAGTCTCAGTGAAGCATCTCACACCCACCAGAAACACCTAAATCCACAAACCTCGTCGTCTTCTTCTTCTTCCCCGGTGAGCAGCAAAGGGAGCTTCGGTGCTAGCTTCAACCACTGCTTCCTTCTTCAATCCAACACCCCCAGTGAGCTTCTATCATCTCCCTCATACTTCTCAAGCTTGGAATTTAGTTCAAATGCTTTCTGTCATCGGCAATTGCCGTGTTTCATCTAGAACTCCGATGAGCAATTAATCCTCAACCAGATCGATTCAACCTTCGAGCTAGTGATCAAATATGGTCAGTAGACCTTGCTTAACATCCCTTAGCAACTAGAATCATCAGATTTGCTGAAATGTGAAAATCCCCAAATTGGAACCTTGCATGTTCACTGAGCTTACTGTTTAAGCTTTTCTGGTGCATCTCTAGCTAATCTAACTTCACCAGTAGTTTTCTTATGCCCTAGAGATCATCCTCAAGCAAGGAATTAAACTCAATCACTTTAAATCAGAAATGCCCAAATCAGATTTGAGTTCATCTCTTCTCCAGCCAGTATCTTCCAAATCCAGCCACTCCAGCTCAAACCACTTTTCCATTTAGATGTTTTGGACCATTCTGAACAACTTTGTCTTCTATCACGACTTCCAATTCGGCCTAGATTGTGAGATATAGCTATGCCCTAGTTACTGCACTGTTTATGTTGCATGTGCTCCAGGCCAGTCAACTCCTTTGCCGGTTTTCATCACTTTCCGGCCATCTCCTGCCCTAGATCCTGTTGAGGCATTTGTTTCTGTTACAAATGCCTAACTACCAGACAAAGTGGTGCATCATTTGGAGCCCTAGATCAAAAGTTATGGCAAACCCTAGTTTCTGGCCATGTCAACTCTATGTCAAACTATGCCAGCCAGTGGCATTAGCCCTGTTCACCCACCTCTGGTCATGCAAACCAAAAATTACTTTGTCAAAAAGTTGCCTCAATACCTTGTGCATCATATGCTTGAATCAAAACCCATTTTGGCCACTGGAAACTGTTCAAACCATGTCAATGCCATCCTTGGGCATTGTCAGCCTATGTCAGCCAGTGGCATTGAGCCTTTTCACCTACTTTCAGCCATGAATTTTGGACATAACTTTGTCCCTTAGATTCCTGATGTTGTGATCAACATTTTATTCTACTGTCACAACTTGAGTTGAGCCCTCTATCATCCATCGACCCTATGACGTCGATGCCTTGAACCGAATGTCAACCTAAAGACGTTCGCTGTTTTTGAGCGACCCAGTCACAACCTGATATTATTCTGTTATTTTGAGACATTTGGAACATTGTAAACCTTTGACAACTAATCTTAACCCTGGATTCCATAGTTTAACCCTAATCGCCTCCCAGAACTCTCAAATCTTGTATCGCCGAGACACTTTTACCTTGCATTATCGCATATAGTGGATTAGTAAGAGTAGGATTGATTGTAATGCCTGTTTGCTTGTTTGATCCTTGTTCAGAGCAAGAGTCTGAGTTCGAAGACTTCGTCGCAGACCCGACATCAACTGCTGTTTCTTACGACGCGGAAGGCAAGTCATATTCTTGAACATCTTGAACCTATATTTTATGAATTGCTAGAATATACCTTGATTATAAAATAGTACTGCACGTGCTAAGAAAAGAGATGAAATGGCAGCATTAGGCTGATGCCTGTGAAATGTGAATTGATCAAATAATGAGCCATGAACTAATATATTATGTATATTTATATTCATGAAATAAAACCCCTAGCCGTAACCAGTATTTTGGTATGGAATGGTGGTAGCACTGGAGGTGCTTGGCTGCACTGGATGTGCAGGCACTGAAGGTGCATGGATTGTGGTATGATCTGGTCACTGGCATATAAGGACCTAGAACCTTGTGTTGTGCGTCTAGTGGCATGATTAACGTGCCGACCGCAAGCCTGGTATGGGACAGGCCTGAACAAGTAGTATGTGGATCACACATGAAACCCCAATAGGACAAACTCACGATTTACACGGGGTGCGCTCCAACACAAATCACTGAATGTGATGATGCACGCTGACCCTGAGGGGAAGATGCCAATTTAGTGGGGGTTGTGTAACTCTGCCACAACTGTGGTTTGGGTGAAGAAAACCACGAGGTCCGGGGTGAATCGTGTGTGAAACATGGCAAAAATTCTTGTTATCTCCACCTTACCACTCACAGTATGAAGTGAGTCAGGGGTCCAATCCTTGTGATAGGAAGGGCATGAAAGTGGATATATCTTGCGGGTAAATTGGTACCCCTCTGCAGAGTTTAAAATATATTCGAATACTTCGTGCTCCCGAGTTTTAGGAGTATGCCGCGGTGGATTAAATCCACGGGGTGTGACACAAGTATTGTTTTATAAATTAAAATTTGTTAAGTCAAGATTACCCAAGTGACATGTGTTGTCATGATAAGGGATGCTGCCGTGGGCTGTCATGTGTTGACGTGTCGCGGTAGTACCATAATTTAGTGATCATATGATATCTAAGAGGCATGTGGATTGTGCCCTAAGTACATGAAATGCTGCCATGAGCATGATATCTGAAAAACTTGAAAGAAAAGTATTTATGGAAAAACCCTCTCACCTCTTTTCCCTCAATAACATAGGATCATGTCATCTCTACTATACGTATCTCTACTCTTACCTATGACTTGCTGAGTACGTAAGTGCTCACCCTTGCAACTTATCAACAATAGATGGAGTGCTACGATACCAAGACGAAGGCTTAGAAGATTTCGTGGATCCAGAAGGAAGAGAGCCAGTTCTGCCAGAGCCCTGAAGTGTGCTGTTCTGCTGTCAACTTCTTACGACTGTGGGGGGTTTCGCCTAGCTTCCACCGAGTAGTTGTCTTTTGTTTCAATTAGACCATTTGTGCCGTGAAGGCATTGTATTACTCTTTTTTTGTATCAGGCCAGCAGGCCATAATGTTTATAAATGATATTTTGTAAGTTACTCTGCTGCAATGAACTCCTGTGCTTGACTTATCCTGGGAAGTCAGTGGTATGTATGTATGAGGCCAGCTGCAGTGAGCTAGGTCTCCACGGGAGTAGTCGTGGTACCCTGTGCGGGGCGCGACAATTATAAACTGTCCTAATGGTTTATTAAAATTGTACCATTAGAAGAGGGTAATCTTTTCTAACGGTATAGTATGAGCGACCGTCAGAATATAGTAAAATGTCCCAACAGATAGTACTTGTTACTCATTACACAATGTTACGCTTTTCTAACGGTTCTCTCAGAACAAACCGTTAGACTATTGCACTATATTCTAATAGTTAAAAACTATTAAGAGTAGTATTAGTCTTGTTCTATTGTGCCTATCACTAACGGTACGTAAATCATTAGAAAAGGTATGTTTTGAACCGTTAGATGAAAGCATTTTTGTGCTAGTGAGATGCGTCCAACGGCTATTTTCCAAAGATATTTTAATTGCACAAATGAAGGACACATAGTCTACAGATACACACTGAAAATAAAATGATACACGACCAACCTAGTCTAGATTAGTCTCCTTGATTAAATTTTTAACAAACTTCAACGCTTCTGCATGATCCTTTATTTTTGTCGTCGTTGAATTTTGATTTGTCTGTGGTCACCAATTTTGTGAAAGGTCTGGCAAGTACTAACTTCTGGGTCAGCTTGTCATGTTCACTCAAGAGTGAAGGCCGCATGGTCCATTGTTGATCCGGGAGGATCTCCAAGTCCTAATCGCATACGGCTTCGCGACCAAGTCCTGATCGCATATGGGTCCGCGACCATGGATTGGTCCGCGACCAGGAAAAGGAAGTCGTTCCCTGTTCGGAATTGTAATCCAATCCGAATGTGTATAACTAAGCTTATCTGGTTAGGATTAGTTATATGAGTCTAATACGTTTAGGTTATTGAGTCTGATACGTACTCATACGATTGGACTATAAATACCTTGTAATAGGTCTAGTTTAGATCATCGAAGAGTCATAGAACTTATTTGAGTTTTAGACACTTATAGTTCCTTCTACGTAGGCAAGTGTGCCTAACGTTCGACGTGTAAAGCCCTCTTTGAAATAAAGAGTTGTGCAATTACTTTGGGTTTCGGTATTTCTGAGTAAGATCCCGTTATTCCGCATATTAGAATCTGGGCGAGTCTAGTGCGAAAACCAAGGCTAGGTCTCAAACGGATCAAGTTGGTATCAGAGCAACTTTCCTATCCTGTGGATGGTGAAGACTCGCCAGGGTTACAAAACCTCCAGCGAAACTCCAGGCGATCAATTGACGGTTCCTACAGCCGCGTCTCCGACAATGTCTGACGATACCTCCGTTCAAGCTAACCTAGCCGAACAAGTGGCTAAGCTCTCCACCGACATGGAAACCGTGCTAGCTTGGATTAAGCAGCAGGCCATGATTGTACCTCCTGAAGTAGGGAAGGTTACGGGTGAGAAGACTGGTGAAGACTTGCGTAGGGCAGACGAAAATGAAGACGAAGGCGACCACAAAACCGACGACCTCGCCAACACCTCCTTAGCTGTCGGATCTTTTAAAGTCGACGCTAAGATTGATATACCCATATATGATGGGGTGATCGATGCCGACAAGCTGGATTCTTGGATCGATCAACTTGAGACCTACTTTGACCTAAAAGGGTTCAGTAGCGCTCAAATGGTGAAGTTTGCACCTTTGAAGATGAAGGACCACGCCCAAACATGGTGGAAGGCTCTTGTCGCCAGTGGTGAAGCTGACGACCTTGCGTGGGGTCAATTCAAACGACTTCTACGACAAGAATTCTATCCGATGGGCTACCTTGAGGAGAGATGGGAGCGTTGGCACAGACTGTACCAACGGCGTGACCAAACCGTCCAAGACTATACGACAGAGTTTCGACGACAAGCAATGGTCATTGGCATCTCACTATCCAACCCTCAGGTATTTCGGAAGTACACATCTGGACTTCAGAAATCGATCAGTACTGAGCTAAGTCTGTTCGGCGTCCAAGATATCGCGACCGCGAGCACAACTGCTATGGCAATCGAGAAGAAGAACAAATCCCGCAGCGACAAAAGCACAAAGGAAAGTACGACCTCGACAAAGAAAAAGCCGAGTCCGAAGAAGAACGCTTCAAAATCGGGCACGGGTGCTTTCTGCGAACATTGTCAAGTCGCGGGACATACGAAGGACAAATGCTACAAACTTCATCCTGAACTTCGACCAAAGAAAAACGGACCAGGGAAAAGAACAACCACGGCTACTGCGACTTCACTCGACGAAGAAGTTGTCCGAGTGAATTCGGTTAATGAGGCGGATACGACCTTATCTCTGATGGCAATGCCGAAGGAGAAGGGTTCGCATCCACCAAACGACCATCACCCAACAGAGGACTTGTTTACCATCAACATCCAGGTGAAGCACGAAGTGGTCGCAGCGATATTTGATCCCGGAAGTCAGAAGAATCTGGTCTCCGCTGGACTGGTTCGACGACTTGGGTTGAAGACAACCACACACCCGCGACCATATCCGCTGGGTTGGTTTACATCCGATGTGAACCAACAGATTACGAGTCAGTGTGTGTTGAAGTTTGCGATCTCTGCACGGTACATCGATGAGGTGCAATGCGATGTTGTCCCTATCGATATCTGTCAGGTGATATTTGGGAGTCCGTATCTGTATGATCGAGACGCTCACTTCCATCGGCGAGCACAAGAGTACGACCTCACCAAAGACGGAGTTAAGTTCGTGATCAGTAGAGACGTCCACGTCAACACTTGGAACTTGATTACCGCAAATCAAGCCAAACGGATTGTTAATGCATGTCACAAGTATGTGCTTGTCATGATTCGACCCATTGGACAAAGTGAGGGTACTCGACCAGCGTTGTCGTTGGCGTGCCGAGAAGATTCTGGTCGTTTGTCGAGACTACTGGAGAAATACAGTGATCTGTTCGAGACTACCCAGGGTCGTCCACCGAAACGTCTAGTCGAGCACGAAATTCAGCTTGTGTCCGATGCGACACTGCCCAATCTGAGTATGTATCGCAACTCAGTATTGGAGAATGAAGAGATCAAAAGACAACTTGGTGAGTTGCTGAACGATGGTGTCATTCAACCAAGTAGTTCACCTTGTGGATCTCCTGTGGTGTTAGTACCAAAGAAAGATGGGACTTGGCGTATGTGCATCGACTATCGAGCACTGAACAAGATCACCATCAAGAACCGGTACCCCCTTCCCCGTATTGACGACCTGTTAGACCAATTGAAGCATGCTGTTGTCTTCTCCAAATTGGATCTTAAGTCAGGATATCACCAAGTCAGCATCCGAGAGGAGGATACGTGGAAGACCGCATTCAAAACACGACAAGGTCTGTTCGAATGGCTGGTCATGCCGTTTGGTCTCTGCAACGCCCCGGCAACTTTCATGCGTCTTATGAATGACGTATTGAGACAGTTCATCGACGACTTTGTGATCGTGTACCTCGACGATATATTGGTTTATAGTCGTTCGTGGGATGAGCACCTCATTCATGTCGAAAAGGTGTTTGATCAGCTTCGGCAACATCGACTTCGCCTCAACCGTAAGAAATGCGAGTTCGGCCAGCAAACTCTACTTTACCTTGGATTCCTGGTCGGCAACGGTACGTTGCAAATCGACCCAGATAAGGTAAAAGTGATTCGCGAGTGGCCGCGACCGCGAACAGTTACGGACGTGCGTAGTTTTGTGGGAGCATGCCAATATCTTCGGAAGTTCATCCGACACTTCTCGATTGTGGCTTCTCCATTGCATGCGTTAACCAGGATCGATCAGAAGTTTGAGTGGACAGGGAAACATGAGGACACGTTTCTCTTGCTGAAAAGGAAGATCAGCGAGGCGCCTGTGTTAGCTTTGCCGAATCTCCAGAAACCATTCGAGCTAGAAACCGATGCCTCAGGTTACGCGATGGGCGCAGTGCTCATGCAAGAAGGTCGACCAGTGGCATATCACTCCGAGTTATTCCAGGGAGCTCAGAAGAAATACCCGACTTATGATAAGGAGTTATGCGCACTGCATCAGGCCGTGAAACATTGGCGGTGTTACCTCTTGGGAAAAGAGACGGTTGTCCACACCGACCATCAACCATTGCAATATTTGCAAACTCAGTCCAAGCTACAGCAAGCTCGGCACATGAAGTGGATGTCATATCTGCAGCAATTCAATCTGGTGATTAAGTACAAGAAGGGCGTACACAACAAATTGGCGGACATGTTGTCGCGACCACCAGTTACGGCCCTCTGCTTATCAGCGTTCATGCAGATCGAGCCCTCATGTCATGATGACTATGCCACTATGTACAGTGAAGACCCTGATTTTCAAACAGTACTGACTGAGCTCGAAACAGGGAAACCTACGGAGTTCGTTCGTCGAGAAGGACTCTTGTACAAGGGCAATTTACTTTGCATACCTCGTGGAGCACCTCGAATTCAATGGATGCGAGAAGCGCACACATCGAAGGTAGCTGGTCACTTTGGGGTTACAAAGACGTTGCAAAATCTTCACCGACATGTGTTGTGGCCGCGTATGCAGCAAGATGTGGCTAGCTTTGTTCGAGGCTGTGGTCTCTGCAGCATCTCGAAACCGGCAAACCGAAAATTAGGTTTGTACACTCCTTTGCCAGTTCCATCGCGACCATGGGAGAGCATATCCATGGATTTCTTGGGAGGATTGCCTAAGACCCGACGTGGCAACGACTATCTATTCGTGGTCGTTGATCGGTTCTCCAAAATGATTGTTCTTATACCTTGTCGGAAGACTATCACGGGAGAAGAGGCAGCTCGGGTATTCTTTCAACACGTTTGGACACACTTCGGACTGCCGACGTCTATTGTGTCTGATCGCGATACCCGGTTCCTTAGTCACTTCTGGCGATCACTCTGGACGATGATGGACACCAAGCTGAAGAGGAGTACTGCTTTTCATCCGCAAACTGATGGTCAAACCGAGGTGGTTAATCGCACAGTTGTTCATCTTTTGAGAGGATATAACTCGAAGCACCCGAAGACCTGGGATGAAAGCATACCGTACCTGCAATTTGCTTTTAATCGAGCAATGCATGGTTCGACTGGAAAGTCACCGTTTGAGGTCTGTTTAGGATTTCTACCACAGAGTCCATTCGACATGGAGTTTGTGATCCCTACCTCAGCACAGAACAGCAAGGAAGCATCTGATCAGGATCGAGCACAAAAGTTCCTGGAAGGTATTCAACGACTCCATCGTGAGGTTGAACAGAACTTGCTAAAAGCTCAACTCAAGTACAAGGCGCGACATGATCGGCACCGAGTTGATGCGCAATTTCAAGAAGGTGACATGGTATGGTTACATCTGAGTAAGGAGAGACTTAAAGGTGAAGGTAAGAAGCTCAAACCCATTCGTTATGGTCCTTTTCGGATTTTGCGGAAAGTGGATAATAATACTTGTCAGCTCGAGTTACCTCCATACATGGATATTTACTCGGTTGTTAATGTTGAGCACCTCAAACTTTTTGAGCCTTCAATGCTGGATGATGAGCCAGATACCATAGTACCATCTGTTGAAGATTTGGTCTATCAACGAGACGAACCTCTACGTGAAGATGTGATTTTGGAGAAGAAGGTGACTACCACCCGCAGTGGCACCAAGGAGACTTTTCGAATCGGTCGGAAAGATCAACGAGCACGTGCGGCAAAGTGGTACACCAAAGAAGATGGACAAGTCCAATTTCCACATCTCTAGTTTAATCAAGAGGTCACAACAGGGGTTGGCTCCTTCTCAACAAGGGAGTCATGATCCGGGAGGATCTCCAAGTCCTAATCGCATACGGCTTCGCGACCAAGTCCTGATCGCATATGGGTCCGCGACCATGGATTGGTCCGCGACCAGGAAAAGGAAGTCGTTCCCTGTTCGGAATTGTAATCCAATCCGAATGTGTATAACTACGCTTATCTGGTTAGGATTAGTTATATGAGTCTAATACGTTTAGGTTATTGAGTCTGATACGTACTCATACGATTGGACTATAAATACCTTGTAATAGGTCTAGTTTAGATCATCGAAGAGTCATAGAACTTATTTGAGTTTTAGACACTTATAGTTCCTTCTACGTAGGCAAGTGTGCCTAACGTTCGACGTGTAAAGCCCTCTTTGAAATAAAGAGTTGTGCAATTACTTTGGGTTTCGGTATTTCCGAGTAAGATCCCGTTATTCCGCATATTAGAATCTGGGCGAGCCTAGTGCGAAAACCAAGGCTAGGTCTCAAACGGATCAATTGTCTTCACGCACTCAGTGTGAACCTTGACGAAGGTTCGTAGGTCTTCTTATGCGTCCGCATTGGACAAGGGAGATTTATGCTTGTCTTTCCCTTTACGTTCTCCTTGGTTGTGTCGCGATCTTCTGGTCGCGTCTCCTCCACGAGGACATCTTAATTAGATGAGGACGATGTGTGTGCCTCGTCCTCATTTAGCCTTACTCTTTTGTCGGTGTTGACATAGGTTCGATTCCATTTAGGTTAGCCCTGAACACCCATCCACTAGTGGTCCAGAGTGAATGGGTGCCCCATCTCGTTCCTGTAGCTCGAGCACTTGTGACATTAGTTGGTCGTCGGAACGACCATTAGCGTACACCTCCTTCAGCCTGCACTAAAAATGGTCTTTGCAATGCTTAATCTCTTTTCTACGATTTTTTAGGCTGCTCTTATTGTACGCCGCTGCCACACTCGCCCAATATGTGTTGAATCTTTTAACTATTCCTGTCAACAGGGTCCAGCGAGTTATTCAACCACGCACTTATCTGCGCAACCGAAGTATAACGATGTCATGAGAAATAAATGTAAACCTTTCAAATAAAATCCTACAAAATTTTGAAACAAATCCTTCCACAAAATTTGAATGTCAAAAGCGAAATACTCACAAGTCGAATATCGTTGGCCGCTGACCAAAACAATCGCTTGCGCCTGGCAGGACCCGGGAGACCATGGTCGTCGTTGTCATCAATAACGAGCTGCGGCGTAGAATGTGGCATACCGAGTCTGAGGGGGATGCGGATTTCAAAATTTGCTCATAGGGTGGCGGTGGCGAGGGATGACTATAGTTGGCTGACGCACCGACAAAATGATAATTTTTCTTGTACGGTGCATACCAATGGTCATGTGGAAATGAGAGCGACAATGCATATGCAGGGAAATGCGGATATAGAGCAACATGTGCATACTAAAGCCAGGGGGTACGGAGGATAACCAGGCAGATAAGGTGATTATAGAAAATGTGAATTACCGGGTGGATATGGTGGAAGATTTGGATTAGCGAGTGTTTCCGGATTTTCTCCAAGTGTATCAGGAGAACTAATCCATTTACAAAACCCTCAGAGGATAATTATCCACATATTAAACTCTAAAAAAATTAGTGCACCAAATATGTGAAAGTAGTGTATGAGGCCACTATTTATAGACAAATACTTTGGTGATTTTCTGTGAATTTTTTCGGATTTTTAGAATTTTTAAGAATTTTTTGGAACTTTTTAATGAAAAACAATTAAAAATTACATAACGTCTAATTTTTCAACGACTGAAATTATGCCACTGACAGATGGATTCCACTCCAAAATAAATTTAAAACTCTGACAGTTAAATCATTCAATCGAAACTCCGACAGTTAAACCCAACGAAATCTGACCTTACGTGTCATAGACGGTGATTGGAGTTCATGCAGTCACCGCAGAAAAAAGATAAACTCTTAACACATTCTAGGTTTAAGACCTACGGCATTCACCTTATGAATCAAAGAAATTTCACACTCAATCGCTAACATACAGATTGTCGAGATTATGTCCCAACTAACAATCCCTGACTTGGATTGTGCAATGTCGATTTGATCAAAACTTTGCGAACCCCACAAAACACATACAAGCGCACCTTCGACTAGTTCCAACAAAGCCGCTTCAACCGCCACGCGCTCAGTGGGGCCCACAATTTTGATGTGCTCACGCATCACATGCGCCTCTTTTCCAACCACTTCGACCACCACGCACCACTCGAAAAATGCACATCAGAGACAACCTAAGGGTTCAAGCAATATGCCAAGTAATCAAGAGTTCTATTCTTTATCCATCTTTTAACGAGTATGCCATGAACAGTTTCTATTCCCTGTTCCTTTTTTTATGCATGATATCACGAACCTACACTATCAGAGTCCTACTGTTTATATATCAAATGTAACATCGATTTATTTGTATCACCTTCCCTAAGCAATTTTACAATAGAATTATTGAACGCAATAAAAAAATCCTTTGAAACTTGAAAATAGAGGGACTAAAATGAACTTCCGTGTAAAATATAGGAACCAAAAGTGTTTTTTTTTCCATTTTTGTTTAATTATTTGCTCCATGTCATAATACATGTTTGTACTAAAATGAATGCGATTCTTGAATTACTTTAGCGCCTTTCAAAAAAAATGCATCAAATTTTATTTCGGAAAAAATTGGAGTCACTCATAGTAAATCGGTCACACTATCTTTCTTATTCAATCTTAAATTTAAATTTAAACTAAACCAACCTATATGTAAAATACCGGTCCGATCCAAGATGGCCCAATAACTGATGGCAAACTGACATTCTACAAGGATCTCAGTAAAATTGACATAGAAAAACCCTCAGCAAAGATTGAACGCAGCACCATAGCATTCTTAAAAACTAAATATAGACAACTACAAATTTACATTAGAACATAGGACTGGCGGGACAATAATTTATACAACTATTTTCTGTATGGACCAAATGCAGTTAGATGTACACTTCAATCTTAAGATGTGCATGTAGGTGAGAGTATTACAGTAGACAGATTTCCATCATATCAAGCCAACATAGCATGACCATGAACTAGGATACAGCTTTGACCAACCGGTGCATTAATGAGTTTGCTCACTATAGTACTTCTTGAAGACCACCTGCAATCAAGTCGCATGTAAGTACAAAGAGAAACCATAGTCCATCATAAAGGCTTCTTGAGGCAAATTGTAAAACACAACTAATGCATCATTACAACTAGGATCCAGCTTTGGAACTTCATCCTATACGGAGACCTGTACAAAACGATATACAATTTGAAAGAATGAACAAATTAACAGCAAAGGCAAGATTTGCAAATAACTCAAATTTGAAACAAGATATTACCATGCTGTTCCTATGAAATTAGGTTATTGTCAACCTAACAAGTTTAGTTTCAAGAAATATCTAAAGTCAGATCAGATAGAATGCTGAGTCAAGTGACAGGGTGAGGGTGGGAAAAAATCCTAATGAGTGGTGGGGACTCCGAGCCATTGTCCCCTCTCCGCTCCGTTATCATCCTTAATTTAGACAGTCTAAATTAGATTACTAAGCAACCAAAAACACAATCCTTCAAACATTCTCCACAATAACTACTTTTTTTATTATTTTGATAGACTGATTCCTACCATGATTAGAGCAATGTTATACCAGTTCCAAGACATGAAACTTCACTTCAATTCTAGTTCAATTTACAGTTAGGCAAAACATATAACATTGGAATAATAATAATTGGAATTGTCATCAAAAGTTTCACACCAAGTGATAAGAGGTATTCTATACTTCACATGTCAACATGTCACCTAGTGGAACTTGCACAGGTCAAAACATGTCACCAAATCTTCTTTCACCCAACTTATGTAAATCATAATATAATATTTTAAAATATAACCACCTAAAATAGTAAATCTATTGCAGCAATAGAGTCGCACCACATCTTATATGTACAATAAGAAATGAAATTGAATTCCCAAGTTTAATGCAGGAAGATTAAAAGAAACTGGCCTTTTTCAAGAGTTCTCTAATAATGTCATAATAAAAGTGGTCATAATATCTTGTATCCATCCAGAACTGAACAAACAACAAAATAAATAAGGAAGACTAAGAATATGAAATCAAATGTGAAAGCATTTTGCAATGCAAAAAAAAGAAAAAGAAAAGGCTATATAAGTTTTGAATTGTAAATTTAACTTTTAATATAAAATCAGTGTATCTTAACTTATATTTAACATTACACTAGATACTTCTCTATGTTTCTATTTTTTTTCTGCTGCAACATTTTGCTATAATTATTACAACTTTTGTTTGAAGTGATGGATATAATATTACAGTAGTTCAAACTAAATGATGCAATAGTTGTAAGAAAATGTTGCAAACAATCTAGTACCAGTCAACTTTGCTTTGAGGTTCACACAGTTACCAAAGCAGAGGAAGAGCACCATGAATAGCATGTTTACTAAAATTTTATATATCAATTGAAACATATTGATATTATTCAACTTTTTGTAGCATTATACTTAATATAGATGTATAAATTTCTATCAAAAATTTGACCAAAATATACATTCTATGTTACAACATTCAATAATAACTTATGCGAGTTCCAAATAAATTGTTGCAACAAATACAATAGGTATTCAAAATTTAACAGGAATCGTAAATCAAATTCTTAGCAATTTTGAATAAATAATTATATAAATAAATAAGGATTGGTATCTAGTGCAAAGTAGAATTACTATGCAAAGTACAGCGAACAAATTTGAATAAAATATGAAAAATTATATAGATTATAGATTATATAGATTTTTATATATTATACAATCAGACCAAATTTTGCATTCTAAATCATTTTAGAATATGAGATAAAAAAGACAAATCCATTGAGAATTGGGACAAAATAATAAAAAGTTATTGTTTGGTAAAATTTGTCTTTTTTTCTCCTATTCTACAAAGATTTAGAACATAAAATTTAATCAAATTGTTGGACATGTCAAACTCTATCTCCAGTATATTTTGAAAAAAAAATCAAAATTTTTACAACACTTGGCACTACTTTGCACCTTAACATAGCTTGCACAGGATACCAGCCAAATAAATAAACATTAGGCCCAATAGATAAACACAACAATACTGATAAGCTATGTCAGTCCACATTTATGTACCCGGGGAATATTTGCAGTCCACCTATCACATACTTCATCAATAACCTAACATAAATCAATGTTGAAAAGTTCAGTAAATGATATATACTAAAAAGAAATGTAAATTTCTTGGAGATTCAATGCCCTACCTCATCAAGGGCATCTTGCCAAGTGAGATCCTTCCGTAACAAGATTGTACGATAATCCTAATAAGAATAGTCACAGTTTTGGAGTTCTAAACTCAACATTACCAATTACTTCAAACACAAGAAAAATATGATTATGAGAGAACATACAATAATTCCTCGAATAACATAATACTTCGGAAGGGAATGCCCACTGAAAACTTCAACGTTGAATTCGTCTACAAGTTCCAAAAAACATTTCTTCTCCTATAAAAGCAAGCATGCAGTTAATGTATGTGGTATCGAACTGAAACAAAGCATTAGTGAATATGTGAAATACCCAATTGACATGTTCATAAGCGATGTTGAAAAAACCTTCTGTTTCAAGCTTAGTCATCAAACCTTGAAGACGACTCTTCAGCTGAAATTTATTAGTTATTAAACATTTAGAAATCAATCAACCCCAAGAAAGGCCACAATCAAGTTTCATCTCTGGCTTACAGACATTTATATATGTTATACTTGACATGCTCTAAAATCAATGGAGATAAAACACCTCAATGAAGAAATTATTGCATGATGTTTAGTTACAAACTAAAATAAATGTTGTACGCTGATTTGGATGCTTATGCTACAAATTTCTAAATCAGCACAAACTATTAATTATTTCCAGATATCTTCGTTGGCTTGTCTTTCTTGAGGTATGTGCATATTTTCTAGCTACAAAAACATGTTATATAACAAAGTATACAAAGTCACATACCATATAGTGAGCCATGTATAGAACTTTCCAACAACAATGAAAAATTTGGTAGTCATACATGCTAGGGCCGTATGTACTCAAATTCTAAAATTAGGGATTCAAGTGCTGACTTCAAAATGTAGGGAACCAAATAAACACAAATGTAGTTACAAAATCATCATATGCAAGATATAGAAACAGATGACCAATGTATCTCCTAAATACAACATAGTCCTTACCATGCTTTTGAACTTTTAAGAAAAATATAGCTAAAAGGTAGATCCTACAAGATTCCAAATATACCACAAAAGTTCAAAAAAAAGTTCTAGGTGCATCAACGTTACTCGCAAAACGAAGTTTTTTTGATGCAAAATAGCCACGGACTTCCTCAGATAGCCAACATGAAGAAGTGATCTATCTTCTATTTTCATGGATGAACATAATTTGAAGTCATCACTAATATACATGGCCTACGAGGAGCCTCTTGTCTGGGATCCACGTGATGGCATCTTCCGGGGGTAGTTGTTGATAGCTTTCCCCCGCCGCAAACCCATTGAAGACACCATCCCAGGTTTTCCACAGGTACTGCAGAGTATAATAGGTTGAGATGTACCGCGCCGGATCGATCCCAGGAACAGAGCAGGTAGCGATGACATGCAAGCAAGGAATGTGCAGCAGTTGAGGCTTGTTGCATGTGCATTGGGCATCTGCATTTGAAATTCGACATTCGTGGACCCGACCAGCCCGCAGTGTGCCACGGACATGTCTGTGCCTTAGCCGAACTACGTACTTCCCGTGCAAGCGACTCAGTACTGTGACACCATGTGTCAACGATTTTCTTGTCCGAAATTCGAGGTAATCATTGATCTTTTTGGGCCAGTGTGCTAAGGGGTCATGCAAAAGGCTTGATGCCGCCAAACCCCTGCTGTCGTAGTACGCTACTGTGCGATATAATGTCATTTCAACTATTGCGGTGAGTGGTAAGCATCGCACACCTTTGAGGACGAAGTTGTACACCTCGGCCAGATTTGTCGTCATGATTCCGTACCGAGCCCCACCTGTGTCGTGAAGCAATGCCCACTTCTCCATTGGTTTGGGCTGAATCCACTGACTGAAACTGAGACGACCCCGGCGGCTTCCCGCGCCGGTATCGCCGCGACCTTCTGCAACCCCTGCTTCTCGCAATTCCGCCAACGTACTTTCCTCCAGTGACTTCCAGATTTGTGAGAACTTTGACTGTTGGTTCTGTTTGGCAAGCCGTTTGAACACGAGCATCAGGCGCTTGCTCTTGAAACGACTGTGAAAATTCGCGCCAAGATGCCGTGAGCACCAACGACTCTGCAAATCATCCCAACTCAGCGATGGATCCCCTCCCGATCGCATGTACTCCATCGCACTCAGCATTCCTCCATTTCGATCATGAATCAAGCACACGCGCTCCCGGTCTTTCACAACCTCATTCTTCAAAGTTCCCAAGAACCACAGCCAACTGCTATAGTTCTCCCCCTCGACCACGGCATATGCTATGGGGAGAAGCTGGTCATTGGCATCAACAGCCACAGCAGTCAGCAGAGTTCCCGGGTATTTTCCAGTCAAAAATGTTCCGTCAATGCAAAGCACGGGTCTCATGTACCTGAACGATGCAACGCACTGTTGTAATGCTCAGAAAAATCTCCGCAGTACCATGCACCCAGGAATCACAGCACCCTCGGAGCCGATTGCGGGTGTATCAACAATTACGATGACTGTGCCTGGATTTGCTTCGCATATGCTCTGCAACAGCCTCGGTACTAAGTTGTATGCCTCAACATATGTACCAAAAAGCTCCTCCAGCGTCTTCTGTTTAGCCCTCCATGCCTTCGCGTACTTGATATTATAACCGTACTTCTCCGCGACATGTGCAATTATCACTTTCGGTGTTATTTCCGTATTTTCCTTCACTACTGACAGTATCAGACTGGCAACAAAACTGAAAGTGATATTTCTATGATGCTGTACCATGCCCTCAGTCAGACATCCGTGGTCTTCAACTCTGGTCACCCGAAAGAACGGGCCATCTTGTGGCCGCCAGACACGTATGTACCATGGACAATTCTAGACTAAGCACCTCACAGTCTACAGGCTCGAATTTGATTTGACCACCCGGAATGGCCTATTTAGTGAGACAGCCCAGGCAGTTATGGCTTTCTTTGCATCCTTTTTATTCTGAAACAACTGTACAAGCTGGACGGTTGATTCATTATAAGACCATCGCGAACCCAACTCATCACGAACCACAGCGTTATTCAAGGATGATGGATCAGTCCACTCACTTATAGGATTCTGCTATTCCATGGGTTCAACAGGAGATTCATACATTTCTGACGGATCAGTATACTCCTCATTAAAATTCTCCTCCAATTCTGGCAATTCTTCAGCTGCATCTACTTGATGGCCACCAAATTGAGTTGTATCTCCTACAGTTTGCAAAGGTACACTGCCAGTTGCACTGGCATTGGTACTGCCACCTGCACCAGTATCGGCATTGCCACCACCATCGTGACCTCCGGTACAGATATTAGTGCTTTCTCTTTCAACTGAATGGCTGCCCTCCGAACTATGTGCTAACATTTCAACGTACAGTATGATGGTTCCGACAGCATAGCCTGGATTTGTCACAAATCGTCCAAACGAACCCCATGATTTGTCACCTTTCACTCCCTTCAACACCCATTTGTTTCCATCCGGAACCATGCCTTCGACCTTGAGATTATCCGTCGCAACATTGAGTTGTAACAGGTCGACTAACCACATCTTCAAATCATTGAAAGACATTGACTGTGGTTGTCTCATTTGACTGTAAACATACATACAACCACCAAGATCATCACCGTTTGGTCAATTACGGATTACACCAGCTCCGTAATAAACGCAAACTGTACTGGGTTGCTCCATAGCTGTATCAGAGTGTATAATTAGAGAACCAATATTGCTCACAGTACTAGAAAAAACATGATTTTTCAAACAACAGAAATTTTCCCCTCTCCCTCTAAACCCATGCGGGAAAGGTCAACATGGTGAGGGCGACAGCGATGATGACTACGACAATGAGGCCACGATTCCTAACCCTAACCCTAACTGATTGACAACCCTACCCCTAAACCTAACAAAAAAACCAACCCTTCTCTTCTCTTCTCTTCTCCTCTCCTCCTCTTCCTTCTCTTCTCTTCTTTCTCTCTGCTAATTTCTGAATTTTCGGAAAAATGAAATGGCCGTACTGTGTGAAAGCAATGCACGGTGTTTAAATACCGTTTCAGTCGCTATTGGGCTACACGATTTTTGCCTACAACCCTAAAAAAAATAACCCCTCTCCCTCTAAACCCATGCAGGAAAGACCAAGACGGTGAGGACGACAGTGGTGATGACTAACCCTAACCCTAACCCTAAGCCCAACTAAAAGAAACGACAGCGGTGATGACTAACCCTAACCCTAACCCTAAGCCCAACTAAAAGAAGCGACAGTAGTGATGACTAACCCTAACCCTAACCCTAACCCCAATTAAAAGAAGCGACAGCGGTGATGACTAACCCTAACCCTAATAATAACAATCATTTTAATATACATAATCACAAATGTTTACATCTACATATTAACAAATATTTTAATCTATGTGCATACTAATAAAATTCAAATTTGAAAAACATCACATTTTTTAGTGGTTCTTCAAATTTTTTAATCTGCAAACATACACTAACCCTAAATTTTTAATCTGCGAACATACACTAATCCTAAGCTGCGAACATACACTAACCCTAACCTTAATCTGTGAACATACACTAACCCTAACCCTAATCTGCGAACAAACACTAATCCTAACCCTAAAGTTTTTTGTTCATCACATTCACGCATTTACCATCCGAATAAAAATATATTCTAAATCATATCTAAATAATACGAGTTAATAATCTAATTAATTTAAATATACGAGTTAAAAAAATATACCTCAGCGAACAGATTTGAAGAATCTCCGAAAAAAGTTTTTCTGCTCCTCTTTCTTCTCTTCTTCTCTTGCTTCTAACAGATTTCAGTAATTTCTGGAAAAATTCGAAAAAATGAACTCGGCTGTACTGTGAGAGAGACGGCTGCTGTTTAAATACAGCTTTTAGTCGCTAGCCCGGCTAGCGACTAAAACCTGGCCTGGCACGGCACGGGGGCCAGCGGGGCATTGTGCCGTACCACGTCTTCAGTCGGGCTAGCGACTGAAGATCAGTGGCGCGGGTAGCTTCGCGACAGAGAGCCGTTTTTGTAAAATTTAAAAGTTAGGGGCTAGTTTCGAATTTATTTTTTTTAAGGGTTATTTGGAAAAAAAAATTCGGAGTTGAGTAATAGAATTAGGAAGCACAGCCTGACAACTACTCAATTATAACTATGTTAAATTTACTTTTCCTATAATCATGAGTGAATGACACACCATGCTGTACTGATCCATTTAAATGATTCTTGTGTTGAGACCTGCAGCACAGCACAGCACAACTAGGTACTATTGTGCTAGGACACAAAAACAGCATGCTACATACGTGATGACCTCGCCGCGGTTAGATACGGCGAAGTTGTTCCGGGTGAAGTATGAGAGGATCTCGCCGGCCACCTGGTTTGGAGACATCGACTGCCCTTCCTCCCTGACAAATGTCTTCTGCACAATCTGCATACCCCAATTTGACATAGATGACAAAGCAAACAAATCTGAACAATGACTGCTAGGAATCAAACATGTAATCACACAACTTTCCATCAAGAACTAAATGATTTTGACAAATCAATGGAAAAATGTAACATTTAGTATTCACATCAAAAGAAGAAAAGAAAAGAAAAGCACACTCCTTTAGCTAAATGTGCAGCAGTCCACTCCACTACACATTACAGTAGCATCACTTCAAAAAGAAAGACAGGAGCTTTGCATCAAAGCTAATCGAACAAAAGCACACACAAACCTCACACGTGCGCGCGCATGCACGACCGTGCACACGCTAGTGAGTTGTGAGAGACAGAAATCTGCCTTCCAAATTGCCAAATCCCACACGTGTGCTCCTGCGCCCAAAGCACGCTAGAGCGCGCCCGCACAAACCTTACGCACACTCACATACGCACAAGGACGCACGCGCTCACGCCTCACGCACACTCACACGTGCGCTCCTGCGCACACATGCGCACGGCACACTCTCGCGGGCGCAGCACACATGCGTGCGCGCGCGCGCGAACATACGCACACGCCACGCGCTCACGCCTCACGCCTCACGCACACTCACACGTGCGCTCTTGCGCACGGCACAAGCGCGCGGGCGCAGCACACATGCGTGCGCGCACACACGCCCGAAATACACGTACCAAGAACCGAACGAATTGCTTAACAGCTTAAGAAAGGACCAAGGACGCCAAGAAATCAAGAACCTTTGCATCAAATCTAATGGAAAATACACACAAGCCTCACACGTGCGCGCGCTCACACACTCGCACGTATCAAGAACCGAAACAATTGCTTAAGCAAGAACCAAGGACGCGAAGAAATCAAGAACCTTTGCATCAAATCTCATGGAACAAAAGCATACACAAGCCTCACACGTGCGCGCGCTCCATAGTTGTATCAAGCAAGGACCAAGGAGGCGAAGAAACCAAGAACCTTGGACTTGACAGAGCGCTTGATGAGCGACCAGAGCCCGGGCACGGACAGCACGAACAACCCCAGCGACGTGTAGTAGCTCGCCGGCGAGTACCCCGCCTCCGCCCCGGCGGCGGCCACGTCCTGGAGGACGGCGCCGGGGAGGGACGCGCGGACCGAGCCGAGCCGGACGCTACGTCGGGCCCGGCCCGGCCCGGCCCGGCTCGTGAAGTCGGCGGTGGCGGCGGCGCGGAGCGGGAGGGGGAGGAGGAGGCGGCTGGTGGCGGCTTCGATCTGGTTGGGGATAAGAGGGGAGGGGAGACTGGTGAGAGGGCCCGTAAGGCTGTCTCCAACAGGCTTGCTCTTGCTTGGCTCTTAAACAGAATATTCCCTGCCACGTGTGCGAACAGCATCTCAAACCACCAAGCAAGCACCAAGCCTCCAACAGCTTGGCTTTTGCTTGGCTCTTAGCGTGGGCCCCACACTCCTAACCACCAACCAAACACCAAGCAAGAGCCAAGCACTCCAATGGCTTGGCTCTTGTTTGGCTCTATACAATTTAACAATTATATATTCAACGAATTTGTATTAATTCATAAAATTCAATATTACCAATATATTAATATATTACCTACGAAATTAAATTCGATATTTGCGACAAAAAAAATAAATTCGACATTTTGGATTTAAAAATTGCACTTAAAAAAATAGATATTAAAATTCGAATAGCGGCACATGACATAATTGCGAAATACAAAAAAATTAAATTTGCAAACAAATGCCTACTACAAAATCCGGTAAGATGCTACTCGTCGGTGTTTCCTCCGAAACGTTGCCAAATGTGCTCGATCAAGTCTCTTTTCAGTTGCGTGTGCGTAGGTTGAGCACGGATGGCAGTATTTCTTCGAAGTACATCTGCGAATAAAGGTGTACCCCCAGTGTGAATCAGAGGCGGTACTACCGTGGATGTGTCCGGATGATCATTGTAGTCATAGTTGGCGGCATCGTCATCGCGCTCGTTCTCTATGATCATATTGTGCAAGATGACGCAAGCCCGCATGATCTTCGCGAGAGTTGACTGTCGCCAAAATCGTGCCGCACCGTGCACGATGGCAAATCGAGACTGTAGAACTCCGAAAGCCCGCTCAACATCTTTTCTCGCTCCTTCTTGCTGTTGCGCAAACAACCGATCTTTCGCCGTCTGTGGGAGGGGTATCGTCTTCACAAAGACAGCCCACTCCGGGTATATACCATCGGCGAGATAATAACCCATGTTGTACTGTCGGCCGTTGACAGAGTACTGAACATGAGGAGCCCGCCCTTTCAACACATCGGTGAATAAGGGCGATTGGTTCAGCACATTGATGTCGTTGTTGGAGCCTGCAACACCAAAAAAAACATGCCATATCCAGAGATCATACGAAGCTACCGCTTCAAGTATAATCGTCGGGACTCCATAATCTCCACGAGTGAATTGACCTTTCCATGCTACGGGACAATTTCTCCATTCCCAGTGCATGCAATCAATGCTTCCTAGCATACCTGGAAAGCCACGGGACTCTCCTTGTTGCAGTAGGCGGTCGGTATCGTCGACGGTGGGGCTGCGAAGATATTGGTCGCCAAATATGTCGATGACACCTTGTACGAAGTGCTCCAAGCATTGAATCGCCGTGGACTCCCCAATCCGCACGTACTCATCGACGGCATCGGCGGGGCCACCGTACGTGAGCATACGCATTGCTGCGGTGCACTTCTGTAGAGGGGAGAGTCCACGGCGATTAGTGGCATCCCTTCTTTCGGTGAAGTAGGGAGACCACCCACCTAGAGCTTCAACGATGCGGAGAAAGAGGGGTCTCGCCATCCGAAAACGCCGGCGGAAGATATTGTCAGGGTAGACGGAATATTCGGAGAAGTAGTCGGCGAGGAGCCGTTGATGCCCCTCTTCGCGATCTCTGTCAATATATCTCCTATTGCTGCTTCGGCGGCGTCCGCGGGATGATGAAGCATCAAGTCGGGCGTAAAGACTGGCGATGATACGATCTTCCTCCTCCTCCTCCTCTATGAATTCCACTAAGAAATCCTCAATTTGGTTCATGGAATCCTCCTCGGAGCTATGTGTGCTAGAACTAGAGCTAGAATCCATATGAAATTTTTGGAAATTTTTGTAGTAATTTTGGAGGGGTTTTGGGTGTGGATGGGTGAACAAGTGTGAGTGAAAATGGTGAAATAACATGTCTTTATATAGGGGAGAGTTGAGAAAAAATTCAGTGATTTTTTGTGATTTTTTTGGAATTTTTTGGGATTTTTTATGATTTTTTAGGACAAAAATGAATTAAAAAACACTGCAACGGCTATTTTTAAACGGCTGGAAAAAACGGCTTTTTTCCCTGAGACTGACAGGTGGGGCCCGCATTTATTCTCTCCCAACGGCTCTTTTTGTAATTCACTCACTGACAGTGGGCCATCAGAAATCAGGCCCCACCTGTCAGCCTCTCTGGCTGTATTAATTACGTATATAAATATTTCAATTAAGCAATATTCCTAAATTACTACTACGTTTAATTTGTATATACCATTCAATGGCAGGTGGGCCATCAATTTTGTTGGCCCCACATATCAGTGATGGCAGCTAAAAGAAACACGCGTCGCCGACGTCATCCACGCAGCGCACTCCCGAGTGGTGGGCCCCACGTCGATTTAAACCGCGTGCCACGCGGCCTCACGCTTTACCCCCGTATGACGTGTGGGGACGCGTCTCACGGGGCCCACATGTCAGCGACGGTTTCAATAATTGTTACGGTGCGTGAAGGGACTGACACCGGCACGATATACGTGCGCGTGGGGCCCACGCGCCAATTTCTCTGCACCGTTGAAACCTGCACCCAGTGAATGACATGTGGGGCCTTTTATTCTCTGGTCCCACATGTCAGAGCGTTATTTATGCGGGTATGTGCGGCCGTTCGTCGTCTCGGTGGGGCCCGCGAAGCGCTGCCGTTCGCGTCATCGTCTTCTCCAACGAGGGCGCGTCGTCGCCGCGACCTCGCCTCGCGTTCGCCTCACCCCGAAGAACGCGGACGTCACCTCGCGCCGAGCAAACGCCGAGAGGTTTTCCGCCGCCGTCGACGCGAGCCGCCGCTGCCGTCGCCGTTGGAGACAGCCTAAGTAAGTGGTATATTTGCTTTGAGAGGGCCCGCAAGTCAGTGAGCATATTTGATTTTTTTGTCAAAGTTTGGGTGGAGGGGAATGGGACGCGTGAAAGAATATTTGTTTGGGGCTTTTTTTTATTATTTTTGTTGACTTTCTATGGCCCCCGCTGTGCATCAACCATAGGATGGAAACAAAGTTGAGTCATATTAGATTCAATTTGGATCTGGATCTAGACGGAATAGGATATAAATATGGAAATTCGGATCTCACCCCGATTCAGATGCAGATGTAGATTTAGTTTTGTTGAAGCTTCTGGGTTCGGGTTCAGATTCGGAGTCGGATTTGATGAAAATATATAGAATACGGATGTAAATATAAGTTAACTCTGGATCCGTATATATATCACAAACACAACGCTAAGTCGTCGACACTTTGTATTTCCCAACCCAGAAACCCGAGATCCAGATCCACTGGCACTACATATGCAGACTCCTTCACCTCCAGTCGACATCGACACGTCGCACAAGTCCTCCGCCCCTCCGCCACTTTTGCCTCTAATTGACGACGGCACAAGTCGTTCGCCTCCTCCACCGCCTCTACCTCCAATCGATGTCAGCACGCATCCTCCACTCGTCTACCTCCTCCGCCACCTTTGCCTCTAGTCGACACTGGCACGCGGCTCCGTCCTTCCGCCACCTTTTCCTCCAATTGATATCGGGATGTGGTATATAAATATGGATGACAGTTTAGTAGTTCACTAGTACAGTGGATAGTAGTGCTCAAATCTGGTTATTGTGTTAGTTCTATGTGTTAGTGTTTTGTTATTGAGTTTTTATCAAAGTTTGGTGGAGATGTTGTTGTTGAAGTTGTTCCATTGTTGTAACAATATTCTTTTCTTATTGAGATGTTATGTGTATGAAACTTAATGAGTTGTTAGAGTCATGGGGAAGTAATTTGTGAGATTACAAGCAAATTGCAATTGGACAACTCCTTACTGAATCTCATGTTTGTTCTTGATGTATGTTTCTTTCTTGACTTCTTGATCATTGTTCTATTCCATGTCTTTTTGATTCGCCAAAAATGAGTTAAAAGTGAAAAGTTCTGGGTCATAATATTGTGCAGTTCACTGCTTGCTTCTTGTTGCAAAGGATGCTGTCTGTAGTCTATTCCATGTCTTTGTGATTACTCCAGTGGACAAGGATGCTGTATGAGTAATTGCACATTGTCCTCATTTAAGTCTTTCTATTGTCCTCATTAGAAGGTGATTGCTAGTGTGAATTTTACTTGATCAATTAGTTGTTTGTGACCATGAAGATTGTATTTGTTAATTTGGTTTTGGCTAATGAGATCAATGAAAAACACTCACCTTATTATATAATAGAGATTAGAATTTAGAACAGTGATGACCATAGTTGAAAGAGATACTATTTCCTTTAAGTCAAAAATAGTTTAAAAAGTGAAAAATGGTTTGTTTAATTGTTTTATATTGATATTCATTTCTCAAACGTAAATATTTTTCTTATTTGCATCATTCACTACTACATAAGTGCATTTCACTAACCCCTATTTTCTAACGGTTATGAGCAATCTGGGAAAAATCCGATACAATAGGACAACAGCGGCGGAAAAGAGTGATTTTACTATCGGTTGCATACAAGGAAAACGTTAGTGAAATAGAAAAACTATATACTATCGGTTATCACTGTACAAACCGATATTATATATTAAATAGTACTATCGGTTTTTCATTTTTAACTGATAGTAAAATTACGCACTTTTTACTATCGGTTCTTACTGTACTAACCGATACAATATATTAAACAGTACTATCGGTTCTTCCCGCGTAACTGATAGTGAAATTACTGACTTTTTACTATCGGTTCTTACTGTACTAACCGATAGAATAAAAATTAAAGTACTATCGGTTCTTCCCGCGTAACTGATAGTGAAATTACTGACTTTTTACTATCGGTTCTTACTGTACTAACCGATACAATATTGTGAATTTTACTATCGGTTATATAAAACAAACCGATAGTAAAATGACATGACAGTGGGGACCTTATTTTACTATCGATTTTTTTGTGTGAACCGATAGTAAAATTGTATAACTTAATTAGGTCGACCCCTGCTCTGCGCTCTACATGTTGGAATCATTTCAGCCGCGCACGGCTCCAAGCTAGAGTGATCTGGAGAAGCTAGCTGAGAGGTTGATCATATTTCCATCCCCCTCGGTAATGTCATCTTCTCACCACCTCTCTCTCTCTATATCACTCTTTGACACTCTCCCTCTCTCTCTCTCTACTTGCAATTCATTAAACTTTATACATGTAGCTCCAAACTAGCTAGAAGGCTAGGTTGGCTAGCTAGCTATAGCTTGCTGAATTTAAGCAGCTAGCTAGCTGGCTCTTCCAATTAATGCATGCATCAATTAAGTTAATTAGGGTTTCATATATATATACAAATCCATTTAATGTAATTAAGCAGCTCATATACACACATATGGCCTAGCTAGCTAATTATGTTTCATGCATATATGCAAGCCCTGATTCATTAATTATTTATTTGAATTTGTCAATTCTGTGAAATAATTGTAGATGGACCGAGAATATTGGATGTATGGAATAAAACGTACTACTGTTGAGTATTTGGAGGGTGTGAATGGGTTTATTAAATTTGCTGAGCAAGAAAAGGCGAAGAAGGGAGAGAAAGATATGCATTGTCCTTGTATAGATTGTTTGAACTTAAAAAGATTCGGCAACTCTGATCAGATTAGGAGTCATTTGATTCGTCGTGGTTTTAACGCACGCTATACCCATTGGATATGGCATGGTGAAGATCTTGAGGAAACGAGCACCGCTACCACTCAACAGCACCCGGAAGTGGATTGCAGTAATGATGATCATGATCAGAACATTGGTAATGTTCATTCGGAAGTCCATGTAGATGACGACAATTTAGATGAAATGTTACGTGATGTAGAAGAAGACTACAACGAAAACGATTTAGCCAAATTTGAGAAATTAATTGTTGATTCTGAGAAGCCTTTGTTCCCCGGATGTGCAAAATTTACAAAGTTGTCTTCTGTGTTGAAATTATATAACTTGAAGGCAAGCAACGGTTGGAGCGATAAGAGTTTCACGGCGCTATTGGATCTGTTAGCGGACATGCTTCCAGAGGGAAATGAGTTGCCAAGATCGGTTTACCAGGCCAAAAAACTATTGTGTCCGTTGGGAATGGAAATCGAAAGAATACATGCATGCCCAAATGATTGTGTTCTGTACCGTAACGAGTACGAGGATTTGCATGTTTGTCCAAGATGCGGTGCATCGCGGTATAAGCATGGGGACAGAATTTATCACAATGGATGTGATGAGGTAAAGAAAGGGCCTCCGGCCAAAACTATGTGGTATTTGCCTGTGATTCCCAGATTGAAACGGCTGTTTGCAAATCCGAAAGATGCGAAGTACTTGCGTTGGCATGATGAAGGTCGGAAACAAGACGGAAAACTAAGACATCCAGCTGATTCCATTCAATGGAGAAACATTAACAGAACATTCAGTGAGTTTGGCGGCGAAGTGAGGAATATAAGGTTTGGGCTGAGTACGGATGGTATGAATCCACACGGAAATATGAGCAGTCGACATAGCACTTGGCCGGTTCTTTTATGCATCTATAATATTCCTCCTTGGTTATGTATGAAGCGCAAGTACATCATGATGTCGTTACTAATTTCAGGACCCAGACAACCCGGGAATGATATTGACGTGTTTCTATCACCGTTAGTCAAGGATTTACATAAATTGTGGAGCGAAGGGGTGCGGGTGTGGGATGCACATAAGAGAGAGAATTTCATGTTGCGGGCCATGATATTTTGCACCATAAATGATTTCCCGGCCTATGGAAATTTGTCGGGGTATAGTACGAAAGGAGGCAAGGCTTGTCCTATTTGTCTAGATGAAACTGAAAGCATGTGGTTATCGAACTGCAGAAAAACAGTGTACATGGGTCACCGCAGATTCCTTCCGATGCATCACGCCTACCGTAAGAAGAGGAAGTCATTCAATGGGAAGCCTGAGAAAGGATCAGCCCCAGTGTTTGTGACTGGTAAGGAGCTTTACTTGCGCGTGAAGGACATCAAAGTTAAGTACGGTAAATGTTCTAAACCTACAGGAAAAAATGTTTGGAAGAAGAGATCGATTCTTTGGGATCTGCCATATTGGGAGCACTTACAAGTTCGACATTGCATTGATGTCATGCACGTAGAGAAAAATGTTTGTGACAGTTTGACTGGTTTGTTGTTGAACATTCCAGGAAAGACGAAAGATGGCATCAACGTTCGTCGTGCCATGCTCGACATGGGCATAAGGACTGAGCTTGCACCGTTGGAGAAGGGAAAGCAGACATACCTCCCCCCGGCCTGCTATACTTTGTCAAAAAGAGAAAAAACAGAACTCTGTCAGTGCCTACATGGTGTCAAAGTTCCATGCGGGTATTCTGCGAACTTGAAAAAACTTGTGTCCTTGAAAGACTTGAAACTGGTTGGTATGAAGTCGCATGATTGTCATGTACTGATGTCACAAATGCTTCCCATTGCTATCAGAGGCGTTCTCCCAGTCAAAGTCAGAGAGACAATTACAAAGCTATGTTATTTCTTCAACACAATATCTGGCAAGGTACGTAAGCGTGTACTCCTAGCAACTTAATTAGCTCCATTCGTGGAACTTGTCAGATTTTTTGGATCTGAATGTTTGCTGCAATTGTGTCCTTGCAGGTAATTGATCTGGATGGACTGGACGATTTGCAACGCGATGTGACTACAACTCTTTGTCAGCTGGAGATGTATTTCCCTCCATCTTTTTTTGATGTTATGGTCCATCTAATTGTTCACCTTGTCAGAGAAATTAAGTTTGGTCGACCCGTGTTCCTACACTACATGTATCCATTTGAGAGATTTATGGGTATCTTGAAGGGATATGTAAGGAATCGACATCGGCCTGAGGGCAGTATCATTGAAGGTTATGCCGCCGAGGAGGTGATCGAATTTTGCACCAACTATATGGCCGGGGTTGACCCAATTGGCGTTCCTACGTCCCGGCATGAGGGCAGGCTTCAGGGCATTGGAACGATTGGATTTAAAGCAGTCGTCCCCTCTAGTGATCTGTATGCAAAAGCCCATTTTTGGGTCTTACAGCACATGACGGGGGTGGAGCCATACATACACGAGCACAAGGAAATGTTACGGAAACAGAATCCCTCGAAGCCAGAGATTTGGGTCACCAGAGAACATAACAGGAAATTTGCTGGGTGGATCGAAAATAGAGTCCTGCAAGCTTCTGAGGGCGACATAGATGAAGTTGTTACATGGTTGGCCAGAGGGCCTAGATTTACTGTAGGGACTTGGCAGGGGTATGACATCAACGGCTATTCATTTTACACAAGAACTCAGGACGAGAAGAGTACTATGCAATGTAGTGGAGTGACACTACTTGCTATTTCGGAGGATGCCAGGGCAGTAAGGGCACTCGACTCATATTACGGTGTTATTGAGGAGATATGGGAGCTCGATTATGTATTACTTAAGATTCCTCTGTTTCGATGCCAATGGGTCGAAATCCCTCGAGGTGTTAAAGTCGACAATTATGGGTTTACTCTCGTCGATCTCAGTAGAGTCGTACACCAAGATGATCCATTTATACTTGCTGAGCAAGCCACACAGGTGTTCTACATTGTTGACCCGGCCAACCCAAAGTTGCACGTTGTCCTTCACAGTAAGAGACGTATTGTTGGGGTCGAAGACGTTGTGGATGAGGAAGAGTATGATCAGTTCGACGAACTACCTCCATTTTTAGATGGAATTATCCAATCTGTCCCTACTGAAGATATTGACGAAACAAGTTACCTGCGAGACGACCACGAAGAAGGATTATGGGTGGACAACCATTCTTGACTAATTTGCAATATGTAAGTGAGTATATTACTTGGATCTTTAATCGAAGAATTCTTCAAATCATTTATCAAAAATTCTTTGGGAAAACATACGTGATGCATTGAGAATCATTTATGCAAATTTTCATTTCAATTGGAGTATATCCTTGATTTGAGCAATAATTGATTCTTTTCACAAATCAATATGAAAACTGCAAATTTTCATTCCATGATTGGTCTTTACTGTTAATTTATTTCAAAATTATTTGAAGTCATTTGCATGGGGTTCCAGGTGTCTTTACAAGTGCAAATTGATGTACTGAGACCCATCTGTAATTGTTCTCAGGAAATCCCTTTAGATCAATTTAACAGTACTCTACTATCGGTTTAACTTCCAAACCGATATGAAATTAACATGTACTATCGGTTAATTGTATTAAAACCGATAGTAAAATACAATGCAAAATGATGTACTGAGATCATCTGTAATTGTTCTAAGGGAAATCCTGCTAACATTGTATTTTACTATCGGTTTCAAGTGCCAAACCGATATGAAATTAAACTATACTATCGGTTTGTTGTTCACAGCCGATAGTGATTTACACTATGTTATGAGCCCCTGTATTAGTTTACTATCGGTTTGGTATAATAAAACCGATAGTGAACAATGCCAACAATGCAAACCCTAACTTACATTTTCTACTATCGGTTTTGTGCTTATGAACCGATAGTAAATATTCATATATTAGGTTATAACCTTGCACGATTTTCCCTCCAGTGCAACTGATCACATTCCAATTTCCAAATACTCGCGCGGAAAACCCTAGATTCGCCGACGTTCGCTTCTTCGCTCCTCTGCGCCACCATTGCCGATCACAAGCTGCTTCTCCACCGCCTCCGGCACTGCGTTGCGCCACCGCCTCCGGCCACTCCACGATTGACTGTAAGTGTTCCTCACCAAATCGCTCGCGTCTGTTGCTTAAATTTGTATGCAGTGGTACATATTTTGTTCAATGCATAACAGACTTAAAACTAGAGTAAAATTCATGAACTACAAACTTGATATCTATCAAAATGACAGAATTGATGAAAATCACAAGCAAATTGTCATACAGTGTAGTCCACTATCGGTTTCTTATTTAGAACCGATAGTAAATAGTACACTATCGGTTTCTTATTTAGAACCGATAGTAAATACCTTAAATTGACCTTGTTGTTAATTATGTCCCATTTTGTAATTTTCATCTGAAATTTTGCTTCATTGAGATTTTAACTGAATACAAACTTTGCTGTTAAACTGACCTTGCTGTTAATTATGTCCCATACTCTATTTTCATAAATTCTGACCTTGCTGTTAAACAAATTTTGCTTCATTGACCTTGCTGTTAAACTGACCTTGCTGTTAATTATGTCCCATACTCTATTTTCATCTGAAATTTTGCTTCATTGAAATTTTGCTAATCTCATATATTTTACTGAATACAAATTTGATTACTATCGGTTTTACTTGGAAAACCGATAGGAAATATAGACTGTTGTGTACTGTGCACTTCTGTACACTTATGTACTGCTGTTGTTTACTATCGGTTTTACTTGGAAAACCGATAGGAAATATAGACTATTGTGTACTGTACACTTCTGTACTGTTGTTCCCACTGCTAATCTGAATTTTCTGTGAATCACTTCCCATTTTCTAATATTCATCTGATATTTTGGTTCATTTAAATTTTAACAAACCTTATGTTCATGCAGAGAGACTAGCGTAGGGCACAACAATTTTAGTTATGAACTTTGTCATGTACCTTTCTTCATATCAATTGATGGTCTGTTCATGGAATTTTAGGTAAAGCCATGTCGGCCTCTTCCTCAGCTCATAGTAGTGATTCGGCGAGGGCGAACGTAGATGGCGCTGCCTCGTCCCAGCGCAAGAGGAAGGCGCGAGGCGCGACGATGTTGGGTCGTTTGGCCAAGCGCGAGGATCTTTCATGCGAGTTCAACCAGTTCGGGAGACCGATCGGGAAGAACGCCGGGCACTATGCTGCCTATGTTGCCCTGTTGGCGAAGGAAAGGGTGAAGATCACCGTCCAGAGCTGGAAGGACGTCAAGGCCGACGAGAGGGATAGGCTGTGGGCGGAAGTGAAGGTAAAATTAATCAAAATCATTGAACTCTTGAGTAATCACATCCCCTTGGTTGATCCCAGAGATTAGGTAAGTCCTGCTTATATGGTTCCTTTGCTTGATTTGAAACAGGCCAAGTGGAACATCCCCGACGATGGTCCGAAGATAGCTTGCTTGAAGGACATGAACAACACGTGGAAAACCTTCAAGAGCGTCCTCGTCAGTACCTTCCTCGCTGAAGGCAAATCTCCATGCGAGAAGTACCCCTTCATAACGGAGGAGGTATGGGAGCAATTCGCCCAACAGAAGGGGACTCCTGAGTTCAAGGTATGTATGGTTCCTTTGCTTGGTTACACCATTGTATGCAGTAAGCAGCGGTGCACTAATTTTCTTGTTTCTGGTACGAAGGCCCTCAGCGAGAAGAACAGGGCAATCCAGAGGAGGAACGACCACCCACACCGGCTCGGCTCTCGCGGCTATGCGGGGAAGGAGGAGCAGTGGAAAAAGGCTGACGACGAGACGTCGAAGTTCGTCGACTCCCCTGACCTACCACTCTCCGAGATCCACGATGCGCGATGCAAGCGCTGGTGGCTGGCCAGAGGGACCGTGTCGGCCACGGGGACTGTGGCGTTCCCAAACCCTAGGGACGTCGAGGTCGTGCAGCGACTCGTAAGTTGGCTAACTTCCTGGTTGGAATCGTAGAGTGCGCACAACTTTGTATATATTTGTTCCTCACAATAGAGAGCTTTCAATGTAACAGATCTCTTGCTCGAAGGAGGCGACCAAGGGATTGTTCACTCCCCACAGGGAGAACGACATCCTTACCCGGGCCCTAGGGAACAAGGAGCATCCATGGCGGACGCGAACCGTGGGGGCTGTGGTGCCATGGAAGGAAGGCTTCTCGGAGCCCGGGCAAAAGGCGAAGAAGCCTGGCAGCTGGAAGGAAAGGGAGGTGGAGCTATCTTTGAAGATACAGGCAGATGTGATTGCACAATTCGCTGACATGTTCGCTCAAATGAACGAGAAGTATGAACGCCTCAGCCGAGTCGTGCAGTCCAAGGGTTTAGATCCAGCTGCCGAGCTCGACGCTGCCAGGCCGAGTAGTTGCGGCTCGAAGGTTCACGTGGATCCGGTGGACCTGATCGAGGTATTGCAACTCTTGACCTCTATATGAAGTTCGGTTGATGCCACTCCCGTTACGTTAGAATTGTTTCACTAACCTGTTATAATTGTTGCAAATTGCAGAAGCCGGAGAGCTGTAGCCTATTGATCAACATAGGCGACAAACCTGTTGCGGTTGCAAACGGGGTCGTATACCAGTCTTGGGAGGATGTCCGGATCCATTGCGTACCTCTGGAGCCAGGATACGCAAAGGTACAGGTGGACATGGCCCTCCCGGGCTACAGCTCATTTCCGTTGCCCGTCCCAACGGACGAGATGCGGACAATTGGCGAGGCATTGGGCTCGTACATACAGTGGCCCAAGAAGGGTGTTAGACTACAGGAGGTAAACCCTAGCCATTCTGGCTTACAACTCAGCTAATATACTCAATTTTCATCATCTAACTTATGCGTTTGTACTTAAAGTGGACGATGGATACCAGCACACTTCCTGAGGACACCACCCCCGCCACAACGCATGAGCGAACTCCTTCGGGCCCCATGCCTCCTCCGACGGCCTCAAACCCTTCTCCATCAAATGAGGCCGGCGGCACCACACCCCAACCTTCGAAGGTGTACACTCGCTCCCCGGCCAAAGGCAAGGGCAAGGCCAAAGGCAAGGCCAAACAAAGCCAGCCGGGTACGTTCAAGAACGGGTCCCCACTCGTGTCGGAGTACATTCTGCGCAACATGGATCAAATAATCAGAAGTCTCCACGAGTGGTACCTGACCCAGTCTAGGCGCCACATCAACTTCTTGGTTCACTTCAGGCCAGGCCATTTTCACCGTGAGCCCAGGAGCATATCGATGGCCCACGAGGATTTGTTCGACCTCCTCAACTGGCGGGAGCTTGATATGTCCATCATACGGACTGGAGTCCTGTGAGTTTGCTGTTATGTGAAGTCATCACAGTTCGTTTCATAAATCTAATCACTTTGTATGCACTACTTACTAATGTCTACTTTGCATCCAGGTGCATGTATAGGCTGGCGTCGATGAGGGCATGCGACAGGGTGGGTTTCCTCGACCCAGAGAAAATAAGCCTTACGATGCTAGAGCACGACCAAGCACATGCGGAGGAGTACATATGTAGGGCACTACTGGCGCAGCAGGACCGAGAGTTCATCCTTGCGCCGTACCACCAAAGGTTAGTGCATTTCCTACTAATTTAACTCATTCTTGTATGTTACGCCTAACATATGTATGAAACGGTTCGCTTGTATATGCAATGTAGGGGCCACTGGATCCTCGCCATCATTTGCCCATGGATGAATGAGGTCTATTACCTCGATTCGATGAGCGACAGGGTGGCGCATGTTTTCACCCTCACGTGGCACATAGACGCGTAAGTAACACAGTTGTTTTAAATTTTTCTCTAACTAGCTAATTAATGATAACATATTAACCGGCAATGCTAAATTAAATAAAGGACTTTCAAAAATTATGTCAGTGCTGGAGGGAGGCATGACGCGTCGAAGGGCACAACAATTTCTTGGAAAGAATATGAGGTAATTAATACGGATGGAAGTACTCATGATGAGTCTTTTCATTTAAGCTTAATTAGTTCTTTTGATTTAATGTGGGTTTATGTCTTTGCATATGCAATTTTCCCAGTGCCATCAGCAGCCACAATCGTGGGAATGTGGCTTCTATGTCATGCGATTCATGTATGACCTGATCAGGAGAAACTTTGCCCAATTCCCTAAGGTAACCATTTTTCCTGACTCAAAGTCGAACTTTAATTGGATGTGACGTACGATCCTAACTTCATACACGCATATATGCAGAGCGCCATGTTCAAAGAGCAATACGAGTTGCCTCAATTGAAGGAGCTGCGAGCAATTTGGGCTCAATATGTCATGGAAGAAGTGGCTATCAACGATCGACTGTAACTGACCTGTGTAATATATATTGAATGTGTTGATTGCTGTATATATTTGTGAATAAACTCAGTATGTGAATAGATTCATTGCTGTATATATTTGTGAATAAACTCAGTATGTGAATAGATTCATTGCTGTATTTGTGAATAAACTCTATCAATATGTGAATAAATTCAATTTGCCCAATGCATGTGTATATTACTGTATTACTGTATCTGTGAACAAATTCAATATGTGAATATTGGTGTATATTTGTAAATATTGGTGTATTTGTGAATGATCCAATGTATCTCTGTATTGTTGTATGAATAGGTGCAAGATACCAGTACTAACTGTGTCCACTACATAACCGATAGGAAAAATTAAACAGTACTATCGGTTATATACTTAAATCGATAGAATAAATATTACAGTACTATCGGTTTATATACCACAACCGATAGTATAAACTTTCCAGTATTAAACGTGTCCACACATTATTATCGGTTTATATCTCAGCCGATAGAATAAAAATTAAAGTACTATCGGTTTATATACCACAACCGATAGTATAAACTTTCCAGTACTAAACGTGTCCACACATTACTATCGGTTTAGATCTCAGCCGATAGAATAAATATTACATTACTATCGGTTGATATGAAACAACCGATAGTATAAAGTTTCCAGTACTAAACGTGTCTGCACATTACTATCGGTTTGTATCCTAGCCGATAGAAAATACCTACACAATACTATCGGTTTATATCCGAGCCGATAGAAAAAATCTAAACAATACTATCGGTTTAGATTTGAGCCGATAGAAGAAGTAGTCGATGGCGAGTAGTGAACGTTGGGATTGTAGATGTTTTACTAACAGTTTTCAACCGATATAGTAGGGTGCTATGTTTCTACTATCGTGCCGATCACTATCGGTAAGAGAACCGATAGTAGAGTGGATTTTGAACCGATAGTGAAAAGCATTTCTGTAGTAGTGATTATCGTACAAATTTAGGAAAGATTGAGGCATAAATCTGATGACTAGAAATGTATCCTACAATTTTTTCTGTTGAATTAGAAAGGCATTGTGGGGTTGGCCAAACAAATACTTTGATATCCAAACAATGTTTTGGGGACTTGGGAGTACATCTGACTACTTACTAAATTATTGGGAACACTCTGATTTCTTAATTTACTCATTTGAAGCTCTCAATCTGTGATTAACTAATTATAATTGAATTTGTAGGGGTAACAATAACAAATGGAATCTCTAAGCATTGAAGAAGCGTCTTAAGGGAGGGCTGGAGAAGGGTCTCAAGGGAGAACTAAACCGATCTCAGTTGACACCGAGAGTATTGAAAAAACAAATGTGACGAGAAGTAGTGAATCAACTAATGTCGGGAATATAACGAATGCCGAAGAAGCTTCTAAAGCAAAGGGTAAAAAGCTGACGTCTAATGTTTAGAATTACTTTGGAATGGAGTATAAGGAAATTGTAAATGGAAAGTGTGTCATACTTGTAGAAGCTATTTGTAAAACTTGCAAAAAAAAGGTTAGATAGTAGAAGTAAGAGTGACACATCTCACTTGATGAATCATGCAAAAAGTCATAACACTAACTTACCTAGAGATCATAAAATGATTCCATATTCATTATACGGTGGTCAAATATCTTCTATGGAGGCATATAAGTATGATGAAGCAATAAGTTTGAAAAAATTTTCTACCTCTATTGTGATGCATGAATACCTTTGGTGAGCATAATTATATTGTTGATTTTGTCAAGTCTTTGTGCCCAACATTCAATATGAAATCAGCAAAGTCCATTAAAAACAATATTATTGAGCTATATGATGAGGAAAAAAGTTGTCTATGATATGTTTAGATCTCTCTTGTCATATTTATATAATAATGGATCTTTGGACTTGTACAACACAAAACAAGAGTTATTTGTGTATCACTGCTCACTTTGTTGATAAGATGAGAATTGGTCTCTTCAAAAGAGAATCATTAATTCATGCATTTAGAGAGTAGATATATTAGTATGAGTTTATCTTAGACTTTTATGAAGAACCTAATTGATTGGAATATAGATTGAAAAATATTCTCATTAGTTTGTGATAATGATAGAGCCAATGATGCTTGCATCAAAGATTTCATCAAGCATCCTACTTAGCAAAAAAAGTTGCTTATTAGTGATAGTGCTTTTTTCATGTTAGATATGATGCGCATAATATAAATTTAGTTATTAGAGATGGGATGACAGTGATAAGAAATGCTATTAAAAATATTCGGCAAACTATATTATTGGTGAAGAGTTCAACCTTGCAATGGGAAGAATTCCAAAAGGGAACAAAAGATTCCGATATTTACTGATGTTACCGTAAGATGAAATTCTACCAATTTCATGTTTCGGGATGCTTCGTCTACAAAGATACATTTTTGAGGTTGAAATATTCGGATCCAATAAAGTATAGTTGTTGTCCAACCAATGATAAGTGGAATGTTGCTACGGACTTATTTGTTTGTTTAAAATTATTCTGTACTATTACTAAGTTTCTTTCTGGAACACACTATGTTTCAGGAGTTTTGTGAAGTTAAATTGAAATTGCAAGAATGAAAGGACAATGTTGATATCCTTCATATGAATATGGAATGGCAATGGAAGAAAGTTTGACAAATATTGGCATAAGTCAAATATGATTTTGGCTATGGCATCTTTATTTGATCCAAGATATAACATGCAGATGGTTGAATATTACTACACATAGATTTATCAAACTACTGGAGAGAAAAAGATCCAAGAAATACATCAAACTATAAATTCACTTTATGCTCAATATGTTAGGCCAAATAAGCAAGTCATGCATACTAGTAGCTTTAGAGTCTTTCAACAATGCACAAGTAGTTAAAATGAGAGGAAAAGAAAATTTAATGAGTTTCTTCTTCAGAAATCTCAACATCAATGTAAGAGAATTGATTTGGATTTGTATCTTGAGGATATCACTCTTCCATGGGATAAGAAAATCCTTTTGACATTCTTATGTGGTGGAGGACAGAAGGTTCTAAATATCATACTCTATCAAAGGTTGCTCATGAAGTGTTAGTTATTTTTATTATATCAGTAGCTTCTGAGTCAACATTTAGTACAAGTGAACTTGTCATTGACCAATACTGAGTAGACTTTCTCCAAAGATTGTTGAAAGGTTAATTTTCACTCAAGATTGGATCAGAGCCAAGTCAAAAGGTGATTAACCCATTATATTTGTGTTTTATATCTGTAATTTTGTAGTTTTATGCTATATGACTTGTGTATATTTGTTATTTTTTTTGTATTTATTGTAGGTCAATTGTAATCTATTCTACATGACATTGTTGGAGATAATTTTGAAGATGTTGATGCGAGTATATACTTTGTAAGAAAATGATTATGTTAGTGCTTCTTTTTATTTTTAGATTGTTGAATGATTATGCCTTTAGTAAAACATGATATGAGAACTCATTGTTTAATTTTGTTTAACTTATAAGTGATCACATCATTCAAGTCGACTAATGAGTTACGAAGTTGATGGTTGGTGGCTTAGTGAATGATGAATTATGCACTATTGCTATTATATTTCTCATAACTTATGACTTTATAAACTATTTAAATACTTTATTTTATTTGAAATATTTTCTATGGATTATCAATTTATTATATAACTTGAGTTATGATATTGTTTATGAGTGATGTATGAAATCTTTTATTTAGTATAGTATGAACTTTTTTTTATTATATTATTCTTATTATGTATGAATCATTTTATTATATTATACTTGTTATAGCTATTCTATTTGGTGTAGTATAAACTTTTTATTATATTATTCTTGTTTATTTTTGTATCATAATCATATTTGTTTTACAAGTGTTCAATATACATTTCCATATTAAGTTATTATCCACGCCGGATAACAATAATGTCCGTATCCGTATTTAATCCAAATCCGTGTCCATCATAAATTATAGATGCTAAACTATGCTTCACAACATATACGTAGTTTTGAACCACATTGTGGTTTTGCTTCTAGTTGTTCATCCTTTTTGTTGCTGGAAATGTCAGGGTGATAAACAATTGAGTGCTCTACTCAATTTGTTTGGCCCATTTGAACGATGGTTAGATTTATTTGTGACAGCAAATTCATAATTGTAATGTTGTTTGTGGTGATAATCCTGTCAATTCTTTTCAAATGACACTGGAGCTTGGTGGCTTAGTCAAATTGGATTATAGTGAGTCACCTTTTTCATGCAAAGATTATTGGTTCTAGTTATTTTTTTCAAAAAAAAAAGTTTAGCAAGATTAGGCTCTAAACTTGGTGATGTCAAGGCTATGCTCTATGTCTTATTTGAAACTAGGAAGACAACGGTGGCTTTTATGCATCAATTGACTAAATTGTTTGAATTATATTAGGATTTAGGACTCTGATTACCCAAGCTTACATGTTGATTTCTCGCTTAATAGTTGATCAGGCCCTCTACTGAAATAAGTTCATAATGTTGTTTTTTTCTAACTCCCGAAATGATTGCTCCGAATGAACGGATTTTCAATATTTTTGTCCAAGGGAAAATATCTCTCTTTATTAATTCAACATTATACGTAAGGAAGTGGTTGTAGAGAAAAGGACTAAATTTTGAGCTCTTCTTGATTGCATATGCTGGTTTTCTTCCATGAGCCACATTGGTTTGACATGATGGAGCTGAAAATTTCTGGCAGTCAAGTTCCAAGAGTAGAGACTGCTCTGTATGACAGCCTTATTATACATCCCAGAAGAGCTCAGACCGCCTGATCCATGGATAGATCATAGAATTGTTTCTTTGTTCAAAGTACTTGAATGTTCTTCAGTCATTACCACAAGGTGTTCTGTGCAGCCATTTGATTGTCTCATATGTTCTTGGTAGATTTGAGGATGGGTCAAGGTCTAATCCTAATCTGACCAACAATATGTGATGGGAAAGTTGCATTGTGGTGAGACGGCGGTGCACCATCTTCCATGGGCAACAGCGTGTAGATGAGTAATGATCTTGGAGGTGAGTGGCGGTGGAGGGGGAGGTGGTAGTATTGTTTTAGGTGCTATTGATTGAGGTAAAAGAGGAAATGGTTGTTTGGTGAGTGAAACAAGAGTGGGACATGCGGAGCGGTTGGAGGTGGTAATGATTAGGGCAAATAAAATTTTAGAGCAAATAAAATATCTATTTTCACTAATAGTGGAGTTTTTTTTAAATTCAATTAAAATTCTTGTACTCCAAACAAGTTTTAGTCCTATTATTTTAAAGTAATTCATGTAAGTTTTTTTTCCTAAGAAAAGCTACGTCTACAGTTGTCCCATGTAATAAAAAATGACATAAATGTTTATCTGCAGTTGTCTTGTCTCGGGAAGCAAGGAGTCTCGTAGGCAGAACGTCATAACCAACATTAACAACAAACGTTTAGGGTAATGTCTGGATAATAATCGATCGAGGTTTTTGCCCAATGAATCTTAGCGAAAAAAATGTGTATCTAGTAGTACCCTCTATTTTTCTATTTATTGTTTGATACATGTGTAAATCAAAATTTTTTAAATTTTAACCACTGATATATAAAAAATTATGAAATTTTTTTAGACAAAAATAACATTAATAGATTTTTCATCGAATTTTCTTTACTGCTAATATTATTTTTAGAAATTTTACTTACAAAGAGTTACAAAAATTAAATTAATTGGTTAGCTGTACCTCGAAGACCTAAAAAAAAAACAAGTAAAAAAAATGAGGGAGTAATAATTTTCATAATCGCACTTGCTGAATTCTACATCCCATATGCTGTTTATGACCATCTAACGACAAGCTTCCATGTGCATATTAAAAGCATGAAGATAACCGTATTTGGCTAAAATATAATGCGTATTGTATTATGACCTCATACAAATTAAGAATATTAAGAAAATCACACAAAAAAACTAAGTTATCATTTCTCATAAATGCTACAAATCTAAGAGAGATTGGTCACAGAAGTAAAATACAGAAATAAAAAAGTAGAAAAAAAATTTGCACACAAATATTATATGGGCTAACTACAGGATAGGTATCAATTTTTTTTAACAAAAAATTTTATCATTTGTATTATTCACAAATCTTATATTCATTCACCCTGCAAGACCGTAATGTTGGGCCGAGGACGACAATAACGCCAACTGTCTCCCTCTCTCGTTGGCCACCATCACTTTTAGTCAATTGTGAAATTGTCATACTATTAATTTTTGACATCTTCCTTGTAGTGATCACCACCATTCATCTTCAATAATAATGAGAGGGACTTGATGGAAGTAATGTTAAGAAAAGAGATTAGTCGAATCCTAGAGAAATTATATTAAGTATAAGGATTTTAATTTAAGAAAAATGATTTATGTAACACTAAAATATATCCACTTTAATAAAAAAACCACTCAAACAAATTAGTTTAGTGAAATACCACTTAAAGGTTCACTTTTAACTATTTCACCACTTAACTTTTGTGAGGGTTTTTATTTAGAAATTTTAAAAAATTCTAATTTGATCCTCACCTTATTCTTCTTTCTTCCTCCGCAGTCGATCTTATTTGCTGCCGTCCTGCTCCCTTGAGTGCCGTGGATCTCGTCCTCTGCTCCCTTTACACATGAAGTTTCTCATCAGCCAGATGTGACCGAGACTGTCAAGATAAAGATCCCTGCATATATGTCTGAAGACTTCTTGGCTTGGCACTACCAAAAAAAGGGGTGATTTCACAGTGAGAAGTGCTTGTAGGTTGGGATATCAACTGGAGGAGCACTGTGGAGATTACCTGCATGTAGTGCAGCACCGAATGGAAATAGAGCTGTATGGAGCACTCAGGCTCCTCAAAAGGTCAAGGTGTTTGCTTGGAGATTGGCTACAAGTGCTCTACCTGTGGCCTTTGTGGCGTGGAAGAGGAAGATAGTTTTCGTGCCCAAGAGCGAGAGCTACGGGATGTTCATGAACAATGCAAAATACTGCTTATGTTTTGGAAAATCTGGATTGATAGAAAACTCTATTCTGCATGGAGTTGAAGCCATGTCGATTGAAGGTACAGTGCGCTTCCTTGACGGTTATCTGATATCCATCAACAACCAATTGTGACGAATGGCGAAGGTAAAAGGATTTTAGAAGCAGGGGGACCTGCCACTCGCCAGCCTAGCTACTTGCAAGAATGGTCCTAATGAAGTGTAGAAGGTGAATGTAGATGGGGCAGGTGATTCTCTCTTCTTGGCTGGTCTTATTCGGTGTCGCTAATTCAGGAGAGGAGAGGTAGAGCCTGAGGCGTGCCGTGAATTATACTGGAATCAGATTGTGACTACATCTGCCAACGTCTGTAGTCACCTACTGAATAATCCATGAAGCTAAGATGTTGATGCAGCAGTTCAGAGCGGTAGACAGAAATCAAAAGACCTGAGAAAACGATTCTAGAAGAGTAGGAGGAGGACATTAGACTCATCCTTGTGATTGGATCGCATCTGGTGTTCCAAAGAAACAAAAGAATATTCCAACAAACGTCTAGGAACACACCACAGTTTATTGCGGTTCTCACTTATCAAAGACGAATAAAAAATACAGAGAGATGCAGGTTTTGGGTTTGTAGTAGCACAATGTAGTGGCAAGTACCATGGATTGTGTTAGCTCCCCACCACTCCCCGTGCTTGGTTCAAGGAGTTTGAGTGCATGTTTTGTTGAGTGTTTCTCGTCCGAATTGGTTCCAAGGAAACAAGGCACAATGCCTTCCAACTGATTCTGCAGAAGAAAAACAAGAATACATCAAAAGACACAAAATACGACACCATATTTGAGTGAAAAGAACACTGTATTAGAAAGGTTGTGTGGAGGTGTACAATTACTACCAATATTCTCGGGTCAGACTTTGGATGTTCTCACTGCCTTCGAATCCACAGCCCCAATCTCTGTCATGCACTGTGCATGTGCATGCATGGGTAAAGGAAATATGTATTAACTTTAACTAAAACTAGATAGTTGACCGCACGTTGCGCCGGGTGTGGAGCAAATATAAGTATTGTTTGACATGAGAGTGATGGAAGCAGCAAAAATCTGGGATAATTTGGGTGTTGTTTGATTTTTATGTGAGTACAGTTAAAAATTGGATACGCAAAGGGACGAATGATTTTTAGTGCATAAGTAGTCGATCATATATATGATCGGGATAAATGAATTGTTTGTCGAAGAACATTGGTGGAAAGGGAAGACTTGGTGGGTGGTCGAGTGGTGTTGGAGGCTGACCAAGGCCTTATACCTGGCCGATGGTTTGTGTAGTTGGTACAGAAAGTGAAGCCGCGAATAATTTTTTAATTGACAAAAGGTGTTATTTCATGGTTATTTGATGTCATTTAAAAATTGGACAAACAAGATTGGCTACATAAGACCGGTGGTCAAAAGGGAAAAGAGGGTGGTGGTTGAAGGACATTTGAACACAAGCAGTTATGGACAACTAGGCATTTTTTTGGTCGGTGTCGAACAGGGACACGAGGTGGGCCACAATTTTTAGTTAAAAAATTGTATTGTCTGATGCTGAAAAAAATTTATAAATAACTCACAGCAAAAAACTAATTTGAGAAATGACACACATTTTAACGAAATTGCGAGACTAATCTGGCTGGCCGCGAGAAGACACTTATCGCAGGTTTGAGACGTGACAGAAAGCAATTGCCACCTTTTTCTTTTTCGAAAGCGAGATAAATCTTTTACGTTCTGAAACCGTGACAGAAGGAGAATCACCTGTTCTTGTTTTCGACCGCACATTTTCCATTCTGGAACCGCGACAATAGCCTTTTCCATTCTGGATCTGCGACAGAAAAGAGATTTTCTCAATTTCTCCTTTGGTCGTTTCCACTGTAATGTCACATAAAATAATAACCTTTTTTATACTTTCCTTGTCCATTTCTCCTCTGGTCGTTTCCATTTCAAATAATTAACCTTCAAAGTTGGGAAAATCTCTGATTAGTGCTTAATTGGTATAGCTTTTGCCCTAAGTTTCCATCTAAATTCATGCTAAAAACTCTTTCCACATGATATTTTATGTGAATTTTTGTATCATGTTTACAATCCGCTTTCACGGTTGTGTTTTGTTATGTTTAAGAGATAATACGTACAAAATTTGGAAGAATTTCGAGTTTGTTTGGATAAAAAACGAAGAAGACCATGAAAATTGGATGAACCGGGGCCCTGAAGGGCCCAAACCCTAAGCAACGGAGACCAGCATGGGCATTGGCACAGCCAATTTTAAATTTGAAGTCTGATATTTGGAAATTATTAATTGTTTGAAAAGATGGAATGCCACACTGAAAAGCCGAAACAAACCGTCAGTACATATTATTTAGAAGTACATCCCATGGTGTGCTGACCCATTAACATATCTAATTATTAAATCGCCTCCCTCTTTTGTGATGCCTATCTCTCTGAAAAGGCAAGGGTGAATAAGTATCAGGCGGGTTATGTGGTCTCCGACCAGCTGCAGTAGAAGGTCCGTAGCGGTCTGACGGCCCTAATGGTTGTGAAGGTTGTGTGGGTGGTGGAGCATCATGGAGCTGAGTCGGTTGAAGCTCGTCGTGCATGTGGTGCTGATGTGCATAGGGATTATCCATCCCCAGCATGTTGGACACCCAATCGTCATGCTCCCTCTGTTGTGCCACCGACTCAGCCTCAGGCCCCTGTGGTGCATGTATTGTTTGATCTGACGGCTGACTCCAAGATGCCCAAGATGCCCCCTCAGCAGGTTGTGCTCGCTGCGGAGGCATCCAAGGAGCAGAGTAGAGCTTGTTCACCCGGTCCAAATCCTGTTGATCCCAATGATCTTCTGCGGCTAGTTGCTCTGCATAAGTCCTATCAGCAGCCTCTTGAGCTCTTCTGATGTCATCCGGGTCGTCGGAGTTGTCAGAATCATTGCCTCCAGGCCTATGATGTGTCGATGGCTCTCCTATATGTAGTGATCCATCTCGATGAGAAAACATTGACGATGAGCGTGGAAGAATTGACGGGGTGCTAGAGGGGCCCGCTGTGTCAGTACCCCACCTCGATGATGCGCTGTGTCGAGTAGGACGTGTGCCCGAGGTACTGGGGCGTGCAAAGGAGGCACTAGTACATAAAAGCTTTCTTCTATCGATAAAAAACACCCTTCTACTATCGGTTTTTGTACCGATAGAAATAGACACGATAGAACAAGACAGATCATTTTCTATCTGTAAATAACCGATAGAAGAACTTCACTATTCTAACGGCATCTTAGGAGAACACCGGTAGAAAACCCATCGTAGTCTGACGTTTGTGAAAGAGTTTACCGATAGAAAAAATATAGTACTCTCTCGGTTGTGAATGAGTTTAACGGTAGGAAAAGTACCACTCTTCTAACGGTAAATTACGAGTTTACTGACAGAAAAAACCTTAGTACTCTCTCGGTTGGAAATGAATTTACCGATAGAAAAAACTATTATTCTCTCTCGGTTGTGTATGACTTTACCGGCAGGAAAAGTTAAACTCTTCTAACGGTGAATTACGTGTGTACCGATAGAATAAAGTATAGTACTCTCTCGGTTGTGAAAGAGATTATCGGTAGAAAAAATCATAGTACTCTCTCGGTTGTGTATGAGTACACCGGCAGGAAAAGTCACACTCTTCTAACGGTAATTACGAGTGTACGGATGGAAAAAACAATAGTAGTTTCTTGGTTGTGGATGAGTTTACTGATAGAAAAAGTGATAGTAGTCTCTCGGTTGTGAATGAATTTACCAATAGAAATACAGTACAGATGCAATACAGTACATTTACATATACAGTACATTCACATATACAGTACATTCTTTACATTCACAATACAGTACATTCACATATACAGTACAGATGCAATATAGTATAGATTGGATACACAATACAGTACAGATGCAAAGAGGGGTAAATTCACATATACATTGAACAGATTGACACATTAGACAGTTATTCACATTTATTCACATATATATGGACAAATACAAATTGCAATCCAATGTGGACATTTATTCACATATATATTTATTCACATGTATATAAACAGTCTATGCACAGAGTACACGAAAAAGAGAAAATTGTCATGGCCGATGGTTGGGCGCAACTTCCTCCATGACATATTGAGCCCAGATTTTTCGAAGATCTCTACTCTTTGCATTTTTGTATTGGTCTTTGACATGGCGATCTGCAAGCATGTGTGAATACTGAGTAACTAACTTCCTAAGTTTGAACGTGACACCCAATTTTCAAATTTGAGTTAGCTATCGATGCTTACTTGGGGGAATTCGGCAAAGTTTGTCTGCACTAGGTCGTACATGTAGCGCAGCATATAAAACCCGCATTCCCACGATTGCAGCTGCTAATTGCATTGAGATAATTACATATGCGAAGACATGTTAGCTATTGTTTCCATAAACTAATTAAGCATAAACAAAAAGTCTCGTGAGTACCTCATATTCTTTCCAAGCTAGTAGGGAGCCCTGCGGTGCGGCATGCCTCCCTCCAGCGGACACATATTATCAAAAGCCCTGCATTTCAGTTAGATTGCCGGTTAATGTATTATCATTAGCTAATGAGGTCAAAATTTAAATCAAACATATAAGTTACTTACGCCTCCATATTCCCCTTGACCACATATTCGATCGATAATCTATCACGTATCGAATTGAGGTAGTACACCTCATTCCTCGGCGAACAGATCACAATGAGGATCCAGTGGCCCCAGCATTGTATGTAAAAGAGGACCGCTAGCTCAAAGTATATCTCAGGTGTAATATACAAGATTGAGTTAAATTAGTACGAAATGCACTAACCTTTGGTGGTATGGCACTAGAATGAACTCCCTGTCCTGCTGCGCCATCAGCGCCTTGGATATGTACTGCTCAGCGTGCGCGGCGTCGTGCTTTAGCATTGTGAGGCTTATTTTCTCTAGGTCGAGGAAACCCACCTTGTCACACGCAGCCTCCGATGCTAGCCTGTACATGCACCTACATGCAAAGAACGACATTAGTATTGCACAGAAAGTTACTACATTTCAAATGAACTACAACAATGCAGAGTTAGCAAACAGAGTTAGAAAACAGTAATACATAGCATCAGCAAACTCACAGGACTCCAGTCCGTATGATGGACATATCGAGCTCCCGCCAACTGTAGAGGTCGAACAGATCCTCGTGTGCCACGGATATATATACTCCTGGGCTCACGGTGGAACTGCCCAGGCTTATAGGGAACTAAGAAGTTCAGATTGCGCCAAGCTCGGTGTAGGTACCACTCGTGGAGGTCTCTGGTTGATCGATCCAATTTGCGCAAACCTGCCTCCGACACGAGTGGGAACCCGTTCCTGAACCTCTCCGGCTGTCCCTGTCGCCCTTTGCCCTTGCCTTTGCCCTTGCCCTTGCCTTTTGCCGGGGACTGAGCGCGTACCTTCGCAAGCAAGGGCGAGGTGATGGCGGCTTTCTTCCGAGGTGAAGGCGTGGATGCGCTGGGTGGGGTCGAGGCCGTCTTTGATGTGTCCAGGTTCGTACGAGATCGGGCCTCATGCCCCGAGCTGGGGGTGCAGTTCCTTAGTAGCCCGACGGCAGGCCACTTCAATTAATGAGCACGTATGTTAGATTTTGCAAGTTGAGTGTACTGAGTAGGATATAATCTAAAATGTGTAGGATTTACCAGTTGTATTAGAAGACACTTCTTGGGCCACTGTACGTAGGAGCCCACTGCCTCAGCAAGTGTCTGCAGTTCCTCTGTTGGGACTGGCAATGGAGAATCGTTGTAGGCCGGCATGGCCATGTCCACTTGTACCTTTGTGAACACCAACCGCAGAGGTACGCAGTGGACCCGGACATCCGGCACAGACGGATATACAAAGCCGTGTCCAACCACTTCCTGCCCGGCGCCTAGGTGATTCAGTAGGATGCAGCCCTCCGGCTTCTGCAAATTTGTAACAATTAAAACAGGTTAGTGAAACAACTCTAACAGAATGGGAGTGGCATCAACTTAAGTGCACAGATGAAGGCTTGCAGTACGTCAAGTAGATCCACTGGATCCGCGAGGACCTTCGAAGCGCAACTGCTTATCCAACCCCGTGGCGTACCATCGCCCTGCGGATCCGCATCTGCACTCTTGGACAGCGATGCTTCTCTCTGTTGGATCAAGGATGCCGACTAGAGGGGGGGTGAATAGGAGGCTTTTAAAACTTTAAAACTTAAAGCAAATAAAGAACAAATAATATAAGCAAAGGGAAAAGAGAACGAACACAATGATTTTTACCGAGGTATCGGAGACTCGCCCAGTCTCCACTAATCCTCGTTGAAGCACTCAAATCACTTGAGTCTCGCTTCAATATCCACAAAGGATATTATCACTAATGGTTGCTCCTTCTCCACTCCGGAAAGGCGAGCACCGATGCCTTGTACACACTTGCCGAGCCTCTCCGACAATCTCCGAACGGAGAGATCAACGGCCACGCCTCCGAACCGTCTAGGTGAGGGCACTCACCAAGAGTAAAAGGCTGCAAGGTCTTCTCTAGACCTCCAAACACGCACCGAGAAACTAAGTGTATGCAAAAGCAAAAGAACTGAAACTCTCGGTGGATCGAAAAGCACTCGACTTGATCAAAAGATCAAGATTTTATATAAGAAATTAATGCTCAAGAGTGTATATGAGAGGAGGCTGCTTGTTGTGAGAAATACATGCCCAAAGCCTCTATTTATAGCCTCAAGAAGCAAATGAACCGTTGGAGCTAGGTCTAAAAATCACCAACTCAAACTGACAGTCAGTTATGCAAACTGACAGTCAGTTACATGTATAACGGCCGACAAAATTTACGGATAAAAAATAGCTAGCCGTTTGCTGTAGAAAAAGGAAAGCTGGAACCCACAACTGACAGTTTGTTACACAAACTGACAGTCAGTTTGTGTACTAACTCAACCAGAATCAAATAGAAACTCAGTTAAAAACTCTCTGGTCGAAACCCCAACTGACAGTCAGTATGGACAAACTGACAGTCAGTTAAGTACAAAAATTTTGAGCCCAAAATACACCCTCTCTGGACAATTGTCAGTTACACTAACTGACATTCAAACTGACAGTCAGCATGAACAAAAACAGCTATAACTTTAAATTCAGAAATCCAAAAGAGGTGTTTAATAGTTCGTTGGAAAGATAATTTCAAGGGCTACAATTTTGTCAACATAAGAAAAAGTCAGATCTGCCTAGATCTTTCTGAAAATTGTAAATACTCTTCTGCTGTCAAAAACAGAACTGAAAATCCAGATTTCTCAAATAAAATCAAAACCAAATCCTCATAAAAATGATGCGATGCAAAGACCTAGATTTCTCGGTTTGTGCTGGAGATAGAAAGAGGACTTTCGCCACCCCTCTTTATAGTACGGTCAAAACTAGAAAAGAATTTTTCTAACCGATCATCTCCACACGCCAAGATCGGTAAAAATAAAAACTCGTAATACCTGAGGTTTTTCGCATCTTCAAGATTTGCGTCCCGTCTCTTGCTCTTCTGCGTCTTGTGCTTCACTTTGAGTTGGGTTCATTTTGATCTTCTTGTGTTTCTTCCCAACTGATCCTGTATCAATAAATCTCAAAAGCACTATTAGTCCGGGACACTTTGTTTTCATTAATCATCAAAATTAGGGTTAGGCATGAAGGCCTAGATGCAACACTCTCAACCGTGCAAACTCTTCCCTCATTTGTGCGACCTCAGATTGCACCTCAGCACGTATCTCAGCTCGTATCTCCGCCCGTACCTCAGCCCGTATCTTATCGGAGAGCTCCGCTTCCTTTTCCTTCCAGGAGTGGGCCTCTGTGGAGTAAACAATCCCTCCACTGCCTCCTTCTCAAAAGAGATCTGTTACATTTAAAGGTACCTTGTGAGACAAATTGCTTTATATACACTTGTGCGCACACAGTTTACGAGGTTAGCCAACTTACCATTCGCCTCACAACGTCGGCGTCCCCAGGGGTTGCGAACTGCACAGACCCCGTGGACGACACGGACCCCCTCCCCCTCCACCATCGCTTGCACCTCTCATCCCGGATCTCAGAAAGCGCCAACTCAGGGGAGTTGATGACAGGATTTTGCTCGTCTTCCTTTTTCCACTGCTCCTCCTTCCTCGCATAGCCCTGGGATCCAAGCCGATGTGGGTGGTCGTTCCTCTTCTGGATCACCTTATTATTCTCACTAAGGGCCTTGAACTCCTCGGTCCCCTTCTGCTTGGTGAATTCCTCCCATACCTCCTCCTATATGAAGTGGTACTTCTCGCAAGGAGATTTCCCCGCAGCGAGGAAGTTACTGACGAGCCAGCTCTTAAAGGTTTTCCATATTCCGTTCATGTCCTTCAAGCAGGCCGTCCTTGGTGTATCATCGGGGATGTTCCACTTAGCCTGTTTTCAAACAATGCACACAATTAATCATGAGTTAGTTAAACTTTAGTATAAGCCAAGAGAACGTGATTACGAAAGAGTTCAGTGATTTCAGTTAATTTAACCTTCACTTCCGCCCCAACCTATCCCTCTCGTCCGCCGTCACGTCCTTCCAGCTCTGGAAGGTGATCTTCACCCTTTCTTTCGCCAACAGCCCAATGTAGGCCGCGTACTTCCCAGCATTCTTTCCGATCGGCCTCCCAAATTGGTTAAAAGCACAAGAAAGATCCGTGCGTTTGGCCAAACGGCCCAACGTCGTCGCGCCTCACCCCACCCTCTTGCACTGGGATGAACTAGCTGCATCTTCAGTTACGTTGGGGTTGGCCCTAGTCGAACCACTAGTACCATCCGATGAAAACGACGACATGTCTTTCCCTACAAAACCATCAACAAACCATCAAAAATTTAATGGAAACACAAACCAAATCATTTTACAAAGCAAAAGGACCTAGTTTAAATATTTTTTCTATCGGTAAACACAGAAACTACTAATAGAAGATAAGATTCTATTTCTCAGCATTTTCGTCTACACATTTTCATATAGGAACACTACCACAGAAACAGACATCCAGGACGGCACATCACAGACGGTTATGAACTATTCAATGGAAAACCGTCTGCGAAGGCCTGTCAGGAGAATATGTTCAGTTATCACAGTCGGTTCTAATGTCAAAAACAACTGTGATAGTAAACCAGACGGTTTTGAACACAAAACCGTCTGTGATTGTCTACTTATCACAGACGGTTCTGACCTAAAACCCGACTGTGATAGATACAATCGGTTCTCAGCTGAGAACCGTCTGTGATAACTAGAATATCACAGACGGTTCGGAACTCAGAACCGACTGTGATATATACAGTCGGTTGTGAACTAAGAACCGACTGTGATAGTGTAGTTATCACAGACGGTTCTGAGGTCTGAACCGACTATGATATATACAGTGGGTTGTGAACTAAGAACCAACTGTGATAGTGTAGCTATCACAGACGGTTCTGAGGTCTAAACCGACTGAAAATGTGCCGGTGCTTCGAATTCTCAACTTCTGTCTCCGATTTTTGCGCGCGGCGCCTAGGAGAACACGAAGCATCGCTTTGGAAGTTCTATAAATTGACAGTGGAAAAATTGTCATTTACTTTACAAGTTTTTATAATTCTCAGACTGTTTGACTCCTTAGCTTCTCTGCGCCAATGGCATCCTCGATGGCATCGTCAGCCTCGCCCTCCCCGGTAAGAACTCTCAATCTTTTGGACTTACCCCTGTAGTGTTAATCCTTGTTGAATACATTCTTGACCTGTTGATTTGCACAGGGAAGGGGAGCCGTGGAAGATGCTAGAAAAGTCAAGGCCGAGCTGAGGGCCCTCCAGGAGGAGCACAAGCTCCTTACAGAGAAGCACACTCGGTTAAGGCTTGCCCTTGACGATCTCTTTTAGTGCATTCATCACATGAAGATGGATGGTGACAATGCTAGGGCGAGGACGAGGCGTCTTCGCGAGGAGAAGAAAGCCACGGATATGACCATCGCTAGCTGCGGTTTGACTATGAAGGATACCATCGCAAAGCTGAGGGAGGTCGTAGGCCTTCTCGACGCGGTAGTAGTTGATCCTAAGAAGGACAACTTGTCGCTAGAGGAGTCCTGAGTCCTGGCTGCAAGTCAAACTGACTTTATTCTAGATGCAGCCAAGGCTAAGACCACTCCTTGATCTAGCATTCTGTATTTTTACTTTTTTTTGTAAATGATGGAAAAAAATTATTGAAAACTTTGTTCTTATGTCTACTTTCCAATTTTCCAGCACATTCTTGGACTGCGTGCTATCTTCCCTCTTTCTTTATCTTTCTTTAGCTTTTGGCGAACATTCGACCATACAAAGGTATGTGCACTGTGTGCGATCAAGGAACGACTATCGCGATCTTTGGCTTGTGAGGGCAGTCCATCGGAGCCCTTCAAATAATATAGAAACAATATAGAAGTCGCAGGTCCCATGCAAATAATATAAAAAGAATATAGAAGTTAGGCTTATTTGGCTGGATGGCATTGTGGCATGCCAAACGCCTCGAGTTATATATCAACGTGCTTTGAATATCACAAACGGTTCTGAGGTAAAAACGTCTGTGATAGTCACATTACAGACGGTTTTTATGTAAGGCCCGACTGTGATAGTCCCAACAGTGTCCGCCGCCTCGAATTCTCAACTTCTTTCAATATCACAGACGGTTTTTAACTCCAAACCGTCTGTGATAGTAACATTACAGACAGTTTTTATGTAAGGACCGACTGTGATAGTCCCAACAGTGATCGACGCTTCAAATTCTCAACTTCTTTCAAATTCTCAGCGGTTCAACTGGAAGCAAAACTCCAGGGAGGGAACAAGTATTTGTAGAAGTCGAACAGTTCAATATTCCACAGGCATATTAAAGACTGTTCGGACATCAGAACCGTCTGTAATATTAAAGCATAAGGTTTTGATCTCCCAACCGTCTGTGATAGTCCCAACAGTGCCTACGCATCGAATTCTCTACATGCAATTGTTGATAACCACACATAATAACTGCGCAGATGAAGAGACTTATTTATTTATTTCAAATTTAATTTGCATCGATTTATGTAATCTGACGCTTCAACTTCCTAAGTGGGCACTACTGTTTTGCCGTGTTCCAGTTTATCTCCCGAGAAGTTATCATGACGGTATTGATCTTGAAAACAAGTAGTGCACTCCACTCCAAATTCTCAATAGTGTGTTGTGTCTTTTCCATTTCTGATGTTTGCGCGGCGCACTAGCCTGGGAACACGAAGCGTCGACTTGGAAATTGTTTTTCATTAATGATTAAAAAAATTAACTAAAAATTTGTTCTTATGTAAATTTTACAATTTTCCCGCACGTTCTTGGAGAAAGAGAAGTGGAGCGGTTCGACTGGAAGCAAAACTCCAGGGAGGGAACAAGTATTTGTAGAAGTCGAACAGTTTAATATTCCAGGCATAGTAAAGACGGTTCGGACATTAGAACCGTCCATAATAGTCATATTACAGACAATTTGGACATGAGAACCGTCTGTAATATTAAAGCAGACGTTTTGATATCCCAACCGTCTGTGATAGTCCCAACAGTGCCCACGCATCGAATTCTCTACATGCAATTGTTGATAACCGCACATAACAGCTGCGCAGATGAAGAGACTTAATTATTTACTTCAAATTTAATTTGCATCGAATTATGTAATCTGACTCTTCAACTTCCTTTGCCGTGTTGCAGTTTATCTCCCGAGAAGTTATCATGAATTTATTGACCTTGAAAACCAGTAGTGCGCTTTTTAAAACTCGAGGCACCCGCGCATATGAACCGTCACCTTCTGGTTCTATAAATAGCGAGGCTCCTAAATCCCTGTCTTTATTCTCTCCTCAACTCCCATCTTGATGGCGAGCCGAGATTCCAATGAGGTTATTGAAAGTGAGAGTGATGAGGAAGAGATAAGGAATGAACTCGATCAGGATCTTCAGAAAGTAAGTCCTCTCTGAAACTCTAATGCAGATCTTTCTTTTATGACTTGATTACCTCGAAACAAATGCATTTCGAAATCCACAGGTGCCTGAGGAAATTCTCCCTCCAAAGAAGAGACTTAGAAATGATGAAAGATCCTCCAGTGGAGCTGCAGTGAAGACTCTAGAGGGTGCTGAGGCCTGTGTTGCCACATTGCCCCTTGCAACGCCTCCAGTTGCATCGACTCCACATTTGGAGATCCACAACAATCCTTCAAATCTCCCCTCTTCAACACCTTTGTATCATCAGCTTTTCTTGGATGATCAACTTTCTGGGGTAAGGCGCACACTTCCACGTCCAAATTACTCCGAAGCTTGGCAATCATCTTCACCCTCTCTGCTGGTTGTTATGTCTTTCAAAACTAACCCATGCATATGCAGGAGGAGAAAGCTGCCTTGTGTAGAACTCTCAAAAAAAAAAGAGGCGCTGGAGAAGCATTTTGAGGGGATGTCTTCTGCCATTCTGCACTTGGCAGAGTGCTATGAGTTGCAGCTTCATCTCCACCTTTGGAGATCCACAACAATTCTTCTAATATCCCCTCTTCAAAACCTTTGTTGTATCATCAGCTTTAATTTCTTGGATGATCCTACTGATGCCAAATCCACTCCTTTGCTGAGAGATGATGTAGATAGTCTTAGAGTTATTGGTAGTTCTCCTGGGGCGGCCAATGTAGATCCTACTGATGCCAATACGTCCCTAGGAAAACTTTGTAAATTACTTTCGGAACAGGTCGACACTAATTTGGTTGCTTGTATCCCTTATGTATGCAAAGATTGTAAGAAATAAGAAATTTCTTTTCCTTATATATCTGGCTTTTCGATTGATTATGTAACTGATAATCACCAAATGATGTTCTGTGTGAAAATATTAACAAGAAAATACTGTTGCAATCAAGACGGTTTTAAACTCAAAACCGTCTCTGATAGTAACATTACAGACGGTTTTAATTTCAGGACCGACTATAATAGTCTCAAAATTTTTTGAACATCCACAGACATATATATACGACAAATATGGAAAACAAGAAAAAACCAAATAGTCTCAACGTTCATTTTTTTAAATACTAACATTGAAAATAAGATAGAACCAAATATGAAAAACAAGTAGAACAACTGACAACTAGTCGAACAGTTCGACTAGTTGTCAATCCAAGATATTATAGACGGTTCGGACCTTATCACCGTCTGTGATAGTAGAGCTGAGTGTTGATTTTATAATTATCACAGACGGTTCTGAGGTAAAAACCAACTGTGATAATCACAGATGGTTCTGAAGTAAAAACCGACAGTGATTATCACAGACAGTTCTGAAGTAAAAACCGACTGTGATAGTAAAGCGGACGGTTTTGAGCTCGGAACCATCTGTGATATTTTAATTATCACAGACGGTTCTTAATTAAAAACCAACTGTGATATTAAAGCGGACGGTTTTGAGCTCATAACCGTCTGTGATATTTCTGTCATAGTTCTACACAAAATGCACCGATATTAACGACGGTTTAATAAAGTGAAACCCGTCAGTGATATTCTGTTCTTCAAAAATGCACCAATATTACCGACGGTATTATATAGAACCGTCTGTATTGAACCTGGTATAAAAGGTCTTTTGGCGGATGTTTTGAGCTAGTCGTACACTCTTGCTCGACATACACTGTCCAGTTCGAAGAGATTTGGGGCAAGGAAGAGCGAAATCTCAAAAGGCCGGGGGAGCATTTGGGGGCAAAAATTTGAGGATCCAAGATTGGTACTTGCTCCCAAGGCATACACATTACTTGATTTCGTCATCAATATCGATCTCCATTGATTGATCAAATTAGAGTGAGAGGGAGGGGAAGCTACAGTAGCAAATTCTTGTTGTAACTCATTTTCGACCTGTACTGTAGCTATTTAATTGCTTTATGATGTGTGTTATCCACGCCCCCAACTAATTGCTTGCAGTTCAAGTAGTAGTTAACTATTTATACCGCAAACTCCGCATCAAACACTAGCTAGCTAGATTTATATAATTTATTGCCAGTCGACCGTACATAGAGTATTACTAATTAGCATGTGTATGAATTTGATTAATTGCAAATGGTCCGAGACTGGATGTATAATGACAACCGAGTGGGTGAGGAATACATGAAAGGTGTTTTTGATTTTCAAAAGGTTGCTGAGAAAGGCATGGCGAAGAAGGGTTTACCATATATGTACTGTCCTTGTGCAGACTGCCAGAATCTTAAGATGTTCACCAACTCATTTCAAATTGTCGCCCACTTGATCCGATGTGGTTTCAAAAAGGGGTACACGTGTTGGGTCCATCATGGAGAAGAGCCAACTGCAGAAACAAGTGCCACTTAGGTTGACGAACAGGACATGTCGGATCCGAACGACTTCGACGAGGATATGCCAGAGGATGACAATTTAGCTGACATGTTGCATGATGTGGAAGGAAATTACAGTGAAAGGGAGTTTGGCAAATTCAAGCACTTGATTGAGGACTCAGAAAAGCCGTTGTTCCCTAGTTGTAAGTCGAAGTACACAAAGTTGGCCTCTATGCTTGAACTGTTAAAATTGAGGGCAAGTAACAGCTGGACCGACAAGAGTTTCACGGCACTGTTAGATCTTTTGGCGGACATGCTCCCGGAAGGAAACGAGTTGCCAAAAAACACCTACCAAGCGAAAAAGTTGTTGTGTCCTTTGGGAATGGAAGTAGAAAGGATACACGCATGCCCTAATGATTGCATCCTTTACCGTAATGACTACAAGGATATGCATGTTTGTCCGGTGTGCGGGGCATCCCGCTATAAGCGTAAGGACCGAACCGACGACGGTGACTGAGCTGAGATAAAGCAAGGACCTCGTGCTAAGGTGTTGTGGTATTTGCCAGTCATTCCCCGCTTGCAGCGTTTGTTGCAAACCGTAAAGAGGCAAAATTACTGCGTTGGCACTCGGAAGACCGGAAGAAGGATGGAAAGCTGAGACACCACACTGATTCTTCGCAGTGGAGAAACATCGACAGGGAATTTGTTAACTTTGGAGCAGAATTGAGGAATATAAGGTTCGGGTTGAGTACCGATGGAATTAATCCTTTTGGTAACATGAGCAGTCGACATAGCACTTGGCCGGTTCTTTTGTGTATCTACAACCTTCCTCCTTGGTTGTGTATGAAGCACATGTACATCATGATGTCTCTACTTATCTTAGGACCAAAACAACCCGGAAACGATATTGATGTGTACCTAGCACCATTGATAGAGGATCTCCTAACAATGTGGAACGAATGGGTGCAGGTATGGGACGCATACAAACAAGAGAACTTCATTCTACGTGCTATGATATTATGCACCATCAACGATTTCCCTGCCCTTGGAAATTTGTCGGGCCGTAGTACGAAAAGAGCCAAAGCCTGCCCCCACTATGAAGATGAGACTGAGAGTGTGTGGCTGAAGAATTGCAGGAAAACAGTGTACATGCGTCACCGTAGGTTTCTTCCGAAGAATGACATGTATCGTAAGAGGAAGAGGGAATTTGACGGCCACAAGGAAGATGGTTCAATCCTGAAGCCTACGTGCGGGAAAGATGTTTACTCACGGGTGAAGGACATAGACGTTGTGTTTGGAAAGAGTCGTAAATTGAAACCCCGCACGAAGAACTCTTGGAAGAAGAGATCGATATTTTGAGACTTACCGTATTGGGAGTATTTAGAGGTTCGTCATTGTATTGATGTCATGCATGTAGAGAAGAATGTTTGCGACAGTTTAATCGGCCTATTGCTGAACATTCCGGGGAAGACAAAGGATGGCATCAATGTGCGGCGTGACATGATCGAAATGAGAATTAGGCTCGAGCTAGCACCGAGAGAGGACGATAAAGGCCGTATATACCTCCCCCCTACGTGCTACACTTTGTGCAAGGCTGAGAGGACAGAACTCTGTAAGTGTCTCTATGGTGTTAAAGTTCCATCGGGTTACTCCGCAAATATGAAAAAGCTTATGTCCATGGGTGATTTGAAATTGCTGGGTATGTAGTCTCATGATTGTCACGTGTTGATGACACAAATGCTTCTTGTTGCCATCCGGAGTATTCTACCGCATAAGGTCAGAGAACGGTCACAAGGCTGTGTTTTTTCTTCAATGCAATTTCTTGCAAGGTCATTGATCTCGATGGACTGGATTCTCTGCAGAGCGAGGTGGTTCGAACTCTCTGTCAGCTTGAGATGTATTTTCCTCCATCGTTTTTTGATATCATTGTCCATCTCACTGTCCACCTTGTTAGAGAAATCAAGATATGTGGACCCGTGTTCCTACGTTATATGTATCAATTCGAGAGGTACATGGGTGTACTTAAGGCCTACGTGATGAATCGGTCCCGGCCCGAGGGTAGCATTGTCGAAGGTTATGCAGCGGAAGAGGTTGTTGAGTTCTGCGTCGATTACATGGCCGAGGTAGAAGCAATAGGAGTTCCTGTGTCTCGTCACGAGGGAAGGCTTGATGGTGTTGGCACTATTGGACGGAGAGCCATCACTCCTAATTTCGATATGTACTCGAAAGCTCATTTTTGGGTCTTGCAACACATGACGGAGGTGTCTCCGTACATCGACGAGCACAAGGAGATGCTACGACAAGACAATCCTCGCCAATTCGAGGTTTGGATCACGGGATAACATAACAGTCCATTCAACGCGTGGATGAAAGCGCGAATCACCGGAGAGTCCGCAAGTGAGAACCTTAAATGGTTGGAAAAAGGGCCCACGTTTACTGTACAGACATGGCAGGGATACGACATCAATGGGTACACATTTTACACGAAAGCTCAAGATCGAAAGAGCACTGTGCAAAATAATGAAGTGAGCGTAGAAGCTTTCCATGAGGAGTTCACCAAGACTGGCCCAACAAGGGTAGTACGTGGATTGAACTCGTACTACAGGTTCATTGAAGAAATTTGGGAGCTCGATTACGTACTGTTCAAGATTCCCCTGTTTCGATGCCGATGGGTCCAAATCCCACAGGGTGTGAAGGTTGGCAGTTATGGTTTCACTTCTGTGGATCTCGATCGAGTTGCTTATAAAGATGAGCCATTCATACTTATAAATCAAGCCATTCAGGTCATTTATGTCACTGACTCGGCCAATAAGAAGTGGCATGTCGTCCTTCATGGCAAGAGAAGGATTGTTGGAGTTGAAAATGTCATAGACGATGAGGAATACAATCAATTTGATGAGATTCCTCCATTTGGAGATGGCGTACAGGTCGATACTGAAGACACCGACGAAACCAGTTACGTGCGTATGGATCACCAGGAAGGGTTATACTTTAAAGGTAATCAACCGTACGTCCTTATCTCTCTGTTTCCATTGGTATAGCTTATATCTCTTGTAATTCTCGTCTTTGCAGGGCCGCGGCAAGTGGAAAGTTGAGGATAACATGGCTGTGTACGTGGAAATTGTCGGTCAAAGTCCCCATTTGTATGTAACATTAACTTGAGCATGCTCCACATCCGGAGAGTTCAACCCGAGGAGGGACAGGGATATCCTCACAGCGTGTGCGGCCTCGGTGCCACTGTGCCTTGGAGGCATGGTTTCCCTGATGATGAGGAGGCGGCTAAGAGGAGAAAGAGATCCCACCAAGCCCGCGATGAACGGCTCAAGGAGGAGATGCGATCAGAGTTCGCTGTTTGGGACAAAGCACTCCTGCAGCAGTTGTTGGAGATGCGGTCCATGTATGAAGAGCTAAGAAAGGCGACCCAGGGCACCCCCCTTCTAGCAGAAGAAGTACCGACCCCCATTCTTGGCCACCGTAGTAGCTGCGCGTCTGTGCCGTGGTCTTCGCAGACGGAGCCCTCTCCAGAGTATCCGGTGGACTTTCTGCAGGTAATGACCGTTTGTTTATGTTAATTTATTCTAAAGTGAAAAGCGGTGAAATTCAATATGTTAATGCGCACTGTTCGTAGGAACCCGCCTCCTGCAAGCTTATGGTGCTGGCCGGTCTCTTCCCGATCGAGGCTGGCCGTGGGATGGCGCAACCATGCACGGCGGGGGCCACAATCCACGGTGCCCCTCTATGTGAGGGTTCTGCACGGGTCCAGGTGGGCAGTGTCTTTGACCATTGCAAGCGTTTTCTGTTGGAGAAGCCGCCGAACGATGAGATTACCACTCTCGGGGATGCGGTGCACACGTTTGTGCAATGGCCCAAGAAAGACATCGTCCTGGATGAGGTAATTCCCCCACCAGTTTCATAATTCGTACTGTAATAATAGCCCTCAGAGTTAGTGTCCTAATACGTATGTTCTTACATCACAGACATCACAGACCGACACATGGCCTAATAGCCAGCCGACCCCTTCGATGACGAAGCTGACTCTGACTAGGAGGCAACCATTCAAGAAGCTGGCTAGTAGAGGAAAAGCAAAGAAGAGCCCGGCGAAGGAGAGCGAGAAGAGTGCACCAGCTCTCATGCCGTTCGCTCTGGGGATGCCCATGGCCTCCGATACCGCAATTTCGAGCATTGGGTTAGCATGCCAGAGCCTGCATGCATGGTACATGAGGAGGACAAACCAGACCAGGACGCAGCGTCCGACGCACATCATGGTCAAGTACACCGTGGCAGAGTTCCATAACAACGTTAGGACCTACCCAGTGACCTTCGAAGACTTGCACAATTTACTGAACAAAGATGCGCTCGACTTGTCAATCCTACGGTATTGGGTGCTGTAAGTATCCTACTATCCTACGCCTGTTCGTGCATATACGGATATATGTCATTTATTAATTGGTTACTTCCGTGCAGCTGCATGACCAGCTATGCCAAATCTAAGGGCATACCTGTTGGTTTCTTGGACCCCCAGATGGTTGCCGAGGTGATGTTTAGGACTGACGCAGACTTTGTTGTCGACTACATCAATTGCTCAGGTCGACAAGGAGTACATACTTGTACCCTACAACTAGAGGTGAGTGCTTTCATCAGTACTTCACCCATAGATTAGTGTCTCCATGTGCACACCCCCAAACTTAGATTAAATTTTTAATTCTTTACGTGTAACATGTAGTTACCACTGGATCCTACTGCTACTTATTCCAAAAAGGAACAAGGTGTTCTACCTTGATTCATTGCAGAGGAAAGGGCACTCGTATTGTGGTGCACGAGATGTATTCGAAAGGTGATGATATTTATGTGGACCTGTCTTGCATGCATCTAGATTTACTGTCCTCAAATTGTCAATTTCGGCTATCCTCAAACTGTTAATTTTGACTATCTATAGGGCTTTCACGAACTACTTTGCCGAGGGAGGGCGACAACATGAGTGGCGAGTCGATAAGTTTCAGTGGTTACAATTTTTGGTACAAATTTCAACTGGCATCTGTTTTACTTTATAACTTGTCCCCAGCTAACTCTCGGTCTGTAAATTGGCAGTGCCATCAGCAGCCGGATGACAATACATGTGGGTTCTACGTGATGCGCCACATGTATGACCTGATCATCACCCCTCACCGCCCAGGTTTCCCCGAGGTATACAATTGCTCCCCTTTGTATCGATTTGGCAGAATTTACAACTGCATTGAGCTAATTTTTTCTGTACCAACTCTTGCTGTAGGGGGTCGACTTCCCTTCGAAAAGCTTTGACCCTCGAGAGATTGGTATTGTCCAAGGGATGCTCGCTGAGTTTTTCCTTGCGGAGGTCATATCAACCAAGGGGAAGTTTAGAGACCCGCAAGGTTCATATTAGTGCGGCCTTACATTTATTTGTACATCTAACATACTGACTTTAATTGTTGATTACATTTATTTGTTCAATCTCAATTGTACATATTTTTGAGTTCTGTGCTGTATATATGAAATGCTATTGTACATGTTTCTAAGTTGTGTGCATGTATATATGAGACTGTATATATTTGAGTACTGTGCATGTATGAAATTCATGAATTGTATATATGAAATGCTATTTGTACAGAGGACATCGGTGACGGCGGTTTTGATCTTACAAACCGTCTGAGATTATAACAGTCACCGATAATGACACTATCACAGATGGTTTTGACCTAAAAACTGTCTGTGATATCACACTATCACTATCACAGATGGTTTTGACCTCAGAAACGTCTGTGATATCACACTATCACAGACGTTTCTGAGATTATAACACTATCACAGATGGTTTTGATCTAAAAACCGTCTGTGATATCTCACTATTACAGACAGTTCTGAGAGTATAAACCGTCTGTGATAAGGAAACAATCACAGACGGTTCCAAGATTACCACAGTCGCTGATAATGACAATACCGCAGATGGTTTTGACCTCAAAGCCGTCTGTGATACTCTAAATACACAGACGGTTCTGAAACAACCGTCTGTGATAAGGACGCTATCACAGACGGTTCTGAGGTCATAACCGTCTCTGATAATTTGAGTATCACAGACGGTTTTGATCTCAGAACAGTCAGTAATAATGTGAGAATCCCAGATGGTTCTGAGATCAAAGCCATCTGCGATACTCATATTATTACTGACGGTTCTGAGATCAAAACCATTTGCGATACTCATATTATTACTGACGGTTCTGAGATCAAAACCATCTGTGGTAGTATGAGTATCTCAGATGGCTTTGATGTTATAACAGTCTGTGTATTAGGAGTATCACAGACGGTTCTGAGTTTATAACCGTCTCTGATAATTTGAGTATCACAGACGGTTCTGAGGTTATAACCGTCTCTGATAATGTGATTATCGCGGACGGTTATGATTTCATAACCGTCTGTGATAATGTGAGTATCCCAGATGGTTTTGACATCAGAACCGTCTGCGATACTCATATTATTACTGACGGTTCTGAGATCAAAACTGTCTGTGGTAGTATGAGTATCTCAGACGGCTTTGATGTTATAACAGTTTGTGTATTAGGAGTATCACAGACGGTTCTGATGTTATAACAGTCTGTGTAGTATGACTATCACAGACGGTTCTGATGTTATAAAAGTCTGTGTAGTATGAGTATCACAGACGGTTTTGATCTTATAACAGTCTGTGAAGGGAAAGATCACAGACGGTTCAAAACCGTCTGTGATAGTACATGATTATCACTGACTAGAATATCACTGACAGGTAAGAACCGTCTGTGATGACTGTTTTGACCCGACTGTGATAATGAATTCTGTAGTAGTGGAAGCAGGCAACATATGGCAATTAATTCTTCTTGGAGTTCCATAACTCAGTCTAGGACTGGAGACTAATTAGGGCTGCAAAAGGGATGTCCAAAGAAAATAATACTTAAAGAAAGACATGCAAAAATTACTTCCTGAACTGTTTAGAAATCTTTTCTATCGGTAAACACATGAGTTGCTGATAGACCATAACAATGTTTTCCATCGGCAAAGATACGAGATACCGATATAACATATTGTTCTGGAATATTGTTGCTAAGCCGCCATTCACTGGCATCACATAGTCTTGGTTTAAGTCAACATTCTCCATGATTTTCTATACTAATATTCATGGGCCAGCATTATTATTTCACACATAACAATGTTTTCTATCGGTAAACACATGAGCTGCCGATAGAACATAACAATGTTTTCTATCGGTAAATACAGGAGATACCGATAGAATATGTGTAAGAACACCTCCAACGTATAATGTGCATTACATGGCAGTTGGATACAATTGATCACACATACAGCAGTACATATAAGTTAAAATCTCAAAATAGGTTCATTACAGCACTGGAACATATTATGTCAACCCTAATTTAAATCAACATTGCCTGCGGAATGTTCATAATCCAACACAATAGGGAACCCTAGTGTAATTACAAAACTCGAAGAATTGGTACGTACAAAACACAAAGATCAAATAAGGAAGATGCTGGAAAAAGAACGACGAATTAGGGTATTTATGGCGATCAGTTGTGGTGATGGAGAGGCGGTGTAGAACGCAGCGGCGGCTGGCGAAGGACGAAAATATGAACCGGTGGCAGTGGCGAACCAGTATCCAGCCGGCGATCGTCGTGTGGGAGAGAGGAAGTGAGTGGTCACTGCGGAGGTTGTGGTTTTCTTCGCTCTCGAAGAGACGCAGTGCTATAAGCTGGAACTGTTCGACTGGAGGGAAACTCAAGGGCCATGTACGAGTAATAAAGTAGTGGATGCCCTTTTCTATCGGTACAACAAAATAATACCGATAGAATTATGTCCTTTTCTATCGGTACAACAAAATAATACCGATAGAACAGGTAAATTTTTCCCAGAACAATATTTGAGGTAGTGGATGCCCTTTTCTATCGGTATAAACAATAAAATACCGTGAGACCAATTTTCCCTAGAAAAACTTTTTAAGTGCCTGAGATTAAAGTATTGGATGCCCTTTTTCTATTGGTAAAAACAACAAAATACCGTCAGACTAATGAATTTATTCTAACGGTAAAACATAATAATACCGATAGAATAAGTAAATTCGTTAGTCTCACCTTCAAACAATCATATGTACACATAATGTAACATCAAACAGACCGTGCTTGAAAGCTGCAGAATGATAAAGAAAGAGGGAAGATAGCCGGAAAATTGGAAAATTGACATAAAAATAAATTGTTCATTCATTGTTGTTTTATCACTTATAAAAAAAATAAAAATCCAAAATGCTAGGTCAAGGGGTGGTCTTAGCCCTGGCTGCATGTAGAATAAAGTCAGTTTGACTTGCATCCAGGACGCAAGACTCCTCTAGCGACAAGTTGTCCTTAGGATCAACTACTACCGCGTCGAGAAGGCATGCGACCTCTCTCAGCTTCGCTATGGTATCCTTCATAGTCAAACCGCAGCCAGCAATGGTAATATCTGCGGCTTGCTTCTCCTCGTGAAGACGCCTAGTCCTCGCCCTGGAATTGTCACCAGCCGTCTTTATGCGCTGAATGCGCCGGAGGAGATCGTCCAGTTCAAGCTGTAGCTGAGTGTGCTTGTCCGTAAGGAGCTTGTGCTCCTCCTGGAGGGCCCTCAGCTCGGTCTTGACTTTGCCAGTGTCTTCCACGACTCCCATTCCCTGTGCAAATCAACAGGTCAATAATGTACTGAACATGGATTAATAATACAGGAGTAAACCTAGGAGATTTAGAGTTCTTACCGGGGAGGGCGAGGCTGACGATCCCATTGTGGATGCCATTGTGATAGAGAAGATAAGGAGTCGAAGAGTTTGAGAATTAGAAAAACAACAAAATATCGTGACGCATGGCGAGGTACTTATAGAATTTCCAAGGCAACGCATGGCGACACAGTTGAGAATTCAAAGCACCAGAGTATTGTTCTATCGGTACAAACAACAAAATACCGTCAGGCAAATTAATTTTTTCTATCAGTACAAACAACAAAATACCGTGAGACTAACGAATTTATTTTAACGATAAAACATAATAATACCGATAGAATAAGTAAATTTTTCGCAGGGAAATTTTTGAAGTGCCTGAGACACATTAAAGTAGTGGATGCCCTTTTCTATCAGTACAAATTACAAAATACCGTCAGACAAATGGATTTTTGGAGAGCTTAATTTGAAGAAGCAAGAGGCTGCAATGAGAGTTTTGCAAGAAAATTTGAAGGGAAGAATTAAGTACTTACAGGATAAAGGTACTGTACATGTTAGAACTCATGCTGTGGAGTAAAATTGAGATATATTAATGCTGTGAACTAGCTTATTATTAAGTTCTAAAGAAAAATGTACTGCCTGATGTATTAATGATAAGTTCCTCACCTTGATGCAGAACTTGTGGGCTGTTTGCTTGGCATTTATCCTTGAAATAGAAAATAATCATCAATGGTTCTCAACCCATAATCCTTCTTCGTGATCATCTCGCAGATACATTGTTTCGTCGATATCTTCAATAGGGAAAGATTGAATGTCCTCTAAAAATGGAGGTATTTCATCGAATTGGTTATACTCCTCTTTGTCGACAATGTCTTCGACCCCAACAATACGTCTCTTACTGTGGAGGACAACATGCAAGTTTGGATTGGCCGGGTCAACGATGTAGAATACCTGTGTGGCTTGCTTTGCAAGTATGAATGGATCGTCTTGGTGTCCGACTCTATCAAGATCGACGAGAGTAAACCCGTAACTGTCAACTTGAACACCTCGAGGGATTTCAACCCATTAGCATCGAAACAGGGGAATATTAAGTATTCCGTAATCGAGCTCCCATATTTCGTTAATAGCACCGTAATATGAGTTCAGCGCCCTTATTGACCTGGCATCCTCGGAAATAGCAAACAGTGTCACTCCGCTACATTGCGTGCTACTCTTGGAGTCTTGAGCTCTTGTGTAAAATGAATACCCATTGATGTCGTACCCCTGCCAAGTCCCTACAGTGAATCTTGGGCCTCTAGCCAACCATGTCACAGTTTCACTTACGGAGCCCTCGGCAGCTCGCGTGACTCTTTCTTGGATCTATCCAGCAAATTTCCTGTTATGTTCTCTGGTGACCCAAATGTCTGACTTCGAAGAATTCTGTGACCGTAACATTACCATGTGCTCGTGTATGTATGGCTCGACCTCCGTCATGTGTTGTAAGACCCAAAAATGTGATTTTGCGTACATCATGAGCGGGGACGATAGTTTTGAATTCAATCGTTCTGATGCCCTGAAGCCTACCCTCATGTCGGGACCTTGGAACGCCAATTGGGTCAACCCCGGCCATATAATCTGTGCAAAATTCAATCACCTCCTCGGTGGCATAACCTTCCATGATACTCCCCTCCGGTCGACGACGAGTCCTTACGTATCCCTTCAATACACCCATAAATCTCTCAAATGGATACATGTAGCGCAGGCACATGGGTCCACAAAACTCAATTTCTCTGATAAGGTGAACAATCAGATGGACCATAACATCAAAAAAGGATGGAGGGAAATACATCTCGAGCTGACAAAGAGTTGTAACCACGTCGCGTTGCAAAGCGTCCAGTCCATCCGGATCAATTACCTATGAGGACACAGTTGCGCCAAATATTCATATCAGAAAAATCTTCTAATTAAGCTCCACAAATGGAGGTAATGAACTTATAGTACGAGTGCACGTACTTACCTTGCAAGATATTGCGTTGAAGAAATTACATAGGTTTGTGATTGTCTCTCTGACTTTAACTGGGAGAATGCCTCTGATAGCAATGGGAAGCATTTGTGACATCAACACATGACAGTCGTGGGACTTCGTGCCAACCAGTCTTAGGTCCTTCATGGACACAAGTTTTTTCAAGTTCGCGGAGTACCACATGGAACTTTAACACCGTGCAGGCACCGACAGAGTTCTGTTTTTTCGCTCTTGGACAACGTATAGCAGGCCGGGGGGAGGTATGTACGCTTTCCCTTCTCTAAAGGTGCAAGCTCAGTCCTTATCCCCATTTCCACCATGTTACGATGAGCTTTCACACCATCCTTTGACTTTCCCGGAATGTTTAACAACAAACCAATCAAACTGTCACAGACATTTTTCTTTACATGCATGATGTCAATGCAATGTCAAACTTGTAAGTTCTCCCAGTACGGTAGATCCCAAAGAATCGATCTCTTCTTCCAAACATTTTTTTCTCGAGGTTTAGAATACTTACCGAACTCAACTTTGATGTCCTTTACGCGCTAGTAAATCTCCTTACCGGTCAGAAACACTGGAGCTGATCCCTTTTCAGGCTTCCCGTTAAATGATTTCCTCTTCTTACGGTACATCTGATGCACCGGAAGAAACCTGCGGTGACCCATGTACATTGTTTTTCGGCAGTTTCGTAGCCACATGCACTCAGCTTCATCTAGGCAAATAGGGCAAGCCTTGGCTCCTTTCGTATTATACCCCGACAAATTGTCGTAGGCTGGAAAATCATTTATGTTGCAAAATATCAGGGCCTGCAAGATGAAATTTTCTTTCTTGTATGCATCCCACATGCACCTGCACCCCCTCGCTCCACAATTTCTGTAAGTCCTAGATTAAAGGCGCTAGAAACACATCAATATCATTTCCGGCTTGTCTGGGTCTTGAGATTAGTAACACCATCATGATGTACTTGCGCTTCATGCATAACCAAAGAGGAAGATTGTAGATGCATAGAAGAACCGGCCAAGTGCTATGCCGACTGCTCATATTACCATGTGGGTTCATACCATCTGTACTCAGCCCGAACCTTATATTCCTAAGTTCGCCGCCGAACTCAGCAAATGTTCTGTTGATGTTTCTCCATTGAATAGAATCAGCTGGGTGTCTCAGTTTTCTATCTTGTTTCCAGGCTTCAGTATGCCAACGCAAGTGCTTCGCGACTTTGGGATTTGCAAACAGCCGCTTCAATCTAGGTATCACAGGCAAGTACCACACAGTTTTCGCCGGAGGTCCTTTCTTTATCTCGTGACGTTCACTGTCAATCCGGTCCCTACGCGTATACCTCGATGCGCCGCATCTTGGACAAACATGCAAATTGGAGTACTCGTTACGGTACAACACACAATCATTTGGGCATGCGTGTATTCTTTCGATTTCCATTCCCAATGGACACAACAGTTTTTTGGCTTGGTAAGTAGATCTTGGAAACTCATTTCCCTCTGGAAGCATGTCCGCTAGAAGATCTAATAGTGCCGTGAAACTCTTATCACTCCAACCGTTGCCTGCCTTCAAGTTATATAATCTCAGCACAGAGGCTTCTTAGAGTCAACAATCAGTTTCTCAAATTCACAGAAGTCATTTTTGTTGTAATCTTCCTCTACATCACGTAATATCTCATCTAGATTGTCATCATCATCATCTACGTGCACATAGAATGAACATTATCAAAATTCGGATGATCATCGATATTATTGCGATCCACATCCGAGTCCTGCTGATTGGCAGTAGTGGTGCTTGTTTCCTCAAGATCTTCGCCATGCCATATCCAACGGGTGTATCGCGCGTTAAAACCACGATGAATCAAATGACCCTTAATTTGATCAGAGTTGCTAAACCTCTTTAAGTTCATACAATTTGTACAAGGACAAAACATATTTTTCTCTCCCTTCCTCTCCTTTTGTTGCTCAACAAATTTAATAAACGCATTCACACCATCCAAATATTCAAGGGTAGTACGTTTTATTCCATACATCCAATATTTCCTGTCCATCTACAATTAACAAAATTTAACGAGTCAGCCATGCATGAAACCTGCCTGATTAAGTTATGTATATGTACATGTATAGCCTCTTACAACTGATGTGTTAAACCCTAGCCTGACGAAATTAACACTAATTAACCTAGCTAACTACACAATACAAGCTAGTTAGCTCCTAAAACATGAAGCATTTCCAGCTAGCTAGCTCCCAAGCTTAGAGCTACAAACTTGGAACTACACAATACAGCTAGCTTGCAAGTAGAGAGGGAGGGAGATCTAGAGGGAGAGAGATATAAGTGTTGACAATTAAGCATACCTTAAAGAGAGGGGTGCAATCAACTTCCCTCCAGCTTGCCCTGATCACCCTAGCAGTGTAGCTGCGAGCGTGGAACTTTCATCACAAACAGAGGGACACAGAGTGCAACAGAACAAAAGAGCAGCTCAACAATGATCGAGTGGGGTTTTACTTATACTGGACCTTTTTCTAACGGTAAATACATGAAATAACCGTTAGACTAAGGTAATTTTCCGCTCACATATTCTATCGGTAAAAACACACATATACCGTTAGAAAATGTACATTGCTGAGCAGGTACAGGTCTTGTTCTATCAGTAAATATGTGTATTGACCGTTAGATGATGCATGACACAGCAAATACATGAGTTTTTCTATCAGTAAATATGTGTATTTACCGTTAGATGATGCATGACTGAGCAAATATATGTGTTGTTCTATCAGTAAATATGTGTATTTACCGTTAGAGGAGGTACTGGTACCAAACTGGGTATTGCATGACACACATGACACCAGTTCTCACATCCAAAGAATCATATCTAAACACAATGTAACATCAAACAGATCTTACATCAAACAGATCTTAACTAGAAGATAAAGCAATATTTTAAGAAATGCTAATTTGTAGATTAACTAGGAGACACAAAAATACTTTTCTTAGGTACTTGATACTTCATCTTTCCAAAGAAATTACACATGCCAATTCACAAATTCAGGTACAAACATACACATGGCAGTTCACCAATACAAATTCAGGTACAAACATACACATACCAGTTCACAAATTCAAGTGCATGTCTGAAACAGCAGTACAAATATACACCTACCTACCAATACAATTAAATACACAAATACTCCCTACACATTCAAGTTCATGTCCCAAATAGCAATACATGATACACAAATATACAACAATATACAAATACAACAATTCACACATTCGATGTATATTAGAAAAGCCACGTCTGAAATTAACAACAGATCACGACGAGGACCCAGTGGCCCATACATTTTACATAAAAGAGAACTTTTGCAAGTTGCGCAATGCAACTACCGACTACAAGTTAGACCTGATACATCACAAATCCATTCATCCAAAATAGTAAATGTCTGAACCACATTGGACTTAACCATAGGAGTTCAGTTCGAAGACACCCGAGGAGCTGGAACTGCCGTCGAGTTACATTTGTATTGGTGATTTCCTCGGACTCAAACTCGATCAACTCAACTCAACTCAACTCCATTAACAAAAAGAACCTACCTTCCAAGATGTTGTTCTGTGTAGTGATGGTGTAGAATGGCTGTGCAAATGACAACAATTCTTCTTCTCCAAGCAGGTAAGCATCTGGCCACAAGCTGGTGCATGCAAAAAAATGTAAGATGCTTTCTATAGGTCCTGATTTGGGAAACATGCCAGGCTTAAGGATCTTCTCGACCGAGCCAACCAAGATCTCGCCCTTCACGTCCTTCCAGCTCTCGATGGTGATCTTCACCATTTCTTTCCAGCTCTCGATGGTGATCTTCACCGTTTCTTTCGCCAACAAGCCAACGTAGGCAGCGTACTGCGATGAAGAACCGTGAAATACGTTGCCCCTTATGAGCATCATCCAAGGACCTGCATAGATCATAATCATATTGAAAAGAAGACACATCAAAATGAAGGATACAAAAATTACAGAATAATTGCCATAATCGGATTAGAATAATCTAACAATATTACCGAAATTTTACGTACCTTGCTTGCGATGCCGAAATCTAGAGGGCGTCGATGGAGGTGCGGAGGTGCAGCGGTCGCCTGTAGAGGTGCGCCGGCCATCCATGGAGCTTACGGGTTAGGACTACGAGCGCCAGATGAACTGTAAGAATGAAAGAGACATACCCGGGTATTTATAGTACTAGATAAGTTCTATCGATACACAACCTTATACCGTTAGTAATTTGATATATCTTCTAACGGTATAAAAATAAATTTCCGATAGAATAAAAATATTTGTAGAAGGCGAACGGTTCTATCGGCACACTACATATTGCCGATAGGAATTTTTGTACATACTCTGTCGTTATATATATACATTGCTGATAGAATAAGACTAGTTGTAGAAGGCGAACAGTTCTAAGATATTTGCGCTATATTCTAACGGTATAAACATACATTACCAATAGAATAAAACTATTTGAAGACGAACAGTTCTAAGCAATTTTCTATATATTCCAACGGTACAAGAATCCATTACCGATAGAATAAAAATATTCGTAGAAGGCGAACGGTTCTATCGGCACACTACATATTGCCGATAGGAATTTTTGTACATACTCTGTCGGTATATACATACATTGCCGATAGAATAAGACTAGTTGTAGAAGGCGAACAGTTCTAAGATATTTGCGCTATATTCTAACGGTATAAACATACATTACCGATAGAATAAAACTATTTGAAGACGAACAGTTCTAAGCAATTTTTGATATATTCTAACGGTACAAGCATCCATTACCGATAGAATAAAAATATTTGTAGAAGGCGAACGGTTCTATCGGCACACTACATATTGCCGATAGAAATTTTTGTACATATTCTGTCGGTATATACATACAATACCGATAGAATAAGACTAGTTATAGAAGTCAACCAGTCCTATCGGCGCACAACATTCTCCCGTCAGTACTTATGCATCTCTTCTAACGGCAAATATGTTTATCACTGCTAGAGTAAATCATACTGCTTCTTCTAACGGTAATTTTCTTACAAACCGATAGGAAAAATACATCCCATTGGCCTTTTATGACCGCGAGGCACATTTTCTAACGGTTTTCTACTAAATCGCTAATAAAAAAAAAACAGATAGAAGATAGGGGTTAGTAGACTGCATTTCTGTACTAGTGAGGGTCGAGTAGACCTTGAGCTTGGTGGGCACGCCACAGGCTGTCTTGGCATGAATGCGTCAGTAGTACGTCCGCAACCTTGGTCACTCATGATTCGTCGGGCAGCAGTGTTCACCGCACGGATGGCTCCAGTAAACTCAGTACGGCACCAGCGACCTCCACGTGCTATGCTAGACAAAATCGATCTAGTCTGCCGCTCGATGGCAGCTGCAATGTCGAACTGAGAAAGACAAATAGTGTATTAGTTAGTAAAATGAGTAAATGATGGATGCAAAAGGGGAAATATCGTAAAAACGTACTGTGCGATGTATCCGGCCCGGCCAATCAGAATCAAACCCTAATTGCACATGTTCTGAATGCGGTATATGTGTTGGTGTATCCTCAGGCACACGAGAAATACGTGTGCGGGTACGGGGCATGTACCAGTCAAGATACGCTTGGTACGTAGTGTGATCGTACACTCGAACCTCTGCAATTACATCGGTCTGTGCAAGCTCGTTCCACTCCTGCACCCATCTGCCATTCTTGTGCGCCCAATTGTCAGTCTACCTTCCTTGCCTACTCTGCCTACAAAATAAAATGGAGGTAATGGTAGGTATCGAAACAGAAAAACAGAATTCAAATCTTATGCACGCATGGGTGTACCTGTGCACCTCCTTGGGGAGATCCCTGTCATGTTCTCTCTCCAGAGGTGGGGTGTGCTGATATAATCCAAACTGACGCATCACCCGCTCCGGGTAGTACGGCTCCACCATATGAGAGAACACAAGATGACGTCGTGTCATCCTACAATCATTTCCCACTGTGCACATGATCGATATGCCATGCGGTGCAATGCTCTCAATGAAATCTGGTGTCCATGGACACCATACGACTCGCAACTCATGGAGCAGATCGAAATCCCCCTGGTACAAGACGTAGCATCGGCGAACCTGGTTCGCAGACCATCTCGGTCGACCGTGCATCCATCTTGTGCCAGTGGTTGGGCGATCCACCCTATCATGGACATCATTAGGCTCGGGGTACGGATGCACCGGTCGATCCAAGCGTGGCCGGCCAATTGGAAAATGCTCCCAAGACCATAGCTGCAGCAGGAGGGAGCATCCCGACAATATGGACTCTGGAGCAGTCTGGACACATGCATCGCACAACCCCCGGTATGTTCCACAAAGCATGGACATGGCCCAGTTGTACTGGGGAACATGCCCTGGTTGGTCATCGACAATGCTCTCCGCCAATGGAATGAACCATGGGTGAACTGTATCCCCGTGTGTAGATTGGAACAGGATATACTGGAACATTACCAACAGGTATGCGAACAAATGCTGGCGCACAACATGCTCCAGCGCATCAGGCGGGCAGTCAAGGTTCCGCAACAAAAACCTATGCGGCACACCATGCCTAGTTGATGGGATCTGATCTGCCGGTTGAACAATGTTGAATCTAAGGTTTAACTGAGTGCTCCAGTCTGCAGGCGGCGGTGATGGAACGATGGGTGCTCCTGCGGCAGGTAGGCCTAGGAGCATACCCACATCCTCCAACGTGATCGTCATCTCCCCCCATCGGAAATGGAACGTGTGTGTCTCGGGGCGCCATCGATCCACCAATACGGTGACCAACAACCGATCCAATGTGAGGCCATGACCAGTTTGCAGCATATGAGCAAATGGTAGTAAACCCGCCTCTGCGAGAATAGGGATGTATCTTGCATCAAGAGGCCAGTACTCCATGGGAGCCCTCATTACAAGTGGCTCAAGATGTCCACCTCGCGACAATACACGCCCACGATGAGCATTGTCCCACCTGCCACTAAGTAGCTCTGGAAGCTGTACATCCTCGTGAGCCATCTCTGCATAAATTAATTACCTTTAGCATAACAATTCAAAATATAACGAAGAAATGAGTTTGGGTTTGACACCTCATAAGTCTTAATCTAGTAGAGAAATGAGTCTGTCAAGGAGTTTTTTTTTGGACATGTTTACCTGTGTACTATAAATAGAGAAGTTTCTGACTCAATTAGAGTATCCATAAAACATCCAGTGTTACGTATGTGAAAGGTGTCAGGACCCCGATACTGGGCCCATAGCAACTGCCCAGGATATGGGTCTCCCTTATAATTTCACTCTTTTCATTTTTATCTTAGCAAAGCTTTTCTCTTTTCAGAGTACAATAGTTTGTGAGTAAATTTAAAATTATTATTTGTGGTAACCAAAAATCTAAATTGGTGCAACATTCAGTTAATTGGGTTTACATGAGTTTTCATGGCTTTTAGAAGTTTTCTTGTATATGGTTCACCTTAGGACTAGGGTTTAGTCTTATCATTTCATGTGACTTAGCCCCTTTTAATTCTATCATTTCATGTGATTTAACTCTTTTGATTGTGTCATTTTATGTGGCTTAACATCTCCAACCTAATTTTAAACAAATACAGGGGTCTGCTTGAATACATTCAAATTACTCTACTCCATCATATTAGAGGTCCCTATATGAACATGCAATGGAGTGCCAAGATTTTAGAAATTAAAAGCTTTTAAAGTATTAAGAAATTTAGGGCATTACAAAAGGACTACCAAAATATTGGAAAATATTAAATAACGACAGAATACATAACTCATGAACGATCACATGACTCGTTACGCATCACTATTACATGTGTGAATACTAGGTGGATGGGCCGGGTGCATGTAGACAATTCTTTCTGGTATGCCCGGCTTGTTTGCAAATCGAACATTTTCTACCTCGAGTGCTAGCTTTCTGTGATTCGTCCATGTCATTGTGCAAGCGACACGTCTTCCGACGACCAGGTCCCTTTCTCTTGAGGTTGAAAGGTGGGATCCACCTGTTCTCACCAAATGGGATTACTTTGTAATCACCAACCTTCATGAAGACACTCCAAATACCACTCCAAGTCTGCTGAAGGTTATGAAGGCTGAAGAACTCAGAAAGGTATGGAGATGGGCTTATACCAAGTGCCGCACATGCAGCAATGACATGTGAACATGGCTTGTGTAATAACATGGCCTTGTTGCATGTGCACTCCGCAACATCCCCCAGAATGACTTCGTGTACCCTGCCGGCTCTGAGATGGCCGTTAACCCGCTTCTGACGCAGTCGAACTGAAATTATCTTGTGCAATCAGTTGATGATCTCCACCTCATGCGCTTGGGCCTTATTTATCCGGAAATTCATGTATTCCTGCACCACGTCCGGTAAGGTTCTAAATGGATCGTCGACCAGCATCTTGGCTACAAGGCTTCTGTTGTTGAAATATTGCGCAGTGCGATACCATGTCATCTCCACAATCGCGGTCAATGGCAAGCATCGCACCTCCTTCAAAACATAGTTACAAACTTCAGATAGATTTGTCGACATGATGCCATACCTTGCCCCACCCTCGTCATGCAGCAACGACCACTTCTCTTTCTCTTTGTCGCTGATCCACTGTGAAAATTTGCTTATAGCATCCCCATCACCGGCCCTGGACCCTTTATTAGCTATATACTTCAGTGTCAACTCCTCGAGCTTGTCGAAGATAGTGTCGTACTTTCTCACTTGGTTCTGCGAGCATAGCCTCTTAAATAGGTCCATGATTTGTTTGCTCCGGAATTTGGTGAAGAGGTTGGCTGCAAGGTGTCGCATGCACCAACGGCTCACCACGTCCTCCCACTTGTAAGGTGGATCGGGAGCGCCCTGCATGATGTCAATGGCTCTGAGCAAGCCTTTGTGTCGATCAGAAATAATGCAGATCTTCTCACGATCCCTTACAACTGCTCGCTTCACGTTCACCAAGAACCACAACCAACTTTCCGTGCTCTCGGCTTCTACAACTGCATATGCTAATGGAAGCAATTGATTGTTAGCATCTGCAGCAACCACAATCAGTAGTGTCCCTTTGTACCTCCCAATCAAAAATGTGCCATCCACACATAACACCGGCCGGCACCATGTGAATGCCTCTATGCACTGCGGGTATGCCCAGAACAAATGGTACAGAACTCTTGTGTTCTCTATGGTATTGCCATCCGGAGCAACAGCTGTCTGATCGAGCATATCCACAAATGTGCCTGAGTTTGTTAGTGCAATGTTTCGAAGCAACCGCACCACTATGTTGTATGCATCCTCGTATGTGCCGTACATGTCCTCAATTGCTTTTTGCTTTGCTCTCCATGCCTTGTTGTAGCTGATACGATAACCAATCGATCTGCCACTTTTGCTTGATGATCTCTCTTGCCATTATCAATACGTTCTCCCGCACTGCGGGCTGGATGATGTTGCTTACATATGCCGCAGTCATGTTTCTATGGCTATCCAATGCCTCAATAAGCTCACACGTGTGGGCGTTAACTCTCGTGACCACAAAACCAATGTCATCCTTTGGTTGCATGACACGAACCCTCCATGCGCAGCCTGGTGTAAGACATGCAACATCATATAACCTGGGGGTAGACTTCACCACTTTCTACTGTCGGTTCAGTGCAAGAGACCATCTAGCTACGGCATTTTGCACATCTTCTTTTGTTCGAAACTCTTGCTCGAGCTGGATGCTAATTTGCTCAAAAAACCATCTTGAGTTTTGGTCCGTCGGCAGCACTGCTGAACTAAATCCAGATTCATCCATCCATTGTGGGGGGGGTCCTGAAATGATCTTCGTCGGAGTCGTTAGATGATTCGGAGTCTGTCAAGTCATCTTCGTCTGACACAGTTCCAAGACCCTCCAAGAACTCACACACATCAACACATGTGTGGCAAAAAGCTTCTGACCAGTCACTAGGCCTAAATGTTGGCGGAATCGGTGCATTCATTTCTCCCGCCCATGCGCCGCTACTAGGGCTGGCTCCAACGTCACCCTCCGGCAGTTCTAAGTCGCAGAACTGGACATAAACAAAAAATGGGCCGCCCAAACCGCCATAAGGGTCCTTCACTCTCCTCACAAACGACCCCCACGAGTTGTTCCCTTTCAGTTCGCGCAACAGCCAGTATGGGTCGTTGGCTGTCTCCTTCACAATGAGCCCCTCTACTTGAATTGCCTCATGTTCTACACTTTTGCCGAACAAACTAAGTATCCATAACTTAAGATCCGTGAAAGATGTGTTATATACGTTCAAATCGGCCATGACATATTTGCAATGACTCATATCTATACCGTTTGGCCCATCACGAATCAAACCGTCGCCATAAAATATGCAGAAATTTTCGAGTTGCTCCATTCCCTAAGGAACATATTTACGCAACAATTATAAGTAAACATATTATGATTTTTAAATCACATATTAACATAATCAATATATTTATAGGTAATTTATGGGTTGCACCATTCCCCTTCATCTGTAACTTTTAGCATTTGTTTTATGGATAATGCCGGTTTTCAAAAATCAAAACAAGCATGACGATATTCTTGAAAAAACGTATGTTTCTTTGGAATACCCTTTGATTCTTTTTGCTTTATAAAAACTTTCTATGTTCTGGGATATATAGGAAACATAGAAATTTTATGAGCAAAGTCCTGAATAAATTTCAAGCAAACCCTAGTATTTATTTACAATTAGGTCAAACGAATTTGAGTCACATAAAATGATAAAATATAGCTCAAAACCTAACTTTAAACTATGTACAAGAAAAATATCTAAAAATAATGGAAAATTGAAATAAATCCAATTACCAATTTAAGAATATAATTGTGAAAAGAATGTTCACAATTGAGTCTCTTAGCCAATTATTAATATAAAAGAAAAGCCTCGATGAAATAAAAATGAAAGAGTTACATTGCAAGGAGGTTGCTGCAGTGAAAAATCAAAATGACCCATGAACTAAAGGAAATATTTATGAAAATACCCTTTACACAGAATTCCTACAAAATAATTAAAATTTTGGAATTAAATAATAAAGACATGATTATATGCTTATACCATTAAGTTTAGTATCAAAACATGCAAATTTCCTGCTCAAAACTCCCTTGATGTGACATTTCATGTCTAAAATTTGCTTATTTTCACAAGTTGCTTCCACTGTTCTATTCACCATGTTCCAGGAAACAATCCTGCCAAATTTGGACTCAATTCGACCACATTTGACCCTCCAACGACCAACAAAACAAAAGGGACAACAAAAACACTTCTGGTCGACTACTACACGACCTCAACACTGGTCGTCACCTTTTTGGTGGCAAAATCGGCGCCCGCGGTCGCAAAGGGATTCATTCGAACACAAAACCCGCCCGCGGTCAAATTGAACTCGGATGTGGTCGAACGTGGTCGAATTGTACTCGGATGTGGTCGAACGTGGTCGTTAGTGCTCGGATGTGGTCGTAGTGGTCGAATGTGGTCATTACTGGTCGTTAGTGATCGGATGTGGTCGAATTGTACTCAGATTTGGTCGGTTTGAGCGAGTTGGACTCAGAACTGGTAGAATTGGTCGAGTTGCATCCGGTTTTGGTTGGTTTTGGCCGAGTGGGACTCAAACTGGTCCCTTGTCATGCCCTAAATTTCTTAATGTTTTAAAAAGCTTTTAAATTTCAAATTCTTTTGCATTTCATTGCATGATCATATAGAAACCTATAATGTGAGTAAGTAGAGCAATTTGGATAATTCAAACAATCCTTGTATTTATTTAAAATTAGGTTAAAACAATTGAGTCACATGAAATGATAGAACAAACCCTAAACCTAAAGCTAAGCTATGCACAAGAGAAACTTCTGAAAATTATGGGAAATTGAAATAAACCTAATTACTAATGTTTCACCAATTTAAGATTTAATTGCAAAAGGAATAATCACAATTTAGCCCCTTATTAATTGCATGAAAGCCCTTATTATATGCTAAAGTATTACTAAAATACCTTTAAAAATACACTAAGTTAACAGTAATTTGACCAAGATTCTTTTCACTTTGATTCCTTTTCACTTTACAAAAGCTTTCTATTTTCTGGGGATATATAGGAAAGGTACAAATTCTGAATGAGTTACATAAAATAATAGAATAAAAGAATGAGTCACATAAAATGATAGAATAAAAGAATGAAATTGCAAGGAGGCCCGCGCAATGAAAAACCTTATAATTTTATTACTAAATGACCCATGAACTTAACTGAAGCAAATATTTATACAAATACCCTTTACAAAGTAGTCCTAAAAATAATTAAAATTTTGGAATTAAATAATAAAGACATGATTATATGCTTAGACCATTACTAAAATACTCTTAAAATTTTACTAAATGAATAGTAAATTGACCAAAATACCCTTTTACACAAAACTCCACTTTGCATTGCAGCCCACAAACTTTTGAAATTTCAAGTAAACCTTTGTATTTACAATTAGGTCAAAAGAATTTGAGTCACATAAAATGATATAATAATGCTACAGTACAATGACCATTTTAAACCTGAGAAAATTACTAATGCTACAGTATAATGACCAAATACCCACATTCACCTGCTAGTCAAGTTTCACCAACTTTCCACCTCATGCTAAAACTTTAACATAACAAAGATTTACAAAGTAGAAGAAAACTATGATTAAACTACCCTAAAAACTTAGATAAACATAGAAGAGGTGTTTTAAGCATAACTGTCGACGATACAGACTCGGGGTCCTTAGCCGAACTTATGCAGAATTTATAAGTTATGAGACCTTTCAGGGTATCCCTCCGGGAAGGTATGATGAATTAAAGAGAACTAGAGCACATAGAGGTTTATACAGGTTCGGACCCTCGATGGTGGGAGTAATAGCCTTACGTCCTGTTGGGATTTCACTATGTATAGTAAAAGGATTTACAGAGTTATGGAAAAGATCTTCACAGGCGAAGATTTTCCCTATATGTTTGTACAAGACAAAGCTTGAGGGGCTTTGTGAAGGCTATCTAATTTAGACTACTGTCTTCGGGTTGTCTTTGTTTGATCTGGTTCGATCAATCGATCTCTCCCTCTCTGTTTGATGTATTGGATTACCCCTTTATAGTGGTCGAAAGGGTGCCAAGTCACAACGGCATCGAACAGTTACTCGGATGCAGTTTCGGCAACTGCTCCTAACTCCCACATAGGAATAACACGTGTTATTCGTGGATAACCTCACGTATTAACCTCCTGACGGTTGTCTTCCTACGTGGAAGAATCTTCGGGATACTCGGGATATCCTTGTCGTAGGGACAGAATAGTTCCACTTCTTCTGGTTGAAAGTGCTCTGACCGCGTGATGTTGGCTGACCGAGCAGCATCTGCAGTCTTCTGTTCGCGTATAGCACATGAACTCTTGACCGCGCACTAGCTACGGTCTGATCGCGTAAAGACTGCGACCTTGTGCCTGTGCTCCTCAGAATGTCTTGAGTTCGCACCACCAGGCACTTGTCTGGTTCGAATTTATCCTGAACCAGTCGTGCATTTATTTGAACTGACTCAGGTATCAATCCTCGTCAATAACCTTTTAATATCTATTTAGTTAACATCTACTTAATTAACATATAACGTAAATATAACAGCTAACATTAACTTTTAACATCAACTTAGTTACTAATCACATAGTTAGCACATAAATTATCAACAAAATAATTGCATTTCAACGAAAGTTACCACGTTTGGAAGATCTTTCTTCAAGCAACAACTTTCTCAATTGCACTGACTTCAAACAACGACCAGATTTGAAGAAAACTTGGTTCAAACACACAAATTTTTACGTAGAGCAAGTGTGGGAGAGAGGGCAAAATGAATGTGACAGAGAGAGTGACCGGAGGGGGGGTTAAAAGCTGGCCGAACACACGAAAACTCGCGAGATTATGGGATGGAGTTACTGTCACGCGTAGGAGATGCGACAAAAAAATGCCAGCTTTCGGTCGCGGATGGGAGATGGAAAAGACCACTGGCCAGCCTTTGTCGTGCCCGGGTTTGGGAATAAAAGATTATCGCGGTCGTGGTCTGCGAGAAGTGGTGTCCGGCCCATGTCGCGGTCGTCAGGCGCGAGAGATTCCCAGTGGCGTATTGTCGCGGTCGTGAGGCGCGATTAGATGAGGTGGCGGTACACTTTTGGAATTTTCGTAAAGTGTGGGCTATTTTTCAAATTATTTTTTTACTTTGGGTTATTAATAAAAAAATTTCTCTGATGCTTGGTTACTGTGTAAGATTATATTTTATGCGGAAATTTTCATTAGGTGCGGCAAGTTATTCCATAATTGTGTTGTATGTGTTTGAGAGATTAAGCACACAAAATGTGGGGTAATTTGGGATTTATTTCATGCATATTTGATCATATATAAAAATGGGACAGAGGAATTAGTTGTATAGGAACATTGATCGAAAGAGAAAAATAGTGGGTAGGTGAGTGGTGTTTGAACTGGAGTAGGGTCCGATAATTGGCCGATGTTCGGGGGTTTGGTGCAGAAAGGAATTGGTCGTATAGGGGCATTGGGCGAAAGGGAAGACTGGGGGTTGGTCGAATGGTGTTGGAGGGTGAGCAAGGCCTTATACCTAGTCGATGGGTTGTAGGGTTGGTATAGAAAGTGAAGCCGCGAATAATTTTTTGATCGACAAAAGGTATTATTTCATGGTCATTTGACATCAATTTTGGCGACTGGTCGATCTGGGCGGGCGGGTTTTGGTTGAATGCGGGGAATAGTATGCTATGTGGTTGACCGTGGGAAACAGCTGAGCTATCAGCTGCAGATTCGTGTTTTGATAAATTGATCAGATTTTTCAGAGTTGGTCATGGTCGGCCAATCCAAATTGATTGCGTATGAACATGTTTGGTCTTGGTCGTGAGTTTGAAAGTTAGTCGCATCAGGTCACGTTCCATTTTGTCTTGGGAAATTCAAAAAATACCTAGTCTGTTCATGGTTGTTACTCCCAAAACTCCTCAAAAAATGCAAAAACAATCGCGACCAAAAAACTGGTCAAGCTGGTGCACTCCAAAATTGATCGTATCAGCTCTCCATACAATGTCTTATTATCTACGAACCTATTTCCTGGATATTCGTGGCAACAGTTGGCGCACCTGCCTAGTTTACTAAATTAGTGAAACGCTTGCTCATAGCAAATCACCTATAAAATTCAAGAGCTTAGAATCAACCGAAACTTTTGCACTTCAGATAAAAAGGAGAAACTTTTGGAAAATCGACATAAATAACTTACAAATCACGTTAATTCGACGGTCAAAGCCTATGGAAGCTAGCTTAAAACACCATAAAAATGAATCATATGTCCATCAAAGCACACTATTCTTTTCATCATTTGCAGGGAGTTATTTCATAATTGCGCCGTATGTACTTTGAGATATTAAACATGTAAAGTTTTGATGATATTTAAAGATTGTATAGTAGAATACGTCCAATATGAACATTGGTTGAAAAGGCAAAATAGGTAGTGCTCGAATGTGTTTGGAAGTCGTCACATAATTTTTTATTATTTGTGTAAAGTGATTTCGTAATTGTATTGTATGTATCTCAGAGATTAAGAATATAAAATGCAGGATAATCTGGAATTTATTCGATGTGTATCTGATGATATATAAAAATTGGACAGGCAAATCGGGCGCACAAGAAGGCTGCTCGAAAGGGGAAAGTCGCGGGTGGTCAAATGCGGTTCGAGCTTGGCTGGCGCTCATATTTGGTTGACGTTTTGTGGGGTTTGCATAGAAAGTGAAGTTGGCAATGATTTTTTAGGGCAAAAAGGTTATTATTCCGTGCTCTTGGCTCTCTCCATCCTTGGTGCTTCCAGGCTCTGCCGGCGGGTCCCACCAATAAAAAATCATTTTTCCGGTGGAGAGAGAAGGCACGCGACGCCTGCTGAAGCGGTGAAGAATTTCGGTCTGCAGGTGGGCCCATCTCGGATTACGTGCAATCAAATTATATATATATATATATATATATATATTTTATTTCTTAATTTATGATTAATCTAATTCAAATTAGATGTTGATTATATTGAGAAAGTTGTAGATCTTTAAATTATCTTCATATAGAGACCAATATGACATATATTTGATTTTTAAATTAAAAGTTATTGATATTTTACTCGTGGCATATTTTAATTTACTCGTGGGCCCGTACGAAGCGTCTCGCGAAGCACCAGTGGGTTGGAGAAGGGTGGTGCTTCAGATGGTGCTTCGCATATGTGGCACAGAATATACTGGAGAATATTCTGTTGAAGCGCCAAGCGAAGCGCCGGTGGATTGGAGATTGTTTGGCGGGACATTTCATGCGCATATTTTTACTGTTTGCATAAAGTTATTTGAGTATTGGGCCGCACGTGTTTCAGACATTTAGCAGCCACAATTTGGGTTAATCTAGAGTGCATTCGACCACTATTTGAGGATATATAAAATCTGAGAAATAAAATTGATATATGATCGGGATAAATGAATTGGTTGTCGAAAAACATTGGTGGAAAGGGAGGACTTGGTCCGTGGTCGAGTGGTATTGGAGGCTGACCAAGGCCTTATGCCTGGTAATTGTTTGTGCTTATTCTATGTCAGACGCAGATGTAGTGGACAAATTTTGGAGTAATGCGGAGTTGGTTGGACCACTATTTGATCAGATGCTAAATTGGGCAAGGGAACTGGTCGAATGAATAGTTTGTTGTATGGGAGATAAAGTCGAGCAGTGGTTCAATCCTTGCTTCAAAAGTTGCATTGTTTCATACCTGGTAAGTGCCTGAAATGATATTTTATGTTCACATTTGAATCACTTGAATAAAATTATTATAGAATTGGGCCGTATATGTTTCAGTAACAAAGTAAAAAAAAATTTGGCGCAATTCTTTCATGATCAAAAATTGTTTGACATGATAATATTGTATGTGTATAGTTCCACTATTTATAGAAAGTTATCTGAAAATTGTGGTTTATGTTTTTTGGGGGAGCTAGCAGGCAAAATTTGGGTCAATTTGCAGCTGGGCTGACCAGCATTTGACCACGTCGAACACAGAGTCGAGTTGCGGGTCAATTTTTTGGCGAAAAATTTTATTGTTTCATAGTTGCAAATTGTCTGAGCTGACATTTTATGTACAAATTTTCATTATTTGTTCAGAATTATTCTATGATGGCGGGGTATATGCTTCACTGATTAAGGAGAAAAATTTTTGTCAATTTGAAGTTCATTTGATGGCCATTTGACCTCGGGCAAAAATCAGACAAATAAGATTACGTGCAAGACACGGGCAGTCCAAAGCCAAAAGAGCGTGCTGGTCGAAGGTTGGTTGAACACAACCAACTATCGACAACTGGAGTTTTGTTGCTAGCTGTCGAACAGAGACACGAGGTGGGCCCTAATTTTGTAGTTAAAAATTGAATTATTCCATGATCGTTTATTCCATAAGATCATATTTTATGTGGAAATTTTCATTATTTGTGGAAACTTATTCGACAATTGTTTTGTATGTCTCTTAAAGGTTAAGCACATAAAATATGAGGTAATTCACAATTTATTTCATGCATATTTCATTATATATAAAAATGGGACAGAGGAATTGGTCGTATTGGAACACTGGTCGAAAGTGGAAAATAGCGATGGGTGAGCGCTGTCATAAGTGGATCAGACTGTGATTGGTCGATCTTTTGTGGATTTGGTGCTGAGAGGAATTGGTTGTATGCTAAGATTGGTCGAAAAGGGAAAATAGGAGATGGGCGCGGGGTGTTCGAAGTGGAGCAGCATCTGATAGTTCGTCTATGTTTTGTGGGCTTGGTGCAGAAACTGCAGCTGCGAAAGATTGTTTAATTGACACGTGGCTGATCATATATACAAATTGGACAGATGAATTGGTCGTGGAAGGGAATCGGTGGAAAGGGAAGACTTGGGGGTGGTCGAATGGGGTTGGAGGCTGATGAGGGCCTTATGGATGTTGATGTTTTGTGGACTTGGTACAGAAAGTGAAGCGGCGAATGATCTTTTAATGGGAAAAAGCTATTATTTCATGATTGTAGATTGGTTGGCGTGTTATTTCATTGGCATATTTCTATCATGGGCACAAAGTTAATTGAGAATTGTGTTGTATGTGTTTTGGACATTTAGCAAGCAAAATGTGGGTTGACCTGGAGTGTATTCGATCAGAATTTGATCACACGCAAAATTGGAGAAAGGAAAGGGGAAAAACAGAAAGCGGTGCAATAAAGTTGAATTAGAGTCAATCAGTCAGATGTGGAGGCTTTTTTATGGTGTGGAATAAGAGGTTGCACTGTGGCTTAATTTTTGGTAAAAAATTGAATTATTTCATAATTGGAAATTGTTTGACGTGATATTTTATGTGTAAATTTGAATTATGTGCACAAAATTAATCTATGATTGTGCCGCATGTGTCTAAGAAATGAGGCACACAAAAATTGGGTGAATTCAGAGTTTATCATTTTATCTGCACATTTTCATCATTTGCACAAATTTATTTGTAAATTATATTCTATGCGTGTCGGAGATACAGCTGACAAAATGTGGGGCAATTAGGGTTAGTGTATGTTCGCAGATTAAAAAATTTGAAGAACCACTAAAAAATGTGATGTTTTTCAAATTTGAATTTTATTAGTATGCACGTAGATTAAAATATTTGTTAATATGTAGATATAAACATTTGTGATTATGTATATTAAAATGATTGTTATTATTAGGGTTAGGGTTAGTCATCACCGCTGTCGCTTCTTTTAGTTGGGGTTAGGGTTAGGGTTAGGGTTAGGGTTAGTCATCACCGCTGTCGCTTCTTTTAGTTGGGGTTAGGGTTAGGGTTAGGGTTAGTCATCACCGCTGTCGCTTCTTTTAGCTAGGGTTAGGGTTAGGGTAAGTCATCACCGCTGTCGCTCTCACCGTCTTGGCCTTTCCCGCATGGGTTTAGAGGGAGAGGGGTTATTTTTTTTAGGGTTGTAGGCAAAAATTAGCAGAGAGAAAGAAGAGAAGAGAAGGAAGAGGAGGAGAGGAGAGGAGAAGAGAAGAGAAGGGTTGGTTTTTTGTTAGGTTTAGAGGTAGGGTTGTCAATTAGTTAGGGTTAGGGTTAGGAATCGCGGCCTCATTGTCGTAGTCATCACCGCTGTCGCCCTCACCGTGTTGGCCTTTCCCTCATGGGTTTAGAGGGAGAGGGGAAAATTTCTGTTGTTTGAAAAATCATGTTTTTTCTAGTACTATGAGCAATGTTGGTTCTCTAATTATACACTCTGATACAGCTGTGGAGCAACCCAGTATGGTTTGCGTTTATTACGGAGCTGGTGTAATCCGTAATGGACCAAACGGTGATGATCTTGGTGGTTGTATGTATGTTTACAGTCAAATGAGATAACCACAGTCAATGTCTTTCAATGATTTGAAGATGTCACTACTACAGAAGTGCATTCCACTAACCCATATCTTCTAACGGTTATAAGCAATCTGGAAAAAATCCGATAGAATAGGACGACAGCGGCGGAAAAGAGGCATTTTACTATCGGTTACACACTAGTCCAACGTTAGTGAAATGCAAACATTTTTTACTATCGGTTATTACTGTACAAACCGATATAATATATTAAATAGTACTATCGGTTTTTCATTTTTAACTGATAGTAAAATTACTCATTTTATACTATCGGTTATTACTGTACCAACCGATATAATATATTAAAATAGTACTATCGGTTTTTCATTCGTAACTGATAGTAAAATTACGCACTTTATACTATCGGTTCATACTAAACCAGCTGATATAATATATTAAATAGTACTATCAGTGTTTCTCGCTTAACTGATAGTGAAATTACTGACTTTTTACGATCGGTTCATACTATACCAACCGATATAATATATTAAATAGTATTATCGGTTTTTCTCGCGTAACTGATAGTGAAATTACTGACTTTTTACTATCGGTTCTTACTATACTAACCTATATAATATAGTAAAGTTTACTATCGGTTATATAAAACAAACCGATAGTAAAATGACTTCATATAAACTAATGGTTATGACAGTGGGACCTTATTTTACTATCGGTTTGTGTTTTTGAACCGATAGTAAAATTGTACAACTTAATTAGGTCGACCCCTGCTCTGCGCTCTGCATGTTGGAATCATTTCAGCCGCGCACGACTCCAAGCTAGAGTGATATGGAGAAGCTAGCTGAAAGGTTGATCATAATTCCATCCCCTCGGTATTGTCATCTTCTCATCACCTCTCTCTCTCTCTCTCTCTCTCTCTCTCGATCACTCTTTCACATTCTCCCTCTCTCTCTCTACTTGCAATTCATTAAACTAGATACATGTAGCTCCAAACTAGCTAGAAGGCTAAGTTGGCTAGCTAGCTATAGCTTGCTGAATTTAAGCAGCTAGCTAGCTGGCTCTTCCAATTAATGCATGCATCAAGTTAATTAGGGTTTCATATATACAAATCCATTTAATGTAATTAAGCAGCTCATGTACACACATATGGCCTAGCTAATTATGTTTCATGCATATATGCATGCCCTGAGTCATTATTTATTTGAATTTGTCAATTTTGTGAAATAATTGTAGATGAATCGAGAATATTGGATGTATGGAATAAAACGTACTACTGTTGAGTATTTGGAGGGTGTGAATGGGTTTATTAAATTTGCTGAGCAAGAAAAGGCGAAGAAGGGAGAGAAAGATATGCATTGTCCTTGTATAGATTGTATGAACTTAAAAAGGTTCGGCAACTCTGATCAGATTAGGAGTTATTTGATTCGTCGTGGTTTTAACACACGCTATACCCGTTGGATATGGCATGGTGAAGATCTTGAGGAAACGAGCACCACTACTACTCAGCAGCACCCGGAAGTGGATTGCAGTAATGATGATCATGATCAGAACATTGGTAATATTCATTCGAAAGTCCATGTAGATGACGATAATTTAGATGAAATGTTACGTGATGTAGAAGAAGACTACAGCGAAAACGATTTAGCTAAATTTGAGAAATTAATTGTTGATTCTGAGAAGCCTTTGTTCCCCGGATGTGCAAAATTTACAAAGTTGTCTTCTGTGTTGAGATTATATAACTTGAAGGCAAACAACGGTTGGAGCGATATGAGTTTCACGGCGCTATTGGATCTGTTAGCGGACATTCTTCCAAAGGGAAATGAGTTGCCAAGATCGGTTTACCAGGCCAAAAAACTATTGTGTCCGTTGGGAATGGAAATCGAAAGAATACATGCATGCCCAAATGATTGTGTTCTATACTGTAACGAGTACGAGGATTTGCATGTTTGTCCAAGATGCGGCGCATCGTGGTATAAGCATGGGGATAGAATTTATCACAATGGATGTGATGAGGTAAAGAAAGGGCCTCCGGCCAAAACTGTGTGGTATTTGCCTGTGATTCCCAGATTGAAACGGCTGTTTGCAAATCCGAAAGATGCGAAGTACTTGCGTTGGCATGTTGAAGGTCAGAAACAAGATGGAAAACTAACACATCCAGCTGATTCCATTCAATGGAGAAACATCAACAGAACATTCGGTGAGTTTGGCGGCGAAGTGAGGAATATAAGGTTTGGGCTGAGTACGGATGGTATGAATCCACACGGAAATATGAGCAGTCGACATAGCACTTGGCCGGTTCTTTTATGCATCTACAATCTTCCTCCTTGGTTATGTATGAAGCGCAAGTACATCATGATGTCATTACTAATTTCAGGACCCAGACAACCCGGGAATGATATTGACGTGTTTCTATCACCGTTAGTCGAGGACTTACATAAATTGTGGAGCGAAGGGTTGCGGGTGTGGGATGCACATAAGCAAGAGAATTTCATATTGCGGGCCATGATATTTTGCACCATAAATGATTTCCCGGCCTATGGAAATTTGTCGGGGTATAGTACGAAAGGAGGCAGGGCTTGTCCTATTTGCCTGGATGAAACTGAAAGCATGTGGTTATCGAACTGCAGAAAAACAGTGTACATTGGTCACCGCAGATTCCTTCATATGCATCACGCCTACCGTAAGAAGAGGAAGTCATTCAATGGGAAGCCTGAGAAAGGATCAGCCCCAGTGTTTGTGACTGGTAAGGAGCTTTACTTGCGCGTGATGGATATCAAAGTTGAGTTCGGTAAATGTTCTAAACCTCCAGGAAAAAATGTTTGGAAGAAGAGATCGATTCTTTGGGATCTGCCATATTGGGAGCACTTACAAGTTCGACATTGCATTGATGTCATGCACGTAGAGAAAAATGTTTGTGATAGTTTGACTGGTTTGTTGTTGAACATTCCCGGAAAGACGAAAGATGGCATCAACGTTCGCCGTGACATGCTCGACATGGGCATAAGGACTGAGCTTGCACCGTTGGAGAAGGGAAAGCGGACATACCTCCCCTCGGCCTGCTATACTTTGTCAAAAAGAGAAAAAAACAGAACTCTGTCAGTATCTACATGGTGTCAAAGTTCCATGCGGGTATTCTGCGAACTTGAAAAAACTTGTATCCATGAAAGACTTGAAACTGGTTGGTATGAAGTCCCATGATTGTCATATATTGATGTCACAAATGCTTCCCATTGCTATCAGAGACATTCTCCTAGTCAAAGTCAGAGAGACAATTACAAAGCTATGTTATTTCTTCAACACAATATTTGGCAAGGTACGTAAGTGTGTACTCCTAGCAAGTTAATTAGCTCCATTCGTGGAACTTGTCAGATTTTTTGGATCTGAATATTTGCTGCAACTGTGTCCTTGCAGGTAATTGATCTGGATGGACTGGACGATTTGCAACGCGATGTGACTACAACTCTTTGTCAGCTGGAGATGTATTTCCCTCCATCTTTTTTTGATGTTATGGTCCATCTAATTGTTCACCTTATTAGAGAAATTAAGTTTTGTGGACTCGTGTTCCTGCGCTACATGTATCCATTTGAGAGATTTATGGGTATCTTGAAGGGATATGTAAGGAATCGACATCGCCCTGAGGGCAGTATCATTGAAGGTTATGCCGCCGAGGAGGTGATCGAATTTTGCACCAACTATATGGCCGAGGTTGACCCAATTGGCGTTCCTACGTCCCGGCATGAGGGCAGGCTTCAGGGCATTGGAACGATTGGATTTAAAGCAGTCGTCCCCTCTAGTGATCTGTATGCAAAAGCCCATTTTTGGGTCTTACAGCACATGACAGGGGTGGAGCCATACATACACGAGCATAAGGAAATGTTACGGAAACAGAATCCCTCGAAGCCAGAGATTTGGGTCACCAGAGAACATAATAGGAAGTTTACTGGGTGGATCAAAAATAGTCCTGCAAGCTTCTGAGGGCGACGTAGATGAAGATGTTACATGGTTGGCCAGAGGGCCTAGATTTACTGTAGGGACTTGGCAGGGGTATGACATCAACGGCTATTCATTTTACACAAGAACTCAGGATGAGAAGAGTACTATACAATGTAGTGGAGTGACACTACTTGCTATTTCGGAAAATGCCAGGACAGTAAGGGCACTCAACTCATATTACGGTGTTATTGAGGAAATATGGGAGCTCGATTATGTCACTAGTACAGAAATGCAATCTTCTATCGGTAAAAAACACCCTTCTACTATCGGTTTTTGTACAGATAGAGATAGACACGATAGAACAAGACTGGACATTTTCTATCGGTAAATAACCAATAGAAGAAGTTAATTATTCTATCGGTGTAACACCCTAGTTTTGGGGGTGAAAAGTTTTGCATGAAAATCCTGCATGCATGTATCCCTGTAGTAGTAGCCAGATCAGTTGAACTCTAATCTCTCCCAAACCCTAAAAATCTCCAAATCTATTCTCTAGTTCCAGATCAAGATCTGACCATCCAGATTTAACCTATCAGTTACCCTGAGGATAAAAGTCTTCAGGAGCCAGATCAAATTCTGAACCTAACTCTCAATACCTAAGCCTCTCTCCGTTTTCGAAAACAGGAAAATTCAGACTTACCCTAAGTACCCTAGTTTTCAGATGATTGAATTATTTTAATCTAACCCTATTCAGACTCAAGTAACCCCTGGAATATATTCCTAAGTTCATCCTCAACTCACTTCAAAAAGTTGGGAGCCAAATTAATTCATCTAAACACTTTCGCAGTTTAGTCCAAATTTTACTGCGAATAAGTCCTTTTCTGTTTACCTGGAAGCCTGAAAAGGCTAAAATCTGCAAATTAATTCCAACTCCAGAATTTCTTCAGGAAACACCTTCCAAACACTATTTGATACAGATCTCCCTTTTGATCAGACTTCAAAATCTCTCTCCAATCACCAGAATTCGAAATCGACAAAATCCAGATTTATTTTACCCTAATTTTACCCTATTTTCGAAAATAGGTGAAATCCCCCAAATCTTATCAAATTTTCTCTAAATTTGAGCTGGATGAGTACTAATAGAAATGTTATACTCAGCCATGGAATCAATTCTCAAATTAACCATCTCTAAGACAGAAATTACAAATCAGTCCAGATTTCAAATAAGAATCCTTGCATTTTGGTCCCTGTTTCGACCAGAGGCACTGTGCGCGACCAGCAGCCGTGCACGACCGCGACCACCGCGCTGCCACGCCAGGATCTTCATCGCCGGTAAAGCCCCGTGGTCGCCACCCTTGCCACTGCGTCCCTGCCACGTGTGCGCACGCCGTTCGCCACCGTGGAGCCACCGCGGTCGCACCAGCAGCGCCAATTTTGCCCGCGCGCGCACGCCATCGCTGCAGCCACGGCAGAAGATTGATGCCACGTTGCAAGCATGCCGGAGGAGCCCATCAATTCGCCGCTGCATCACCTGGGGCAGCACACGCCAACCTGCAAAGCCGGCACGGCCGCTGGAGCACGTCGCTTCGCTGCTGTCCCGCCCGGCCGGTCAATTCGCCGCTCCAAGTCTCCAGGCGTTTTCCAGCCGTTGCAACACCTCCGAATCCTCTATAAATAGCCCCTGGTCTCAGTGAAGTATCACACACCACCAGAAGCACCTAAGCCCTCAAACTCACTGTGTCTTCTTCTTCCCCGGCGAGCAGCAAAGGAGGCTCACGGTGCCAAGCTTCTACACTGCTTCCCCCTCCAATCCAGATACTCCAGTAAGCTCCTCTTACCTCCCTCATCATGCCCGAGCATGTAATTGACTTCAAACCTCTCCAGTCGCCGGCAATTTCAGTTTTACTCCAGTAGCTCCGGCGAGCAATTAACCCTCAACCAGATCGATTCAGCTTTCGAACTAGTAATCAAATATGCTCACTAGACCTTGCTTAACATCCCTAAGCAACCAAAATCGACAGATTTGCTAAAATGTGAAAAACCCCAAATTGGAACTTTGCTTGTGAACTGAGCTTGCTGTTCAAGCTTTTCTGGTGCATTTCTAGTTAATCTAACTTCACCAGTAGCTTACTTATGCCCCAGAGACTATCCACAAGCAAGGAATTAAGTTTATTTGCCCTAGATCAAAAATGCCCAAATCAGGCTTGAGTTAATCTTTTCCCCGGCCAATATCCCCTAAATCCAGCCAATCCAGCCATAGAAACCTTGCCATCTAGATGTTTTGGACCATTCTGAGCAACTTTGTCTTCTATCACGACTCCTAATTCGGCCTAGATTGTGAGATATAGCTATGCCCTAGTTTGCTGTACTGTTCACACTGCATGTGCTCCAGGCCAGCCAACTCCTTCGCCGGTTTTCATCACTTTCCGGCCATCTCCTGCCCTAGGTCCTGTTGAGACATTTGTTCCTGTTACAAATGCCTAACCACCAGACAAAGTGGTGCATCATTTGGAGTCCTGAGTCAAAAGATATGGCTAACCCTAGTTTCTGGCCGTGTCAAGCCTATGCCAGCCTGTGTCAGCCAGTGGCATTGAGCCTTTTCACCCACTTCCAGCCATGCACTTTGAAAATAACTTTGTCCCTTAGACTCCTGATGTTGTGATCTACACTTTTCTCTACTGTCACAACTTGAGTTGAGCCCTCTATCACCCATCGACCTTATGTCGATGCCTTGAACCGAATGCCAACCTAAAGACATTCGCTGTTTTTGAGCGAACCAGTCAGCACCTTGATATTACCCTGATATTTTGAAACCTTGTAAACCTTGACAGCTAACTTTAACCCTGGTTTCCATAATTAAAACCACATCGCTTTCAAACCTTGTATTGCCAGAGTATTTTCTCCTTGCACCTTTGCATGTAGCAAGTTAGTAGAATAGAATTGATTGTAATGCCTGTTTGCTTGGTTGATCTTGTTCAGAGCAAGAGTCTGGAGTTGAAGACCTTGTCGCTGAACCATCGTCGACTGCTGATACTTACGACGCGGAAGGCAAGTCATACTTTGAACATATTGAAACCCATATTTTATGAATTGCTATGCTATTCCATGAGTAGATATTTCATTAATATTGCACATGTTGAGATCAATGATATTATGGCAGTGATAGATTGAATACTTGAGAAATGTGAACTTGATAAGATAGCAAGCCTCGAACTAATAAAAGTATAAACATGTACATTTATATTCATGAAATAGAACCCCTAGCCGTGACCAGTATTTTGGTATGGAATGGTGGTAGCACTGGAGGTGCTTGGCTGCACTGGTTGTGCAGGCACTGAAGGTGCATGGTTCGTGGTATGATCTGGTCACTGGCATATAAGGACCTAGAACCTTGTGTTGTGCGTCTAGTGGCATGAAAAACGTACCAACCACTTACCTGGTATGGGACAGGCGCAACCTAGTAGCTTTCTTAGTATTATCAGTTCCCTGCATGGCTTGTCGATCCGGTTTCTCGCGTGGAAACTGGTGGGACGCAGTTCGTCCATGAGTGATGTGAGATCAGAAAAATTATGAGAGGACAAGGTGTAAAGAAGGAAGACGCCCTACGCCAGATTAAGTCGTGCGCGACTGTAATCGAAAGAGGTTATGTGTCCTGCGGGAACATAGACCCAGGCTAGGAAGTAAGGCAGTGGGGAGGACCCACAACGGTACTTGGGATGGTGTTGTCCATTTACCGGGCAGGGATGCTGTTAATACTAGACTGCAAAAACATTGTGTGATCTCGGCCTTGTCACATGCGTATAAGTCGCATGGAGTTGGCCCGACTTGGAAGTCGAGTGAAAAAGTGGATTTAAAAAGAGGTACATCTCTGCAGAGTTTAAAAATGTATTCGAATACTTCGTGCTCCCGAGTTCTAGGAGTATGCTGCGGTGGATTAAATCCATGGGGTGTGACACAAGTATTGTTTATAAACTAAAATTTGTTAGCTCAAGATTACCCAAGTGGCATGTGTTGTCATGATAAGGGGCGTTGCCGTGGGCTGTCATGTGTTGACGTGTCGCGGTAATACCATAATATAGAGATCATATGATAATTAAGAGGCATGTGGTTTATGCCCTAAGTTATGAAATACTGCTAAGAGCATATGATTGAAAGACTTGAATAAGAGTAGTGTGATATGAGGATATATCACCTTGGATATGGGATATATGTATCACCATCAATATGATTTATTTACTGCCATGGGTATGATCAGAAGTTGAGTAAGAATTGAGAAAGAAATGTATTTTGGGAAAAAAAAAAAACCCTTCACTCTTTCCCCAATAGCATAGGTTCATGTCATATATATGTATGTATCTCTACCTTCCCTATGACTTGCTGAGTACGTAAGTACTCACCCTTGCAACAACTCATCAATAGATGGAGCATTCTACGACCTTGGTGCATACCCCGAAGATGCTGCGGACCCAGGAGATGATGAGCAGTTTCCTCCGGAACCCTGATGTGGTGCTGTCTTGCTGTCAACCTCTGTTTCCTGTGGATTGCTTTTGGGCCTAGCTTCCGCCGACTAGATGTATTGTTTTGTTAGACCCTTGTGCCTTGTACGGCACTGTATCTCGTTTTGTACTAAGGCCTGATGGCCATACAATTATGACTATTGTACTATTTTGCTGCTGCAATGTAATCCTGTGATTGACTCATCCTGGGAAGTCAAGTGGTTAAAGGGCCAGCTGCACCGAGCTGGGCTCCTCACAGGTGATGTCACTGTCATGGCAGACGTGACATAAAATAGTGGTATCAGAGCAGCACAGACCTTGACTGTAGGACGGTACCCTTAGGGCTTGGTAGCGCCAGGACATCGTAAATTATTTAAAAATTATTTCTGAAAAACCTTATTTTTGCAAAAGGTTGTTCTTGCTATTATAAAAATGTTGATTTCAAAATCTTATTTTGCTTCCAAAATTTCTCGGCAGGATGGCCAAGGAACGTTTCAGCTACATCGAGCGTCTCGGTGGATGGGCCACATTGCTGTGGCATATGGCTCAGTTCCTAGGGATTGATGAGCGGCCGATCTGCGAGACCATTTGGGACTATTATGAGGGGCGTCGCTATGGCTTCAAGGCCAAAGTGCTGGTGCACGCTCTCGATAGTCGTGAGGGACAGGTGATCAGAGTGGAGGCCAGCAGGGCAAGCCGACTGGATGCTATCCAGGACGCAGCTCGAGAGGCGGTGCATCGGGTACGCCAGGTGTACTCATGCCGGCTCCAGGAGTCACCTTTCCGTCACGTGCCTTCATCTCCCTCTGGGTTGTCACCCATCGTGGAGTACCCGGACCCGTGTCTGGCAGGCACCGTAGGTCTGTTGAGGACCCTCGACTCGCGCTACTCTACCTTGCTTGCTGAGCATCAGGAGCTCCGCAAGGAGTTGGAGGAGCAGAAGAAACGTGGCCGAACCGCTTCCCCGTCGTTGACTTCTCAGCCTGCAGCTCAGAGACGCCGCACAGTTGAGGAGGTTGCTCCGACAGTTGTCTCCCCAGCTCGTACCTTTGGACCCAGTGCAGGACCTAGCTTGATTCCTCGGAGGGTTGCTAATGCAGCTGGGTACCGACGCTCGTTCTCTACCCCTAGCACCCGCCGGGCAGAGGGCAGTAGGTCTGCGCTACTGTTCCATGAGTCTGGACCACCCGGATTTGTCACTCTGGAGGAGTCCGACGACGAGATGGAGCCAGAGGAGGTTGAGCCCTGTGGGAGTAGTTAGTTGCCTGTTCTTTTAGATCCTCAGGCCAGGGTAGATCTTCTAGGATTGGTGATGCTTTTGGTTGTTATCATCGCCATTACTTGTATTTTGGTTGTATCAACTAAGGCGCTTAGCCGCTTTTGTATCAACTACTTGTGCATTAATGAATCAGTTTCGCATTAATTTCTGCATTAGTACCTTAATTCTCTCTCTAGTTAGTTAGACCTGTCTGCTTCTCTCTTCAGAAGATCAGAATGGTCAACACAAGGAGAAGGACCCAAGATGACCAAGAGGGCCAAGACCCAGTTACACCACGAAGAGGACCCACACCTCATCCAGGATCGCAAAGCTCACTACCGCCACAAGAGGACTCACCAAGTCTCCAGGAAATTCTTCTTTCAATGGAGAGGAGCCGCCAAGAAGCCCAGGCTGCACATACCCAATTGCTAGCTCAAGTCATTCAGAAAATGCCAGGGACTGCTGAAGGTACTGCCGTCGGAACTCGACTCTCGGACTTCCAGAAGACTCGACCGCCAACCTTCGCAAGCGCGACCGACCCAATCGTCGCAGATGACTGGCTGCGGGACATTGAAAGGAAACTGGACACTGTCCGTTGCAATGATCGAGAGAAGGTGTTATTCGGATCACACCAACTCACTGGAGCAGCAGCTGCTTGGTGGATGAATTATCAAGAAGCACACATGGACAAAGACAACATCACTTGGACGGAATTTAAGGATCAGTTCCGAAAATTCCATATCCCTACAGGCGTCATGGCAGCTAAACGCCGAGAATTCCGGAACTTGACTCAAGGGAACCGGACCGTCACTGAGTACCTGCACCAATTCCACCATCTAGCTCGGTATGCGTCCAACGACATCGACACGGAAGAGAAGAAGATTGAACGCTTCACCGAAGGACTTCAGCACTATTTGCAGTATCAGATTGCCTCCCATGAGTTCACAGAATTCCAGACTCTGGTGAATCGAGTATTAAAGGTAGAAGAAAAGCGAGGCATCGGAGAAGAAAATCGGAAGAGAAAGATGATGCAACAGTCGCGACTGCCAGCCAGCTCATCTAGGGGAAGGGCCCCAACATCTCCAAATTTTCGTCCGCCCTACCCGGCGCCAAGACCACAATTCACGCCAATATGCCCCAACTGCAGAGGAGCACACTATCAACGGGATTGCCCTCAGGCAAGGACTCAATGCTATCATTGCGGGCAAATGGGACACCGCAAAGACAGTTGCCCGTGGATCCAACTCCCAACGGCGATAGCAAGATCGCAAGCTGGAACACAAGCGATGGCACCTAGAACCACAGCTTCACCACCATTGCAGAGCCCCAAAGGAGGTTTGCCCAACAGAGGGGGAAATGTAGCAGGCCGAGGACGAGGGCGAGGAGGAAGACCTATGGCAGGCCGAGGAGGCCGACTGAACTTCACCTCCCTTCAAGAAGCAGACAATGCCTCTGACATTCTCCTAGGTAGATTCTTGATCCAATCTGCATTTGCTTTAATACTGTTTGATCCTGGAGCTACAAACTCATTCATATCAGAAGATTTTGCATTTAAAGTGGGAATACCTATGGTACCTCTAAAGTACCCTATGGCTATACAGACCCCAGGAGCTAAGCTGCCTGTATATTCAGCTTGTCGTCATATAACTTTCAGAATAGATGGGATAGAGTTCTTGGCTAATCTATTAGTCCTAGAACTGCAAGGCCTAGACATTATAATAGGAATGGATTGGTTATCCCAGCATAAAGGTCTAGTGGATTGTGAGAAGAAAACTCTAAGCCTTGTTAGTAACCAAGGGAAGGAAGTCCTATTCCATGCGGAAAGAGCATCGGTCGAAAAACTGCAAGGATCAGTCCATGCACTTCAGGAAGTATGCTTGGATCAAGTGCCCACAGTGCAAGAATACCCGGATGTATTCCCAGAAGAACTCCCAGGGATGCCACCTGACAGGGAGATAGAGTTTACCATCGAGCTTAAACCAGGAGCGGCACCTATAGCCAAGAGACCATATAGGATGCCGGTAACGGATTTAGAAGAGTTGAAAAACCAGTTAGAGGAACTGGAGGGTAAAGGATTTATCCGACCCAGTGCCTCACCTTGGGGAGCTCCAGTTTTGTTTGTAAGGAAGAAAGATGGAACTTTACGAATGTGTGTAGATTACCGAGCTTTGAATGAAGTCACCATTAAGAACAAGTACCCATTGCCAAGAATTGATGACTTGTTCGACCAACTTCGAGGAGCCAAAGTATTTTCCAAGATAGATTTGAAATCTGGATATCATCAGCTGAAAATCAAGAAGGAAGATATATCGAAGACTGCTTTCACTACCAGATATGGTTTATACGAGTTTACAGTAGTACCCTTTGGATTGACCAATGCTCCGGCAGCTTTCATGAACATCATGAACAGTACGTTTATGGATTATCTTGACAAGTTTGTCATAGTATTCATAGATGACATTCTGATATATTCCAAGAGTACGGAAGAACATGAGCAACATTTACACTTAGTCCTAGGAAGGCTACGAGAGAGGCAATTTTATGCCAAGTTTGATAAATGTGAATTTTGGATGACAAGAATTTCATTTCTTGGACATGTGTTGACAGCAGAAGGAATTTCAGTAGATTCGGCTAAAATCTCTGCAATCAAGGAGTGGAAGCAACCCACCTCAGTTTCAGAGATTAGAAGTTTCTTGGGATTAGCAGGATATTATAGGAGATTCATTGAAGGATTTTCCCAAATAGCCAAACCTCTTACGAACCTGCTAAAGAAGGATGTTGCATTTGAATGGACCATCAAGTGTGAAGAAAGTTTTCAGAAGCTGAAGCAGAAATTGACAACAACACCAGTCCTCACCTTACCGGACAGCAAGGAAGATTTTGTAGTTTACTGTGATGCTTCAAAGCAAGGAATAGGCTGTGTGTTAATGCAGCAAGGTCGAGTAGTAGCTTATGCTTCACGCCAATGGAGACCACATGAGGAAAATTATCCGACTCATGATTTGGAGTTAGCGGCAGTGGTGCACGCTTTAAAGATATGGCGGCATTATCTCATTGGACATAAGTGTGAGATCTTTACAGATCATAAAAGCCTCAAGTATATCTTCACACAGACGGAGCTCAATATGCGTCAGCGCCGATGGCTCGAACTGATCAAGGACTACGACCTCAGCATACTCTACCATCCAGGGAAAGCCAACGTAGTGGCAGATGCCTTGAGCAGGAAGGCTTATACCCTACAAGGAGCTACACCTAAGAACCCGTGCTTACGGCAGGAATTTCAGAATCTTGAAGTAACCATAGTGCCATCTGGGATGTTAGCTACATTGACTGTGGAGTCTCGACTCCAAAAGCAGATTGAGGATGCTCAGAAAGAAGATGAGGAGATACATAAGATCAAGAGCCACATCAGATCAGGAAAAACCCAGGATTTCATTGAAGATCATCAAGGAATTGTATGGTATCGGGGAAGGATTTGTGTGCCTCGAAATACCGACCTTAAGGAACTAATTCTTTTCGAAGCTCATAAAACCCCATACTCACTACACCCTGGAAACACCAAGATGTACAAGGATCTGAAGACGCAATTCTGGTGGAATGGAATGAAGAGGGAAATCGCGGAATATGTCGCAAGATGTGACACTTGCCAAAGGATTAAGGCCGATCATCAGAAGATAGCTGGAAAGCTGCAACCCTTACCAGTGCCAACTTGGAAATGGGAAGAGATTGGTATGGATTTTATCACAGGACTTCCCAGAACACAAGGAGGATATGATTCCATATGGGTCGTTGTGGACAGACTCACGAAAGTTGCTCATTTTATACCAGTCAAGAAAACGTATAATGGCAACAAATTAGCGGAGCTATACCTGCAGCGAATAGTGACACTGCATGGTATCCCGAAGAAGATCGTTTCAGATCGAGGAACGCAATTCACATCCAAATTCTGGAACCGACTCCACGAAGCCTTGGGAACCCAATTGCAGTTTAGCACTGCATATCATCCACAGACAGGAGGACAGACGGAACGTGTAAATCAAATCTTGGAAGACCTTCTCAGAGCTTGCATCTTAGAGTACGGAACCTCTTGGGAAAAGTGCTTACCATTTGCGGAGTTTACTTATAACAACAGTTACCAAGCTAGTCTGCAAATGGCACCCTTTGAAGCTTTGTATGGACGCAAGTGTAGAACTCCACTACATTGGGACGAGCCAGGAGAAAGGCAAGTCATTGGACCCGAACTCATCGAAGAAGCTGAAGCACACGTCAAGCTCATCAGAGAACGATTAAAGGCAGCACAGTCACGCCAGAAGAGCTATGCCGACAACCGAAGAAGGGAATTGTCGTTTGCACCAGGCGAATCAGTTTATCTCAAGGTTACGCCGTTAAAAGGGATGAGAAGATTCCATCAGAGAGGAAAACTGTCCCCAAGGTACATTGGACCATTCAAAGTCCTTAAGAGGAAAGGAGAGGTATCTTACAAACTGGATTTACCATCAGATCTTGGAGAAATTCATGACGTGTTTCATGTCTCACAACTCCGTAAGTGCCTCAAAGAACCAACGGATCAGATAGAATACCAGGGAATTCCGCTTCAGAAGAATCTCACCTACCTCACTCAACCACTGCAAATACTGGCTAGTGATGAGCGCCAACTCAGAAGAAAGAAAATCAAGCTTTGCAAGGTTCAATGGGAAGACCACTCAAAGGAAGAAGCGACTTGGGAGAAAGAGGATGATCTGCGGCAGGCTTATCCCTACCTCTTCCCTTCTCTAGGTAAATCTCGGGGCGAGATTTCTTTAAGGAGGGTAGGCTTGTAACACCCTAGTTTTGGGGGTGAAAAGTTTTGCATGAAAATCCTGCATGCATGTATCCCTGTAGTAGTAGCCAGATCAGTTGAACTCTAATCTCTCCCAAACCCTAAAAATCTCCAAATCTATTCTCTAGTTCCAGATCAAGATCTGACCATCCAGATTTAACCTATCAGTTACCCTGAGGATAAAAGTCTTCAGGAGCCAGATCAAATTCTGAACCTAACTCTCAATACCTAAGCCTCTCTCCGTTTTCGAAAACAGGAAAATTCAGACTTACCCTAAGTACCCTAGTTTTCAGATGATTGAATTATTTTAATCTAACCCTATTCAGACTCAAGTAACCCCTGGAATATATTCCTAAGTTCATCCTCAACTCACTTCAAAAAGTTGGGAGCCAAATTAATTCATCTAAACACTTTCGCAGTTTAGTCCAAATTTTACTGCGAATAAGTCCTTTTCTGTTTACCTGGAAGCCTGAAAAGGCTAAAATCTGCAAATTAATTCCAACTCCAGAATTTCTTCAGGAAACACCTTCCAAACACTATTTGATACAGATCTCCCTTTTGATCAGACTTCAAAATCTCTCTCCAATCACCAGAATTCGAAATCGACAAAATCCAGATTTATTTTACCCTAATTTTACCCTATTTTCGAAAATAGGTGAAATCCCCCAAATCTTATCAAATTTTCTCTAAATTTGAGCTGGATGAGTACTAATAGAAATGTTATACTCAGCCATGGAATCAATTCTCAAATTAACCATCTCTAAGACAGAAATTACAAATCAGTCCAGATTTCAAATAAGAATCCTTGCATTTTGGTCCCTGTTTCGACCAGAGGCACTGTGCGCGACCAGCAGCCGTGCACGACCGCGACCACCGCGCTGCCACGCCAGGATCTTCATCGCCGGTAAAGCCCCGTGGTCGCCACCCTTGCCACTGCGTCCCTGCCACGTGTGCGCACGCCGTTCGCCACCGTGGAGCCACCGCGGTCGCACCAGCAGCGCCAATTTTGCCCGCGCGCGCACGCCATCGCTGCAGCCACGGCAGAAGATTGATGCCACGTTGCAAGCATGCCGGAGGAGCCCATCAATTCGCCGCTGCATCACCTGGGGCAGCACACGCCAACCTGCAAAGCCGGCACGGCCGCTGGAGCACGTCGCTTCGCTGCTGTCCCGCCCGGCCGGTCAATTCGCCGCTCCAAGTCTCCAGGCGTTTTCCAGCCGTTGCAACACCTCCGAATCCTCTATAAATAGCCCCTGGTCTCAGTGAAGTATCACACACCACCAGAAGCACCTAAGCCCTCAAACTCACTGTGTCTTCTTCTTCCCCGGCGAGCAGCAAAGGAGGCTCACGGTGCCAAGCTTCTACACTGCTTCCCCCTCCAATCCAGATACTCCAGTAAGCTCCTCTTACCTCCCTCATCATGCCCGAGCATGTAATTGACTTCAAACCTCTCCAGTCGCCGGCAATTTCAGTTTTACTCCAGTAGCTCCGGCGAGCAATTAACCCTCAACCAGATCGATTCAGCTTTCGAACTAGTAATCAAATATGCTCACTAGACCTTGCTTAACATCCCTAAGCAACCAAAATCGACAGATTTGCTAAAATGTGAAAAACCCCAAATTGGAACTTTGCTTGTGAACTGAGCTTGCTGTTCAAGCTTTTCTGGTGCATTTCTAGTTAATCTAACTTCACCAGTAGCTTACTTATGCCCCAGAGACTATCCACAAGCAAGGAATTAAGTTTATTTGCCCTAGATCAAAAATGCCCAAATCAGGCTTGAGTTAATCTTTTCCCCGGCCAATATCCCCTAAATCCAGCCAATCCAGCCATAGAAACCTTGCCATCTAGATGTTTTGGACCATTCTGAGCAACTTTGTCTTCTATCACGACTCCTAATTCGGCCTAGATTGTGAGATATAGCTATGCCCTAGTTTGCTGTACTGTTCACACTGCATGTGCTCCAGGCCAGCCAACTCCTTCGCCGGTTTTCATCACTTTCCGGCCATCTCCTGCCCTAGGTCCTGTTGAGACATTTGTTCCTGTTACAAATGCCTAACCACCAGACAAAGTGGTGCATCATTTGGAGTCCTGAGTCAAAAGATATGGCTAACCCTAGTTTCTGGCCGTGTCAAGCCTATGCCAGCCTGTGTCAGCCAGTGGCATTGAGCCTTTTCACCCACTTCCAGCCATGCACTTTGAAAATAACTTTGTCCCTTAGACTCCTGATGTTGTGATCTACACTTTTCTCTACTGTCACAACTTGAGTTGAGCCCTCTATCACCCATCGACCTTATGTCGATGCCTTGAACCGAATGCCAACCTAAAGACATTCGCTGTTTTTGAGCGAACCAGTCAGCACCTTGATATTACCCTGATATTTTGAAACCTTGTAAACCTTGACAGCTAACTTTAACCCTGGTTTCCATAATTAAAACCACATCGCTTTCAAACCTTGTATTGCCAGAGTATTTTCTCCTTGCACCTTTGCATGTAGCAAGTTAGTAGAATAGAATTGATTGTAATGCCTGTTTGCTTGGTTGATCTTGTTCAGAGCAAGAGTCTGGAGTTGAAGACCTTGTCGCTGAACCATCGTCGACTGCTGATACTTACGACGCGGAAGGCAAGTCATACTTTGAACATATTGAAACCCATATTTTATGAATTGCTATGCTATTCCATGAGTAGATATTTCATTAATATTGCACATGTTGAGATCAATGATATTATGGCAGTGATAGATTGAATACTTGAGAAATGTGAACTTGATAAGATAGCAAGCCTCGAACTAATAAAAGTATAAACATGTACATTTATATTCATGAAATAGAACCCCTAGCCGTGACCAGTATTTTGGTATGGAATGGTGGTAGCACTGGAGGTGCTTGGCTGCACTGGTTGTGCAGGCACTGAAGGTGCATGGTTCGTGGTATGATCTGGTCACTGGCATATAAGGACCTAGAACCTTGTGTTGTGCGTCTAGTGGCATGAAAAACGTACCAACCACTTACCTGGTATGGGACAGGCGCAACCTAGTAGCTTTCTTAGTATTATCAGTTCCCTGCATGGCTTGTCGATCCGGTTTCTCGCGTGGAAACTGGTGGGACGCAGTTCGTCCATGAGTGATGTGAGATCAGAAAAATTATGAGAGGACAAGGTGTAAAGAAGGAAGACGCCCTACGCCAGATTAAGTCGTGCGCGACTGTAATCGAAAGAGGTTATGTGTCCTGCGGGAACATAGACCCAGGCTAGGAAGTAAGGCAGTGGGGAGGACCCACAACGGTACTTGGGATGGTGTTGTCCATTTACCGGGCAGGGATGCTGTTAATACTAGACTGCAAAAACGTTGTGTGATCTCGGCCTTGTCACATGCGTATAAGTCGCATGGAGTTGGCCCGACTTGGAAGTCGAGTGAAAAAGTGGATTTAAAAAGAGGTACATCTCTGCAGAGTTTAAAAATGTATTCGAATACTTCGTGCTCCCGAGTTCTAGGAGTATGCTGCGGTGGATTAAATCCATGGGGTGTGACACAAGTATTGTTTATAAACTAAAATTTGTTAGCTCAAGATTACCCAAGTGGCATGTGTTGTCATGATAAGGGGCGTTGCCGTGGGCTGTCATGTGTTGACGTGTCGCGGTAATACCATAATATAGAGATCATATGATAATTAAGAGGCATGTGGTTTATGCCCTAAGTTATGAAATACTGCTAAGAGCATATGATTGAAAGACTTGAATAAGAGTAGTGTGATATGAGGATATATCGCCTTGGATATGGGATATATGTATCACCATCAATATGATTTATTTACTGCCATGGGTATGATCAGAAGTTGAGTAAGAATTGAGAAAGAAATGTATTTTGGGAAAAAAAAAAAACCCTTCACTCTTTCCCCAATAGCATAGGTTCATGTCATATATATGTATGTATCTCTACCTTCCCTATGACTTGCTGAGTACGTAAGTACTCACCCTTGCAACAACTCATCAATAGATGGAGCATTCTACGACCTTGGTGCATACCCCGAAGATGCTGCGGACCCAGGAGATGATGAGCAGTTTCCTCCGGAACCCTGATGTGGTGCTGTCTTGCTGTCAACCTCTGTTTCCTGTGGATTGCTTTTGGGCCTAGCTTCCGCCGACTAGATGTATTGTTTTGTTAGACCCTTGTGCCTTGTACGGCACTGTATCTCGTTTTGTACTAAGGCCTGATGGCCATACAATTATGACTATTGTACTATTTTGCTGCTGCAATGTAATCCTGTGATTGACTCATCCTGGGAAGTCAAGTGGTTAAAGGGCCAGCTGCACCGAGCTGGGCTCCTCACAGGTGATGTCACTGTCATGGCAGACGTGACAATCGGCATATTAAGAATATACCGATAGAAAACCCCTCGTAGTCTTACGTTCAGCGGATGGAAAAGTCCACTTTTCTAACGGTTAATTGCAATATTACCGACAGAAAAAATAACACTATTCTATCGGCATATTAGTCGTGTACCGATAGAAAACTCGTCGTTAGCGGATGGAAAAGTACCACTATTCTAACGGCTAATTATAAGTCTATCGATAGGAAAAATCACAATATTCTATCGGCAACTCAGGAGTGTACCGATAGAAAACTCGTCGCTAGCGGTTTGAAAAGTACCACTATTCTAACGGTTAACTACAAGATTACCGACAGAAAAAAGCTTAGTACTCTATCGGTTATGTATGAGTTCACCGGCAGGAAAGGTCACACTATTCTAACGGTTAATTTTGATTGTACCGATAGAACAAAGTACAGTAGTCTCTCGGTTGTTGATGAATTTACCAATAGAGCATTCAGATATACAGTACTTTATTTGCATTCCCAATACAGTACAGATGCAATACAGTATAGATTGGATACACAATACAGTACTTTATTTGCATTCCCAATACAGTACATTCACATATACAGTACAGATGCAATACAGTATAGATTGGATACACAATACAGTACAGATGCAAGGTAAATTCACAGAACAGATTGACACATTAGGCAGTTATTCACATTTATTCACATATGTATGGACAAATACGAATTGCAATCCAATGTGGACGTACATTTATTCACATATATATTTATTCACATGTATATAAACAGTCTATGCAGAGTACACGAAAAGGAGAAAACTGTCATGCTGGATGGTTGGGCGCTACTTCCTCCATGACATATTGTGCCCAGATTTGTCGAAGATATATAATCTTTGCATTTTCATATTGGTCTTTCGACATGGCGATCTGCAAGCATGTGTGAATACTGAGTAACTAACTTCGATCCTAATTTAGAACGTGACACCCATTTTTGAAATTTGAGTTAGCTATCGATGCTTACCTGGGGGAATCGGGAAAAGTTTGTCCGCACTAGGTCGTACATGTAGCGCAGCACATAATACCCGCATTCCCACGATTGCGGCTGCTGATGGCACTGAGATAATTGCATATGTGAAGACATGTTAGCTATATATTGTTTCTGTAAACTAATTAAGCATAAACAAGTCTCGTGAGTACCTCATATTCTTTCCAATCTAGTAGGGAGCCCTGCGGTGCTGCATGCCTCCCTCCAGTGGACACATATTTATCAAAAGCCCTGCATTTCAGTTAGTATTGCCGGTTAATGTATTATCATTAGCTAGTGAGGTCAAAATTTAAATCAAACATATAAGTTACTTACGCCTCCATATTCCCCTTGAGCACATATTCCATCGATAATCTGTCACGCATCGAATCGAGGTAGTACACCTCGTTCCTCAGCGGACAGATCACGATGAGGATCCAGTGGCCCCTGCATTGTACGTAAAAGAGGACCGCTAGCTCAAAGTACATCTCAGGTGTAACATACAAGATTGAGTTAAATTAGTACGAAATGCACTAACCTTTGGTGGTACGGCACCAGAATGAAGTCCCTGTCCTGCTGCGCCATCAGCGCGCTGAATATGTACTGCTCGGCGTGCGCGGCGTCGTGCTCTAGCATCGTGAGGCTTATTTTCTCTGGGTCGAGGTGATCCGGGAGGATCTCCAAGTCCTGATCGCATACGGCTTCGCGACCAAATCCTAATCGCATACAGCTTCGCGACCAAGTCCTGATCGCATATGGGTCCGCGACCATGGATTGGTCCGCGACCAGGAAAAGGAATTCATTCCCTGTTCAGAATTGTAATCCGATCCGAATGTGTATAACTAAGCTTATCTGTTTAGGATTAGTTATATGAGTCTAATACGTTTAGGTCTCTAAGTCTGATACGTACTCATACGATTGGACTATAAATACCTTGTAATAGGTCTAGTTGAGATCATCGAACTCAATCGAAGAGTCATAGAACTTATTTGAGTTTTAGACACTTATAGTTCCTTCGACGTAGGCAAGTGTGCCTAACGTTCGACGTGAAAAGCCCTCTTTGAAATAAAGAGTTGTGCAATTACTTTGAGCTGTGTTTTCGATCAACCTTTGGGTTTCGGTATTTCCGAGCAAGATCCCGTTATTCCGCATATTAGAATCTGGGCGAGCCTAGTGCGAAAACCAAGGCTAGGTCTCAAACGGATCAAGTTGGTATCAGAGCAACTTTCCTATCCTGTGGATGGTGAAGACTCGCCAGGGTTACGAAACCTCCGGCGAAAATTCAGGCGATCAATTGACGGTTTCTACAGCCGCGTCTCCGACAATGTCTGACGATACCTCCGTTCAAGCTAACCTAGCCGAACAAGTGGCTAAGCTCTCCACAGACATGGAAACCGTGCTTACTTGGATTAAGCAGCAGGCCATGATTGTACCTCCTGAAGTAGGGAAGATTACGGGTAAGAAGACTGGTGAAGACTTGCGTAGGGCAGACGAAAATGAAGACGAAGGCGACCACAAAACCGACGACCTCGCCAACACCTCCTTAGCTGTCGGATCTTTTAAGGTCGACGCTAAGATTGATATACCCATATATGATGGGGTGATCGACGCCGAGAAGCTGGATTCTTGGATCGATCAACTTGAGACCTACTTTGACCTAAAAGGGTTCAGTAGCGCTCAAAAAGTGAAGTTTGCACCTTTGAAGATGAAGGACCACGCCAAGACATGGTGGAAGGCCCTTGTCGCCAGTGGTGAAGCTGACGACCTTGCGTGGGGTCAATTCAAACGACTTCTGCGACAAGAATTCTATCCGATGGGCTACCTTAAGGAGAGATGGGAGCGTTGGCACAGATTGTACCAACGGCGCGACTAGACCGTCCAAGACTATACGACAGAGTTTCGGCGACAAGCAATGGTCATTGGCATCTCGCTATCCGACCCTCAAGTATTTCGGAAGTACACATCTGGACTTCAGAAATCGATCAGTACTGAGCTAAGTCTGTTCGGCGTCCAAGATATCGCGACCGCGAGCACAACTGCTATGGCGATCGAGAAGAAGAACAAATCCCGCAGCGACAAAAGCACGAAGGAAAGTACGACCTCGACAAAGAAAAAGCCGAGTCCGAAGAAGAACGCTTCAAAATCGGGCACGGGTGCTTCCTGCGAACATTGTCAAGTCGCGGGACATACGAAGGACAAATGCTACAAACTTCATCCTGAACTTCGACCAAAGAAAAACGGACCAGGGAAAAGAACAACCACGGCTACTGTGACTTCACCCGACGAAGAAGTTGTCCGAGTGAATTCGGTTAATGAGGCGGATACGACCTTGTCTCTGATGGCAATGCCGAAGGAGAAGGGTTCGGATCCACCGAACGACCATCACCCGACGGAGGACTTGTTCACCATCAACATCCAGGTGAAGCACGAAGTGGTCGCAGCGATATTCGATCCAGGAAGTCAAAAGAATTTGGTCTCCGCTGGACTGGTTCGGCGACTTGGTTTGAAGACAACCACACACCCGCGACCATATCCACTGGGTTGGTTTACATCCGACGTGAACCAACAGATTACGAGTCAGTGTGTGTTGAAGTTTGCGATCTCTGCACGGTATATCGATGAGGTGCAATGCGATGTTGTCCCTATCGATATCTGTCAGGTGATTTTTGGGAGTCCATATCTGTATGATCGAGACGCTCACTTCCATCGGCGAGCGCAAGAGTACGACCTCACCAAAGACGGAGTTAAGTTCGTGATCAGTAGAGACGTCCACATCAACACTTCGAACTTGATTACCGCAAATCAAGCCAAACGGATTGTTAATGCATGTCACAAGTATGTGCTTGTCATGATTCGACCCATTGGACAAAGTGAGGGTACTCGACCAGCGTTGTCGTTGGCGTGCCGAGAAGATTCTGGTCGTTTGTCGGGACTATTGGAGAAATACAGTGATCTGTTCGAGACTACCCAGGGTCGTCCACCGAAACGTCCAGTCGAGCACGAAATTCAGCTTGTGTCCGATGCGACACTGCCCAATCTGAGTATGTATCGCAACTCAGTATTGGAGAATGAAGAGATCAAAAGACAACTTGGTGAGTTGCTGAACGATGGTGTCATTCAACCAAGTAGTTCACCTTGTGGATCTCCTGTGGTGTTAGTACCAAAGAAAGATGGGACTTGGCGTATGTGCATCGACTACCGAGCACTAAACAAGATCACCATCAAGAACCGGTATCCCCTTCCCCGTATTGATGACCTGTTAGACCAATTGAAGCATGCTGTTGTCTTCTCCAAATTGGATCTTAAGTCAGGATATCACCAAGTCAGCATCCGAGAGGAGGATACGTGGAAGACCGCGTTCAAAACACGACAAGGTCTGTTCGAATGGCTGGTCATGCCATTTGGTCTCTGCAATGCCCCGGCAACTTTCATGCGTCTTATGAATGACGTATTGAGACAGTTCATCGACGACTTTGTGATCGTGTACCTCGACGACATATTGGTTTATAGTCGTTCGTGGGATGAGCACCTCATTCATGTCGAAAAGGTGTTCGATCAGCTTCGGCAACATCGACTTCGCCTCAACCGTAAGAAGTGCGAGTTCGGTCAGCAAACTCTACTTTACCTTGGATTCCTGGTCGGCAACGGCATGTTGCAAATCGACCCAGATAAGGTAAAAGTGATTCGCGAATGGCCGCGTCCACGAACAGTTACGGATGTGCGTAGTTTTGTGGGAGCATGCCAATATCTTCGGAAGTTCATCCGACACTTCTCGATTATGGCTTCTCCATTGCATGCGTTAACCAGGATCGATCAGAAGTTTGAGTGGACAGGGAAACATGAGGACACGTTTCTCTTGCTGAAAAGGAAGATCAGCGAGGCGCCTGTGTTAGCTTTGCCGAATCTCCAGAAACCATTCGAGCTAGAAACCGATGCCTCAGGTTACGCGATGGGCGCAGTGCTCATGCAAGAAGGTCGACCAGTGGCATATCACTCTGAGTTATTCCAGGGAGCTCAGAAGAACTACCCGACTTATGATAAGGAGTTATGCGCACTGCATCAGGCCGTGAAACATTGGCGGTGTTACCTCTTGGGAAAAGAGACGGTTGTCCACACCGACCATCAACCATTGCAATATTTGCAGACTCAGTCCAAGCTACAGCAAGCTCGACACATGAAGTGGATGTCGTATCTACAGCAGTTCAATCTGGTGATTAAGTACAAGAAGGGCGTACACAACAAATTGGCGGACATGTTGTCGCGACCACCAGTTACGGCCCTCTGTTTATCAGCGTTCATGCAGATCGAGCCCTCATGTCATGACGACTATGCCACTATGTACAGTGAAGACCCTGATTTTCAAACAGTACTGACTGAACTCGAAACAGGTAAACCTACGGAGTTCGTTCGTCGAGAAGGACTCTTGTACAAGGGAAATTTACTTTGCATACCTCGTGGAGCACCTCGAATTCAATGGATGCGAGAAGCGCACACATCGAAGGTAGCTGGTCACTTTGGGGTTACAAAGACGTTGCAAAATCTTCACCGACATGTGTTCTGGCCGCATATGCAGCAAGATGTGGCTAGTTTTGTTCGAGGCTGTGGTCTCTGCAGCATCTCGAAACCGGCAAACTGAAAAATAGGTTTGTACACTCCTTTGCCAGTTCCATCGCGACCATGGGAAAGCATATCTATGGATTTCTTGGGAGGATTGCCTAAGACCCGACGTGGCAACGACTATCTATTCGTGGTCGTTGATCGGTTCTCCAAAATGATTATTCTTATACCTTGTCGGAAGACTATCACGGGAGAAGAGGCAGCTCGGGTATTCTTTCAACATGTTTGGACACTCTTCGGACTGCCGACTTCTATTGTGTCTGATGGCGATACCCGGTTCCTTAGTCACTTTTGGCGATCGCTCTGGACGATGATGGACACCAAGCTGAAAAGGAGTACTGCTTTTCATCCGCAAACTGATGGTCAAACCGAGGTGGTTAATCGCACAGTTGTTCATCTTTTGAGAGGATATAACTCGAAGCACCCGAAGACCTGGGATGGAAGCATACCGTACCTGCAGTTTGCTTTTAATCGAGCAGTGCATGGTTCGACTGGAAAGTCACCGTTTGAGGTCTGTTTAGGATTTCTACCACAGAGTCCATTCGACATGGAGTTTGTGATCCCTACCTCAGCACAGAACAGCAAGGAAGCATCTGATCAGGATCGAGCACAAAAGTTCCTGGAAGGTATTCAACGACTCCATCGTGAGGTTGAACAGAACTTGCTGAAAGCTCAACTCAAGTACAAGGCGCGACATGATCGGCACCGAGTTGAAGCGCAATTTCAAGAAGGTGATATGGTATGGTTACATCTGAGTAAGGAGAGACTTAAAGGTGAAGGTAAGAAGCTCAAACCCATTCGTTATGGTCCTTTTCGGATTTTGCGGAAAGTGGGTAATAATGCTTGTCAGCTCGAGTTACCTCCATATATGGATATTTACTCGGTTGTTAATGTTGAGCACCTCAAACTCTTTGAGCCTTCAATGCTGGATGATGAGCCAGATACCATATTACCATCTGTTGAAGATTTGGTCTATCAACGAGACGAACCTCTACGTGAAGATGTGATTCTGGAGAAGAAGGTGACTACCACCCGCAGTGGCACCAAGGAGACTTTTCGAATCGGTCGGAAAGATCAACGAGCACATGCGGCAAAGTGGTACACCAGGGAAGATGGACAAATCCAATTTCCACATCTCCAGTTCGATCGAGAGGTCGCAACAGGGGTTGGCTCCTTCTCAACAAGGGAGTCATGATCCGGGAGGATCTCCAAGTCCTGATCGCATACGGCTTCGCGACCAAATCCTAATCGCATACGGCTTCGCGACCAAGTCCTGATCGCATATGGGTCCGCGACCAGGAAAAGGAATTTGTTCCCTGTTCAGAATTGTAATCCGATCCGAATGTGTATAACTAAGCTTATCTGTTTAGGATTAGTTATATGAGTCTAATACGTTTAGGTCTCTAAGTCTGATACGTACTCATACGATTGGACTATAAATACCTTGTAATAGGTCTAGTTGAGATCATCGAACTCAATCGAAGAGTCATAGAACTTATTTGAGTTTTAGACACTTATAGTTCCTTCGACGTAGGCAAGTGTGCCTAACGTTCGACGTGAAAAGCCCTCTTTGAAATAAAGAGTTGTGCAATTACTTTGAGCTGTGTTTTCGATCAACCTTTGGGTTTCGGTATTTCCGAGCAAGATCCCGTTATTCCGCATATTAGAATCTGGGTGAGCCTAGTGCGAAAACCAAGGCTAGGTCTCAAACGGATCACGAGGAAACCCACCTTGTCACACGCAGCCTCCGATGCTAGCCTGTACATGCACCTGCATGCGAAGGACGAGATTAATATTAATTTCACAGAAAGTTACTCAGTATTCAAATGAACTGCAGCATTAATGCAGAGTTAGCAAACAGAGTTAGAAAACAGCAATACATTGCATCAGCAAACTCACAGGACTCCAGTCCGTATGATGGACATATCGAGCTCCCGCCAGTTGTAGAGGTCGAACAGATCCTCGTGTGCCACGTATATAGTCCCGGGCTCACGGTGGAACTGCCCAGGCCTGTAGGGAACTAAGAAGTTCAGGTTGCGCCGAGCTCGATGTAGGTACCACTCGTGAAGGTCTCTGGTTGATTGATCCAATTTGCGCAAAGATGCCTCCGACACGAGTGGGAGCGCGTTCGTGAACGTCCGCGGCAGTCCCTGTCGCCCTTTGCCCTTGCCTTTGCCGCCCTTGCCTTTTGCCGGGGACTGAGCGCGTACCTTCGAAGGCAAGGGCGAGCTGATGGCGACTTTCTTCCGAGGTGGAGGCGTGGATGCGCTGGGTGGGGTCGAGGCCGTCTTTGATGTGTCCAGGTTCGCACGAGATCGGCCCTCATGCCCCGAGCTGGGGGCGCAGTCCCCTGGTAGCTCGACGGGAGGCCACTTCAATTAATGAGCACGTATGTTAGATTTTGCAAGTTGAGTGTACTAAGTAGGATGTAATCTAAAATGTGTAGGATTTACCGGTTGTATTAGAAGACACTTCTTGGGCCACTGTACGTAGGAGCCCACTGCCGCAGCAAGTGTCTGCAGTTCCTCTGTTGGGACTGGCAACAGAGAATCGTTGTAGCCCGGCATGGCCATGTCCACCTGTACCTTTGCGAACCCCGACCGCAGAGGTACACAGTGGACCCGGACATCCGTCCCTGAGGGATATACGAAGCCGTGTCCAACCACTTCCTGGCTGGCGCCTACGTGATTCCGTAGGATGCAGCCCTCCGGCTTCTGCAAATTTGTAACAATTAAAACAGGTTAGCGAAACAACTCTAACAGAATGGGAGTGGCATCAACTTAAGTGCATAGATGAAGGCTTGCAGCACCTCAAGTAGATCCACTGGATCCGCGAGGACCTTCGAAGCGCAACTGCTTATCCGACCCCGCAGGGTACCGTCGTCCTGGGTATCCGCATCTGCACTCTTGGCCAGCAATGCTTGTCTCAACCGTGCGAGCTCTTCCCTAATTTGTGCGACCTCAGACTACACCTCAGCCCGCATCTCCGCCCGTACCTCAGCCCGTATCTTATCGGAGAGGTCGGCTTCCTTTTCCTTCCAGGAGCGGGCCTTCTTCCTCGGTGGAGCCGGATCTGCGAAACCGGCCTTCCACGACACAATGGCTCCCACGGCCCGTATCCGCCCGAGATGCTCCTTATTTCCTAGAGCCCGGGTGAGGATGTCGTTCTCCCTCTGCGGGGTAAATAATCCCTCCGCTGCCTCCTTCTCAAAAGAGATCTGTTACATTTGAAGGTACCTTGTGAGACAAATTGCCTTATGTACACTTGTGCGCACACAGTTTACGAGGTTAGCCAACTTACCATTCGCCTCACAACGTCGACGTCCCCAAGGGTTGCGAACTGCACAGACCCCGTGGAAGACACGGACCCCCTCCCCCTCCACCATCGCTTGCACCTCTCATCCCGGATCTGGGAGAGCAACAACTCAGGGGTGTCGATGACAGGGTTTTGCTCGTCTTCCTTCTTCCACTGCTCCTCCTTCCCCGCATAGCCCCGGGATCCGAGCCGATGCGGGTGGTTGTTCCTCTTCTGGATTGCCCTATTCTTCTTGCTAAGGGCCTTGAACTCCTCAGTCCCCTTCTGCTTGGTGAATTCCTCCCATACCTCCTCCGATATGAAGGGGTACTTCTCACAAGGAGATTTCCCCGCAGCGAGGAAGTTACTGACGAGCCAGCTCTTAAAGGTTTTCCATGTTCCGTTCATGTCCTTCAAGCAGGCCGTCCTAGGTGTATCGTCGGGGATGTTCCACTTAGCTTGTTTTCAAAAAATGCATACAATTAATTAATTACGAGTTAGTTAAACTTTAGTATAAGCCAAGAGAACGTGATTACGAAAGAGTTCAGCGATTTCAGTTAATTTAACCTTCACTTCCGCCCACAACCTATCCCTCTCATCCGCAGTCACGTCCTTCCAGCTCTGGACGGTGATCTTCACCCTTTCTTTCGCCAACAGCCCAACGTAGGCCGCGTACCTCCCAGCATTCTTTCCAATCGGCCTCCCAAATTGGTTGAACTCACAAGAAAGATCCGTGCGTTTGGCCAAACGGCCCAATGCCGTCGCGCCTCGCCCCACCTTCTTGCTCTGGGAGGTAACAACTGCATCTTCAGTTACGTTGGGGTTGGCCCCAGTCGGACCACTAGTACCATCCGATGAAGACGACGACATGTCTTCCCCTACAAAACCATCAACAAACCATATGGCAATTAATTCGCCTAGCTTGAAGTTCCATAACTCAGCACAAGACTGGAGACTAATTAGGGCGGCAAAAGGGAAAATAATACTAAAAGAAAGACATGCATAAATTACTTCCTGAACTGTTCAGAAATATATTCTATCGGTAAACACATCAGCAGCCGATAGAATATGTGTAAGAACTACTCCAACACATAATGTGCATTACAAGGCAGTTGGATACAATTGATCACACATACAGCAGTATAGATAAGTTCAAATCTCAAAACAGGTTCATTACACCACTGGAACATATTATGTAAACCCTAATTTAAATCAACATTGCCTGTGGAATGTACATAATCCAACACAATAGGGAACCCTAGTGTAATTGCAAAACTCAAAGAATTAATACGTACAAAACTCTAGGATCAAATAAGGAAGATGCTGGAAATAGAACGACGAATTAGGGTATTTACGGCGATCAGTTGTGGTGATGGAGAGGCGGTGTAGAACGCAGCGGCGGCTGGCGAAGGACGAAAATAAGATCCGGTGGCAGTGGCGAACCAGTATCCAGCCGGCGATCGTCGTGTGGGAGAGGGGAACTGAGTGGTCACGGCGGAGGTTGTGGTTTTCTTCACTCTCGAAGAGACGCAGTGCTCTAAGTTGCAACTGTTCGACTGGAGGGAAACTCAAGGGCCATGTACGAGTATAAAGTAGTGGATGACCTTTTCTATCGGTACAAGCAACTCATACCGATAGAATCATGTAAGTTTCTATCGGTACAACAAAATAATACCGATAGAACAAGTAAATTTCCCGGAAAAATATTTGAAGTAGTGGATGCATTTTTCTGTCAGTATAAACAATAAAATACCGTGAGATCAATTTTACCCGGAAAAATTTTTTAATTAAGTGCCTGAGAGATTATAGTATTGTGTGCCATCTTCTATCGGTACAACCAACTAATACCGATAGAATCATGTAAGTTTCTATCGGTACAACAATATAATACCGATAGAAAAAGTAAATTTCCCGGAAAAATATTTGAAGTAGTGGATGCATTTTTCTGTCGGTATAAACAATAAAATATCGTGAGACCAATTTTACCCAGAAATATTTTAATTAAGTGCCTGAGATTATAGTATTGTGTGCCAGTTTCTATCGGTACAACCAAATAATACCGATAGAATTATGTACGTTTCTATCGCAAAAACAGAAAAATACCGTCAGAGATCGCGATAGGCGTTCCTTGATCGCACAGTGTACATACCTTTGTATGGTCGAATATATGTTCGACAAAAGCTAAAGAAAGATAAAGAAAGAGGGAAGATTGCATGCAGTCTAAGAATGTGCTGGAAAATTAGAAAGTTGACATAAGAACAAAGTTTTCAATAATTTGTTTCATCACTTACAAAAAAAAAGTAAAAATACAGAATGCTAGGTCAAGGAGTGGTCTTAGCCCTGGCTGCATGTAGAATAGAGTCAGTTTGACTTGCAGCCAGGACGCAGGACTCCTCCAGCGACAAGTTGTCCTTCTCAGGATCAACTACTTCAGCGTCGAGAAGGCCTGCGACCTCCCTCAGCTTCGCGATGGTATCCTTCATTGTCAAACCGCAGCCAGCGATGGTCATATCCGCGGCTTTCTTCTCCTCGCGAAGACGCCTCGTCCTCGCCCTAGCATTGTCACCATCCGTCTTCATGCGCTGAATGCGCTGGAAGAGATCGTCAAGGTCAAGCCATAGCCGAGTGTGCTTCTCCGTGAGGAGCTTGTGCTCCTCCTGGAGGGCCCTCAGCTCGGCCTTGACTTTGGCAGTGTCTTCGACGGCTCCCCTTCCCTGTGCAAATCAAGAGGTCAAGAATGTACTGAACATGGATTAACAATACAGGGGTAAACCCAGGAGATTTAGAGTTCTTACCGGGGAGGGCGTGGCTGACGATCCCATGGAGGTTGCCATTGTGAAAGAGAAGATGAGTCGAAGCGTTCGAGAATTAGAAAAACATCAAATTACCGCGACGCATGGCGATCGAGGTACTTATAGAATTCCAAAGCGACGCATGGCGACACGGTAGAGAATTCGAAGCGCCGGAGTATTTTTCTATCGGTAGGAATAACAAAAAACCGTCAGACAACAAAATACCGTCAACTAACAAATTTATTCTAACAGTAAAATATAATAATACCGATAGAATAAGAAAACATTTCGCAGCGAAACTTTTGAAGTACTGGATGTCCTTTTCTATCGGTATAAATAACAAAAAACCGCCAGAAAAATTGATGTTTGCAAGAGCCTGCAATGAGATTTTTGCAAGTGCTATTCGAAGGGAAGAATTAAGTACTTACAGGATAAAGGTACTGTACATGTTAGAACTCATGCTGTGGAGTAAAATTAACTAATTAACTGAGATATATTAATGCTGTGAACTAGCTTATCATTAAGTTCTAAGGAAAAATGTACTAACATGATATATTAATGATAAGTTGCTCACCTCTTGCTGCAGAACTTGTGGGCTATTTGCTTGGCATCTATCCCTGGAATGGAAAATAATCATTAATGGTTGTCAACCCATAATCCTTCTTCGTGATCATCTCGCAGATACGTTGTTTCCTCGATATCTTCAGTAGGGATAGATTGAATGTCCTCTAAAAATGGAGGTATTTCATCGAATTGGTTGTACTCCTCTTCGTCGACAACGTCTTCGACCCCAACAATACGTCTCTTGCTGTGGAGGACAACATGCAAGTTCGGATTGGCCGGGTCAACGATGTAGAATACCTGTGTGGCTTGCTTGGCAAGTATGAATGGATCATCTTGGTGTCCGACTCTACCAAGATCGACGAGAGTAAACCCGTAACTGTCAACTTGAACACCTCGAGGGATTTCGACCCATTGGCATCGAAACAGGGGAATCTTAAGTAATCCGTAATCGAGCTCCCATATTTCGTCAATAGCACCGTAGTATGAGTTCAGCGCCCTTACTGACCTGGCATCCTCGGAAATAGCAAACAGTGTCACTCCGCTACATTGCGTGCTACTCTTTGCGTCTTGAGCTCTTGTGTAAAATGAATACCCATTGATGTCGTACCCCTGCCAAGTCCCTACGGTGAATCTTGGGCCTCTAGCCAACCATGTCACAGTTTCACTTACAGAGCCCTCCGCAGCTCGCGTGACTCTTTCTTGGATCCACTCAGCAAATTTCCTGTTATGTTCTCTGCTGACCCAAACGTCTGACTTCGAAGGATTCTGTGACCGTAACATTACCTTGTGCTCCTGTATGTATGGCTCGACCTCCGTCATGTGTTGTAAGACCCAAAAATGTGATTTTGCGTACACATCACGAGCGGGGACGATAGCTTTGAATCCAATCGTTCCGATGCCCTCAAGCCTACCCTCGTGTCGGGACCTAGGAACGCCAATTGGGTCAACCCCGGCCATGTAATCTGTGCAAAATTCAATCACCTCCTCGGCGGCATAACCTTCCATGATACTCCCCTCCGGTCGACGACGAGTCCTTACGTATCCGTTCAATACACCCATAAATCTCTCAAATGGATACATGTAGCGCAGGCACACGGGTCTACAAAACTTAATTTCTCTGATAAGGTGAACAATCAGATGGACCATAACATCAAAAAAGGATGGAGGGAAATACATCTCGAGCTGACAAAGAGTTGTAACCACATCGCGTTGCAAAGCATCCAGTCCATCCAGATCAATTACCTACGAGGACACAGTTGCGCGAAATATTCATATCAGGAAAATCTTCTAATTAAGCTCCAGAAATGGAGGTATTGAACTTATAGTAGGAGTGCACGTACTCACCTTGCAAGATATTGAGTTGAAGAAATAACATAGGTTTGTGATTGTCTCTCTGACTTTAACTGGGAGAATGCCTCTGATAGCAATGGGAAGCATCTGTGACATCAAGACATGACAGTCGTGGGACTTCATGCCAACCAGTCTTAGGTCCTTCATAGACACAAGTTTTTTCAAGTTCGCGGAGTACCCACTGGGAACTTTAACGCCGTGCAGGCACCGACAGAGTTCTGTTTTTTCGCTCTTGGACAATGTATAGCAGGCCGGGGGGAGGTATGTACGCTTTCCATTCTCTAAAGGTGCAAGCTCAGTCCTTATCCCCATTTCCACCATGTCACGACGAGCTTTCACACCATCCTTCGTCTTTCCCAGAATGTTCAACAACAAACCAATCAAACTGTCACAGACATTTTTCTCTACATGCATGACGTCAACGCAATGTCGTACTTGTAAGTGCTCCCAGTACGGTAGATCCCATAGAATAGATCTCTTCTTCCAAACATTTTTTTCTCAAGGTTTACAATGCTTACCGAACTCAGCTTTGATATCCTTCACGCGCGAGTAAATCTCCTTACCGGTCAGAAACACTGGAGCTGATCCCTTCTCAGGCTTCCCATTAAATGATTTCCTCTTCTTACGGTACGTGTGATGCACCGGAAGAAACCTGCGGTGACCCATGTACACTGTTTTCCGGCAGTTTCGCAGCCACATGCTCTCAGTTTCATCTAGGCAAATAGGGCAAGCCTTGGCTCCTTTCGTACTATACCCCGACAAATTGCCATAGGCCGGAAAATCATTTATGGTGCAAAATATCAGGGCCCGCAAGATGAAATTCTCTTTCTTGTATGCATCCCACACCTTCACCCCCTCGGTCCACAATTTCTGTAAGTCCTCGATTAAAGGCGCTAGAAACACGTCAATATCATTTCCGGGTTGTCTGGGTCCTAAGATTAGTAACGTCATCATGATGTACTTGCGCTTCATGCACAACCAAGGAGGAAGATTGTAGAAGCATAAAAGAACCGGCCAAGTGCTGTGCCGACTGCTCATATTACCATGTGGGTTCATACCATCTGTACTCAGCCCGAACCTTATATTCCTGAGTTTGCCGCCGAACTCAGCAAATGTTCTGTTGATGTTTCTCCATTGAATAGAATCAGCTGGGTGTCTCAGTTTTCCGTCTTGTTTCTGGGCTTCAGCATGCCAACGCAAGTGCTTCGCGACTTTCGGATTTGCGAACAGCCGCTTCAATCTAGGTATCACAGGCAAGTACCACACAGTTTTCGCCGGAGGTCCTTTCTTTACCTCGTGACGTTCACTGTCAATCCGGTCCCTACGTGTATACCTCGATGCGCCGCATCTTGGACAAACATGCAAACTGGAGTACTCGTTACGGTACAACACACAGTCATTTGGGCATGCGTGTATTCTTTCGATTTCCATTCCCAACGGGCACAACAGTTTTTTGGCCCGGTAAGTAGATCTTGGCAACTCATTTCCCTCTGGAAGCATGTCCGCTACAAGATCTAATAGTGCCGTGAAACTCTTATCACTCCAACCGTTGCCTGCCTTCAAGTTATATAATCTCAGCACAGAAGACAATTTTGTAAATGTGGCACATCCAGGGAACAGAGGCTTCTCAGAGTCAGCAATCAGTTTCTCAAATTCACAGAAGTCGTTTTCGTTGTAATCTTCCTCTACATCACGTAACATCTCATCTAGATTGTCGTCATCATCATCATCTACGTGCACATCGGAATGAACATTATCAAAATTCCGATCATCATCCATATTATTGCAATCCACATCCGAGTCCTGCTGATTGGTAGTAGTGGTGCTTGTTTCCTCAAGATCTTCGCCATGCCATATCCAACGGGTGTATCGCGCGTTAAAACCACGACGAATCAAATGACTCTTAATTTGATCAGAGTTGCTAAACCTCTTCAAGTTCATACAATCTGTACAAGGACAGAGCATATTTTTCTCTCCCTTCCTCTCCTTTTGTTGCTCAGCAAATTTAATAAACTCATTCACACCATCTAAATATTCAAGAGTAGTACGCTTTATTCCATACATCCAATATTTCCTGTCCATCTACAATTAACAAAATTTAACGAGTCAGCAATGCATGAAACCTGCCCGATTAAGTTATATTGTACAACCTCTTACAACAGATACATGTGTTGAACCCTAGCCTGACGAAATTAACAATAATTAACCTAGCTAACTACACAATACAAGCTAGTTAGCTCCTAAAACATTACGCATTTCCAGCTACCAAGCTCCCAAGCTAGCTACAAACTTGGAACTACACAATACAGCTAGCTTGCAAGTAGAGAGGGGTAAGTGTCGACAATTAAGCATACCTTAAAGAGAGGGGCGCAATCAACTTCCCTCCAGCCTACGCTGATCACCCTAGCAGTGTAGCTCCGAGCGTGGAACTTTCATCGCAAACAGAGGGACAGAGAGTGTAACAGAACAAATAAAGAGCAGCTCAGCAATGGTCGAGTAGGGTTTTCCTTATAAGACATTGCTAGTGGGGTTTTCCTTTTCTAACGGTAAATACATGAAATAACCGTTAGACCAACTAAGGTAATTCGCCTCTCACATATTCTATCGGTAAAAACACACATATACCGTTAGCGAATGTCCATTACTGTTTAAGTGCAGGTCTTCTACTATCGGTAAATATGTGTATTGACCGTTAGACGATGCATGACACTTTACATGCATGAGTTTTTCTATCGGTAAATATGTGTATTAACCGTTAGACCAACTAAGGTAATTCGCTTCTCACATATTCTATCGGTAAAAACATACATATACCGTTAGAGAATGTCCATTACTGATTAAGTACCGGTCTTTTTCTATCGGGAAATATGTGTACTGACCGTTAGACGATGCATGACACTTTACATACATGAGTTTTCCTATCGGTAAATATGTGTACTTACCGTTAGAGGAGGTACTTGTATTGGCACTTCATCTTGCCAAAAAATTACACATGCCAGTTCACAAATTCAGGTACAAACATACACATGCCAGTTCACCAATACAAATTCAGGTGCAAACATACACATACCAGTTCACAAATTCAAGTGCATGTCTGAACTGAAACAGCAGTACAAATACACACCTACCTACCAATACAATTAAATACACAAATACTCCCTACACATTCAAGTTCATGTCCCTGTTAGCAATACATGATACACAAATATACAACAATTCACACATTCGATGTATATTAGAAAAGCCACGTCTGAAATTAACAACAGATCACGACGAGGACCCAGTGGCCCATACATTTTACATAAAAGAGAACCTTTGCAGGTTGCGACAATGCAACTACCGACTACAAGTTAGACCTGATACATCACAAATCCATTCATCCAAAACAGCAAATGTCTGAACCACATTGGACTTAACCATAGGAGTTCAGTTCGAAGACACCCGAGGAGCTGGAACTGCCGTCGAGTTTCATTTGTATTGGTGATTTCCTCGGACTCAAACTCGATCAACTCAACTCAACTCAACTCAACTCCATTAACAAAAAGAAGCTACCTTCGAAGATATATATGTTGTTCTGTGTAGTGATGGTGTAGAATGGCTGTGCAAATTAATGACAACAGTTCTTCTCCAAGCAGGTTAGCATCTGGCCACAAGCTGGTGCATGCAAAAAAATGTAAGATGCTTTCTATAGGTCCTGATTTGAGAAACACGCCGGGCTTAAGGATCTTCTCGACCGAGCCAACCAAGAACTCGCCCTTCACGCCCTTCCAGCTTTCGACGGTGATCTTCACCGTTTCTTTCGCCAACAAGCCAACGTAGGCAGCGTACTGCGATGAAGAACCCTGAAATACGTTGCCCCTCATGAGCATCATCCAAGGACCTGCAGTGGTCGCCTTGCTTGGGATGCCGAAGTACTAGAGGGCGTCGATGGAGGTGCGGAGGTGCAGTGGTCGCCTGTAGAGGTGCGACGGCCGTCCATGGAGCTTACGGGTTATACCACAAACGCCAGATGAACTGTGAGAATCAAAGAGACATACCCGTGTATTTATAGTACTGGATAATTTCTATCGGTACAAAAACCACATACCGATAGAATAAAAACATCTGTAGAAGGCGAATGGTTCTATCGGCACAATACATATTACCGATAGGAATTTTGTACATACTCTGTCGGTATATACGTACATTGCCGATAGAATAATAGTACCTGTAGAAGGCGAACAGTTCTAAAATATTTTTGCTATACTCTAACGGAATAAACATTCAATACCGATAGAACAAATATACTTGACGACGAACTGTTGTAAGCCATTTTCCTTATATTCTAACGGTACAATAATCCATTACCGATAGAATAAAAATATTTGTAGAAGGCGAACGGTTCTATCGGCATACTACGTATTGCCGATAGGAAATTTTGTACATACTCTGTCGGTATACGCATACATGACCGATAGAATAAGTCTAGATGTAGAAGTCGACCAGTCCTATCGGCGCACAACATTCTCCCGTCAGTACTTGTGCATATATTCTAACGGCAAATATGTTTATCACCGCTAGAGTAAATCGTACTGCTTATTCTATCGGTAAGTTTATTATAAACCGATAGGGAAAGTACATCCGTCGGGCTTTTATGACCGCGAGGCACATTTTCTATCGGTTTTCTGCTGTATCGCTATTAACCGATAGAAGATAAGGGTTAGTAGACTGCATTTCTGTACTAGTGTGTATTACTTAAGATTCCTCTGTTTCGATGCCAATGGGTCGAAATCCCTCGAGGTGTTAAAGTCGACAATTATGGGTTTACTCTAGTCGATCTCAGTAGAGTCGCACATCAAGATGATCCATTTATACTTGCTGAGCAAGCCACACAGGTGTTCTACATCGTTGACCCGGCCAACCCAAAGTTGCACGTTGTCCTTCACAGTAAGAGACGAATTGTTGGGGTCGAAGACGTTGTGGATGAAGAAGAGTATGATCAGTTCGACGAACTACCTCCATTTTTAGATGGAATTCTTCAATCTGTCCCTACCGAAGATATTGCCGAAACAAGTTACCTGCGAGACGACCACGAAGAAGGATTATGGGTGGACCATCATTCTTGACTAATTTGCAATATGTAAGTGATGTATATTACTTGGATCTTTAATCGAAGAATTTTTCAAATCATTTTTCAAAAATTCTTTGGGAAAACATACGTGATGCATTGAGAATCATTTATGCAAATTTTCATTTCAATTGGAGTATATACTTGATTTGAGCAATAATTGATTCTTTTCACAAATCAATATGAAAACTGCAAATTTTCATTCCATGATTGGTCTTGACTATTAATTTATTTTAAAATTATTGGAAGTCTTTACAAGTGCAAAATGATGTACTGAGACCCATCTGTAATTGTTCTCAGGAAATCCCTTTAGATCAAATTAACAATATTCTACTATCGGTTTCAACGTCCAAACCGATATGAAATTCACATATACTATCGGTTTATTGTCATAAAACCTATTGTAAAATACAATGCAAAATGATATACTGAGATCATCTGTAATTGTTCTAAGGGAAATCCTTTAGGGTCAATAACATTGTATTTTACTATCGGTTTCAAGTGCCAAACCGATATAAAGTTAAACTATACTATCGGTTTATTGTTCATAACCGATAGTGATTTATATTGTGTTAGGAGCCCCTGTTCTTAGTTTACTATCGGTTTGGTATAATAAAACCGATAGTGAACAATGCCAACACTGCAAACCCTAACTTACATGTTTTTACTATCGGTTTGGTGGTTATGAACCGATAGTAAAGATTCATATATTAGCTTATAACCTTGCACGATTTTTCCTCCAGTGCAATTGATCACATTACAAATACTCACGCGCGGAAAACCCTAGCTTCCCCGACGTTCGCTTCTTCGCTCCTCTGCGCCACCATTGCCGATCACAATCTGGTTCTCCACCGCCTCCGGCACTGCATTGCGCCACCGCCTCCGGCCACTCCACGAACGACTGTAAGTGTTCTTGACCAAATCGTTCGTGTTAATTTCTTAAATTTGTATGAAATGGTTCATATGTGGTTCAATGGATTACAAATATAAAACTAGAGTAAAATTCATGAACTACAAACTTGATAGCTATGAGAATGACATAATTGATGAAAATCACTAGCAATTTATCATACAGTATAGTCCACTATCGGTTTCTTATTTAGAACCGATAGTAAATACCTTAAACTGAATTTTCTGTTAATTATTTACCATTTTCTGATTTTCATCTGAAATTTTGGTTCATTTAAATTTTAACATACTTTATGTTCCTGCAGAGAGACTAGCATAGTTTGCACTACTAATCTTATATAATTTACTGAATACAAACTTGATTACTATCGATTTTACATGGAAAACCGATAGGAAATAGAGTATATCATAGTTTGTACTGCTAATCTGAATTTTCTGTTAATTACTTCCCATTTTCTAATGTTCATCTGAAATTTTGGTTCATTTAAATTTTAACAGACTTTATGTTGCTGCAGAGAGATTAGCATAGTTTGCACTGCTAATCTTTTAAATTTTCCTGAATACAAAGTTGAGTACTATCGGTTTTACTTGAAAAACCGATAGGAAATAGAGTATGTCATAGTTTGCACTGCTAATCTGAATTTTCTGTTAATTACTTCCCATTTTCTAATGTTCATCTGAAATTTTGGTTAATTTAAATTTTAACAGACTTTATGTTCCTGCAGAGAGACTAGCATAGTTTGCACTGCTAATCTTTTAAATTTTCCCGATTACAACCTTGAGTACTATCGGTTTTACTTGAAAAACCGATAGGAAATAGAGTATGTCATAGTTTGCACTGCTAATCTGAATTTTCTGTTAATTACTTCCCATTTTCTAATGTTCACCTGAAATTTTGGTTCATTTAAATTTTAACAGACTTTATGTTCCTGCAGAGAGACTAGCATAGTTTTCACTGCTAATCTTTTAAATTTTCCTGAATACAAACTTGAGTACTATCGGTTTTACTTGGAAAATCGATAGAAAATAGAGTATGTCATAGTTTGCACTGCTAATCTGAATTTTCTGTTAATTACTTCCTATTTCAGTACCTTCCTCGCTAAAGGTGAATCTCCATGTGAGAAGTACCCCTTCATAACGGAGGAGGTATGGGAGCAATTTGCCCAACAGAAGGGGACTCCTGAGTTCAAGGTATGTATGGTTTCTTTGCTTGGTTACACCATTGTATGCAGTAAGCAGCGGTGCATTAATTTTCTTGTTTCTGGTACGAAGGCCCTCAGCGAGAAGAACAAGGCAATCCAGAGGAGGAACGACCACCCACACCGGCTCGGCTCTCGCGGCTATGCGGGGAAGGAGGAGCAGTGGAAGAAGGCTGAAGACGAGGCGTCGAATTTCGTCGACTCCCCTAACCTACCACTCTCCGAGATCCGCAATCAGCGATGCAAGCACTGGTGGCTGGCCAGAGGGACCGTGTCGGCCATGGGGACTGTGGCGTTCCCAAACCCCAGGGACGTCGAGGTCGTGCAGCGACTCGTAAGTTGGGTAACTTCCTGGGTGGAATCATAGAGTGTGGTAGAAAAAACTATGATCACTAGTGTGCGCACAAGTTTGTATATATTTCTTCCTCACAATGGAGAGCTTTCAATGTAACAGATCTCTTGCTCGAAGGAGGCGACCGAGGGATTGTTCACTCCCCATAGGGAGAACGACATCCTTAGCCGGGCTCTAGGGAACAAGGAGCATCCAGGGCGGACGCGAGCCGTGGGGGCTGTGGTGCCATGGAAGGAAGGCTTCTCGGAGCCCGGGCAAAAGGCGAAGAAGGCTGGCAGCTGGAAGGAAAGGGAAGTGGAGCTATCTCAGAAGATACGGGCAGATGTGACTGCACAATTCGCGGACATGTTCGCTCAAATGAACGAGAAGTATGAACGCCTCAGCCGAGTTGTGCAATCCACACTACTATAGAAATGCATTTCACTATCGGTTCAAATCCACTCTACTATCGGTTCTCTTACCGATAGTGGTCGGCACGATAGTAGAGGGGCAGCACACTTCTATCGGTTCAAAAATCGTTAGTAAAACATCTACATTCCCAACTTTCACTAATCGCTATCGACTATTTGTTCTATCGGCTCGGATTTAAACCAATAATATTGTATATGTTTTTTCTATCGGCTCTTATATAAACCGATAGTATTGTGTGGACACAGTTAGTACTGGCACTACTACAGAAGTGCATTTCACTAACCCCTATTTTCTAACGGTTATGAGCAATCTGGGAAAAATCCGATACAATAGGACAACAGCGGCAGAAAAGAGTGATTTTACTATCGGTTGCACACAAGGACAACGTTAGTGAAATAGAAAAACTATATACTATCGGTTATCACTGTACAAACCGATAGAAAATATTACACAGTACTATCGGTTTTCCATTTTTATCTGATAGTGAAATTACCGACTTTTTACTATCGGTTCTTACTGTACTAACCGATACAATATATTAAACAGCACTATCGGTTCTTCCCGCGTAACTGATAGTGAAATTACCGACATTTTACTATCGGGTCTTACTGTACTAACCGATACAATATATTAAACAGCACTATCGGTTCTTCCCGCGTAACTGATAGTGAAATTACTGACTTTTTACTATCGGTTCTTACTGTACTAACCGATACAATATATTCAACAGTACTATCGGTTCTTCCCGCGTAACTGATAGTGAAATTACTGACTTTTTACTATCGGTTCTTACTGTACTAACCGATACAATATATTAAAGTTTACTATCGGTTATATGAAACAAACCGATAGTAAAATGACATGACAGTGGGGACCTTATTTTACTATCGGTTTGTGTGTGTGAACCGATAGTAAAATTGTACAACTTAATTAGGTCGACCCCTGCTCTGCGCTCTGCATGTTGGAATCATTTCAGCCGCGCACGGCTCCAAGCTAGAGTGATCTGGAGAAGCTAGCTGAGAGGTTGATCATATTTCCATCCCCCTCGGTAATGTCATCTTCTCACCACCTCTCTCTCTCTCTCTATCACTCTTTGACACTCTCCCTCTCTCTCTCTCTACTTGCAATTCATTAAACTTCATACATGTAACTCCAAACTAGCTAGAAGGCTAGGTTGGCTAGCTAGCTATGGCTTGCTGAATTTAAGCAGCTAGCTAGCTGGCTCTTCCAATTAATGCATGCATCAATTAAGTTAATTAGGGTTTCATATATATATACAAATCCATTTAATGTAATTAAGCTGCTCATATACACACATATGGCCTAGCTAGCTAATTATGTTTCATGCATATATGCAAGCCCTGATTCATTAATTATTTATTTGAATTTGTCAATTCTGTGAAATAATTGTAGATGGACCGAGAATATTGGATGTATGGAATAAAACGTACTATTGTTGAGTATTTGGAGGGTGTGAATGGGTTTATTAAATTTGCTGAGCAAGAAAAGGCGAAGAAGGGAGAGAAAGATATGCATTGTCCTTGTATAGATTGTATGAACTTAAAAAGATTCGGCAACTCTGATCAGATTAGGAGTCATTTGATTCGTCGTGGTTTTAACGCACGCTATACCCGTTGGATATGGCATGGTGAAGATCTTGAGGAAACGAGCACCACTACCACTCAGCAGCACCCGGAAGTGGATTGCAGTAATGATGATCATGATCAGAACATTGGTAATGTTCATTCGGAAGTCCATGTAGATGACGACAATTTAGATGAAATGTTACGTGATGTAGAAGAAGACTACAACGAAAACGATTTAGCCAAATTTGAGAAATTAATTGTTGATTCTGAGAAGCCTTTGTTCCTCGGATGTGTAAAATTTACAAAGTTGTCTTCTGTGTTGAGATTATATAACTTGAAGGCAAGCAACGGCTGGAGCGATAAGAGTTTCACGGCGCTATTGGATCTGTTAGCGGACATGCTTCCAGAGGGAAATGAGTTGCCAAGATCGGTTTACCAGGCCAAAAAACTATTGTGTCCGTTGGGAATGGAAATAGAAAGAATACATGCATGCCCAAATGATTGTGTTCTGTACCGTAACGAGTACGAGGATTTGCATGTTTGTCCAAGATGCGGTGCATCGCGGTATAAGCATGGGGACAGAATTTATCACAATGGATGTGATGAGGTAAAGAAAGGGCCTCCGGCCAAAACTGTGTGGTATTTGCCTGTGATTCCCAGATTGAAACGGCTGTTTGCAAATCCGAAAGATGCGAAGTACTTGCGTTGGCATGTTGAAGGTCGGAAACAAGACGGAAAACTAAGACATCCAGCTGATTCCATTCAATGGAGAAACATTAACAGAACATTCGGTGAGTTTGGCGGCGAAGTGAGGAATATAAGGTTTGGGCTGAGTACGGATGGTATGAATCCACACGGAAATATGAGCAGTCGACATAGCACTTGGCCGGTTCTTTTATGCATCTACAATCTTCCTCCTTGGTTATGTATGAAGCGCAAGTACATCATGATGTCGTTACTAATTTCAGGACCCAGACAACCCGGGAATGATATTGACGTGTTTCTCTCACCGTTAGTCGAGGACTTACATAAATTGTGGAGCGAAGGGGTGCGGGTGTGGGATGCACATAAGCGAGAGAATTTCATGTTGCGGGCCATGATATTTTGCACCATAAATGATTTCCCGGCCTATGGAAATCTGTCAGGGTATAGTACGAAAGGAGGCAAGGCTTGTCCTATTTGCCTGGATGAAACTGAAAGCATGTGGTTATCGAACTGCAGAAAAACAGTGTACATGGGTCACCGCAGATTCCTTGCGATGCATCACCCCTACCGTAAGAAGAGGAAGTCATTCAATGGGAAGCCTGAGAAAGGATCAGCCCCAGTGTTTGTGACTGGTAAGGAGCTTTACTTGCGCGTGAAGCACATCAAAGTTGAGTTCGGTAAATGTTCTAAACCTCAAGGAAAAAATGTTTGGAAGAAGAGATCGATTCTTTGGGATCTGCCATATTGGGAGCACTTACAAGTTCAACATTGCATTGATGTCATGCACGTAGAGAAAAATGTTTGTGACAGTTTGACTGGTTTGTTGTTGAACATTCCAGGAAAGACGAAAGATGGCATCAACGTTCGCCGTGACATGCTTGACATGGGCATAAGGACTGAGCTTGCACCGTTGGAGAAGGGAAAGCGGACATACCTCCCCCCGGCCTGCTATACTTTGTCAAAAAGAGAAAAAACAGAACTCTGTCAGTGCCTACATGGTGTCAAAGTTCCATGCGGGTATTCTGCGAACTTGAAAAAACTTGTGTCCATGAAAGACTTGAAACTGGTTGGTATGAAGTCCCATGATTGTCATGTACTGATGTCACAAATGCTTCCCATTGCTATCAGAGGCATTCTCCCAGTCAAAGTCAGAGAGACAATTACAAAGCTATGTTATTTCTTCAACACAATTCTGGCAAGGTACGTCGTAAGCGTGTACTCTTAGCAAGTTAATTAGCTCCATCGTGGAACTTGTCAGATTTTTTGGATCTGAATATTTGCTGCAACTGTGTCCTTGCAGATAATTGATATGGATGCACTGGACGATTTGCAACGCGATGTGACTACCACTCTTTGTTAGCTGGAGATGTATTTCCCTCCATCCTTTTTTGATGTTATGGTCCATCTAATTGTTCACCTTGTCAGAGAAATTAAGTTTTGTGGACCCGTGTTCCTGCGCTACATGTATCCATTTGAGAGATTTATGGGTATCTTGAAGGGATATGTAAGGAATCGACATCGGCCTGAGGGCAGTATCATTGAAGGTTATGCCGCCGAGGAGGTGATCGAATTTTGCACCAACTATATGGCCGGGGTTGACCCAATTGGCGTTCCTACGTCCCGGCATGAGGGCAGGCTTCAGGGCATTGGAACGATTGGATTTAAAGCAGTCATCCCCTCTAGTGATCTGTATGCAAAAGCCCATTTTTGGGTCTTACAGCACATGACGGGGGTGGAGCCATACATACACGAGCACAAGGAAATGTTACGGAAACAGAATCCCTCGAAGCCAGAGATTTGGGTCACCAGAGAACATAACAGGAAATTTGCTGGGTGGATCGAAAATAGAGTCCTGCAAGCTTCTCAGGGCGACGTAGATGAAGATGTTACATGGTTGGCCAGAGGGCCTAGATTTACTGTAGGGACTTGGCAGGGGTATGACATCAACGGCTATTCATTTTACACAAGAACTCAGGACGCGAAGAGTACTATGCAATGTAGTGGAGTGACACTACTTGCTATTTCGGAGGATGCCAGGGCAGTAAGGGCACTCGACTCATATTACGGTGTTATTGAGGAGATATGGGAGCTCGATTATGTATTACTTAAGATTCCTCTGTTTCGATGCCAATGGGTCGAGATCCCTCGAGGTGTTAAAGTCGACAATTATGGGTTTACTCTCGTCGATCTCAGTAGAGTCGCACACAAAGATGATCCATTTATACTTGCTGAGCAAGCCACACAGGTGTTCTACATCGTTGACCCGGCCAACCCAAAGCTGCACGTTGTCCTTCACAGTAAGAGACGTATTGTTGGGGTCGAAGACGTTGTGGATGAGAAAGAGTATGATCAGTTCGACGAACTACCTCCATTTTTAGATGGAATTATCCAATCTGTCCCTACTGAAGATATTGACGAAACAAGTTACCTGCGAGACGACCACGAAGAAGGATTATGGGTGGACAACCATTCTTGACTAATTTGCAATATGTAAGTGAGTATATTACTTGGATCTTTAATCGAAGAATTCTTCAAATCATTTATCAAAAATTCTTTGCGAAAACATACGTGATGCATTGAGAATCATTTATGCAAATTTTCATTTCAATTGGAGTATATCCTTGATTTGAGCAATAATTGATTCTTTTCACAAATCAATATGAAAACTGCAAATTTTCATTCCATGATTGGTCTTTACTGTTAATTTATTTCAAAATTATTTGAAGTCATTTGCATGGGGTTCCAGGTGTCTTTACAAGTGCAAATTGATGTACTGAGATGCATCTGTAATTGTTCTCAGGAAATCCCTTTAGATCAATTTAACAGTACTCTACTATCGGTTTAACGTCCAAACCGATATGAAATTAACATATACTATCGGTTAATTGTCTTAAAACCGATAGTAAAATACAATGCAACTAAACTATACTATCTAGTGATCTGTAATTGTTCTAAGGGAAATCTTGTTAACATTGTATTTTACTATCGGTTTCAAGTGCCAAACCGATATGAAATTAAACTATACTATCGGTTATTGTACACAACCGATAGTGATTTACACTATGTTGTGAGCCCCAGTATTAGTTTACTATCGGTTTGGTATAATAAAACCGATAGTGAAAAATGCCAACAATGCAAACCCTAACTTACATTTTCTACTATCGGTTTTGTGCTTATGAACCGATAGTAAATATTCATATATTAGGTTATAACCTTGCACGATTTTCCCTCCAGTGCAACTTATCACATTCCAATTTCCAAATACTCGCGCGGAAAACCCTAGATTCGCCGACGTTTGCTTCTTCGCTCCTCTGCGCCACCATTGCCGATCACAAGCTGCTCTCCACCGCCTCCGGCACTGCGTTGCGCCACCGCCTCCGGCCACTCCACGATCGACTGTAAGTGTTCCTCACCAAATCGCTCGCGTCTGTTGCTTAATTTTGTATGCAGTGGTACATATTTTGTTCAATGCATAACAGACATAAAACTAGAGTAAAATTCATGAACTACAAACTTGATATCTATCAAAATGACAGAATTGATGAAAATCACAAGCAAATTGTCATACAGTGCAGTACACTATCGGTTTCTTATTTAGAACCGATAGTAAATACCTTAAACTGACCTTGCTGTTAATTATGTCCCATTTTGTAATTTTCATCTGAAATTTTGCTCATTAAGATTTTAACTGAATACAAACTTTGCTGTTAAACTGACCTTGCTGTTAATTATGATGTCCCATACTCTTTTTTCGTGAATTCTGTTAATTATGTCCCATTACTATCGGTTTTACTTGGAAAACCGATAGTAAATAGAGTATATCATATTTTCCACTGCTAATTTGAATTTTCTGTTGATTACTTCCCATTTTGTATTGTTCATCTGAAATTTTGGTTCATTTAAATTATAACAGACTGTATGTTCCTGCAGAGAGATTAGCATTGTTTGTACTGCTGATGTTTTAAGTTTTCTGAATACACACTGATCTACTATCGGTTTTACTTGGAAAACCGATAGGAAACTTCTGTACACTTCTGTACTGCTGTTGTTTACTATCGGTTTTAGTTGGAAAACCGATAGGAAATATAGACTGTTGTGTACTGTACACTTCTGTACTGCTGTTCCCACTGCTAATCTTAATTTTCTATGAATCACTTCCCATTTTCTAATACTCATCTGAAATTTTGGTTCATTTAAATTTTAACAAACCTTATGTTCATGCAGAGATACTAGCGTAGGGCACAACAATTTTAGTTATGAACTTTGTCATGTACCTTTCTTCATATCAATTGATGGTCTGTTCATGGAATTTTAGGTAAAGCCATGTCGGCCTCTTCCTCAGCTCATAGTAGTGATTCGACGAGGGCGAACGTAGATGGCGCTGCCTCGTCCCAGCGCAAGAGGAAGGCGCGAGGCGCGACGATGTTGGGTCGTTTGGCCAAGCGCGCGGATCTTTCATGCGAGTTCAACCAGTTCGGGAGACCGATCGGGAAGAACGCCGGGCACTATGCTGCCTATGTTGCCCTGTTGGCGAAGGAAAGGGTGAAGATCACCGTCCAGAGCTGGAAGGACGTCAAGGCCGACGAGAGGGATAGGCTATGGGCGGAAGTGAAGGTAAAATTAATGAAAATCATTGAACTCTTGAGTAATCACATCCCCTTGGTTGATCCCAGAGATTAGGTAAGTCCTACTTATATGGTTCCTTTGATTGATTTGAAACAAGCCAAGTGGAACATCCCCGACGATGGTCCCAAGATAGCTTGCTTGAAGGACATGAACAACACGTGGAAAACCTTCAAGAGCGTCCTCGTCAGTACCTTCCTCGCTGAAGGCAAATCTCCCTGCGAGAAGTACCCCTTCATAACGGAGGAGGTATGGGAGCAATTCGCCCAACAGAAGGGGACTCCTGAGTTCAAGGTATGTATGGTTCCTTTGCTTGGTTACACCATTGTATGCAGTAAGCAGCGGTGCACTAATTTTCTTGTTTCTGGTATGAAGGCCCTCAGCGAGAAGAACAGGGCAATCCAGAGGAGGAACGACCACCCACACCGGCTCGGCTCTCGCGGCTATGCGGGGAAGGAGGAGCAGTGGAAGAAGGATGAAGACGAGACGTCGAAGTTCGTCGACTCCCCTGACCTACCACTCTCCGAGATCCGCGATGCGCGATGCAAGCGCTGGTGGCTGGCCAGAGGGACCGTGTCGGCCACGGGGACTGTGGCGTTCCCAAACCCTAGGGACGTCGAGATCGTGCAGCGACTCGTAAGTTGGCTAACTTCCTGGTTGGAATCGTAGAGTGCGCACAACTTTGTATATATTTGTTCCTCACAATAGACAGCTTTCAATGTAACAGATCTCTTGCTCGAAGGAGGCGACCGAGGGATTGTTCACTCCCCACAGGGAGAACGACATCCTTACCCGGGCCCTAGGGAACAAGGAGCATCCCGGGCGGACGCGAACCGTGGGGGCTGTGGTGCCTTGGAAGGAAGGCTTCTCGGAGCCCGGGCAAAAGGCGAAGAAGCCTGGCAGCTGGAAGGAAAGGGAAGAGGAGCTATCTCTGAAGATACGGGCAGATGTGACTGCACAATTCGCTGACATGTTCGCTCAAATGAACGAGAAGTATGAACGCCTCAGCCGAGTTGTGCAGTCCAAGGGTTTAGATCCAGCTGCCGAGCTCGACGCTGCCAGGCCGAGTAGTTGCGGCTCGAAGGTTCACGTGGATCCGGTGGACCTGATCGAGGTATTGCAACTCTTGACCTCTATATGAAGTTCGGTTGATGCCACTCCCGTTATGTTAGAATTGTTTCACTAACCTGTTATAATTGTTGCAAATTGCAGAAGCCGGAGAGCTGTAGCCTATTGATCAACATAGGCGACAATCCTGTTGCGGTTGCAAACGGGGTCGTATACCAGTCTTGGGAGGATGTCCGGATCCATTGCGTACCTCTGGAGCCAGGATACGCAAAGGTTCAGGTGGACATGGCCCTCCCGGGCTACAGCTCATTTCCGTTGCCCGTCCCAACGGACGAGATGCGGACAATCGGCGAGGCATTGGGCTCGTACATACAGTGGCCCAAGAAGGGTGTTAGACTACAGGAGGTAAACCCTAGCCATTCTGGTTTACAACTCAGCTAATATACTCAATTTTCAACATCTAACTTCTGCGTTTGTACTTGAAGTGGACGATGCATACCAGCACACTTCCTGAGGACACCACCCCCGCCACAACGCATGAGCGAACTCCTTCGGGCCCCATGCCTCCTCCGACGGCCTCAAACCCTTCTCCATCAAATGAGGCCGGCGGCACCACACCCCAACCTTCGAAGGTGTACACTCGCTCCTCGGCCAAAGGCAAGGGCAAGGCCAAAGGCAAGGCCAAACAAAGCCAGCCGGGTACGTTCAAGAACGGGTCCCCACTCGTGTCGGAGTACATCCTGCGCAACATGGATCAAATAACCAGAAGTCTCCACGAGTGGTACCTGACCCGGTCTAGGCGCCACATCAACTTCTTGGTTCACTTCAGGCCAGGCCATTTTCACCGTGAGCCCGGGAGCATATCGGTGGCCCACGAGGATTTGTTCGACCTCCTCAACTGGCGGGAGCTTGATATGTCCATCATACGGACTGGAGTCCTGTTAGTTTGCTGTTATGTGAAGTCATCATAGTTCGTTTCATAAATCTAATCACTTTGTATGCACTACTTACTAATGTCTACTTTGCATCCAGGTGCATGTATAGGCTGGCGTCGATGAGGGCATGCGACAGGGTGGGTTTCCTCGACCCAGAGAAAATAAGCCTCATGATGCTAGAGCACGACCAAGCACATGCGGAGGAGTACATATGTAGGGCACTACTGGCGCAGCAGGACCGAGAGTTCATCCTTGCGCCGTACCACCAAAGGTTAGTGCATTTCCTACTAATTTAACTCATTCTTGTATGTTACGCCTAACATATGTATGAAATGGTTCGCTTGTATATGCAATGTAGGGGCCACTGGATCGTCGCCATCATTTGCCCATGGATGAATGAGGTCTATTACCTCGATTCGATGAGCGACAGGGTGGCGCATGTTTTCACCCTCACGTGGCACATAGACGCGTAAGTAACACAGTTGTTTTAAATTTTTCTCTGACTAGCTAATTAATGATAATATATTAACCGGCAATGCTAAATTAAATACAGGGCTTTCAAAAATTATGTCAGTGCTGGAGGGAGGCATGACGCGTCGAAGGGCACAACAATTTCTTGGAAAGAATATGAGGTAATTAATACGGATGGAAGTACTCATGATGAATCTTTTCATTTAAGCTTAATTAGTTCTTTGGAGTTAATGTGGGTTTATGTCTTTGCATATGCAATTTTCCCAGTGCCATCAGCAGCCACAATCGTGGGAATGTGGCTTCTATGTCATGCGATTCATGTATGACCTGATCAGGAGAAACTTTGCCCAATTCCCTAAGGTAACCATTTTTCCTGACTCAAAATCGAACTTTAATTGGATGTGACGTACGATCCTAACTTCATACACGCATATATGCAAAGCGCCATGTTCAAAGAGCAATACGAGTTGCCTCAATTGAAGGAGCTGCGAGCATTTTGGGCGCAATATGTCATGGAAGAAGTGGCTATCAACGATCGACTGTAACTATTTGTGAATAAACTCTATCTGAATTTGTGAATAACTATTTGTGAATAACTATTTGTGAATAACTATTTGGGCTGTATATATTTGTGAATAAACTCAGTATGTGAATAGATTCATTGCTGTATATATTTGTGAATAAACTCAGTATGTGAATAGATTCATTGCTGTATTTGTGAATAAACTCTATCAATATGTGAATAAATTCAATTTGCCCAATACATGTGTATATTACTGTATTACTGTATCTGTGAACAAATTCAATATGTGAATATTGGTGTATATTTGTAAATATTGGTGTATTTGTGAATGATCCAATGTATCTCTGTATTGCTGTATGAACAGGTGCAAGATACCAGTACTAACTGTGTACACTACATAACCGATAGGAAAAATTAAACAGTACTATCGGTTATATACTTAAATCGATAGAATAAATATTACACTACTATCGGTTTATATAAAACAACCGATAGTATAAACTTTCTAGTATTAAACGTGTCCACACATTACTATCGGTTTATATCTCAGCCGATAGAATACAAATTAAATTACTATCGGTTTATATACCACAACCGATAGTATAAACTTTCCAGTACTAAACGTGTCCACACATTACTATCGGTTTAGATCTCAGCCGATAGAATAAGTATTACATTACTATCGGTTCATATGACACAACCGATAGTATAAAGTTTCCAGTACTAAACGTGCCTGCATATTACTATCGGTTTATATTCTAGCCGATAGAAAATACCTACAAAATACTATCGGTTTATATCCGAGCCGATAGAAAAAATGTAAACAATACTATCGGTTTAGATCCGAGCCGATAGAAGAAGTAGTCGATGGCGAGTAGTGAACGTTGGGATTGTAGATGTTTTACTAACGGTTTTTAACCGATATAGTAGGGTGCTATGTTTCTACTATCGTGCCGATCACTATCGGTAAGAGAACCGATAGTATAGTGGATTTTGAACCGATAGTGAAAAGCATTTCTGTAGTAGTGTGGAATCTTTATTCTATCGGTTGTTATATACAAACCGATAGTATTGTGTAGATACAGTTACTACTGGAAACTTTATTCTATCGGTTGTTATATATGAACCGATAGTACTGAAATATTTATTCTATCGGTTATATTATATAACCGATAGTATTGTGTAATCACGTTTACTACTGGAAACTTTATTCTATCAGTTTCTGCATATGAACCGATAGTACTGTAATATTTATTCTATCGGTTGTAGTATATAACCGATAGTAATATTAGTTTTTCCTATCGGTTATGTACTGGCACGGTTAGTACTGGAATCATGCACATATACAGTAATATACACATATACATACAGCAATATAGAGATACATTGGATCATTCACAAATACACCAATATTTACAAATATTCACCAATATTCACATATTGAATTTGTTCACAAATACACTAATACAGTAATATACACATGCATTGGACAAATTGAATTTATGCACATATTGATCGAGTTTATTCACAAATACATCAATGAATCTATTCACATATTGAGTTTATTCATGAATACAGCAATCAACACATTCAATATATATTCACAAATACAGCAATCAACACAAGTCAGTTACTATCGATTGTTGATAGCCACTTCTTCCATGACATATTGAGCCCAAATTGTTCGCAACTCCTTCAATTGACCCAACTCATATTGCTCTTTCAACATGGCGCTCTGCATATATGCGTGTATGAAGTTAGGATCGTACGTCACATCCAATTAAAGTTCGACTTGGAGTCAGGAAAAATGGTTACCTTAGGGAATTAGGTAAAGTTTCTCCTGATCAGGTCATACATGAATCTCATGACATAGAAGCCACATTCCCACGATTGTGGCTGCTGATGGCACTGGAAAAATTGCATATGCAAAGACATAAACCCACATTAACTCGAAAGAACTAATGAAGCTTAAATTAAAAGACTCATCATGAGTACTTCCATCCGTATTAATTACCTCATATTCTTTCCAAGAAATTGTTGTGCCCTTCGACGCCATGCCTCCCTCCAGCACTAGCATAATTTTTGAAAGCCCTGTATTTAATTTAGCATTGCCGGTTAATATGTTATCATTAATTAGCTAGTCAGAGAAAAATTTAAAACAACTATGTTACTTACGCGTCTATGTGCCATGTGAGGGTGAAAACATGCGCCACCTTGTCGCTCATCGAATCGAGGTAATAGACCTCATTCATCCATGGGCAAATGACGGTGAGGACCCAGTGGACCCTACATTGCATATATAAGCGAACCGTTTCATACATATGTTAGGCGTAACATACAAGAATGAGTTAAATTAGTAGGAAATGCACTAACCTTTGGTGGTACAGCGCAAGGATGAACTCTCGGTCCTGCTGCGCTAGTAGTGCCCTTGATATGTATTCCTCCGCATGTGCTTGGTCGTGCTCTAGCATCGTGAGGCTTATTTTCTCTGGGTCGAGGAAACCCACCTTGTCACATGCCCATATCGACGCCAGCCTATACATGCACCTGGATGCAAAGTAGACATTAGTAAGTAGTGCATATAAAGTGATTAGATTTATGCAACGAATTGTGATAACTTCAGACAATAGCAAACTCACAGGACTCCAGTCCGTATGATGGACATATCAAGCTCCCGCCAGTTGAGGAGGTCGAATAAATCCTCGTGGGCCACCGATATGCTCCCGGGCTCACGGTGAAAATGGGCTGGCTTGAAGTGAACCAAGAAGTTGATGTGGCGCCTAGACCGGGTCAGGTACCACTCGTGGAGACTTCTGGTTATTTGATCCATATTGCGCCGAAGGTACTCCGACACGAGTGGGGACCCGTTATTGAACGTACCCGGCTGGCTTTGTTTGGCCTTGCCTTTGGCCTTGCCCTTGCCCTTGGCCTTGCCCTTGCCTTTGGGCGGGGAGCGAGTGTATACCTTCGAACGTTGGGGTGTGGTGCCGCTGGCCTCATTTGATGGCCAAGGGTTTGAGGCCGTCGGAGGAGGCATGGGGGCCGAAGTAGTTCGCTCATGCGTTGTGGCGAGGGTGGTGTCCTCAGGAAGTGAGCTGGTACCCATCGTCCACTTTAAGTACAAACGCATAAGTTAGATTTTGCAAATTGAGTATATTAACTGAGTTGTAAGCTAGAATGGCTAGGGTTTACCTCCTGTAGTCTAACACCCTTCTTGGGCCACTATATGTACGAGCCCAATGCCTCGCCAATTGTCCGCATTTCGTCCGTTAGGACGGGCAACGGAAAAGAGCTGTAGCCCGGGAGGGCCATGTCCACATGTACCTTTGCGAATCCAGGCTCCAGAGGTACGCAGTGGATCCGGACATCCTCCCAAGACTGGTATACGACCCCGTTTGCAACCGCAACAGGTTTGTCGCCTATGTTGATCAATAGGCTACAGCTCTCCGGCTTCTGCAATTTGCAACAATTATAACAGGTTAACGAAACAATTCTAACGTAACGGGAGTGGCATCAGCCGAACTGCATATATAGCTCAAGAGTTGCAATACCTCGATCAGGTCCACCGGATCCACGTGAACCTTCGAGCCGACACTACTTGGCCTGGCAGCGTCGACCTCGGCAGCTGGATCTAAACCCTTGGACTGCACAACTCGGCTGAGGCGTTCATACTTCTCGTTCATTTGAGCGAACATGTCGGCGAATTGTGCAGTCACATCTGCCCGTATCTTCTGAGATAGCTCCACTTCCCTTTCCTTCTAGCTGCCAGCCTTCTTCGCCTTTTGCCCGGGCTCCGAGACGCCTTCCTTCCATGGCACCATAGCCCCCACGGTTCGCGTCTGCCCTGTATACTCCTTGTTCCCTAAAGCCCGGGTAAGGATGTCGTTCTCCCTATGGGAACTGAACAATCCCTCAGTCGCCTCCTTCGAGCAAGAGATCTGTTACATTGAGAGCTCTCCATTGTGAGGAAGAAATATATACAAACTTGTGCGCACACTAGTGATCATAGTTAGCCAACTTACGAGTCGCTGCACGACCTTGACGTCCCTGGGGTTTGGAACGCCACAGTCCCCGCGGCCGACACGGTCCCTCTGGCCAGCCACCAGCGCTTGCATCGCTGATCGCGGATCTCGGAGGGTGGTAGGTCAGGGGAGTCGACGAAATTCGATGCCTCGTCTTCAGCCTTCTTCCACTGCTCCTCCTTCCCCGCATAGCCGCGAGAGCCGAGCCGGTGTGGGTGGTCGTTCCTCCTCTGGATTGCCTTGTTCTTCTCGCTGAGGGCCTTCCTACCAGAAACAAGAAAATTAATGCACCGCTGCTTACTGCAAACAATGGTGTAACCAAGCAAAGGAACCATACATACCTTGAACTCAGGAGTCCCCTTCTGTTGGGCGAATTGCTCCCATACCTCCTCCGTTATGAAGGGGTACTTCTCGCATGGAGATTCGCCTTTAGCGAGGAAGGTACTGACGAGGACACTCTTGAAGGTTTTCCACGTGCTGTTCATGTCCTTCAAGCAAGCTATCTTGGGACCATCGTCGGGGATGTTCCACTTGGCCTGTTTCAAATGGTGCATATAAGCAGGACTTACCTAATCTCTGGGATAAACCAAGGGAATGTGATTACACAAGAGTTCAGTGATTTTGATTAATTTTACCTTCACTTCAGCCCACAGCCTATCCCTCTCATCGGCCTTGACGTCCTTCCAGCTCTGGACGGTGATCTTCACCCTTTCTTTCGCCAACAAGCCAACATAGGCAGCATAGTGGCCGGCGTTCTTCCCGATCGGTCTCCCGAACTGGTTGAACTCACATGAAAGATCCGCGCGTTTGGCCAAACGACCCAACATCGTCGCGCCTCGCGCCTTCCTCTTGCACTAGGACGAGGCAGCGCCATCTACGTTCGCCCTCGCCAAATCACTACTATCAGCCGAGGAAGATGCCAACATGGCTTTACCTAAAATTCCATGAACAAACCATCAATTGATATGAAGAAAGGTACATGACAAAGTTCATAACTAAAGTTGTTGTGCCCTACGCTAGTCTCTCTGCATGAACATAAAGTCTGTTGAAATTTAAATGAACCAAAATTTCAGATGAACATTAGAAAATGAGAAGTAATTAACAGAAAATTCAGATTAAAAGCATACTCTATTTCCTATCAGTTTTGAAAGGAAAACCGATAGTACTAAGGTTTGTATTCAGGAAAATTTAAAAGATTAGCAGTGCAAACTATGCTAATCTCTCTGTAGGAAAATAAAGTCTGTTAAAATTTAAATGAACCTAAATTTCAGATGAACATTAGAAAATGAGAAGTAATTCACAGAAAATTCAAATTAGCAGTGAAAACTAAGACATACTCTATTTCCTATCGGTTTTGAAAGGAAAACCGATAGTACTAAGGTTTGTATTCAGGAAAATTTAAAAGATTAGCAGTGCAAACTATGCTAATCTCTCTGCAGGAAAATAAAGTCTGTTAAAATTTAAATGCACCTAAATTTCAGATGAACATTAGAAAATGGGAAGTAATTCACGGAAAATTCAAATTAGCTGTGCAAACTATGATATACTCTATTTCCTATCGGTTTTCCAAGTAAAACCGATAGTAATCAAGTTTGTATTCAGTAAAATCTATAAGATTAGCAGTGCAAACTATGCTAGTCTCTCAGCAAGAACATAAAGTATGTTAAAATGTAAATGAACCAAAATTTCAGATGAAAATTAGAAAATGGGAAATAATTAACAGAAAATTCAGTTTAAGGTATTTACTATCGGTTCTAAATAAGAAACCGATAGTAGACTACACTGTACGACAAATTGCTAGTGGTTTTCATCAATTCTGTCATTCTCATAGCTATCAAGTTTGTAGTTCATGAATTTTACTCTAGGTTTATATTTGTAATCCATTGAACGGGATATGAACCATTGCATACAAACTTAAGCAATACACGCGAGCGATTTGGTCAAGAACACTTACAGTCGATCGTGGAGTGGCCGGAGGCTGTGGCGCAATGCAGTGCCGGAGGCGGTGGAGAACCAGATTCTGATCGGCAATGGTGGCGCAAAGGAGCGAAGAAGCAATCGTCGGGGAATCTAGGGTTTTCCGCGCGAGTATTTGGAAATTGGAATGTGTTCAGTTGCACTGGAGGGAAAATCGTGCAAGGTTATAACCTAATGTATGAATATTTACTATCGGTTCATAACCACCAAACCGATAGTAAAAACATGTAAGTTAGGGTTTTCCGAATGGGCACTTTTCACTACCGGTTTTATTACACCAAACCGATAGTAAAATAAGAACAGGGGCTCATAACACAGTATAAATCACTATCGGTTATAAACAATAAACCGATAGTAAAAACATGTAAGTTAGGGTATTCAGTGTTGGCACTGTTCACTATCGGTTTTATTATACCAAACTGATAGTAAACTAAGAACAGGGGCTCGTAACACAGTATAAATCACTATCAGTTATGAATGATAAACCGATAGTATAGTTTAATTTCATATCGGTTTCATAGTTAAAACCGATAGTAAAATACAATGTTATTGACCCTAAAGGATTTCCCTTAGAAGAATTACAGATGATCTCAGTACATCATTTTGCATTGTATTTTACTATCGGTTTCATGGCAATAAACCGATAGTATATGTTAATTTCATATCGGTTTGGAAGTTGAAACCGATAGTAGAATACTGTTAAATTGATCTAAAGGTATTTCCTGATAACAATTACAGATGGGTCTCAGTACATCATTTTGCACTTGTAAACACACCTGAAACCCCATGCAAATGACTTCCAATAATTTTGAAATAAATTAACAGTAAAGACCAATCATGGAATGAAAATTTGCAGTTTTCATATTGATTTGTGAAAAGAATCAATTATTGCTCAAATCAAGTATATACTCCAATTGAAATGAAAATTTGCATAAATGATTCTCAATACATCACGTATGTTTTCCCAAAGAATTTTTGAAAAATAATTTGAAGAATTCTTCGATTAAAGATTCAAGTAATATACGTCACTTACATATTGTAAATTAGTCAAGAATGGTTGTCCACCCATAATCCTTCTTCGTGGTCGTCTCGCAGGTAACTTGTTTCGTCAATATCTTTGGTAGGGACAGATTGAAGGATTCCATCTAAAAATGGAGGTAGTTCGTCGAACTGATCGTACTCTTCTTCATCCACAACGTCTTCGACCCCAACAATACGTCTCTTACTGTGAAGGACAACGTGCAACTTTGGGTTGGCCGGGTCAACGATGTAGAACACCTGTGTGGCTTGCTCAGCAAGTATAAATGGATCATCTTTGTGTGCGAATCTACTGAGATCGACGAGAGTAAACCCATAATTGTCAACTTTAACACCTCGAGAGATTTCGACCCATTGGCATCGAAACAGAGGAATCTTAAGTAATACATAATCGAGCTCCCATATTTCCTCGATAACACCGTAATATGAGTCGAGTGCCCTTACTAATCCGGGAGGATCTCCAAGTCCTGATCGCATACGGATTCGCGACCAAGACCTAATCGCATATGGCTTCGCGACCAAGTCCTGATCGCATATGGGTCCGCGACCATGGATTGGTCCGCGACCAGGAAAAGGAATTCGTTCCCTGTTCGGAATTGTAATCCGATCCGAATGTGTATAACTAAGCTTATCTGTTTAGGATTAGTTATATGAGTCTAATACCTTTAAGTCTCTAAGTCTGATACGTACTCATACGATTGGACTATAAATACCTTGTAATAGGTCTAGTTTAGATCATCGAACTCAATCGAAGAGTCATAGAACTTATTTGAATTTTAGACACTTATAGTTCCTTCGACGTAGGCAAGTGTGCCTAACGTTTGACGTGTAAAACCCTCTTTGAAATAAAGAGTTGTGCAATTACTTTGGGTTTCGGTATTTCCGAGTAAGATCCCGTTATTCCGCATATTAGAATCTGGGCGAGCCTAGTGCGAAAACCAAGGCTAGGTCTCAAACGGATCAAGTTGGTATCAGAGCAACTTTCCTATCCTGTGGATGGTGAAGACTCGCCAGGGTTACAAAACCTCCGGCGAAACTCCAGGCGATCAATTGACGGTTCATACAGCCGCGTCTCCGACAATGTCTGACGATACCCCCGTTCAAGCTAACCTAGCCGAACAAGTGGCTAAGCTCTCCACCGACATGGAAACCGTGCTAGCTTGGATTAAGCAGCAGGCCATGATTGTACCTCTTGAAGTAGGGAAGGTTACGGGTGAGAAGACTGGTGAAGACTTGCGTAGGGCAGACGAAAATGAAGACGAAGGCGACCACAAAACCGACGACCTCGCCAACACCTCCTTAGCTGTCGGATCTTTTAAGGTCGACGCTAAGATTGATATACCCATATATGATGGGGTGATCGATGCTGAAAAGCTGGATTCTTGGATCGATCAACTTGAGACCTACTTTGACCTGAAAGGGTTCAGTAGCGCTCAAAAGGTGAAGTTTGCACCTTTGAAGATGAAGGACCACGCCAAGACATGGTGGAAGGCCCTTGTCTCCAGTGGTGAAGCTGACGACCTTGCATGGGGTCAATTCAAACGACTTCTGCGACAAGAATTCTATCCGATGGGCTACCTTGAGGAGAGATGGGAGCGTTGGCACAGACTGTACCAACGGCGCGACCAGACCGTCCAAGACTATACGACAGAATTTCGGCGACAAGCAATGGTCATTGGCATCTCACTATCCGACCCTCAAGTATTTCGGAAGTACACATCTGGACTTCAGAAATCGATCAGTACTGAGCTAAGTCTGTTCAGAGTTCAAGACATCTCGACCGCGAGCATGACTTCTTTGGCGATTGAGAAGAAGAATAAGACCCGCAACGACAAGAACTTAAGGGAGATTTCAACCACGACGAGCTCCGGAGAGGGTACCCACGATACGGGTAACACTTGTGAGCATTGTCATGTTGCTGGGCACACAAAAGAGAAGTGTTATAAACTTCATCTTGAATTGCGTCCAGAAAGAAAAAAGAGGGATGAACCAAGCACACGAACAGCTATGGTTACTTCTATTCCGCTCGCAGAGGAAATTATCCAGTTGGATTCGGTTGAAAAGGCGGACACGACCTTGTCTCTAATGGCAATGCCGAAGGAGAAAGGTTCGAGTTCATCAATTGACCACAACCCGACAGAGGAATTGTTCACTGTTAACATACAGGTGAAGCACGAGGTGGTCGCAGCCATCTTCGACCCTGGAAGCCAAAAGAATTTGGTCTCCTCCGGGCTGGTTCGACGACTTGGTTTACAGACGACTCATCATCCTCGACCATATCCTCTGGGATGGTTCACTTCTGACGTGAATCAGCAAATCAAGAGTCAGTGTACTCTAAAGTTTGCAATATCTGCTCGTTACATCGACGAGGTTCAATGTGATGTCATCCCCATCGATATTTGCCAAGTGATTTTTGGAAGTCCGTTCTTGTATGATCGTGACGCCCATTACCACCGAAGAGCTCAAGAATACGACCTCACAAAGGCTGGGATGAAATTTATCATCAGCAAAAATGACCACGTCGACACCAAGAACTTGGTGATAGCAAATCAGGCGAAACAGATTGTCAATGCATGCTCAAAGTGTGTGCTGAGCGTGATGCATCCAATTAGCCAAGAGAATTGTGCTGCATCGAGTATGGAAAGTGGTGGTTGTTTAGCAAGCTTGCCGGAAGAAAACAACGAGCTATTCGCAGAGATATATAGTCGATCACCACAACGACTAGTTGAAAACGACATGCAACTTGTCTCTACGGCGCCACTATTCAAACTTCGCAATCCTAGCTTTGGGATCGGTGATGGTATCAACCTCGACAAGGGAATGGCTATCCGCGAGTGGCCTAGGCCACAATCCATGATGAAGGTGCCAAGCTCCATGAGCGCCTATCCATACATTCGATCCGACGATTGTAGCATTGCTCATCGTGTGTTCGTTCCAAAACTCCCAGTCGTTCTCTACATCTTCACAGTTGGTCACCAACGGGTGTTGGCTCCTTCTCAACAGGGGAGTCATGATCCGGGAGGATCTCAGGTCGAGCTCGCAACGGATTTGCGACCACGAAAAGGTTTGCGACTTTGGAAAGGTTTGCGACCTTGGGAAGGATTCAAACCCTTTGATCCTTCAATGCTGGATGATGAGACAGATACCATCGTACCATCTGTTGAAGACTTGGTCTATCAACGAGACGAACCTCTACGTGAAGATGTGATTCTGGAGAAGAAGGTGACTACCACCCGCAGTGGCACCAAGGAGACTTTTCGAATCGGTCAGAAAGATCAACGAGCACGTGCGGCAAAGTGGTACACCAGAGAAGATGGACAAACCCAATTTCCACATCTCCAGTTCGATCGAGAGGTCGCCACCGGGGTTGGCTCCTTCTCAACAAGGGAGTCATGATCCGGGAGGATCTCCAAGTCCTGATCGCATACAGATTCGCGACCAAGACCTAATCGCATACGGCTTCGCGACCAAGTCCTGATCGCATATGGGTCCGCGACCATGGATTGGTCCGTGACCAGGAAAAGGAATTCGTTCCCTGTTCGGAATTGTAATCCGATCCGAATGTGTATAACTAAGCTTATCTGTTTAGGATTAGTTATATGAGTCTAATACGTTTAGGTCTCTAAGTCTGATACGTACTCATACGATTGGACTATAAATACCTTGTAATAGGTCTAGTTTAGATCATCGAACTCAATCGAAGAGTCATAGAACTTATTTGAGTTTTAGACACTTATAGTTCCTTCGACGTAGGCAAGTGTGCCTAACGTTCGACGTGTAAAGCCCTCTTTGAAATAAAGAGTTGTGCAATTACTTTGGGTTTCGGTATTTCCGAGTAAGATCCCGTTATTCCGCATATTAGAATCTGGGCGAGCCTAGTGCGAAAACCAAGGCTAGGTCTCAAACGGATCACTTACTGCCCTGGCATCCTCCGAAATAGCAAGTAGTGTCACTCCACTACATTGCATAGTACTCTTCTCGTCCTGAGTTCTTGTGTAAAATGAATAGCCGTTGATGTCATACCCCTGCCAAGTCCCTACAGTAAATCTAGGCCCTCTGGCCAACCATGTAACATCTTCATCTACGTCGCCCACAGAAGCTTGCAGGACTCTATTTTTGATCCACCCAGCAAACTTCCTATTATGTTCTCTGGTGACCCAAATCTCTGGCTTCGAGGGATTCTGTTTCCGTAACATATCCTTGTGCTCGTGTATGTATGGCTCCACCCCCGTCATGTGCTGTAAGACCCAAAAATGGGCTTTTGCATACAGATCACTAGAGGGGACGACTGCTTTAAATCCAATCGTTCCAATACCCTGAAGCCTGCCCTCATGCTGGGACGTAGGAACGCGAATTGGGTCAACCCCGGCCATATAGTTGGTGCAAAATTCGATCACCTCCTCGGCGGCATAACCTTCAATGATACTGCCCTTAGGGCGATGTCGATTCCTTACATATCCCTTCAAGATACCCATAAATCTCTCAAATGGATACATGTAGCGCAGGAACACGGGTCCACAAAACTTAATTTCTCTCACAAGGTGAACAATTAGATGGACCATAACATCAAAAAAGGATGGAGGGAAATACATCTCCAGCTGACAAAGAGTGGTAGTTACATCGCGTTGCAAATCGTCCAGTCCATCCATATCAATTACCTGCAAGGACACAGTTGCAGCAAATATTCAGATCCAAAAAATCTGACAAGTTCCACGAATGGAGCTAATTAACTTGCTAGGAGTACACGCTTACGTACCTTGCCAGATATTGTGTTGAAGAAATAACATAGCTTTGTAATTGTCTCTCTGACTTTGACTGGGATAATGGCTCTGATAGCAATGGGAAGCATTTGTGACATCAATACATGACAATCATGGGACTTCATACCAACCAGTTTCAAGTCTTTCATGGACACCAAGTTTTTCAGGTTCGCAGAATACCCGCATGGAACTTTGACACCATGTAGGCACTGACAGAGTTCTGTTTTTTCTCTTTTTGACAAAGTATAGCAGGCCGGGGGGAGGTATGTCCGATTTCCCTTCTCCAACGGTGAAGCTCAGTCCTTATGCCCATGTCGAGCATGTCACGGCGAACATTGATGCCATCTTTCGTCTTTCCTGAAATGTTCAACAACAAACCAGTCAAACTGTCACAAACATTTTTCTCTACGTGCATGACATTAATGCAATGTCGAACTTGTAAGTACTCCCAATATGGCAGATCCCAAAGAATCGATCTCTTCTTCCAAACATTTTTTCCTGGAGGTTTAGAACATTTACCGAACTCAACTTTGATGTCCTTCACGCGCAAGTAAAGCTCCTTACCAGTCACAAACACTGGGGCTGATCCTTTCTCAGGCTTGTCATTGAATGACTTCCTCTTCTTACGATAGGCGTGATGCATAGGAAGGAATCTGCGGTGACCCATGTACACTGTTTTTCTGCAGTTCGATAACCACATGCTTTCAGTTTCATCCAGGCAAATAGGACAAGCCTTGCCTCCTTTCGTACTATACCCCGACAAATTTCCATAGGCCGGGAAATCATTTATGGTGCAAAATATCATGGCCCGCAACATGAAATTCTCTCGCTTATGTACATCCCACACCCGCACCCCTTCGCTCCACAATTTATGTAAGTCCTCGACTAACGGTGATAGAAACACGTCAATATCATTCCTGGGTTGTCTGGGTCCTGAAATTAGTAACGACATCATGATGTACTTGCGCTTCATACATAACCAAGGAGGAAGATTGTAGATACATAAAAGAACCGGCCAAGTGCTATGTCGACTGCTCATATTTCCGTGTGGATTCATACCATCCGTACTCAGCCCAAACCTTATATTCCTCACTTCGCCGCCAAACTCACCGAATGTTCTGTTGATGTTTCTCCATTGAATGGAATCAGCTGGATGTCTTAGTTTTCCGTCTTGTTTCCGACCTTCAACATGCCAACGCAAGTACTTCGCATCTTTCGGATTTGCAAACAGCCGTTTCAATCTGGGAATCACAGCAAATACCACACAGTTTTGGCCGGAGGCCCTTTCTTTACCTCATCACATCCATTGTGATAAATTCTATCCCCATGCTTATACCACGATGCGCCGCATCTTGGACAAACATGCAAATCCTCGTACTCGTTACGGTACAGAACACAATCATTTGGGCATGCATGTATTCTTTCGATTTCCATTCCCAACGGACACAATAGTTTTTTAGCCTGGTAAACCGATCTTGGCAACTCATTTCCCTCTGGAAGCATGTCCGCTAACAGATCCAATAGCGCCGTGAAACTCTTATCGCTCCAACCGTTGCTTGCCTTCAAGTTATATAATCTTAACACAGAAGACAACTTTGTAAATTTTGCACATCCGGGGAACAAAGGCTTCTCAGAATCAACAATTAATTTCTCAAATTTAGCTAAATCATTTTCGCTGTAGTCTTCTTCTACATCACGTAACATTTAATCTAAATTATCATCATCTACATGGACTTCCGAATGAGCATTACCAATGTTTTGATCATGATCATCATTACTGCAATCCACTTCCGCCGGGTGCTGCTGAGTGGTAGCGGTGCTCGTTTCCTCAAGATCTTCACCATGCCATATCCAACGGGTATAGCGTGAGTTAAAACTACGACAAATCAAATGACTCCTAATCTGATCAGAGTTGCCGAACCTTTTTAAGTTCATACAATCTATACAAGGACAATGCATATCTTTCTCTCCCTTCTTCGCCTTTTCTTGCTCAGCAAATTTAATAAACCCATTCACACCCTCCAAATACTCAACAGTAGTACGTTTTATTCCATACATCCAATATTCTCGGTCCATCTACAATTATTTCACAAAATTGACAAATTCAAATAAATAATTAATGACTCAGGGCATGCATATATGCATGAAACATAATTAGCTAGGCCATATGTGTGTACATGAGCTGCTTAATTACATTAAATGGATTTGTATATATGAAACCCTAATTAACTTGATGCATGCATTCATTGGAAGAGCCAGCTAGCTAGCTGCTTAAATTCAGCAAGCTATAGCTAGCTAGCCAACCCAGCCTTCTAGCTAGTTTGGAGATACATGTATCTAGTTTAATGAATTGCAAGTAGAGAGAGAGGGAGAGTGTGAAAGAGTGATCGAGAGAGAGAGAGAGGTGATGAGAAGATGACAATACCGAGGGGGATGGAAATATCATCAACCTCTCAGCTAGCTTCTCCAGATCACTCTAGCTTGGAGTCGTGCGCAGCTGAAATGATTCCAACATGCAGAGCGCAGAGCAGGAGTCGACCTAATTAAGTTGTTCAATTTTACTATCGGTTCAAAAACACAAACCGATAGTAAAATAAGGTCCCCACTGTCATAACCATTAGATTATATGAAGTCATTTTACTATCGGTTTGTTTTATATAACCGATAGTACTATTTAATATATTGTATCGGTTAGTACAGTAAGAACCGATAGTAAAAAGTCAGTAATTTCACTATCAGTTACGCGAGGAAAACTGATAGTACTATTTAATATATTATATCGGTTGGTACAGTACGAACCGATAGTATAAAGTGAGTAAGTTTACTATCTGTTATGAACGAAAAACCGATAGTACTATTTTAATATATTATATCGGTTTGTACAGTAATAACCGATAGTATAAAGTGCGCAATTTTACTATCAGTTAAAAATGGAAAACCGATAGTACTATTTAATATATTATATCGGTTTGTACAGTAATGACCGATAGTAAAAAGTATTTGCATTTCACTAATGTTGGACTAGTGTGTAACCGATAGTAAAATGATGGTTTTCCGCCGCTGTCGTCCTATTCTATCGGATTTTTCCTAGATTGCTTATAACCGTTAGAAAATATGGGTTAGTGGAATGCACTTCTGTAGTAGTGACAGTTTGTTAGGATTTTTATTCCATTTTGAATTAGATTGAGATTATAATTCTAGTTTAATTTTTCTATCTTTTGTACATACCACCTTCTATAAAAGAGAGGTATGGTCATAATTTTAAGATATAAGACATAAGACATTGATATTGAAATTTCAGATTAAAGTCTTAGTTTTAGTTGGGAGTTGAATATCTTCATACTTTGTTCTTGTGATTTCCTTTGGAATTGTTTGAACGGTCTTCGAGATCACCCTATCTGTGCGCTAATTCCTTGCGTGGCCGTGTGGATAGGTAATTCAGAGTGTGGTTGGGCGAATTCATTAATACGCAGGTCCTTGCTCTGCGAGTGGTTGGCTATCTAGTTTTGTCAGGTCATACTAGTTATCCAAGTATCTTCAGATACTAGTTATTCCAGGTTCTACGTCATGAAGATCGGGCCACTCTTTGTGAATTTGTCCTTCATCGGCGTGTTCATATCAATTGGTATCAGACTTCAGTTTCCACGGTAGAATCTTTTTTTCTTTTTTCTACATGAACCGATGGCAGGAAACGTTTCATCCACTTCATCAAACAATCCAAAAGCTTCTGTCACTCGAGATGAACATGCTGCATTCCAAACATTTGTCGAGGGACGGTTTGATTTAGTTGTTGATGAACTGCAGCAACTCCGAGTTGTGGTTGTAAACCCAGAAGCTCCACCTCAGAGGAAAAACGTACGTCCTACACCACCAGAAGGGCATCGGGAAGATGTGCGATTAGTAGAAGGCGAGAATCGTCTTAGTTCTCCAACTTTTTGACCACGTCAAACTGGTCATGGTCTTGCTTTTCGCCCACCCTAATTCGGTCGGCATGGGGAAGGTGGTGATGACTATATGATGACAACTTCCAGTACGACTACCACCCAGAAGGCAACAACTATTATTATGGTAATTGGTAGCCACCGCACATGGATGCCGATTATCGACAAAGGTACCATGCTCATAACTGACATCGTGGCGGAGATCGTCATCACAACCACGATGGTAGAAGACTTGCAAAGATCAAGCTCACCATTCCTATGTTTAATGGTTCATCAGATCCGGGAGTGTATCTACGGGTGTGCAAAACTGCACCGAACCAAAAAAACCGAACCGAGCTGAAAAACCGGTTTTTTTTGGTATTTGGTATCCGGTTCGGTAGGGTCTTTTAGATCTATTCGGTATTCGGTTCGGTTCGGTAAAAAACCAAAAAAATGGGAAAAAACCGTTTACCGAACTTTTGGGCCTATTGGGCTTGGCCTTTTGCAGTTTTGCGTTAATGCGTTGGGGTCGTTGGCGTTGGGCAACAGGGCAAGAAGCCAAGAAAACCCTAATCGATTGCCCTTGAGGCCGTGACTCCTGTCTCCCGTCTCCGCGTCTCGGGCTCTCGGCTCCGCCTCCGCCTCGCTCCCGTGCCGGCGTGCCAGGTGCCACCTCCTCCTCCAGTCCTCCGCCTCCGCCCCGCTCTCGTGCCGCCACCTCCTCCGCCTCCGGCCTCCCCCTCCCATGCGGCCGCGGCCACGCCACCACCTCCTCGGCTCCTCCCGTGCCACCTCCTCCTCCGCGGCTCCGCCTCCGGCCCTCCGCCCCACTTGATCCGTTTGAGACCTAGCCTTGGTTTTCGCACTAGGCTCGCCCAGATTCTAATATGCGGAATAACGAGATCTTACTTGGAAATACCGAAACCCAAAGTAATTGCACAACTCTTTATTTCAAAGAGGGCTTTACACGTCGAACGTTAGACACACTTGCCTACATCGAAGGAACTATAAGTGTCTAAAACTCAATTAAGTTCTATGACTCTTCGATTGTACTCGATGATCTAAACTAGACCTATTACAAGGTATTTATAGTCCAATCGTATGAGTACGTATCAGACTTAATAACCTAAACATATTAGACTCATATAACTAATCCTAAACAGATAAACTTAGTTATACACATTCGGATCAGATTATAATTCCGAACAGGGAACGAATTCCTTTTCCTGGTCGCGGACCAATCCATGGTCGCGGACCCATCCATGTTCGCGAAGCCGTATGCTATCAGGACTTGGTCGTGAAGCCGTCTGCGATCAGGACTTGGTGGCGAAGCCGTCTGCGATCAGGACTTGGAGATCCTCCCGGATCATGACTCCCTTGTTGAGAAGGAGCCAACCCCTGTTGCGACCTCTCGATCAAACTGGAGATGTGGAAATTGGGCTTGTCCATCTTCTTTGGTGTACCACTTTGCTGCACGTGCTCGTTGATCTTTCCGACCAATTCGAAAAGTCTCCTTGGTGCCACTGCGGGTGGTAGTCACCTTCTTCTCCAGAATTACATCTTCACATAGAGGTTCGTCCCGTTGATAAACCAAGTCTTCAACAGATGGTACAATAGTATCTGGCTCATCATCCAGCATTGAAGGCTCAAAGAGTTTGAGGTGCTCAACATTAACAACCGAGTAAATATCCATGTATGGAGGTAACTCAAGCTGACAAGCATTATTACCCACTTTCCGCAAAATCCGAAAAAGACCATAACGAATGGGTTTGAGCTTCTTACCTTCACCTTTAAGTCTCTCCTTACTCAGATGTAACCATACCATATCACCTTCTTGAAATTGCGCATCAACTCGGTGCCAATCATGTCGCGCCTTATACTTGAGTTGAGCTTTCAGCAAGTTCTGTTCAATCTCACGATGGAGTCGTTGAATACCTTCCAGGAACTTTTGTGCTCGATCTTGATCAGATGCTTCCTTGCTGTTCTGTGCTGAGGTAGGGATCACAAACTCCATATCGAATGGACTGCGTGGTAGAAATCCTAAACAGACCTCAAACGGTGATTTTCCAGTCAAACCATGCACTGCTCAATTCAAAGCAAACTGCAGGTACGGTATGCTTTCATCCCAGGTCTTCGGGTGCTTCGAGTTATATCCTCTCAAGAGATGAACGACTGTGCGATTTACCAGCTCGGTTTGACCATCAGTTTGCGGATGAAAAGCAGTACTCCTCTTCAACTTGGTGTCCATCATCGTCCAAAGCAATCGCCAAAAGTGACTAAGGAACCGGGTATCGCGATCAGACACAATAGAAGTCGGCAGTCCGAAGTGTGTCCAAACGTTTTGAAAGAAAACCCGAGCTGCTTCTTCTCCCGTGATAGTCTTTCGACAAGGTATAAGGACAATCATTTTGGAGAACCGATCAACGACCACGAATAGATAGTCGTTGCCACGTCGGGTCTTAGGCAATCCTCCCAAGAAATCCATGGATATGCTCTCCCATGGTCTCGATGGAACTGGCAAAGGAGTGTACAAACCTAATTTTCGGTTTGCCAGTTTCGAGATGCTGCAGAGACCATAGCCTCGAACAAAACTACCTACATCTTGCTGCACACGTGGCCAGAACACATGTCGGTGAAGATTTTGCAACGTCTTTGTAACCCCAAAGTGACCAGCTACCTTTGATATATGCGCTTCTCGCAACCATTGAATTCGAGGTGCTCCACGAGGTATGCAAAGTAAGTTTCCTTTGTACAAGAGTCCTTCTCGACGAACGAACTTCGTAGGTTTCCCTGTTTTGAGCTCAGTCAGTACTGTTTGAAATCAGGGTCTTCACTATACATCGTGGCATAGTCATCATGACATGAGGGCTCGATCTGCATGAACGCTGATAAGCAGAGGGTCGTAACTGGTGGTCGTGACAACATGTCCGCCAATTTATTGTGTACACCCTTCTTGTACTTAATCACCAGATTAAACTGCTGTAGATACGACATCCACTTCATGTGTCGAGCTTGCTGTAGCTTGGACTGAGTTTGCAAATATTGCAATGGTTGATGGTCAGTGTGGACAACAGTCTCTTTACCCAAGAGATAACACCGCCAATGTTTCACGGCCTAATGCAGTGCGCATAACTCCTTATCATAAGTCGGATAGTTCTTCTGAGCTCCCTGGAATAACTCGGAGTGATATGCCACTGGTCGACCTTCTTGCATGAGCACTGCGCCCATTGCATAACCTGAGGCATCGGTTTCCAGCTCGAACGGTTTCTGGAGATTCGGCAAAGCTAACACAGGAGCCTCGCTGATCTTCCTTTTCAGCAAGAGAAACGTGTCCTCATGTTTCCCTGTCCACTCGAACTTCTGATCGATCCTGGTTAATGCATGCAATGGAGAAGCCACAATCGAGAAGTGTCGGATGAACTTCCGAAGATATTGGCATGCTCCCATGAAACTACGCACATCCGTAACTGTTCGTGGTCGCGGCCACTCGCGAATCACTTGTACCTTATCTGGGTCGATCTGCAACGTACCGTTGCCGACCATGAATCCGAGGTAAAGTAGAGTTTGTTGGCCGAACTCGCACTTCTTACGGTTGAGGCGAAGTCGATGTTGCCGAAGCTGTTCGAACACCTTTTCGACATGAATGAGGTGCTCATCCCACGAACGACTATAAACTAGTATGTCGTCGAGGTAAACGATCACAAAGTCATCGATGAACTGTCTCAATACATCATTCATAAGACGCATGAAGGTTGCCGGGGCGTTGCAGAGACCAAACGGCATGACCAGCCAATCGAACAGACCTTGTCGTGTTTTGAACGCGGTCTTCCACGTATCCTCCTCTCGGATGCTGACTTGATGATATCCTGACTTAAGATCCAATTTAGAGAAGACAACAGCATGCTTCAATTGGTCTAGCAGGTCGTCAATACGAGGAAGGGGGTACCGGTTCTTGATGGTGATCTTGTTCAGTGCTCGATAGTCGATACACATACGCCAAGTTCCATCTTTCTTTGGTACTAACACCACAGGAGATCCACAAGGTGAACTACTCGGTTGAATGACGCCATCGTTCAGCAACTCACCAAGTTTTCTCTTGATCTCTTCATTCTCCAATACTGAGTTGCGATACATACTCAAATTGGGTAGTGTCGCATCGGACACAAGCTGAATTTTGTGCTCGACTGGACGTTTCGGCGGACGACCCTGGGTAGTCTCGAACAGATCACTGTATTTCTCCAGCAGTCCCGACAAACGGCCAGAATCTTCTCGGCACACCAACGACAATGCTGGTCGAGTACCCTCAACTTGACCAATGGGTCGAATCATAACAAGCACGTACTTGTGACATGCATTAACAATCCGTTTGGCTTGATTTGCGGTAATCAAGTTCGAAGTGTTGACGTGGATGTCTCTACTGATCATGAACTTAACTCCGTCTTTGGTGAGGTCGTACTCTTGCGCTCGTCGATGGAAGTGAGCGTCTCGATCATACAGATATGGACTCCCAAAGATCACCTAACAGATATCGATAGGGACAACATCGCATTGTACCTCATCAATATACCGTGCATAGATCGCAAACTTCAACACACACTGACTCATAATCTGTTGGTTCACGTCGGATGTAAACCAACCCAGTGGATATGGTCGCGGGTGTGTGGTTGTCTTCAAACCAAGTCGTCGAACCAGTCCAGCGGAGACCAGATTCTTTTGACTTCTGGGATCAAATATAGCTGCGACCACTTCGTACTTCACCTGGATGTTGATGGTGAACAAGTCCTCCGTCGGGTGTTGGTCGTTTGGTGGATCCGAACCCTTCTCCTTCGGCATTTCCATCAGAGATAAGGTCGTATCCGCCTCATTAACCGAGTTCACTCGGACAACTTCTTCGTCGGGTGAAGTCGCAGTAGCCGTGGTTGTTCTTTTCCCTGGTCCGTTTTTCTTTGGTCGAAGTTCAGGATGAAGCTTGTAGCATTTGTCCTTCGTATGTCCTGCGACTTGACAATGTTCACAAAAAGCACCCATGCCCGATTTTGAAGCGTTCTTCTTCGGACTCGGCTTTTTCTTTGTCGAGGTCGCAGTTTCCTTTGTGCTTTTGTCGCTGCGGGATTTGTTCTTCTTCTCGATCGCCATAGCAGTTGTGCTCGCAGTCGCGATGTCTTGGACGCCGAACAGACTTAGCTCAGTACTGATCTATTTCTGAAGTCCAGATGTGTATTTCCAAAATACCTGAGGGTCGGATAGTGAGATGCCAATGACCATTGCTTGTCGCCGAAACTCTGTCGTATAGTCTTGGACGGTCTGGTCGCGCCGTTGGTACAATCTGTGCCAACGCTCCCATCTCTCCTCAAGGTACCCCATCGGATAGAATTCTTGCCGCAGAAGTCATTTGAATTGACCCCACGCAAGGTCGTCAGCTTCACCACTGGCGATAAGGGCCTTCCACCATGTCTTGGCGTGGTCCTTCATCTTTAAGGGTGCAAATTTGACCTTTTGAGCGCTACTGAACCCTTTCAGGTCAAAGTAGGTCTCAAGCTGGTCGATCCAAGAATCCAGCTTCTCGGCATCGATCACCCCATCATATATGGGTATATCAATCTTAGCGTCGACCTTAAAAGTTCCGACAGCTAAGGAGGTGTTGGCGAGGTCGTCGGTCTTGTGGTCGCCTTCGTCTTCATCTTCGTCTGCCCTGCACAAGTCTTCACCAGTCTTCTCACCCATAACCTTCCCTACTCCAGGAGGTACAATCATGGCCTGCTGCTTAATCCAAGCAAGCACGGTTTCCATGTCAGTGGAGAGCTTAGCCACTTGTTGGCTAGGTTAGCTTGAACGGGGGTATCGTCAGACATTATCGGAGACACGGCTATAGGAACCGTCAACTGATCGCCTGGAGTTTCGCCGGAAGTTTTGTAACCCTGGCGAGTCTTCACCATTCACAAGATAGGAAAGTTGCTCTGATACCAACTTGATCCGTTTGAGACCTAGCCTTGGTTTTCGCACTAGGCTCACCCAGATTCTAATATGCGGAATAACGGGATCTTACTCGGAAATACCGAAACCCAAAGTAATTGCACGACTCTTTATTTCAAAGAGGGCTTTACACGTCGAACGTTAAACACACTTGCCTACGTCGAAGGAACTATAAGTGTCTAAAACTCAAATAAGTTCTATGACTCTTCGATTGTACTCGATGATCTAAACTAGACCTATTACAAGGTATTTATAGTCCAATCGTATGAGTACGTATCAGACTTAATAACCTAAACATATTAGACTCATATAACTAATCCTAAACAGATAAGCTTAGTTATACACATTCGGATCAGATTATAATTCCGAACAGGGAACGAATTCCTTTTCCTGGTCGCGGACCCATCCATGTTCGCGAAGCCGTATGCGATCAGGACTTGGTCGCGAAGCCGTCTGTGATCAGGACTTGGAGATCCTCCCGGATCACCGCTCCCGTGCCGCCGCCTCCTCCACGGCTCCACCTCCCGCTCCCGTGCGCCCCGCTCTCGTGCGCCCCGCTCCCGTGGACCCGTGCCGCCGCCTCCTCCATGGCTCCACCTCCCACTCCCGTGCCCCCCTCTCCCGTGGACCCGTGCCGCCGTGGCGCCGGCTCCTCCGCTTCCACCCTGGCTCCCCGTGCCGCCACCGGCCTCCTCCGTAAGACCCTAACCCCGAGGTCCAAGTCCTGTGCCTCCGGTCTCCACCGCCTCCTCCGCAAACTAGCAAGTAGCAACAACGGAGTCAACCACAAGATCCTACAATGTAAGACTCTCAGTCACTCTCACTCTCTCAGTCATTCGTTTTGTTTCGTGAACACATAATTTTGATGAGATCACGAGACTCAGCTCATTTAGCTCCTCTACTTGCTTAGCTTCTGGCCTTCTGCATCACAAAAGAACCTATTGCAAATACAATTTTTATTATCTAGTTTGAGTTGCCAGAATGTGTGCTTGATGTGTTTTGCACTCAGAAAGAAGTTAGTAAAAACTTAGTGAAAACAACTAATCTGTCAAGAAACAACAGTAATGATAACCTTCAAATGGATTGACAGCCAGAATAAATTTCTAGCTTCCTGAAATTGCTTGATGTTGATTTTTTTTACTCTTTCTTTATGAGTTGATGTTCTTGTAAATAAACATATCTGAGGAATCCAGTCTAAAGCTACTTGACTTTATGCATCATTCAATAGCAGTTGACAACATCACCATTAACCTTACTATAGTTTTATTTTTCATTTTAGATGTCTGAAGCAGATGATATTCAAAATATTGGTGCATCAGTAGGCAGTGATGAAACAGTTGCAGCAGCTGGGGGCAATGCACCTTCGAATAATAGAAGAAAACAAATGGGTCACAGAGCAGAAATATGGAACCACTACACAGTACTAGAAGGTGAGAAGAAGGCTGCATGCAAACATTGTTCAAGAGTACTTGCATGTGATTCAGCTAAGAATGGTACTTCATCGCTAATCTCTCATGCAAAAATTTGTAAAAAGCATCCCGATAGAAATAAGGGCAGCAAGCAAACTTTACTAAATTTGCAATCTAGTGTGGATGGAAGTAGTTCTCTTTCTAATTGGCAATACAATCCTGAAGAGATTAGAGAAGGACTTGCTCGCACGATAATTGTAGATGAGCTACCGTTGAGTTTTCCAGAACGTGAAGGTTTTAAACAATTCATGTCAAAAGTTTGTCCTCGTTTTCATGTTCCATCTAGGTGGACAATGCAAAGAGATATTGTTTGAATTTATGAAAATGAAAAACTTATGTTAAAAAAAATTTTCAATGATTCTTCTCAGAGAGTTTGCCTCACCACAGACACATGGACTTCTTCAAGACTTTAGAATTATATGTGTCTAACAGCACATTTCATTGATAATGAGTGGAAACTAAACAAAAAAATCCTTAGTTTTTGTTTAGTAAACACTCACAAAGGAGAAGACATCGATAAAGCACTAGAGAAATGCTTGCTTGAATGGGGAATTGTAAATGTCTTTACCATCACAGTAGACAATGCTAGTACAAATGATGTTGCTGTAGGCTACATGAGAAGAGCTTTGAATAATTGGGGAGGTAGTGTTGCACAAGGAAAATATCTTCACATGAGATGTGTAGCTCATATTATCAATCTTGTGGTTCAAGATGGAGTGAAGAGGATGTCTAATTCCATCTCCCGTGTTTGTAATGCTGTGAGATATGTGAGAAGTTCCACTTCAAGAATGAATAATTTTAAGCAATGTGTTGAATTCACTAAGATAGAAAGTAAGGCATTTGTATGTCTTGATGTGTGCACTAGATGGAATTCAACATACCTCATGTTAGAATCGGCTAAAAAATTTGAGAAAGCATTTGACAGATTTGCACTCCAAGACACTTATTACATGTCAGAGGTGGGTGATGATGGACCTCCCCAAAATCAAGATTGGGACAATGCTCGTCATTTTGCACAATTTCTGAAACATTTTTATGATCTCACACTTCGTGTTTCGGGCACTCAGTATGTTACTTCCAACATTTTCTTTGAAGAGATTGCTGCTGTGAACATTTTGTTGCGAGATTGGTGCGATAGTCCAGATGAAAACATATCTGAAATGGCTATTAAGATGAAAGAGAAGTATGATAAGTATTGGGGGGATCCTGAGAACATGAACATGTCGATATTTGTTGCTGCTATTCTTGATCCGAGGTATAACCAAATTTGTTATTTTTTTCTTCTATTTAAGGATATACATTATATAGTCCAGCTAAATTTTTCTTGTTTTCCTCAATACAAGGTACAAACTATCTGATTACGTGAAGTTTACAATTTTAGAGCTGTATGGTCCAATCAAAGGAGATCAAGTATGGATAAAGGTAAACAATGCATTTCGTTCTCTTTTTGAAGAATACAAGAGCATATATGCTCAAGGTGGAAGCCAAAGTGATAAACAACAAGGAGCACTAAATTCTAGTTCTGAACCTCAAGTAAATACATCAAATTTGATGAAATCTTTATACAACAAGAAAATGAATGTTTCTTGTGAAGTTGGTGCATATAGCAAAACTGAATTAGATAAGTATGTTGGTGAAGATACAAAAGAAGATCAGGAAGATTTTGATATTCTTGCTTGGTGGAAATGTAACTCTCCTCGTTTTCCCATACTTTCACGCATGGCTCGTGATGTGTTAGCAATTCCTATATCGATAGTTGCTTCTGAGTCAGCTTTTAGTACTAGTGGTCGTGTTCTTGATGATTTTAGAAGCTCGTTGACACCGTTTATGGTGCAATGGTTGTTATGTGCACAAGATTGGATACGGTGTTCCGGTCGCATCAATGTTGAAGAGGATTTAGTTGAATTAACTTGTTTTGAAGAAGGTACTAAATTATAACTATTGTGTTTCAGTTAATTAGTTTCATGTTACAACAGTTGAATTGTTCACTTTGTGATTATCATATTTTTGTGTCATGCAGGCTTGGTAAGTCCCCAATTACAATCTGTTGCAACAAGTAATTACTCATGTGTTCAACCGTGAGCTGGTAAATTTTTTAAGCTGGACTGTACATTACATTGTTAATTTGATATGCATTTTTAACATTATAATTTGTTCTTGCCGCAGCCCGCAGTCCGCAGATGTTCCTTTTGATGCCAACAAGACCAAAGAACTTCTATGTGTTGAACACATTTTTCTCCCGAACATTTTGTGTTGAATTAATGAATTGTACTGCATGAGTTGTTACATGAATTGTGGATTGTCTATTTTTTTTGTTATGTAGACTGTCAGTGACTCAGTGTGATTGTAATTTGTGGACTTTGCTTATGTTTTATAATTTTATGGACTATGCTTAACTGGTTAGTTATGTTTAGTAGGTTATGCCGTTATGGTGTTTGACTTAATGTTATTTCGTATTTAATTTTAATTGTTGATCACTTTAAATCTTTGATATGATTTTATTAATTATTATATGATACTCCAAATCATAAAGATTAAAGAAAAAAGAGCTAAAGATGTCATGTGGTTGATTAGATTCGCGATAATTTGGTAAATTTGGTATTTACCGAAACCGAACCGAATTAATTTGGTATTTACCGAAACCGAACCGATTTTTTTTTTTGGTAAATATGGTATGTAATGTGCAATACCGAAATTTAAAAAATACCGAAAAAATCGAACCGAAAAAACCGAATGCACACCCCTAAGTGTATCTTGATTGGGAGCTAAAGATGGATAAACTTCTTCTCATGTGCAATGACAGTGAACAAGAAAAGTTAGCCTCTGCTTCATCCAAATTTGAAGGTTATGCGTTGATTTGGTGGCATCAATATCATGAACTAAAGAGACAAGCAAATCGACCTCAGATTGCTACATAGGATGAGATGAAGAATGTCATGAAAAGGAGGTTTATCCCATCTTACTATACTCGGGACTTGTTCATCAAGCTACAAGGTCTTAAACAAGGTCAGGTCAGTGTTGATGAATACCACCAGGAGATGGAGATTTTTCTGATGAGATGTGATGTTAGGGAGACAACTAACTAGTCTATTGCTCGATTTATAATGGCTTGAATAGAGACATCCAGAGGATTGTCAATTATCAGCAGTACTAGGATCTCGAGCACCTTGTCCATCTATCAAGAAAGGCGGAATGGCAATTAGCTGAAGACAAGATGTATTCATGGGTAGCCAATACTTCTACGTGGCATCAACCGAGCAATAATGCTTCAATCCTGACTCCTCTAACGAGTCAACCAAACAGAAATTCTTTGACCATGTCCAATCCTTCATTTGCACTGCTTCGATCAAACAACACTACTTCGACCACTAAGAAGAAGCCTACAGCCAGCACCTTATCTATTGGTTCTTCTGCTCGCTCAAGCCAAATTATATGCTTTAGATGCCAAGGGCGAGGACATGTGGCATTTCAGTGTCCTAACCAATGAGCTATGATTGTGCACAAAAATGGAGAATATGATTCTCAAAGTGACGAAGACATTATCGAAGACACTACTGCAGAAGTTGAAGCAGAAGGAGGTTTTTCTTTCGAGCAAGATCAAACTCTTGTGGTCAAGACTGTGCTCAATGTTCAAATGATGGAAGCTGAACAAGGACAACGACATAATCTTTTTCAAACTCGATGTAAAATCCAATACAAGGTATGCAAACTCATCATTGATGGAGGTAGTTGTCATAATCTTGCTATTAAGGAAATGGTGGACAAACTTGGCCTACAATGCTCAAACATCCTCATCCATACCGCATTAGTTGGCTTAACTCTTGTGGTGAGATCAAAATTACCTCCATAGTGAAGGTTCAGTTTACCATTAAAGGGTATACTGATGATGTCATGTGTGATGTGGTTCCTATGCAAGTTTGCCACTTACTGTTGGGACGACCATGGCAATATGATCGCAATTCACAGCATTGTGGTCAGACTAACAAATATTTTTTCAAGTTCAAGGACAAGGACATCACTCTTCTTCCTATAACTCCTGAGCAAATCATATCGGAAGATATGAAAAAATTTCTGACAGTACGGTTGATGGTGTGAGTGAACATATGAGTGAGTGCCACATATCGGTGAGAGAGAGTCACAAAACAAATATGAGTGAGCAAAAGAAAAGAGAGAAAGATAGTTTAGCTTTACTAGCTACAAAATCAGATTTTAGAGTTGTGAGCAACCTATTGCCAAATTGTTTTGTACTCTTGTATAAAGAATCCTTGATTTCTATTAATGACTTAACCGCTCTTCTTAGTGTTGCTACCGCCGTTTTGCAGTCTTATAACAACGTATTTCCAACAGATGTACCATCCGAACTTCCTCCTTTACGAGGAATCGAGCATCAATTGATCTAACACCTAGAGCACTACCAAACCGACCATCTACAGTGATCAAAACAAACTTGAAAGAGTGGGAAGCTTATTTGCCGCACATGAAGTTTGCGTACAATAGGGCGTTACATTCGACCACTAGACTAAAGCAAAAGATTAATGAAAATACTTACAATACAGAGCTACCAGGGGAATATAGAGTATGTGTTACATTCAATATTTTGGATCTTTCTCCATTCTTTGGTTCTACGCTGTCAGACTTGAGGATGAGTCTTGTTCAAGAGGGGGAGAATGATAAGGACATCACTAGCACAAGTAGCATTAGAGCTCGAACAGAGGAATATAAAGGACCAATCACTCGAGTGAAGGCCAAAAAACTGCATCAACATGTGGCTTTTTTTCTTAAAGAATTAAAGTATAATAGGAATATGCTGCTACATAATAGCTCTTGTTTAACATTGATCAGAAATAGAGAGGGAGAGCATCATAGAAAGAACATAGCCACATATGGGCTAAATAACTTCATCGAATCTAGTTGTACACCTACTGAGTGGAAATAGTATTTCCTAAGCTTTCCAATGAGCCCAAGATCACTCAATTCCGTCAAGGATTGCGACTGCTACAACCAAAAGAATTTTGCTTGGCATGCAGTCTGCAGACCAAACGACAGTCTAACTTCAACCAAGCACCATTCCCAGCATGAATATCCAATTTGCTTGTGTGAGTACTTTTTTGACAGATATTCAAAAGAACTTTCCAACACATGAAGAATCATTAAATTCCAACACTGTATGCAACCAAGAGACTAAAAAGAGTAATGACTGTACAGAACAAAAAAGTCTCATCCGAATCCGAATCCAACTCGGAGAAGATTTATTCCGAACTTATTTTATCTTTTATAGTTTGTTAGAATTTTTATTCCATTTTGAATTAGATTTAGATTAGAATTCTAGTTTAATTTTTCTATCTTTTGTACATACCACCCTCTATAAAAAAGAGGCATGGTCATAATTTTTAAGATACAAGATATAAGACATTGATATTGAAATTTCAGATTGAAACCTTAGTTTTAGTTGATAGTTGAATATCTTCATCCTTTGTTCTTGTGATTTCCTTCGGAATTGGTTGAACGATCTTTGAGATCACTCTATCTGTGCGCCAACTCCGTGTGTGGCCATATGGATAGGTAATTCAGAGTGTGATTGGGCGAATTAATTGATACGCAGGTCCTTGCTCTGCAAGTGGTTGGCTATCTCATTTCATCAGGTCATACTAGTTATCAGATATCTTCAGATACTAGTTATCCAGGTTCTACGTCATGAAGATCGGACCACCCTCCATGAACGTGTCCTTCATTGGCGTGTTCATATCACTTGATATAAGTCAACATCTTAGTAAATGGTGCAACGCATAGTGGTGCTTAAAAAGAACTTCCCAAACATCTCATGTGGCATTTTGATGAGGACATCCCTGGCACTAGTAGCACCAATGTGCAACCAAAAGAATATATAGGACCAATCACTCGAGCAAAGGCTAATCAATTACAATAATAGGTGAATTTGTTTCTTAATAAACTAAATTATGCTATATATGAGAATATGTTGCTACCTAATAATTCTTTCTTAATGTTGATTAGATATGAAGAGTGAGAGCATAACGAAAATGACTTAGCCACGTATGAGAAAGAGGATGAAGAGATTTAGTCGTGTACGGGCACTAAGCCTTAACCGAGTTACCACCGTCGACTTTTAGTTCAAGATGGATTCCTCTGGATTAGTTTTATAGTTTGTTAGTTGTGAAGGGACGAGCCCCTCTCTATATATTGCTAGCCACTGACCTTGTAAAACTCAAGTCCACGCATAAACATATTTTCGAGATTGAAATACGGAAACCCTAGTTGATAGTTTTGAGAGTTGAAAATCTATCACCTTTGTTTTTGTGGTTTCCTTTGGAATTGCTTGAACAGATCTAGAAAATATAGCCTTAATCTTCGATTTTTACCTTGGGTCTTCTTTGTCTACTTTGAGAGGTCCATCAACTTGGCCAAGATGTTGATGAATTTATTTGTGATAACTTTTTTTTGACTTTTAACCCTAAGCACTCTTAGCAAATAAGCTAGTGCAAGTAAATTGTTGTCATTGATCATCAAAATCAAGAATTTGTTGGCCTAGATGCAACATATATATAGCTCAATTAAAAGCTTGAGCTTAGCTAAAATTAAAGTCCGAGCTCGGGATCAAGTTTGAGTTTAACTTGAATAGGACTTGAACCATCCTTATATTTGAGTCAAGCATGACCTATTTTGACAGCCCTACATACAAGGTTGTCAGAATCTTGACTCTAGTGGTAGAATCCTGCAATTCTACAACTCTACCAGACCAAATATCTCTGACTCGCAATTTTGGATCGGAATCAAGTAGGATCATGATAGAATTGTGATTCGAGTCATAGAAATGGGTAGAATCGTAGCTCAAATCCAATTCTACGTACTTGATCCTAGTTTGCATTGCACTTTCAATCTTCCAAACACTATAAATTTTACATATGAGCTTGGATTGAGATGATCTATACATCAAAATTGATCATCTCGTCAAGCTCTACATCTTTCTGTTGGATCAAGGATGCCGACTAGAGGGGGGTGAATAGGAGGCTTTTTTAAAACTTTAAGCTTCAACAAATAATTGCAAATCAGGAACAAATAATAGAAGCGAGAGGAGAAGAGAACGAACACAGCAGTTTTTACTGAGGTATCGAAGACTCACCCAGTCTCCACTAGTCCTCGTTGAAGCACTCAAGTCACTTGAGTTTTGCCTCAATACTCACGAAGAGTATTATCAACTATTGGTTGCTCCTTGTCCACTCCGGAAAGGCGAGCACCGATGCCTTGTACAAACTTGCCGAGCCTCTCCGACAATCTCCGAACTGAGAGATCAATGGCCACGCCTCCGAGCCGTCTAGGTGAGGGCGCTCACCAAGAGTAATAGACAGCGAGGTCTTCTCTTGACCTCCAAACACGCACCGAGAAACTAAGAATATGCAAATGCAAATGAACTGAAAAACTCTCGGTGGATCGAAAACATTCAACTTGATAAAAAGATCAAGATTTTAAGTAGAAAACTAAAGCTCAAGAGTGTATAAGAGAATGCTACTGCTTGTTGTATAAAACTCATGCCCAAAGCCCCTATTTATAGCCTCAAGAATCAAATGAACCGTTGGAGCTAGAGCTGAAAATCAGCAACTCAAACTGACAGTCAGTTTGCCTAACTGACAGTCAGTTTAGTGTACAACGGCCGACAAAATTTACGGATAAAAATTTACTAGCCGTTCGTGGTCGTTTATGGAAACTTGAAACCCACAACTGACAGTCAGTTATGCAAACTGACAGTCAGTCCAACCATAGACTCGACCAAAACAGATAGAAACTCAGTTAAAAACAACTGTGGTTGAAACCCCAACTGACAGTCAGTATGGATAAACTGACAGTCAGTTTAGTACAAAAATTTTGAGCCCAAAATACACCCTCTCTGGACAATTTTCAGTTAACACAAACTGACATTCAAACTGACAGTCAGTTTAGCAAACTGACAACTAGCCTGAACAAAAACAGAGATAACTTTAAATCCAGAAATCCAAAAGAGGTGTTTAATAGCTCGTTTGAAATACAATTGCAAGGGATACATTTTTGTCAACAGAAGAAAAAGCCAGATCTACCTAGATCTTTTTGTAAAATTGAAAAACTCTTCTGCTGTCAAAAACTCAACTGAAAATCCAAATCTTTCAAACCAAAATCCAATCAAATAGATGCAATGCAATGACCTAAGTTTCTCGATTTATGTTGGAGATAAAGAGAGGACTTTCGCCACCCCTCTTTATAGAACGGTTAAAAACTAAAAATAATTTTCCTAAACCGATCAACTCCAAACACCGAGATCGATATAAAATAAAATTACAGATTACCTTAGGTCATTTGCATCTTCATGTTTTGCGTCTTGTTTCTGCCCTTCTATACTTCGTGCTTCACTTCATGTCGGGTTCATCTTGATCATCTTGTATTTCTTCCCGAATCAACTCTGTATCAAAAATCTCAGAAGCACAGTTAGTCTAAAACACTTTATTTTCATTAATCATCAAAATTAGGGTTAGGCATGAAGGTCTAGATGCAACACTTTCAAGTTTAAGGTTTCCCATTTGAGGTTCCCTTCATTGTGAAACATTTTTTAGGAATTACTTTGGTATATTTTAGCTCTTATTCAATTCCAATTCAATTTCATTTCTAACTATTCAACATATTTTATCGTTTTGACTAAATTTGTCTCTATTTCATATGAAGACTATAAAATCAAAATTCACATAAAAATATCCAATATCTTGAATCAAATGGAGTTAGTCAATGTGTCACCATATTGTAATGATTTTCTACACTAAGAATGTGGTTTTTATGTAGCATGATCTTGATCGATAAGACTATTTTCTTCATCAATGGTTGAAAATCTGATCTTACGAGTAACAAAACAAAATTAGGTAGAAGCCATCAAGTAGTAACATGGGAAAATATGGAGCTTCTGAAAAGTGTGTTGGGCAATCATTAAAAAAATTGCATGTACATGTCACCAATAGCGATGTTGCCATGTGTTCTACTGTATGACATAGTCAGTGCTCTACAATTTAAATGCAATCATGTCAAGTACAGGCATAAAAAACACACACAGAAATATACTTATGTTATTACGTAGGTATAAAATGTATATATGTTTGAAATTTGGTAGAATCTACAGTTCTACAACTCGATTTTGTCAGTGGAAAAATAATTCTACTTAGAGCCTTGATTCCAACTACCTTGCCCACTTGGACAAATATGGGTGTGGTGCATGCCGTAATGAGGTAGCAAGGAGCTGGGGTGGTGAGGGACTATGGATTCATATTCTTTGTCTTAGAGAAGAAAATGCACTTGTCTTTTTTTTTATATGGATCATTACATCAAAAATTAACAATCCAGATCAATATGGGGGACAAGTTTTCAATTTCTTAAAGCTCTAGTGTTTGAGAATGCACATAATGTAGGATCGAGGATACTGATTAGAGAGGGGGTGAATAGGAGGCTTTAAAAATTCTTTTTGAATAAACAATTTTTTGCAAGATATTTATGGAAAACCTAGTTTTTGCAAAGGGTTTAAAATAATCTAACCACAAGTTGCGTTCAATAATTTAGAATAAGCAATACAACATGCAATAGGAGTAATTGGAAACAATTGTGTCAAGGTAAATACAAATTAAGTTAGATTGAAACAATTGACATAACATATTTTATCGAGGTCTCAGAGACTCACCCGATCTCTCCTACTCCTTGTTGAAGCACTCACGCTTGAGTCTCGCTTTTCTATATCCATGAAGGATATCTCCACTCGGATTGCTCCTTCTCCACTCTGGATAGGCGAGTACCAATATCTTTCACAAGTTTTTGTCGACCTCTCCAACAAACTTCAATTGAGAGATAGCGACTATCCTCTGACAACAGTCTAGGCGATGGAGATCGCCAATAGTAACAAATCAGACATTTTCACTTGAATGAATCAAGTACTAAAAACTCAAATGATGCAAATAAATGCCCACACTCTAGCACTAGCTTGCAAATGATGGATAAAGTGCACTAAGCACTCTTAGCCTCTCACAAATGCTTCTCTTCTAATTCTCTCAAGAATTTTGGCTCAAATCTTGGTTCTAAATGCAAGAGATTGAATACAAATGATTTGGCTAGCTTATGCACAAGAATTTTGATTTTTTGAGCAACCTCAAATGCTGGCCAAGACAAGGTATATATAGCCCTCTCAAAGAAACTAGCCATTTGCAACAAGCTGTGCCAGTTTTGTATAGGCCGGACATTGTCCGGCCATGCCAAACACTGTCTGGCCAATGCAAGTCAATATGACCGTTGCAAATGTGTCAGTTACCGTTTGGCTATTTTTGTGAAGACCGGACAGATAATCTTTTGTTCGAACAAAAAGCCCAGACAAATGTAAATGTTTCTGGTTCACTTTTCAATTTGCCTCAAACCTAATTTGTACTGGGCGAACATTGTCCGCTCACACCAGATAAAGTCTACTCAGTCCCAGAGAGAAGTGCCCGAACACATTCATTTGTCTATGGTTCATTTTAGATTTTGAGCTCACAAGATTTGTATAGGCCAAACAATGTCGGGTCTGTCCCGAACAAAAGCCCCTGGACAGATTTATATGTCTCTGGTTTCATTTCATTTAAACCCCACAGATTTGTACTAGTCGAACATTGTCCGGCCATCACAGACAATGTCCAGCCTGTCCCGGACAAAAGCCCCTGGACAAATCTATCTGTCTTTGGTTTCGTTTTACAATTGCCAATAGAGTTTTGTACTAGCCGGACAATGTCCGGCCACCATAAACAATATTTGGCCTATGCAAATTGAAAGCAAGACTTTATCATTTTTACTCTTAACTCAATTCTAGGGTTTATGCCAATGCAATTAGTCTTGTTCACGTGGATATGTATGCTGACACTCAGCATAGACCACGACCAGTTTTGATTTAAGAACTTTACACCACTGTTCGAATATCCAGTCGAAAGCAGGTGGTAGAAAGGATATGGTCGAAAGTTCATATTTGAGTTGAACTAGTACGATTAGTTTGAACTCCTATGACCACGACCAGCTCCAAATAGAGATACGGCCTAAATGAGTAAATAAGACCACGACCAGCTCTAGTATTGAAACAAATTGTTTTAGCTGGTTACCATGACTAAGTATAGTTTTCAAACATTATCTTTAATTCAAACAAACTACACTTTGATTTTCTTAGCAGTGCAAGAGGTGATTAAGTACTAGTGCAATATGATATGAATGCAGTTGACCTTCCGCACTAGATCGACTCAAGCTACTAGTTTCTGACCACTCTTAATAATACGATCAAACTAGTAAAAGGAAGTCATGTTAAACCGGTCTATCTCCAAACACCGAAACCGATAAAATCCTAAGAAAATGATCCTTAATCTTGGATCTTACCTTCGGTGAAGTTTGCCTTCGCTCAAGATGGCTCATACGATATCAACTTCCATACGTCCTTGCTTGCTTTCATCTCACAATACACTTTGAGACTACAACACATACACTCATTATACACTGTTAGTCTCGTAGTTAGGTTGTCATTAATCACCAAAGAAATTACTCCCAAAAGAGTTGACTCAACAATTTCTCTTTTTGGTGAAATGACAAAACCACTTTCGATAAACCACAAACGGGTAAGAGATGAATCACACAATCATATAGATCCATACATGATAAGAAATAAGTACAAGATCCATACTACTCATATCATGATAATGATTAGCATAAGCTTGATGCAAGCACTGATGATAGACATGATGATCTCCCTCTCAATGTATGCATCGATATTAAAGCACGACAAGGGAAACATCAACTTTAAGGCTTAACAAATAACATTTCAGTTTAGTTGTGCTAAAACAGGGTTTATCCAAATTATCATTAATCATCAAAACGTAGATCCAACACATAATACATTGATTAGCTGGAATCCCACTATCTAAGAAGAATTGCTTCGCTTTTTTGTAAAAAAAAGGTTTATTTTGTTGTCATTTGTCATAAGTTCTTACTTTTGTGGTTTTTTTTTTATGTTTTTTAGTGTGCCTGGAGTGTTCATTGCTTTGAGAAAGAAAGAAAAAAAATCTGAATTTAATGGGATGTCACTATTGCAAGGAGATTTGTTCATTCAATCCACAGCTTTCTCTGAATTCCTTGTGGTAGTGCTAGTTGTGATGAATGCATAGGCCTTGATATGAACTGTTGGAGCTGATTTGAGTTTGGATTTTGTTATGAAGGAAAGATTTGTGAAGATACACTTCTGAAGTTGTATGAGCTAGGAGCAAGTAGACTGATTGAAGATGTTTTTTTACTCTGTTGTATGCACTAGGAGCTAGTAAACTGGGTGTACATTTTGTCTAATTCTGCACTAACTGATGTATTAACTAATGTATTAAATGACCTAAAGATGTACATTTTGTATTAAGTGGTGTATGTGCATTTTGTGAATAAATTGTCAGCTGATTTGTGTGTCTGTATGAACTGCTAAACATTTTATATGAACCTTTATCCATTTTCTATAAACTATTGTACTTTTTTTTTTGCCTAAACTGGTTTTTCTTTTGTATTAATTGATGTACATTTCAATTAAACTGATGGACATTTTGATTGAGCCAATGTACATTTTGATCAAACTGACTTGGAACTAGGTGTGTTGAATTAAATTGAATTAAACAAAATTAAATTACAAGTTAATATTCCAAAACAGTAACTCAAATTTTAAACTACCAACTAAGGATGGAAACTTGACGGATTATATTCTAGTTGATTTAATGGATTATAAAGAGTAACACTGTAGTTGATTTGATGGATTATAAAGAAATAAAAATACATTTCAACATGCATTTGGCACAAATTGCAAAAATATTATGTACAGTAAAGATAATGCTAGTGCACACTGTTGAGTTTCATGCACTAAAAAGTTCACCCAAAAGCTTAAACTGTTGAGGAAAGGCAGTCAATCTACTCATATACTCCAACTATGTGGGACCCACCCGCTGCAATAGGCCCTAGGTGTGCACTTACCCCGACTGCTCAGGATGCAGTCGTGCACAGAGTAATAAACAGACAGCCAGCTCAATTTGGTTCATATACAAAAACAATATATAGCCATTAGGCCTTAATACACATCGATATACAAAGGCCAGCAAGACCAACTATTAGATTTTATGAAAGTAGTTTTATCTGATCTCTGGGACCATCCCACAGGCAAAAACTTGAGTGCAACACATAACTCTTCTAAACTCCAGGTGATCCTACTTTGCTCATCTCTAGCTTCTCTTCAACTGTATTTTCGTTATCAAGCAAGAGTGAGTAAAAGTACTCAGCAAGTCTCTATATAAGAATTAGCCCAATGCATGACAGGCTATGTCTAATTTAACAGTCTATGTGGTACAAAATAGTAAATTTCACGAATACATTTCCAAAGTGAATTGAAATACAATTGATTAGAAAAATGATGGTAGAAAACATATATGTTTAATGTTTCAATACTACTGTGCTATCCAGTTACCACCCATGGCATACCCCTATCCAGGGGTACTATGGAGTACTCGAATACTTTTTGTCACTCTGCACAGGGGGGTACCGCTTTACCCACATGAGTCCATCAATCTTCCCAGTCAGGTCAATTACACACACATTATTGCATGTGACTAGATTGAAGAGACAAGGCTCTCAAAAACATTGTATTAATTATAGCCCTGCCCGACAATTCGACCGCACTAGCCATTCTTGTCGTTGTGAGGTACCCTCAATGAGAAGTACCTTCAAACCCAGCATTCACGAGTTACCTAAGGTCAGAGTAACCGCACGAACTCTCCCCTCACATCTCCCCCTCACCCATTCAAAGCATAATTTTAGATGAGTAAACTTATCAAGACCCATCCAAACATCTCAAGTTTGGAGCCTGAATGAGAACGACTACCATGCAAGGATAAAATTAATACGCAGTAGTCTACTGGCCAAGTTCAATTATTTGATCATGTGGTTGGCACGTTAATATGCCCATAGTGATTTTGCACAATTGGTTATATCCTTATTTATTAGGGTGAGGTACTCAACCACTGTCCCACTTAGGCAAAAGTTGCCCACCAATCATATCATCATCACCACCAATATTCATTGATTTTCAAATAAGCATCATTAGTCAAAATACTTTTAAGGCCTAGTAAGGATATTCCACCCAAGGTGACCTCGGATCCTTACTGCCTCAACCAATCAGCAAGGATATCCCACTCATGGTGGCTCAGATCCTTGCTATCTCAACCGATCAATAAGGATGTCCCATTCACGGTGGCGCAGATCCTTACCATCTCAACCGATTAAATTTATTTGTAAAAATCCTACCATCAACAACTTGTAATTAATCATTTACATGCATTTACTTATACTTTATCAAAAACAACATACATAAGCCTTTGCAATCTATGGGTTCAATATGATCAAGAAATAGGGACTTGCCTTGCTTTTCACAGGATCCAGCTGAAAGAACTACTAGGGCACTGACGTCCTTGAGTTCACTTCACTTGGTATCTATTTCGATATCAATCAATAAGCAGAAAAAAATAATAGTTAGTATATTTGTTTTATATATATATATATATGTATATATATATATATATGTATATATATAGGTTTGATAGGGTTCAAGTGGTCGAATGCTGAGATAAGATTAAAAAAATGGTCGAAAGGTGATCGATAGGTTTAGTTTAAGTTGAATTGACTAAGAAAGAAGGGAAAACGTTATCTAGTGTTTGGATGGACGATCCGATTATATATATAGAAGGTTGAAGATGAGGCAGATAAGGTGACGTGAATGGATTTTCAATCTGAGGTTCCTAAGGCTGCGAACAACATAGGCATGTCGACGAGAGCGATATTGAACACAGGCTTGCAAGGCTTAGGCTGGCTTTTTAGGGTTTTCGTCGAGGCTTGAATACTAAAACATGATTAGAGTTTTGGTTGGATGGTCAAAATACTAGGGCGAAGTCAAATTCTAGATTGGACGCGAACGTGGCGACGTTCGGACGTCGATGGACAACGTTCGTCTGGGACAACAAAACTAGAAATAGGTCAAGATGAGGTTTTCTCGCGATACGACAGTTGAAGAAAATGTAGAACATGAGATTATGAACTTGGTAGATAGATTGGATTTTGATTTGCATGCATAGAATGTCTGAAGAAGGTGAATGCCACTGGTTGGCACTGGTTTAGCATGGACTGACAATGGCTGGCATTGGCTAAGAATTAGGGCATGGCTGTTTATGGGTTTTGGGCTTTGATTGCCTCGCCAACTATGTCTAGGAGGTAGCCGAAAGAAACAAGAACTCAACGGAGGTGGTTTCGACCACTAGGGCGCAAGGACGGCAATGATTAGCAGCGAAGAAGAGCAGTGGTGACATGGCAATGTAGAGCTTCTGGACAGATTTTTTGCATAGAGCTAATTCATGATTTTGTACAGAATCAGGAGGCGATGTAGTGGGGTGAAATACTCAACGGATTGAGGCGCGCACGATGGACTGGCGACGACGGGGACGGCCGGGCGGTGATTGAGCGACACGCTGGTGGCACGCCGGAGAAGAATATAAATACCCAAATCAAGTGTTAAGTGGTTTCTGAGACATTCGCGTGGTCTAGAAGCTACCAGGGGTTATTTGTTATATTTTGGTGTAGAGGGATTGGCTGGCGATTGGTTGTCAGCGGGTTGCACCAGAGCAGAAGATGAAAACAATGGCTTTGATGGTGCCAGGACGATGGGACTCTAAATTCTCAAAATTAATGTCATGGCTAGGCTCCTGGGGTGTTCCAGATGGTGTAGCTACGAGGAATTTGGAAGTGACGGGGCCGGCGAGGAGCTCGACAACTCGGCTGGAGACGAAGAAGATTAGATTTGAGTTTTTCCTGTAGGGGAGGTTAGCGCTTGATTCATTGGCATGGAGGCAAGAGGGATACAAGGGCAAGCTACTGTTAAGTCCAATTTGGCCGGAGGAGCGGTAGTGTGGGCTGGCGACGAGAGCACGGCAATGCAAAACAGGACAACATTGGCTTCATCAAATGGTTAGGTTTCTTGGGAATTCTTTTAAAGGGGATTGCTTCTAAGCTCGAGGGGGGTCACTTTATTCTACTGGCTTGATCAGATATAAGGAACAAAGAATGGTCCGGGGAACAGGGGTGGCGACTAATGATGACAAAACTTGGAAATTCTGGCGCCTCAGTCCATCGAAACTTACATGGATGCTCAAAGTGGCAGAGGGAAGTGAGAGGAGAAGAAATCTCACCTTGGGGAGTCGATCGGAGGTGTGGTGGCTTGTGGTGGCTTAACTTCTTCACGCGACCGAGGAAGAAGAAGAACAGGAGAAGAGGAGAACACTGCTGCTACTACTATTGCTTTAGGTGCATATATATTAGATTGTCAGCAGGATTGAAGAGAGGAAGATAGAGTCAAAGGTGGACAACTACTGCGAGGAAGGGTGTAGAAGACGCACAGTGAAGCAGCTGCTGGCTGGAGGAGGAAGACAGATGGAGGTGTTTGTGCTACAGTTAACCTGAAGTAAGTATGTGTGTATGTGTTGGCTGGCTTCATGGTTAAGCAAGGGTTGTGTACATTTGCTATTTGAGGATCTGTGTTTATACACGTATGCATATCTATAGGTAGTTGTATGGGTATTTGTGTGTATATGTGGTTGATACCATCCTAAACTGTCTCGCAAGCGAATGAGATCAGAGCAGTAAGGTGAGTATTCTATATTGTTCTTTCCTCAGGGACTAGAGAAGCGAAACACATAGAACTAGACTAAATCGGTGGATAATAAAACCAAAACGGACGAGAGAATGAGGGAGAAAATGTCAGAAGAAATAAAGAGAAAGAGAGGGGTGGTCTCCTCGACACGCGACTAATGTTCATTCTGGACTGGCGTTCATAATATAAGCAACAGAAAGAAATCATGTAGTGGTAGCGCGTGAGGCAGCGCAAACACCCATCATCGATCGCAATCTACAGCGAGTATCAATGAAACACAAGTACAAAATAAACACTATAGCCCAGCCAACCCCTCTCGACAACTCAACCGCAAACAGCCAACTTTGTAAAAATCACAACCCAAATCAATTTGCAAATAGATTCAGCACAGAAGGAGATCAAGTCAATTCAGAAATGCAATTCGATTTAGGATAGATTACAGTTCAATGCAAATTGCAACAATGAATAGTTAAACAGAAGATAGTTTAAAGAACATGTAATCCAACTCAAAAATGTAGATCATCACTCAAGCATCACAGACAAGACCTGAAACTAAGTTTAGTTTTCTTTTCCTTTTACATTTGGTCTGCATTTCTTACATCACTTTGTTCATCGATGGTACTGTCTCTGGGAGGAGAAAAAAGAAATAAAAAATTTTAGAATTGATTCCCAGGATTTCAATTCATCAATTTCATAAAGAGAACAACAAGTACTAATACCAAATCCTTTCAATTCAACCAAAAACTAATATTTGATCCATCAGAGTCTCAATTCATCAACATTACAAGAACAATTCATCCCATCTAGAATTGCATTTTAATTCAAAAAGTTAGAGTGAAAGGAGGGGGAATTAAACCACCATTGTTGCTTGCTGCCAAGGTTGTGGGAGCTGCGCCCGTGGTCGAAGAAGGAGTTGATTGATTTTGCCGTCGGAGTTGAGGCCGAGGCTGGGGAAGGAGCTAGGCCTTAGCCGAAGCTGATCAATGCTGGGGTCGACGTTGGCCGAAGCAGGGGCGATGGCACACATCAACGGCCGTCAGTGAAGAACACAAGGTCGGCATTGAGGAAGTCGGCCAAGCTATTGGAGATGCTGGTCATCATCACAGATCGTCATCGACGGGGCTGCTTGTGGTCGTCACGGGTAGCCGTGGAGCCATGGTCAACGAAGCTGTTGTCGAGGAATGGAGTGGTTGCCGAGCATCGGCGGTGATGGATAGTGAATCTGATGAGTAGGGAGAGTTGAAGAAAGAGAGGGAGCGTGGCATCAGGCTGCGCGCAGCACGGTAGCGAGAGGGACGGTGGGCAATGAGAATGACGTAGCGCGTAGATCGGAGGCGGCCCAAGATCCGGCGATGTGGAGCGGAGCGGAAAATTCTGCACAGCAAGTGGAGAAGGCGGAAGGTGCAGCGCAGGAGGAGTGGATCTAGCGGCGGCACGGCGTAGGGCGATGGCGCGCTATGCTGGAGCGGAGACGGCGGTGGTGCGGCGCGAACTGGTGCGGGGGCGGCGGCGCGATTGGAGGCGACGCGGCACTAGAGTGGCGTGGAGGCGGCACAACGCACGCGGGAGGCAGTAGATTGGCCAGATCCAGCGGATCTGGCGGCAGTGTGGTCATGCGCGGGGTCGGAGGTGGCGCTGCTCGGGTGCGGCGGCGCGTGAAGCGTGGGAGAGCTAGAAGGCGGCGCCGTGGGAGAAGTGAAGAGAGGGTGAGAGGGCGCCGTGAGCATTTAAGGCTACGCCACAGCAAAGAGGAGCAGCGGCAGAGGCGGCAGTGCAGATCTAGAAGAGGGGAGAGAGAGAAAGAAGGAATAAGAAACCAGCTAGCGCCGGGGGTGGTACGAGTGTGGATCTAAATTTGGGGGGAGGTAGAAGAAGCTGGAGGTTAGGAGAAGAGGAGGAGACGGCAGCCGTCACTGGCCAACTGCGCCGGAGGAGAAGAAGAGAAGAAGTGGCGGCTGTTGGAAAGGGGATGAAAAACAGAGAAGGAGAGGGAAAGGAAAAGGAGGAAGAAGAAGAAGCTGCATCGCGGCGTATGACCTGGCCGCCGGCGGTGAGGTGGGACGGAGGTGTGGAAACGGTGAGAGGGATGAAGAGAATGAGAAGAAAAAAAGAGAAACTAGGCTAAAAAAAACCATGACCGGCGGTTTGGGGATTAGAGAAGAAAGGTGATTTTGCAAAAAAACTCTTGCTTAGTTAGAGTTTAGATTTATGAGTCATGGTTATTTTACAAATGTGTGTTTGAGGTTTTAGGAAATTACAAGAAGGTCCTTGATTGTTAGGATTTGAGATTCTGGGTCCCCGGAGACTCCGATTTTGACACAGTCAGTACCTACGCGTCCATCGGAATGCGTGCTTCTATCAGGAATCGACCGAGGGTTAGGTAAATTCAAAGAGACATGCTCCATCAGTCAAATCCACCCAAATTGCATCGACCTACAATAAAATCATAATACAAATAATACAGTCGATTTGACGATAAAAATGTGTATGATTAATGCAAATGCTGTAGGATCAAGGATGCCGACTAGAGGGGGGTGAATAGAAGGTTCTTAAAAAAAATTTTCAATTAAGCAATTTTAAAGAATAATTGAGAGACCTAAATTATACAATGAGACTTAAAAGTAATTTAATCAACTAGTTGCATTCAATCAAATGAACTATTCAATAAGACATGCAACAATGGTAAATGTAGCAATTGTGTCAAGATGAATGTAAAGCAAATATGAAATGCACAATTTGACACAATATTTTTACCGAGGTCTCAGAGACTCGCTCGGTCTCCCCTACTCCTCGTTGAAGCGCTCATTCGGAGCCTCGCTTCTATATCCACGAAGGATATCTCACTAGGGTTGCTCCTTCTCCACACCGGATAGGCGAACACCACACCTTTCACAATCTTTTGCCGGCCTCTCCGAAAAACTTCAATTGGAGAGATCTCGGCTCTCCTCCGGCACCGTCTAGGCGAAGGCGATCGCCAAGAGTAACAAGTCGGATGTGCTTTCACTTGAATCAACCATGTGCTAGAAGCTCAATGATGCAAATGAGATGCTCAACACTCTAGCATTAGCAATCTAATGAAGATGAAGTGCACTAAACACTCACACAATCTCCCTCAAGCTCTCTCTCAAATCTACTCAAGATTTGGGCTCAATTCTAGCCTCTAAATGCAATAACTCAAATGCAAATCAATTGGCTAGGTTTTCAGGTGAAGAATGAACTCTTTGAGCACCCAAAAATGAAGCCAAACACGAAGTATTTATAGCCTCAAAGAAAAACTAGCCGTTTGCAAGAAACTGAACCAGATTTGTACAGGCCGGACATTGTCTGGCCACTTCAGACAGTGTCTGATCAGTTCAACAAAAAACAGCCGTTACAATGTGTCAGTTACCGTTGGGCGAAATTTGTGAAGGCCGGACGGATACTATTTGTCCGGACAAAACGTCCGGACAAATGGATATGTCTCTGTTAACTCTCGGCTCAAAAAAAACTTGTACACGCCGGACAATGTCCGGCCATTTCGGACAAAATCCGGCCACTTCGGACAAATAGCTCTGGACGGATGCATTTGTCCGTTTCATTTTTCGGCTCAAAAAATTTGTACTGGCCGGACAATGTCCGGCCATTCGGACAATGTCCGGCCACTTCGGACAGATAGCCCCGGACGGATGCATTTATCCGGTCACTGCACACTGACAGTAAAATAAGCATAACTTTTGATCCAGAGATCCGATTGAGGTGATTTTTGGCTTATTAGAAAGATAACTCAGAGCTCTATAATTTTGTCAACAGGAGTAAGATGTAGAAAGGTCTAGAAACTTCTAGAAAACTCAGAAAATTTCCTGCTATCAAAATATCCAATCCAAAAATCATCTCAAATGCAATTTTAGAGTATTTGCACATACGGATTTGCCGTTTTCTCGCGGATGTTATTTGTGTCACTTAGCAACGACCACGACCACACAGGTCTTGACATCCGATCAAAAACAGGTGGTCGATAGGGTTTGGTCGAGCGTACGCAAGCGAGTCGAAGACTGGTACGACCAGTCCGAACTCCTACAACCACGCCCAAACCCTAAACAGAAAGCCGGCAAACAAGCGACACGAACACGACCACGACCACATATCAACACTGATACGATCAGAATATGCAAATACGACCACGACCAGTCCTAGATAAATAAACCAATTTAAACAACTGGCGATCACGACTAAGTGCAGTTTTCAAAACATTTAATCTAATGCACATGAACTACACTTAGACTCACTAGCAATGCAAGACACTAGTGCAAGATGATATGAATGCATCTGAGCTTCCGCACTAGATAGATTCAAGCTACTAGTTTCCAACCCCTCTTAATAGTACGGTCAAACTAGTAAAAAGAAACCTATCAACCCGGTCTGTCTCCAAACACCGAGACCGGTAAAACCCTAAGAAAACAATCTTTAATCTTGGATTTTACCTTAGGTGAAGTTCGACCTCGTGAAGTTCGACCACTCGACGCTCGTCATTGCAAAGCTCGATCTCGTTAAGCTTGACCACGCGAAGCTCGATATCTCGACGCCTGTCTTCGCAAAGCTCGTCCTCGCTAAGCTTGACCTTGCTCGGAATGTCTCATATTGTCTTCATCCTCTTCACGCCCTTGCTTGTTTTCATCCTGCAATCATTCTGAGACTAAAACATATACACTCAATGCGCAAACGTTAGTCTCATTTGCAGTTCGTTATTAATCACCACCAGATAAATCACTCCACACAGGAGTTCACTCAACAATTTCTTTCTTCGATGAAATGACAAAACCAATTTCAATTGAACAACAAATGAGTAATGGATGAATCTCACAATCATATAGATCCATATATGATACAAGAAATGCGCACACGATCCATACTACTCAAGTTATGATATCAATCAATATGGATGACTAATATCATGAGCTTTCTCTCAATCATACATAGAGATATCAAATCCAGAACACGGAGTCATCAACCTTTTGCACAAACATGGATAACTAATCATCCTGAGCTCTCCCTCAACATGTGCATCGATATCAAATCCACAACTGAAGTCATCAACCTCAAGATTTAACATATAACATCTTGATCAATCAATTAGCACAAGCTTGATGCAACCACTAAGCTCATCCTCTACATATGCATCAATATCAAACCCGCAATCGAGGAAAACATCCAATTCAGGGTTTACCGATAATCAATTCAATTTACTTGTGCTAAATCAGGATTTATCTAAATTGTCATTTAATCATCAAATCTGATATCTTCAGATTAACTTTAATCATCATGGATTTATCCAAAATATCATTAATCATCAAAACCTAGATACTAAGATCTACCTAGATCCAACAAATGCCGCCTTATATGACTAAATGTGCATGATCGGGGATTAAACATATGGAAAATATGCACAGATATGACAATTATCAGTGGTCTGAATGTATCTGTGGAGTTAAAAAGATTTGTATATGTGTGTTGAATTGTGTATATATATGCGGTGTATTTTCAATTGTGCTTGAGGTGTGTGTTTGTAGATCTATGTATATCTAACTAAATATGATTCTAACAGAAGGTATATGGGTGTATGAGGACAAAAGAGAATCAGGAAAAGGAGGCAAGAATAGTTTGGAAAGCTGAATTATGATTTAGTAAACATGTTTGGACTGAAATATGAATAATCATAATTGGAGGTTGATTGGGATTTAGATCAATATATAGGTTTTGGTTGAATAGATAAATAGAAGGTGATCTGGTTGGAAATGAGAAGGAAACGAAAATAGGGTTAGGGTAAGAGTGAACAGTACTTTTACCGAAAACGAATAAAAACACAAATAATTGAGTCTCAGGGCTGAATCTGAACTTGTCACAAAAGGAAAACTTGTGTTGAATAGTGAAATGAACATTACAGCTCAATTAGATTTGCATTTGAAGGTGGATTGGAGAACTTAGCCATTTCTAGTCTTCAAGAGCTGAAATGGACTGATTTGCGATAAAATCTAGACTGAACTGTGAAAAGTGATCAAATGAACTTATTTGGCTGAGAAATTTTAGGACTGGTATACAAGCACATTAAGGTTTAAAATATTAGAGAAATCTAAGAGGAAGCTGTTCTGGAGTTAGTTGAATTGAAATCTGAAAAGGTTAAGTAGAGTAGTTAGGATAATTAGGAATTCTGATTTTCGAAAATAGAACTAGGGTTTAGTTTCTAGCGTTGAAACAAAAGGAGATCATTTAGGATTAGATTTTTTTTAAAAAAATTTGGCTCTATTTTTGGGATATTACACCAACACTCCCCCTCACGTCGAACTCCACTTTGAGTATGACGTGGACTCTATTTGGGTCTGAGAATCTAGTCCACCTCGGGGACTCTTAGTCCCACCACTGAACCCTTTAATTATTTTTTTCATAAATTACCACAACCAAGTCTCGAACTCAGGACCTTTGGCTCTGATACCATGTTGTTGGACAGAAATCACACACCCATTCCATTGATAGCCATGAGAATATATAGTACAGAGTGCATGAGTGATTAATGCTAAATAACCAAAAATGGTTAAGATACATGCCAGAAATAGCATAGCAAATTATGGCAGGTACGATCTCTTGTGATGGCGCAGACTCATGAGCTGTGCATGCAACTGGTCATGTGCATGGTGTTGGTTGAAGGATGTTGACTAAAGAGAGGGTGAATAGGAGATATTCAAAATTAACCCCGAATGATAGATTAAAACCAATCACAGAATTCAAACACAAATAACAATATTAAGTACGGGTACTTATAACAAGATTTCTGTTTGAATACTAAATAGCACAAGAGATAAGATCGAAGACACTAAGCAACAGAAATAAAAACTTCAAACAGAATAGAGCAAGAAGGGATAACCGATGACACAATGAAATTTCCCTAGGAATCGGAAGCTTGCCGACTTCCACTAGTCCTTGTGGAAGCACTCCACACATAAGTATTTCCTTGATTCCACTATTGGTTGATTTTCTCCTCACTAGATAGGCTTAGCACCAAGCCTTCACAAACAGTATACCACGCCTCTTCGACAAGTCCATATGTGAAGAGATCACTGGTCTCCACTGGTCGTCTAGGTGACAGCAATCACCAAGAGTAATAAGTATAGCACAATGCCTTGATCTACTTCATACACCTGAAGCTCAAGATGCTATGCAAATATACTCTCTCAAATGCTCTTAGTATTTTGCACTCTGCTAGCACCAACTAATGGCAAATGACTACTCTGAGCTCTTTGATCTCTATTAGCAACAACTAGCTAGCGGCAATTGAATGCTCTGAGCTCTTTGCTAGCAACAACTAGTGGCAAATTGAATGCTCTCAAATGATTTAGAATGAATGCAATTAAACACTTGAATGCAACAACATTCGTCTGGCATCGACAACTTTTGGTGAAAGCCACACAAGCTGCATTTAAAGCCCACAGCTAGACACTAGCCGTTTTCCCTTCTCAGGCAAAACGTCCACTAGCCATTTTGTCCAAACATGACAAGACGTTCACCAACTACTAGCATTAAATGTGCTTGTCAGTGACCATTTGAACTCAAACTTGCAGAAGAAGCTTGGTACAAACTCTGATGAACTGACGATCGGTACAAAGAATGTTCTCTGGTTACAGTCTTGCTGAGCTGAACAACAGCCAAGACCATCTGGTGCGAACACGACAGAGTTCAGTAAGACAGGACCAGGAACAAAACTGTTCACATTCGACCACAAGCAAATCTCAGTACAAGCGCGACCATAACTAGTATGAGTTGATACAACCTTGATCACATTCAATACCATTATGACGTGTATGAGAGATTTGCATCTTGTCAAGGGCTTTGGCAAAGGGCATTTTAGACGATTACTGACTTTATACAGAGGGAAGGAAATGGCTCCTCTTGGCAATCTTGGAGGTGATCTTGGTGATGATGGCTCCTTCGCTGGTTTCCTGCCATGAGGTTCTTTTGGGTTTCTCTCCTTTCTTGGGAACCTTCCCTTCTTTTTCTCTCGGGTTTGATTGTTTAGATTCTCTGTCTGGCTTGTGGCTTTGGTCGTGCTCTTCGTTTGGTGGTTCTGATAATCATGTTTGATCCTCTCAAGTTGAATTGGAGAGCTGCTGCCTCTTTTGAAGAGCAAGTCTGGGCTTCTCTTCGTTCTGGTGTTACATTTGACGTTTCCAGTGATGATACAGAGTTCTTTCTTTCTCTTTTTATTAGCCATTCAGCTTTCAGACCTTCTAAAAAGGTCATCAGTGAAATTTTAGTTGCATACTTTGGGAGCTTGCCTAATTTTCTCAATGTTTATCAATTCTCGGATTTTGGCTTTCGGTTTTCTGTGGCTAACAAAAAAGTGGGTTTTAAAATTCTTAATTTGAAAAAATTATTCATGAGAAGTTCTCTCTGTCCTTCTTTCTTTGGAGGGATGGGGTCCCTAATTGGAGATTGGAATTTTGCCAAGTGGTCTTCTGAGCAGAGCAAAGAATGGACGCTTGTCGGTAGGAGTTCTTTGGCTCATGTTAAAACTCATTAGTTTGTTAGCAGGGTTAAGGAGTCCTTTAGGGTTAAGGAGTCTTTCATAGATCGGGCTGATCATTGTTCTTACCCTTTTGTCTCTGTTTTGGACAAACCTCCTCTCCCTCATCGGCAGTCTGAGATGATTTGTTTCAAGTGTTTAGCGCCTGGTCATTTTAAAAGGAATTGTATTTCTTCGGTGAGATGTTTTGTGTGTTTCAATTACGGTCATCTTCGTAATTCTGTCTTAAGTGAAAAGAACCTAAGCATTTTTATGTTCAAAGGTTGCCTTTTTTAAGGCTCAACTCTCAAGGCAATCGTTTGGTTTTATTACTCCTCATCAAGTTAATGGTTCGGCTGATAATTTTTCATTTGGGTTATCGGAGGGTCATCTTGGTACTCGTTCAAAGGAGAAGATTGATTTGATTGTCACTAATTGTTTCTCCGATTTCTTTAATAGTTTAAAAGGTTGTAGTGCAGCCTCGTCTTCTATTCTTCCTTGCCCTCATTCCTAGTGTGTCGTTTCTCCTGCTTTTGTCTCTGGCTATTCTGCTCTTGACTCTTCGTCTACTATGGCAAATTTTTGGGTTGACCCCATGCCAATCCTTAGAAATGGCTTAGAGGAAGTGGTTGTTCATGATAGACCTCTTAGAACTAGGTGCATTGCCTATCGGGTTGATTCTAATGAGGCTGTGGCAGTGGTTTCTGTTGCACCTGCTGCTGTTCATCCTCGTCAAGTTGTGGCTAACTATTTTCATAATGAAAGAGGGATGAACGTTCAAGTTTCTCCGTCGGCTCTTGGTCCGGCATCTGCCATGGTGCGTTTTGCTTCAGCTCTGGAGAGAGACAGTATGATGGAGGAAGGTTTGCACGTTTCTGAGGACTTTCTTCTTTTTCTTTCTAAGCATGATGAGGGTCTAATCAGAGGAAGAAGAGTTTTAACTAGTACGTTTGGCTCATGCTACTTAATTTTCCTTTAGACTTCTGGTCTGCCCATAATCTGGCTAAGGCTGTTTCCACTTTTGGCCATCTGAAGGATTGGGATAGGGGCTTTCAGTTGGATGGTAATAGGTCGCATGTTATGATCAAATGCCTTGTTACCGGCTTGGTTGACATTCCCCGTTTCTTGGTAATCACTGAACCGGATGAGAATTTGGGCAAAAGTTGGACTGTTCAGGTTGTTCATCACACTGAAGCTTTAAATGGTGATGAAGATGACCCTGAGGATTTTAATCCTGTGGTCCTCATGGCAATGATCATCATGTTGATAATGGGATTCAGCAGGAGACTGGTGATGAGGTGGATGAGGATATGGAAGTCTAGGTTCAGGATGATGAAGATGGGGATCATCTTTGGGATGAGTTTGATCCTTATTTTCATGATAATGTTGAGGATTGGCAACATGAGGAGGTTCAAATGAAGGAATCCATTGGTTCTCTATCTTTTGAGGAGTCTTCAGACTCCTCTGTTTGCGGAGATCTTTGTCTTCTGGTGTTTCAGACTGTTCTGCCTTCCTCTCCTCCTTTTGAGTGTTGGCAGTTCTTCTCTCTCTCTTTATCTTGTTGGACTTTCAGTCAGTGGAATTTGAGTTCTCTTTTTTGTTTAAGAGTCCCTTGGACTCTTTTTAATCTGAATGATTTCAGACTATTAGTTCGTGGTAGAGCTTGGAGGTTGGTGGTGAAGAGGCCAAAACCCTTTGCTAAGCACTTGAAGTGTTCTAAAGCCTCTTTGAAGAAGGTTGCCCCTTTTTCATCTTCTTCGCTTAGGAGCCCGAGACTTGCTGCTAAATTTCAAGATTTCAAGCCTTCTTCAGTGCCTTCTCTTTCTTTGGATATGATTCAAGTTCTTGGCGCAAATTGTGGGTTGCCTGCTGAGATGTTATCAGCCAGTAACCTGCATGGTCCTCTAATTGAAGAAATTGATGACTAGGTGGTCCGTTGTTATGAGAGGGTTGGACGGGTTTTGGATTTCTTGGTCTGTTTGTTGTTGGCAATGGTGGCTTGCCTTGTCGTGGACTGTGCCTTTTGGTCTTCTTCTTCTTTCTGCTAGGGCTTCTCTGTCTTTTGTTTGGTGGTGGTGTGAGGTCTATGTTTTGTTGTTGATTCTGGATCTATTTAGTTTAAAACTTGGCTATTGCGTTGTGTGTAATAGAAATGATGGATGCTTGCTCTCTCTCCTTCTTAATGGTTATTTCCAAATATTTTTCTATTCTTAATTGGAATGTCAGAGGGCTTAATTCTTTGTCGAAGAAACGTGCGGTTTATAATAAGGCTAAAGAATCTAATTGCTGTATCATTTGCCTTCAAGAAACTAAGCTGGAGAACGTTGACCATTTGTTAGTTAAAGTTTGTTGTCCTAAGTTCTTCAAGAACTTTGAGTTCCTTCCTTCAGTGGGGGCTTCGGGTGGTCTCCTTACGGCTTGGAATTCTAATTTTTTTCATGAAAAAGGGGTGTATAAAAATAAATTCTCTCTTACAATGGAGCTCTTTCATAGATTATCAGGTTTAACGTGGGTTATCACGAACATCTATGCCCTTTGCTCTCCGCGGGGTAAATTTGAATTTATTAGTTGGTTCAGAAATATTGTTATGCCTCCTAATTTTAACAGGTTGGTCTTGGGCGATTTTAACTTGATCAGATCCGCCTCTAATAGGAATAGAGGCAGTGCTAATTGGCGAGAAATGGATGCTTTTAATTCTGCCATTAATCATTTGCAATTAGAAGAAATCCCTTTCAAAGGCAGGAGATTTACTTGGTCAAACATGCAAAGTACCCCTTTTCTTGAGAAACTTGATTGGTTCTTTGCTAATGGGGCCTGGATTGAGGCTTTTTCCGAACTCTTTTGTCTCTGTGTTAAGCAAAACTACTTCTGATCATGCGCCTTGTGTGATGAATGCTAATTCGCTAATTCCAAAGGGGCATATCTTTAGGTTTGAGAACAATTGGATTCACTGGACGGGCTTTAAGGATGCTGTGGCTTTTGCCTGGAATTCGATTCAGATTGAAGACAATATTGCCAAATCAATTGTCCTTAAATTCAAATTTCTTCGGAAGACTTCGAAGTCATGGAGTAAGAGATCTTCTCAGTTCAAGATCTGGATTTAAAACTCTAATTTGGTTCTTTCTCTGTTAGATTGGTTGGAAGAACAAAGAACTTTGAGTCCCTTGGAATTTAAATTCAAGATTATTTTAAAGTCTCACTTGAAGCTTCTTTTGAAGGTTGATAATGATTACTGGAGACAAAGAGGTAAATTCATATGAGCTAAATTTGGTGATGAAAATACCAAATTTTTTCATGCAGTTGCCTCTAAGAATTTCAGATATAATATTGCTTCCCTAAAGACGGATTCTGGTTTAAGTTTGAATTCTCATGATGAAATAGCTGACCTGCTTTGGTCTTCTTTCAAAGACAAATTTAGTTTAACTTCTCTTCCATTGATTTTAATCTGGATGAGCTTCTTTCAGAATTTATGGGAGATTTCTCTTCGTTAGAATCTCCTTTCCATCCTGATGAGATTGATAATTGTGTCTTCCAGATGCCAATTGACAAGAGTCCAGGCCTGTGATACCCCCTAAAATGAGGCCTCGCAAGCAGACGAGGTTGCAATAGTAGGCGAGTATGTTATTCTCTCCCAAGAGAGAAGATAAGAGCAAAATATACCTAACTAAATTTGAATCAGAATAAAATGAAAATACGATGAGGATGCGGCTATGTTTGCCTGGAAGTGCCTCAAACTAAAGCAAGCTCTCACCGCTCTACAAACAGCGACCCAAATTTAACTGAGCAAAACATCCCTCAATTCAAATGATAAACTGAAGCACTTGCACTAACTTGTAGAATACTAAAAACTTGATTTTTCAGCACAACAACCCAAGCCAGAGAATGAAAGGGAGAATAAAAGAACTGGTGTAACACAAACACAAAGTTTTTCCCACTACACAATCACGCAATCACAAATCTTCTGCAAGAGGGATCATTCAGTGGATAAATAACACAGTTGAGATTAGCAACACCAATTCTCATTTCAATCACACTAGTTCTCAAATGGGAAATCAACATGAGTCAGCAAGCAAATGAAAAGAAATAACCTAGATCACAGAATGAGAGAAATTGAAGTGCATCCATCCTTCACATTCAAACAACAACCTGAGTTAGAACTAGAAATAACAATTTCTCAAGCCTAGCCCTAATTGATTGATAAAACAGCAGGATTGAAAATGTGATAGCACTAAACACAGCTCAAGTACTCAACCAGAAATCAATACAATGCAATGCATGCCCACAATACAATTGTTCATTATAGAATTCTAGTACTTGCATCCAGGAAACAAGATATGCAAATAACTTAAATTTGAAACAGGATATTACCATGCTATTCCTATGAATTTGGCAAACTAATAAGTTCGGTTTCTTGCAATATCAAAAATCAGAATCACATAGAATGTTATAGAGTGCTGTGAGTCTGTTGACGGGGTAAGGATGGGGAAAAATCCTAGTGAGTGGTGGGACTCCCACCCACCATCTCCACCCCGCTCCGTTATCATTCCGAATTTAGACAGTCTAAATTATATTACTAACTAACCACATAACACAATCCCTCAAACATCCTCCACAATAACTACCTTGATAGGCTGATTCTTGGCATGATTAGAGCAATGTTATACCCATTTACACCCAATTCCAAAACATGAAAATTCACTTTAGTTCTAGTTCAATTTACAGCTACGCAAAATATATAACATTAGAACAACAATAACATGAGATATTCAAAAACTCCAAACAAACACTTTGATGCTTGACCTTAGTACTTACTCAAATATCTCAGTATTTCAGTTCTAATTGTGCAGCAAAATTTTGTGTGTCAAGAAACAGATATGGCCAAGAAAGACGAAATTGGAACTCCAGGTCACATTCTATGCCACCACCTTGATGCACACGTGAATCTTCCGGGGCCAACTGCAACATAAAGGAGACGTAGCACTCACATTAGATCAGTATATTAAGTAAAACAGCATTTACAACCATCCTTATAGTGGTTTAGAAAAATATACCTTGGGAGGCACATAATGAATTTCATGCAGAATCAGATTACGCAACTCAGCTATAAATGCTCTAAATGTGTCAAATCTAGGTAAATTGTGGTTTCGGCTCTTAGTTACTCTTACAATCCACACAGGCGTGCTTGATTTCCAACCAACTCTGTAATCTAGGCAATTCTGTAAGTTTGATGCAGCTTGCTGGCTTGAAAGCTGACCCACTGGAACCTGACCTTGACCCCCTGCGAGCTGAACTTGCTGGCTTAAAAGCTGACCCTGCTGATTTTGAAATTGACCCACTGGAAACTGAGATGGATTGTTCATGCAATGTGATAGAACATACATATTCAATGCAAGTACATTCTCAAATTTTTCCTGAACAGATAACATTGCACTATGTTTGAAAATATGTCTCCTGTGAATAAAAATGATATGTCATAATTTGCTATACAAAAGAAAGACAAAGTATTTAAAGGGGAGAAGATTAGAATAAACCCTTCCAAGTCGCCATTTTCCAACTTGGTGAAGAAGTCCTTAATTTCTATCATGGAAGGTTCATTTTCATCAATTACTTGTAGAATAATATCTCCCAATCTACTCCAGTCTTTCTTTTGTTTCTCCAGATTATCTGCAATTAGAGTAGAAGAAACAATCAAAAAGATCCCTCGAACCTATGGGGTTCGTAACTTTTAAATTTTTTACCTGTGAAAGAAAAGTTCCATATTTGGGCCCGCACAGATTTGTGTTCCCTGATGACAGCAATATGTTTTGGTTTTAGCTTGGGGCAATAAAAGTTACAGCTGTGAAGTTTTAGTATGCCCCGAATGACATGTCTAACAACACAAAAAAATAATGTGAACATATTAGCAAATCAAAAAGTAAATTATAGTGACAACTAAGAATTATGTACATAACATACCCCAGCAGTCCAATAAATTCTTTAGTGAACCTGTTCATCTTGATCATCCGATCATTCTTTTGGTCAACATAGTCAGCGAAGGTAGAGTTGAAGAAAGGAAATGCCACAAAACTGTAGCCTGTATGTCGCCCCAGCCCACACCCATATCCTAAACTTCTCATTATATATGGGCTGCTAACTAAAATTGATTGACAATAAATTGTTTCTGCAATTCCTCCATCGTAAGAATTGAAGGCTAGAATAGTTGTCTTCACATCCAACGAATTATCACTACCAGATCTTACAACACCCTCGTAGTAATTCAACGAATGATCAGAATGTCCAATCGTCCTTACCTTGGTGTCTGTTATAATGATCTCTATTTCCCCTAATGACTGGTAACAGAAAACATATTAGTGTCAGAACATTAGTCAAAAAAATTTAAGTAGAAACATTATATTAAAATATAACTAGAAAGGCACATTACAATTATATATATTCAAGCAATATAAGAAAACAATAAAAACATATGGTTAGGCATTTTACCTGACGCAAAATGGAACATCTAGATCTACCAACTCGATCCATTCGACCATTTAGATTACACCTACAAACATTAAAACAAATAGTTAAGATAACAATTTTTCGACATTATATATACTTAAAAATGCATTAATAGAAATGGTAGACCATGCAATTGCACAAAGAACCTGGATATCAGGCACCCATTCACAAGTACAAAAATAGTAACCAAGCACTTAACAAAAATCAAGTTAAGGGTCTTAGGACCTTAGATAATAACCTGCTCACTGCTGCCTTTGTCAGGTTCTGGGTCAAACACGTAGAGCTCCTGGTCAGCAGGTTCTTCCTTAGCTGAATCAAGTTGTTGAGCAAGGGTGAGTATTGGGTGCTTGGCAAGTCATAATGTATATTAATGCAATTTATAATCATGACAGAGTGATTGCTCGAGCAGTAAGTTTTACATAGACATACATCATAGATGAACCAAATGGACTTAAGATAGTACTTAAAAGAAGTTGAGTGAATCACAAGTAATATTTGTTTAAGAGTATAGTCCTTATTTATCCTAGTAGATGAGGGGTCTTATCCACATCTCATCGGGCATCTCAACACCACCCATGCTTTCTCACCCTCACCATCACAATCCTTAATTGAAATTTAAACCTTTGCTCACATTTTCCATGAAAAAGCCTTCGCTCTCACAATGTTTAACCCAAATTTTTAGCACAAGAACAATATAAATGAGGGAAAATTGATTATATGCCGCTGAAATTTGTCTGCCTTTTTTTTTACGGTCCACAGTAAATGACCAAAATACTCCTGTTGGTCAACTTTAGTTATTTGAAATTGTGTTCTACTTTTTTATTTAAAATCATGATTAGGTATAACTAAAGGAAACCGACTGGCTTATTTTGATAATTTTACCATTATCAGTCAAAGTGGTATATAACACTAGGAAAAATAAATCCAATCTTATATAGCAAAAGAGTCCAAACATCGATTGCATATTGTATTAAGCACCAAAGTTCAACGGAGAAAAATTAATTTTCCCTAAATAAAGTTAGGGCAACTTAGTAATTAAAGTTGTTTAACCTAGGGTGACAAGGCACAAATTGCTAGTTACCCAAGGGCGGTTCATCACAAGAGCATCGGTTGCTAGCTAAGCAAGTTGATTCTCAACATATTTGTATATTAACATAGCATGTGTAATAATTTGAAACATGAAGTAGTAGGCATTTGAAAATAACAGGGTCGATATGATCAAGTATTATGACTTGCCTTCTTCTGGATGAGCGTCGTCGTATGCGAGTGCTGCGGGATCTCCAAACTCTTCCTGCTCAAGACCTACGAGAAAGCGACAACCAATCAAACAGAAGTATAAAGATGAAGGAAATAACAGGTGCAAGTGCGTGCGGTGTGGTCGAAAGTTAACAAACGGGTGCTGCCACCAGTGTTAAAATGACGTGCAAGGGCTCCCGACATTGAAAATGACATGCACAAGGATTTGGGTAGCCGGGAGCGACATGCAACAGGGGTGGACGAGGCGGCGAACTGCCGCGGGTACCGACGGGCACACGGAGAGGGTCGCGATACGGAGCACGGCCGGGCGTGGCCACGGGCAGCAACGGGGCGGTAACGACTGCTGACGGAGGCGGAAAGGCGCCACCCTGCAACGGGCATGGACGGACGCGGCAACACGCTGCAGTGCGGCACGGCCGCGGACGCGGCAAGGCGAACGGGGCTCGGGCGGCCAGGCTCGAGTGGGCCGGAGCTGGGGAGGCCGGCTGGGGCCGGCGCACGGGCACCGGGCTGGACGAGGCGTGGGGCGGGGGTCGGCGGGAAGAAGCGAGAGCGAGGCCGGGGCACGGCACTAGGATGAGGACGCGGCTTCGCGCGCTGCTGGCGCCGGGATTCGGGCACAGGGTCGGGGCGAGGTGGCCGGCGACTCGAGGTCGGATAGCAGGGCCGGCGCGGGAGGGAGAGAAAGGAGGCGGAAGGAGAAGAAGAAGAAGAGGAGAGGAAGGAAGAAGAAAGAAGAGGATAGAGGTGAGGAGAAGCACCCGTCGGCGGTGGGGCGGCAGCGGCGTTGGGGCGGCCGCGCGTGGCGTGGGCGACTAGGAGCTTGCTGGGTGCACAGATTTCTTCCGATTTTAAAACGCCAAAGAAAAAGTACTCACCAATTTCTCTCTTTTTTTTTTGAAATTGCAAGTACCATCTCTTTTTTTCAAAAAAGTTTCACCGGCTCCCCAAACTTTATTTTTATGTCAATTAGCTCGGTATCTAAAAAATCGTTGCAACAAAACGCATTTGAGAGAAAAAAAGAATTTAGTATTTAATCAAATTGAAAATAAATAATTATTTGTATATATTATTGACAAAGATTATTATTCAAGTTAATTACCTATACCTTTTAATAGTCACAGAGGACCACATAGAAAGAATTGAGTTACATGTTTATATCTTTCCATAGTCGTGGGAAATCATAGAGAGAGATGTAAAATAGTTGATTGTGTCTTTTCATGGTCACAGAGATCATGATGAGAGATTATGGGATGGACTAAGATATTTTGGACATAACTCTTCACGGATGATTTTTACTCATAATTTTAATATTTGTTGATCCGATTGAGATATAGATCAAATGGGGCTATACTCAATCAAATTAGATGTGAAATATAGGATCTTACTCGGAATTACCGAAACTCAAATGATCGATGACACAATTCAAAAAAATAGCACAACTCTTTATTATAAGGAGAAACTTGTACACATCGAACATTGATTGCACTCGATCTACGTCGATGAATTCTAAGAACTATGTATCTAAGACTTCGATGATAAACTAACACTATTATAAAGTATTTGTAGTCCGATTGCTTGAGAACGTATCAGACTCGACAACCGACTATACCTAGTCGTATTAGACTTGGTTATGTATTTTATTGGTTTCGACAATCGACCAAATAGAATAAGTTACTTGATAGGCGATCCATACTCGAACACGCCTGATTCGAACAAATGATTACTTTACTTTTGACCCGAGATCCTCCCAGATCATGACTCCGCTGTTCAAAAGGAGTCAACTCTCGTTAGTGACCAACTTGATCAAAACTGAAGATGTGGAAACTGAGACTGACCATCCTCACGGGTATATCACTTGGCTGCTCATGCACGTTGATCTTTCTGTCCCACCCAAAGACTCTCATGTGCCGCTATGAATAGTTGTCATCTTCTTTTGCAAAATCACATCTTCAAGTAGAGGTGCCTCTCATTGATAAACCAAGTCTTCGACAGATTGTACTATGGTATCAGACTCATCATCTAGCATTGAGGGTTCGAAGAGTTTAAGATGTTCAACATTGACAACCGAGTAGATATCCATGTATGGAGGTAATTCGAGCTAACAAACATCAATACCAATTTTCCACAAAATCCGAAAAGGACCATAACAAATTAGTTTAAACATTTTACCTTCACCTTTAAGCCTCTCCTTACTCAAATATAGCCAAACCATATCACCTCCTTGGAATTGAGCTTCAACTCGACGTCATTCATGTTATGTCTTGTACTTGAGCTGAGTTTTAAGCAAGTTGATATGAACACACCGGTGAAGGACGCGTTCACGGAGGGTGGCCCGATCTTTACAACATAAAATTTGGATAACTAGTACCTGAAGATACTTGGATAACTAGTATGATCTGACGAAACGAGATAGCCAACCACTTGTAGAATAATAATCTGCATATCAAAGAATTCGTCCAACCACACTATGAATTATCTATCCACACGGCCACGCACGGAGTTGGTACACAAATAGAGTGATCATAAAGATCGTTCGAGCAATTCTGGAGGAAATCACAAGAATAAAGGATGAAGAGATTCAACTCTCAACTAAAACAAAGGTTTCAATCTAAAAATATCAATATCAATATCTTATGTCTTATGTTAAAAGCTATGACCATGCCCCTCTTTATAGAGGGTGTTATTTACAAACGATAGAACGTTGAAACTAGAATTCTAATCTGAATCTAATTCAAAACAGAATAAAAATCCTAATATACTATAAAGATGAAAGAAGTCCAGAATCAGTCTTCTCGGATTCAGACTGGACTTTCTCCTTCTGCGCAGTCATTACACTTTTGGGTCTCCTGGTTGCATACGACATCAGAATTTAATGATTCTTGATTTGTTGAAATTCTCTTTTGAATTTCTTTCCAACAAGTACCCACACAATCAAATTGGACATTTGAGCTGAGAATGGTGCTTGGTCGAAATTCCTGGTCGAACGTCGGACTGTCACTTGATTGATAGACTGCATGCCGAGTAGAGTTGTTTTAGTTACAGAGGTTGCAATCCTTGACAAAATCAAGTGATCTTGAGCTTGTTGGAAAGATCAAAAAAATCCTCTTCCTACTTAGTAGATGTACAACTAGATTCAATGAAGTCCTTCCTATTATGCTCTCCCTCTCTATTTCTGATCAATGTTAAACAAGAGTTATTAGATAGTAGCATATTCTCATCATACTTTAATTCTTTAAGGAACAAAGTTACCTGTTGATTTAGTTGTCTGGTCTTCACTTGAGTGATTGGTCTTGTATGTTCCTTTGGTCGGGTGCTAATGCTAGAAATGTCCTCATCATTCTCCCCCTCTTGAAAAGGATTCGTCCTCGACTCTGAGAGCGTAGAATCGAAGAATGGAGAAAGATCCAAAACATTGAATGTAGCACTGACTCCATATTCCTCTAATAGCTCTATTTTGTAGACATTATCATTGATCTTCTCCAAAAATTTAAAGGTCTATCTCCACGTGGCATTAGCTTTGATTTGCATTGTTTGGGAAATCCATCCTTTTGCAAGTGTAACCATACAAGATCACCTGGTGAAAACACCATCTTCCTCTTGTTCTTGTTTCCCCTGGTCGCATATTGCTTGGTCATCTTCTCAATATGTTCCTTTGTCTTTGCATGGAGGTTCTTCACGTATTCAGCACGCTTAGACGCATCCATGTTTATTTGTTCTGGCATAGGCAGAGGCAACAAATCAATAGGAGTAAGTGGTTTAAAACCATAAACAATTTCAAAAGGACAATTTCAACACTTGTCTACTTTCGAAATAGTCAGGTCGAATGTAGCGCTCTGTTGTATGCAAACTCCACGTACGGCAAACATTCTTCCTACTCTTTCAAGTTCTTCTTGATGATCATCCTTAGCATGGTCAACAATATACAGTTGACGAACCCAGTCTGTCCATCAATTTAAGGATGGCAAGTAGTAGAAAATAAGAGTTGTGTACCTAGCTTACCCCATAGTGTTTTCCAAAAGTAGATCAAGAATTTGGCATATCGATCTGAAACAATAGTGCATGGCATGGCATGCCATGCAAGCGAACAATTTCTCAAAAAAATATGTTAGCAATATTTGAAGCATCATCGCTCTTGTGACATAGAATAAATTGTGCCATTTCAGAAAACCAATCAACGACCACGAACACCGAGTCACTTCCTCCCTTAGTGCTAGACAATCCTAAAATAAAATTGTCGACGATTGGAACCCTGGGGTCTTTCTGTCAAACTTATGCAAAGAAAAATGTGATGAAGAAAGAAGTCAATCAGACAAGTTCTCAAGGTATTCAAAGTATCTATGAATCTAAGAAATGAGAGAGAATTATCCAGGTTCGGACCCTTGTAACTGAGTAATGACCCTACATCCTGTGGATTTGACTATGTGGGAAAAAAGATTATGAGGGTTGATTACAATGTGTGTAGCTAGCTAATTCTATCTAGTTAAGGCTAGTCTTCTCTATAGTCGATCGTCCTCTCCTTGATCCTCTCCTTGAAGGCCTTCTTATATTTTCCAAAGAGGTCATCAGTTGTTCCCCTGAAGGCATGCCCCATGATCTCTCTTAACCATCCTAAATTGGGAGCTGTGAGGTCGTCGGTACATGGCAGTTGTCGTAAATCATGGGTACATGGCGGTTTGGCAGTCTTGACTCGGTCGTCGTGGAACTACTTCATCGTATTAACCTTCTTCGATGGTTATCTTGTCAGGGACTTATGATTATCTCTGAGTCATTCACAAGAATCAAGGTGAAGTGATGGTAAAGGGTGCTCGCATACTACTGCGGCCATGATAATGAGATTAATCCTTGTACCTGCAAGAGAGGATGGTCATAGGGACTATCTTCGTGACCATACCATCCTCGAATATAGCATAAAACATGATTTTTAGGATAATGAATGTCTTGAATTTGCGCAAAATAGGTATAATTTGTGAGATATATCCAGAATGCCCTCCAATTACCCGATGTCCTTCTTTCTGGCCTTCGAAACCATAGGGAGGACTCGCGGCCATGGTCATGGGCAACCATGGGACGCTTGTGCGATCATGGGAGCTAAACAAATCATCTAACAATCCTTGTCAGCTAGCCCCTGAATTTGAAGTGACAAAAGCCCACTTTAATGGTGTGTCGCTTCGAATTCTTAACAGTGTCCATCGCTTCGAATTCCCACATTGCAACACACTTGTGACAGCTTCGATATGTCTCAGGGAATGAGCTGCAGGCACTAGGGAAGATCTCGAAGTTTTTGCATCGTGCCCTAGGCTAGGAAGCCGATGCGTTGCCTGAGTGAGTCTATAAATAGTCGTTCCTTTGTTGTGGATTTTACAACTCCTTCACAAATTTCTCTAAGTCCCAAATCTTTCGCCTTCCTATCATTCTTCGTCTCAATGGCATCCCCAACTCAAAAGCGATTCAGTGAGGAAGCTAGAGAGGAGAATGTTGAGGCTTTAGAAGCGCAAGGAACCAGTGTAGCACCTTTGTCTCAAGAGGTAACCTTGTCTTGGTAGATTGGTGTAAGTTTTTTCTCGAAGTGTAGTTTTTCTAAGGCCTTTTGCCTTATGCAGCCTCTGGATCATCCGACTGTCTCAGGGAAACGAGGTGGTGGTGATCTTGGACCATCTGGGGGTTCTTCATCGAAGAGGCTGATGCAACTTGATGAGCTAGCTGCTCATCAGGCTTCATCCCAGCCATCCTCCATAACTGTGGCTCCGGTGCAGCCCATGGCCACACAAGCTTCGTCTTCTCCTTTCTCGGCGGAGGATGAGGAAGCTCTGGGCCCCGCTACAGCCACTTCGACCTTGTCATCCTCGGTAAGAACTCTCGATTTTCTGGGCTCATCATAGTTAGTAGATCCTTACCTCAAAGTAAGTTGATGGCCTTATATAGGGGAGCGAATCCAGGGAAGAGCTGGACAAGGTGAAGGCCGAGTTGAGGGCCCTCTAGGAGGAGCATGAGCACCTCGAGGAGAAGTACATTCAGCGGGAGCTCGACTTGGATGACTTCAAGCATGTTGAGCGTTTGAAGGCAAGTTTTGACTGGGCTAGGGGGACCACGAGGCTTCCTCAACAAAAGGAGTAGCTTTTGAGTGAAGAGAAGGATGTCGCGGATATAAAAACTATCGCTGGCTGCGGTCTCATTGTGAAGGATACCCTCGCAAAGCTGAGAGAGGTCGTGGGCCTTCTCGAAGCGTATGTGGTTGACCCTAAAAATGACAACTTGTCATTGGAGGAGGCATGTGTCCTGGCTGCAAGTCAAACTGACTTTGTCTTAGATGCAGCCATGACTAAGGCCAATCCTTGACTTAGCCTTTTGTATTTTTTTACTTTTTTGTAAATAAGGAAAAAAATATTAATGAAGAATTAACTTTTCTCATACCGATTCACCAAAAATTTTCGATGAATGATATCCAGCATATTCTTGGATTTTATCTCTTTCCTAACGTTTTGTCGACCATGGAAAGGTATATGCGCTGTGTGCGATCATGGAATAACTATCATGATCATGGAATGATTATCGTAAGGCAGTTGTGCGATCGTGAGAGCGGCAATCTTTGTCTGCTAGTGTCAGAGCCCGATACCGGGCCCATAGCAACCGCCCATGATGGGTTGCTTACAGCATTTGCATCACAATCACAACTCAAATAAAACACAACTTAATTATACATATATAAAGAGTAATACCATAACAGAGGCTTCAAGCCATAATTTACAATAATGGCCGAGTAGGCCAACATAAGGTTTTTGGGACCATTTTTTTTTTGAAAGAGTAGCAAGCACCATAGTTGAGCTCATCCGAGATTCGCGACCTTAGACCCAAAGGTCAAAATTAAAGTCTTGGGAAACTCCAGCTCTTCTACTAGATTAGGATTCACATCCTCAATATGAGGGTCTGCTGAGTGGAATGGCAAGAGTGAGTACGAGAGTACTCAGCAAGTCTTAGTACAAGAATTTATTCTTATCATGCCAGGAATTGATCAAGTGTACTACCACAGAAACAGACATTCAGGACGGCACATCACAGACGGTTGTGAACTTTTCAATGGAAAACCGTCCATGAATGCCTGTCGGGAGAAAATGTTAAGTTATCACAGACGGTTCTGAGGTCAGAACCGACTGTGATAGTACGACAGAGGGTTTTGACCTCGGAATCATTTGTGATATTCTAATTATCATAGACGGTTCTGAACTCAAAACCGTATGTGATAGTGTTGAACTATCACAGTCGATTCTGACCTCAGAATAGTCTGTGATATTCTAATTATCGTAGATGGTTCTGAGCTTAAAACCGTCTGTGATAATGTTGGACTATTAGAGACGGTTTTGAGCTGAAAAGTGTCTATGATAATCATTATCAGAGACGGTTTTGAGCTGAAAAGTGTCTTTGATAATCATTATCAGAGACAGTTTTGAGCTCAAAACCGTTTGTGATAGTGTTGGATTATTAGAGACGATTTTGAACTGAAAAGTATCTATGATAATCATTATCAGAGACGGTTTTGAGCTCAAAAGTGTCTCTGATAATCATTATCTCTATTATCAGAGACATTTCTGAGCTCAAAATCGTCTGTGATAGTGCTGGACTATTAGAGACGTTTTTGAGCTGAAAAGTGTCTATAATAATCATTATTAGAAATGGTTTTCAGCTAAAAAGTGTCTCTGATAATCATTATCAGATATACTTTTGAGCTAAAAACTGTCTGTGATAATGATCATCAGAGACAGTTTTGAGCTGAAAAGTGTCTCTAATAATCATTATCAGAGACACTTCTGATCTCAAAACCATCTGTGATAGTGTTGGACTATTAGAGACTGTTTTGAGCTGAAAAGTGTTTTTGATAATGATTATCAGAGATGGTTTTGAGCTGAAAAGTGTCTTTGATAATGATTATCAGAGACGGTTTTCAGCTCAAAAGTGTCTCTAACAATTACAGATGGTTCTGAGTTCAAAATCGTTTGTGATAGTGCTGGACTATCATAATCGGTTCTGACCTCAGAACCGTCTGTACTAGTATGGTATTATGATCTGAAGCATACTCATTTGAGACGGTTCTGTAGTCAGAACCATCTGTAACATCCCTATTTTCGCCTTACTTGCATTCTCTGAGCATCGCCCAGATACATGCATCTCGCGTCACCTAACTCTGAAAGGACCCAAGACCATAACCAATATGTGCAGAATGTACCCTAGGATCCCCTCGTATCGAGAAGTCCCAAATTGGCTAAGTCTTTCTCTTTTCCGAAAACGACCGCTTCTAGAAAGCCCTAAAAAGTCCGAAATCTCCGTTTGAAGTCCGAATCGAGATTCGTCTTCTCCTACATGTCCGTATCGCTATTTGATACATATCATCCTTTAGAAACATCCCTAAATTCGCGACGAAAACCAGAGTTTCAGCCGTTCGAAAAATTTGAAAACGAAAATACCAGTTTTATCCGACTCTGTTTTCATTTTGTCCGAAACCCTGTCAAATCTCCGCGTTTTCGCGCAAACTCAATTGGAATAAGTCTGTACTAATTTTATCTAGCCTATGGAAAAATCAGAATTGCAATTAGATCCCTAAATCTTGGAAATTCCAATTTTGCCCTCGGCCGAAAACAGGACAGTACAGTAATGTGCACTATGCTGTTGTCGTTGCCGTGCCGTGCGCGCGCTCTACGCCACCGCCCGTGCGCCACCGTGCCGCGCCACCGCGTTCTTCGCCGCCGGCACCGCCTCGTGTGCGCCTCGCGTGCCTCACGACCCCAGCCACCTGTCCACGCCACGGCGACGCCTCGGGAGCCCCAGATCGCCGTGCACGTCTCGTCGCATCCACCACCCACCCCGGCATCACCTGCCCGCGCGCAAAGTCGCCGTCCCGTGCCCCGAGACCTCGTTGCCTGCAACCACCCGCCTTGTGCCATCGTCGCCGTCCTTCGCCGAACTGTAGCCATACCCCTTGAACCCCACGCCGGTGCGCCGTCCCATCGCCACCGTCCTCGTCTCCGGCAAACTGCGCCCAGTTGCGCCCTCCCTCGGCCAGAGCCTCCCCTAAGCCACCTGGAGGCTATAAAAGCCAGGGCATCGTGTTATCTTCACCACACGTACACGCCATTAGCAGCAGAGAGCTCCCCCTTCACTGTTCTTCTTCTCCAGCGCGCCGCAGGTGAGCTCTCTCGACGACAAGCTTTTCCAGTAATGCATTCTTCAAACTAAAGCTACCAGCATACTCCTCTTAGTCCCTAGATAGTTCACGAGCAAAGAATTGAACCCACTTCTCTTCTAACTCCGGCTATCACCGGATTTTCTATTTCCTCTGTTCAGCAAAATTCAAACCGATCCAAAAGGATTTAGAACTCGTGCTAGTAGAAAGAAACACTCCTTAGAGTACGCTCTATTGCCCCAGCTAGTTAATTTTGGTTTTCATTCAGCCAATCAAAAATCCCCAAATCCCCCGGCCGTGAACTCCAGCAGTTAACTCCGGCGAGCCTCCAACCGCCACCTCCAGGCAATCCAATGATCCAGCAGTGACCTCTACACTCCCAGGAACAAGAATATGTAATTTGTTTTGAAATTGATCAACTCTAGGTGCTCCAATTGCTCTGCCCTAGTTTCTGTTCAAAACAGCCACCTTGGCATCAAATTTCCGGCCAACTCCGGCCATCTCCGGCCAAACCCTTCAACCAGCCACCTCCTGGAACCCAAGCCTACATGTTTGACATAGTTTGCCCTCAAATGCATGAGCCAATTGCTCAGGACACACAAACCCTAATTTCAGCAGTACAATGGCATGGAAATTGCTGTGTCCTGGACCTTTTTGTAAATTCTGGAAAACCTAAGCCTTTTCTGCTTGTCCCACTTTGTCAAATAACCTTGCCTTAGTCTATTACACATGCTGTCCAATTTTCATCTCATTTAGAGTCACCTAGACCCCTTAACTCACTTTTCGGCTTTTAGGTTAAGTTCGGACGTGACCCGAACGTCGCCCTTTTGACGTCTAATGTCCGTCGACCCTAAGAGTCTTATTTACTACTCTTCTTGTCCATCTTAAACTAGCACAATTCAACCCCTGGAAATCCAAAGCCCAAACCCTAGTCCAGTTCAGAAATCAGAAGCCGTTCCAGTATAGCGCCTTATTATTTTATGTGAGCATAAGTTGTCGTATTTTGTAAGTTGATTGTAATACCTTGTGTGTATGCCTGTATTTGAAGATCAAGACTTCGACTACGTGGAAGAGGAAGCAGAAGAACCCGTAGACTACGACACTACTGCTTGGCAAGGCAAGTTTCCCTCCTTTGAACATACTGCGCCTATTATTTTCATGCATATAATTATTTGAAATTTGGTACCTACGCATGTATGCATAGATAGTTTTGATAAAAGTATATGTTGAGAAATGATGTGAGTAGATAGTCCTATTTTGCAGACCCCCCCTTGTTTCGTAACAAATTACTTTACCTTGTCACCTTAGGAATAAAAGTGTAGAATAGAAATACATGTCTATACTAATAAATGTGTAAAAGAAAAGAGGAAGGCAGAAGCATGAGCAAACTATTTCTAAAAGATCATTTTATATAAAAGAAATAGGGACTAGTAGCGAGGATTGGTTTGGAAGGTTGGCGCTGTGTGCGCGGCGGGTTTGTGAAAGCCTCGCTAAGGGTCCATAAGGACGGGATCGTCGTGCTGTGCTTCTAAGCGGCCTGAAAACGTGCTAACCACCCGCCTGGTATGGGACAGGCACAATGTCATGACTCACCTAAAGTTAATCATTTCCTGCAATGGTTGTCGATCCGGTTTCCCGAGTGGAAATTGGTGGGCCACAGAGGGCCACGAGTGGTGTGAGGGGTAGAGAGGATAAGGTGTAAGAAGGAAGTCGCCCTAGCCTGGCTCTCGAGTCGTGCGCGACCGAACCCGGAAGTGGGATTTCCATGCGTCCAGAGGAGGACTTCATGGACCCAAGGCTAGAAGAAAAGGCAGTGGGGAGGACCCACAACGATAATGAGGACCTTACGCGTGCTTGCCATGTATCATGTTGTAGGGAGTACCTACCTTGATAATGGGGCCGGTATTGTCTATGTATCGGGCAGGAAATTATTAACAATGGGTCAGTAAACTGTTGTGTAAGCTCAGCCTGGTCACCTGCGTATAAGTCGCAGGGAGCTGATCCGACATTTAAGTTGAGTTTTCGTGGTGGGTACAGTGGTACACCTCTGCAGAGTGTAAAAAGGTATTCGAATACTCCGTGCTCCCGGGTTTTCTGGAGCCTGGTCGTAGTGGGGTGGTCCCTCGTCGATGCAGCATGATTAGTTTTGATAAATTCTTTAAAATGTGATCAAACCATGGCGGCTCATGGGAGCTTAGCCTGACTCTGTGAAAAGTATACACATGTACAGTCTGATAAATTACTTTGATAAACAAAACCCCAGATTCTGGGAGACTTTCCAAAGTATTAAAATATCTCTGTTTTCAATAAAATTACCCTAAGTATGAGAATCATAGAGCTTGTTGTTGACATTTACCACATATAACATCTCCCTATGCGGGAACTTGCTGAGCTTTGTATGCTCACCCTTGCTGATCCAATAAGTACAGAGGATGAATCAGTCGATTTCATAGACTATGGAATCGACTCAGCACAAGAAGACCCCGACAACGTTCCCGGAGATCCAAGCGCCTGAAGGGTCACCAAACCTCAACGAGAGCGATGTGGATTGCGCCCTGCTTCACGCTTTGCTGGATGAGGAGGATGTTCCTCACTGTTGTGTTGTACTACTTTGGATGATTGCTTTTTGGCTCGAACCCTGTTTTGGGTTCAGCCCCTAACCCTTTTTTTTTTTGCTACTTATATTATGACGTGGTTCCGCACACGTCAATTACTGTAATATAGGTCTGAATGACCCCGTACGCTTTGCTAATGTATGCATGTAAATATGGTGGGATGTTCTGAAGTTTTAACTCCTGTGCACAAATCACCTGGGCATTTGTAGTAGGTTCCCTCTAACGAGGGGCCCACACCATCTGTGATAATTTTTCTATAAAATTTAAGGTGAGCTTTGTCCCGCTCATTCCCACACTTCGCGACTTTTCACTTCACTTGCCCTAACTCAAAGCGGCGCACTTTGTGACACTTCACTTCATTTGCCTTTGGATTCTTCACCATCCACTGCCGCCATCTTGTCGTCTCCTCGGTTGCGCCTACGTTGCACCTCACCAAAAAGCCACCTTCAACACGACACCGTAGATCCAGCGCCGTCGTGCTGTCTCGCCTTTGGATCCTTCACCATCCACCACCGTTCTACACCGCATTGCCACTGTAAACCTAGATCCACGCCGATCCGTGCTCGACTACGCCACCACCACTCCATTGCCCACCATCATCTCATCGGCCATGTCCTGTGGACCGAGACGACTATAAGAAGCTCCTTCAACGATGACCATCCGACAACCACTTCTTCTTCCTTGGCCACAAGATAGGCGACGGTTTCAGCACCTCTTCAGTCGTGGTCGAGCTATGGCGATCTCCTCCAACAGCTTCAAGTTCTTCTGCGGCCGCGTTCTTCAGTACCACGACATCATCTCTCCTTCAAGCCTCAATGACAATTCCCTCTCTTAAACACTCTCCCCCTGCTCTTTGTTTGTTGGATGTTGTAAAGTGACTAGTTGGTAGTTGTGTGATGAACAGTTGAATAGTAAAAATTAAAATCTAGTATGAACTGAATCTTAGTTGATAATTGTTTCTGTTGAATCTGTTTGACCCATTCTCTGTTTGAATGCTGCCAATTCTTAGTTGATAATTGTTTATGTTTAATTGAAGCTCTTAGTGAATTTGATTGCAAATTTAAAACTCTGTGTTGTCTTTGGTATCTAAAATCTATACTTTAGCTATTAACTTTGAACAGACTTATGAACTCTAAATTCAACGTTTATGTGATGATTCAGTGATTTATATTTGAGCTGAAAATCGTTTGTGATAAGGAGATTATCAGAGACAGTCTTCAGCTCAAAAGTGTCTCTAATAATGATTATCACAGACCGTTTTGAACTCAAAACTATCTGTGATAGGCAATATCACAGAGGGTTCAGAACCATCAATGATAGTACTCGGATTATAACTGACTCGAATATCACTGACGGTTTAGAATCGTCTGTGATGACTGTTTTGAATCAACTGTGATATTGTATTCTGTAATAGTGATGGTTTATGTAGCATAGAATATTAAATTTCACAATTCTATTTCCAAGATAATTTGAAGAACAGGTATTTAACAATGTAACTATACAAAGCATTTTTAATGACTCAAGAGTGGAATCAAGTTAAAACCTCCTAGTTTGCCCCTTTTTTTTAGCTCAATATCTCAAAACTATTGTGCTATACAATTACTACCCATGGTATACCCCTATCCGGGAGTACAGAGTACTTGAATATTTTTTAATCTCTGCAGAGGGGCACCGCTTTACCCACATGAGTCCATCAATCTTTCCAGTCAGGCCATTTACACGCACAGTATTATTGCATGCGACTAGATTGAGGAGACAAGGCTCTCAAAAACTTTGTATTAATTTATATCCATGCCCGACAATCCGACCGCACTGGTCCTTCTTGTCATTGTGAGGTACCCTCAGTGAGAAGTACCCTCACGTCCAGCATTCACGAGTTACTCAAGCTCAGAGTAACTGCACAAACTCTCCCCTCACATCTCCCACTCTCACATTCATGTCCTTATTAGCATGTAAGCTATTATCCCTTCTTCCCATATGAGTCAAGTCACAATTGACTCCTCTCCATCATTCCATTAATAGTCTTTCATATGCAACAAAACTTTTAAAGTATAATCCCTTTATACTCTACCGAGCCATTTCTCACTATGCTTCTACACTCATATATTAATGATTTGTCACATAATTATATTCTAGGGCCTCAAAGAATTCTTTGTTTAATCAATATAGGATGGCTATTCAAGTTAGGTCAATAACTACACAAGATTATTGAATATATTTTTCCTTAATGAGCAATTATACTTTCATACATCCATCATCAAAATAAGTAGTTGAGAAATTTGGGTCAATATGATCAAGGATTTGAAGCTTGCCTGACTCTGGGGGTGTCGTCTCTGCGATAGTCAGGTTGACTTCTTGCTTTTGAGATTCAGAGATCTTGTCTTTTGGACACGCACAACAACAACAACCCAACAAATGGCACAAAACCCTTGTATTAATATACCAAAATACACACAGAATATAGAAATGTAAATACGCAATGCAGAAATGCAGATCTAAATGCAATTGCACTAGGTTTTGCATTAATTAGGGTTTCAGATTATTTAAAATGCATAGACTTTCTACAACAACATAGCTCAAACTGCCTCAGATTAGGACCAAACTTCATAGGGAAGCTACAAATGCTAAAGTATGGAAAGCGATGCGATCAGATTTTCAATTCGACCACTGGATGACCCATTTTGACTAGGGAATGCCATCAACTAGCATTCGGGCGCGCTCTGCGCGGCGTTAGCACTGTGCTGGTTGCTTTCACTGCACGCACGCAGTGAAACTCGCGCACAGACGCGTGTGCACGCGATGAAATTGGATCACTACACACCTTTGCACTGTGATACATTGCTGGAACACTTGCGCACGCCTAGGACAAGCTGGCGACACTAGAACATGGCCCGCAGTGAAGGTTCAGCGGTGGTACAGTGCTGGAAATACGGTTACAAGCCAAACTATGCCACGACCTCGATCCCACATGCTAACAAGGTCTAGAAGTACACTAAGGCTTCACTGAAGGTGTTGGAGAGGTTCTGGCCGGCGGCGAGCTCACCGACAAAGCTAGCGACAGTGCTGCGGCTCGGAACAGGGGAGTGATGGTAAGGTCAGTGTGGACAGCCCAACAGAGACCTCGATCCAACAATCCAATGCTACAGCTCGGTTTGGGCATCATTGGAGATGGTTAAATCGAAGGGAATTGGTCGGCGGCGAGCCCAGCACGGCGAATTTGAGATCAACATCGCCAGCAACTCACGTATAGCTCGAATGGGGAAATGGGCCTACACGAGATGGTGGCTCCTTAGACTTAGCAGGTTTGCAATTAGGGTTGAGGCGAACATTTTGATGCGGTTGGATCCTCCGGCGCACGGTTCTGGCGGGCAGACGGCAAAGCCCTATTATTTTTAAACATGGTTTGATGGCAGGAACGGTGGCTGGCGGCGACACAGCCACGGCGGCTGGTTCGGGAGTAACAGGGAGACACAAGGAGGCTACTGAACAAGAGGGTGCTTACCGGCGATTACCAGAGCTCAGCGTTGGTGATAGCGAGGCACTGGGGCACGGTCGGGGACCCTCTGGCAGTGTCTGGGCGGGCTCTGGGCGTGTCCAAGCAATGCCAACCACTGACAAGGGGTGTCTACAGGCTATAGGAGGCAGAATTTTGGAGTTCTGGTCGCGTCAAAGTGCTTAAAATACCTCTCTTACTTTAACCTGAAGGCTACCAGAGTTTTTATCACCATTTTCTTCTGATTTTTGAATTTTCCTTGTGTTAGAGGCTTAGCATGAAGTGGCATATGAGGTGTAAAGTTTCTGAAACTTGGCTGGTAAGCAAGTGAGGGTATTTTGGTGAGTTTACTGTAGTTTTAGTGATTTTAACAGGTTTAGAATGATAATTTTGCCCTAATAAAGTTAAAATTACTTGCAAGGGCTTCTTTTTAATTTGTGAAAACTTGAGGGCTGCAGAGAAGAATGGGGTTTTCTGAAGAAAAGGTTATTTTAGTCAAATTACTGTTCATTGAGTATATTTTTAAGGGTAGTTTAGTAATATTCCAAGCATATAATCATTAAATTCCAAGATTTTAATTATTTTTGAGGACTTCTTTGAAAAGGATCCTTTTATAAACATTTCCTTCAGTTCAGGATCCATTTTTGTAATAAAATTTTAATAGGTTTTTCATTACATGGGTCTCCTTGTAATTTGATCCTTTTATTTTTATTTTAACAAGGCTTTTCCTTTTATGGTGCAATTAATTAAGGGCTAAATTGAGATTATTCCTTTTGTAGTTAAATCCTAAATTAGTGAGACATTAGTAATTAGATTTACTTCAATTTTCATAGCCTTTAGAAGTTTCTCTTGTGCATAGTTTAACTTTACACTTAGAGTTTGATTCTATCATTTTATGTGACTTAACTCTTTTGACCTAATTCTAAGTAAATGCAAGGGTTCGCTTTAATATATTCAAATTACTCTACTTCCTCATATTAGTGGTCTTTATATGACTATGCAATGAAATGCAAAGGAATTTGAAATTCAAAAGCTTTTTAAAACATTATGAAATTTGGGGTATGACGGCTAGCCCCCGAAGTTGAAGTGAAAAGACTGTCTTTTCGGTTCGTCTTCTGCCGAACTCGCTATGGTTTTTGAGTGCGCGTTGTTGCATCTAGGCCATTACGCCTAATTTTGATGATTAATGAAAAACAAGTGTTTCGGACTAATTGTGCTTTTGAGACATTTGAAACAGAGCCTATTTGAAAAATGTACAAGATGATCAGGATGAACCAACATGAAGCACAAGTCGTAAAGTACAAAGACGAGAGGCAAATCGCAAACATGAAGTTACAAAGGACCCGAGGTAAAGTTTGTGTTTATTTTTATCGATCTCGGCGTTTGGAGTAAATCTGTTTAGGAACTTTTTTCTTAGTTTTAACTGTACTATAAAGAGGGGTTGCAATTCCTCTATACATTTCCAGAATAAACCGAGAAACTATTACGTCACTGCATTGCATTCATTTTGGTTGGATTTTATTTAGATTTTTAGTTGAGTTTTTTACAGCAGAAAATTTTTGCATTTTCTAGAAAGATCTAGGCAGATTTGTCTTTTGCTTTTGTTGACAAAAACATAGCTCTTTAAATTATCTTTCAAACAAGCTATTAAACTCTTAAATCAGATTTCTGGATTAAAAGATATGGATGTTTTTATGCATGTTGACTGTCAGTTTGCTATGGTGACTGTCAGTCTATTTATATTGACAATTGTCCAGAGAAAGTGTTTTTTGAGCCAAAAATTTTTTACCTATACTAATTGTCAGCATGTCATGCTGACTGTCAGTTTGCATTTTGACCTTGAGCTATTTTTATGTGGGTTGCTGTTTTACTGGACGTTTTGTGGTTGATACTGACTGTCAGTATGAGCTGTTTTCTTTCCATATAGGACCACAAACGGCTAGCTATTTTTTATCCGTAAATTTTGTCAGCCGTTGAGTTTGAGACTGACTGTATCCCAAATTGACTGTCAGTTTGCACTATTTTCTTTCCATATACAACCTCAAACGGCTAGCTGATTTTTCTCTGGATTTTACTTCTTTCTGATCGTGATCCATGCTGACTTTCAGTATGGTAAACTGACTGTCAGTTTGTACTGTCACTTATCAGCTCGAGCTCTAATGGCTCTTTTGATTTTTGAGGCTATAAATAGAATATTTGAGCTATTTTTTTACAGATTAAGCAGCCTCATATTCATATACACTCTTTGATGGGACTAACTCTCCTTATTGGAAAGTGTGCATGTCGATATTTCTAGAGGCCATGGGGCTTGATGTTTGGGACATTGTTAAGCTTGGCTACTCCTCCGGATGATCTAGCAAGTCACTCCGATGACGATAGGAGAAAATTACACTTAAATGCCCATGCAAAAAATGCTCTCTTTGCCGGTTTGTCTTTAAATGAGTTCAAGCGTGTGAGCAATCTTATGACCGCTCACAAGGTTTGGACCACCCTCAAAGAAATTTATGAGGACACTACTAAAGTCAAAGAGGCAAAGTTGCTCATGGTGAGGCAGCGATATGAGACATTCACCATGTCTTCAACCAAATCCGTAGATTCCATGTTTACTCGGTTGAACAATATTGTGAATGTACTCAAGGGGCTAGGAGTTGTTTTTACTAACCTCGATATTGTAAGGACAATGCTCAGGGCTCTTCCAGAAAGCTTCGACACTCTAGTAACGTACTCACCAACTCCGATCTATCGACCACCATGCCTACTGATCTCTATGGGAACCTCATCACCCATGAGATGCATCGAAAGGAGAAGGAAGCGGTCAAACCTTCGGAGCCGGCTCCAAAATTGACTAAAGAGATGGCTCCTCCGACGAAGATCTACATCTTATGGTAAAGAACACTCAAAAACTTCCCGCAGGTTACACAAGAAGGGTGTCAACATCAACACATGACCAAAGGGGCCAAAGCAATCAAACTTCAAGGACATCATATGCTACGGATGTCACGAAAAGGGACATATAGCATAGAGATGTCCGAACAAGAACAAGGCTTGGAACAAGAAAAAGAAATTATTCAAAAAGAACAATGATGCAACCAAAGAAGCCTGCTTCGGAGAATGGATGTCCGAAGGAGAGAGCTCCGATTCTGACTCTGACGATGAAGAAGGTTGCTCCAAGAAGCTAGCTGGACTAGCTCTCAGCAACATTTTTACTAGTCCATCCCTTTGTCTAATGGCTAAAGGTGATGAAAAGGTACATTCTAACGATCCTACATATGATGAACTAGTTGAAATGATCACTAAATTGAATAAAGTTTTTGGGATCACTAAGAAGTATAAAGCGCTTAAAGAAGAGCATTCTTCTCTACGCACTCAATACTCAGAACTAAAAGATTCTTATGAAAGTCTGCTCATTAAAGATATTACTAATGATCCATCTAAAGTAGATGTAGCTATCTCATGTGATCTAGATTCATCTGATGCTATTCCTACTATTAGTCATAATTCTTTTGATTTACCATATGCTTCAATCTTAAATGAGCATAATGAACTTAAGGCACAAATTGAGAAACTTGAAAAATGTTTAGAAAACTGCTACAAAGAAAAAGTATCTCTTAATCTTATTCTTAGCAAACAAAAATGCTCATTTAGAAAAGAAGGACTTGGATACTTTCCGAAGAAAGGAAAGAAACCAAATACAAAAAATGTTTTTGTAAAAATATGCAACACATTTTGCTTTAGATGCCATGAAACTGATCATTCGCATGAAGCATGTCCTTTAATGAATCCAAACTACTTTGATACTTGCTACATGCTTCAACGGTCAAAGAAAGGATATGCTATAGCAAAGTTTGTTGGCGCACCCATACTAAATAAAAAGAAGAAATCAATTTGGGTGCCCAAAACTTTGATTGCTAACATCGACGAACCCAAAAAGATTTGGGTACCTAAAAAGACTTGATTCTTTTATTTATGCAGGTGAACTGCAAGACCGGCGGGAAACATTGGGTGCTAGACAGCGGATGCTCTGAACATATGACCGGCAACAAGAAATTGTTCACCTCATTAGAAGACAACTCAAGCGAAAATTAAAAGATCACCTTTGGCGACAATCGTCAAGGAAATGTGGTAAGTTTGGGTAAAATTGCAATATCCAATAATCTCTCTATTTCGAATGTTTTGCTTGTTGAATCTGTGAATTTTAATTTGCTTTCCGTTGCACAAATTTGTGATATTAGATTTTGTTGCACATTTTATCCTAAAGAAGTTTTAGTTGAAAGTTTAAAAGATGACTCTTTGATTTTCAAAGGCTTTCATTTTGGAAATCTTTATGTGGTTGATTTTCATCCTAAAGATGCTTCTCTTTCAACATGCCTTGTCTCTCAAACAACAAAAGGTTGGTTATGGCATAGAAGGCTTGCACATGTTGGAATGCATCAACTGAAAAAGGTTTTAAAACGTGATTTGGTTGTTGGCTTAAAGGATATGAATTTTGAAAAGGATAAACCTTGTAGCGCCTTTCAAGCTGGCAAGCAAGTAGCTACTTCACATCCGATTAAGCGCGTTCTTTCAACTTGCAAACCTTTGAAACTGTTGCATATGGATTTATTTGGACCTTCTGAGTTTCAAAGTATCAGGGGCAACAACTATGGTTTTGTGATTGTTGATGATTTTACTTGTTACATCCTTAAGAAAAGAAACTTTGGCGGTAAATTTCAAATAAGAGTAAATGAAGACTTTCTAGTCGGATACTCTACCACTAGCAAAGCCTATCGCATTTTTAGTAAAAATACTAGTTGTATTAAAGAATGTTGCGACATTGAATTCGATGAAACTAATAACTCATAAAAGTAGCAAATCTATTGTGAAGTTTCAAGTGAAGATCTTCAAGGAGCTATGAAGAACATTACGATTGGAGACATCAAACCAAGAGAAAATGATCAAAAAGATGATGAGAATATTGAGAACGATGATCATCATACATCATCACCTCATATTGATCCACCAGAGCAAGATCAAGAAGAAGCAGCACAAGAAGAAGCACCAAGGCAACACCAAACCATCACCAAGGATCACCCTCTAGATCAAATATTGGGTGATGTCAGTAAGGGTGTTCAAACTCACTCTCGTATTGCTGTATTTTGTGAACATCATTTTTTTGTATCATCTTTAGAACCTAAACATGTAGATGAAGCTTTAAATGATCCTGATTGGGTAAATGCTATGCATGATAAACTAAACAATTTCTCTAGGAATGAAGTTTGGACTTTAGTAGAGAGACCCAAGGATCATAATGTAATTGGAACAAAATGGGTCTTTAGAAACAAGCAAGATGAAAATGGTGTTGTAATTAGAAACAAAGCTTGTCTTGTTGTACAAGGTTTCATTCAAGTTGAGGGTTTAGACTTTGGTGAAACTTTTGCACCAGTAGCAAGACTTGAAACTATTAGTGTGGAAAAAGGAGATATAGGTGTGAGTTACATCAGAACTGAATTGTAACCCTTAGATGAAACTAGATTTTGCTTTCTCAGAGGTGAATTGAATATAATTGATATTTCAAATGCTAGTTAATATGTTGTTTGTATTAAAATATATTTTTATTCTCTCCCTGGTCGAAATTCTCTATCTGGTCGAATTGATGACCCATACTGACAGTCAGCATGCCAAACTGATTGTTAGTTCTTTGCTTAGGAGCCTGTTCTTAGTCTCTAGTCGAATTCGTTGACCGTGCTGACAGTCAGTTCCACAAACTGACAGTCAGTTATGTGCAATTGTCTTTGGTCGTAGCCTCTGGTCGTTTTTGAGTCTCACATTGACTGTCAGTTTGACACACTAACTATTAGTTTCAAATCCCAGGTTTATGTGCTGATTGTCAGTGCTTCACACTGATTGTCAGTTTCAAAACCTTGGCTTTTGAACTGACTGTCAGTTTGGGTCCTGAGATTTAAAACCCTCATCTCTTTTTTCTTTGTCTCTTCGTTTCCTCTCGCCGCCGCTTCAAATTTTCGCCATGCCCTCCCTCACCGCCTTTGCCTCCACCTCGCCGCACCTCACCGCTGACAAGCCGTGCGCCGTTGCCTCGCCGCATCTCCTCGCCGGCGTCTCTCCTTGCTTTGGTGCCGCGCCGTGCCCCACCGTGCCACCACCTAACCTCGACGTTCCTTCTGTGTTGCTGTCAAGCCTTGGCCGTGTCTGTGCCATTTGGCTTCCTCAGCCTTCTCTCACCGATCGTTCTAATCTTCGTCGCCGTCGTTGCCTCATCGTCCAGCAGCCTCCTCTATTCGGTTTCCCCTGTTCAGGTCTTTTTCTTCACCCTTCTGTTTCTGAATCATGTCTTATCAGCCTTCATCCTCTCATTGCGTTGCCCGTCGGAAGAACGCTGCGAACAACAGTTGTTCAACGGGTCAACCAACTGAGACCCGTTCCTCGCCTCCACCCGAGCATGTCCCCATGGATTATTCTCAGTGGCACGCGAGCCGTCTCCGCACCCTTCGCTCCACCAACCCATATCTGTTGCTGCGTCCCACTGGTCGCAACGCTTTACAGGAACCTCATCCTTGATCTGTTCACTAGTGTCTACAGTCGTGTCCCCATATTTTCTCACTGCTCTCTGTCTTGGCAGACGATTGCCTCTCGCACAAGCATTGTCTCCCTGGCGGATTTTTTTGCTTCTGTAAATATCCGCGATCTAGTCACCGATTCCTCCCTCCACTGGGCCGATGAGCCCATTCGTCAGTTCTACTCCACTGTCTTCGTCTCTCCTCAGCGCGTCTTTCTCACCTTCATGACAGGCCTCCAGGTCGACACTATCACGAAGGAGCAGATTGAGACCGCTCTAGGACTGGTTCGTCCCCCTTGTGGGTGCCAGCTCCATACCCTCCTTGACCTAGAGCATTGGGAGGTGGCCATGCTTTATTCCGGCCCCTTCCAGCTCTATCACATCGCTGGCTTACGCCATGATGTTGACTTGGCTCTTAGGATCCTACGTGTCACTTTGGTCCCTATGACCGGAGACAGAGCCAGAGTCACCTACCTTGCCCTCCATGTCCTTATTTCCATCTTTCAGGAAGAGCCCTTTGACGTTGCTGATCTCATCATAGTGAGATTCAACACGTCCTTCTTTCTCCGCACTGCCAACTGGTGTATGCCCCATACATCATGGCAGTGCTTCTTCACATTTGGGCTGTCGACTCTAAGCTCCCATGGTCCCATCATCCCCTGCTTAACTACCCTCCGAGCCAAGTAGACAGGCGTCTTGGTGCTCGCCCTGCAGCTGCAGCTAGTCCTACCTCTTCCGCATCTGATGACGATGCTGCTGGGGAGTCAGGCGATGAGGCTGCAGGACAGGCACCAGATCCTGCACCTACTGGAGATAGGAGCACCGGATCTTCTTTACTCTCTCAGCTTCAGCAGGTCATCCAAACCCAGCAGTAGATCCTCAGCACCCAGGCGAAGCACCACCAGATTCTGCTTCGTTTGCTTGCCCAGCAGGAGGAGATTCTGAGTTGCTTGCCTGGATCAACTGTGTCTGTCCCTCGAAAGAGGGCTCACCAGCATCATCTTCTCCGGGATCTGCTTCAGGCCCTGCTGCTCTAGCTCCTACGGCACCAGCTTCTCCAGCTCTGGTCGCTACTCCTCCAGTTTCACTAGCCGTCAACTCGCCTGGATCTCCCGCAGGCTCCGGAGATACAGTAGTCCTCGGTTTCTCAGATGATGATGAGCCTTAGGCTTTTTATGTATTAGCTCCCTTTTTGTGCTTGATGCCAAAGGGGGAGAATTATTATGTCTTTATGTTTTGGATATGACTTTTATGTTATTATTGGACGAGCTTATATTTATGTTGAATGTTTGGATTTTATATGGACATTATGGTTCATGCATGTATATCTTTTGGGTCTGATTAATATGTTTATGGATATCTATCCTATTGTATGATGTATGGATGATTGACCATGTTATATATGATGTTTGGAATTGACAGAATTATGGTGATTCATATTACCTTTGATATCATGCATACACTCAGGGGGAGTTATTCATTTGTGTTATTATTTTTATTGAACACTTGTTGGCATCAATCATCAAAAAGGGGGAGATTGTTGCATCTAGGCCATTATGCCTGATTTTGATGATTAATGAAAAACAAATGTTTCAGACTAATTGTGCTTTTGAGACATTTGATACAGAGCCTATTTGGAAAAATGTACAAGATGATCAAGATGAACCAACATGAAGCACAGGTCACAAAGTACAAAGACGAGACGCAAATCGTAAACATGAAGTTGCAAAGGACCTGAGGTAAAGTCTATGTTTATTTTTACTGATCTCGGTATTTGGAGTATGATCGGTTTAGGAACTTTTTTCTTAGTTTTAACCGTACTATAAAGAGGGGTTGCAAGTCCTCTCTACATTTTCAGCATAAACTGAGAAACTATTACTACTACAGAAATGCAATCCACTAACCCATATCTTCTAATGGTTATAAGCAATCTAGGAAAAATCCGTTAGGGTACGATGACAGTGGGAGAGAATAGGATTTTTACTATCGGTTATGTTCTAATGTATCGTTAGTGCATAGCAAACAATTTTTACTATAGTTAGTACTGTACCAACTGATCTAATAGAGAAACTTGTACTATCGGTTTGTCCTTCGTAACAGATAGTGAAATTGCGGAAATTTTACTATCGGTTAGTACTGTACCAACCGATATAAGAGAGGAAATTGTACTATCGGTTTGTCTTTCGTAACTGATAATGAAATTACGAAATTTTTACTATCGGTTATACTGTACTAACTAATATAAGAGAGTAAATTTTACTTACCGTTTGTTTTATATAACTGATAGTAAAATGACGTCAGTGGAGACCTTTAGAAGAGAGAAAAGTTTACTATCGGCTGTGGTTTTGAACCAATAGTAAAATTTATTTATCTCGACCCTTGCTCTGCATCCTCGATCATTTCTACCGTACGTGCATCTACGCTCCAAGCTAGAGTGATCTGGAGAAGCTAGCTGGGAGGTTGATAATTCGATCCCCCTCGGTATTTTCATCTTCTCATCACCTCTCTCTCTCTCTCGATCACTCTTTCACACTCCCTCTCTCTAGTTCCAATTCATTAAACTAGATACATGTAGCTCCAAACAAGCTAGGAGGCTATAGGTTAGCTAGCTTGCTATAGCTTGCTGAAGTTAAGCTAGGAATGATTTATGGCTGAAGTTAATAAACTAGCTAACTGGCTCTTCCAATTAATGCATCAAGTTAGGGTTTCATATATATCCATTTAATGTAATTAAGTAGCTGTATATATACATATGGACTAATTGATGATTTTTCATGCATCCATGCCCTGAGTCATTAATTATTTATTTCAATTTGTCAGTTTTGTGAAATAATTGTAGATGGACCGAGAATATTAGATGTATGGAATAAAACATACCACTGTTGAGTATTTGGAGGGTGTGAATGGGTTTATTAAATTTGCTGAGCAAGAAAAGGCGAAGAAGGGAGAGAAAGATATGTATTGTCCTTGTATAGATTGTATGAACATAAAGTGGTTCGGCAACTCTGATCAGATTAGGAGTCATTTGATTCGTCGTGGTTTTAACGCACGCTATACTCGTTGGATATGGCATGGTGAAGATCTTGAGGAAACGAGCATCGCTACCACTCAGCAGGACCCAGAAGTGAATTGCAGTAATGCTGATCATCAGAATATTGATAATGTTCATTCGGATGTGCATGTAGATGATGACAATTTAGATGAAATGTTACGTGATGTTGAAGAAGATTACAGCAAAATGATTTTGGTAAATTTGAGAAATTAATTGTTGATTCTGAGAGGCCTTTGTTCCCCGGATGTGCAAAATTTACAAAGTTGTCTTCTGTGTTGAGATTATATAACTTGAAGGCAAGCAACGGTTGAAGCGATAAGAGTTTCACGGCGCTATTAGATCTTTTAGCGGACATGCTTCCAGAGGGAAATGAGTTGCCAAGATTGGTTTACCAGGCCAAAAAACTATTGTGTCCGTTGGGAATGGAAATCGAAAGAATACATGCATGCCCAAATGATTGTGTTCTATACCGTAACGACTACAAAGATTTGCATGTTTGTCCAAGATGCAGTGCATCGCAGTATAAGCATGGGGACTGAATTTATCACAATGGATGTGATGAGGCAAAGAAAGGGCCTTCGGCCAAAACTGTGTGGTATTTGCCTGTGATTCCTATATTGAAATGATTGTTTGCAAATTCGAAAGATGCGAAGTACTTGCGTTGGCATGTTGAAGGTTAGAAACAAGATGGAAAACTAAGACATCCAGCTGATTCTATTCAATGGAGAAACATTAACAGAACATTCGGTGAGTTTGGCGGCGAAGTGAGGAATATAAAGTTTGGACTGAGTACGGATGGTATGAATCCACACGGAAATATGAGTAGTCGGCATAGCACTTGACTGGTTCTTTTATGCATCTACAATCTTCCTCTTTGGTTATGTATGAAGCGCAAGTACATCATGATGTCGTTACTAATTTCAGGACCCAGACAACCCGGGAATGATATTGACGTGTTTCTATCACTGTTAGTCGAGGACTTACATAAATTGTGGAGCGAAGGGGTGCGGGTGTGGGATGCACATAAGCGAGAGAATTTCATGTTACGGGCCATGATATTTTGCACCATAAATGATTTTCCGGCCTACGGAAATTTGTCGGGGTATAGTACGAAAGGAGGCAAGACTTGTCCTATTTGCCTCAATGAAACTGAAAGTATGTGGTTACCGAACTGCAGAAAAACAGTGTACATGGGTCACCGCAGATTTCTTCCGATGCATCATGCCTACCGTAAGAAGAGGAAGTCATTTAATGGGAAGCCTGAGATCAATTCTTTGGGACTGGTAAAGAGCTTTACTTGCATGTGAAGGACATCAAATGTTCTAAACCTCAAGGAAAAAATGTTTGAAGAAGAGATCAATTTTTTGGGATCTGCCATATTGGAAGCACTTACAAGTTCGATATTGCATTGATGTCATGCACGTAGAGAAAAATGTTTGTGACATTTTGATTAGTTTGTTGTTGAACATTCCAGGAAAGACGAAAGATGGCATCAACATTCGCCGTGACATGCTCGAAATGGGCATAAGGACTGAGCTTGCACCGTTGGAGAAGGGAAAGCATACATACCTCCCTCGGGCTTGCTATACTTTGTCAAAAAGAGAAAAAAATAGAACTCTGTCAGTGCCTATATAGTGTCAAAATTCCATGTGGGTATTCTACGAACTTGAAAAAACTTGTGTCCATGAAGGACTTGAAACTGGTTGGTATGAAGTCCCATGATTATCGTGTACTGATGTCACAAATGCTTCCCATTGCTATCAGATGCATTCTCCCAGTCAAAGTCAGAGAGACAATTACAAAGCTATGTTATTTCTTCAACACAATATCTGGTAAGGTAAGTGTGTACTCCTAGCAAGTTAATTAGCTCCATTCGTGGAACTTGTCAGATTCTTTGGATCTGAATATTTGCTGCAACTGTGTCCTTACAGGTAATTGATCTGGATGGATTGAATGATTTGCAACGTGATGTGACTACAACTCTTTGTCAGCTGGAGATGTATTTCCCTCCATCTTTTTTTGATGTTATGGTTCATCTAATTGTTCACCTTGTTAGAGAAATTAAATTTTGTGGACCCGTGTTCCTGTGCTACATGTATCCATTTGAGAGATTTGTGGGTATCTTGAAGGGATATGTAAGGAATTGACATCGGCCTGAGAGCAATATCATTGAAGGTTATGCCGCCGATGTGATTGAATTTTGCACCAACTATATGGCCGGGGTTGACCCAATTGACATTCCTACATCCCGGCATGAGGGCAGGCTTCAGGGCATTGGAATGATTAGATTCAAAGCAGTTGTCCCCTCTAGTGAGCTGTATGCAAAAGCCCATTTTTGGGTCTTACAGCACATGATGGGGGTGGAGCTATACATACACGAGCACAAGGAAATGTTACAGAAACAAAATCCTTTGAAGCTAGAGATTTGGGTCACCAGAGAATATAACAGGAAGTTTGTTGGGTGGATCGAAAATAGAGTCCTGCGAGCTTCTTAGGGCAACGTAGATGAAGTTGTTTCATGGTTGGCAAGAGGGCCTAGATCTACTGTAGGAACTTGGCAGGGTATGACATCAACGGCTATTCATTTTATACAAGAACTCATGATGAGAAGAGTTTTATGCATGTAGTGGAGTGACACTACTTGCTATTTCAGAGAATTCCAGGGCAGTAAGGGCACTCAACTCATATTACGGTGTTATTGAGGAAATATGGGAGCTTGATTATGTATTACTTAAGATTCCTTTGTTTTGATGCCAATGGGTCGAAATCCCTCGAGATGTTAAAGTTGACAATTATGGGTTTATTCTCGTCGATCTCAGTAGAGTTGCACACCAAGACGATCCATTTATACTTGCTGAGCAAGCCACACAGGTGTTCTACATTGTTGACCCGGCGAATCCAAAGTTTCACGTCGTCCTTCACAGTATGAGACGTACTGTTGAGGTCGAAGATGTTGTGGATGAAGAAGAGTATGATCAGTTTGACGGACTACCTCCATTTTTAGATGGAATTCTTTAATCTGTCCTTACCGAAGATATTGTCGAAACAAATTACCTGCGAGACGATCACGAAGAAGGATTATGGGAGGACAACCATTCTTGACTAATTTGCAATATGTAAGTGACGTATATTACTTGGATCTTTAATCGAAGAATTGATATAAATACTGATCATGTTGTGAAAATTGTGATTACTATGGTTATACACCTAGTCATGTGCCTATTCATTGTCAAATCATTTTTCAAAAATTCTTTGGGAAAACATACGTGATGCATCGAGAATCATTTCTGTAAATTTTCATTTCAATTGGACTTGATTTGACCAATAATTGATTCTTTTTACAAATCAATATGAAAACTGCAAAGTTCAGATTCCTCATAGTTTTTGATTGATTTGTCATTTTCATATCTCCATCTTGACTGGCTATTCGAAGAAAGTTTCTATATGCATGATTCTTTATGTTCCATGATTGGTCTTTTCTGTTAATTTATTTCAAAATTATTGGAAGTCATTTGCATGGGGTTTCAGGTTTTTTGCAAGTGCAAAATGATGTACTGAAACCCATCTGTAATTGTTCTCAGGAAAACACTTTAGGGTCACTAACATTGTATTTTACTATCGGTTTAAATCTACAAACCGATAGGAATTTAATATCTAATATCGGTTTCTTGTTCCCAACCGATAGTAATACATCCCTACTGATATTGTGTTGTATATGCCTGATTATTTATCTTCTATGATTGGTCTTTGCTGTTAATTTATTTCAAAATTATTGGAAGTCAATTGCATGGATTTTCAGGTGTCTTTTCAAGTGCAAAATGATTTATTGAAACACACCTATAACTGTTCTTAGGAAAAACTCTAAGTACTAGTGCCATTGTATTGTACTATCGGTTTTAATTGCCAAACCGATAGGTATTTAATCACTTATATCGGTTTCTTTTTACCAACCGATAGTACTAGACTTCCATTGTATTCGTTTATTGTTAGACAGTGGATTTAACATTGTCGACGATTTGGACTCGGGGTCCTTAGCCGAACTTATGCAAAATTTGTAGGTTGTGAGACCTTTCAGGGTGTCCCTCCGTGAAGGTATGATGAATCAAAGAAAACTGGAGCACAGAGAAGTTTATACAGGTTTGGGCCCTCGATGGTGGAGTAATAGCCCTACGTCCTGTTGGGATTTCACTATGTATGGTAAAAGGATTTACAAAGTTATGGAAAAGATCTTCACAGGCGAAGATTTTTCCTATGTATTTGTATAAGACAATGCCTAGAAGGCTTGTGAAGGCTATATAACTTAGACTACTGTTTTCGGGTTGCTTTGGTTTGATCTGGTTTTATCGTTCGATCCCCCTGTTTGATGCATTGGGCTACCCCTTTATATTGGTCGAAAGGGTGCCAAGTCATAACGGCATCGAACAGTTGTTTGAATGCAGTTTTAGGAAACTGCCTCTTACCCCCACACAGGTTTAACACGTGTTATTCATGGATAACCGCACGTATTAACCTCCTGACGGTTGTCCTCCTACGTGGAAGAATCTTTGGGGTACTCGGGATATCCCTGTCGCAGGGACAGAATAATCCCACTTCCTCTGGTCGAAGACATTCTGACCACGCGATGTTTGCTGACCACGCACCATCTGTAGTCTTCTGTCCGCGTATGGCACACGAACTCCTGACCGCGCACTAGCTACGGTCTGATCGAGTAAAGCCTGCGACCTCATGCCTGTGCTTCTCGGAATGACTTGAGTTCGCACCGCTAGGCACTTGTCTGGTTCGAATCTGTCCTGAACCAGCCGTGTATTTATTTGAACTGGCTCGGGTATCAATCCTCGTCAGCTAGCCCCCAAATTTGAAGAGAACAAAGGGACGTGTTTACTTCAAATTTCAAGACTTACATTGGACATTTAATCCGACGCTTCAAATCCTCCACTTAGTGGCGCACTAAGTGTGGCGGTTGGTTCCCCGAGACGAACTCTGGGTAATACGTGACGGGTAATGATGGCGCCGTTGAAACGTTTTTTAACTTGAGGTAAAATTGTAAATGCTTTAAAAACTCAAGGCGTTTAGAAACTGAACCGTCACCTTGGCGGCTATAAATACCGAAGCCTTCGGTTTTCAAAGCTTCACAATTCCTCTTCTCAGCTAAGTCTCTTCCAAAGCCATCTTCCATTCCTTTCATACACTTCTCGATAGCAGACCACAACATCATCGAGATTGAGAGTGATGAAGAAGAAGTTTTCGAGCAGGACTTACAGATGTCCAAAGATTTGTCTCCTTCAAGGAAGAAACCCAAGGTTGACGAGAGATCCTCCAGCAGAACAAAGGTGAAAGACGCATCATCGTTCTTTCTTCCTTCAGTTCCTCTAGTTCTTCCTATCCATGCACCTCGGCAGGTCGAACTTTCATCTCCACCTTTGGAGGGACGTTCTTCTCAGCTTTCTCCATTTCATCCCAATGATCCCCGTTTTTGTTCGGGTGATCAATCTTCTGGTTGGAAGGCTATTCCTCTTCAACCAGATGATTCTCAACTTGGGTTGGGGAAGCAATCTTATGCTAGGAAGGCCACACTTCCACCATATGATGATCCTCGAACTTTATCGGGTGATCTACTTTCTGGGATGCCTATATCAACCTGTCACTTGCGAAGATAGGTGATTATCTCTATCCCCTTTTTCTCATTGTTACAATTAGTGCAACTAACATTTGCAAATGTAGGAGATCGGAGCTCCCAGCGATCAGCCTACTGAGATCCTGCCTCCCCCCTCGGACAGACTCTCCAAGGGGAAAAAGAGGCTCTGGAGAAGAAGACCGAAGAGATGTCTTCGGCGATTCTGCATCTGGCAGAATGTTTTGAAAGATCCCGTGAAGAGGCGCGCCAATTCCATCGGGAGAGGGATCACGCTTAGCAACAGCGAGAACTCTCCGATTTGATTAGGAATAATAGCGCATCTCTTGTTAAGGATGATGTAGATAGACTTAGAGTAGTTGCTAGTTCCCTGGGGGTCACCAATGTAGATCCTACTGATGACAATATGTCCCTAGGAGAGCTTTGCAAACTCCTCTCGGATCAGGTCGACGCTCTGGTCACCGGCATCCCTTTTGTATGTAAAGATTGTCAGAAATAAAGATTTCTTTTATCTTACATAACATGAGGATTTTTCATAACTTCTGTGTGAAAATGCGGCCATAAATAGTATTTTTACGACCACTCATACACAGATGAGTTCCATCATTACGACCAGAAATGCACCCAAAATGTTATACCGCGACCAGACTCAAAACCGTGGTTAGAACCAAAGTTCGATCTGGAAGATTACCACGGTCAGAACCGAAATTCGATCAGACTATCACTTTGACTAGAATCAGAGCTCAGTCAGAGACATAGTTCTGATAACACAGTAATCTGATCAAAAAACATCCGTACGTCCAACAATTGGGCCATAGGATATTTTCATGATCGATTCGTGAAGGTTTACAAGAAACATGAAGGAAAATGCCCTCCGAAAACCTTTGTAGAACCCTTCACGTTTTTGTACCCATTTTTAATCCTCAAATCTGAGACAAAGAAAACCTTTTGTTTCGGATTCGGTGCAAGGAACGCCTAACAGGTTTACCAGAGAAATAATCCATTATGGGAAATGAATAGAATATTCAATGGAACGTTACCCTCAGTAGTGCGTCTTCTCAGGCCTATAAAAGGAACAGGTAGCTTCTTGAGGAAGCGACGCACCCAGCCCCCAGCCTTAGAGCTTTCGCCGCACAAAAACCCTCGTTCTTCATTTTCCATCGCCCTCAAAACCGCCAGCTTTCCCCCACAATCTCTCCCAAAAATGGCATCCTGGAGCCGATCGGTCCATCACACGGAGGAGAGCTTGATAGCACTGGAGAAGGAAGAGATTCTTTCCCCAAAGTTGCTAATCAACTGGCGACCCGTGGGGAAGGATCAAGAAACCCCAATCGTCCAAGAGGGCGAGTTGGTGGTTTTTGAAGAATACTTGAGGTGCGGGTTCTGATTCCTTGAGAGTCGGTTCCTGAAGGGGATCTTGGAGCATTATGGGTTGGAGTTGGTGAATCTCCACCCAAATGCGGTCCTGATCTTGGCGGTCTTCCAACACTTGTGTGAAGCCTTCGTCGAAGTGTATCCCAGCGTGGATCTCTTCCGACGTTTCTATTACTCGGCATGGTCAAAGAGCGCCAACGCCGCCGGATGTATCTACTTCCGGATAAGGGAGAAGAAAGAGTATCCCTTCCCACCCCTGTGAGACTCCATTCACGGGTGGTACCAGAAATGGTTTTACTGCACCCCTCCATCTGAGAGCGGGTTGTGGTTCTTGAACTCGTGGCCAGAGAAGCCTAGCGAGTTGGATTCCCTCCCTGCTTTGAATACAGAGTATATGAAGCAAGCCGAGGTGATTCTTCACTTAAGTCCAACAGGGACTAACGGCTCGCGATATCATTCGCGACTTCATGAAGAATAGGTTGAGCCCCCTGCGTGAAAGGGCTCATCCAGCTTGGGAGATACAGTCCATGGCAGACAGTACCTTGGACTGTAACAATGGTATGTGACTTAGCTAACGAAGTCTTACACTTTTCTGTCATAATTTTCTAACTGGTCGGCTGGTGACACAGTTTTGCTTCGTCCGAAATCGAGAAATGGACGAACTACCTCCTCAGGGCATACAGTGCCGAAGTGGAGGGAACTAGGGGATCGCCTCGTCCACAAAGCTTGATCCATGCTGGCGACAACCTCAGACAGAAACGTCGAAAGGTATGTCACCTCTCATCATGTTCTGTCCGTAAGTCATATGTATGTCTTGTACTAATAAGGGCACCGGAATGGCATAGCTCTTGGGGAGATTTGCCGAGGCGATGTTCCCGAGTGAAAACGTCGGTTTCCTGGGAAAGCCGACGATGAAGAGAGTGAAGAAAGTCTCTTCAAGGTCTGGAGCGAAGGAACCTGCCCTCAAGAAATCCAAGAAATTTCTCGGGGAAGGCTCTTCGTACAGAACCCCCCTTACCGCGAAGAAAACTGCGGTAAGATATCATGTGCCTCCTGTTACCCCAGGTACAAACTGAAATCACTTCTTCGTCGTACAGGGTGAAAGGAGCGAGGAGGAGGAAGATGACATTCCCCTAGTTTGTCGGAAGAGGACGGTGGCGACTTCTCAATCCAGTGAAACATTGCCTCATCCTGCTGAGACAGGGCAGCTGTAGCGGACCCCGCAACCACTGGGAATCCTGTGGTCCTGGTGAGATCCCTGCTCCTGAAGCCCTGGAGGCTTCAGGGTTTGTAACTTCTCCCTCCTTGGTCGAAGGGACGACCACGGTAAAATTCCTCGCGATCTTGAAATTTACAACTTCATCTGTATGTGTGTTCACCGTGGCATGCTTGTACAGGGAGAAGAAATTCCTCCTACGACCCTTGTGAGTCCTAGGGGGGCGAGTACTCCACTCCTGGCGACAGGGGCGGAAATAACGGAATAAGATTCGGCGACCACTCCCAACCTCAGGGTCGCGGATGAAGTGCCAGCTCCGGTGGTTCAGGAGACACCCCGACCTTCCGGTGCATCCCTGCCTACCGAGCAGGTTACCCCGGTAAGGGTTCTTACCATTCAGATCTTCATCATTCCTTATGTACATGCTTACAGGGTGATATACATAGGGAGAAAAGGTCTTGTTTACGAAGAGAAAGATCAGGACGGACAACCACTGTCCTCTTTCTCTTGGGGAACCATCTTCGAAGTCCCAGAAGCTAATGAGATTTCAATTAAGGTAAGAATTCCGTTCTGTTTGTTCTGGATCAGGTTGTGGCAACCATCAGTGAAACTGACAGCTTCTTTTTCCTGCTTAGGCGTAGAGATTCAGCACCAAACCCTCCCACAACCTCGGTGAGGGTTGAAGTTCCTGCTGGTGCTGAAGCCTCCGGCGAAGAAAGCTCTGTCCCTTCGGTCCAGGAAGTCGTCCGGGCCTTTAGGGACGAGTTGGGTACGGAGACCCAATCGCAGGTATTGAAACCTGCAACCGAGGTTCAGCAGGCGTATCCATCTGCTGCTCCCGCCGGGGATGAGGCGAGTCCATCGACTAGGCCTCCAGCCATCCCGAAGGACAAGTCATTCCAAGAATATACTGAGGTATGTTAAACATCGCTCATGGTATCTGAGTTTTGCGTAGTGCACTCAGATTTTACAACTGACTTTCCTCTATGTCACAGGAACTGACCCGTATGACGGCCAGATCGATAGCCATGGTAGAAAGCATCGAGGCCATACAAGAGGAAAAGAATTGCTTGCAGGAGTAAGGAAAAAGTGCTTTAGTCTACTTGAATACAAACTTGCTATAACCATTGTCTTTTTCATTGCAGGGAAGTCGCTTCCCTGAAGAAGAGCCTTGTCGATCGGGAAAATGATGAACTCAGGGCAGCCACCACGATTTCACATCTAGAGGCCAAGCTCAAAGAACTGCGATCATAGCTCTCAGGTAAGTCAACTTCTGACCAGAACGGCTTAACTTTGTGATTTGGACTGTTTATAACGATCTCCTTATTGCAGCGCAAGAAAGTCAAATAAACCGGCTTGGACAAGAGAAAGTATTCCTCCATATGACCATTGACTCTATCCGGAGGGCGAATAAAGATTTGAGCCTATCCATCTTCGAAAAGCTGAAGATGGTAGCCGGTCTTCTAAGGGCGGATGTGGTCGAAACCACAATAGATGACCTTAGCCCCAGTGACTGGTCTAAACTGGTCGTAGCCCAAGCGGAATCACTTCTCAAGTATCTTCCTGAAGATACTAGGCGACAACAGGAAGCAATCAGAACTAGAGTGCGATCAGCAGCCTCCGCCATTCTCTGCCGGTTTCGTCCCCACCATGGCCCAGATCTGGATCTGAACCCACTGGTAGGAGAGGTAGAGATTGAGAGTGAGGAACAACTTGAGGCTATCATGGAGGAAATTAGACCTCTCATAGATAAACTCCTGACCGAGCTCGGGATTATGTAAACCTTGTACCTGTACAGATACAATCTATAGAATGCAATGCATGCAATTTTTTGGTTTTACTCCGAAAGAAAACATATTTTTGTTGTTTCATATAACCATATTCCCCTAGCCCCCGCCTGTGATTATATATACTGGTGACTTAGTATTATAAGCACAGGAAAAATATGGGTGTAACGACCAGGGATATGCGATCAGGCCAGCAATTATACTTGATGCAACGCCTAACCTTGTTGCAAACCGGCAGCCACTCGGATGACCAAGGACATGCTAACAAGCCCCGTGTGTGTTGAGAAACGGCTTATTAAAGAGTGTCTTGTCTGGAAGTGGTCATGAGATCGGCCAGCGAATCTAATTAGGGCATTGTGGCGATATAACCACCGGCGAGCAACCCCTGAGCCAAATTCGTAACACATGGGCATAAAAGGAAATATTCGTCGTATAATACAAGAAAGCTCTCATTTTATTAAACAATGCTAATTGAAAGGGAAAAAGGATTAGGTACTTACATGTAAAACTTGCGTAGTTGATTGATGTTCCAGGTATTGGACAAAATTCGACCATCCTCCATTGCTAATCAAGCTGATCCTGGTCGCGGCACCGAAACAACAGTATAAGGGCCTTCCCATTTCAGGGAGAATTTGTTGCAATTGGATTGGTCTTGAATTTTTCGTAATACCAGATCGCCCACGTGGAGACTATGTGGTCACACCCTTTTGTTATGGTACTTGCGCAAAGCTTGCAAGTATACCGCGGATTTGATCAAAGCGCGATCACGCTTTTCTTCTAAGAGGATGAGATCTTGTGATCGCTGTTCGGCCTGATCAATTCGTTCGAATTGATTTGTCCGAACAGATCCAATACTAACTTCCATAGGCAACACGGTCTCGGCCCCATAGACCAGATGGAAGGGTATCTCACCAGTGGCTCGACTAGAAGTAGTTCGTAGTGCCCATAGAACGGTGTAGAGCTCATCTGCCCAAGCCCCCAAGCGAGTCTTAAGGCGATCGAAAACACGTTTCTTGATGCTTTGTAGTATCTGCTTGTTGGCACGTTCCACGGCACCATTACTCTGTGGATGAGCCACAGAAGCAAAGCACACCTTGGTTCCAATCTGATCGCAGTAATCCAGAAAAAGACCACTAGCGAACTGAGAACCGTTATCCGTAATGAGACGATTCGGAACACCAAATCGAGCAACAATGTTCTTATGGAAGAACTTTTGTGCTGCTGCTGCGATAATATTTCGTACCGGTTCGGCCTCAATCCACTTTGTAAACGTGTCAATAGCTACGAACAGAAACTTGTATCCATTGATCGCTTGTGGCATAGGACCGACAATATCCATCCCCCAGACCGCAAAAGGCCATGCAAGGGGAGTGGTTTGCAACGCATAGGTAGGTTAATGAACCTGTCTCGCGTGAAACTGACACTGAGGACACATCTTGACCATATTCTTGGCATCATCGAGTGCCGAAGGCCAGTAGAATCCTTGTCGAAAAGCTTTTCCGACCAGTGTTCGATATGACGCGTGCGCACCGCATACACCGTCATGTATTTCTTTCAAGAGGGATTTACCTTCCTCCTGAGATATGCAGAGCATGAATACTCCTTGAGTACCCTTTCTATACAAAACTCCTTCTATGAGTTTGTGCAGACGCACTTTTCAAATTAACCGATCACTTTCGGTTTCATCCTTGGGCAAGGTCCCATGTTCAAGATAAACTCTCAATGGATGAGCCCAATCCTATTCCTGACCGAGGTTGGTAACGCAGACTGTTACCGGATCATCCTCGACCGCAGTCATAATCGAAGGATGTTCCAAGTGTTCGACGAACACTTCTACCGGAGCAGATGTCCATGAGGACCCAATTTTGGATAATTGGTCTGCGAGAATGTTGTCCTTTCTCAGGATGTATTGGACTTCGAAATAACTGAAGTGTTTTTCCAATCTCCTCACTTCCCCCAGGTAATGAGCCATTGTCTCATCGGAGGTGCTGTACTCCTTGTTTACCTGGTTTACGACCAACTGTGAGTCTCCCCTCACCACTAATCGACGAACTCCGAGGAATTTTGCTGTCCGGGGCCCTGCAAGAAGACCTTCATACTCCGCTGCGTTATTGGTCGCAACAAAGTGTAGTTGAAAGACAAACTTAAGCTGTTTGCCCTGAGGCGTAACTAAGATCACTCCAGCCCCCGAGTGTTGAAAACTATGAGAGCCGTCGAAGTACATTGTCCAGTGATCGGGGCATTCCAATTCCTCGGGCACCCGCACGGGTGGCTCAGGATTGGTCCATTCGACCACAAAGTTGGCCAAGACCTGAGACTTAACCGCAGTGCGGGGTGTGAAATGGATATCGAAAGCACCGAGCTCGACAGCCCATTTTGCGATCCGACCAGATTTCTCCGGATTGCGGACAATATCCCCCAATGGAAAAGAGGAGGGTACTGTGATCTTATGTGCTTGAAAGTCATGTCGCAGCTTACGGGAAGCCATCAGTAGTGCGTAAAGTATCTTCTGGACCTCAGGGTATCGCTCCTTAGGGCCATGAAGTTCCTCGCTTACATAGTAGACGGGTCTGTATATTCCTTCTCTATCCGCGATCAGGACAGCGCTGACCGCGTGCGGTGTGGCCGCCAAATAGAGAAGTAATGGTTCTCCTTTGTCGGGAGACACCAAGATTGGTGGACTGGACAAATATGCCTTCACCTCCTGAAACACTTTTTCGGCCTCATCGGGCCATGTGAAATTGTGATATTTCTGCAGGGCTTTGAAGAAAGGTAGTCCCCTCTCGCCTAGTCGCGATATGAACCGACTTAAGGCCGCCATGTGACCTGCCAGGCGTTTAACATCTTTCATGGTCGAGGGAGACCTCATCTGTTCGATAGCCCTGATTTTTTCAGGATTGACTTCAATGCCTCTAGAACAGACAAGAAAACCAAGAAGTTTTCCTGAAGAAACCCCGAAAGAACACTTCTCCGGGTTCAATTTTATTCCAAAGCAATTCAAATTACAGAAGGTTTCAGCGAGATTGTCCAAGTGAGAAAAACTCTTAGTGCTTTTTACAACCAAGTCATCTACATATGCTTCGAAATTACACCCTATCTGGGAAAGAAAGATCTTTTGCATTAAGCGCTGGTACGTGGAACCTGCGTTCTTGAGACCGAACGGCATTCTAACGTAGCAGTAGGTGCCGAACGGGATGATGAAGGCAGTCTTCTCTTCATCTTCTTCTGCCATGCTAATTTGATGGTATCCTGAGTAAGCGTCCAGGAAGCTCATCAGTTCGCAACCCGCGGTCGAGTCGACCAGCTGGTCGATGCGGGGAAGGGGAAAGTCGTCCTTCGGACAGGCACTGTTGAGGCTGGTGTAGTCGACGCACATGTGCCACTTACCATTTGACTTGCGGACCATGACCGGATTTGCAAGCCATTCCGAGTGATCGACCTCGCGAATAAACCCAGCCTTTAGGAGCTTGTCCAACTCCTCTCGGATGGCCTCCTGTCGGTCAACAGCAAAGCGCCTGAGCTTTTGCTTTATTGGTCGCTGTCCAGGTCGAATTGCTAACCTGTGCTTGATTACTTCCCTTGGGACACCGGGCATGTCGGATGGTTTCCACGCAAACACATCTACGTTACCCCAGAGGACAGTAATGAGCTCGAGTTCCTATTTGTCATCCAGGCCTGATCCGACCCGAATTATTTGGATGGATCATCCGGGTACAACGGAACTAGTTTGAGTTTCTCATCTGGTCGAGGAGCAGCCTTGATCGCGTCAGCGGCGACTGTGGCGACCTGAGCGTCCCGAAGGGGAAGTTGGTCCACCATCTCCAAAGATAGCCGGTCATGCGTGAGTGCCACGTTGCGACTGCCTCGGATCGATATGACACCTTTGGGGCCAGGCAACTTGCCGCACTGATAAGCATAGTGCGTTGCCATCATGAACTTAGCAAGAGCTGTCCTGGTAAGACATCTCTTCGTCTCCGTCGGTGTCTCTTAGTCCGCATGCTTGTTCCTTAGTCGGTAAGGTCGGCATCGGTCCAACCCCCTGGTAGAAGTCATCTAACTGCTTTAACCAACTCCTGCAGTTTTTGAGGTCGTGGCCTGCGGAGTTGTGGAGTGGACACCATTTCTTGCCTTCCTGCGGGTTAGTTGATTTCTCTGGCTGGTCGGCACTACGACCACCAGAAGCAGTTTTATTTTTGAACAAAGACTTGTTACCTTTGGTCGAAGGAGGCTTCTCTGCAACTGCGACCTCGCGGTACTGTCCAGAGCGATTCCTTTTTGACTTCTTTGACTTCCCGCCTGATGAAGATTCCGGCTTCCTGCTTGAATCTTCCTTCCTAGCGTCCTTGAGACCTGGTTGAGGTGGTAGGTTACCTTTATCGACCGTCCGGTTCCATTCGACAGCCTCGGCAGCGTCGGAGTATTGATCAGCCATATCAAAGAGATCGGCTACTGATCGAGGAGGATGGATGAGCAAGTCTTTGGTGAATCTCCGATATCGAACGGCATGTTTAAATGCCCTAATAACAGAGCTGTCAGATATGTTCGGGATGGAATTCCTCACCCCAACAAATCTCTTGACCAATTGACGAAGGGTTTCGGTCGAAGTTTGCCGTAGTCGATGGAGATCGTCCTCTTTACCCGGCTTCTGATAACAATTTTGGAAATTACTGAGGATAACATCACACAAAATTTCCCAATTATAGATTGAACCCTTGGGTTGGTTGAACAACCAGGTTCTTGCCCACTACTACAGAAATGCTTTTCACTATCGTTAAAAATCCACTTTACTATCGGTTCTCTTACCGATAGTGATCGGCACGATAGTAGAAACGTAGCACACTACTATAGGTTGAAAACCGTTAGTAAAACGTCTACATTCCCAACGTTCACTAATCGCTATTGACTATTTCTTCTATCGGCTCTGATCTAAACCGATAGTATTGTGTAGGTTTTTTCTATCGGCTCGGATATAAACCGATAGTATTGTGTAGGTTTTTTCTATCGGCTAGGATCTAAACCGATAGTAATGTGTATGTTTTTTTTTCTATCGGCTGGAATCTAAACTGATAGTATTGTGTACACACGTTTAGTACTGGAAACTTTATTCTATCGGTTGTTGTATATGAACTGATGGTACTGTAATATTTATTCTATCGGTTGTATTATATAACCGATAGTACTGTGTAGTTTTTCCTATCGGTTATGTACTCGACACGGTTAGTACTGGAATCTTGCACCTATACATACAGCAATACAGAGATACATTGGATCATTCACAAATACACCAATATTTACAAATATACACCAATATTCACATATTGAATTTGTTCACAGATATACTAATACAGAAATATACACATGCATTGGACAAATTGAATTTATTCACATATTGATAGAGTTTATTCACAAATACATCAATGAATCTATTCACATATTGAGTTTATTCACAAATACAGCAATCAACACATTCAATATATATTACACAAGTCAGTTACAATCGATCGTTGATAGCCACTTCTTCCATGACATATTGAGCCCAAATTGTTCGCAGCTCCCTCAATTGACCCAACTCATATTGCTCTTTCAACATGGCGCTCTGCATATATGCGTGTATGAAGTTAGTATCGTACGTCACATCCAATTAAAGTTTGACTTTGAGTCAGGAAAAATGGTTACCTTAGGGAATTGGGCAAAGTTTCTCCTGATCAGGTCATACATGAATCTCATGACATAGAAGCCACATTCCCACGATTGTGGCTGCTGATGGCACTAGAAAAATTGCATATGCAAAGACATAAACCCACATTAACTCGAAAGAACTAATTAAGCTTAAATTAAAAGACTCATCATGAGTACTTCCATCCGTATTAATTACCTCATATTCTTTCTAAGAAATTGTTGTGCCCTTCGACGCGTCATGCCTCCCTCCAGCACTAGCATAATTTTTGAAAGCCCTGTATTTAATTTAGCATTGCCGGTTAATATGCTATCATTAATTAGCTAGTCAGAGAAAAATTTAAAACAACTATGTTACTTACGCGTCTATGTGCCATGTGAGGGTGAAAACATGCGCCACCTTGTCGCTCATCGAATCGAGGTAATAGACCTCATTCATCCATGGGCAAATGACGGCGAGGACCCAGTGGCCCCTACATTGCATATATAAGCGAACCGTTTCATACATATGTTAGGCGTAACATACAAGAATGAGTTAAATTAGTAGGAAATGCACTAACCTTTGGTGGTACAGCGCTAGTAGTGCCCTTGATATGTATTCCTCCGCATGTGCTTGGTCGTGCTCTAGCATCGTGAGGCTTCTTTTCTCTGGGTCGAGGAAACCCACCTTGTCACATGCCCTCATCGACGCCAGCCTATACATGCACCTGGATGCAAAGTAGACATTAGTAAGTAGTGCATACAAAGTGATTAGATTTATGAAACGAACTGTGATAACTTCAGACAACAGCAAACTCACAGGACTCCAGTTCATATGATGGACATATCAAGCTCCTGCCAGTTGAGGAGGTAGAACAAATCCTCGTGAGCCACCGATATGCTCCTGGCCTCACGGTGAAAATGGGCTGGCTTGAAGTGAACCAAGAAGTTGATGTGGCGCCTAGACCGGGTCAGGTACCACTCGTGGAGACTTCTGGTAATTTGATCCATATTGCGCAGAAGGTACTCTGACACGAGTGGGGACCCGTTCTTGAACATATCCGGCTGGCTTTGTTTGGCCTTGCCTTTGGCCTTGCCCTTGCCTTTGGGCGGGGAGCGAGTGTATACCTTGGAAGGTTGGGGTGTGGTGCCGCCGGCCTCATTTGATGGCGAAGGGTTTGAGGCCGTCGGAGGAGGCATGGGGGCCGAAGGAGTTCGCTCATGCGTTGTGGCGGGGGTGGTGTCCTCAGGAAGTGAGCTGGTATCCATCGTCCACTTTAAGTACAAACGCATAAGTTAGATTTTGCAAATTGAGTATGTTAACAGAGTTGTAAGCTAGAATGGCTAGGGTTTACCTCCTGTAGTCTAACATCCTTCTTGGGCCACTGTATGTACGAGCCCAATCCTCGCCAATTGTCCGCATTTCATCCGTTGGGAAGGGCAACGGAAAAGAGCTGTAGACCGGGAGGGCCATGTCCACCTGTACCTTTGCGAATCCAGGCTCCAGAGGTACGCAGTGGATCCGGACATCCTCCCAAGACTGGTATACGACCCCGTTTGCAACCGCAACAGGTTTGTCGCCTATGTTGATCAATAGGATACAGCTCTCCGGCTTCTGAAATTTGCAACAATTATAACAGGTTAGCGAAACAATTCTAACGTAACGGGAGTGGCATCAATCGAACTGCATATATAGCTCAAGAGTTGCAATACCTCGATCAGGTCCACCGGATCCACGTGAACCTTCGAGCCGCAACTACTCGGCCTGGCAGCGTCGACCTCTGCAGCTGGATCTAAACCCTTGGACTGCACAACTCGGCTGAGGTGTTCATACTTCTCGTTCATTTGAGCTAACATGTCCGCGAATTGTGCAGTCACATCTGCCCGTATCTTCTGAGATAGTTCCACTTCCCTTTCCTTCCAGCTGCCAGCCTTCTTCGCCTTTTGCCCGGGCTCCGAGAAGCCTTCCTTCCATGGCACCACACCCCCCACGGTTCGCGTCCGACCTGGATGCTCCTTGTTCCCTAGAGCCCGGGTAAGGATGTCGTTCTCCCTATGGGGAGTGAACAATCCCTCGGTCACCTCCTTCGAGCAAGAGATCTGTTACATTGAAAGCTCTCCATTGTGAAGAAGAATTATATACAAACTTGTGCGCACACTAGTGATCATAGTTTTTTCTACCACACTCTATGATTCCAACCAGGAAGTTAGCCAACTTACGAGTCGCTGCACGACCTCGACGTCCCTGGGGTTTGGGAACGCCACAGTCCCCGTGGCCGACACGGTCCCTCTGGCCATCCACCAGTGCTTGCATCGCTGATCGTGGATCTCGGAGAGTGGTAGGTTAGGGGAGTCGACGAAATTCGACGCCTCGTCTTCACCCTTCTTCCACTGCTCCTCTTTCCCCGCATAGCCGCGAGAGCCGAGCCGGTGTGGGTGGTCGTTCCTCCTCTGGATTGCCTTGTTCTTCTCGCTGAGGGCCTTCGTACCAGAAACAAGAAAATTAATGCACCGCTGCTTACTGCATACAATGGTGTAACCAAGCAAAGGAACCATACATACCTTGAACTCAGGAGTCCTCTTCTGTTGGGCGAATTGCTCCCATACCTCCTCCGTTATGAAGGGGTACTTCTCGCATGGAGATTCGCCTTTAGCGAGGAAGGTACTGATGAGGACGCTCTTGACCCATGTACGCTGCACGACCTCGACGTCTCTTACTGTGAAGGACAACGTGCAACTTTGGGTTGGGCGGGTCAACGATGTAGAATACCTGTGTGGCTTGCTCAGCAAGGATAAATGGATCATCTTGGTGTGCGACTCTACTGAGATCGACGAGAGTAAACCCATAATTGTCGACTTTAACACCTCGAGGGATTTCGACCCATTGGCATCGAAACAGAGGAATCTTAAGTAATACATAATCGAGCTCCCATATTTCCTCAATAACACCGTAATATGAGTCGAGTGCCCTTACTGCCCTGGCATCCTCCAAAATAGAAAGTAGTGTCACTCCACTACATTGCATAGTACTCTTCTCGTCCTGAGTTCTTGTGTAAAATGAATAGCCGTTGATGTCATACCCCTGCCAAGTCCCTACAGTAAATCTAGGCCCTCTGGCCAACCATGTAACAATTTCATCTACGTCGCCCTCAGAAGTTTGCAGGACTCTATTTTCGATCCACCCAGCAAACTTCCTATTATGTTCTCTGGTGACCCAAATCTTTGGCTTCGAGGGATTCTGTTTCCGTAACATTTCCTTGTGCTCGTGTATGTATGGCTCCACCCCCGTCATGTGCTGTAAGACCCAAAAATGGGCTTTTGCATACAGATCACTAGAGGGGACGACTGCTTTAAATCCAATCGTTCGCATGCCCTGAAGCCTGCCCTCATGCCGGGACGTAGGAACGCCAATTGGGTCAACCGCGGCCATATAGTTGGTGCAAAATTCGATCACCTCCTCGGCGGCATAACCTTCAATGATACTGCCCTCAGGCCGATGTCGATTCCTTACATATCCCTTCAAGATACCCATAAATCTCTCAAATGGATACATGTAGCGCAGGAACACGGGTCCACAAAACTTAATTTCTCTGACAAGGTGAACAATTAGATGGACCATAACATCAAAAAAAGATGGAGGGAAATACATCTCCAGCTGACAAAGAGTTGTAGTCACATCGCGTTGCAAATCGTCCAATCCATCTAGATCAATTACCTGCAAGGACACAGTTGCAGCAAATATTCAGATCCAAAAAATCTGACAAGTTCCACGAATGGAGCTAATTAACTTGCTAGGAGTACACGCTTACGTACCTTGCCAGATATTGTGTTGAAGAAATAACATAGCTTTGTAATTGTCTCTCTGACTTTGACTGGGAGAATGCCTCTGATAGCAATGGGAAGCATTTGTGACATCAGTACATGACAATCATGGGACTTCATACCAACCAGTTTCAAGTCTTTCATGGACACAAGTTTTTTCAAGTTCGCAGAATACCCGCATGGAACTTTGACACCATGTAGGCACTGACAGAGTTCTGTTTTTTCTCTTTTTGACAAAGTATAGCAGGCCAGGGGGAGGCATGTCCGCTTTCCCTTCTCCAATGGTGCAAACTCAGTCCTTATGCCCATGTCGAGCTTGTCACGGCGAACGTTGATGCCATCTTTCGTCTTTCCTGGAATGTTCAACAACAAACCAGTCAAACTGTCACAAACATTTTTCTCTACGTGCATGACATCAATGCAATGTCGAACTTGTAAGTGCTCCCAATATGGCAGATCCCAAAGAATCGATCTCTTCTTCCAAACATATTTTCCTGGAGGTTTAGAACATTTACTGAACTCAACTTTGATGTCCTTCATGCGCAAGTAAAGCTCCTTACCAGTCACAAACACTGGGGCTGATCCTTTCTCAGGCTTCCCATTGAATGACTTCCTCTTCTTACGGTAGGCATGATGCATCGGAAGGAATCTGCGGTGACCCATGTACACTGTTTTTCTGCAGTTCGATAACCACATGCTTTCAGTTTCATCCAGGCAAATAGGACAAGCCTTGCCTCCTTTTGTACTATACCCCGACAAATTTCCATAGGCCGGGAAATCATTTTTGGTGCAAAATATCATGGCCCGCAATATGAAATTCTCTCGCTTATGTGCATCCCACACCCGCACCCCTTCGCTCCACAATTTATGTAAGTCCTCGACTAATGGTGATAGAAACACGTCAATATCATTCCCGGGTTGTCTGGGTCCTGAAATTAGTAACGACATCAAGATGTACTTGCGCTTCATACATAACCAAGGAGGAAGATTGTAGATGCATAAAAGAACCGGCCAAGTGCTATGTCGACTGCTCATATTTCCGTGTGGATTCATACCATCCGTACTCAGCCCAAACCTTATATTCCTCACTTCGCCGCCAAACTCACTGAATGTTCTGTTAATGTTTCTCCATTGAATGGAATCAGCTGGATGTCTTAGTTTTCCGTCTTGTTTCCGACCTTCAACATGCCAACGCAAGTACTTCGCATCTTTCAGATTTGCAAACAGCTGTTTCAATCTGGGAATCACAGGCAAATACCACACAGTTTTGGCCGGAGGCCCTTTCTTTACCTCATCACATCCATTGTGATAAATTCTATCCCCATGCTTATACCGCGATGCACCGCATCTTGGACAAACATGCAAATCTTCGTACTCGTTACGGTACAGAACACAATCATTTGGGCATGCATGTATTCTTTCGATTTCCATTCCCAACAGACACAATAGTTTTTTGGTCTGGTAAACCGATCTTGGCAACTCATTTCCCTCTGGAAGCATGTCCGCTAACAGATCCAATAGCGCCGTGAAACTCTTATCTCTCCAACCGTTGCTTGCCTTCAAGTTATATAATCTCAACACAGAAGACAACTTTGTAAATTTTGTACATCCGGGGAACAAAGGCTTCTCAGAATCAACAATTAATTTCTCAAATTTAGCTAAATCGTTTTCGGTGTAGTCTTCTTCTACATCACGTAACATTTCATCTAAATTGTCGTCATCTACATGGACTTCCGAATGAACATTACCAATGTTCTGATCATGATCATCATTACTGCAATCCACTTCCGGGTGCTGCTGAGTGGTAGCGGTGCTCGTTTCCCCAAGATCTTCACTATGCCATATCCAACGGGTATAGCGTGCGTTAAAACCACGATGAATCAAATGACTCCTAATCTGATCAGAGTTGCCGAACCTTTTTAAGTTCATACAATCTATACAAGGACAATGCATATCTTTCTCTCCCTTCTTCGTCTTTTCTTGTTCAGCAAATTTAATAAACCCATTCACACCCTCCAAATACTCAACAGTAGTACGTTTTATTCCATACATCCAATATTCTCGGTCCATCTACAATTATTTCACAAAATTGACAAATTGAAATAAATAATTAATGACTCAGGGCATGCATATATGCATGAAACATCATCAATTAGCTAGGCCATATGTGTGTACAGCTGCTTAATTACATTAAATGGATATGTATGAAACCCTAATTAACTTGATGCATTAATTGGAAGAGCCAGCTAGCTAGCTGCTTAACTTCAGCAAGCTATAGCTAGCTAGCCAACCTAGCCTTCTAGCTAGTTTGGAGCTACATGTATCTAGTTTAATGAATTGCAAGTAGAGAGAGAGAGGGAGAGTCTGAAAGTGTGATCGAGAGAGAGAGAGAGAGGTGATGAGAAGATGACAATACCGAGGGGGATGGAATATCAACCTCTCAGCTAGCTTCTCCTGATCACTCTAGATTGGAGCGTGGATGCACGTACGGTAGAAATGATTCCAACATGCAGAGCGCAGAGCAGGGGTCGACCTAATTAAGTTGTACAATTTTACTATCGGTTCAAAATCACAAACCGATAGTAAAATAAGATCTCCACTGTCATAACAATTAGTTTATATGACGTCATTTTACTATCGGTTTGTTTTATATAACCGATATTAAATTGTACTCTATTATATCGGTTTATACAGTAGTAACCGATAGTAAAAAGTCCGTAATTTCACTATCAGTTACGAAAGAAAAACCGATAGTACTATTTTATATATTATATCGGTTGGTACAGTACGAACCGATAGTATAAAGTCCGTAATTTTACTATCAGTTTCGAATGAAAAACTGATAGTACTATTTAATCTATTATATCGGTTGGTACAGTAATGACCGATAGTAAAATATGTTTGCATTTGACTAACAGTGTACCAGTGTCTAACCGATAGTAAAAAGCCTCTTCTCCGCCGCTGTCATCCTATTCTATCGGATTTTTCCCAGATTGCTTATAACCGTTAGAAGATATGGGTTAGTGGATTGCATTTCTGTAGTAGTGTTAGTCGAAAGTAGACCTGCGGGTGTCCGGGAAGCCTACCCAGTCGGCGTCGATGTAGGTAGTGAGCACATCGGGCGAGGAATCGTGCAGTTGGAGACCGTAATCAATGGTACCTTTGAGGTAACAGGGTATCTGTTTGATTAGGTTGAGGTGCGGCTCCCACGGATCATGCATATGAAGGCACACTTGTTGGACAACGTAGGCAACATTTGGGCAGGTGAACATCATGTACTAGAGCGCACCGGCCAAACTGCCGTACTCCGTGGGGTTGTCGATGGGCACGCTGCTAGACGCCGGGAGCTTGGAGTGTGTGTCGATAGGCATGCAGCATGGATTGCAGTTGTGCATACTGGCACGGTCGAGGATGTCAAGGATGTATTGCTGTTGTGAGAGGATCATCCCATGAGGGGTGCGTGTAATAGAGACACCGAGGAAATGATGGAGCTTGTCGAGATCCTTGAGTGAAAACTCACGACTCAAGGCAGTGATGATCCAATGGAGAAGATCCGAGGAGGAGTTGGTAAGAATGATGTCGTCGACATAAAGCAAGAGATATGCGACGTGGGCGTTCCTAGAGAGAGTAAAGAGAGAGGGGTCGGCTTTGGAGCCAATGAAGCTGAACGAGAGAAGATACGAAGCAAACCGGTTGAACCATGGGCGCGGTGCTTGCTTGAGGCCGTACAACGATTTGTTGAGTCGACAGACTTGCTCTGGCTTAGAGAGATCAGTGAAACCAGAGGGTTGTTTACCATATACTGTCTCAGAGAGAGTGCCATGAAGGAAGGCGTTGTTGACATCCAATTGGTGCACCGCCCAGTCGTGAGAGAGAGCGATAGAAAGAACGGTGCGTATGGTGGCGAGCTTGACAACCGGGTTGAACGTCTCGTCGTAATCGACACCCGGCTGTTGAGAAAAACCACGAAGCACCCAACACGCTTTATACCAGTAAGGGATCTATCGGGTTTGAGCTTGTGGCAAAAGACCCACTTGCCAGACACAACATTAGAGCCAAGAGGTCAAGGAACAAGGTCCCATGTATGGTTGGTTTGTAGGGCGGAGAATTCATTGATCATGGCGGAGTGCCAATTAACATCTTTTAACGTGCCACAGTAGCTCTTGCAAATGGGGGAGAGGGTGTTGGTGTGGAGGTTAAGTCGCTGAATAGGCTTGTAATTGCCATCCTTGCCTCAAGTTACCATACAGTGCTCATTGATCGTAGGTGCAACCCGGGAAAGAGGTGGTGGCGACGGCATATAGACAGGCAGAGAGAGTGGTAGGGTGGGCGCAGCAGGCGTGGTAGGTGGGGTGGGTGGTCACTGGATTACCGAGGGAGGAAGGTTTGGCACCGGAGAGGAGGCAAAGGGAAAGGAATCCTCGTCAAAGGTAACATGACAAGATAGGATAATGCGATTTTTGTGGAGATCAAGACAGCGATAGCCTTTGTGGTTGGATGGATATCCGAGCAAGACGCACAGCGTGGAGCGGGGAAAGTTTGTGAGGAGCAGTGGTGGAGAGATTAGGGTAACACCTACAACCAAAGACTCGAAGATGCTCATCATGAGGAGTTTTCTGGTCTAGGGTTTTGGTAGGGTGCCGGTTGAGGAGATAAGTGGCAGTGCGGAGGGCCTCAGTCCAAGAAGTTGGTGGCATGCTTGCTTGGAAGAGAAGGGTGCGCAGGATGTCATTAGTGGAATGGATTACACGCTCAGCTTTGCCGTTTTGCTGAGACATGTGAGGACAGGACATGCGAAGGGTGATACCATGGTCAAGAAAGAAGAGACGCGCAGCGGTGTTGTCAAACTCGCGGCCGTTGTCAGACAGAATGCTCTTGAGAGTGGTACCGAATTCTGTAGCAACGTAGGTGACAGAATGAGAGAGAGTGGAGAAAACATTAGATTTGAGATGTACAGGGAACGTCCAGAGATAGTGAGTATGGTCAAGCACGATGAGATAGTATTTATAACCAGAAATACTAGTGACAAGAGACGTCCACAAATCACATTGTATTAAATCAAAAAGCTTATTTGCTCAAGTAGAGGAATCAAAAGGAAGTCTAACATGTTGGTCAAGTTGGCAAACGTGACAGATGAAAGAATCGATCACTTTATTACATCGAAGAGAAAACGAGCGAACTAAATGCTGAAGAGCATGGCGACCAAGATGTCTGAGGCGGCGATGCTAGAGCACAGTGGATGGAGAGGTGCTAGTGACAAGAGCAAAGGAAGAGGAGAACGCCGACGAATAGAGGATAGAGATCACCTTCACTATTGCACCTGACGATCACGTTCTTGGTTCGAAGGTCCTTACAAGGAGGCCAAAGGGATCAAATTTGACAAAACATGATTATCAATAGTAAACTTTAGAACAGAAATAAAGTTCTTGATGATGTGAGGAGTAACGAGAACATCATCTAGATAAAAGGAATGAGGAGTAGAGAGGGTAGTACAGCTGGTGTGGGTAATGGGAAGGAGGGAGCCATTGCCAACAATGATGCCGCTGGGGGTGGAGGGAGATGTGCATGAGTGAAGGAGAGTTTATCAGGCTCTGACATCATGTGCAAAGATGCACCCAAGTCCATGTACCAATCGCCGCCGAATGGTGGTGTCAAAGTCATGGTGTTGTTGTTGATGAGAGACTGTTGGTCCCACGACGCCAACGCAGAAGAAGGCGTTGGCGGCTGCCACAGCTGAGGATGCCATGGCATGTACGCCTATTGCTGTGGCCCATTGGGACGCAAACTGAGAATGCCATGACCAAAATGAATTTTTGTGCAAGAGGAACAAAAATGTTAATTTTCTTCTTTTGTTTAATTCTTTGCTCCATGTCTTAATACATGTTTGTACTAGAATGAATGTGATTCTATAATTACTTTTACCCTTTCACCGAAAAAAAATGGCATCAAATTCTATTTTAGAATAAATAGCGTCACTCAGTAAATCGGTCAATTTTTGAAACCTCGATGAACATCAATTTTATCATCACAACTATCCTGCTTATCTAATTTTAAATTTGAATAAAAACTAAGCCAACCTATATATATAAAATACCAGTCCAGTCCACGATGGCCGATAACTGGTGTATGGCCAATAATTGGTGGTGAACTGGCAAACCGTCATTTTGCAAGGATCTGAGTAAAATCTACAAAAGAAAAACTCTCAGCAAAGATTTAATGCAGCATCAGAGCATTCTTAAAAATTAAATAGTTTTTAAATTAAAAGATAGCACTGGTGGGACAATAATTTATACTACTATTTTCTGTATGGACCAAATATTGTTAGATGTACACTTCAATCTTAAGATGTGCATGTAGGCGATAGTATTGCAATAGATAGACTTCCATCATGTCAAGCCAGCAGGACAATAGCATGACCATGGACTAGGGTACAGCTTTGACCAACCGGCTCATTGATGAGTTTGCTCACTATATAATTGCTTGGTACTTCTTGAAGAACATTTGCAATCAAATCGCATGTGACAGAGAAATCATAGTCCATCATAAAGGCTTCTTGAGGCAAATTGTAAAACACAAGAAATGCATCATTACCAGTTGTGTGTCAACTAGGATCTAGCTTTGGAACTTCATCCTATCTGTACAAAACGATATATAATCTGAAAGAATGAACAAATTGAAAGCAAAGACACAAGATATGCAAATAACTCAAATTTGAAACAACATATTACCATGCTATTCCTATGAATTTGGCAAACTAATAAGTTCGGTTTCTTGAAATATTAAAAATCAGAATCACATAGAATGCTATAGAGTGTTGTGAGTCTGTTGATGGGGTAAGGGCGGGGAAAAATCCTAGTGAGTGGTGGGACTCCCACCCACCATCCCCACCCCGCTCCGTTATCATTCCGAATTTAGACAATCTAAATTATATTACTAACTAACCACATAACACAATCCCTCAAACATCCTCCACAATAACTACTTTGATAGGCTGATTCTTGGCATGATTAGAGCAATGTTATACCCATTTATACCCAGTTCCAAAACATGAAAGTTCACTTTAGTTCTAGTTCAATTTACAGCTACGCAAAATATATAACATTAGAACAACAATAACAGAATCATATTACGCAACTCAGCTATAAATGTTCTAAATGTGTCATATCTAGGTAAATTGTGGTTTCGGCCCTTAGTTACTCCTAGAATCCACAGAGGCGTGCTTGATTTCCAACCAACTCTTTTATCTAGGCAATTCTGTAAATTTGATGCAGCTTGCTGGCTTGAAAGCTGACCCACTGGAACCTGACCTTGACCCCCTGCGAGCTGAACTTGCTGGCTTAAAAGCTGACCTTGCTGATTTTGAATTTGACCCACTGGAAACTGAAATGGCTTGTTGCAATGTGATAGAACATACATATTCAATGCAAGTACATTCTCAAATTTTTCCTGAACAGATAACATTGCACTATGTTTGAAAATATGTCTCCTGTGAATAAAAATGATATGTCATAATTTGCTATACAAAAGAAAGACAAAGTATTTAAAGGGGAGAAGATTAGAATAAACCCTTCCAAGTCGCCATTTGCCAACTTGGTGAAGAAGTCCTTAATTTCTATCATGGAAGGTTCATTTACGTCAATTACTTGTAGAATAATATCTCCCAATCTACTCCAGTATTTCTTTTGTTTCTCCAGATTATCTGCAATTAGAGTAGAAGAAACAATCAAAAAGATCCCTCGAACCTATGAGGTTCGTAACTTTTAAATTTTTTACCTGTGAAAGAAAAGTTCCATATTTGGGCCCTCACAGATTTGTGTTCCCTGATGACAGCAATATGTTTTGGTTTTAGCTTGGGGCAATAAAAGTTACAGCTACGAAGTTCTAGTATGCCCCGAATGACATGTCTAACAACACAAAAAAATAATGTGAACATATTAGCAAATCAAAAAGTAAATTATAGTGACAACTAAGAATTATGTACATAACATACCCTAGCAGTCCAATAAATTCTTTAGTGAACCTGTTCATCTTGATCATCAGATCGTTCTTTTGGTCAACATAGTCAGCGAAGGTAGAGTCGAAGAAAGGAAATACCACAAAACTGTAGCCTGTATGTCGCCCTATGTCGCCCCAGCCCACACCCATATCCTAAACTTCTCATTACATATGGGCTGCTAACTAAAATTGATTGACAATAAATTGTTTCTGCAATTCCTCCATAGTAAGAATTGAAGGCTAGAATAGTTGTCTTCACATCCAACAAATTATCACTACCAGATCTCACAACACCCTCGTAGTAATTCAACGAATGATCAGAATGTCCGATCGTCCTTACCTTGGTGTCTGTTATAATGATCTCTATTTCCCCTAATGACTGGTAACAGAAAACATATTAGTGTCAGAAAATTAGTCAAAAAAAATTTAAGTAGAAACATTATATTAAAATATAACTAGAAAGGCACACTACAATTATATATATTCAAGCAATATAAGAAAATAATAAAAACATATGGTTAGGCATTTTACCTGACGCAAAATGGAATATCTAGATCTACCAACTCGATCCATTCGACCATTTAGATTACACCTACAAACATTAAAACATATAGTTAAGATAACAATTTTTCGACATTATATATACTTAAAAATGCATTAATAGAAATGGTAGACCATGCAATTGCACAAAGAACCTGGATATCAGGCACCCATTCACAAGTACAAAAATAGTAACCAAGCACTTAATAAAAATCAAGTTAAGGGTCTTAGGACCTTAGATAATAACCTGCTCACTGCTGCCTTTGTCAGGTTCTGGGTCAGACACGTAGAGCTCCTGGTCAGCAAGTTCTTCCTTGGCCGAATCAAGTTGTTGAGCAAGGGTGAGTATTGGTTGCTTGGTAAGTCATAATGTATACTAATGCAATTTACAATCATGACAGAGTGATTGCTCAAGCAGTAAGTTTTACATAGACATACATCATAGATGAACCAAATGGACTTAAGATAGTACTTAAAAGAAGTTGAGTGAATCACAAGTAATATTCGTTTAAGAGTATAGTCCTTATTTATCCTAGTAGATGAGGGGTCTTATCCACATCTCGTCGGGCATCTCAACACCACCCATGCTTTCTCACCCTCACCATCACAATCCTTAATTGAAATTTAAACCTTTGCTCACATTTTCCATGAAAAAGCCTTCGCTCTCACAATGTTTAACCCAAATATTTAGCACAAGAACAATATAAATGAGGGAAAATTGATTATATGCCGCTGAAATTTGTCTGCCTTTTTTTTTACAGTCCACAGTAAATGACCAAAATACTCCTGTTGGTCAACTTTAGTTATTTGAAATTTTGTTCTACTTTTTTAATTTAAAATCATGATTAGGTATAACTAAAGGAAACTGACTGGCTTATTTTGGTAATTTTACCATTATCAATCAAAGTGGCATATAACACTAGGAAAAATAAATCCAATCTTATATAGCAAAAGAGTCCAAACATCGGTTGCATATTGTATTAAGCACCAAAGTTCAACGGAGAAAAATTAATTTTCCCTAAATAAAGTTAGGGCAACTTAGTAATTAAAGTTGTTTAACCTAGGGTGACAAGGCACAAATTGCTAGTTACCCAAGGGCGGTTCATCACAAGAGCATCGGTTGCTAGCTAAGCAAGTTGATTCTCAACATATTTGTACATTAACATATCATGTGTAATAATTTGAAACATGAAGTAGTATGCATTTGAAAATAACAGGGTCGATATGATCAAGTATTATGACTTGCCTTCTTCTGGATGAGCGTCGTCGTATGCGAGTGCTGCGGGATCTCCAAACTCTTCCTGCTCAAGACCTACGAGAAAGCGACAACCAATCAAACAGAAGTATAAAGATGAAGGAAATAACAGGTGCAAGTGCGTGCGGTGTGGTCGAAAGTTAACAAACGGGTGCTGCCACCAGTTTTAAAATGATGTGCAAGGGCTCCCGACACTGAAAATGACATGCACAAGGATTTGGGTAGCTGGGAGCGACATGCAACAGGGGTGGACGAGGCGTGGGGCGGGGGTCGGCGGGAAGAAGCGAGAGCGAGGCCGGGGCACGGCACCAGGATGAGGACGTGGCTTCGCGCGCTGCTGGCGCCGGGATTCGGGCACAGGGTCGGGGCGAGGTGGCCGGCGACTCGAGGTCGGATAGCAGGGCCGGCGCGGGAGGGAGGGAAAGGAGGCGGAAGGAGAAGAAGAAGAAGAAGAGGAGAGGAAGGAAGAAGTAAGAAGAGGATAGAGGTGAGGAGAAGCACCCGTCGGCGGTGGGGCGGCAGCGGCGTTGGGGCGGCCGCGCGTGGCGTGGGCGACTAGGAGCTTGCGTGGGTGCACAGATTTCTTCCGATTTTAAAACGCCAAAGAAAAAGTACTCACCAATTTCTCTCTTTTTTTTTTGAAATTGCAAGGACCATCTCCTTTTTTCAAAAAAGTTTCACCGGCTCCCCAAACTTTATTTTTATGTCAATTAGCTCGGTATCTAAAAAATCGTTGCAACCAAACGCATTTGAGAGAAAAAAAAGAATTTAGTATTTAATCAAAGTGAAAATAAATAATTATTTGTACATATTATTGACAAAGATTATTATTCAAGTTAGTTACCTATGCCTTTTAATAGTCACAGAGGACCACATAGAAAGAATTGAGTTACATGTTTATATCTTTCCATGGTCGTGGGAAACCATGGAGAGAGATCTAAGGTAGTTGGCTGTGTCTTTTCATGGTCACAGAGACCATGATGAGAGATTATGGGATGGACTACGATATTTTGGACATAACCCTTCACGGATGATTTTTACTCATGATTTTAATATTTGTTGATCCGATTGAAATATAGACCAAATGGGGCTATACTCAATCAAATTAGATGTGAAATATAGGATCTTACTCGGAATTACCGAAACTCAAATGATCGAAGACACAGTTCAAAAAAATAGCACAACTCTTTATTGTAAAGAGAAACTTGTACACATCGAACATTGATTGCACTCGATCTACGTCGATGAATTCTAAGAACTATGTATCTAAGACTTCGATGATAAACTAAAACTATTATAAAGTATTTGTAGTCCAATTGCTTGAGAGCGTATCAGACTCGACAACCGACTATACCTAGTCATATCAGACTTGGTTATGTATTTTATTGGTTTCGACAATCGACCAAATAGAATAAGTTACTTGATAGGCGATCCATACTCGAACACGCCTGATTCGAACAAATGATTACCTTACTTTTGACCCGAGATCCTCCCAGATCATAACTCCCCTGTTTAAAAGGAGTCAACTCGTTAGTGACCAACTTGATCAAAACTGAAGATGTGGAAACTGAGACTGACCATCCTCACGGGTATATCACTTGGCTGCTCATGCATGTTGATCTTTCTGTCCCACCCAAAGACTCTCGTGTGCCGCTATGAATAGTTGTCATCTTCTTTTCCAAAATCACATCTTCAAGTAGAGGTGCCTCTCATTGATAAACCAAGTCTTCGACAGATTGTACTATGGTATCAGACTCATCATCTAGCATTGAGGGTTCGAAGAGTTTAAGATGTTCAACATTGACAACCGAGTAAATATCCATGTATGGAGGTAACTCGAGCTAACAAGCATTAATACCAATTTTCCACAAAATCCGAAAAGGACCATAACAAATTAGTTTAAACATTTTACCTTCACCTTTAAGCCTCTCCTTACTCAAATATAGCCAAACCATATCACCTCCTTGGAATTGAGCTTCAACTCGACGTCATTCATGTCATGTCTTGTACTTGAGCTGAGTTTTAAGCAAGTTGATATGAACACACTGGTGAAGGACGCGTTCACGGAGGGTGGCCCGATCTTTACAACATAAAATTTGGATAACTAGTACCTGAAGATACTTGGATAGCTAGTATGATCTGACGAAACGAGATAGCCAACCACTTGTAAAATAAGGATCTGCATATCAAAGAATTTGTCCAACCACACTATGAATTATCTATCCACACGGCCACGCATGGAGTTGGTACACAAATAGAGTGATCACAAAGATCGTTCGAGCAATTCTGGAGGAAATCACAAGAATAAAGGATGAAGAGATTCGACTCTCAACTAAAACAAATGTTTCAATCTAAAAATATCAATATCAATATCTTATGTCTTATGTTAAAAACTATGACCATGCCCCTCTTTATAGAGGGTGTTATTTACAAACGATAAAAGGTTGAAACTAGAATTCTAATATGAATCTAATTCAAAATGGAATAAAAATCCTAATATACTATAAAGATGAAAGAAGTCCAGAATCAGTCTTCTCAGATTCGGACTGGACTTTCTCCTTCTGCGCAGTCATTACACTTTTGGGTCTCCTGGTTGCATACGACATAAGAATTTAATGATTCTTGATTTGTTGAAATTCTCTTTTTAATTTCTTTCCAACAAGTACCCACACGATCAAATTGGACATTTGAGCTGAGAATGGTGCTTGGTCGAAATTCCTGGTCGAACGTCAGACTGTCACTTGATTGATAGACTGCATGCTGAGTAGAGTTCTTTTAGTTACAGAGGTTGCAATCCTTGACAAAATCAAGTGATCTTGAGCTTGTTGGAAAGATCAGAAAATCCTCTTCCTACTTAGTAGATGTACAACTAGATTCAATGAAGTCCTTCCTATTATGCTCTCCCTCTCTATTTCTGATCAATGTTAAACAAGAGTTATTCGATAGTAGCATATTCTCATCATACTTTAATTCTTTAAGGAACAAAGTCACCTGTTGATTTAGTTGTCTGGTCTTCGCTTGAGTGATTGGTCCTGTATGTTCCTCTGGTCGAGTGCTAATGCTAGAAATGTCCTCATCATTCTCCCCCTCTTGAAAAGGATTTGTCCTCGACTCTGAGAGCGTAGAATCGAAGAATGGAGAAATATCCAAAACATTGAATGTAGCACTGACTCCATATTCCTCTAATAGCTCTATTTTGTAGACATTATCATTGATCTTCTCCAAAAATTTAAAGGTCTATCTCCACGTGGCATTAGCTTTGATTTGCATTGTTTGGGAAATCCATCCTTTTGCAAGTGTAACCATACCAGATCACCTGGTGAAAACACCATCTTCCTCTTGTTCTTGTTTCCCCTGGTCGCATATTGCTTGGTCATCTTCTCAATATGTTCCTTTGTCTTTGCATGGAGGTTCTTCACGTATTCAGCACGCTTAGACGCATCCATGTTTATTTGTTCTGGCATAGGCAGAGGCAACAAATCAATAGGAGTAAGTGGTTTCAAACCATAAACAATTTCAGAAGGACAATTTCAACACTTGTCTACTTTCGAAATAGTCAGGTTGAATGTAGCGCTCTGTTGTATGCAAACTCCACGTACGGCAAACATTCTTCCTACTCTTTCAAGTTCTTCTTGATGATCGTCCTTAGCATGATCAACAATATACAATTGACGAACCCAGTCTGTCCATCAATTTAAGGATGGCAAGTAGTAGAAAATAAGAGTTGTGTACCTAGCTTACCCCATAGTGTTTTCCAAAAGTAGATCAAGAATTTGGCATCTCGATCTGAAACAATAGTGCATGGCATGCCATGCAAGCGAACAATTTCTCGAAAAAATATGTTAGCAATATTTGAAGCATCATCGCTCTTGTGACATAGAATAAATTGTGCCATTTCAGAAAACCAATCAACGACCACGAACACCGAGTCACTTCCTCCCTTAGTGCTAGACAATCCTAAAATAAAATTGTCGACGATTGGAACCCTGGGGTCTTTCTGTCGAACTTATGCAAAGAAAAATGTGATGAAGAAAGGAGTCAATCAGACAAGTTCTCAAGGTATTCAAAGTATCTATGAATCTAAGAAATGAGAGAATTATCCAGGTTCGGACCCTTGTAACTGAGTAATAACCCTACATCCTGTGGATTTGACTATGTGGGAAAAAAGATTATGATGGTTGATTACAATGTGTGTAGCTAGCTAATTCTATCTGGTTAAGGCTAGTCTTCTCTATAGTCGATCATCCTCTCCTTGAAGGCCTTCTTATATTTTCCAAAGAGGTCGTCAGTTGTTCCCCTGAAGGCATGCCCCATGATCTCTCTTAACCATCCTAAAGTGGGAGCTGTGAGGTCGTGGGTACATGGCGGTTTGGCAGTCTTGACTCGGTCGTCGTGGAACTACTTCATCGTATTAACCTTCTTCGATGGTTATCTTGTCAGGGACTTATGATTATCTCTGATCATTCACAAGAATCAAGGTGAAGTGATGGTAAAAGGTGGTCGCATACTACTGCGGCCACGATAATGAGATTAATCACTACTACAGAAGTGCATTCCACTAACCCATATCTTCTAACGGTTATAAGCAATCTGGGAAAAATCCGATAGAATAGGACGACAGCGGCGGAAAAGAGGCATTTTACTATCGGTTACACACTAGTCCAACGTTAGTGAAATGCAAACATTTTTTAATATCGGTTATTACTGTACAAACCGATATAATATATTAAATAGTACTATCGGTTTTCCATTTTTAACTGATAGTAAAATTACTCACTTTATACTATCGGTTATTACTGTACCAACCGATATAATATATTAAAATAGTATTATCGGTTTTTCATTCGTAACTGATAGTAAAATTACGCACTTTATACTATCGGTTCATACTATACCAGCCGATATAATATATTAAATAGTACTATCGATTTTTCTCACGTAACTGATAGTGAAATTACTGACTTTTGACTATCGGTTCATACTGTACCAACCGATATAATATATTAAATAGTACTATTGGTTTTTCTCGCGTAACTGATAGTGAAATTACTGACTTTTTACTATCGGTTCTTACTGTACTAACCGATATAATATAGTAAAGTTTACTATCGGTTATATAAAACAAACCGATAGTAAAATGACTTCATATAAACTAATGGTTATGACAGTGCGGACCTTATTTTACTATCGGTTTGTGTTTTTGAACCGATAGTAAAATTGTACAACTTAATTAGGTCGACCCCTGCTCTGCGCTCTGCATGTTGGAATCATTTCAGCCGCGCACGACTCCAAGCTAGAGTGATATGGAGAAGCTAGCTGAGAGGTTGATCATAATTCCATCCCCCTCGGTATTGTCATCTTCTCATCACCTCTCTCTCTCTCTCTCGATCACTCTTTCACACTCTTCCTCTCTCTCTCTACTTGCAATTCATTAAACTAGATACATGTAGCTCCAAACTAGCTAGAAGGCTAGGTTGGCTAGCTAGCTATAGCTTGCTGAATTTAAGCAGTTAGCTAGCTGGCTCTTCCAATTAATGCATGCATCAAGTTAATTAGGGTTTCATATATACAAATCCATTTAATGTAATTAAGCAGCTCATGTACGCACATATGACCTAGCTAATTATGTTTCATGCATATATGCATGCCTTGAGTCATTAATTATTTATTTGAATTTGTCAATTTTGTGAAATAATTGTAGATGGACCGAGAATATTGGATGTATGGAATAAAACGTACTACTGTTGAGTATTTGGAGGGTGTGAATGGGTTTATTAAATTTGCTGAGCAAGAAAAGGCGAAGAAGGGACAGAAAGATATGTATTGTCCTTGTATAGATTGTATGAACTTAAAAAGGTTCGGCAACTCTGATCAAATTAGGAGTCATTTGATTCGTCGTGGTTTTAACGCACACTATACCCGTTGGATATGGCATGGTGAAGATCTTGAGGAAACAAGCACCGCTACAACTCAGCATCACCCGGAAGTGGATTGCAGTAATGATGATCATGATCAGAACATTGGTAATGTTCATTCGGAAGTCCATGTAGATGACGATAATTTAGATGAAATGTTACGTGATGTAGAAGAAGACTACAGCGAAAACGATTTAGCTAAATTTGAGAAATTAATTGTTGATTCTGAGAAGCCTTTGTTCCCCGGATGTGCAAAATTTACAAAGTTGTCTTCTGTGTTGAGATTATATAACTTGAAGGCAAGCAACGGTTGGAGCGATAAGAGTTTTACGGCGCTATTGGATCTGTTAGCGGACATGCTTCCAAAGGGAAATGAGTTGCCAAGATCGGTTTACCAGGCCAAAAAACTATTGTGTCCGTTGGGAATGGAAATCGAAAGAATACATGCATGCCCAAATGATTGTGTTCTGTACCGTAATGAGTACGAGGATTTGCATGTTTGTCCAAGATGCGGTGCATCGCGGTATAAGCATGGGGACAGAATTTATCACAATGGATGTGATGAGGTAAAGAAAGGGTCTCCGGCCAAAACTGTGTGGTATTTGCCTGTGATTACCAGATTGAAACGGTTGTTTGTAAATCCGAAAGATGCGAAGTACTTGCGTTAGCATGTTGAAGGTCGGAAACAAGATGGAAAACTAAGACATCCAGCTGATTCTATTCAATGGAGAAACATTAACAGAACATTCGGTGAGTTTGGCGGCGAAGTGAGGAATATAAGGTTTGGGCTGAGTACGGATGGTATGAATCCACACAGAAATATGAGTAGTCGACATAGCACTTGGCCGGTTCTTTTATGCATCTACAATCTTCCTCCTTGGTTATGTACATCATGATGTCGTTACTAATTTCAGGACCCAGACAACCCGGGAATGATATTGACGTGTTTCTATCACCGTTAGTCGAGGACTTACATAAATTGTGGAGCGAAGGGGTGCGGGTGTGGGATGCACATAAGCGAGAGAATTTCATGTTGCGAGCCATGATATTTTGCACCATAAATAATTTTCCGGCCTATGGAAATTTGTCGGGGTATAGTACGAAAGGAGGCAAGACTTGTCCTATTTGCCTGGATGAAACTGAAAGCATGTGGTTATCGAACTGCAGAAAAACAGTGTACATGGGTCACCGCAGATTCCTTCCGATGCATCACGCCTACCGTAAGCAGAGGAAGTCATTCAATGGGAAGCTTGAGAAAGGATTAGCCCCAGTGTTTGTGACTGGTAAGGAGCTTTACTTGCGCGTGAAGGACATCAAAGTTGAGTTCGGTAAATGTTCTAAACCTCCAGGAAAAAATGTTTGGAAGAAGTGATTGATTCGTGTAACCTGACGAACCGATGGCGCCAACCACTGTCAATACAACAACCTGCGACAAAAGAATTCGCCCAACCACACGCTTTGATCGTTGTCTACTTGACCACGCAAAAGTAGATGCACTGTTCTTGCAATCAACGAAGAAATTACAAGAACAATGGTAAAGAGAATAACTCCCAATTCTAGGCGGTGGCTTATGAGCACAAACCCTAGAACAAGAGCAAAAGCTTCTCTGAAAATATTTGTGTATTCAATTCGTGGTTGTCAAAACTATGACCATGGCTCTCTTTTATATAGGGTGGTATTTACAAAAGATAGAATGTTTAAAACCAGAATTCTAAACTAATTTGAAACATAATAGAATCCTAACAAACTATAAAAAGAAATTCCCGAGCTACTTTTCACGGATCCGAACAAGACTCTTCCCTCTCGTGCACTTGCCATTTTTTTGGGTCTCTTGGTTGCATACAATGTTGGAATTCCATGATTCTTGATGCGTTGGAAAGCTCTTTCGATTACCTTTCCAACAAGTGCTCACACGACCTACTTGGACATCTATACTAAAATTGACGCTTGGTTGAAGTCGCTGAACAATTATGCTTGATCGGCAGACTGGATGGTCCTCAGGTTGCGACCATGTGTCTTCAGGCTTGATCGGCTGCGACCTTGAGCAATGCTGATTATGCATAGAGTTCTTTTGATCGAGAGCAAAGTTCTTATGATCGATCGTTGATGCGAAGGATGTTTTCATCATACTCCCCTTCTTGAAAAGGACTCGTCCTCGAGTCCGACTGTGTAGAACCAAAGGACGGAGAAAGGTCTGAAACGTTGAATGTGGTGCGAAAGATGTCCCCATCAAGGCTCCAGGAATGAGGGCAATTTTTTTTTGGCTTTTTGGTGTATAGGCTGAAAACAGATCTAAACTAAGGGATAAATAATCCTACCGTGTAAACCGAAGCTCTGATACCAAGATGATACGGGGTGCCCGATCTTCACGACGTAGGATCGTTGATGCGAAGGATGTCCTCATCAAGAAGGAAGCGATCAAACCTTCGGAGACGAAGAAGAAGGCGTTGGCTTTCAAAGCCGGCTCCAAAAATGACTAAAGCGATGGTTCCTCCGACGAAGATCTACATCTTATGGTAAAGAACACTCAAAAACTTCCCGCAAGTTACACAAGAAGGGTGTCAACATCAACACATGACCAAAGGGGCCAAAGCAATCAAACTTCAAGGACATCATATGCTACGGATGTCACGAAAAGGGACATATAGCATAGAGATGTCAGAACAAGAACAAGACTTGGAACAAGAAAAAGAAATTATTCAAAAAGAACAATGATGCAACCAAAGAAGCCTGCTTCGGAGAATGAATGTCCGAAGGAGAGAGCTCCGATTTTGACTCTGACGATGAAGAAGGTTGCTCCAAGAAGCTAGCCGGACTAGCTCTCAGCAACATTTCTACTAGTCCATCCCTTTGTCTTATGGCTAAAGGTGATGAAAAGGTACATTCTAACGATCCTACATATGATGAACTAGTTGAAATGATCACTAAATTGAATAAAGTTTTGGGATCACTAAGAAGAAGTATAAAGCGCTTAAAGAAGAGCATTCTTCTCTACGCACTCAATACTCAGAACTAAAAGATTCTTATGAAAGTCTGCTCATTAAAGATATTACTAATGATCCATCTAAAGTAGATGTAGCTATCTCATGTGATCTAGATTCATCTGATGCTATTCCTACTATTAGTCATAATTCTTTTGATTTACCATACGCTTCAATCTTAAATGAGCATAATGAACTTAAGGCACAAATTGAGAAACTTGGAAAATGTTTAGAAAACTGCTACAAAGGAAAAGTATCTCTTGATCTTATTCTTAGAAAACAAAAATGCTCATTTAGAAAATGAGGACTAGGATACTTTTCGAAGAAAGGAAAGAAACCAAATACAAAAAATGTTTTTGTAAAAATATGCAACACATTTTGCTTTAGATGCCATGAAACTGATCATTCGCATGAAGCATTTCCTTTAATGACTCCAAACTACTTTGATACTTGCTACATGCTTCAACGGTCAAAGAAAGGATATGCTATAGCAAAGTTTGTTGGCGCACCCATGCTAAATAAAAAGAAGAAATCAATTTGGGTGCCCAAAACTTTGATTCCTAACATCGAAGGACCCAAAAAGATTTGGGTACCTAAAAAGACTTGATTCTTTTATTTATGCAGGTGAACTACAAGACCGGTGGGAAACATTGGGTGTTAGAGAGCGGATGCTCTAAACATATGACCGGCAACAAGAAATTGTTCACCTCATTAGAAGACAACTCAAGCGAAAATCAAAAGATCACCTTTGGCGACAATCGTCAAGGAAATGTGGTAAGCTTGGGTAAAATTGCAATATCCAATTATCTCTCTATTTCGAATGTTTTGCTTGTTGAATCTATGAATTTTAATTTGCTTTCCGTTGCACAAATTTGTGATCTTAGATTTTGTTGCACATTTTATCCTAAAGAAGTTTTAGTTGAAAGTTTAAAAGATGACTCTTTGATTTTCAAAGGCTTTCATTTTGAAAATCTTTATGTGGTTGATTTTCATTCTAAAGATGCTTCTCTTTCAACATGCCTTGTCTCTCAAACAACAAAAGGTTGGTTATGGCATAAAAGGCTTGCACATGTTGGAATGCATCAACTGAAAAATGTTTTAAAACGTGATTTGGTTGTTAGCTTAAAGGATGTGAATTTTGAAAAGGATAAACCTTGTAGCGCCTTTCAAGCTGGCAAGAAAGTAGCTACTTCACATCCGATTAAGCGCGTTCTTTCAACTTGCAAACCTTTGAAACTGTTGCATATGGATTTGTTTGGACCTTATGAGTTCCAAAGTATCAGGGGCAACAACTATGGTTTTGTGATTGTTGATGATTTTACTTGTTACATCCTTAAGAAAAGAAACTTTGGCGGTAAATTTCAAATAAGAGTAGATGAAGGTTTTCTAGTCGGATACTCTACCACTAGCAAAGCCTATCGCATTTTTAGTAAAAATACTAGTTGTATTAAAGAATCTTGCGACATTGAATTCGATAAAACTAATAACTCATAAAAGGAGCAAGTCTATTGTGAAGTTTCAAGTGAAGATCTTCAAGGAGCTATGAAGAACATTACGATTGGAGACATCAAACCAAGAGAAAATGATCAAGAAGATGATGAGAACATTGAGAACGATGATCATCATACATCATCACCTCATATTGATCCACCAGAGCAAGATCAAGAAGAAGCAGCACAAGAAGAAGCACCAAGGCAACACTTAATCATCACTAAGGATCACCCTCTAGATCAAATATTGGGTGATGTCAGTAAGGGTGTTCAAACTCACTCTCGTATTGCTGCATTTTGTGAACATCATTTTTTGTATCATCTTTAGAACTTAAACATGTAGATGAAGCTTTAAATGATTCTGATTGGGTAAATGCTATGCATGATAAACTAAACAATTTCTCTAGGAATGAAGTTTGGACTTTAGTAGAGAGACCCAAGGATCATAATGTAATTGGAACAAAATGGGTCTTTAGAAACAAGCAAGATGAAAATGGTGTTGTAATTAGAAACAAAGCTCGTCTTGTTGCACAAGGTTTCATTCAAGTTGAGGGTTTAGACTTTGGTGAAACTTTTGCACCAGTAGCAAGACTTGAAACTATTCGTGTGGCAAAAGGAGATATAGGTGTGAGTTACATCAGAACTAAATTGCAACCCTTAGATGAAACTAGATTTTGCTTTTTCAGAGGTGAATTGAATATAATTGATATTTCAAATGCTAGTTAATATGTTGTTTGTATTAAAATATATGTTTATTCTCTCTCTGGTCGAAATTCTCTATCTGGTCGAATTGATGACCAATACTGACAGTCAGCATGCCAAACTGATTGTTAATTCTTTGCTTAGGAGCCTGTTCTTAGTCTCTAGTTGAATTCGTTGACCGTGCTGACAGTCAGTTCCACAAACTGACTGTCAGTTATGTGCAATTGTCTTTGGTCGTAGCCTCTGGTCGTTTTTGAGTCTCACATTGACTGTCAGTTTGACACACTGATTGTTAGTTTCAAATCCCAGGTTTATGTGCTGATTGTCAGTTTCAAAACCCTAGCTTTTGAACTGACTGTCAGTATACCATACTGACTGTCAGTTTGGGTCCTGAGATTTAAAACCCTCATCTCTTTTTTCTTTGTCTCTTCGTTTCCTCTCGCCGCCGCTTCAAATTTTCGCCATGCCCTCCCTCACCGCCTTTGCCTCCACCTCTCCGCACCTCACCGCTGACGAGCCGTGCGCCGTTGCCTCGCCGCATCTCCTCGTCGGCGTCTCTCCTTGCTTTGGTGCCGCGCCGTGCCCCACCGTGCCACCACCTCACCTCGCCGTTCCTTCTGTGTTGCTATCGAGCCTTGGCCGTGTCTGTGCCATTTGGCTTCCTCAGCCTTCTCTCACCGACCGTTCTAATCTTCATCGCCGTCGTTGCCTCATCGTCCAGCAGCCTCCTCTGTCGGTTTCCCTTGTTCAGGTCTTTTTCTTCACCCTTCTGTTTCCGAATCATGTCTTATCAGCCTTCATCCTCTCATCGCGTTGCCCGTCGGAAGAACGCTGCGAACAACAGTTGTTCAACGGGTCAACCGACTGAGACCCGTTCCTCGCCTCCACCCGAGCGTGTCCCCATGGATTATTCTCGGTGGCACGCGAGCCGTCTCCGCACCCTTCACTCCACCAACCCATATCTGTTGCTGTGTCCCACTGGTCGCAACGCATGCGACGTCCTCACTTTTTACACGAACCTCAACCTTGATCTGTTCACTAGTGTCTACAGTCATGTCCCCATATTTTCTCACTGCTCTCTGTCCTGGCAGACGATTGCCTCTCGCACAGGCATTGTCTCCCTGGAGGATTTTTTTGCTTCTATAGGTATCCGCGATCTAGTCACCGATTCCTCCCTCCACTGGGCCGATGAGCCCATTCGTCAGTTCTACTCCACTGTCTTCGTCTCTCCTCAGCGCATCTTTCTCACCTTCATGACAGGCCTCCAGGTCCACACTATCACGAAGGAGCATATTGAGACCGCTCTAGGGCTGGTTCATCCCGCTTGTGGGCGCCAGCTCCATACCCTCCCTGACCTAGAGCATTGGGAGGTGGCCATGCTTTATTCCGGCCCCTTCCAGCTCTATCACATCGCTGGCTTACGCCATGATGTTGACCTGGCTCTTAGGATCCTAAGTCTCACTTTGGTCCCTATGATTGGAGACAGAGCCAGAGTCACCTAACTTGCCCTCTATGTATTTATTTCCATCTTTCAGGAAGAGCCCTTTGACGTTGCTGATCTTATCATAGTGAGATTCAACACGTCCTTCTTTCTCTGCACTGCCAACTGGTGTATGCTCCATACATCATGGCGGTGCTTCTTCACATTTGGGCTGTCGACTCTGAGCTCCCATGGCCCCATCATGCCCTGCTGTTCTACCCTCTGAGCCAAGTAGACAAGCGTCTTGGTGCTCGCCCTGCAGCTGCAGCTAGTCCTACCTCTTCTGCATCTGATGATGATGCTGCTGGGGAGTCAGGCGATGAGGCTGTAGGACAGGCACCAGATCCTGCACCTACTGGAGACAGGAGCACCGGATCTTCTTTACTCTCTCAGCTTCAGCAGGTCATCCAAACCCAGCAGTAGATCCTCAGCACCCAAGCGAAGCATCACCAGATTCTGCTTCGTTTGCTTGCCCAGCAGGAGGAGATTCTGAGTTGCTTGCCTGGATCAACTGTGTCTGTCCCTCGAAAGATGGCTCACCAGCGTCTTCTTCTCCGGGATCTGCTTCAGGCCCTGCTGCTCTAGCTCCTACAGCACCAGCTTCTCCAGCTCCGATCGCTACTCCTCCAGTTTCACTAGCCGTCAACTCGACTGGATCTCCCGTAGGCTCCGGAGATACAGCAGTCCTCGGCTTCTCGGATGATGATGAGCCTTAGGCTTTTTATGTATTAGCTCCCTTTTTGTGCTTGATGCCAAAGGGGGAGAATTATTATGTCTTTATGTTTTGGATATGACTTTTATGTAATTATTGGACGAGCTTATATTTATGTTGAATGTTTGGATTTTATATGGACATTATGGTTTATGCATGTATATCTTTTGGGTCTGATTAATATGTTTATGGATATCTATCCTATTGTATGATGTATGGATGATTGACCATGTTATATCTGATGTTTGGAATTGACAGAATTATGGTGATTCATATTACCTTTGATATCATGCATACACTCAGGGGGAGTCAGGGGGAGTTATTCATTTGTGGTATTATTTTTATTGAACACTTGTTGGCATCAATCATCAAAAAGGGAGAGATTGTTGCATCTAGGCCATTATGCCTGATTTTGATGATTAATGAAAAACAAATGTTTCATACTAATTGTGCTTTTGAGACAATTGATACAGAGCCTATTTGGAAAAACGTACAAGATGATCAAGATGAACCAACATGAAGCACAAGTCGCAAAGTACAAAGACGAGACGCAAATCGCAAACATGAAGTTGCAAAGGACCTGATGTAAAGTCTATGTTTATTTTTACTGATCTCGGTGTTTGGAGTATGATCAATTTAGGAACTTTTTTCTTAGTTTTAATCGTACTATAAAGAGGGGTTGCAAGTCCTCTCTACATTTCCAGCATAAACTGAGAAACGATTACTACTACAGAAATGCAATCCACTAATCCATATCTTCTAATGGTTATAAGCAATCTAGGAAAAATCCATTAGGGTACGATGACAATGGGAGAGAATAGGCTTTTTACTATCGGTTATGTTCTAGTGCATAGCAAACAATTTTTACTATCGGTTAGTACTGTACCAACTGATATAATAGATAAACTTGTATTATCGGTTTGTCCTTCGTAACAGATAGTGAAATTGCGGAAATTTTACTATCGGTTAGTACTGTACCAACCGATATAAGAGAGGAAATTGTACTATCGGTTTGTCTTTCGTAACTGATAATGAAATTACGAAATTTTTACTATCAGTTATACTGTACTAACCGATATAAGAGAGTAAATTTTACTTACCGTTTGTTTTATATAACCGATAGTAAAATGACGTTAGTGGAGACCTTTAGAAGAGAGAAAAGTTTACTATCAGTTGTGGTTTTGAACCAATAGTAAAATTTATTTATCTCGACCCTTGCTCTGCATCCTCGATCATTTCTACTGTACGTGCATCTACGCTCCAAGTTAGAGTGATCTAGAGAAGCTAGCTGGGAGGTTGATAATTCGATCCCCCTCGGTATTTTCATCTTCTCATCACCTCTCTCTCTCTCTCTATCACTCTTTCACACTCCCTCTCTCTACTTCCAATTCATTAAACTAGATACATGTAGCTCCAAACTAGCTAGGAGGCTATAGGTTGGCTAGCTTGCTGAAGTTAAGCTAGGAATGATTTATGGCTGAAGTTAATAAACTAGCTAGCTGGCTCTTCCAATTAATGCATCAAGTTAGGGTTTCATATATATCCATTTAATGTAATTAAGTAGCTGTATATATACATATGGACTAATTGATGATTTTTCATGCATCCATGCCCTGAGTCATTAATTATTTATTTCAATTTGACAATTTTGTGAAATAATTGTAGATGGACCGAGAATATTAGATGTATGGAATAAAACGTACCACTGTTGAGTATTTGGAGGGTGTGAATGGGTTTATTAAATTTGCTGAGCAAGAAAAGGCGAAGAAGGGAGAGAGAGATATGTATTGTCCTTGTATAGATTGTATGAACTTAAAGAGATTCGGCAACTCTGATCAGATTAGGAGTCATTTGATTCGTCGTGGTTTTAACGCACGCTATACTCATTGGATATGGCATGGTGAAGATCTTGAGGAAACGAGCACCGCTACCACTCAGCAGGACCCAGAAGTGAATTGCAGTAATGCTGATCATCAGAATATTGATAATGTTCATTTGGAAGTGCATGTAGATGATGACAATTTAGATGAAATGTTACGTGATGTTGAAGCACTACTACAGAAATGCTTTTCACTATCGGTTAAAAATCCACTCTACTATCGGTTCTCTTACCGATAGTGGTCGGCACGATAGTAGAGGAGCAGAACACTTCTATCGGTTCACAAACCGTTAGTAAAACACCTACATTCCCAACGTTCACTAATCGCTATCGACTATTTCTTCTATCAGCTCAAATTTAAACCGATAGTATTATATACATTTTTTCTATCGGCTCGTATATAAACCGATAGTATTGTTTAGGCTTTTTCTATCGGCTAGGATCTAAACCGATAGTAATGTTAATGTTTTTTTTCTATCGGGTATTATCTAAACCGATAGTATTGTCTGAACACAGTTAGTACAGGAAACTTTATTCTATCGGTTATATTATATAACCGATAGTATTCTGTAGACACGTTTAGTACTGAAAAATTTATTCTATCGGTTTCTGTATATGAACCGATAGTAATGTAATATTTATTCTATCGGTTGTAGTATATAACCGATAGTAATTTGTAGACACGTTTAGTACTGAAAACTTTGTTCTATCGGTTGTTGCATATGAACCGATAGTAATGTAATATTTATTCTATCGGTTTTAGTATATAACCGATAGTAATATTAGTTTTTGCTATCGGTTATGTACTGGAACGGTTAGTACTGGAATCATGCACATATACACCAATATTTACAAATATTCAGCAATACAGAGATACATTAATTGGATCATTCACAAATACACCAATATTTACAAATATTCAGCAATATTCACATATTGATCAATTTGTTCACAAATACACTAATTCAGCAATATTCACATATTCACATATTGTTCACAAATTGGACAGATTGAATTTATGCACATATTGATCGAGTTTATTCACAAATACAACAATGAATCTATTCACATATTGAGTTTATTCACAAATACAGCAATCAACACATTCAATATATATTCACAAATACAGCAATCAACACAAGTCAGTTACTATCGATCGTTGATAGCCACTTCTTCCATGACATATTGAGCCCAAATTGTTCGCAGCTCCTTCAATTGAGGCAACTCATATTGCTCTTTCAACATGGTCTGCATATATGCGTGTATGAAGTTAGGATCGTACGTCACATCCAATTAAAGTTCGACTTTGAGTCAGGAAAAATAGTTACCTTAGGGAATTGGGCAAAGTTTCTCCTGATCAGGTCATACATGAATCTCATGACATAGAAGCCACATTCCCACGATTGTGGCTGCTGATGGCACTGGAAAAATTGCATATGCAAAGACATAAACCCACATTAACTCGAAAGAACTAATTAAGCTTAAATTAAAAGACTCATCATAAGTACTTCCATCCGTATTAATTACCTCATATTCTTTCCAAGAAATTGTTGTGCCCTTCGACGCGTCATGCCTCCCTCCAGCACTAGCATAATTTTTGAAAGCCCTGTATTTAATTTAGCATTGCCGATTAATATCTTATCATTAATTAGCTAGTCAGAGAAAAATTTAAGACAACTATGTTACTTACGCGTCTATGTGCCATGTGAGGGTGAAAACATGCGCCACCTTGTCGCTCATCGAATCGAGGTAATAGACCTCATTCATCCATGGGCAAATGACGGCGAGGACCCAGTGGCCCCTACATTGCATATATAAGCGAACCGTTTCATACATATGTTAGGCGTAACATACAAGAATGAGTTAAATTAGTAGGAAATGCACTAACCTTTGGTGGTACGGCGCAAGGATGAACTCTCGGTCCTGCTGCGCTAGTAGTGCCCTTGATATGTATTCCTCCGCATGTGCTTGGTCGTGCTTTAGCATCGTGAGGCTTATTTTCTCTGGGTCGAGGAAACCCACCTTGTCACATACCCTCATCGACGCCAGCCTATACATGCACCTGGATGCAAAGTAGACATTAGTAAGTAGTGCATACAAAAAGTGATTAGATTTATGAAACGAACTGTGATAACTTCAGACAACAGCACACTCACAGGACTCCAGTCCGTATGATGGACATATCAAGCTCCCGCCAGTTGAGGAGGTCGAACAAATCCTCGTGGGCCACCGATATGCTCCCGGGCTCACGGTGAAAATGGGCTGGCCTGAAGTGAACCAAGAAGTTGATGTGGCGCCTAGACCGGGTCAGGTACCACTCGTGGAGACTTCTGGTTATTTGATCCATATTGCGCAGAAGGTACTCTGACACGAGTGGGGACCCGTTCTTGAACGTACCCGGCTGGCTTTGTTTGGCCTTGCCTTTGGCCTTGCCCTTGCCTTTGGGCGGGGAGCGAGTGTATACCTTCGAAGGTTGGGGTGTGGTGCCGTCAGCCTCATTTGATGGCGAAGGGTTTGAGGCCGTCGGAGGAGGCATGGGGGCCGAAGGAGTTCGCTCATGCGTTGTGGCGGGGGTGGTGTCCTCAGGAAGTGTGCTGGTATCCATCGTCCACTTTAAGTATAAACGCTTAAATTAGATTTTGCAAATTAAGTATATTAACTGAGTTGTAAGCTAGAATGGCTAGGGTTTACCTCCTGTAGTCTAACACCCTTCTTGGGCCACTGTATGTATGCCCAATGCCTCGCCAATTGTCCGCATTTCGTCCGTTGGGACGGGCAACGGAAAAGAGCTGTAGCCCGGGAGGGCCATGTCCACCTGTACCTTTGCGAATCCAGGCTCCAGAGGTACGCAGTGGATCCGGACATCCTCCCAAGACTGGTATACGACCCCGTTTGCAACCGCAACAGGTTTGTCGCCTATGTTGATCAATAGGGTACAGCTCTCCGGCTTCTGCAATTTGCAACAATTATAACAGGTTAGCGAAACAATTCTAACGTAATGGGAGTGGCATCAGCCGAACTGCATATATAGCTCAAGAGTTGCAATACCTCGATCAGGTCCACCGGATCCACGTGAACCTTCGAGCCAACACTACTCGGCCTGGCAGCGTCGACCTCGGCAGCTGGATCTAAACCCTTGGACTGCACAACTCGGCTGAGGCGTTCATATTTCTCGTTCATTTGAGCGAACATGTCCGCGAATTGTGCAGTCACATCTGCCCGTATCTTCTGAGATAGCTCCACTTCCCTTTCCTTCCAGCTGCCAGGCTTCTTCGCCTTTTGCCCGGGGTCCGAGAAGCCTTCCTTCCATGGCACCACAGCCCCCACGGTTCGCGTCCGCCCTGGATGCTCCTTGTTCCCTAGAGCCCGGGTAAGGATGTCGTTCTCCCTATGGGGACTGAACAATCCCTCGGTCGCCTCCTTCGAGCAAGAGATCTGTTACATTGAAAGCTCTCCATTGTGAGGAAGAAATATATACAAACTTGTGCGCACACTAGTGATCATAGTTAGCCAACTTACGAGTCGCTGCACGACCTCGACGTCCCTGGGGTTTGGGAACGCCACAGTCCCCGTGGCCGACACGGTCCCTCTGGCCAGCCACCAGCGCTTGCATCGCTGGTCGCGGATCTCGGAGAGTGGTAGGTGAGGGGAGTCGACGAAATGCGACGCCTCGTCTTCAGCCTTCTTCCACTGCTCCTCCTTCCCCGCATAGCCGCGAGAGCCGAGCCGGTGTGGGTGGTCGTTCCTCCTCTGGATTGCCCTGTTCTTCTCGCTGAGGGCCTTCGTACCAAAAACAAGAAAATTAATGCACCACTGCTTACTGCATACAATGGTGTAACCAAGCAAAGGAACCATTCATACCTTGAACTCAGGAGTCCCCTTCTGTTGGACGAATTGCTCCCATACCTCCTCCGTTATGAAGGGGTACTTCTCGCATGGAGATTCGCCTTTAGCGAGGAAGGTACTGACGAGGACGCTCTTGAAGGTTTTCCACGTGTTGTTCATGTCCTTCAAGCAAGCTATCTTGGGACCATCGTCCGGGATGTTCCACTTGGCCTGTTTCAAATGGTGCATATAAGTAGGACTTACCTAATCTCTAGGATAAACCAAGGGAATGTGATTACTCAAGAGTTCAGTGATTTTGATTAATTTTACCTTCACTTTCGCCCACAGCCTATCCCTCTCGTCGGCCTTGACGTCCTTCCATCTCTGGACGGTGATCTTCACCCTTTCCTTCGCCAACAAGCCAACATAGGCAGCATAGTACCCGGCGTTCTTCCCGATCGGTCTCCCGAACTGGTTGAACTCACAGGAAAGATCCGCGCGTTTGGCCAAACGACCCAACATCGTCGCGCCTCGCGCCTTCCTCTTGCGCTGGGACGAGGCAGCGCCATCTACGTTCGCCCTCGCCGAATCACTAGTATCAGCCGAGGAAGATGCCGACATGGCTTTACCTAAAATACCATGAACAAACCATCCAATTGATATGAAGAAAGGTACATGACAAAGTAATTCACAGAATATTCAGATGAGCAGTGCAAACTAACAAATACTATATTTCCTATCGGTTTTGAAAGGAAAACCGATAGTACTAAGGTCTATATTCAGGAAAATTTAAAAGATTAGCAGTGCAAACTATGCTAATCTCTCTGCTGGAAAATAAAGTCTGTTAAAATTTAAATGAACCTAAATTTGAGATGAAAATTAGAAAATGGGAAGTAATTCATAGAAAATTCAAATTAGCAGTGCAAACTATGATGGCACTACTATTTACTATCGGTTTTCCAAGTCAAACCGATAGTAATCAAGTCTGAATTAGGAAAAATTTTCAAAATTGCTCAGCAGGAACATAGAGTAATTGCTCAGCAGGAACATAAGGTATGTTAAAATATAAATGAACCTAAATTTGAGATGAAAATTAGAAAATGAGAAGTAATTCACAGAAAATTCAAATTAGCAGTGCAAACTATGATGGCACTACTATTTACTATCGGTTTTCCAAGTCAAACCGATAGTAATCAAGTCTGAATTAGGAAAAATTTCGAAAATTGCTCAGCAGGAACATAAAGTAATTGCTTAGCAGGAACATAAGGTATGTTAAAATATAAATGAACCTAAATTTGAGGTGAAAATTAGAAAATGGGAAGTAATTCACAGAAAATTCAAATTAGCAGTGCAAACTATGATGGCACTACAATTACTATCGGTTTTCCAAGTCAAACCGATAGTAATCAAGTCTGAATTAGGAAAAATTTCCAAAATTACTCAGCAGGGACATAAAGTAATTGCTCAGCAGGAACATAAGGTATGTTAAAATATAAATGAACCAAAATTTCAGATGAAAATTAGAAAATGGGAAATAATTAACAGAAAATTCAGTTTAGGGTATTTACTATCGGTTCTGAGTAAGAAACCGATAGTGAACTACACTGTATGACAAATTGCTAGTGATTTTCATCAATTTTGTCATTCTCATAGCTATCAAGTTTGTAGTTCATGAATTTTACTCTAGGTTTCTATTTGTAATCCATGGAACGGGATATGAACCATTGCATACAAAATTAAGCAATACACGCGAGCGATTTGGTCAAGAACACTTACAGTGGATCGTGGAGTGGCCGGAGGCGGTGGCGCAATGCAATGCCGGAGGCGGTGGAGAACCAGTGGCGCAGAGGAGCGAAGAAGCGAACGTCGGCGAATCTAGGGTTTTCCGCGCGAGTATTTTTCGATTTGGAATGTGATCAGTTGCACTGGAGGGAAAATCGTGCAGGTTATAACCTAATAAATGAATATTTACTATCGGTTCATCACCACAAAACCGATAGTACAAACATGTAAGTTAGGGTTTTCGTAACACAGTGTAAATCACTATCGGTTGTGAACAGTAAACCGATAGTAAACTAAGAACAGGGGATCATAACACAGTGTAAATCACTATCGGTTGTGAACAGTAAACCGATAGTAAACTAAGAACAGGGGCTCATAACACAGTGTAAATCACTATCGGTTGTGAACGATAAACCGATAGTATAGTTTAATTTCATATCGGTTTCACAGTTATAACCGATAGTAAAATACAATGCTATTGACCCTAAAGGATTTCCCTTAGAAGAATTACAGAGGATCTCAGTACATCATTTTGTATTGTATTTACTATCGGTTATGACAATAAACCGATAGTATATGTAAATTTCATATCGGTTTGGAGGTTGAAACCAATAGTATAATACTGTTAAATTGATCTAAAGGTATTTCCTGAGAACAAATACAGATGGGTCTCAGTATATCATTTTGCACTTGTAAAGACACCTGAAACCCCATGCAAATGGCTTGCAATAATTTTGAAATAAATTAACAGTAAAGACCAATCATGGAATGAAAATTTGCAGTTTTCATATATATTTGTGAAAAGAATCAATTATTGCTCAAATCAAGTATATACTCCAATTGAAATGAAAATTTGCAGAAATGATTCTCAATGCATCACGTATGTTTTCCCAAAGAATTTTTGAAAAATGATTTGAACATTCTTCGATCCAAGTAATATACGTCACTTACATATTGCAAATTAGTCAAGAATGGTTGTCCACCCATAATCCTTCTTCGTGGTCGTCTCGCAGGCAACTTGTTTCGTCAATATCTTCGGTAGGGACAGATTGAAGGATTCCATCTAAAAATGGAGGTAGTTCGTCGAACTGATCGTACTCTTCTTCATCCACAACATCTTCGACCCCAACAATACGTCTCTTACTGTGAAGGACAACGTGCAACTTTGGGTTGGCCGGGTCAACGATGTAGAACGCCTGTGTTGCTTGCTCAGCAAGTATAAATGGATCATCTTTGTGTGCGACTCTACTGAGATCGACTAGAGTAAACCCATAATTGTCGACTTTAACACCTCGAGGGATTTCGACCCATTGGCATCGAAACAGAGGAATCTTAAGTAATACATAATCGAGCTCCCATATTTCCTCAATAACACCGTAATATGAGTCGAGTGCCCTTACTGCCCTGGCATCCTCCAAAATAGCAAGTAGTGTCACTCCACTACATTGCATAGCACTCTTCTCGTCCTAAGTTCTTGTGTAAAATGAATAGCCGTTGATGTCATACCCCTGCCAAGTCCCTACAGTAAATCTAGGCCCTCTGGCCAACCATGTAACATCTTCATCTACATCGCCCTCAGAAGCTTGCAGGACTCTATTTTCGATCCACCCAGCAAACTTCCTATTATGTTCTCTGGTGACCCAAATCTCTGGCTTCGAGGGATTCTGTTTCCGTAACATTTCCTTGTGCTCGTGTATGTATGGCTCCACCCCCGTCATGTGTTGTAAGACCCAAAAATGGGCTTTTGCATACAGATCACTAGAGGGGACGACTGATTTAAATCCAATCGTTCCAATGCCCTGAAGCCTGCCCTCATCCCGAGACGTAGGAACGCCAATTGGGTCAACCCCGGCCATATAGTTGGTGCAAAATTCGATCACCTCCTCGGCGGCATAACCTTCAATGATACTGCCCTCAGGCCGATGTCGATTCCTTACATATCCCTTCAAGATACCCATAAATCTCTCAAATGGATACATGTAGCGCAGGAACATGGGTCCACAAAACTTAATTTCTCTGACAAGGTGAACAATTAGATGGACCATAACATCAAAAAAGGATGGAGGGAAATACATCTCCAGCTGACAAAAAGTGGTAGTCACATCGTGTTGCAAATCGTCCAGTCCATCCATATCAATTACCTGCAAGGACACAGTTGCAGCAAATATTCAGATCCAAAAAATCTGACAAGTTCCACGAATGGAGCTAATTAACTTGCTAGGAGTACACGCTTACGTACCTTGCCAGATATTGTGTTGAAGAAATAACATAGCTTTGTAATTGTCTCTCTGACTTTGACTGGGAGAATGCCTCTGATAGCAATGGGAAGCATTTGTGACATCAGTACATGACAATCATGGGACTTCATACCAACCAGTTTCAAGTCTTTCATGGACACAAGTTTTTTCAAGTTCGCAGAATACCCGCATGAAACTTTGACACCATGTAGGCACTGACAGAGTTCTGTTTTTTCTCTTTTTGACAAAGTATAGCAGGCCGGGGGGAGGTATGTCCGCTTTCCCTTCTCCAACGGTGCAAGCTCAGTCCTTATGCCCATGTCGAGCATGTCACGGCGAACGTTGATGCCATCTTTCGTCTTTCCTGGAATGTTCAACAACAAACCAATCAAACTGTCACAAACATTTTTCTCTACGTGCATGACATCAATGCAATGTCGAACTTGTAAGTGCTCCCAATATGGCAGATCCCAAAGAATTGATCTCTTCTTCCAAACATTTTTTCCTGGAGGTTTAGAACATTTACCGAACTCAACTTTGATGTCCTTCACGCGCAAGTAAAGCTCCTTACCAGTCACAAACACTGGGGCTGATCCTTTCTCAGGCTTCCCATTGAATGACTTCCTCTTCTTACAGTAGGCGTGATGCATCGGAAGGAATCTGCGGTGACCCATGTACACTGTTTTTCTGCAGTTCGATAACCACATGCTTTCAGTTTCATCCAGGCAAATAGGACAAGCCTTGACTCCTTTCGTACTATACCCCGACAAATTTCCATAGGCCGGGAAATCATTTATGGTACAAAATATCATGGCCCGCAACATGAAATTCTCTCGCTTATGTGCATCCCACACCCGCACCCCTTCGCTCCACAATTTTTGTAAGTCCTCGACTAACGGTGATAGAAACACGTCAATATCATTCCCGGGTTGTCTGGGTCCTGAAATTAGTAACGACATCATGATGTACTTACGCTTCATACATAACCAAGGAGGAAGATTGTAGATGCATAAAAGAACCGGCCAAGTGCTATGTCGACTGCTCATATTTCCGTGTGGATTCATACCATCCGTACTCAGCCCAAACCTTATATTCCTCACTTCGCCGCCAAACTCACCGAATGTTCTGTTAATGTTTCTCCATTGAATGGAATCAGCTGGATGTCTTAGTTTTCTGTCTTGTTTCCGACCTTCAACATGCCAACGCAAGTACTTCGCATCTTTCGGATTTGCAAACAGCCGTTTCAATCTGGGAATCACAGGCAAATACCACACAGTTTTGGCCGGAGGCCCTTTCTTTATCTCATCACATCCATTGTGATAAATTCTGTCCCCATGCTTATACCGCGATGCACCGCATCTTGGACAAACATGCAAATCCTCGTACTCGTTACGGTACAGAACACAATCATTTGGGCATGCATGTATTCTTTCGATTTCCATTCCCAACGGACACAATAGTTTTTTGGCCTGGTAAACCGATCTTGGCAACTCATTTCCCTCTGGAAGCATGTCCGCTAACAGATCCAATAGTGCCGTGAAACTCTTATCGCTCCAACCGTTGCTTGCCTTCAAGTTATATAATCTCAACATAGAAGACAACTTTGTAAATGTTTCACATCTGGGGAACAAAGGCTTCTCAGAATCAACAATTAATTTCTGAAATTTAGCTAAATCGTTTTCGCTGTAGTCCTCTTCTACATCATGTAACATTTCATCTAAATTGTCGTCATCTACATGGACTTCCGAATGAACATTATCAATGTTTTGATCATGATCATCATTACTGCAATCCACTTCCGGGTGCTGCTGAGTGGTAGCGGTAGTGCTCGTTTCCTCAAGATCTTCACCATGCCATATCCAACGGGTATAGCGTGCGTTAAAACCACGACGAATCAAATGACTCCTAATCTGATCAAAGTTGCCGAACCTTTTTAAGTTCATACAATCTATATAAGGACAATGCATATCTTTCTCTCCCTTCTTCGCCTTTTCTTGCTCAGCAAATTTAATAAATCCATTCACACCCTCCAAATACTCAACAGTAGTACGTTTTATTCCATACATCCAATATTCTCGGTCCATCTACAATTATTTCACAAAATTGACAAATTCAAATAAATAATTAATGACTCAGGGCATGCATATATGAATGAAACATAATTAGCTAGGCCATATGTGTGTACATGAGCTGTTTAATTACATTAAATGGATTTGTATATATGAAACTCTAATTAACTTGATGCATGCATTAATTGGAAGAGCCAGCTAGCTAGCTGCTTAAATTCAGCAAGCTATAGCTAGCTAGCCAACCCAGCTTTCTAGCTAGCTTGGAGATACATGTATCTAGTTTAATGAATTGCAAGTAGAGAGAGAGAGGGAGAGTGTGAAAGAGTGATCGAGAGAGAGAGAGAGAGGTGATGAGAAGATGACAATACCGAGGGGGATGGAAATATGATCAACCTCTCAGCTAGCTTCTCCAGATCACTCTAGCTTGGAGTTGTGCGCGGCTGAAATGATTCCAACATGTAGAGCGCAGAGCAGGGGTCGACCTAATTAAGTTGTCCAATTTTACTATCGGTTCAACAACACTAACCGATAGTAAAATAAGGTCCCCACTGTCATAACCATTAGTGTATATGAAGTCATTTTACTATCGGTTTGTTTTATATAACCGATAGTACTATTTCATATATTGTATCGATTAGTACAGTAATAATCGATAGTAAAAAGTCAGTAATTTCACTATCAGTTACCCGAGAAAAACCGATAGTACTATTCAATATATTATATCGGTTAATACAGTACGAACCGATAGTATAAAGTGAGTAATTTTACTATCTGTTACAAACGAAAAACCGATAGTACTATTGTAATATATTATATCGGTTGGTACAGTAATAACCAATAGTAAAAAGTCAGTAATTTCACTATCAGTTAAAAAGGGAAAACCGATAGTATTATTTAATATATTATATCGGTTCGTACAATAATAACCGATAGTATAAAGTTCACAATTTTACTATCAGTTACAAAAGGAAAACCGATAGTACTATTTAATATATTATATCGGTTTGTACAGTAATAACCGATAGTATAAAGTTCGCAATTTTACTATCAGTTACAAAAGGAAAACTGATAGTACTATTTAATATATTATATCGGTTTGTACAGTAATGACCGATAGTAAAAAGTATTTGCATTTCACTAACGTTTGATTAGTGTGTAACCGATAGTAAAATGATGGTTTTCCGCCGCTGTCGTCCTATTCTATCGGATTTTTCCTAGATTGCTTACAACCGTTAGAAAATAAGGGTTAGTGGAATGCACTTCTGTAGTAGTGAAGAAGATTACAGCGAAAATGATTTTGGTAAATTTGAGAAATTAATTGTTGATTCTGAGAGGCCTTTGTTCCTTGGATGTGCAAAATTTACAAAGTTGTCTTCTGTGTTGAGATTATATAACTTGAAGGCAAGCAACGGTTGAAGCGATAAGAGTTTCACGGCGCTATTAGATCTTTTAGCGGACATGCTTCCAGAGGGAATTGAGTTACCAAGATCGGTTTATCAGGCCAAAAAACTATTGTGTCCGTTGGGAATAGAAATTAAAAAAATACATGCATGCCCAAATGATTGTGTTCTATACCGTAATGACTATAGGGATTTGCATGTTTATCCAAGATACAGTGCATCGCAGTATAAGCATGGGGACTGAATTTATCACAATGGATGTGATGAGGCAAAGAAAGGGCCTTCGGCCAAAACTGTGCGGTATTTGCCTGTGATTCCTAGATTGAAACGGCTGTTTGCAAATCCGAAAGATGTGAAGTACTTGCGTTGGCATGTTGAAGGTCAGAAATAAGACGAAAAACTAAGACATCCATCTGATTCTATTCAATGGAGAAACATTAACAGAACATTCGGTGAGTTTGGCGGCGAAATGAGGAATATAAAGTTTGGGCTGAGTACGGATGGTATGAATCCACAGGGAAATATGAGTAGTCGGCATAGCACTTAACCGGTTCTTTTATGCATCTACAATCTTTCTCTTTGGTTATGTATGAAGCGCAAGTACATCATGATGTCGTTACTAATTTCAGGACCCAAACAACCCGGGAATGATATTGACGTATTTCTATCACCGTTAGTCGAGGACTTACATAAATTGTGGAGCGAAGGGGTGTGGGTGTGGGATGCACATAAGCGAGAGAATTTCATGTTGCGGGCCATGATATTTTGTACCATAAATGATTTTCCGGCCTACGGAAATTTGTCGGGGTATAGTACGAAAGGAGGCAAGGCTTGTCCTATTTGCCTCAATGAAACTGAAAGCATGTGGTTACCGAACTACAGAAAAACTGTGTACATGGGTCACCGCAGATTCCTTCCGATGCATCACGCCTATCGTAAGAAGAGGACGTTATTAATGGGAAGCCTGAGAAAGGATCAACCCCAGTGTTTGTGACTGGTAAGGAGCTTTACTTGCATGTTAAGGACATCAAATGTTCTAAACCTCAAGGAAAAAGTGTTTGAAGAAGAGATCAATTCTTTGGGATATGCCATATTGGAAGCACTTACAAGTTCGACATTGCATTGATGTCATGCACGTAGAGAAAAATGTTTGTGACATTTTGATTAGTTTGTTGTTGAACATTCCGGGAAAGACGAAAGATGGCATCAACGTTCGCCGTGACATGCTCGAAATGGCCATAAGGACTAAGCTGGCACCATTGGAGAAGGGAAAGCATACATACCTCCCTCGGGCTTGCTATACTTTGTCAAAAAGAGAAAAAACAGAACTCTGTCAGTGCCTATATGGTGTCAAAATTTCATGCGGGTATTCTGCGAACTTGAAAAACTTGTGTCCATGAAGGACTTGAAACTGGTTGGTATGAAGTCCCATGATTATCGTGCACTGATGTCACAAATGCTTCCCATTGCTATCAGATGCATTCTCCCAGTCAAAGTGCATTCTCCCAGTCAAAGTCAGAGAGACAATTACAAAGCTATGTTATTTCTTCAACACAATATCTGGTAAGGTAAGTGTGTACTCCTAGCAAGTTAATTAGCTCCATTCGTGGAACTTGTCAGATTCTTTAGATCTAAATATTTGCTGCAACTGTGTCCTTACAGGTAATTGATCTAGATGGATTGAATGATTTGCAACGCGATGTGACTACAACTCTTTGTCAGCTGGAGATGTATTTCCCTCCATCTTTTTTTGATGTTATGGTTCATCTAATTGTTCACCTTGTTAGAGAAATTAAATTTTGTGGACCCATGTTCCTGTGCTACATGTATCCATTTGAGAGATTTATGGGTATCTTGAAGGGATATGTAAGGAATCGACATCGGCCTGAGAGTAGTATCATTGAAGGTTATGCCGCCGAGGTGATTGAATTTTGCACCAACTATATGGCCGGGGTTGACCCAATTGACGTTCCTACATCCCGGCATGAGGGCAGGCTTCAGGGCATTGGAACGATTGGATTCAAAGCAGTCGTCCCCTCTAGTGAGCTATATGCAAAAGCCCATTTTTGGGTCTTACAGCACATGATGGGGGTGGAGCCATACATACACGAGCACAAGGAAATGTTACAGAAAAAAAATCCTTCGAAGCCAGAGATTTGGGTCACCAGAGAACATAACAGGAAGTTTGCTGGGTGGATCAAAAATAGAGTCCTGCGAGCTTTTGAGGGCAACGTCGATGAAGCTGTTTCTTGGTTGGCCAGAGGGCCTAGATTTACTGTAGGAACTTGGCAGGGTATGACATCAACGGCTATTCATTTTACACAAGAACTCATGACGAGAAGAGTTTTATGCATGTAGTGGAGTGACACTACTTGCTATTTCAGAGAATGCCAGGGCAGTAAGGGCACTCAACTCATATTACGGTGTTATTGAGGAAATATGGGAGCTCGATTATGCATTACTTAAGATTCCTTTGTTTCGATGCCAATGGGTCGAAATCCCTCGAGATGTTAAAATTGACAATTTTGGGTTTGTTCTCGTCGATCTCAGTAGAGTTGCACACCAAGACGATTCATTTATACTTGTTGAGCAAGCCACACAGGTGTTCTACATTGTTGACCCGGCCAATCCAAAGTTTCACGTTGTCCTTCACAGTAAGAGACGTATTGTTGAGGTCGAAGATGTTGTGGATGAAGAAGAGTATGATCAGTTTGACGGACTACCTCCATTTTTAGATGGAATTCTTCAATCTGTCCTTACCGATGATGATATTGTCGAAACAAATTACTTGCGAGACGATCACGAAGAAGGATTATGGGAGGACAACCATTCTTGACTAATTAGCAATATGTAAGTGACATATATTACTTTGATCTTTAATCGAAGAATTGATATAAATACTGATCATGTTGTGAAAATTGTGATTACTGTGGTTATACACCTAGTCATGTGCCTATTCATTGTCAAATCATTTTTCAAAAATTCTTTGGGAAAACATACGTGATGCATCGAGAATCATTTCTACAAATTTTCATTTCAATTGGACTTGATTTGAGCAATAATTGATTCTTTTCACAAATCAATATGAAAACTGCAAAGTTCAGATTCCTCAGAGTTTTTGATTGATTTGTCATTTTCATATCTCCATCTTGACTGGCTATTCGAAGAAAGTTTCTATATGCATGATTCTTTATGTTCCATGATTGGTCTTTTCTGTTAATTTATTTCAAAATTATTGGAAGTCATTTGCATGGGGTTTCAGGTTTTTTGCAAGTACAAAATGATGTACTGAAACCCATCTGTAATTGTTCTCAGGAAAACACTTTAGGGTCACTAACATTGTATTTTACTATCAGTTTAAATCTACAAACTGATAGGAATTTAATATCTAATATCGGTTTCTTGTTCCCAACCGATAGTAATACATCCCTACTGATATTGTGTTGTATATGCCTGATTATTTATCTTCTATGATTGGTCTTTGCTGTTAATTTATTTCAAAATTATTGGAAGTCAATTGCATGGATTTTTAGGTGTCTTTACAAGTGCAAAATGATTTACTGAAACACACCTGTAACTGTTCTTAGGAAAAACTCTAAGTACTAGTGCCATTGTATTGTACTATCGGTTTTAATTGCCAAACCGATAGGTATTTAATCACTTATATCGGTTTCTTTTTACCAACCGATAGTACTAGACTTCCATTGTATTCGTTTATTGTTAGACCGTGGATTTAACATCATCAGTACCTTTTGAGTTAATTTACTATCAATTTTTATTAACGCACCAATAGAAATTTTAATTTCTGATATCGGTTACTTAATATTAACCGATAGGAATATAAACATTCTGATATTGGTTACTTAATTTTAACCGATAGTGAAACACAATGGCAGTACTCCAAACCCTAACTACCATTTTATTTTACTATCGGTTTTAGTTGTCAAGCCGATAGTAACTTTAGTGTCTTATATCAGTTTATTATTATTAACCGATAGTAAAGACCCCTCTATTAGGTTAAACTCGCGGGATTTTCCCTCCAGTCCAACCGATCACATTTCCAAATAAGTGTGTACTCGCGCACGGAAAACCCTAGCCTCCCCGACGTTCCCTTTTTCTCTCCTGCACCACCATTGCCACTCACATTTAGGTTCTCCGCCGCTGTCGGCCACTACATCGCGCCATCGTAGGCCACTCCATGAACGACTTGTAAGTGTTCTTTACCAATCCAATTATAATTGATCTTGCCGCTTGCGTGAATTTCTTAAATTTATATCGAATTGTTCATATGTGATTGAATGTATAACAAATATAAAACTAGATAAAAAGTGCATGAATTACAAACGTGATAGATATGAGAATTGCAGAGTTGATGAACATGCATCACTAAGAATATTTCATTATGTAGTCGTCCTCTATCGGTTTTAATTGTCCAACCGATAGGAAAATTATATCTTTGAGTGCACGATACCTATATTGGTTTCTTATTTTGAACCGATAGTAAAAGACCCTGATAAGCCACAAAATCATGAGAAGTCTGAATTTTCTATTAATTATTTCCCATTTTATATTTTTCATCTGAAATTTTGGTTCATCTAAATTTCCTAAAAAATTCTTTATTTTTCTTGGCTATGATATTAGATTTGCTTAGAGTCTTGAGAAATTTGCCTGAATGTTAAAGATTGACTTGTTTAGTTTGTGATGAGCTAATAAGACATTGATGCTTATCAAAACTTATAAAAACTTGCAAAACAATGATCAGTAATTCCCCATGCTCAATCCTACCGTTGATGCCTGATCTAAAACCTATCTACTTCTGAACTGCCCCATCGATTGTATGGGTTTTGCATAAAGAAAAATTTATGCATAGTGTTGTTCATTACAGTGGTGCATACATGGCTCCTCCTGCAGAGAGACTAGCATAGTTTGCACTGCTAGTCTTTTCTATTATCCAATTTTGTGTAAAAAGTAAGTTTTTCGGGGAGATTCGAACACCCATAAGTTTCAAATTGAAACTGTTTTGAGAAAGTTTTCAATTTCGAACTTTATCGGGGTAATATAATATCTAGAATTTTGTAAAACAAGTTTTGGCACAATTCAAATAGATTTTGATTAGCACTCAAAACTGATCTGGTTAAAAAACAAGATAGTCGAAAGCCTCTCAAAACCTTTTACTTACATTTTGAAGACCATGTTGATAGGAATTGATGATTTTTGTCCCTTTGAATGAAAATTTGACATTTTAACAAAATGAGGTGGTTCATCATTGCCATTACATTTTAGTTATGAACTTTGTCATGAACCTTTCTTCATATCAATTGATGGTTTATTCGTGGAATTTTAGATAAAGCTATGTCGGCACATTCCTCATCTGATAGTAGTGATTTGAGGAGGGCCAACGTAGATGACGCGACTTCGTCCCAGCGCAAGCGGAAGGCGTGAGGCATGACGATGTTGTGTCGTTTGGCCAAACGCGCGGATCTTTCTTGTGAGTTCAACCAGTTCGGGAGACCGATCAGAAAGAACGCCGGCCAGTACACTGCCTATGTTGGTTTGTTGGCTAAGGAAAGAATGAAGATCACCATCCAGAGCTGGAAGGACGTTAAGGCCGACGAGAGGGATAGGCTGTGGGCGGAAGTGAAGGTAAAATTAATCAAAATCTCTGAACTCTTGAGTAATCACATTCCCTTAGTTTCTCCTGGAGATTAAGTAAGTCCTGCTTATATGCACCATTTGAAACAGGCCAAGTGGGACATCCCTGACGATGGTCCCAAGATAAGCTTGCTTGAAGGACATGAACAATACGTGGAAAACCTTCAAGAGCGTCCTCGTCAGTGCATTCCTCGCTAAAGGAAAATCTCCATGCAAGAAGTACCCCTTCATAACGGAGGAGGTATGGGAGCAATTCACCCAACAGAAGGGGACCCCTGAGTTCAAGGTATGTATGGTTCCTTTGCTTGGTTACACCGTTGTATGGAGTAACCAACGGTGTATAAATTTTCTTGTTTCTGGTACGAATGCCCTTAGCGAGAAGAACAAGGCAATCCAGAGGAGGAACGACAACCCGCACCGGCTCGGCTCTCGCGGCTATGCGTGGAAGGAGGAGCAGTGGAAGAAGGCTGAAGACGAGGCGTCAAATTTCGTCGACTCCCCTGACCTGCAGCTCTCCGAGATCCGCGATCCGCGATGCAAGCGTTGGTGGCTGGCCAGAGAGACCGTGTCATCCACAGGGACTATGGAGTTCCCAAACCCCAGGGACGTCGAGGTCGTGCAGCAAATCGTAAGTTGGCTAACTTCCTAGTTGGAATCATAGAGTGTAATAGAAAAACACTATGATCACTCATGTGCGCACAAGTTTGTATATCTTTTTTTCCTCACAATATAGAGCTTTGAATGTAACAGATCTCTTGCTCGAAGGAGGTGACCCAGGGATTGTTCACTCCCCATAGGGAGAACGACATCCTAACCCGGGCTCTAGGGAACAAGGAGCATCCAGGGCGGACGCAAACCGTGGAGGGTGTGGTGCCATGGAAGGAAAGTTTCTCGGAGCCCGGGCAAAAGGCCAAGAAGGCTCGCAGCTGGAAGGAAAGGGAATCGGAGCTGTCTGAGAAGATACGGGCAGATGTGACTGCACAATTCACGGATGAGTTCGCTCAACTGAACGAGAAGTATGAACGCCTCAGTCGAGTTGTGCAGTCCAAGGCTTTAGATCCAGTTGCCGAGGTCGACGCTGGTAGGCCGAGTAGTTGCAGCTCGAAGGTTCACGTGGATCCGGTGGACCTGAGAGGTATTGCAACTCTTGAGCTATATATGCAATTCGGTTGATACCACTCCCGTTACGTTAGAACTGTTTCACTAACCTATTATAATTATTGCAAATTGCAGAAATCGGAGAGCTGTAGCCTATTGATCAACATAGGCGACGACCCTATAGTGGTTGCACACGGGGTCGTATATCAGTCTTGGGAGGATGTCCGGATCCACTACGTACCTCTGAAGCCTAGGTTCACAAATGTACAGGTGGACATGGCCCTCCCGGGCTACAGCGCTTTTCTGTTGCCCATCCCAACGGACGAATGCGGACAATTGGCGAGGCATTGGGCTTGTACATACAGTGGCCCAAGAAGGGTGTTAGGCTACAGGAGGTAAACCCTACCCATTCTAGCTTACAACTCAGTTAATATATTCAATTTACAAAATCTAACTTGCGCGTTTGTAACTTAAAGTGGACGATGGATGCCAGCTCACTTCCTGAGGACCCCACCCCCAGCACAATGCATGACCGAGCTCCTTCGGCCCCATGCCTCCTCCGACGGCCTCAAACCCACCCAAAGGATGCACGCCTCCTCGGAAAGCCCCTTCGTCATCAAATGAGGCCGGCGGCACTGCGCCCCAACCTTCGAAGGTATACACTCGCTCCCCACCCAAAGGTAAGGGCAAGGCCAAAGGCAAGGCGAAACAAAGCCAACCGGGTACGTTCAAGAACGGGTTCCCACTCGTGTCGGAGTACCTTCTGTGCAATATGGATCAGATAACCAGAAGTCTCCACGAGTGGTATCTGACTCGGTCTAGACACCACATCAACTTCTTAGTTCACTTTAGGCTAGGTCATTTTCACCGTGAGGCCGGGAGCGTATCAGTGGCCCACGAGAATTTGTTCAACCTCCTCAACTGGCAAGAGCTTGATATGTCCATCATATGGACTGGAGTCCTGTGAGTTTGCTGTTGTGTGAAGTTATTGTAGTTCATTTCATAAATCTAATCACTTTGTATGCACTACTTACTAATGTCTACTTTGCATCCAGGTGCATGTATAGGCTGGAGTTGATGAGGGCATGTGACAGGATGGGTTTCCTCGACCCAGACAAAATAAGCCTCACGATGCTAGAGCACGACCAAGCATATGCGGAGGAGTACATATCAAGGGCACTACTGGTGCAGCAGGACCGGGAGTTCATTCTTGCTCTGTACCACCAAAGGTTAGTGCATTTCCTACTAATTTAACTCATTCTTGTATGTTACGCCTCGGTTCGCTTTTATATGCAATGTAGGGGCCACTGGGTCCGCGTTGTCATTTGCCCATGGATGAATGAGGTCTATTATCTCGATTCGATGAGAGACAGGGTAGCGCATGTTTTCACCCTCACATGGTACATAGATGCGTAAGTAACACAGCTGATTTAAATTTTTCTCTGACTAGATAATTAATGATAACATATTAACTGGCAATGCTAAATTAAATACAAGGCTTTCAAAAATTATGTTACTGCTGGAGGGAGGCATGACGCGTCGAAGGGCACAACAATTTCTTGGAAAGAATATGAGGTAATTAATAAGGATGGAACTACTCATGATGAGTCTTTTAATTTATGCTTAATTAGTTCTTTCGAGTTAATATGGGTTTATGTCTTTGCATATGCAATTATCCCAGTGCCATCAGCTGCCACAATCGTGGGAATGTGGCTCTATGTCATGAGATTTATGTATGACCTAATCAGGACAAATTTTGCCTAATTCCCTAAGGTAACCATTTTGCCTGACTCAAAGTCGAACATTAGTTAGATGTGACGTACGTTCCTAACTTCATACACGCATATATGCAGAGCGCCATGTTGAAAGACCAATATGAGTTACCTCCATTGAAGGAGCTGCGAACAATTTGGGCTCAATATGTGATGGAAGAAGTGGTTATCAGTGATCGATCGTAAATGACTTGTGTAATATATATTGAATGTGTTGATTGGTGTATCTGTGAATAAACTCAATATGTGATTAAATTCATTGGTGTATTTGTGAATAAACTCAATATGTGAATAAATTCAATATGTCCAATGCATGTGTGTATCTTTGTATTAGTCTATTTGTGAACAAATTCAATCTTTGAATAATTAGATTCAATCTGTCCAATGTATTAATTGGTGTATGTGTGTACTTGTATTGGTGTATTTGTGAATAAACTCAATATGTGAATATTGGTGTATTTGTGAATGATCCAATGTGTGTATCTCTGTATTGCTGTATTTGTAATACTATCGGTTCATATCCTACAACCGATAGAATAAAGTTTCCAGTACTAACCGTGTCGAGTACCTAACCGATAAAAAAAACTACACAGTACTATCGATTCATATCCTACAATTGATAGAATAAAGTTTCTAGTCCTAACTGTGTCGAGTACCTAACCGATAGAGAAAACTGCACAGTACTATCGGTTTCCAGTGTAGAACCGTTACAAGAAATCAAACATCACTATCAGTTGTGATCTGAGCCAATAGAAGAACTTGTCGTTAGCGATTAGTGAACGTTGGAAATGTAGGTATTTTACTAATGGTTTGTAACCGATAGAGGTGTGCTACGTTTCTTCTATCATGCCGATCACTAGCAGTAAGATAACTGATAGTAGAGTCGATTTTAAACCGATAGTGAAAATCATTTCTGTAGTAGTGTACGTCACTGCATTGCATTCATATCGGTGGGATTTTATTTGGATTTTCAGTTGAGTTTTTTACAGCAAAAAAGTTTTTGTATTTTCTAGAAAGATTTAGGCAAATTTGGCTTTTTGCTTCTGTTGACAAAAAGATAGCCCTTTAAATTATCTTTCAAACGAGCTATTAAACTCTTAAATCGGATTTCTGGATTAAAAGTTATGGATGTTTTTATTCATGCTGACTGTCAATTTGCTATGCTGACTATCAGTCTGAATGTCAGTCTGTTTATACTGACACTTGTCCAGAGAACGTGTTTTTTTGAGCCAAAAATTTTTTACCTATACTGACTGTCAGCATGCCATGCTGACTGTCAGTTTGCATTTCGACCTTGAGCTGTTTTTATGTGGGTTGCTGTTTTATTGGACGTTTTGTGGTCGATGCTTACTGTAAGTATGTGAGACTAACTGTCAGTATGAGTTGTTTTCTTTCCATATACGACTACAAACAGCTCGCTATTTTTTATCCGTAAATTTTGTCAGTCGTTGAGTTTGAGACTGACTGTATCCCAAACTGACTGTCAGTTTGCACTATTTTCTTTCCATATATGACCTCAAATGGCTAGCTGATTTTTCTCCGGATTTTCTGATCGTGATCCATGCTGACTTTCAGTATGGTAAACTGACTGTCAGTTTGTACTGTCACTTCTTAGCTCGAGCTCCAACGGCTCTTTTGATTTTTGAGGCTATAATTAGAGGTTTTGAGCTATTGTTTTACAGATTAAGCAGCCTCACATTCATATACACTCTTGAGTTTTAGTTCTTTACACAAAATCTTGATCTTTTGATCAAGTCGAGTGCTTTTGTGATCCAACGAGTTTGTTCGTATTACTTTTGCATATTTAGAGTTTCTTGGTGATTGTTGGAGGTCTAGAAGAGACCTTGTAGCTTATTACTCTTGGTGAACGCCCTCACCTAGACGGTTTGGTGGTGTGGCCGTTGATCTCTCTGTAGGATCAAGGATGCCGACTAGAGGGGGGTGAATAGGAGGCTTTAAAAAAACCTTTAAATAAAAGCTAATATTGCAAACAAAGATCAAATAACAATTTAAATAATAAGGACGAGGAGACAAACACAATAGATTTTTACCAAGATATCAGAGACTCGCCCAGTCTCCCCTAATCCTCGTTGAAACACTCAAGTAAATTGAGTCTTGCTTCAATATCCACGAAGGATATTATCCACTAGTGGTTGCTCCTTGTCCACTCCGGAAAGGCGAGCACCAATGCCTTGTACAAATGCGCCGAGTCTCTCCAATAATCTCCGAACTGGAGAGATCAATAGCCACGCTGAGGGCGCTCACCAAGAGTAATAGGTAGCAAGGTCTTCTCTAGACCTCCAAACACGCACCGAGAAACTCTAAGTATGCAAAGAAGCGAACAAAAGCACTCGGTGGATCTGAAAACACTCGACTTGATCAACAGGCTAAGATTTTGTGTAGAAAAACTAAAGCTCAACAGTGTATAAGAATGCAAGGCTACTTGTTGTATGAAACAATAGCTCAAAGCCCCTATTTATAGCCTCAAGTCTCAAAAGAGACGTTGGAGCTCAGGCTAAAAATCAGCACCTCAAACTGACAGTCAGTTCACCAAACTGGCAGTCAGTTTGTGTCACGACCAGACAGAAGAAAAATCCGGAGAAAACACAGCTAGCTGTTAGAGGTCAAAAATAGAAACAAATCAACACAAACTGACAATCAATATGAGGAACTGACAGTCAGTTCCAAACTCAACGGCTGACAAAAATCTCGGATGAAAAATAACTAGCCGTTTGTGGTCTTATATGGAAACTGTTACCTCATATTGACAGTCAGTATCACACACTGACAGTCAGTATGGACCACAAAAACGACCAGATCAAATAGAAACACAAGCAAATCAGTCTGAGGTCGACTTGCAAACTGATAGTCAGCATGGGCATACTGACAGTCAGTTTAGTACAAAAAAATTTCAGTTCACAACTGGCAGTATAAACAAACTGACATTCAAACTAACTGTCAGTATAGCAAACTGACAATCAGCATGAACAAAAACAGTCATAACTTTAAATCCACAAGTCCAAATTGAGAGTTTAATAGCTCGTTTGAAAGATAATTTTATGGGGCTATGTTTTTGTTAACAAAAGCAAAAGCCAGATTTGACTAGATCTTTCTGAAAATGCAAATACTCTTCTGCTGTCAAAAATTCAACTGAAAATCCAAATCTTTCAAAACAAATTCAAATCAAATCCAACCCAAATGAATACAATGCAATGACCTAAGTTTCTCGGTTTATACTGGAAATGTAGAGAGGACTTTGCAACCCCTCTTTATAGTACGGTTAAATCTAAAAATAAAGTTTCCTAAACCGATCAATCTCCATCAACCGAGATTAGTAAAAATAAAAAAAACAATATTACCTTAAGTCCTTTGTATCTCTCAATTTTCTTTTCATCATTAAGCTTTGTGACTTGTGCTTGATCCATTTTGCGTCAGGTTTATCTTAATCATCTTGCATATCTTCCCAACATAGTCATGTATTAAAAAGTCTCAAAAGTACAGTTAGTCTAAAACAATTAGTTTTCATTAATCATCAAAACTAGGGTTAGGCATGAAAGCCTAGATGCAACACTCTCCAGTTCAGAGATTGTTGGAGAGACTCGGCGTGATTGTACAAGGCATCGGTGCTCTCCTTTCCGGAGTGGACAAGGAGCAACCACTAGTGAGAAATATCCTTCGTGGATATTGAAGCAAGATTCAATTCATTTGAGTGCTTCAACGAGGAGTAGGGAAGATCGGGTGAGTCTCTGAGACCTCGGAAAAAATCTTGTGTCCGTTCTCTCTTTCTTTTCATTTTAATTGTGCAATATATTTTTGATTCTTCTCTTTGCAAAAGGTGTTTTTATTTGAAGTTTTTAAAACCTCCTATTCACCCCCCTCAAGTCGGCATCCTTGATCCTACACGCGTGTCAGGTGGGTTTTGACATGCATTTAATGCAAAGAACACTTTTGGTCGCACGGCATGAACGACGGTGAAGGACCCGAGGGTAGTGGGTTTTTAAACCCTTCGTCTCAAGCACTACTTTTACTCACATAAGAAATCACAAAACCCTTGTTTGCTTCTTGCGCATTCCATCAGCCGCTTGCTTCACAAAACCCTCTTTCTCTTTGGGCCGCAACTCAATGGCATGTTGGAGTCGATCGTTGCACCGTAGCATCAAGAGCCTGATGGCTCTAGAGAAGGAAGAAATGCTTCCCTCCAAGGCGCTGATTGCATGGTGGCCAGCCGGAGAGGAGGAAACTCCAGTGGTGAAGGAAGTTGAACTGGTGGTGTTCGAGGACTTCCTGTGGTGTGGATTCCGGCTTCCTGAGAGCGAATTCTTACTGAGCATCTTAGGGCATTTTGGCCTGGAATTGGTAAATCTTCATCCCAACTCTGTGTTGATTTTGGCCATCTTCCAACATTTGTGTGAGGCATATGTGGGAGTTCTGCCCAGTGTTCATCTTTTTCATCGATTTTATTTCTTGGTTTGGTCAAAAAGTGCCAATGCTGCACGGTGTGTCTACTTCCGTCTAAGGGAGAAGAAAGACTACCCATTTCTTTCTCTTTGCGGCTCCAGGTGCATGGATGGAGCCAGCGGTGGTTCTACTGTGTGGCTCCTGAAGAGAGCCACCTCTAGTTTGGAAATTGTCGACCAGAGAGGAGCAATGAAAAGGAGGTTGCTTTGATGTTAAGTGAGGAGTTGCAGAAGCAGGCCCTGGTGACCCTTCACCTGATGCATGAGGGCTTGATAACCCAGGATGTGATTCGGGATTTTATGAAGAATCAGATCAGCCCTATGAAGAAGAGAGAGCACCAAGCCTGGGAGGTGTGCTCAAGTGAAGATGGCACCTTGGATTATAACCAAGGTACTATTTCCTTCCTTAATAGCTTAACATCTTGTGTGATATTTTGTCAGTCAAACATGTGATTATTATAGGTTTGCCAACATCCGAGGTCAAGAGGAGGACGAACGCTCTCATGAGACCACACCAGGCGATGTTAGAAGGAGATTTGGGTGCGCCGAGACCACGGAGTATGGTCGGCAGTGGTGACGACCTAGTCCAAGAGCGTCAAAGAGTAAGCTCGATTGGATAGACTTTGCCCATGATCAGTGCTAACGTGTGATCAAATACTAATCAAAGAAGACTTTTTGATTGGCATAGCTGCTCGAAGGCCAACCAGTGGGAATGAAAAGTCCCATCAGTGATGAAGGCCCTTCTAGTGGGTCCTTGAAGAGACTGAAGAAGACTCCAGAGTCTAGAGGACTGGCCACGTCGAGGACCAAAAACCTGAAGGCGTCAGCCCCTAGTGAGGCCAAAAGGAAGGCGACCGCTGGGGCTGTTTCATCAAAAGCTGCTACAACAGGGTCGAAAGCGGCCACAGTAAACATCCTTGCCCTTCCTACTTCAAGAAGCATGGTTGGGAATTATTTTTCACTTGTACAGGGGGAAGGAAGCGAGGAGGAGGAAGATGAAACTCCCCTAATCCTTTAGAGGAGAAGGTTGGTAGAGCCTTCAAGGAAACCTGCTCCGATGGCACTGTCCTCGCTGTTGTATCCCCAAGGTGGGGTGTCGAGTTCTCAAAACTTGCTGGGACTCAATATCAGGTAAAAAATCTCGTTTCTAGCCTAGTCATTTTGCTTAGTCTGGAATTTTTTTTTCAATTTTGAATTGAATGTATAGGACTCCCTTGACCATGGTTGTGGCTTCTCCAGCAAATGTGATTGTACCAGCCACGGTTGGAGGGGAAGAGGCGACCATGGTAGTTCATTCGAGCATGGGTGAGAGCATAATGGATCCAGCGGTTATAGCTGAAGCCGCTGTAACTACTGAGGCAGCTCCCTCACTGGACGGTCTAGGAGATTCGGCGAATGTCCTTGACGAGGTAGTGCTAGATATTGCATATGTCAAGTGCTCCAAGGACAGTGAAACCAAGGTCGCAACTGCAACCACGACTGTGGGGGCAGATGGGTAGGCAGGGACTTCTACTCCACCGTTAGTTGGAGTGACTATCCAACCCTCTGATCCTCAGCGCCCTGCTGTGGGAAGGCAAACGCTCGATGTTTGGGCTTCTCCTAGCCAATGCATTGGGTCTGAAAAATTACTTGTCAATTTTCTAGTGATAAGTAATATCTGTACCTCATTTCGACTTTTTGATATTTATTTAGGAGTTGTTTTGCTCTTAACCTTGGTTGTTTTCTTGTAGAATCCTGCTCGAAGTGCGACCATGATTGGTTTGCTGATAGAGCAATTCAGGGCTATTCAAACTGAGCGTGATCGTGTAAAGAAGTAAGTATCTTGCTTTACCTTTAGTCCTTAGATGGACCAGAATAACAATCTTTAGTTGTTGTCGCAGGGAAAATTCTGCTTTACTGAAAGAGATTGCCACGGTACGCAACAGTGAAGAAGTTGCAGTGGGTGAGGCTCTGAGGGAGAATAATGAGAAACTATCTGTCGACGATTCGGACTCGGGGTCCTCAGCCGAACTTATGCAAAATTTGTAATAGCGAGACCTTTCAAGATGACCCTCCGGGAAGGTATGTAGGAATATGGAGAACAGGAGCACAGAGAGGTTTATATAGGTTCGGACCCTCGATGGTGGGAGTAATAGCCCTACGTCCTGTTGGGATTCACTATAAGTAGTAAAGATTTACAAAACGGTGGGAAAAGACCTTCACAGGCGAAGGTTTTTCCTATGTGTGTGTACAGAAAGAAGCCTGGGAGGCTTATAAAAACTATCTAATCTAGGCTGTAGACTTGGCTGTTTGAGTGGTTGAGATGTGTTGTATCTCGCTTCTTCTCCCCTTTCTGTTTGATGCATCTTGCCACCCTTTTATACTATTCGAAAGGGTGCCATGCCGTAACTGCATCAGACAGTTGCTTGGATGCGGTTTAGAAAACCGCTCTTAACCTCCATGCAGGTTTAACACGTGTTATTCATGGATAACTGCACGTATTAACTTCCTGACGGTTGTTTCCCCACGTGGTAGAATCTTCGGGATACTTGGGATATTCCTGCTAAGGGGACAGGTGAATCCCATGTATCCTGGTCGAAAATGCTCTGACCGCGGGATGTTGGTTGACCGCGCTACACCCCTGATATTCTGTTCGCGTATAGCATACGAACTCCTGACCGCGCACTAGCTGCGGTCTAATCGCACAAAGCTTGCGACCTCGGGCTGATGCTTCTCAGAACGACTTGAGTTCACACCGCCAGGCACGTGTCAGGCTCGAATCTGTCTTGAACCAACAGTGCATTTATTTGAACTAACCCGGGTGTCAATCCTCGTCACTATCAAACACCCTCACGTCCTTGGAGGAGAAGACATGATCACATGATGCTCTCCAAAGGGAAAAGGAGAGCCTCTCGTTGGCATGCGGTAAACTGCAAGCCGATGTTGATTGTAAGTTACTGAAAGATATTGCCACGGTACGCAACAGTGAAGAAGTTGCAGTGGGTGAGGCTCTGAGGGAGAATAATGAGAAACTATCAAACACCCTCATGTCCTTGGAGGATAAGACATGATCACATGATGCTCTCCAAAGGGAAAAGGAGAGCCTCGCGTCGGCATGCAGTAAACTGCAAGACAATGTTGATTGTAAGTTTATGTTAGCAAACATCATCATTGCTTGTTTGATTTTAAGGATTATTGAACATGTTTCCTTATTTAATTAGGTCAAAGAGAAATAACTCGCAAGCTGACTAGGGGGAAGGATCAATTGGAAGAGAAGTTTATCAAGCGTGGACACGACCTTGAAAACTCCACAACATCATTAACCATCTCCAATCAGCCAGTGATAAGGCCAAATTGGAGACCAAGTCGGCTCTTAATGAGAAGGAGAACTTGGAAGAGATCATCAAAAGCTGCTGCCTCGTTGAGAAGATTACTTTGGCCAGGCTGAAGGAACTTGCGGACTCGTTTAACGTAGAGGTTGTCGATCCTAAGGGGGACGATTTATCACTTGTCGAGTCCTGCAACCTAGTAGCTAACATGCGTTGGAAAGCTCTTTCGAATACCATTCCAACAAGTGCTTACATGACCAATTCACACATCTATGCTGAAATTGGTACTTGGTCAAATTCTCTGATCAAACATCCGATCGTTGCTTGGTTGGCAAGCTGTATGCGAAGAATGTCCTCATTACTTCTTCTCTCATGCTAATTTGATGGTATCCTGAGTAAACATCCAGGAAGCTCATCAATTCGCAACTCGCTGTAGAATCGACCAACTGGTCGATGCGGGGAAGGAGAAAATCATCCTTCAGGCAGGCACTGTTTAGGCTGGTGTAATCGACGCACATGCGCCACTTACCATTTGACTTTAGGACCATGACCGAGTTTGCAAACCATTCAGGATGATCGACTTTGCAAATAAATCCTGCTTTCTGGAGTTTATCCAACTCCGAATGGACGGCTTCTTGCCAGTCAACAGCAAAGTGTCTAAGCTTTTGCTTTATTGCTCTCTGTCCAGGTATAATTGCTAACCATTGCTCAATTACATCCCTTGGGACTCCAGGCATGTCGGATGGTTTCCACGCAAACACATCTGCGTTAGCCCGGAGGAAAGTAATGAGCTCGAGTTTCTATTTGTCGTCCAGGCTTGATCCAATCCGAATGTTCTGGATGGATCATCTGGATACAATGGAACTAGTTTTAACTTCTCATCTGGTCACAGAGAAACTTTGATCGTGTCTAAGATTGTGGTCGCAGTCTTAACATCCTGAAGGGGAAGCTGATCCACCAACTCCAGAGATAGCCGATTACAAGTAAGCACCGTGTTCTGGCTACCTCGGACCGAAATAACGCCTTTGGGACCCGGCAACTTAGCGCATTGATAAGAATAGTGCGTTGCCGCCGTGAACTTAGCAAGAGTTGTCCTGGTAAGACATTTCTTCATCTCCGTCAGCGTCTCTAACCCTGCAAGCTTGATCCTTTTGTGGTATGGTCGGCATAGGTCCAATTCCTTGGTTGAAATCATTCAATTGCTTCAACCAATTCTGGCAATTCTTGAGATCATGTCCTGGAGAATTATGGAATGGACGCCACTTCTTATTTCTCTGCGGGTTAGTTTGTTTTCTCAAATGGTCACTACCGCGGCCACCAGAAGGAGGTTTACTTTTGAACGAAAACTTGTTACCTTTCCCTGGTGGTGGTTTCTTAGTGACAGCAACATCTCGGTAATGTCCAGTCTGATTCTTCTTGGACTTCTTGGATTTTCTGCCAAGATGATGATTCTGGTTTCTTAATAGAATTATCCTTTTTGTCATATTTGAGACTTGGTTGAGGTGGAAAATTTCCTTTATCCACCATCCTATTCCATTCCATGGCTTCGGCCACATCGGAATAGCGGTCAACCATGTTGAAGAGATCGGCCCCTAACTGGGGTGGGTGGATAAGTAAATCTTCGGTACACCTCCGATATCGCACGGCATGTTTGAATACCCTGATAATGGAACTATCAGATATGTTTGAAATGGTATTTCTCACTCCAATAAATCTCTTGATGAACTGCCGAAGAGTTTCTGTAGAAGTCTGGCACAGACAATGAAGATCATCCTCCTTGCCGGGCTTCTGATAACAATTCTGGAAATTGTTGAGTATTGCATCACACAATATTTTCCAATTGTAAATCGACCCCTCTGGTTGATTAAACAACCAGGTTCTCACTGGTCCTTCGAGAACCGTTGGCAAGTAATTTGCCATGACGTGGTCATCTCCACCCACCGCTTGAATGGCAGTGATGTAAATTTGAAGAAACTCAGATGGGTACTGAGTTCCATCAAATCTCTCGATCATTCTTGGTTTAAACTTGTCTGGCCAGACCATAGCATGGAGGCCTGGCGAAAAAGCTTTACGACCAATATAGGAACTGCGGAGAAATCCGTGACCTTGGACATGGTCGCGGGTGATATCACCTTGAGGATATGTACCACGCGGACCCAGGCGGGAATGGACTGGCACGCGATCTCAATCACGGGAACTTCCAACACGCCTAGCCTTATCATGCCAAAATGATCCTGATGGCAATCGATTGCACTTGCCATGACTAGAGTGAGAGTGATCTCTCTCATGGGAGCGAATCGTAGAGCAGGACGATGCCATTGGAGTTGCATCAGATGTAACTTCATCGAGCGTGTCCGCCAAGATTCTGGCAAAATTTGGCCTATCCACATTCTCGACATCAGGAGGAGGGTTACACAAGGTATCTGCGATAGCACGAATTCGATCTTGTGTACTCCTCCTAGGTGCTGCAGGTGTTACTGTTTCCTCAACCGCTGGAGAATAATCCAGAGCTAAAGGTGTCTGGTCTCACCTGCAACCATGCGGATGACGGGAGGTGCTAGGAGCGGCATCATAACGAGATTGTGCAAGATGCAGGGCTTCCTTAGTAGCCCTGCGAATCTTATTTTCTCGTTGCTCGCCATCTTGATGCTCCTTTTGTTTTCATTCCTGCTCCTCCTTTTGTCTGAGTTCCTGTTCCTCCCTAGCAATTCCTAATCAGGAGTTTCTGATAATGCAACAAATTGTTGGGGGATCGAGGTCGTAGAGGGAGAAAACATCCCTGTCTATTCGGAATCGAATTCGAAATCAAAGAGAGACTGGAGGTTATCAGGATCAAACTTCCCAGGACTAAGTTCTATGTTACCATCATCTACATCCTCTGAAGCAATGTGTTGTGGTACATATTCAGCCTCCAATGTGGCAGAACTCACATGAGGCGTTTGTTCTATCTTCTCTATCTCTTGGTCGACGGACATAACCAAGGTCGGAGAAGATGCATCCTTAGGATGTTCCTCAAGAACATCCTCACAATCAACCTCTTCCATAGGAATGGGATCGTTGGGTGAGGGCATTTGAATATGAGTATAATCCTCGAGATCGAAATCATTCTCAGAATTATATGCCCCAAACATGATTTATCAAAAATCTTGATAACAAAAAAGCACCTTGAGAAAGGCCCCGCGGTGGACGCCAGCTATTGATGATTTGGACTCGGGATCCTCTGTCGATCTTACATAGATTTGTGAGTTTTATGTGAGACCTTTCAGAGTGCCCTCAGTTAAGTCAAGACAAACATGAAATGGAGTCACAAAGAATTATACAAGTTCGGGCCCCAATAGGATTGAGTAATAGCCCTATGTCCTGTTGTGGTTTTCACTAAGTATAAAGGAATTTACAGTGAGGAGAGATTGCTGTAGAGGCTAAACAATCTCCCTTAGTACTTTTCTAGTCTAATATCCCTATCGTGTGTCTAATCATCTAACTGTTCCCCTGTTATATGTGCTAGATCCTTTCATACCTTACAGCTGCCATCCTTTTATACTGAATGAAAGGATGCCAATGTAAGGGATGTAAGACCCCGTCGGGTCGCCGCAAGTCAATTCTAGATGGTTGCCATAGTGCAGTTTGTATAACCGCACCAACCTCCTCGCCAGTTAAGCATGTGCAATTATAGATAACCGTATATGCTAATCTCCTGGCGGTTGTCTTCATACGTGGTAGAAGAAATTATCTTTAGGCTCGGGAACATGTTTAGTATGACTCAAAACACACTCAAGCCATCTTGGTCGCGTATAGCCTGCGACCTTATGATCATGCAAGTACTACGACCATAGATTAATTATGTTCGCCCATGACCTTCTAGTACACAGGAAGTTCCTCTGCGACCATAGTGGCTGCTAAGACACAGAGTCATATATCATATCCGAACTTGACTTGAATATGATATATATTGAATAAACTAACTTGGGTGATAATCTTCATCACCATCAGCAGCCAGAATTGTGAGAATGTGGGTTTTATGTGCTGCGGTATATGTATGACCTAGTCAGGACAAACTTTGCCCAATTCTCTAGGGTAAGCATTTTAGCTAATTAACTCTAATTTGAAAATTGGATATCATGTTGAAAACTAGCTAGGAAGTTAATTACTAACTATTCACATATGCATGCAAAGCGCCATGTCCAAAGACAGATACGACAATGCAAAGCTTAGAGAGCTGCGACAAATTTGGGCTCAATATGTGATGAACAAAGCGGAGGTCAACCAGCTGCCATGACTGGCTTAGCTCACTTGTTGTAATTTTTCTTTTTTTAATTTTTTTGTCTACTCTCTGTGAATTGGGGTTTTTTGTATTTGTATTGGTTAGTATGTGAATAAATTGAATGTGTGAATAAATGTAAATACTACATCTATTCAATGTGTATTTGTGAATGTACCCTTTTTGTATCTATACTGTACTATGTATTTAAGCTTATTCTAATGGCTAAATAACAAAGAAATTTAGAAGAGAACAACATTTTCTAACGGTTCACTAGAACTAGCCGATAGAATACTATACCATCTTCTAATGGTTAACTAGTACTGCCCGTTAGAGCATTACACTATATTCTAACGATTGTGCGGGGTATACCATTAGAAGATGGTAATATTTTCTAACGATATACTCCGCATAACCGTTAGAATATAGTGTAGTATTCTAACGGGCTGTACTAGTTAACTGTTAGACCATAGCACCATATTCTAATGGTGTTCAAAAAAAGAACCGTGAGAATATTATAAACTGTCCTAATGGTTTATTAAAATTGTACCATTAGAAGAGGGTAATCTTTTCTAACGGTATAGTATGAGCGACCGTCAGAATATAGTAAAATGTCCCAACAGATAGTACTTGTTACTCATTACACAATGTTAGGCCTTTCTAACGGTTCTCTCAGAACAAACCGTTAGACTATTGCACTATATTCTAATAGTTCAAAACTGTTAAGAGTAGTATTAGTCTTGTTCTATTGTGCCTATCACTAACGGTACGTAAATCATTAGAAAAGGTATGTTTTGAACCGTTAGATGAAAGCATTTTTGTGCTAGTGAGATGCGTCCAACGGCTATTTTCCAAAGATATTTTAATTGCACAAATGAAGGACACATAGTCTACAGATACACACTGAAAATAAAATGATACACGACCAACCTAGTCTAGATTAGCCTCCTTGATTAAATTTTTAACAAACTTCAACGCTTCTGCATGATCCTTCATTTTTGTCATCGTTGAATTTTGATTTGTCTGTGGTCACCAATTTTGTGAAAGGCCTGGCAAGTACTAACTTCTGGGTTAGCTTGTCATGTTCACTCAAGAGTGAAGGCCGCATGGTCCGTTGTCTTCACGCACTCAGTGTGAACCTTGACGAAGGTTTGTAGGTCTTCTTATGCGTCCGCGTTGGACAAGGGAGATTTATGCTTGTCTTTCCCTTTACGCTTCTCCTTGGTTGTGTCGTGGTCTTCTGGTCGCGTCTCCTCTACGAGGACATCTTAATTGGATGAGGACGATGTGTGTGCCTCGTCCTCATTTAGCCTTACTCTTTTGTCGGTGTTGACATAGGTTCGATTCCATTTAGGTTGGCCCTGAACACCCATCCACTAGTGGTCCAGAGTGAATGGGTGCCCCATCTCATTCCTGTAGCTCGAGCGCTTGTGACATTAGTTGGTCGTCGGAACGATCATTAGCGTACACCTCCTTCAGCCTGCACTAACAATGGTCTTTGCAATGCTTAATCTCTTTTCTACGATTTTTTAGGCTGCTCTTATTGTACGCCGCTGCCACACTCGCCCAATATGTGTTGAATCTTTTAACTATTCCTGTCAACGGGGTCCAGCGAGTTATTCAACCACGCACTTATCTACGCAACCGAAGTATAACGATGTCATGAGAAATAAATGTAAACCTTTCAAATAAAATCCCACAAAATTTTGAAACAAATCCTTCCACAAAATTTGAATGTCAAAAGCGAAATACTCACAAGTCGAACATCGTTGGCCGCTGACCAAAACAATCGCTTGCGCCTGGCAGGACCCGGGAGACCATGGTCGTCGTTGTCATCAATAACGAGCTACGGCGTAGAATGTGGCATACCGAGTCTGAGGGGGATGCGGATTTCAAAATTTGCTCATAGGGTGGCGGTGGCGAGGGATGACTATAGTTGGCTGACGCACCGACAAAATGATAATTTTTCTTCTACGGTGCATACCAATGGTCATGTGGAAATGAGAGCGACAATGCATATGCAGGGAAATGCGGATATAGAGCAGCATGTGCATACTAAAGCCAGGGGGTACGGAGGATAACCAGACAGATAAGGTGATTATAGAAAATGTGAATTACCGGGTAGATATGGTGGAAGATTTGGATTAGCGAGTGTTTCCGGATTTTCTCCAAGTGTATCAGGAGAACTAATCCAGTTTACAAAATCCTCAGAGGATAACTATCCACATATCAAACTCTAAAAAATTTAGTGCACCAAATATGTGAAAGTAGTGTATGAGGCCACTATTTATAGACAAATACTTTGGTGATTTTTTGTGAATTTTTTCAGATTTTTAGAATTTTTAAGAATTTTTTGGAACTTTTTAATGAAAAACAATTAAAAATTACATAACGTCTAATTTTTCAACGATTGAAATTATGCCACTGACAGATGGATCCCACTCCAAAATAAATTTAAAACTCTGACAGTTAAATAATTCAATCGAAACTCCGACAGTTAGACCCAATGAAATCTAACCCTACGTGTCATAGACGGTGATTGGAGTTCATGCAGTCACCGTAGAAAAGAAATAAACTCTTAACACATTCCAGGTGTAAGACCTACCGCATTCACCTTATGAATCAAAGAAATTTCACACTCAATCGCTAACATACAGATTGTCGAGATTATGTCCCAACTAACAATCCCTGACTTGGATTGTGTAGTGTCGATTTGATCAAAACTTTGTGAACCCCACAAAACACATACACGCGCACCTTCGACTAGTTCCAACAAAGCCGCTTCAACCGCCACGCGCTCAATGGGGCCCACAATTTTGATGTGCTCACGCATCAAATGTGCCTCTTTTCCAACCACTTCGACCACTGCGCACCACTCGAAAAATGCACATCAGAGACAACCTAAAGGTTCAAGCAATATGCCAAGTAATCAAGAGTTCTATTCTTTATCCATCTTTTTACGAGTATGCCATGAACAGATTCTATTCCCTGTTCCTTTTTTTATGCATGATATCACGAACCTACTCTATCAGAGTCCTACTGTTCATATATCAAATGTAACATCGATTTATTTGTATCACCTTCCCTAAGCAATTTTACAATAGAATTATTGAACGCAATAAAAAAATCTTTTGAAACTTGAAAATAGAGGGACTAAAATGAACTTCCGTGTAAAATATAGGAACCAAAAGTGTTTTTTTCCATTTTGTTTAATTCTTTGCTCCATGTCATAATACATGTTTGTACTAGAATGAATGCAATTCTTGAATTAGTTTAGCGCCTTTCAAAAAAAATGCATCAAATTTTATTTCAGAAAAAATTGGAGTCACTCATAGTAAATCGGTCACACTATCTTTCTTATTCAATCTTAAATTTGAATTTAAACTAAACCAACCTATATGTAAAATACCGGTCCGATCCAAGATGGCCCAATAACTGATGGCAAACTGACATTCTACAAGGATCTCAGTAAAATTGACATAGAAAAACCCTCAGCAAAGATTGAACGCAGCACCATAGCATTCTTAAAAACTAAATATAGACAACTACAAATTTACATTAGAACATAGGACTGGCGGGACAATAATTTATACAACTATTTTCTGTATGGACCAAATGCAGTTAGATGTACACTTCAATCTTAAGATGTGCATGTAGGTGAGAGTATTACAGTAGACAGATTTCCATCATATCAAGCCAACATAGCATGACCATGAACTAGGATACAGCTTTGACCAACCGGTCCATTAATGAGTTTGCTCACTATAGTACTTCTTGAAGACCACCTGCAATCAAGTCGCATGTAAGTACAAAGAGAAACCATAGTCCATCATAAAGGCTTCTTGAGGCAAATTGTAAAACACAACTAATGCATCATTACAACTAGGATCCAGCTTTGGAACTTCATCCTATACGGAGACCTGTACAAAACGATATACAATTTGAAAGAATGAACAAATTAACAGCAAAGGCAAGATTTGCAAATAACTCAAATTTGAAACAAGATATTACCATGCTGTTCCTATGAAATTAGGTTATTGTCAACCTAACAAGTTTAGTTTCAAGAAATATCTAAAGTCAGATCAGATAGAATGCTGAGTCAAGTGACAGGGTGAGGGTGGGAAAAAATCCTAATGAGTGGTGGGGACTCCGAGCCATTGTCCCCTCTCCGCTCCGTTATCATCCTTAATTTAAACAGTCTAAGTCTAAATTAGATTACTAAGCAACCAAATAACACAATCCCTCAAACATTCTCCACAATAACTACTTTTTTGATTATTTTGATAGACTGATTCCTGCCATGATTAGAGCAATGTTATACCAATTCCAAGACATGAAACTTCACTTCAATTCTAGTTCAATTTACAGTTAGGCAAAACATATAACATTGGAATAATAATAAAACGAGACATTTGGAATTGTCATCAAAAGTTTCACACCAAGTGATAAGAGGTATTCTATACTTCACATGTCAACATGTCACCTAGTGGAACTTGCACAGGTGAAAACATGTCACCAAATCTTCTTTCACCCAACTTATGTAAATCATAATATAATATTTTAAAATATAATCACCTAAAATAGTAAATCTATTGCAGCAATAGAGTCGCACCACATCTTATATGTACAATAACAAATGAAATTGAATTCCCAAGTTTAATGCAGGAAGATTAAAAGAAACTGACCTTTTTCAAGGGTTCTCTAATAATGTCATAATAAAAGTGGTCATAATATCTTGTATCCATCCAGAACTGAACAAACAACAAAATAAATAAGGAAGACTAAGAATATGAAATCAAATGTGAAAGAATTTTGCAATGCAAAAAAAAAAGAAAAGGCTATATAAGTTTTGAATTGTAAATTTAACTTTTAATATAAAATCAGTGTATCTTAACTTATATTTAACATTACACTAGATACTTCTCTATGTTTCTATTTTTTTTTCTGCTGCAACATTTTGCTATAATTGTTGCAACTTTTGTTTGAAGTGATGGATATAATATTACAGTAGTTCAAACTAAATGATGCAATAGTTGTAAGAAAATGTTGCAAACAATCTAGTACCAGTCAACTTTGCTTTGAGGTTCACACAGTTACCAAAGCAGAGGAAGAGCACCATGAATAGCATGTTTACTAAAATTTTATATATCAATTGAAACATATTGATATTATTCAACTTTTTGTAGCATTATACTTAATATTGATGTATAAATTTCTATCAAAAATTTGACCAAAATATACATTCTATATTACAACATTCAATAATAACTTATGCGAGTTCCAAATAAATTGTTGCAACAAATACAATAGGTATTCAAAATTTAACAGGAATCATAAATCAAATTCTTAGCAATTTTGAATAAATAATTATATAAATAAATAAGGATTGGTATCTAGTGCAAAGTAGAATTACTATGCAAAGTACGGCGAACAAATTTGAATAAAATATGAAAAATTATATAGATTATATAGATTTTTATATATTATACAATCAGAACAAAATTTTGCATTCTAATTCATTTTAGAATATGAGATAAAAAAGACAAATCCATTGAGAATTGGGACAAAATAATAAAAAGTTATTGTTTGGTTAAATTTGTCTTTTTTCTCCTATTCTACAAAGATTTAGAACATAAAATTTAATCAAATTGTTGGACATGTCAAACTCTATCTCCAGTATATTTTGAAAAAAAAAATCAAAATTTTTACAACACTTTGCACTACTTTGCACCTTAACATAGCTTGCACAGGATACCAGCCAAATAAATAAACATTAGGCCCAATAGATAAACACAACAATACTGATAAGCTATGTCAGTCCACATTTATGTACCCGGGGAATATTTGCAGTCCACCTATCACATACTTCATCAACAACCTAACATAAATCAATGTTGAAAAGTTCAGTAAATGATATATACTAAAAAGAAATGTAAATTTCTTGGAGATTCAATGCCCTACCTCATCAAGGGCATCTTGCCAAGTGAGATCCTTCCGTAACAAGATTGTACGATAATCCTAATAAGAATAGTCACAGTTTTGGAGTTCTAAACTCAACATTACCAATTACTTCAAACACAAGAAAAATATGATTATGAGAGAACATACAATAATTCCTCGAATAACATAATACTTCGGAAGGGAATGCCCACTGAAAACTTCGACGTTGAATTCGTCAACAAGTTCCAAAAAACATTTCTTCTCCTATAAAAGCAAGCATGCAGTTAATGTATGTGGTATTGAACTGAAACAAAGCATTAGTGAATATGTGAAATACCCAATTGACATGTTCATAAGCGATGTTGAAAAACCCTTCTGTTTCAAGCTTAGTCATCAAACCTTGAAGACGACTCTTCAGCTGAAATTTATTAGTTATTAAACATTTAGAAATCAATCAACCCCAAGAAAGGCCACAATCAAGTTTCATCTCTGGCTTACAGACATTTATATATGTTATACTTGACATGCTTCTAAAATCAATGGAGATAAAACACCTCAATGAAGAAATTATTGCATGATGTTTAGTTACAAACTAAAATAAATGTTGTACGCTGATTTGGATGCTTATGCTACAAATTTCTAAATCGGCACAAACTATTAATTATTTCCAGATATCTTCGTTGGCTTGTCTTTCTTGAGGTATGTGCATATTTTCTAGCTACAAAAACATGTTATATAACAAAGTATACAAAGTCACATACCATATAGTGAGCCATGTATAGAACTTTCCAACAACAATGAAAAATTTGGTAGTCATACATGCTAGGGCCGTATGTACTCAAATTCTAAAATTAGGGATTCAAGTGCTGACTTCAAAATGTAGGGAACCAAATAAACACAAATGTAGTTACAAAATCATCATATGCAAGATATAGAAACAGATGACCAATGTATCTCCTAAATACAACATAGTCCTTACCATGCTTTTGAACTTTTAAGAAAAATATAGCTAAAAGGTAGATCCTACAAGATTCCAAATATACCACAAAAGTTCAAAAAAAAGTTCTAGGTGCATCAACGTTACTCGCAAAACGAAGTTTTTTTGATGCAAAATAGCCACGGACTTCCTCAGATAGCCAACATGAAGAAGTGATCTATCTTCTATTTTCATGGATGAACATAATTTGAAGTCATCACTAATATCCTATCTGATAGCAACAATTTTTCCTAATATGTGCTATCGTTCAATGGTTTCTTTCTTACATTGTAGATAAGACACTTTTGCAAAGATAAGAGAGATTGAACCATGATAATTATGTGTTCATCATAAGGTTTTAGTCATGTGACTTATAATATATATAGTTCTAATAATGAGGGGACTAGTATAGAAATTTTCTTTATAATATTCATAGTTTTGTGACTTTTATTTGAAATTGTTTTACTATGCCTCCTTTGACATCATCAAGAAAGTTCTAAATATAGGATGTCATTTTAACTTCTAAAGAGATTCTCCTACATTACAATTTTATGCAGACAACATGATTTTTCATGTATTATTTACTACTTACGCATTAAATTACCTTATGTCCATTACTAAGATAAGTAATGATAAAGTAAGCGAGTTAAAAACCAACCAAAGTAATTTTAAAGAAAAATACAAGTCAAAATATGAATATTTGAGCAATTTTCTAGAATAGGAATATAGCATATTTGTGTTCCATACCGACTCATTTTGAAGCAAATCTCTTAAACATTTAGAATATGTGCTTAATTGATCTTGTATGTTCACAATCTCAGCTCTTCTCTGTAGAAAGGTAAGTCACATATTAGGGTAACACTCAAAAATAAAATAGAAATAATTATGTATAATGCAAGAACAATTAGCACCTCAAAAGACAATATAATAAGGTCATGGTCCAAATACGAAAACTGGCTTGACACAATCTTATCTCTAATAACTTTCTTAACAAAATCATCCTGCAAATCATGAACAAGATATCAATGAATAGTTGTATGAAACTCTATAGTACTATATTTAGAGGCACCTCGATAATATTTTACCTTTGAAGACATAAATTGATCCATATAACTATCCAGTTCACCTGAAGCCAAATGGCTATCAAAATCTTCATGCAAGCGAATTTGCTCGTCTGCTCTATTGTACTGGACAAAGTGGTATGGTTTATCACAAGATTAAAGGTGGTCAAAGTTAAATTTAACAAAACTTCAATATTCTGTACTGATAAATAATGGAAACACAAGTTTGTCTAGTTCCAATGACATGTTAGATTGCCATGTATCAAAATAGATATAATAATGTGAACAAAAAGATGCATACAAAAAAGGCATGCGAAGATAATACTTTATCACCAAAATCAATCTTGTGAGAAATAGTATAAAGAACATTGTGGGAAATCTCAATATGAAGGAAAAAAAAGATCAGAGTACATCCTACAAAATACAATTTGCTTTTGAGAAAAAAAGCTTGACTAGAATTGGTAGACCCAAAACTTCAATTTGTACATCTGCAGAAGTAGCAAGGAGGCGACTATGGCAAGCAACAAGTAGCGTTGGCATCGGTGGTGTTCCAAAGCATGAGCAACAAGAGGCATAATTGAGCAGGCAATAGGTGGTGAGGTTGGCAGTGTCAGGCAAGTAACAAGCATCGCTACTCAGTCGATGATGACTAGCAAAAAACCTGTTTTGGCCCGATACCTACTAGATGATCAATACCAGTTTCTAGCCAGTTGTTGGCAGTAACCGGGGAAAAATCGACCAGGGAGTAGTAATCAGACCAGTTATTGGCTAGCAATCAAGAATTATGGACAAGAATTGGGAATTCCTTTATTGTTCTCTATCATCTTACTGAACGTTTTCAAATTTGCCTTATTTGCAAATCCTAAACATGATTTAACTAATAGAGATTCCAAGTTTTCAAACAAAATCAAAATCTGAATTCAAATTTCCACCTTCGAATTTTTTTTCAAATTGCCTGTTTTTTGCTTTCCCGATCCGGGCCAAGCCAGTATTGTTGTTACCAATCGGTTCCCGCCAGTTCTCCAAACTCTAGTTGGTAGCATCAGGCAATGATGGGTGGTAAGGTTGGCAATGTCACATGACAGGCAACACAAATCAGTAGACGAGTGATAGGTGTTGAGGCTACCAACGTCATGTGATGTGTACAAATAAAGCAAGGGGCACTTTAGTCAAGCATGCCTGACTTTGTGCTAAGGACTCCTAAGCATGCTTGGGCACGGCTCTAGACATGGTTCATCCAAACAGGTGAGGACACAAATCAAACAACCTCCAGACAAGTTTCAGGTAGGTTCCAAATCAGTCATTTTTCCACAAAGACGCGAAGCAAACTGCCTCTAAATTTTTGGTATCATAGTCACTTCAGAGTGCTACTGTTTGTAACAACATATGGACTTCATTATACAAAAATAGCTAAATTGTGCATGTGGCTTGTGTTTACTGTTAAGTACATATATATATATATATATATATATATTAATTTACTTATACATATAGGACTTGGGGTTTAGGCCATATCTTACTCTAGATCTGTACTCTAGACCTGTACTATAAATATAGATATAGAGCACTATCCCCTTATTGATTGAAAGAGATATTTAACTCTTTAACATGATATCAGAGCCTCCTCTCCTAATGAATGCCGCTGTGCATCATCGTTCTCCTCGCCGTTCTCTTCCGGCAGCCTCTCTACGGGTCATCCTTCGCCTACGGTTGCGGGCCTCCTCCAGGCCTTCCGCTCATCGCGAGTCACCTCCGGAGATTCCGCCGCCGGATCGTCACTCGCCTGCTGTCGCGGGTACCTCCGCCGCCTCTCCGCGGTCTCCATTGCCATCGTAGCAACCTCCGCTCGTCGCGGGACCGCCTCCAGAGGTTTCGCCGCAGCCGCCGCTCGCTCATGTGCCCTAGCACCATTGCCACCACTATCTATGGTCTCATGTGCCCTAGCGTCGCTACCTTAAATCGAGCCAGCGGAAGGGCAGCCAAGCAATCGAGCCAAGCCGACCAGCAGAGCCGAGCCGACTCGACAAGATTAGCTGAGCCGATTCTTCTGAGCCATTTTTGAGCCGTCTCTGAGCCATGACCTCTTTGACAAGTCTACCCGTTGCTGACATCAAGCTCAATGGGCAGAACTAGCGCGAGTGGGCCACTATAGTTCGTCTTCTGCTAATGGGAGTTGATCTGGAGTCTCATCTCACTGATTCCCCTCCTGTCGCGGGGGCCGATGAGAAGATACTTGCTGCCTAGCATCAAGCAGGTCAAGTGTATCATTTGTTAGTGCTGAGGTGTCGATTCGAATGCATATTGCTGAGCTTCCGACAACACGCCAGATGTGGGAGTGTCTTCAGTGACACTTCGTTCAGAGCAGCTCGACGCAGAGTTCTCTCTCTTACAGCATCTTCAAAGCCTGCATCAGCAGGAGGCATCTCTTGGAGAGTTCTATAGCACTTACATGGGCATATCCAGCCAGTTGACAGCCATGGCACATTCCTCTGCCTGTGCCACATGCACTCACTATGCTACCAGGACGAGACATTAGGAGTAACGCACTTTTCGACTTCATGCGTCTTCGTTCAGAGTTCGAGCCCATTCGAGCTCAACTGCTCAGCCGTGCCACTCCACCTACCATGGACGAAACTCTTGCTGCCCTCTATACTGAGGAGACTGGTCTTTGCTCGCTCTCAACTACATTGCAGATTTCTTCACATACTATCTTGGCTGCCACTTAGCCCGCTGATCCTCATTCACCTGTCATTGCTAAGATGCCATCAGATGTCCCCACCGCAGCTCTAGCAACTTCTAGTCCAATTGTTTGCTCTCACTGAAAGAAGCTGGGACACTGTTCTGCGGTGCTACAAGCTCTATCCAGAGCTGAGGTGGCCTCGTAGACCATCACGTGGTCGTGCTGCTGCTTCTGTTGTACCTGTGAGTAACTATGCTTCCACTGCCCTCCTGGCCTAGCTTCAGGCCAACTCAGATCAGCTACAGGCTCTTCTTCAGCATCGAACCTCCTCTAGTCGGTCAGCGAGCCTTGCCACTACTTCCACTTATACGACAAGTATTGCCAATCATCCCTGGATTCAAGACTCAGGGGCCTCTTTTCACATGACCTCTGACAGCTCTCAGCTGAGCTCATGTCGGCCTGTGTCAGATAACACCTATGTCCAGACAGCTAATGGTACCTCTCTACCAGTTACCCAGCAGGGTACCCTTTCTACTGCACAACTTACAGTACCAACTATTTCTCTTGTTCCCAAACTTTCTATGAGCCTTATGTCTGTTGGTCAGCTGATTGGATATGCATCGCTCTGTGGGGTTTGATGATTCTCATTGTTTTGTGCAGGATCATCAGCCAGGGACACTCGTTGGTATTGGCCATCACCGTAGAGGCTGTAAGGGTCTATGTTCTTGATCACCTGCTACTTCCAGTCCTCTCCACCACTACCATCCCTTCTGCCTTGGGGTCTACTCCTGCGTCTTCAGCTAGTTTTCCAGAGTGGCATCATCGACTTGGTCATCTTTGTAGTGCTCGTTAGGGTATCTTTGGTCGTGTGTCTGTCGACACCAGTTTTGTCTGTATGGGTTGTAAGCTGGGTAAACAGCTAGAACTCCCATACTCTTCTAGTACTTCTAGGTCTAATCCTTTTGTTTTAGTACATTTTGATATATGGGTCCAACTCCCTTTGTGTGTAAGGGAGGCCATAAGTATTGTCATTTTTTAGGATTACTCTCACTATAATTGAGTATATTTTACGACACATCGATCGCAACTTCTATCAGTCCTTTGCTCGCATGATTCAGACACAATTTCCCACTACTATTCAGGTTTTTGGTTCTGACACTGGAGGCGAGTACTGTGGAAAGCATTGGCATCAGTAGAATTGTTTACTGTGCACAATTTTAATTTATTTTCTTCTAATTTTATCTTGGGCATTCCTTCTAGTTTAAATATGTCAAGTTTTGATAATTAAATGGATTATTCAGAAAGTATCTCAGTGATGTGTTATCTTGTGTTCTTTTGGTTTTTTGCTATTGCATTCAGCAATACACAAAGTGAAGTAAGTGTATTTCTTTTGTCAATCAGAGCACCAAAATCTTATGAACGAGTAGAAAAGCAGTAATTAAAAGAAATGTAATTTCAGTAGACAAAAGAGTCAGATATTCAAGGGCATACCATGGACTCTTTAAGCTCAGCCACAATATATGCCCTTGCATAAGGCACCAAATGTGGATGGAAGTCATGAAGGTCTAGTAGCAGTGACTGAAAAAAGGAATGCTGATTTTGTTAAATTTCTAAGCAAGGTTGTAACCGCAACTAGGCAAGTCGCAACACCATCAAACCACCTAGGTGTTTAGGTGAGTCTCCTAGGTGACAATTAGGTGACTAATTATTTATCGTAAACCACTAATAAATACCATAATGCCATTACAAATTTACCAAATTTGTTGAAACTGCAAGGGTATAATCAAAACCATCAATAAATACCATAATACTATTGAAATTATGTGACAAGATAAGGCGCGACTGTTTGGGCAGACGGCTATTTGGGAAACAACCTAATAAGGCGAGGTGACCAGACCAGGAGTCCGATGGACCAGACACATAGTGATCAGTGTCTAGGGGACGCCTTAACAACTATTGTTTAAAAAGGTCTCCAAAAGAGTATAACAAACCTTAGAAAGTTTGCGTTCTTTCACCTTCATTAACTGACCAACTATCCGTAAAAGCAAGTCCTTGTGACCCTACACCATAAGAAACAACACAAGAAGGCAAAAAATGTAAAAGGAAGAAGAACAAGAGAGCTCTGAAATTTGCTCATGTCACCTCACGTATCAGAGGATGAAATTGAGGCTCCCAATAAAACAATAAAGAGTAGAAGACCTGGGAGGAAGAACAAATAGTTAAGACTAATCTTCAAATAGAGTACTTGGAAGTAGGATTCAGGTTCCCGACGGGAACCAACCAGTTCTTAGTCTTGATTGTGAGATGTAATACCAACCAGAAATATGTGTAATAGAGTGTAATGTTAGAAGATTGTATAAACTAGTGATTGTATAAGGTTGGGAAATACAAAAACTTGGTAAAAATTGCAAAGAAACCCAAGAAAATCAAGAGAGCTGGAATCACTCGGAAACCAACCAAACAGGTTTGGGAATCAACCCTAAAACGAAAACCCGAACCCTACTTGGAAGTAATAGAAGGGGAAAAGACTCACATGAAGTGCCGCTTTCACATTACGTCCATATGGTACCTCACAATTTTCCTCAAGGCGTTCAATAACAAAGTCATAGTCATCAGAGCCCTGCAAATTAATCATCCACATTATAGATTATGGTGTTTCAACTGACTGAAAATTAAGGAACTGGGGCAAGTACCTTAATATAAGGTTTGAGTAAAATGAGTTTGCTAACAAATTCATATTTTTTTTTCTCCTTTTTGGCACACCCAGTGCAACGTAATTTTCGCTTCAGAAAAAAAAACAATCATTGTTAGACAACATATGCATATGCTGAAAGTTGGACAGCATATCAGAATACTTACTCCTAGCATAAATAAGATGGTACTCATATGAGGGTGCTCACAGCTGTTGATGGCATGTTTTGATCTAAATTCAGGCTTCAATTTCTGTAGAACAGTTGATGGTTCCAAATATTCTTGCTACAAGTGTAGATTATCAAAAAAAAAATTGTACTTTAAATCGCAAGAACCATATAGCACAAATTCATAAGAAGCAACCAAGCAAAAAAATTTCTGGAACTATATCATTTATACAACACATGGAAAATCACCAAAAATGCGGTGAATGTAAAAGCTAAACTCTTAAATATTGCCTGTTGTCCTAGTGGCTACAAGCAAAAATCAATCATGATCCAGTACCAAAGTTTGTATCAAAAGCTGCTAAAAGGTAGCTATAACATCAAAAAAATAAAAGAAATAAAATTATAGCAGCAATTATAAGTAGTGGCATGAAAACAGGAATTCAGAGTAAGACAGGGTTGTCAAAGACCCTAACTACCACTCCGCAACTCTCCCTATTCTCAAATCTTTCCCTTATGCAACACCACCGAAGAGATAACCAACAGCAGAGTGGGGCACATTGAAGGTAAGCCTATTTATGCCAATCATTGACAGAGAAGTTCTCTTACTATTCATTGTTGTTTCTGGGAAGGATCAATGTTTTATTGCGAGATAAGGTTGCAATTTCTTAACCGCGGCAGTTTCCACGCCTCCAGATTTTGAAGTGTTAAGAGTTAGTAGTAGTACCCTTACTCATGATGACAAGGGCGTTCCTCAAAGCAAACGGCCCTTACCATCTCACTTGAAAACCTCATGATCTCAACAATGTGGTAATTGAATATAGAGCCCAAATTGGCCAAACTAGTGAAGTTTAGAGGTCGACTTCTGGAGATTCACTTTTTAAATACCAAAATGACAAATTGAATGATTTCAACTTTCAACATATTATTTTACATGTTTTACTTTAATATTTAGGGCTGACTGTTGCATGTATACGAATGATGTCATAAAATAATGTGCTTATTCCAAGAATAGGGCAAAAGTCAACCAAGTTTGAATTAAATCTGCAAAAGCCTAAATATCATCCTCCATTAGTTAGTGCCCGCAGAGAAATTCTTACTAATGGAATACATAAAAAAAAAGAGACAAAATAAACTAATAGATGCGATATCAATTCAAAAGCAAAAAAAATAAAATGCAAAATTTAGGGAAAAAATCAAAAAATTGAAACAGTTAGAATTTAGTAAATCAAATATCTAAACTTTCAGATTATCGGATTTTAAGATAATAATGGCTTGTCATGATAGATTCGTACAAAAACTATTTTTACTTACAACTATATATTGTTAGTGCGCTGATATGAGTTGTTTCAACTTTCAACCATATATTGTTATTATGTGGCGCATTTAACAACCAATTATCCTAGATTCACCCATACTAGTATCCATTATAACCACATTGCTTCAACATTAACTCACAAATATCTAGGGTGTTTTGGTTGATGTCCTTTAGTTATCTTGTCAAAACTTGACTCGCATCAACTCCAATGACTTTGCCTCATGGAAGACTATCAAATTTGTCTCACACAAGGCAGGTATATTAGCCTCGCCAAACATATTATTTAATACTTGACAAGGCAATTTCTTAAGATTATCCACACATTCACCTCTTCTTGTCTCTTTTTAGGTGGCAAACAAATAATTGCTCAAACTAAAGACATGCCTCGCAAACAAAAGTCTTTCCAACTTGAGGTGATTTGAGGCATGGCCATGTAAGTTATCTCCCTCACCTAAATCTTTACTCTAATTCTAAAATTGATGTGTTATCAAAATTGTGTGTTCATATCTCTTTTACCCAATAACTCCCATTAAACCTTACTATCTCCCGTGCACGGAATGGTATCCTCTGCCTTACTTAAGAAAAGGCAAATGATGCATTTCTTAGAATGTCAACAATCTATGCATAATTTAAATGGTTTAGGTTGACGTGGAAGAGAAATCGAAGTGATTAATCATTTCACAAGAAATTGTGACCTTCTCCTCCACTTTGATCTAGGTTGGTAGTTTATGATATAATGCTTCAAATAAAGAAAAAGACGTGTCTTTTCTTCTGTAAGGCAGACAATACAAGTCCCCCCATGCACACTTTTCAATAGCATAAATATGCACATCGCCATCCCATGTTTGCTATTGCTGCCTCAATCCATCTCCAAGACAAGAAAAGCCCTAATCATTGATGGGGAACAGCTTCGAAAACACCACAATTATGCCCAAACGGAGATATAAGAATTCCTCTTGCACTCATATAGTTGTTCTTTGTCATATTAAATCTTTCAGAAAAAATTTACCCCTAAATCATTCATTGAATCCACTTCTTGCAGCATATCAAGATAAGTCGGAAGATATCTCCGAAATTCATCTTCGAACTGGTTGGAACATAAAAAAGAACATATTGTAATGAAAATTAAGGACCAAATCAAATCATGTGATAATTCAACATTTGGAACACTCAAAATATGAAAAACAAGAGACCACACCTCCCAATTCCACTCAAATCCACAAGGAAATTCCTTTGGAGCCGTAGAACATGACTTTATGCGAAGATCTTCCTTTTGCTTTGCCAACCAATTTACAAAGTCATCTGCATCGTAGCCATTGTTTTTGTCTCCTCCAGCCAAATCCTATTACAAATATGCAAATAAATGACTTGTATAAAATTAAACATAGATAGCAAACAACTTCCGAATGATAAGGAATCTTAAGAAATGAAAAATGATGGCTTACCTGACTTTGTATACAGTAATATGATTCTTGACAAAGCGCAAGAAGATCCTCAACATTGTTATCACTTGTATTAGTTAAGCGCTGGATTGCACTTGGAAGCTGATCGTCTAGACGTCGTATTAGACATGGAAATAGATCTTCTACAATGAATAGCCTAAGTCTCACATTTTTTGTAGCAACTGCAAGCCATACCAGAGCACGACAAAAAGGAATAGCGTTTTTTGTTGCTACTCCATCCACCCAGTACCCAAACAGGCTCATCCTTAAACTCCCAAGACAATTATGGAGAAAAAGATACCTGTAAGTAAATTAGGACCTCTTAGGTCTTTCTTTAGAAAGTCTAATTTAACTAAACTAAAGCAAATAAATACAGAGAAATGTATAATAGAAAAAAAAAAATCTTTTGTACCCAACAATAGAGGTGGAAGATATGGATTCCAAGCTAACTTGAACATCCCATAAAAGCCCACTGTTTAATTCTATCAGTGCTAAAGCTTCAAGCAATTGAGACACATCACGAGTGATCTCAATCAGTATCGTCTGTTCTAATTCCTTGATCTTTTCTTCCGATCCACAAAGATTACCAAAGTAATATGGAAATCCAGCTCGGCCTTCGTGTAGAAGATCGAACCATGCAAAGTAAAGTACCTCTTCACAATGTGTAAGTAAGGGGTGCAAGAGGTTCACCATCCATTCCTTCCAAAACTTATGAGGGCAATGTTTGACCAATGGAATGCAAACGAAATGGATAAATTTGCCCAAGTGCCGATATTCCATTGCCACCAAATCTTCCATGAGAATAGCCGTAATCGATGAACTGTCTAATAATTCAGAAAATGCCCCCTCAAGAGACACACATAGACCTATGACGATATACCTGCAGCACAATATAAGCCATCATGTGGTCACATACAAAAGCAATAAAAAAAATAGCTGTATATAACCAGTTTCAAAAGTTGTGCATCAAAAACAATGGACTAAAACATTCTAGGTTGATTCAACAAGTAAAACTTCACACAACACACAAGATAATTTAGAAGATAAGGTGTCGGAATTTCTCATCTATTAGAAATGCAAATTGAGAGTAAACACGATACTGTACAGTGCCATGTAGACAGCAATCAAAGAAATAGGCCAACACTTAACAAAAATAGTTTTATTACAAATTCACCCATACAGAAACAAAAAAAAAAGATATATAAAGGCTAATTAGCTCCACACCACTGCCAAAAAGTCACTTTAACAAAATACCACTAGCTGTTTGTATGACATGAGACAATCAATGTTATTTTATTAAATTCACAAAGTTGGCAGTGGCATGGAGCCAATTGTCTCAAAAATATCACTCCTCCTAAGTAACAGCTAGTAGCACACATGTGGGCAAATGGCATGTACAAGGTTATAATGGTGCCCCAACTAAGAGAGACCCCTCGGTCCTAGACGCCTAGGCAACAATTAGATGATAAATTATATATGTTGCAAGTCAGTTAAATTTGTGCAAATATGAGACAAACATGAGCTTAAAATCATAAATGCAAGAGGTGGAAAGACATGGCTGTGAATAATGATGTCCTCATGGGATTCTTTGAAAAGAAGATAATCAAACAACTCTTAGAAACCCTAGCCGCCACATCTAATTTATACAAAGCTAACTCTCGTCTCTAAAAAAAAAACAGATCTAACTACTAGAAACCCTAGCTGCCAACTGATTGTCTCTATCCGACGAGCCACCATCTCCTACTTTACCTCCAACCACCCTCTAACGACTCGTCGTCGATAGCATCGCATTATCGTGTTGGTGCCATTCCCCCCCTTCGCATGCAACACATACCCGTCTGCGACGGCAAGCTGCTGCAAGGAGGGGGGGGGGTGATGGCGACATCGACGGCTACTACCATGAGTGGGGCGGCAACAACGACTTCCCTAGGCAAGGCAAGGGGCTGGTGTCCAGTCCTAGTCAGCGACTAGTCGCCTATAATTGTAGGCATGTACATGAATGGGTAACAATCAACATACATTGTGGTGAGCAGCAGGTGATTTGCAAATGTCAAGGGTAATGAAAGCAGCAATTAGGAGATTATTGAAAATTGAAACTACCAAAGTAAACACATCTACTTCAACTAAAAATTTAGTTCAGGGAAATAAATTCAATCACATGATTTTGGAAGTGGTGTATATTTTTTTTTTCTTGTTTAAGCGTATGGTAGGTTGGAAAATGGATATCAATATGAAAAAAATTATAACTTCAAGCCATCATCACCCTTCCGCAGAATTTCTAGAACCTTTGATTATGTAGAACATTACATTTTAACAAGTGCTCTGTGCTGCCCAGTAGTGAGCTTGAAGACTGCACAATATATGTTCAATAGGCATATTTTTACTTATTAGGTGTATTGCCTGGAATAGGCTAGTGGTCTTTTGTTTAAATCCTCCAGAAATTAGCACACTATCCTTTCCAGCCATTTTGTTTACATAGCCTGACCCAAAACCTTCCAAAAATCGACCCACTAGCTGCCAAAAATTTAACCCAGGGTTTGCTTGGCGCATTCCAAGACTCAATTTTTAGTTATATGAATATTTCAAAGGTGCACTACTAGAACCAAAACCTTGCCCAAAAAAATATTAACTTCCATAAAACATATTAAGCTACTCAACTCAACTCTAACAAACCAAAGGATTATCATAATCATAAGATTGTTCAAGTTCAACTAACTTTGCCCCGGGATATGACCACAGCTTCGAAAATTCTATATTCCACACTACAAATACTTCTATTCTACAGTTAAAATATAACATAACATTAGTGAATGAACAACATGCTAAACCATAACAACCCACAACTTTGATAACCACTTTAGATGCAAACAGAGTCAACACGATACTGACTTCGTTTGTCATAGACCATTAAATATACAATATGGCATGACAGTCATGCACATAAGAGTCCAAAATGAAGTATGCAATTAAGACAAAAGGAATGCGCAAGCATATAACCAAATCTATACCCGAGATAAGTACCCACCTAACTGATAATATGATACATACCAGACAGATAACAAAACAATTGATAAAAAACTTAGTGGTCCAATTATTGTAAACTCAATGCAATGTCTTTCCTACCTAAGGTATTGACTAATTGCTAAAAGACAATGGTATCACAAACATAAACAATTTCACAGGTTCTCTAACAGTAGTTCGAACAACAGGAAAGTGTAATATAGAAACAGCATTTCCAAACTTGCCCGCCACAACAAGCAACATACATACCCGCTCTGTCGGATTCCCTCTAACAATTCCCTCATCTCGTTCTCTTCAAAATCTTCCTCTGTATCAGGTAGTTCATCGCTATCTTCAAGCATATCAACAGAATTCACATGACCCATCATCCTTTTAGCTCTTTTAAGTTTTTCTGACAGATCAAAAGCAAAATCTCGCGCCCAGAGTGCATGTATATATCGAAGCAGCTGAATACAAAAATCCAAAATGTCAAAACCGATAAATGCAAAGAAAGTCTAGAGTGAAAAGCAATTGGAATTAATACAGAACTTCTACTTGTGTATCTAGATTGAAGAACAAGAATTGAAGTGAGGAAGGAGAGCGAAGAAGGAATAGACTCTAATTTTATTTCTTGTTTAAGCCTCACAAAGGCCGGACTATATAATATGTAGCCTCCCATATCTATCCTAACAATGGAATCTAATCAGCAACTACAGTAACTAACTGTATTCTAACAATATGAAAACTAATCCTATCCCAATAAAAAGAGATAAATCCTGATTTAGAAACAAATAAATCGTAAATTGATTCGATTGGGCCCATCCATAACAATGTCGATGCAAAAAAACTGAGTTAAAGATGGTTATTTACCTGAAAAAGCGAGGGAAGGATCAGTGGTAAAAGGGCAGTCAAAGTTGAATAACAAATTAGTGGTATTGCAGTACAGTCTTCCGTTTGTCTCCTCTTGAGCTGCTCCTCGAAGAATTTTACCACATCATAAACTTTCTTCAAAAACTGGACGTCAGAAAATAAACGCAAAAAACGACATGGGCCATGCATGTATTCGTTTTGCCACTCCTGTTGGGTCCAAATTTTGTTCACAGGATAAAGTAGGCAGGTAAGCACTTCCTTATCCTGTTGAGTCCTGTAAGGAAGGTTAAAAGGTGAGCAATCACTTTCTAAAATCATCAACTGCGGGTAATTGGTAGAGTTCCATGCACTTAATGTCACTGTCAAGTACCCTGGACAGGATGTGACAAGAAGGAATGCTTCATATAGGATAGTGTACTCCCTAAGCAGCAGACAGCCCTTTCCTGGATGACAAAACATCATTCCACCAATACCCTGTACCATCAACCGATCATTTTCAAGAACTGAAGGAGATAGAAATAACGGTTAATGTGCATCTCGAAAGCAAAATACATGTGCCACTTGGTAAAAAAACAATTTCTCACACACAAAGAAAATAAATCCGGTTGGCATAGTGCACACTTCATCTGTTATCACATGAACTAATAGTAACACGTCGATATTTTGATATTTACTTAATAGGACAACAACTTAAAATTAAACCAAATTCTAAACCAGCAAACTGTACACCATCAAATGGTTTTAGCAAAAACAGTGCATATCATAAAAATAATAAAGTAATGCTACTGTAGAGTGAATACCATAACTCCCATGCAACTTCAGATCAAATTGATAGGTTACAGCACACTTATTTTGGAATTTGTAGTCCTGATTGGGAAATTTAAGCTATTATCCATAAATACCTATAAGACATGGATGTGTTTTGTGAGTCATTTAAAAATGTATTAAAAGGCTCTTGCTTTCTTCAAAGGTTAGTTCAGAACCACGGCACATCAAAGGCACATTATGAGATGAAAAGGAACAAAAATAGCCTTACCGACTTTCTTGGGTCAACAAACTCTTCGGTGAATTCTTTTGAATCATCAGTAACATTTGCTGCATCATCATTGTCATCTTGATCTCTCCCCCCTGCAAAAGCACAGGAAAGATAAATACAAGAAATGTGCACACGCATCTTTGACAATTTACTAGCATATACACCATATTCATGTGTTTATCCTAATTGGAAAAATATTTAGGATCACAGATCTAATGAGAAATACATCCAAAATGCTTTAGATAATAAAGACATTTTTTATGGGATGGATTTGATAAGCACGACATGGGCATCATTGCAAAACATTATACTTTGCACCACTTTCAATATTATTTTTAATTGAATTATTTAAATAAGTGTATCTTCTAAATAAACTAGGGTCTATTTCAGTCAGACTCTGAACATACAATACGCATGACATAGACAGAAGATGCAATGAAGAGAGTGCGTATTTTTTTTTACCTGAAATTTTTCTAATCACACTTTTGCTTCTGTCTGCTGAAAGAGTTCCCTTAAGAGTAGTTTTACTCAATGTGTCCTCCAAGTCTAGCAAATCATCTTCTATAATGTGCTGAGCTGATAAGAAATCCTGCATGACAAACAGTTCATTCTATTATAATTTAAAAGAAACTTCAGAAAATCAAATTTCTTGTAGAATTTAGCTATGTTATTATGAAATTAGCAATAACTATGAATATCAAGACACATGACCACAAAAAGTGTGCTGAAGATGCACACGGTACACCCCATACCAAGGCGTACCATGCATCTAGCAAAGTAACGATTATTTCCATAATCCATACCATGTACCAAGACCCAAGTAAGCCATGTTCATGGTAACTGTGACGCAAACTATGAGTGCAAACTAATGTGACATTGAGGTCTTTACTCGTGGATAGGAGCAATGACAAACCCTAGGCTCCACATCTTGGTCTCTCCCTATTCGTTGTAAGTAACTCTACTATTTGAAATCCACAACAGAATCAAGGTGACCAACTCAGCCTGTCAATTTACCCAAAAGGAAACGAAAATGCAGAATAAGCTAACAATTCTGGACACAACAAACTATCCCTTAAGCTGTCAAGAAACTCACTTCAATAGGACCCTCGTTAGATAACGAAACAAAATAAGGGATTAAACCATGCAATAAAAAATGGCATCATAATTGACAAATATCAACCACTGGAAAACCAATGCATAAACAATGAATTGCAGACAGGGAAAACAAGAGGCAAGACAAAATCATGAGCTCGGACACCAAAGCATTGCTCCAAACTACCTACCACATGTTGCATGCTTGAGAAATAGTTAACTGATGGAAAACCAAAATATAAGCAATGGTTTGTGAGCAAAACAAATAAGAAGCTTGATAAAATCATAAACCTGTGCCATTAAAGCAGCTGCCACATGCTTTAAAGCCGAATCGCAAGGGGCCCCAATCGGCTCTGACATTAACTTAACAATGTTTGTGAATTTACTCCATTCTGTGATATGAAGTTCGTCCCACCTAAATCTCAACAAGTGCTGCGAGCATCAACACAATGATAAGTCATAACTGCATGATAATCGCACAATGCAACATAAATATGAAGTTGAGGAATTAGAATTGACCTGCAGCATCTTAATCCCATGCCACCGGACAACTGATGGGCGGTCCTTCCTGACCAGCTGAAATGCCGCGATCAACAATGCATCCACGTACCCCTCTGTTACCTTCACATGGTTCATGTGTGCCAGAATAATTAAACAACATGAATCCACTATATGATCACTAAAAAACATAAAAAAAGCAACGCATCCACACATGAGATAACCCCTGCATTTCCTACACATTCATGTGTTCCATTGAAATTTAAATGAAAGAGCACAAAACTTCTCTTTATTAGAAACCATAGAAAGAAAGAAACAGATTACATCCCAAGTACAACAGGTTAGCACCACTATTGACTATCCTACTCACAACCAGAGCTCAAGACTAGGAAAGTACTCCCTCCATTTCTCTATGCAAGTCCATTTTCTTGGAAATTGCCGTTTCACAATGTAAATTCATGGGTGAAAACGATGTTGTTTTATTATATTTCTTTATGTTCTACTCCCTATAATATCCTGTAGATTATCCACCTTGTTATTTCCAATGAAGAGAAAGTGAGCAATTAATTGTTTTCATTCATGCCATGTTGTACTTTAATTAGGAATAGTATGATCTCTTTTACATTTCTCTTCACTCAATTTCATAATCTTTGGTCAGTGCGTATTGTGAGCTTGAACTATTATCATGAAACGGAAGAAATAACATAAAAGCAACAAACAAGAAGTAAACTCCTAGTCATACTAACTATCCCAATTGGGACTGATTCAAACCACTCAAGTGATCTTTGCAACTTCTAGGTTGCCTCCTCCGTCACCCGGGTGTCCTCCGATGTGACCACAAAACATAAAAAGGAATAAAATTTGAAGAAATTACATCGACAGATAATAAACTAGCTGTAGTAGCAACACACCATTAGCATTCCACTAATCCTTCCTTGATCTATTTTTGACTGTCAAGGAAGACCCTGATTCGTCCTTTTATCAACAAATTAACAACCATTGGATCATAACTCAGCCAAATGACTGCCATCTGATTACTTTCAGCAGTTCCCATAACTGCCTCACAGCCTCTCTCCAACTGCACCATGTAACATAATAGAGCATCATTTTGGGCCCTTCCTTTATCCTGTAATCCCCACTACGTTACCCCTCTATGTTTCTCTCACTAGCAGCAAAAACACATCCTGTGACCTGCTTGCAGCTACCCAATCCCGTCAGAGCTCCAAATTCTGATCCTTAGATTGATGGCAATAATGTGGAAAAGAAAATGAGGCGAGTGTGCACAGCCTTTGAGGTAATGTCTGCTATCCAGAACCATAAGTGAGGGAAAAAAGAAAACCACCTTGCCCATGAGATTGAAACAACCTGGACGTTCCTTCCAATCCCATGAGATTAAAGCGGTGGGTTAACTACTGTAAACCTTGGATCACACCCTTTCCCCAAGCCAAGAAGATTTGCCATAACTTCCAGCGCCCTTGAAGGAACAAAGGGTTCATGGTATTGTCTGCTATCCAGCCATTTGTTAAACAAACTACAATATTCATATGGTATGCAATTTCTTGTGCAAAGCTTTTCCTCCTTAGTAATTCCCTTTAGGAAAAGATCATCTAATCTAGTGTTTTCTGATGTTTGGTTGGAGAAGAGAATAATTGGATTGACAATGGAAATTTGTCCTGATGTTTTATGAGCAGAGAACATGTCGATCAAATTGAACGATGCAGGGAAGTTGTAGCCTTTCGTGATTAAACTATTTGGGGATTGCAGACTAGTTTTTACTCCAGGAACAGATATCATTGTAGTTGGCATTAATATAACAACTCAGATTTGGTTTACAGGTGCCTTCCCTGAGACTCTTTATCTGTTTGCTACAATATGATGATGTATATAATTCAAGTTCTCCCATCTAGGTTGTTTGTCTCATGTTGATTTTCATATTATGTTAAAATTCAATATTTGTTCTAGAAGTTGCACGGCACGGCATTGCAAATTATATTTCAGATTTTAGAATTATTTGACTACTATAGGCATTTTATTGTACACACAAAAATTTGTTCCTTATTTTTGTTCTGGAACAGCTGGACCAATGTATGCACTATGTTTAAAGGTCCATTGCCAATTTAAGAACTGCAATAAAAAATGTGAACCGATTTTAACATTATTTAGAACTCTTTAGGTGCAATTCAGAGCGAAAATTTTTTTAAAAAAAAGGCAGTAATCATGAGAGGCACCAAGGACACGAAAAACATGAGTTTAACTATTTCTTATGTAAAATTCCCGCAGCTACGTGCGGAATTCTGCTAGTTAAACCTAAAAGCCCGCAGAGACAACCAAAAAGAAGAGCAATTTTTAAAACAAAAAACACACAAACACATCTTGATAGCTTATAGAAGAGAAGGAAGGAAGAAAGGAACGTACAGGTTGCGGATTTGCTCCGGAAGAGTCCACCAGATCGACGGCGCCCCCGGAGACATCCTCCGTCGCCGCCGTGATGGAGGCGGCGCCGTCCATGGTCTCGCCGGTGGGCGAAGCCAGAGGATTCTGGAAATCGGGAGTTTCGGGAGGCATTAGCCCCGTACGTAGGTTCTGGTTAGATAATCAAATTAGGTATGAACTGCATTAGGATGAGAGAATGAAACGAAAACGAAAACGAAAACGGAAACGGAAATCAAAATAGAATTATGGTAAAAGTGAATAGTATTTTTATTAAAAACGAGTGAAAATGTGAATAATTGGGTTTCAAGGCCGAATCTGAACTGGGTACAATAGGGAAACTTGTGTTGAATAGTTGACGGAACCTAATGGTTCAATCAGATTGAAATTCGGAGATGAATTGGAGAATTTAGCTATTTCTGGCTTTTGAAAACAGGAAAAGGACTAATTCGCGATGAAATTTGGACCGAATCGCGAAAAGTGGCCAAATGAACTTATCTGGCTAAGAAGTTTTAGGACTAATATGCAAGCGTATTAAGATTTAGAGTTCCAAAGAAAACCAGAAGAAATCTACTCTGGAATCAATCGAACTGAAGGCCGATAAGTCAAGTAGGGTTATTTCTCCAAACTCATGACAAAAAGATTCATTAGTAGACCCAAATATGATATCATCAACATATATTTGACACACAAAAAGATCTTTCTCAACTACTTTTGTAAATAAGGTTGTGTCTACCTTCCCAATTTTAAAACTTTTTGAAATGAGAAAGATCTTGTATACATTATTTGGAAAATTTGAATCTTCAAAACTGGGAGGTTGTTCTACAAACACTAATTCGGATATTTCTCTATTTAAAAATGCAATTTTCACATCCATTTGAAATAACTTGATATTAAAATTTGATGCAAATGCAAGAAGAATGCGAATAACTTCTAATCTTGCTACAGGTGCAAAAGTTTCATCAAAATCCAAACCTTCAACTTGAGAATATCCTTGTGCAATAAAACGAGCTTTGTTTCGTACTACTACTCCATTCTCATCTTGTTTATTACTAAAAACCCATTTTGTTCCAATCACATTATGATCCTTAGGTCTTTCTACTAGTATCCAAACTTTGTTTCTAGTGAAATTATTTAGTTCTTCATGCATGACATTTACCCAATCTGGATCACTAAGTGCTTCATTTATAAATTTAGGTTCTAAGGAAGAAACAAAAGAATAATGTTCACAAAAAGAAGCAATATGAGACCGAGTTTGAACACCCTTACTAACATAACCCAAGATTTGATTCAGGGGATGATTTTTGGCGAACGTTTGATGAAGTCGCGGGTTGTGTGATGCTCGATCATCATTCTCTTCAGTCTCTAGTTCAAGGTCTTCTCGACCAGCATTGTTGTGGGTGGTCACAGGTTGAGCAGCATCAGTATTTGTGGTTGTACATCGATGGCCGCCGTTCGCTGCTGTTCCTTCTACGCCCAGCCGGTCTTTTCCCCGGCGCAAGTTTCGCTGCCGTTTTCTCTCGCTGGCTCTACCCTCTAGCCTATTTAAACTCTCCCATGCTGTGCAAACTCCACAACCTAGAAAATTGGCTAAGTCCCGGCTCAATTGCTGCTTCTACCTTCTTCCCTGACGAGCCGTTTTTGAGGCCAATATCGCCAGAGCATTTCACAGCCCCAAACTCCAATCCAAGTTCACATGTGAGTTCCTCTCATCCACCTGTCCGTGTCATAGCAGCCAATTGCATTCAGGTGATCTCCATTGCCGGTGATCGCCGGAATCCCAAATCTCCCTGTTTCGACAATGCTGATCCAATTAGCCCAAATTAGCTCACCTCTTAGTAGAGTTCTATGATCACTAGCCCCAATCCAGCAATCCTATGCCTTGAGATTTCAAAATTGAGCCCAGATCGAAGCTTTTCTGATTTTTGCTCGCCGCTGGCAACTAGCTCTCGTCGCCAGGCCGCACCACCTATTCCCCGTCCAAATTAACTCCACCAGAGGATTCCCCTCACCTACCTTCTACTCTCACCGCGAGGAATCGACCTCCAAAGCCTTGCACCAGAAACCCCCAAATTGGCATTGTCTTCTCTAGCGTAGATCGTCAGAATTCGTCTCTCGCCGTCGCCGCTAACACCACCTTGTCCTTTAGCTTCGCCTTGACCTTCTGAGCACATCTCTCCACTACCCCGATTCTTGGTTCTACACAAAATCTCAAGTTTGAACCATGCCAAAAATCTGTCCAATAACTGTGTCGTGCCGTGTCACCACCGTTCTTCATCGCCGCCGTTCATCGCCGTCCGGCCACCTTACCCCTCAAAACCGCCACCACTAGACTCCTGTTGTCTTCGCCCACCTCGCAGACATAGTTGGCAAAGCAATTGAAGCCCAGAATCAAATCCACTGCTTTGCCCTAGTTTTTGACAATGTCAGCTCAGTGTCAATGCATGTCAGCCACTAGCATTAGCCCTGTTTAGCCCCTTTTGGTTGAGAAATTGAAATGCTACTTTGTCCACTAAACTTTTGGAGCCATGTTCTACATTTTCTTCTATTGCCTCATCTTGAGAAAACCTACCTAAGGCCATGTCTGACCATGAACCAAATGTCGACCTTTGGGCCTTCATTGCATCCAAGCCTCACCCTGTGCACCAAGCCTTAGTATCTTCCCCCCACTGTTCTACCTTCGACCAAATCACCTCGCTTGCATACATGTTTATATCTTACTTATATGTTCTCTACAACAAGTAATTTCTGAATGCTTTGTGTTGTTGTTTCGTTGTTTGCGTTCGAGAGCAGAGTCAGAAGCAGAAGATTGGGAAGGAGCCTTTGAAGATCTAGTAGATCAGTTAGACCCCGCATCGCAAAGCAAGTCTCATCCCTTGACCATGTTTCTCCCAATATTTTAAAACAAACTAGGATGATTTCTGTTTTGAGTATATGCATGCTTTATCTTTGAACTAAGTGCTATGTTGGAAAATGTGAATAGATATGACCTAATCTCTTGAGAAGCCCCTTATGATTGGACTTTCATGCAACCTTGTCACCTTAGGATGCTATGATTAGATATTGCTCTATGTGAAATGGCTAATATGTGACAAATGAATTTGAAACCCCCTTTTTATGAAAGAAAATGTGAAATGGAGATCAATAGTGAGGACGGTTTGAATGGCTGGCTGCTGTGTGTGCATGGGTATGTGAATGTATCCTCACTATCAATTCATAAGGACAAGAATTTTGTGTTATGCCTCTATGCGCCATGAAAATCATACCAACCACTTGCCTGGTATGGACAGGCACAACTTAGTAGCTTTTTCAGTATTAACTGTTTCCTACATTATTTGTCAGTCTGATTTCTTGTGTGGAAACTGGTGGGCCGCAGTTCGGCCATGAGTGATGTGAGATTAGAAAAATAATGAGAGGAAAAGGTGGATAGAAGGAAGTCACCCTACGCCTGGATTAAGTCGTGCACGGCTGTAATCAGAGGTCATATGTCTTGTGAGGACACAGACCAAGGCTAGGAAGAAAGACAATGGGGGGACCCACAACGGTATTTTAGACTTAGATATCTATTTATCGGGCAGGGATACTGTTAATGCTAGACTGTAAAACCGTTGTGTGATTGTCATATGCATATAAGTCGCATGGAGTTGGCCCGACTTGAAAGTCGAGTGAAGAAGTGATTTAAAAAGAGGTACACCTTTGCAAAGTGTAAAAGAAGTATCGGATACCCTGTACTCCCAGGTCATGAAGTCTGTTCGCGGTGGTTTTATTCATGTGGTTCAGCACAAGTAACATTTGGAATATTTACATAATACGAATTAATGAAAGTGGTGACTCATGAAAGACCACCACACATAACAATTTCTAAAGTATGGTATGAGATTTCAAAGTATAGCTCTTGAAACTAGAAATCCTTCTTTGCAATTTTAGAGTGAAAATCTATTCTATTCTTATCTATAAGACAAAACCCTCATTCTTGAGAAATCCCCCTCTCATCTATAACTGCATTAATTCTTAGAATGAGACTTGCTGAGCATCGTGTAAAAACATGCTCACCCTTTCCTTTGCATACAAATTCATAAGAGAGATTCGTTGATCCCGACTCCTACGTCCTTGAGTATGAAGAACAAGATGGAAGTGCCCCCGACGATTCAGTTCTCTAGAACGGTCATGCGCCGAGTTGAGTTAGATGTGGTGGGAACCCTTCCAACGCCGCTGTCATCTGAAGTGAAGATCCTTGTCGTTGCTTTTTGCATTGTTCTTTGTGTTCGATATCTCGATACCGATTCTTGTATTGACAATCTTGTTATTTTCGTAGCAACTTTAAGTAGCGCCATTCTTGACGTTATGATAATGTAATATTGGTCCCAGTGACCCTGTATTTGTTAATATTTGTCCCTGCAGTTAATGTAATTCTGTTGTTGTGAGCTTATGTTGTACCTTTTTGAGTGCAATCCACCTGGGTGATTGCCATTGGATTTCTCAAACGAGGGTCCCACAGTGTGTCCCCTAAACCCTTTCCTATGTCTCTTCGCCTCCTCTCTCGCTGCCGCTGCCACCTTTCACCATCCCTTCGTCACTGTGCCGCACCGCTCCTCACCCGTGCCGCACCACATCTTGCCGGTGCCGCGCCGCACTTCGCAGCTACCGTGCCGCACCTCGCAGTTGACTCACCGTACCACCTCGCCGCTGCAGTGCCACACTTCGCCGTTTTTTCACCGCAATTCCACCACGCCGTACCTCACCATTTCTTCACCACTGTGCCTCGCCACCACTCCTTACCGCACCTCACCACTGCCGTGCTACTGCCTCGTCCTTTTCTCACCAGTAGTTCTCATCGACCGTTCTGATCGTCATCATCGTCGCTTCGACGTTCTCCAGCTTCCCTCGGTTGATTCTTCTCAGAGGTTTCTGACGAGGATTGTCACCTGAGTCACTTCTAATAAACTTTTGGTTCAAGACAGGTTCGAACCAGACATGTATCTGGCAATGCGAACTCAAGCTATTCTGAGGGGCATCGCCATGAGGTCGCAAGCTTTATGCGATCAGGTCGCGGGCTTCGTGCGATCAGGCCGACAGCTTTGCGAGGTCAGAAGTTCGTATGCTATACGCGAACTGAATATCTGGGATGTTGCGCGGTCAGCCCACATTCCGTGGTCAGAACATTCTCGACCTGGATGCTTGAAGTTCATTCGGTTATCTATATAACAGGATATTCCAAGCATCCCGAGGATTCCTCCACATTGAAGACCAACCGTCAGAGGTTAATATATGCGGTTATTCATGATTAACACGTGTTAATAACCTCCGTGGAAGTTAACAGCAGTTCTCCAGAAACTGCATCCAACCGTTTGATGCAGTTTTCTTCATATGGCACCCTTTCGACCAGTATAAAAGGGTAGCATAGAGGTCTGAGAAGGGGAGGATCCCATCTTTTTGGAAGAAGAAGACTCCTGATACAAGTGAGACATAACGCATCTCAACCACTAAAAACAGCCAAGTCTACGGCCCAAGTTAGATAGTTCCTACAAGCCTCCCTGACTTTACTCTGTATGTTTACACAGGAAAAATCCTTCGCCTGTGAAGGAGTTTTTCTGCTATTTCTGTAACCTTTTATCACCTATAGTGAAATCCTAACAGGACGTAGGGCTATTACTCCCACCATCGAGGGCCCGAACCTGTATAAATCTCTCTGTGCTCCTGTTCACCATTGTTCTACATACCTTCCCGGATGGTCGTCTTGAAAGGTCTCACCATTACAAATTTTGCATAAGTTCGGCTAAGGACTCCGAGTCCGAATCGTCGACAGCTAGCGCCCACCGTGGGGCCTTTCTCAAGGCGTCCTAATTGAAATCCGGAGGTTCGCTGAAACATGGCTGGAGCATATGATTCCGAGAACGATTTCGATCTCGATGATTATGCCCATATACCAATGCCTTCTCCAAGCGATCCTGTTCCGATGGAGGAGGTCGAAGGCCAGAATCTTCCACAGGTTGAATCGTCTCTCCAGGTCATGTCAATCGACCAGGGAGCAACTGGCGCAAGGTCAGAACCCACGGAGGTTCTTAATGTGCTAGGCGATGAATCCGGCCCGTCATACGACCCCGCTGAGGGAAAATATGATAATGACCCGGAAATTAGCCCAGGAAGGTTCGACCCTGATAACCTTCACCGTCTCTTTGATTTCGAGTCCGACTCGGAACAAACTGAGATGTTTTCCCCATCGGCAACCTCTCTCCCTAGGCAGCTTGCTGCGCTGTCGGAAGAAACTCCCGATCAACAGGCTGCCAGGGAAGAACAAGATCGCAAACAGAAGGAGGATCAAGATCTCGAGCAACAAAACAACGAACTACGCAGAACTGCCCTAGAGGCTCTTCAAGATGCGCAGACTCGTTACGATGCTGCTCCGAGTTCTTCTCGACGGTCGCGTGGTCGAAAACGTGACCAGACCCCTTATTTGCCACTGGAGCGTTTCCCAGTGGACGAAGAAACAATAACACCTGGTGCCCCTAGGAGAAGTACCCATGGTCGATTGCGATCCATCGCGGAAGTCATGCGGAACTTTTCTCCTACAGTCACGGATGCGCAGAAACCGGCCTTTTTTAGGATCCTGGCGGAGAGACTGGATGAGGTCGCATCCGAGGCGACCCCAACGGCCTCCTCCCGCTCGGTAACGCATTCCCATGAGCGAGATGGTCCTCATTCTGGTTCCGGCCGGCGGAATTACCAGCCGCCCGTACCGTCCCGACTGGACAAATACCGGCGAATGCAGGATTCTCGTAATAGGGATCGAGTTCCCGTTCACTCTCGTTTGGGACCACGAGTAACCTCGCCATTGCATGAGGTCGCTCGAGACCCAACCGAGAGTCACAGGGCGATTCACGGTCCTTACGTTGGTTGTAAAGCCTTTTCGCCTGGCCTACGAGCAGTCGTTTGGCCCGATAAGTTTCGACCAGGGGGCATTGAGAGGTTTGATGGAACTCAGAACCCATCCGAGCTCCTTCAGATTTATATTACTACCATCCAAGTGGCAGGAGGCGATGACAAAGTCATGGCCAACTACCTGCCTACAGTCCTCGCAGGACCGGCTAGAACCTGGCTGTTTAATCAGCTTGAAGGTTCCATCTACAATTGAGAAATGCTATGCGATGCCATCCTCAGTAATTTCCAAAATTGTTACCAAAAGCCAGGTAAGGAGGACGACCTGCATCGGCTGCGGCAAACTTCAGCCGAAACACTTCGGCAGTTTGTCAAGAGGTTTGTCGGGGTGAGGAATACCATCCCGAACATATCTGATGGCTCCGTAATCAGGGCATTTAAGCATGCCGTTCGATACCGGAGATTCACCGAAGACTTGCTTATCCACCCTCCTCGATCAGTGGCCGATCTGTTCGACATGGCCGATCGATATTCCGACGCAGCCGAAGCGGTCGAATGGAACCGAATGGTCGACAAGGGGGACCTACCACCCCAACCAGGCTTCAAGGACGCCAGGAAAGAAGATTCAAGCAAGAAGCCGGAATCTTCACCGGGTGGGAAGTCAAAGAAGTCGAAGAGGAGCCGCTCTGGACAGTACCGCGAGGTCGCAGTCGCAGAGAAGCCACCTTCGACCAAAGGTAATAAGTCTTCATTTAAGAGTAAAACTGCCTCTGGTGGTCGGGATTCCGACCAGCTAGAAAAATCAACTAATCCGCAGGAAGGCAAGAAGTGGTGTCCACTCCACAACTCCGCAGGCCACAACCTCAAAAACTGCAGGAGTTGGTTGAAACAATTGGACGATTTCTACCAAGGAGTTGGGCCGATGCCAACCTTACCGCCTAAAGAGCAGGCGTGCGGGGTTAGAGACGTCGACGGAGACGAAGAAATGGCTTACCAGGTACCTCAAAATCATGTTAATGTCATTTTGGGGGGTTCTTCCTCTTTCGTTTCCAAAAGGCAGTTTAAAGCCTTCTACCGAGAGGTTAACCAAATGGAGACATCCCTTGGTGAACCTCAATACCCCCGTTGGTCGGATATGCCTTTGACGTTCGATCGCGCTGACTGTCCTGTGGGGCTAACCCGACCATTGAGGCTACCTCTGGTCATTACCCCAATCATCAGTAACGCGAGAGTCGAAAGGGTCCTGATTGACGGGGGAAGTTCCCTTGATCTTTTATTGGTCAAGGCACTCGACGAGATGCAAATTCCTCGTTCGAAGATCAAGCCCATAATCCATCCGTTTTATGGGATAATCCCAGGCCCCTCCATGATGCCATTGGGACAAGTGGTCCTCCAGGTCACTCTGGGAGAACCAGACAACTTCCGGACAGAATTGGTTACTTTTGATGTAATCGATTGTGACTCAGCTTATAATGCAATCTTTGGCAGGCCGACTCTTGCTAAGTTCATGATGGAAACGCACTATGCTTATCAGTGCGGGAAATTGCCTGGCCCCAAAGGTGTCATCTCAGTCCGAGGCAGTCGCAACGTGGCACTCACGTGCGACCGGCTATCTTTGGAGATGGTCGATCAACTTCCCCTCTGGGACGCTCAGGTCGCCACCGTCGCCGCCGATGCGATCAAGACTGCTCCTCGACCGGATGAAAAAATCAAACAAGTTCCTTTGTACCCAGATGATCCATCCAAGACAATTCGGGTCGGATCAGCTTTGGATGACAAATAGGAACTCGACCTCGTTGCTTTCCTCCGGGCTAACGCAGACGTGTTTGCGTGGAAACCGTCCGACATGCCCGGTGTCCCAAGGGAAGTAATTGAGCACAGGTTAGCAATTCGACCTGGACAACGACCAATAAAGCAAAAGCTCAGGCGTTTTGCTGCTGACCGACAGGAAGCCATTCGAGAGGAGTTGGACAAACTCCTACATGCCGGGTTTATCCGCGAAGTGGATCACCCGGAATGGCTCGCCAATCCGGTCATGGTCCGCAAGTCAAATGGCAAGTGGCGCATGTGCGTCGACTACACTAGCCTCAACGCTGCCTGTCCGAAGGATGACTTTCCCCTTCCCCGCATCGACCAGCTGGTCGACTCGACTACGGGTTGCGAACTGATGAGTTTTCTGGACGCTTACTCAGGATATCATCAAATTAGCATGGCAGAAGACGATGAAGAGAAGACTGCCTTCATCACCCCGTTCGGCACATACTGCTACGTCAGAATGCCGTTCGGTCTCAAGAACGCAGGTTCCACGTACCAGCGCTTGATGCAAAAGACTTTTCTTTCCCAGATAGGGCGTAATCTCGAAGCATATGTAGACGATTTGGTTGTAAAAAGTACCAAGAGATTATCTCATTTGGACGATCTCGCTGAAACCTTCTGTAATTTGAATCGCTTTGGAATAAAATTAAACCCAGAGAAATGTTCTTTCAGGGTTTCTTCAGGAAAACTTCTCGGTTTTCTTGTGTGTTCCAGGGGTATTGAAGTTAATCCTGAGAAAATCAGGGCTATTGAACAAATGAGGTCGCCCTCAACCATGAAGGATGTTCAACGCCTGGCTGGTCGCATGGCGGCTTTAAGTCGTTTTATATCACGACTAGGCGAAAGGGGATTGCCTTTCTTCAAAGCCTTGTGGAAGCATCATAATTTTACATGGTCAGATGAGGCCGAAAAAGTATTTAAGGAGGTAAAAACATATCTATCCAGTCTGCCAGTATTGGTGTCTCCCGACAAAGGAGAACCACTGCTTCTTTACCTGGCGGCCACACCACATGCGGTCAGCGCTGTTCTGATCGCAGATAGGGAAGGAATACATAGACCCGTCTACTATGTGAGCGAGGTACTTCATGGTCCTAAGGAGCGCTACCCTGAGGTCTAGAAGATACTTTACGCGCTACTGATGGCTTCCCGTAAGCTACGACATTACTTTCAAGCGCACAAGATCACAGTACCCTCCTCTTTTCCTTTGGGGGATATTGTCCGAAACCCAGAGAAATCTGGTCGAATCGCCAAATGGGCGGTCGAACTCGGTGCCTTCGAGATCCATTTCACGCCCCGCACGGCGGTTAAGTCTCAGGTTTTGGCCGACTTTGTGGTCGAATGGACCAACCCTGAGCCACCCGCGCGGTTGGCAGAGGAACTGGAGTGCCCCGATTATTGGACAATTTACTTTGACGGCTCCCGTAGTTTTCAACACTCGGGGGCTGGAGTAGTCTTAGTTACGCCCCAGGGCGAACAGCTTAAGTATGTCATTCAACTACACTTTGTTGCGACTAACAATGCAGCAGAGTATGAAGGTCTTCTTGCAGGGCTCCGGACAGCAAAATTCCTCGGAGTCCGTCGATTAGTGGTGAGGGGAGACTCACAGCTGGTCGTAAACCAGGTAAACAAGGAGTACAGCACCTCCGATGAGACAATGGCTCATTACCTGGGGGAAGTGAGGAGATTGGAAAAACACTTCAGTCATTTCGAAGTCCAATACATCCCGCGAAAGGACAATATTCTCGCAGACCAATTATCCAAAATTGGGTCCTCACGCTCATCCGCTCCGGCAGGAGTGTTCATTGAACACTTGGACTGTCCTTCGATCATGACTTCGGTCGAGGATGATCCAGTAATAGCCTTCGTTATCAACCTCGGTCAGGAACAAGATTGGACTCATCCATTGAGGGTCTATCTTGAACATGGGACCCTACCCGAGGACGAAACCGAAAGTGATCGGTTAATTCGAAAAGCGCGTCTGTACAAACTCATAGATGGAATTCTGTACAGGAAGGGTACTCAAGGAGTATTCATGCGTTGTATATCTCAGGAGGAAGGAAAATCCCTCTTGAAAGAAATACATGACGGTGTATGCGGTGCGCACGCGTCATATCGGACACTGGTCGAAAAGGCTTTTCGACAAGGATTCTACTGGCCTTCAGCACTTGATGATGCCAAACATATGGTCAAGACGTGTCCCCAGTGTCAGTTCCACGCAAGACAAGTTGATCAACCTACCTATGCGTTGCAAACCATTCCTCTCGCATGGCCATTCGCGGTCTGGGGGATGGATATCGTCGGTCCTATGCCACAAGCGGTTAATGGGTACAAGTTTCTGTTCGTAGCCATTGACACATTTACAAAGTGGATTGAGGCCGAACCAGTACGAAACATTACCGCATCAGCCGCACAAAAGCTCTTCCATAAGAACATTGTGGCACGATTTGGTGTTCCAAACCGTCTCATCACAGACAATGGTTCTCAGTTCGCTAGCGGTCTTTTCCTGGACTACTGCGATCAGATTGGGACCAAGGTGTGCTTTGCTTCTGTGGCACATCCACAAAGCAATGGTGCCGTAGAACGAGCCTATGGGCAAATACTGCAAGGTATTAAAAAGCGCGTCTTTGATCGCCTTAAGACCCGCCCGGGGGCTTGGGCAGACGAGCTCTATACCGTTCTATGGGCATTACGGACTACTTCTAGTCGAGCCACCGGTGAGACGCCCTTCCATTTGGTCTATGGGGCCGAGGCTGTATTGCCTATGGAAGTAAGTATTGGTTCTGTTCGGACAGATCAATTCGAACAGGTTAATCAGTCCGAACAACAGGCGCAAGATCTCATCCTCTTAGAAGAACGGCGTGATCGCACCCTGGTTAAATCCGCGGCATACTTGCAGGCTTTACGCAGGTATCACAGTAAAAAGGTGCGACTTGGTTTTACGAAAAATTCAAGACCAGTCTAATCGCAACAAATTCTCCCCAAAATGGGAAGGTCCTTATACTGTTGTCTCAGTGCCGCGAACAGGATCGGCGCGATTAGCTATGGAGGATTGTCGGATTTAGTCCAATACTTGGAACATCGATCAACTTCGCAAGTTTTACGTGTAAGTATTCCAATCCCTTTTTTCCTGTTCAATTAGCATCTTTTCATAAAATAAAATATGTTTTGCTTTCATACAATGAGTTTTTCTCTTTAAGCCCGTATCATATGCATTCGACCTGGGCTGACCGCCGGCGATCAGATCATTACAACAATCTAATCGGATTCGCTGGTCGATCTCATGACCACTTCCAGATAAGTCACTCCTAAATAAGCCGTTTCTCAGCGCATACGGGGCTATCTGGCAAGTCCTTGGTCATCTGAGTGGCTACCAGTTCGCAATAAGATTAGACGTTACATTGATCTTGATCGTTGGTTTAAAACGTACACCCCTGGTCGTTACGCTTATGTTTTCTCCTCTGCTTATAACACTAAGGCTTCAGTATTCATAAGCAGAGTCGGGGGCTAGGGGGGATGTGCTTATAGTATGAAACTCATGATATAAAATTGCAAAATATGTACTTTCTATCAAAAATGGTTTTTTACATACATTGCATTATACACAATTGTTTAGATACAACAATAAGGATCATTCGATCCCCAGCTCAGTCAGGAGTCTGTCTACGAAGGGCTTGACCTCCTCCATGATGGCATCGAGCAGCTCTTCACTCTCGATCTCAACCGGTCCCACCAGTGGATTCAGATCTGCATCTGGGCCATAGTGGAGTCGAATCCGGCTTAGAATAGCAGAAGCGGCTGACCGAACTCTGGTTCTGATCACCTCTTCTCTTCGCTGTGTATCCTCAGGGAGATACTCGAGAAGTGACTCTGCTTGAGCTATAACTAGGGCAGCCCAGTCTTCTTGGCTGAGATCGTCTCGGGTGGTTTCGACCACATCAGCCTTCAGAAGATAAGCCACCGCCTTCAGCTTTTCGAAGACTGAACGGCTCAGCTTCCCAATTGCCCTTGTGGAGGCTTCGATAGAATCCTGGAGGAGTTTATTATCCGCACTGAGCTGTTTTATTTGACCTGCTTGCGCTGCAACAAGGGAAAAGGTTACTCGCATATTGCTAAGACAAGTCTTCCTAGCTCAGGAGGTGACTACCAACAATTTGCGACCGTAGTCTGTTATTTTCGATCTCTTGGTTCCTCACCACTGAGAGCGAATGGAGCTTCATTGTGGCCATTTCCTTGTCCTGCAATGCCACCTTCCTGCAATAAAACAGAAGGAATGGTCGTAACCAATTTATACATCTATAAATTCACGAATGATGATCCTTACTTGCGCAAGCTGTCTCGTTCTCTTTGTATGGTCACCATGCTCGCCGCCGTGGCACGTGACTGGACCATCATCCGGGATAATTCCTGTGATGCAAAAAAGGGAGTGAAAAGTGTCCTATGTGTAATTCAAGACATCCAGAAAGGGATTCATCATACCTTCATGAATTTCTGCAGAGAGGCATCTTCCGGACTAATTGGAAGATTTGTTGAAGGCCCGGAAGTGCTTACGGCAGGAACAGTAGGAGGAAGTGCCTGCTGAGTATTGCTTCCAGTCGCCGGCGACTGCGACTGGGTCCTCGTATTTGTTTCTCCCCCCATGACTCGGACGACTTCCTGGGCCGAGGGGGTGGAGCGCTCCTCACTGGGGGCTCCTGCACCAGCAGAGACTTCAACCCTTCCCAAAGCGGTTGGAGGACTGGGTGCTATTTCTTTCCTTCTGATGGAGGAAAAGAAAAATCAAATGGTAACGATTCGTGACCATCATTTCTGATACAACCAGAATGAAGGTTCTTACCTTAATTGAAATCCCACTAGCTTTTGGGATCTCTGAGAAGGTTCTTCTTGAGCGCGGGGACGAGTATCGTCCGCTCTGATCTTACGCTTAGAAAACAAAGGCCCCTTTCCCTGTGTATCTTCCCCTATGAACATTTTTTCAAGGGAAAAATAAAGGCTGACAAGAAGGATCGTTACCTGGGCAGTTGATCCCATTGGCGACGACCCATCCAAGGATCTCGCTGTCTCCTATGATCCTGTAGCCGGTACCTCATGTGTAACCGCCGCAGGATCTTGAACAATCACCTCGGCTCCTGTCTGCGGAGGAGGAGCATTTTCCTCCCTAGGACTCGTGGTAGTCGCGGGGAGAAGTTCTTCTCCCTGTATAAACATTGACTTGTCAAAATATACAGAAGGAATTGAAGAAAGTATGACCGTAAGGAATCCTTACCGAGGTCTTCCTTTTGACTAGGGAAGTGGAGACAATCAACCCTGAAGCCTCGGGGGCTTCAGGAACTGGGAGGTCATCCGCGATCCCAAGATTTTTCGCGGTGGCAGGAGCTGCCACGGCCACCTCTTCGGTAGAAGTGGTCTCTGCGGGGCAGCTTGGAGCATCGCCGGATGGGAGGTCCGCGATCTTCCTCCTCCGAAGGACCAAAGGAACATCATCCTCTTCCTCCTCGTTCCCCTCTCCCTGTACGACGAAGAAGTGATTCCAATCTGCGCCTGGTAAAACAGAAGGGATGTGATATCTTACCGCCGTCTTTCTTGCGGTAGGAGGAATGCTCCGTGAAGACCCCTCCCTAGGATTTGGCCTGGCCTTCTTGGGGGCAGGACTCTTTGTCCTGGGTCTTTGGGAGACCTTCTTCACGTTCTTCACCGTTGGCTTCCCAAGGGAGCCGACGTTCTCACTCGGGAAAGTCGCCTCGGCGAACCTTCCTAGGAGCTAATTCACATTTCCGATGGAATTGTTTAGCGCTGGACATGCATAAGACCTGAAAAACGGAAGCCAGATAAAGAATGTACCTTTCGGCGTTCCTGTTTAAGGTCGTCGCCGGCGTGAATCAGGCTCTGTGGGCGAGGCGATCCCTTAGGGCCCTCTACATCGGCATTGTAGGCCCTAAGGAGGAAGTTGGTCCGCCTTTCAATTTCAAACGAAGGCAGGACTGTTCCCAAATTCGAGTCAGAATTTGCGCAATTCAAGAATGGCAAAGCTCAGCGCCAAAGAAATAAATACCTTTACTGTAGTCCAAGGTACTGTCCGCCATGGACTCACCCATGCCAGATGAGCCCTTTCGCGCAGAGGACTCACCCAGTTCTTCACGAAGTCTCGGATAATGTCTCGAGCCGTCAATCCTTGATTGACCAAGTGAAGGATCACCTCGGCATGCTTCGAAAGCTCCAAGTTCATCGCCGGGGGAGCATCTAACTCGCTCGACTTCTCTGGTCACGAGTTTTCAAACCACAGGCTGCTCTCAGATGGTGGAGAGCAGTAAAACCACCTTTGGTGCCACCCGTGCACAGAGTCTCGCAGGGGTGGGGAGGGATACTCCTTCTTATCCCTCAGCCGGAAGTAGATGCATCCGGCGGCGTTGGTACTCTTCGACCACGCCGAGAAGTAGAATCGCCGGAAAAGATCCACGCTGGGATACACTCCGACGAACGCCTCACAGAGATGCTGGAACACCGCAAGGATCAGCATCGCGTTGGGGTGGAGGTTAATCAATTCCCACCCATAGTGCTCAAGGACATCTTTAAGGAACCGACTCTCAGGGAATCGGAACCCGCAGCGCAAGTACTCCTCAAAAACCACCAACTCGCCCTCTTGGACGGTTGGGGTTTCTTGGTCCTTCTCCGCGGGCCTCCAGTTGATGAGCAACCGCGGAGGAAGGATCTCCTCCTTCTCCAACGCCACTAGGCTCTCCTCAGAGTGGTGAATGGATCGGCTCCAGGATGCCATTTTTGGTGGAGAATCAAGGGAAAAGTTGGCAATTTTGAGAAGACGAAGGTTGAAGAAAATGAGGGTTTTGTGCGGCGGGAACGATGAGGGTTTTTGGCTGCGTGGCTTCTTTGAGAAGACATCTGCTCTTTTTATAGACCCAAGGCAGCGCATTAATGTGAGTAAACGTTTCATTTCAAACGTTACATTGAATGCTTTATTCATTTCCCATAATGGATACTGCCTCTGGCGGACCCGATAAAGTGTTCAGGCATCGGATCTGAAATAAAAAGACTTCTTTGTTTCGGAGACTGAAAGTGCAAAAGGACTGAAAAATTTTCAGTACTTTTCAGAAGACGTTTTTCCTTGTATGCTTTGAACATTTTTTATGGAAATCCTTTGCAACTCAATTTTTAACGTACTGGCATATGTTTAATTGGGTTATGGTTTGATCGAAACCATGTTTTAGACTAAACTTCAATTCTAATCGGAGTGACAGTCTGACCGAGTTCCAACTCTGGTCGCAATTCAGTTCTGACCGCGGCCCTAAAACTGATCGCGGTATCAGGGCAGGTCGCGATGCTTTTGGAAGCATGATTCTAATCGCAGAACTAAAGTTTCCTGTGTATGAGTGGTCGCGAACATAAAGTTTATGGCCATATTTTCGCACAGAAGATTTGAAGAATATTCATGAGAAATAAGAAACTTTTATTTCTTTTATTTCTTACATTCTTTACACACAAAAGGGATACAGTCAATCAAAACGTCGACTTGCTCCGAAAGAAGTTTACAAAGTTCCCCAAAGGACATGTCGTTGTCAGCAGGATCTACACTGGCAACCCCCAGGGAACTAGCAACTACCCTAAGTCTATCTACATCGTCCCTAACAACAGACGCACTCTTGTCCCTAATCAAGTCAGAGAGTTCTCGCTGTTGCTGAGCGTGATCCCTCTCTCGACGGAAATGGAGCGCCTCTTCCCGGGATCGATCAAGACATTCTGCTAGATGCAGAATCTTCGAGGCCATCTCCTCGGTCTTCTTCTCCAAGGCATTCTTCTCCTCCAGAAGAGTCTGTCCGGAAGGAAGAGATGGAGTAGCAGAAGGCTGATCACTGGAGCCTCCAACCTCCTGCATTTTGCAAAAGTTAGTCGTACTAACTATAATTATCAGCAAAAGGGGAGAAGAATTATTACCTGTCCCAATGCATGACCCGTTGATATACCCATCTTGGGAAGAGGATCATCAGATGGTGGAAGTGCAACCTTCCCACCAGATGATTGCTTCGCCAACCCAATATGGCAATCATCTGATCGAGGGATAGTCACCGCTTGCCGACCAGAATATTGATCACCCAAAAGGATGGGAGAATTGGAGGGAAAAGGAGAGAGTTGAGAAGAATTCCTCTCCAAGGCTAAAGGCCTAACTTGCCGAGATGCATGAACGGGGAGAGTCAAAGGAACTGAAGGAAGAAAGAAACTTGCTACATTCTTCACCTTTGTTCCACTGGAAGATCCTTCGTCAACCTTGGGTTTCTTCCTTAAGGGAGACAGGTCTTCAATCGTTTGAGGCCCTTGTTCGACAACTTCCTCTTCATCACTCTCAATCTCGATGATGTCGTGATCTGCCATCAGGAGGAGTATGTGAAAAGGAAGAAGGCAAGAGAAGTATGTGAAAAGGACTTAGGCGTGGGGAGAAATTGTGAAGTTTTACAAATCCAGGAGCCTGGTATTTATAGCCGCCAGGGTGACGGTTTGCATTCCAGGCGCCTCGGGTTTCGTCAAAACATTTACAATTTTACCTCGAGATAAAAACAGTTCTACGGCGCTATCATTGCCCATCACAAAATGTCAGAGCCCGTCTTGGGAAACCAACCGTTTTTCAATTAGTGCGCCACTAAGTGGAAAAATTGAAGAGTCGGGTTAAAAATCCAATGCATGGTCTTAAAATTCGAAATAAACACGTCTCTTCGTTTTCTTCGAATTTGGGGGCTAGCTGACGAGGATTGTCACCCGAGTCACTTCTAATAAACTTTTGGTTCAAGACAGGTTCGAACCAGACATGTATCTGGCAATGCGAACTCAAGCTATTCTGAGGGGCATCGCCATGAGGTCGCAAGCTTTACGCGATCAGGTCGCGGGCTTCGTGCGATCAGGCCGACAGCTTTGCGCGGTCAGAAGTTCATATGCTATACGCGAACTGAATATCTGGGATGTTGCGCGGTCAGCCCACATTCCGCGGTCAGAACATTCTCGACCTGGATGCTTGGAGTTCATTCGGTTATCCATATAACAGGATATTCCAAGCATCCCGAGGATTCCTCCACGTTGAAGACCAACCGTCAAAGGTTAATATATGCGGTTATTCATGATTAACACGTGTTAATAACCTCTGTGGAAGTTAACAGTAGTTCTCCAGAAACTGCATCCAACCATTTGATGCAGTTTTCTTCATATGGCACCCTTTCGACCAGTATAAAAGGGTGGCATAGAGGTCTGAGAAGGGGAGGATCCAATCTTTTTGGAAGAAGACTCCTGATACAAGTGAGACATAACGCATCTCAACCACTAAAAACAGCCAAGTCTACGGCCCAAGTTAGATAGTTCCTACAAGCCTCCCTGGCTTTACTCTGTATGTTTACACAGGAAAAATCCTTCGCCTGTGAAGGAGTTTTTCTGCTATTTCTGTAACCTTTTATCACCTATAGTGAAATCCTAACAGGACGTAGGGCTATTACTCCCACCATCGAGGGCCCAAACCTGTATAAATCTCTCTGTGCTCCTGTTCACCATTGTTCTACATACCTTCCCGGAGGATCGTCTTGAAAGGTCTCACCATTACAAATTTTGCAATTTTATATTATGAGTTTCATACTATAAGCACATCCCCCCTAGCCCCCGACTCTGCTTATGAATACTGAAGCCTTAGTGTTATAAGGAGAGGAGAAAACATAAGCGTAATGACCAGGGGTGTACGTTTTAAACCAACGATCAAGATCAATGTAACGTCTAATCTTATTGCGAACTGGTAGCCACTCAGATGACCAAGGACTTGCCAGATAGCCCCGTATGCGCTGAGAAATGGCTTATTTAGGAGTGACTTATCTGGAAGTGGTCATGAGATCGACCAGCGAATCCAATTAGTGGTCATGAGATCGACCAGTATAAAAGGGTGGCATAGAGGTCTGAGAAGGGGAGGATCCAATCTTTTTGGAAGAAGAAGACTCCTGATACAAGTGAGACATAACGCATCTCAACCACTAAAAACAGCCAAGTCTACGGCCCAAGTTAGATAGTTCCTACAAGCCTCCCTGGCTTTACTCTGTATGTTTACACAGGAAAAATCCTTCGCCTGTGAAGGAGTTTTTCTGCTATTTCTGTAACCTTTTATCACCTATAGTGAAATCCTAACAGGACGTAGGGCTATTACTCCCACCATCGAGGGCCCGAACCTGTATAAATCTCTCTGTGCTCCTGTTCACCATTGTTCTACATACCTTCCCGGAGGGTCGTCTTGAAAGGTCTCACCATTACAAATTTTGCATAAGTTCGGTTGAGGACTCCGAGTCCGAATCGTCGACAGTTTCTTCTTCTCTCTATTTTGTTTTCGTCATGTCTTCAGAGCCTTTGTCATCCCGTCGCATTGCCCATCGAAAGAATGCTACAAATAGCAGTCCTTCAATGGGTCAGCCGTCTAGGACCCATTCTCCCTCTCCACGTAAGGGTGTCCCTGTTGACTATTCCAAGTGGCACGCTAGTCGCCTTCGCACCCTCAGCTCCACAAACCCTTATCTGTCTCCTCGTCCCACTGGTCGAGATTCCTGCCAGGTCTTCACTTTCTACACAAACCTTCACCTTGATCTCTGGACCAGTATCTATTGCCATGTCCCCACCTTTGTTCTTCAATCCCTCTCTTGGCAGACGATTGCCTCTCGCATAGGCATTGTCTCTTTGGCTGACTCTTTTACCTCTATCGGGTTGAGAGATCTCGTCTCTGACTCTTCCCTCCACTGGGCTGAGTAGCCCATTCACCAATTCTATGCTACTGTTTTTATTTTCCCTCAGCATGACTCACTAACCTTCATGACAGGCCTCCAGGTCCACACTGTCATGAAGGAGCAATTTGAGGCCACTCTCGGTCTAGTTCGCCTTGACTCTGGCCGCCAGCTCCACACTCTTCCTGATCTTGAGAATCGAGAAGTTTCCATGCTCTACAATGGCCCTTTCAGCTCCGTCAAATTGCTGGCTTGAGCCGTGATGTTGACCTGGTCCTGAGGATCCTCCGTCTCACTCTGCTTCGACGACTAGAGATAGGACTAGGGTTACCTATCTCGCTCTTCACGTGTTGATATCCATCTTTTGGAGGAGCCCTTTGTCGTCGTTGATCTGCTCATTAGTGAAATTCAGCACGTTCTTGTTGCCCCGCGTCGCCATTTGCTTTATGCTCCCTACATCATGGTGCTGCTTCTTCACATCAGGGCCGTTGATGCTGAGCTCCCTGGACCTCACCACCCTCTAGTCTTCTATTCATTGGGACAGGCTGATCGCCGTCTTGGTGCTCGCCCTACAGTTGCACCTGGGTCTGTCTCTCCTGCATCTGATGACGATGCTGCTGGTGAGTCAGGAGATGAGGCTCCGGTCAGGGGGCTAATCAGATGCCTACCGGAGACATGAGCACTGAACACTTCTCTCAACTCCAGCACACCTTGGATCAGTTGCTCCAGACTCAGCAGTAAATTCTACGTACCCAGGAGGAGCATCACCAGATCTTGGTTTGTCTTCAGGATCAGCAGGAGCAAATTCTGTGTCGCCTGCCAGCGACAGCCTCTCCCATCCCTCGCAACAGGGCCTGCCCAGCTGCTTCCTCGCCTGGACCAGCTTCAGGTGCTGCTCCCACCTCAGCTGCACCAGCTTCCCCAGCCGTCGATCCAACTGGCTCTCCTACAGGCTCTAGAGATACGCCGTCCTAGGATTTTCTTCTAGTGATTAGATTTTAGGCTATGTTTTCCTCCCGCCTTTTTGTTCTAGATGACAAAGGGGAAGAATTTTGTATGACATTTATTTTATGTTATGGATATGGATGTTTGGATGTTTTTGTTATATGATGTTATTATAGGATGTTTACTGATTATCTTTATATGTTGTTGATTGGTTTGGTTCTTATTGTTTATCATTTGAACTTCTCATGATTTTTGTGATTCATATCATATATTGTTTCACTTACAAATATTATTCGAGTCATTTTTTATTATCAAACACTTGTTGTCATCAATCATCAAAAAGGGAGAAATTGTTGCATCTAGGCCTTTATGCCTGTCTTGATTTTGATGATTAATGAAAACAAGTGTTTCAGACTAAATGTGTTTTTGAGCTATTTGGATACAGAGTTCTTTTGGCAAAGAGATGCAAGATGATCAAGATAGGAACTCAGGTGAACCTAAAGAAAAAGATGAAACACAAGTCGCATGGTTGAAGTTGCAAAGGATCTAAGGTAAAATATTTTTTTTTACCAATCTCGGTGTTTGGAGGTTGATCGGTTTATAGAAAATTTGTTTCTTAGTTTTAACCGTACTATAAAGAAGAGTTGCAAATTATCTCTATATTTCTAGCATAAACCCAGAAATTATTAGGTCATTGCATTCATTCTTTTCGGTTGGATTTGTTTTTAAATTATTTGTTTTTTAGATGAGTTTTTGGCAACATAAGTGTTTTTTGCATTTTCTAAAAAGATCTAGGCTGATCTGGTTTTTTTTTTCTATTGACAAAAATATAGCCCTTTAAATTATCGTTCAAACAAGCTATAAATTTCTTAAATCGGACCTCTGGATCAAAAGTTATGACTGTTTTTATCCATACTGACTGTCAGCATGTAATGCTAACTGTCAGCATGAAATGTCAGTTTTCATTGCTACCATTTGTACAAAGAGCATGTTTTTTTGAGCTAAAATTTTTAACTTACGCCATTTGTCAGCTTGAGTTTCGACCATATTTGCTTTTTTCTAAGATTGATTTAACTAGACATTTTTGTGATCGATACTGATTGTCAGCATGTGATGTTGACTGTTAGCATTAGCTGTTTCTTTCCATATGCGACCACAAACGGCTAGCTAAGTTTTACCCGTAATTTTTGTCGAGCTGTGGTTATGGATGCTGACTGTCGGCATATGTTGCTGACTGTCAGTATGTGCTGTTTTGTTTTCATATACGACCACAATGGCTAACTGAGTTTTCTCCGAGATTTGCTTTTCACTGATCGTGGCCTATGCTGACTGTCAGCATGCTATGCTGACTGTCAGCGTGTACTGTTTCTTCTCAGCTCGTGAACAACGGCTCTTTTGTTCATTTGGGCTATAAATAGAGGCTTTGAACTATTGTTTCTCACACCAAGCAGCCTCATTCTCATATATACTTGAGCATTTGTTCTTAGAGATAAAATCTTGATCTTTTAATCAAGTCTTGAGTTTTGTGATCCAACGAGTGTTCTGTTCGCATCATTTGCATATTTAGAGTTACTCAGTGATTGTTGGAGGTTTCGAAGAGACCTTGCAATTTATTATTCTTGGTGAACGCCCTCACCTAGATGGTTTGGTGGCGTTGACGTTGATCTCTCCTGTTTGAAGATTGTCAGAGAGACTCGGCGTGATTGTAAAAGGCATCGGTGCTCGCCTTTCTGGAGTAGACAAGGAGCAACCATTAGTGAGAAATATCCTTCGTGGATATTGAAGCAAGTCTCATTCATTTGAGTGCTTCAACAAGGAGTAGGGGAGACTGGGCGAGTCTTCGAGACCTCGGGAAAAATCCTTGTATTTGTCTTCTCTTCTTATTTCTTTATAATCGTGCAACATATTATTCAATTGTTTTGATTCTTTTTCTTTGCAAAAGTTGTTTTATTTGAACTTTTTAAAAGCCTCCTATTCACCCCCTTTAGTCGGCATCCTCAATCATATAGTTCAAAGATTAAACCCATAATTCACCCGTTTTATGGGATAATCCCTGGTCCCTCAATGATGCCGATGGGATAGATTGTATTACCAGTAACATTGGGAGAACTAGATATTTTCCGAACAAAATTGATCACATTTGATGTAATTGATTGCGATTCGGCATATAATGCTATTTTTGGTAGGTCAACTCTTGCTAAGTTCATGGTGGCGACGCATTATGCTTATCAATGTGCAAAGCTACCGGGCCCCGAAGGTGTTATTTCGGTCTGAGGCAGTCGGAACACGACACTCACTGTGATTGGCTATCTTTGGAGTTGCCGATTAGTCTCCCCTTCGGGATGTTAAAACTACGACCATGGCCTCAGATACGATCAAAGCTGCCCCGCGACCAAAGAAGAAACTAAAACTAGTTCCATTGTACCCAGATAATCCATCCAGTATATTTGGATTGGATCAGGCCTAGATGACAAATAGGAACTCAAGCTTGTTAATTTTCTTCGGACTAACGCAGATGTGTTTGCATGGAAACCATCCAACATGCTTGGAGTTCCAAGGGAAGTAATTGAGCACAGGCTAGCAATTCGGCCTGGACAGTGACCAACAAAGTAAAAGCTCAGACACTTTCCTATTGATCGGCAAGAAACCATCCATTTGGAATTAGACAAACTCCAGAAAGCAGGATTTATTCGCGAGGTCGAACATCCTGAATGGCTTGCGAACCCAATCATGGTCCTAAAGTCAAATGATAAGTGGCGTATGTGCGTCGATTACACTAGCCTAAACACTGCCTATCCGAAGGATGATTTTCCCTTCCTCGCATTGATCAGTTGGTCGATTCTACCGTAGGTTGCGAACTAATGAGCTTCCTAGATGCTTACTCAGGGTACCATCAAATTAGCATGGCCGAAGAAGATGAAGAGAAAACTACCTTCATCACACTCATTGACACCTACTGCTACGTCAGAATGTTATTTGGTCTCAAGAACGTTGTTTCCACGTACCAGCGCTTGATGCAAAAGACCTTTCTTTCCCAGTTGGGGCGTAATCTAGAAGCTTACGTTAATGATTTGGCCCTTGTTTGTTCACGAGGCATTGAGGTTATTAATCCTGAAAAAATCAAGACCATTGAACAAATGAGATCTCCTTCGACCATGAAGGACATCTATAGCCTAACAGGTCGCATGGCGGCTTTAAAACGTTTCATATCTCGACTAGGCGAACGCGGACTGCCTTTCTTTAAGGCTCTTCGTAAACACAGTGGTTTTACCTGATCAGATAAAGCCGAAAAAGCCTTCCAAGAGATCAAAGCATATTTGTCTATTCTGCCGATACTAGTCTCTCCAAATTTAGGAGAACCACTACTGCTTTACTTGGCGGCCACCCCTCACACGGTCAGCACAGTTCTGGTCACGGAGAGAAAAGGTGTGCACCAACCAATCTACTGTGTAAGCAAGGTACTTCATGGACCAAATGAGCATTACCCTAAGATCCAAAAGATACTTTACGCACTTCTGATGGCTTCTCATAAGCTATGACATTACTTTCAAGCGCACAAAATTAATGTGCCTTTGTCCTTCCCATTGGGACATATTATCCGAAATCTGGAGAAATCTGATCGTATTGCGAAGTGGACAGTGGAACTTGAAGCATTTGACATCCAATTCACCCCTCGCATAGTAGTTAAATATCAAATTCTTCCAGATTTTGTGGTCAAATGGACTAATCCCGACCCTCCTTCGCCAGAACCTAAAGATTTACAATGCACCGACCATTGGACGATGTATTTTGACGATTCTCGCAGCTTTCAATACTCGGGGGCTGGAGTGGTCTTAGTCACACCTCAGGGTGACCAACTCAAGTATGTCATTCGATTACACTTTGTTGCGACCAACAACGCAGCAAAGTATGAAGGTCTTATTGCAAGGCTTTGAGCAGCAAAATTCCTCAGAGTCCATCGATTAGTGGGGAGAGGAAACTCACAGCTAGTTGTAAACCAAGTAAATAAAGAGTGCAGCATCTCTGATGAGACAATGGCTCATTACCTAAGGGAAGTGAGGAAATTGAAAAAACACTTCAGTCATTTCGAAGTCCAATATATCGCGAAAGGACAATATACTCACATACCAATTATCAAAAATTGGGTCCTTACGCACATCCACTCCGGTAGGAGTGTTCGTCTGAACACTTAAAACACCCCTCGATCATGGCTTCGGTCTCATATGACTTGGTGAAAGTTCACGTCGCCGACCTTGGACATGAAGAAGATTAGACCCAACCATTGCAGATCTATCTCGAACATGGGACCTTGCCCAAGGATGAAACCGAAGGTGATTGGTTAGTTCGAAAGGCACACCTATATAAAATCGTTGATGGAATTTTATACAGAAAGGGTACTCAAGGAGTATTCATGCGCTGCATATCTCAAGAAGAAGGTAAATCCCTCTTGAAAGAAAATCAAGATGGTGTATGTGGTGCACAAGCGTCATATCGGACACTGGTCGGAAAAGCATTTCAACAGGGTTTTTATTGGCCTTCGGCACTTGATGATGCCAAGTATTTGGTCAAACATGCCCACAATATCAGTTTCAGGCAAGACAAGTTCATCAGCCTGCATATGCCTTTCAAACTATTCCTCTAACATGGCTTTTTGCAATCTAGAGAATAGACATCGTGGGTCCTATGCCCCAAGCGATCAATGCATATAAGTTCTTATTCGTAGCCATTGACACATTGACCAAGTGGATTGAAGCTGAACCAGTCCGCAATGTTACTGCCACTGCGATGAAGAAATTCTTTCATAAGAATATTGTCATATGATTTGGTGTCCAAGTTGTCTTATTACTAACAACGGTTTCCAGTTCGTTAGTGGTCTCTTTTGGGACTATTGCAACGACATTGGGACCAAAGTGTGCTTTTCATTTGTATATCATCCACAGAGCAATGGAGTCGTTGAATGTGCCAACGGGCAGATATTACAACGCATCAAGAAGTGTGTTTTCGATCGCCTTGAGATGTGCTCGGGGGCTTGGGTAGATGAACTCTACTCCATTCTATGGGCCCTATGCACTACTTGTAGTCGAGCTACAGGTGAGACGCCTCTTCAACTAGTATACGGTGCTGAGGCTGTCTTACCTACAAAAATTCGTATTGGTTCTGTTCATGTGGATCAATTTGACCATTCTAATCAACAGAAACAACGTGCCCAAGATATTATCCTCCTTGAGGAGAATCGCGATCAGGCGTTGATCAAGGTTGCAATATATTTACAAGCATTATGTAAATTTCACATTAAACAGGTGTGACCTCATAGTCTTCACGGGGGTGACTTGGTTTTACAAAAAATATAAAATCAGTCTAATCGCAACAAATTCTCCCCTCAGTGGGAAAGCCCTTATACTATGGTCTCAGTATCACCACCAGGATCAGCCCAACTGACGATGGAAGATGGAAGGATCTTGTCCAACACTTGAAACATAGATCAATTACGCAAGTTCTACGTGTAAGTTATTCCATCTTTTTTATCCTTTTCAATTAGCATAATTTTGTTTAAAATGATAAGTACTTTCCTTCGCGTTATGTTTTGGTTTGACTCCTTTTGTCCCATCCTTACCGAGCCACGCTCGGGGCTGGTCGCCGATGATCATCTTACTATGATAACCAAGTTAGATTCGCTGACCGATCTCATGGTCGCATCTAGATAAGACATCCATAAATGAGCCATTTCTCAATGCATACGGGACTTACTAGTATGTTTCTAATCATTCAAGGAGCTGCCAGTTCATAATAAACACTGGTATTATACTAAGATCAGTATTGGTGTGACCAGATGATCGTATATAGGTTGAGACGTTCTTGTATAAATCGTTTCTTAACTTATAAGGAACTCACTAGATAATTCCTAATTATCAATAACCCATATTTCTCCTAAGATTATAATACAATGCCTTCAGTATGTATGATCTCAGGAGGGGGCTAGAGGAATATGGCCATAATGTAAAACGAAATAGAGTACATCTTTCTGAAAATTGAGAGGCATGCATTTGCATATTTCCTTCTGTAATTGTATATGTACAGGTACAATTAAAACAGAGGATCGTTGTTCATTACAATGAATCACAATAAGCCAAGTTCTTTCAAAAGGTCATCAATGAGGGGCTTGACTTCTTCCGTGATGGCTTCAAGCTGATATTCACTCTCAACCTCAACATTTCCCACCACCAGATTCAAATCCAAATTTGGGCCGTGGTGATGTCTTAATTTGCGCAAAATGGCGGAGGCTACAGATCTTGCATTGGTCTTCATTGCCTCTTCTTGCCATTTTGTGTCTTTAGGAAGATATTCGAGGAGTGATTCAGCTTGAGCCACAACTAGTTTGCACAATTCGCTAAGGCTTATACTTATCCTTTTCAAGATCGATGATATCAGCCTTCAACAAATCTGTGACCATCCTCAGTTTTCCAAAAACCTCCGACTGAATGATATTGCAGGACGAGATTGTTGCCTTCAGGGTTTCTCTCTCTTTGCAAATAATGTCGGTTGCCTTTTTGAGAGACTCGATGGTTGCATGAAGTTGCCCAATTTGAGTTTCAGCTTGGGCACACTTCTCCTGGAAGTCGTCTTTGTCTTTTGAATGAATGCTTATTTGTTCCTCTTGTGCTGCATGAGAAAAGTAATTGAATTTACAGCAGTTCATGCAAAGAAATAACTACATTTGGTCGGAAGCATACTTACAGGAAATTTTAGACCGCGCCTCATTGAGTTCTTTCTCCATGAAAGAAAGTCTCATGGCTGCGGTTTCCTCCTGATCTTTTCAATCAACAACGCTCTTTGTCAAGGAAGCATTTTCCCTATGACAAAGAAAGGCAATAGTTATACTCAAATGGAATTTAGAATGAACACGTACAAGGGTGTTTATTGTTGTAGCTGACTGATCTCCTTCTGTGCGACCTCAATGTGTTCAACTAGAACTTTTGACCTGCTCGCCGCTTGAGTCAGATTCTGAAACATAGTGAAACCTGTTGCTTACACCTGAACATTTCTAAAATCTTCGGTCTTAGAGAAGTTAAACAAGTTTTTTACTTGCCTCTAAAAGATCGTTGATTGTGGTCCTTACTGAGCCCCCGGATTCAGTGGAGGAACCGACAATCGGATCAGTCTCTCGCTGGACAACAGGAGCAAAAAATGTGGTTTCTTGCATATTTGCTCTTGCTCTCGAGACTGATGTTGTGATCTCCATCTGATCAGGTTGGAGATCCCTAATTATTTCTTGGACAATGGCCTAGGGGGCTACCTCAGCCATTGTACTTGCACCTTTGTCTCTCGCGGCCTCCACAATAGGTATTGCTCCGGTTTTGGAGGAGGTCGATAGAGCGCCAGACATAGGGTTCTTGGAAAAATTACGACTTGTGACATTTCTGTTTTTAAATAAACATGATTTGGCAAGATGTGACATACTTACTTGATTCGAAATCCCTTCATAGCTTTGGGTTCCGGTGATGCACTTTGGGGAGAAAGAAGCACACTGTGCGCCCCTGTTGAAGTGTCATCTACATCTATCCCTATCCTTCTCTTCTTGAACAGGACAGTGGCTTCCTCCTCATGTATATTCAAAATATAATGGGCATATGCAATGGAGTTAAAGCTCAAAAACTATGAAGTTCTTACCACAGTGATCCCTTTGATATTCAAAGGAGATGTTACCAGCCCTGAGGTAGTTGAAACAACGTCCTCAGAGTCCTCCACAACCATGGTTGCTGGAGTATTGGTCTCAAGGTTGAGATTTTCTTCTATGACCGCAAGTTCTCCTGCGACCATGGGATCCACTGCCGCAGCTGTTGCCTCCGCCATGGGGGACAATATATCGGCAATGGTGGGAGAGGATGGCCTCTTTGGAATGTTAATCTCCAGAGGGCTTGCCGCTTTCCTCTTGCGACGGATGAGAGGAACTTTGTCTGCCTCATCCTCGCTCCCCTCATCATGTAAGACTAAGAAGTGACTCCTATTCGTACTTGGTATAACAGGGGATAAGAAAATCTTACCGCAGTATTTTTCATTGTCATTCTCTTTTTCTTCGAAGAAGCCCCTTCTATGATCTTCGTTTTGGATGCTCCAGGGGTTGGCTCCTCACCTTCTTGGACTTAGAAGAGGTGCCTTTTACCCTCTTCGATGTTGACCTCCCAGAACGCCTAGCATCATCACTAGGACGTTTTGTCCTAACAACTTGCCCCCTCAGTAGCTGCATCATTTCAGAAATTGTGATTTGATGATCAAGATCAACAGATGTTAATGGACAAGTTCCTCAAAGAAAGTTGATCCGTTTGAGACCTAGCCTTGGTTTTCGCACTAGGTTCGCCCAGATTCTAATATGCGGAATAACGGGATCTTACTCGGAAATACCGAAACCCAAAGGTTGATCGAAAACAAAACCCAAGTAATTGCACAACTCTTTATTTCAAAGAGGGCTTTACACGTCGAACGTTAGGCACACTTGCCTACGTCGAAGGAACTATAAGTGTCTAAAACTCAAATAAGTTCTATGACTCTTCGATGATCTAAACTAGACCTATTACAAGGTATTTATAGTCCAATCGTATGAGTACATATCAGACTTAGTAATCCTAAACATATTAGACTCATATAACTAACTAACTAATCCTAAACAGATAAGCTTGTTATATATATTCGGATAAGATTACAATTCCGAACAGAGAACAAATTCCTTTTCATGGTCGCAAACCAATCCATGGTCGCGAAACCTTTCCGAACACGATTAAGGTCACAAAGCCGTATGCGATCAGGACTTGAAGATCCTCCCGGATCATGACTCCGATGTTGAGAAGGAGCCAACCCCTGTTGCGACCTCTCGATCAAACTGGAGATGTGGAAATTGGGCTTGTCATGTTCTTTGGTGTACCACTTTGCCGCACGTGCTCGTTGACCTTTCCGACCGATTTGAAAAGTCTCCTTGGTGCCAATGCAGGTGGTAGTCACCTTCTTCTCCAGAATCACATCTTCCCGTAGAGGTTCATCTCGTTGATAGACCAAGTCTTCAATAGATGGTACTATGGTATCTGGCTCATCATCCAGCATTGAAGGCTCGAAGAGTTTGAGGTGCTCAACATTGACAACCGAGTAAATATCCATGTATGGAGGTAACTCGAGCTGACAAGCATTATTACCCACTTTCCGCAAAATCCGAAAAGGACCATAACGAATGGGTTTGAGTTTCTTACCTTCACCTTTAAGTCTCTCCTTACTCAGATGTAACCATACCATATCACCTTCTTGAAATTGCGCATCAACTCGGTGCTGATCATGTCGCGCCTTGTACTTGAGTTGAGTTTTCAGTAAGTTCTGTTCAACCTCACGATGAAGTCGTTGAATACCTTCCAGGAATTTTTGTGCTCGATCCTGATCAAATGCTTTCTTGCTGTTCTGTGCTGAGGTAGGGATCACAAACTCCATGTCAAATAGACTCTGGGGTAGAAATCCTAAACAGACCTCAAACGGGGACTTTCCAGTCGAACCATGCACTACTCGATTAAAAGCAAACTGCAGGTACGGTATGCTTTCATCCCAGGTCTTCGGGTGCTTCGAGTTATATCATCTCAAAAGATGAATGACTGTATGATTTACCATTTCGGTTTGACCATCAGTTTGCGGATGAAAAGTAGTACTCCTCTTTAGCTTGGTGTCCATCATCGTCCAGAGCGATCGCCAAAAGTGACTAAGGAATCGGGTATCGCGATCAGACACAATAGAAGTCGGTAGTCCGAAGTGTGTCCAAACGTCACTAGTACAGAAATGCAGTCTTCTATCGGTAAAAAACACCCTTCTACTATCGGTTTTTGTACCGATAGAGATAGACACGATAGAACAAGACTGGACATTTTCTATCGGTAAATAACCGACAGAAGAAGTTCACTATTCTATCGGCATATTATGAATCTACCGATAGAAAACCCGTCGTAGTCTTACGTCCAGCGGCAGGGAAAGTACCATTATTCTAACGGTTAATTACAAGATTACCGACAGAAAAAATCGTAATATTCTATCGGTATATTTGGAGTGTACCGATAGAAAACTCGTCGCTAGCGGATTGAAAAGTACCACTATTCTAACGGTTAACTACAAGATTACCGACAGAAAAAAGCGTAATATTCTATCGGCATATTAGGAGTGTACCGATAGAAAACTCGTCGTCAGCGGTTGGAAAAGTACCACTATTCTAACGGTTAATTACAAGTTTACCGACAGAAAAAAGCATAATATTCTATCAGTATATTTGTAGTGTACCGATAGAAAACTCGTCAATAGCGGATTGAAAAATACCACTATTCTAACGGCTAATTATAAGTTTACCGATAGGAAAATTCATACTATTCTATCGGCATCGTACAAGTTTACCGATAGAAAACTCGTCAATAGCGGATTGAAAAGTACCACTATTCTAACGGTTAACTACAAGATTACCGACAGTACTTTATTTGCATTCACAATACAGTACATTCACATATACAGTACAGATGCAATACAGTATAGATTGGATACACAATACAGTACAGATGCAAGGTAAATCACAGAACAAATTGACACATTAGGCAATTATTCACATTTATTCACATATGTATGGACAAATACAGATTGCAATCCAATGTGGACATTTATTCACATATATATATATTTATTCACATGTATATGAACAGTCTATGCAGAGTACACAAAAAGGAGAAAATTGTCATGCTGGATGGTTGGGCGCTACTTCCTCCATGACATATTGTGCCCAGATTTGTCGAAGATATATAATCTTTGCATTTTCATATTGGTCTTTCGACATGGCGATCTGCAAGCATGTGTGCATACTGAGTAACTAACTGCGATCCTAATTTAGAACGTGACACCCATTTTTGAAATTTGAGTTAGCTATCGATGCTTACCTGGGGGAATCGGGAAAAGTTTGTCTGCACTAGGTCGTACATGTAGCGCAGCACATAAAACCCGCATTCCCACGATTGCGGCTGCTGATGGCACTGAGATAATTGCATATGCGAAGACATGTTAGCTATATATTGTTTCCATAAACTAATTAAGCATAAACAAAAAGTCTCGTGAGTACCTCATATTCTTTCCAAGCTAGTACGGAGCCCTGCGGTGCGGCATGCCTCCCTCCAGCGGACACATATTTATCAAAAGCCCTGCATTTCAGTTAGTATTGCCAGTTAATGTATTATCATTAGCTAGTGAGGTCAAAATATAAATCAAACATATAAGTTACTTACGCCTCCATATTCCCCTTGAGCACATATTCCATCGATAATCTGTCACGCATCGAATCGAGGTAGTACACCTCGTTCCTCGGCGGACAGATCACGATGAGGATCCAGTGGCCCCTGCATTGTACGTAAAAGAGGACCGCTAGCTCAAAGTACATCTCAGGTGTAACATACAAGATTGAGTTAAATTAGTACGAAATGCACTAACCTTTGGTGGTACGGCACCAGAATGAAGTCCCTGTCCTGCTGCGCCATCAGCGCGCTGGATATGTACTGCTCAGCGTGCGCGGCGTCCTGCTCTAGCATCGTGAGGCTTATTTTCTCTGGGTCGAGGAAACCCATCTTGTCACACGCAACCTCCGATGCTAGCCTGTACATGCACCTGCATGCGAAGGACGAGATTAATATTAATTTCACAGAAAGTTACTCAGTATTCAAATGAACTGCAACATTAATGCAGAGTTAGCAAACAGAGTTAGAAAACAGCAATACATAGCATCAGCAAACTCACAGGACTCCAGTCCGTATGATGGACATATCGAGCTCCCGCCAGTTGTAGAGGTCGAACAGATCCTCGTGTGCCACGGATATAGTCCCGGGCTCACGGTGGAACTGCCCAGGCCTGTAGGGAACTAAGAAGTTCAGGCTGCGCCGAGCTCGATGTAGGTACCAGTCGTGGAGGTCTCTGGTTGATCGATCCAATTTCCGCAAAGATGCCTCTGATAGGAGTGGGAGCGCGTTCGTGAACGTCCGCGGCAGTCCCTGTCGCCCTTTGCCCTTGCCTTTGCCGCCCTTGCCTTTTGCCGGGGATTGAGCGCGTACCTTCGAAGGCAAGGGCGAGGTGATGGCGGCTTTCTTCCGAGGTGGAGGCGTGGATGCGCTGGGTGGGGTCGAGGCCGTCTTTGATGTGTCCAGGTTCTCACGAGATCGGCCCTCATGCCCCGAGCTGGGGGCGCAGTCCCCTGGTAGCCCCGCGGCAGGCCACTTCAATTAATGAGCACGTATGTTAGATTATGCAAGTTGAGTGTACTGAGTAGGATGTAATCTAAAATGTGTAGGATTTACCGGTTGTATTACAAGACACTTCTTGGGCCACTGTACGTAGGAGCCCACTGCCTCAGCAAGTGTCTGCAGTTCCTCTGTTGGGACTGGCAACGGAGAATCGTTGTAGCCTGGCATGGCCATGTCCACCTGTACCTTTGCGAAACCCAACCGCAGAGGTACACAGTGGACCCGGACATCCGGCCCAGACGGATATACGAAGCCGTGTCCAACCACTTCCTGCCCGGCGCCTACATGATTCTGTAGGATGCAGCCCTCCGGCCCCTGCAAATTTGTGACAATTAAGTGCACAGATGAAGGCTTGCATCAACTTAAGTGCACAGATAAAGGCTTGCAGTACCTCAAGTAGATTCACTGGATCCGCGAGTACCTTCGAAGCGCAACTGCTTATCCGACCCCGCGGGGTACCGTCGTCCTGGGGATCCGCATCTGCACTCTTGGCCAGCAATGCTTCTCTCAACCGTGCAAACTCTTCCCTCATTTGTGCGACCTCGGTCTGCACCTCAGACTGTACCTCAGCCCGTATCTCAGCCCGCATCTCCGCCCGTATCTCCTCCTGTACCTCAGCCCGTATCTTATCGGAGAGGTCAGCTTCCTTTTCCTTCTAGGTGCGGGCCTTCTTCCTCGGTGGAGCCGGATCTACGAAACCGGCCTTCCACGACACAATGGCTCCCACGGCCCGTGTCCGCCCGGGATGCTCCTTATTTCCTAGAGCCCGGGTGAGGATGTCGTTCTCCCTCTGCGGGGTAAACAATCCCTCCGCTGCCTCCTTCTCAAAAGAGATCTGTTACATTTGAAGGTACCTTGTGAGACAAATTGCCTTATATACACTTGTGCGCACACAGTTTACGATGTTAGCCAACTTACCATTCGCCTCACAACGTCGGCGTCCCCAGGGGTTGCGAACTGCACAGATCCCGTGGACGACACGGACCCCCTCCCCCTCCACCATCGCTTGCACCTCTCATCCCGGATCTCGGAGAGCGGCAACTCAGGGGTGTCGATGACAGGATTTTGTTCGTCTTCCTTCTTCCACTGTTCCTCCTTCCCCGCATAGCCCCGGGATCCGAGCCGATGCGGGTGGTCGTTCCTCTTCTGGATCGCCCTATTCTTCTCGCTAAGGGCCTTGAACTCCTCAGTCCCCTTCTGCTTGGTGAATTCCTCCCATACCTCCTTCGATATGAAGGGGTATTTCTCGCAAGGAGATTTCCCCGCAGCGAGGAAGTTACTGACGAGCCAGCTCTTAAAGGTTTTCCATGTTCCGTTCATGTCCTTCAAGCAGGCAGTCCTAGGTGTATCGTCGGGGATGTTCCACTTAGCCTGTTTCCAAAAAATGCATACAATTAATCACGAGTTAGTTAAACTTTAGTATAAGCCAAGAGAACGTGATTACGAAAGAGTTCAGCGATTTCAGTTCATTTAACCTTCACTTCCGCCCACAACCTATCCCTCTCGTCCGCCGTCACGTCCTTCCAGCTCTGGACGGTGATCTTCACCCTTTCTTTCGCCAACAGCCCAACGTAGGCCGCGTACCTCCCAGCATTCTTTCCAATCGGCCTCCCAAATTGGTTGAACTCACAAGAAAGATCAGTGCGTTTGGCCAAACGCCCCAACGTCGTCGCGCCTCGCCCCACCCTCTTGCGCTGGGATGTAACAGCCCCATCTTCAGTAGTTACGATGGGGTTGGCCCTAGTCGAACCACTAGTACCATCCGATGAAGACGACGACATGTCTTCCCCTACAAAACCTTCAACAAACCATATATATGGCAATTAATTCACCTTGGAGTTCCATAACTCAGCCCAGGACTGGAGACTAACTAGGGCGGCAAAAGGGAAAATAATACAACAAGAAAGACATGCATAAATTACTTACTGAACTCTTCAGAAATATTTTCTATCGGTAAACACATGAGCTGCCGATAGACCATAACAATTACCTCCGCACAAGACAATTTTTCTATCGGCAAACACGTGAGATACCGATAGAACATAACAATGTTCTCTACATATGGAATTTTGTTGACAAGCCACCATTCACTGTCATCACATAACATTCTCGATGATTTGCTACACTAATATTCATGGGCCAGCATTATTATTTCACACGTAAATATGCACACAAGCATCTAAGTTCCACTGTGCATAATCTTTAGCCTAGCCTGTATGTGAGTCATCAGGACTTCACAGCTATTAGGTTGGGAAAAGTCATGTATATAGGCATTTGAAACATATACATCGAAGACCCATCCACATTGCCATATATTCATACGAAGTGAGTAAAAATTCCCAACCAAACTAGTACATTGCATGGCTCATGTCCTTCCAGATCCAAATTAAGTTTTACTACTTGTGCAGAAAAATTTTCTATCGGTAAACACATGAGCTGCCGATAGAATATGTGTAAGAACACCTCCAACATATAATCTGCATTACATGGCAGTTGGATACAATTGATCACACATACAGCAGTATAGAGAAGTTAAAATCTCAAAACAGGTTCATTACAGCACTGGAACATATTATGTAAACCCTAATTAAAATCAACATTGCCTGCGGAATGTACATAAGCCAACACAATAGGGAACCCTAGTGTAATTGCAAAACTCGAAGAATTAGTACGTGCAAAACACTAGGATCAAATAAAGAAGATGCTGGAAATAGAACGACGAATTAGGGTATTTACGGCGGCGATTAGTTCTGGTGATGGAGAGGCGGTGTAGAACGCAGCAGCGGCGGGCGAAGGACGAAAATAAGAACCGGTGGCAGTGGCGAACCAGTGTCCAGCCGGCGATCGTCGTGTGGGAGAGAGGAAGTGAGTGCTCACGGCGGAGGTTGGGGTTTTCTTCGCTCTCGAAGAGACGCAGTGCTCTAAGGTGGAACTGTTCGAGTGGAGGGAAACTAAAGGGCCGTGTACGAGTAATAAAGTAGCGGAGGAACTTTTCTATCGGTATAACAAAATGATACCGATAGACTTATGTAATTTTCTATCGAAACAACAAAATAATACCGATAGAAAAAGTAAATTTCCCGGAAAAATATTTGAATTAGTGGATGCATTTTTCTATCGGTATAAACAATAAAATCCCGTGAGACCAATTTTCCACAGAAAATTTTTTTAAAGTGCTTGAGATTGGGTGCCATTTTTCTATCGGTAAAAACAACAAAATACCGTGAGAGTAATGAAAAGGTGCCCTTTTCTATCGGTATAAACAAAAAAATCCCGTGAGCCCAATTTTCCCCAGAAAATTTTTTTGATTAAGTGCTTGAGATTTGTGTGCCCTTTTTCTATCGGTAAAAACAACAAAATACCGTCAGAGTAATGAAAAGGTACACAATTTAACATCAAACAGACCGTGGTTGAAAGCTGCAGAATGTTAAAGAAAGAGGGAAGATAGCCGGAAAATTGGAAAATTGACATAAAAAGAAATTGTTCATTCATTGTTGTTTTATCACTTACAAAAAAAAATAAAACCCAAAATGCTAGGTCAAGGGGTGGTCTTAGCCCTGGCTGCATGTAGAATAGAGTCAGTTAGACTTGCAGCCAGGACGCAGGACTCCTCTAGCGACAAGTTGTCCCTAGGATCAACTACTACCGCGTCAAGAAGGCCTGCGACCTCCCTCAGCTTCGCTATGGTATCCTTCATAGTCAAACCGCAGCCAGCGATGGTCATATCCGCGGCTTTCTTCTCCTCGCGAAGACGCCTCATCCTCGCCCTAGCATTGTCACCATCCGTCTTCATGCGCTTAATGCGCTGGAAGAGATCATCAAGGTCAAGCCGTAGCTGAGTGTGCTTGTCTGTAAGGAGCTTGTGCTCCTCCTGGAGGGCCCTCAGGTCAGCCTTCACTTTGGCAGTGTCTTCCACGGCTACCATTCCCTGTGCAAATCAACAGGTCAAGAATGAACTAAACATGGATTAACAATACAGGGGTAAACCGAGGAGATTTAGAGTTCTTACCGGGGAGGCCGTGGATGACGATCCCATGGAGGTTGCCATTGTGAAAGAGAAGATGAGGAGTCGAACCGTTCGAGAATTAGAAAAACAACAAAATACCACGACGCATGGCGAGGTACTTATAGAGTTTCCAAGGCGACGCATGGCGACACGTTTGAGAATTCAAAGTGGCAGAGTATTCTTCTATCGGTAAAAACAGGAAAAAACCGTCAGACAACAAATACCGTGAGACTAACGAATTTATTCTAACGGTAAAATAGAACAATACCGATAGAAAACGTTTTCAAGTGCCTGAGAGAAGATGTCCTTCTCTATCGGTATAAATAACAAAATACCGTCAGAAAAAAGGGATTTTTGCAGAACTTAATTTGAAGAGGCTGCGATGAGATTTTTGCAAGTGCTATTTGAAGGGAAGAATTAAATATTTACAGGATAAAGGTACTGTACATGTTAGAACTCATGCTGTGGAGTAAAATTGAGATGTATTAATGCTGTGAACTAGCTTATCATTAACTTCTAAAGAAAAATGTACTGCCTGATGTATTAATGATAAGTTCCTCACCTTGCTGCAGAACTTGTGGGCTGTTTGCTTGGCATTTATCCCTGAAATAGAAATTAATCATCAATGGTTCTCAACCCATAATCCTTCTTCGTGGTCATCTCGCAGATACGTTGTTTCGTCGATATCTTCAGTACGGATAGATTGAATGTCCTCTAAAAATGGAGGTATTTCATCGAATTGGTTAACTCCTCTTCGTCGACAACATCTTCGACCCCAACAATACGTCTCTTGCTATGGAGGACAACATGCAAGTTTGGATTGGCCGGGTCAACGATGTAGAATACCTGTGTGGCTTGCTTTGCAAGTATGAATGGATCGTCTTGGTGTCCGACTCGACCAAGATCGACGAGAGTAAACCCGTAACTGTCAACTTGAACACCTCGAGGGATTTCGACCCATTGGCATCGAAACAGGGGAATCTTAAGTAATCCGTAATCGAGCTCCCATATTTCGTCAATAACACCGTAATATGAGTTCAGCGCCCTTACTGACCTGGCATCCTCGGAAATAGCAAACAGTGTCACTCCGCTACATTGCGTGCTACTCTTGGCGTCTTGAGCTCTTGTGTAAAATGAATACCCATTGATGTCGTACCCCTGCCAAGTCCCTACAGTGAATCTTGGGCCTCTAGCCAACCATGTCACAGTTTCACTTACGGAGCCCTCGGCAGCTCGCGTGACTCTTTCTTGGATCCACTCAGCAAATTTCCTGTTATGTTCTCTGCTTACCCAAACGTCTAACTTCGAAGGATTCTGTGACCGTAACATTACCTTGTGCTCGTGTATGTATGGCTCAACCTCCGTCATGTGTTGTAAGACCCAAAAATGTGATTTTGCGTACACATCACGAGCGGGGACGATAGCTTTGAATCCAATCGTTCCAATTCCCTCAAGCCTACCCTCGTGTCGAGACATAGGAACACCAATTGGGTCAACCCCGGCCATATAATCTGTGCAAAATTCAATCACCTCCTCGGCGGCATAACCTTCCATGATACTCCCCTCGGGTCGACGACGATTCCTTACGTATCCCTTCAATACACCCATAAATCTCTCAAATGGATACATGTAGCGCAGGCACACGGGTCCACAAAACTTAATTTCTCTGATAAGGTGAACAATCAGATGGACCATAACATCAAAAAAGGATGGAGGGAAATACATCTCGAGCTGACAAAGAGTTGTAACCACGTCGCGTTGCAAAGCGTCCAGTCCATCGGGATCAATTACCTACGAGGACACAGTTGCGCCAAATATTCATATCAGAAAAATCTTCTAATTAAGCTCCACAAATGGAGGTAGTGAACTTATAGTACGAGTGCACGTACTTACCTTGCAAGATATTGCGTTGAAGAAATAACATAGGTTTGTGATTGTCTCTCTGACTTTAACTGGGAGAATGCCTCTGATAGCAATGGGAAGCATCTGTGACATCAAGACATGACAGTCGTGGGACTTCATGCCAACCAGTCTTAGGTCCTTCATAGACACAAGTTTTTTCAAGTTCGCGGAGTACCCACATGGAACTTTAACACCGTGCAGGCACCAACAGAGTTCTGTTTTTTCGCTCTTGGACAACGTGTAGCAGGCCGGGGGGAGGTATGTACGCTTTCCATTCTCTAAAGGTGCAAGCTCAGTCCTTATCCCCATTTCCACCATGTCACGACGAGCTTTCACACCATCCTTTGTCTTTCCCGGAATGTTCAACAACAAACCAATCAAACTGTCACAGACATTTTTCTCTACATGCATGACGTCAATGCAATGTCGAACTTGTAAGTGCTCCCAGTACGGTAGATCCCAGAGAATCGATCTCTTCTTGCAAACATTTTTTTCTCTAGGTTTAGAATGCTTACCGAACTCAACTTTGATGTCGTTCACGCGTGAGTAAATCTCCTTACCGGTCAGAAACACTGGAGCTGATCCCTTCTCAGGCTTCCCGTTAAATGATTTCCTCTTCTTACGGTACGTGTGATGCACCGGAAGAAACCTGCGGTGACCCATGTACACTGTTTTCTGGCAGTTTCGCAGCCACATGCTCTCAGTTTCATCTAGGCAAATAGGGCAAGCCTTGGCTCCTTTCGTACTATACCCCGACAAATTGCCGTAGGCAGGAAAATCATTTATGGTGCAAAATATCAGGGCCCGCAAGATGAAATTCTCTTTCTTGTATGCATCCCACACCTGCACACCCTCGCTCCACAATTTCTGTAAGTCCTCGATTAAAGGCGCTAGAAACACGTCAATATCATTTCCGGGTTGTCTGGGTCCTGAGATTAGTAACGCCATCATGATGTACTTGCGCTTCATGCATAACCAAGGAGGAAGATTGTAGATGCATAAAAGAACCGGCCAAGTGCTGTGCCGGCTGCTCATATTACCATGTGGGTTCATACCATCTGTACTCAGCCCGAACCTTACATTCCTAAGTTCGCCGCCGAACTCAGCAAATGTTCTGTTGATGTTTCTCCATTGAATAGAATCAGCTGGGTGTCTCAGTTTTCCGTCTTGTTTCCGGGCTTCAGCATGCCAACGCAAGTGCTTCGCGACTTTCGGATTTGCAAACAGCCGCTTCAATCTAGGTATCACAGGCAAGTACCACACAGTTTTTGCCGGGGGCCCTTTCCTTACCTCGTGACGTTCACTGTCAATCCGGTCCCTACGCGTATACCTCGATGCGCCGCATCTTGGACAAACATGCAAACTGGAGTACTCGTTACGGTACAACACACAATCATTTGGGCATGCGTGTATTCTTTCGATTTCCATTCCCAACGGACACAACAGTTTTTTGGCTTGGTAAGTAGATCTTGGCAACTCATTTCCCTCTGGAAGCATGTCCGCTAGAAGATCTAATAGTGCCGTGAAACTCTTATCACTCCAACCGTTTCCTGCCTTCAAGTTATATAATCTCAGCACAGAAGACAGTTTTGTAAATGTTGCACATCCAGGGAACAGAGGCTTCTCAGAGTCAGCAATCAGTTTCTCAAATTCACAGAAGTCATTTTCGTTGTAATCTTCCTCTACATCACGTAACATCTCATCTAGATTGTCATCATCATCATCTACGTGCACATCGGAATGAACATTACCAAAATTGGGATGATCATCGATATTATTGCAATCCACATCCGAGTCGTGCTGATTGGTAGTAGTGGTGCTTGTTTCCTCAAGATCTTCGCCATGCCATATCCAACGGGTGTATCGCGCGTTAAAACCACGACGAATCAAATGACCCTTAATTTGATCAGAGTTGCTAAACCTCTTCAAGTTCATACAATCTGTACAAGGACAGAGCATATTTTTCTCTCCCTTCCTCTCCTTTTGTTGCTCAGCAAATTTAATAAACTCTTTCACACCATCCAAATATTCAAGAGTAGTACGTTTTATTCCATACATCCAATATTTCCTGTCCATCTACAATTAACAAAATTTAACGAGTAAGCCATGCATGAAACCTGCCCGATTAAGTTATGTATATGTACATGTACAGCCTCTTACAACAGATACATGTGTTGAACCTTAGCCTGACGAAATTAACACTAATTAACCTAGCTAACTACACAATACAAGCTAGTTAGCTCCTAAAACATGACGCATTTCCAGCTACCATGCTCCCAAGCTTAGAGCTACAAACTTGGAACTACACAATACAGCTAGCTTGCAAGTAGAGAGGAAGGGAGATCTAGAGGGAGAGAGAGATAAGTGTCGACGATTAAGCATACCTTATAGAGAGGGGCGCAATCAACTTCCCTCCAGCCTGCGCTGATCACCCTAGCAGTGTAGCTGGAACTTTCGTCACAAACAAAGGGACACAGAGTGCAACAGAACAAATTAAAGAGCAGCTCAGCAATGGTCGAGTGGGGTTTTCCTTATAATGGACATTTTTCTAACGGTAAATACATGAAATAACCGTCAGACTAACTTAGGTAATTTGCCGCTCACATATTCTATCGGTAAAAACACACACATACCGTTAGAGAATATACATTACTGAGCAAATATATGTGTTTTCCTATCGGTAAATATGTGTACTTACCGTTAGAATATGCATGACTGAACAAATATATGTATTTTTCTATCGGTAAATATGTGCATTTACCGTTAGAATATGCATGACTAAACAAATATATGTGCTTCCTATCGGTAAATATGTGTATTTACCGTTAGAATATGCATGACTGAACAAATATATGTGTTTTCCTATCGGTAAATATGTGTACTTACCGTTAGAGGAGGTACTGTTACCAAACTGGGACAAACATGCACATGCCATTTCTCACATTCAAGGAATCATATCAATGTAACATCAAACAGATCTTACATCAAACGGATCTTAACTAGAAGATAAAGCAATATATTAAATGCTAATTTGTGGATTAACTAGGAGACACAAAAATACTTTTCGTAGGTAATTGGGACTTCATCTTGCCAAAGAAATTACAGATGCCAGTTCACAAATTCAGGTACAAACATACACATGCCAGTTCAGCAATACAAATTCAGGTACAAACATACACATGCCAGTTCACAAATTGAAGTGCATGTCTGAAACAGCAGTACAAATACACACCTACCTACCAATACAATTAAATACACAAATGCTCCCTGCACATTCAAGTTCATGTCCCAATTAGCAATACATGATACACAAATATACAACAATATACAAATACAACAATTCACACATTCGATGTATATTACAAAAGCCACGTCTGAAATTAACAACAGATCACGACGAGGACCCAGTGGCCCATACATGCATTTTACATAAAAGGGAACCTTTGCAGGTTGCCACAATGCAACTACCGACTACAAGTTAGACCTGATACATCACAAATCCATTCATCCAAAACAGCAAATGTCTGAACCACATTGGACTTAACCATAGGAGTTCAGTTCGAAGACGCCCGAGGAGCTGGAACTGCCGTCGACATACATTTGTACGTACGTATTGGTGATTTCCTCGGACTCAAACTCGATCAACTCAACTCAACTCAACTCAACTCAACTCCATTAACAAAAAGAACCTACCTTCCAAGATGTTGTTCTGTGTAGTGATGGTGTAGAATGGCTGTGAAAATAACAACAATTCTTCTTCTCCAAGCAGGTAAGCATCTGGCCATAAGCTGGTGCATGCAAAAACATGTAAGATGCTTTCTATAGGTCCTGATTTGAGAAACACGCCGGGCTTAAGCATCTTCTCGACCGAGCCAACCAAGATCTCGCCCTTCACGTCCTTCCAGCTCTCGACGGTGATCTTCACCATTTCTTTCGCCAACAAGCCAACGTAGGCAGCGTACTGCGATGAAGAACCGTGAAATACGTTGCCCCTCACGAGCATCATCCAAGGACCTGAACAGATCATAATCATATTGAAAAGAAGACACATCAAAATGAAGGATACAAAAAAAGCAGAATTATTGCCATAATCGGATTAGAATAATCTAACAATATTGCAGAAATTTTACGTACCTTCCTTGGGATGCCGACGTCTAGAGGGCGTCGATGGAGGTGCGGAGGTGCAGCGGTCCCCTGTAGAGGTGCGCCGGCCGTCCATGGAGCTTACGGGTTAGGACTACGAGCCCCAGATGAACTGTGAGAATGAAAGAGACATACCCGTGTATTTATACAATTATATATTTTCTATCGGTAAGAAAACAGAATACCATTAGTAATAAAAACATCTGTAGAAGCCGAATGGTTCTATCGGCACAATAAATATTACCGATAGGAATTTTTGTACATACTCTATCGGTGTGTACGTACATTACCGATAGAATATTACTAGTTGTAGAAGGCCAACAGTTCTAAGATATTTTGTGCAATATTCTACCGGTATAAACATTCATTACCGATACAATAAAACTATTAGAAGACGAACAGTTCTAAGCAATTTTCTATATATTCTAACGGTAAAAGAATCCATTACCGATAGAATAAAAATATTTGTAGAAGGTCAACTATTCTATCGGCGAACTGCATATTGCCGATAGGAATTTTTAATATACTCTGTCGGTATATTCATACAGTAGCGATAGAATAAGTCTAGTTGTTGAAGTCGACCAGTCCTATCGGCGCACAACATTCTTCCGTCAGTACTTATGCATCTCTTCTAACGGCAAATATGTTCATCACCGCTAGAGTAAATCATACTATTTATTCTATCGGTAAGTTTCTTAGAAACCGATAGGGAAAATACATCCGTCGGGCTTTTATGACCGCGAGGCACATTTTCTATCGGTTTTGTGCTGTTTCGCTAATAACCAATAGAAGATAGGGGTTAGTAGACTGCATTTCTGTACTAGTGCGTGTTGAAAGAATACCCGAGCTGCTTTTTCTCCCGTGATAGTCTTTCGACAAGGTATAAGAACAATCATTTTGGAGAACCGATCAACGACCACGAATAGATAGTCGTTGCCACGTCGAGTCTTAGGCAATCCTCCTAAGAAATCCATGGATATGCTTTCCCATGGTCGCGATGGAACTGGCAAAGGAGTGTACAAACCTAATTTTCGGTTTGCTGGTTTCGAGATGCTGCAGAGACCACAGCCTCGAACAAAACTGGCCACATCTTGCTGCATACGCGGCCAGAACACATGTCGGTGAAGATTTTGCAACGTCTTTGTAACCCCAAAGTGACCAGCTACCTTCGATGTGTGCGCTTCTCGCATCCATTGAATTCAAGGTGCTCCACGAGGTATGCAAAGTAATTTGCCCTTGTACAAGAGTCCTTTACGACGAAGGTACTCCGTAGGTTTCCCTGTTTCGAGCTCAGTCAGTGCTGTTTGAAAATCAAGGTCTTCACTGTACATAGTGGCATAGTCATCATGACATGAGGGCTCGATCTGCATGAACGCTGATAAACAGAGGGTCGTAACTGGTGGTCGCGACAATATGTCCGCCAATTTGTTGTGTACGCCCTTCTTGTACTTAATGACCAGATTAAACTGCTGCAGATACGACATCCACTTCATGTGTCGAGCTTGCTATAGCTTGGACTGAGTTTGCAAATATTGCAACGGTTGATGGTCGGTGTGGACAACAGTCTCTTTACCCAAGAGATAACACCGCCAATGTTTCACGGCCTGATGCAGTGTGCATAACTCCTTATCATAAGTCGGATAGTTCTTCTAAGCTCCCTGGAATAACTCAGAGTGATATGCCACTGGTCGACCTTCTTGCATGAGCACTGCGCCCATCGCATAACCTGAGGCATCGGTTTCTAGCTCGAACGGTTTCTGGAGATTCGGCAAAGCTAACACAGGCGCCTCGCTGATCTTCCTTTTCAGCAAGAAAAACGTGTCCTCATGTTTCCCTGTCCACTCGAACTTCTGATCGATCCTGGTTAATGCATGTGATCCGGGAGGATCTCCAAGTCCTGATCGCATGCGGCTTCGCGACCAAGTCCTGATCGCATACGGCTTCGCGACCTTAACCGTGTTCGGAAAGGATTCGCGACCTGGATGAGTCCGCGACCATGGATTGGTTCACGACCAGGAAAAGGAATTCGTTCCCTGTTCGGAATTGTAATCCGATCCGAATGTGTATGACTAAGCTTATCATTTTAGGATTAGTTATATGAGTCTAATACGTTTAGGTCTCTAAGTCTGATACGTACTCATACGATTGGACTATAAATACCTTGTAATAGGTCTAGTTTAGAACATCGAACTCAATCGAAGAGTCATAGAACTTAATTGAGTTTTAGACACTTATAGTTCCTTCGACGTAGACAAGTGTGTCTAACGTTCGACGTGTAAAGCCCTCTTTGAAATAAAGAGTTGTGCAATTACTTTGGGTTTCTGTATTTCTGAGTAAGATCCCGTTATTCCGCATATTAGAATCTGGGCGAGCCTAGTGCGAAAACCAAGACTAGGTCTCAAACGGATCAAGTTGGTATCAGAGCGACTTTCCTATCCTGTGGATGGTGAAGACTCGCCAGGGTTACAAAACTTCCGGCGAAACTCCAGGCGATCAGTTGACGGTTCCTACAGCCGCGTCTCCGACAATGTCTGACGATACCTCCGTTCAAGCTAACCTAGCCGAACAAGTGGCTAAGCTCTCCACCGACATGGAAACCGTGCTTGCTTGGATTAAGCAGCAGGCCATGATTGTACCTCCTGAAGTAGGGAAGGTTATGGGTGAGAAGACTGGTGAAGACTTGCGCAGGGCAGACGAAGATGAAGACGAAGGCGACCACAAGACTGACGACCTCGCCAACACCTCCTTAGCTGTCGGATCTTTTAAGGTCGACGCTAAGATTGATATACCCATATATGATGGGGTGATCGATGCCGAGAAGCTGGATTCTTGGATAGATCAGCTTGAGACCTACTTTGACCTGAAAGGGTTCAGTAGCGCTCAAAAGGTCAAATTTGCACCTTTGATGATGAAGGACCACGCCAAGATATGGTGGAAGGCCCTTGTCACCAGTGGTGAAACTGACGACCTTGCGTGGGGTCAATTCAAACGACTTCTGCGACAAGAATTCTATCCGATGGGTTACCTTGAGGAGAGATGGGAGCGTTGGCACAGATTGTACCAACGGCGCGACCAGACCGTCCAAGACTATACAACAGAGTTTCGGCGACAAGCAATGGTCATTGGCATCTCACTATCAGACCCTCAGGTATTTCGGAAGTACACATCTGGACTTCAGAAATCGATCAGTACTGAGCTAAGTCTGTTCGGTGTCCAAGACATCTCGACCGCGAGTACGACTGCTTTGGCGATTGAGAAGAAAATAAGACCCGCAACGACAAGAACTTGAGGGATATTTCAACCACGACGAGCTCCGGAGAGGGTACCCACGATACGGGTAACACTTGTGAGCATTGTCATGTTGCTGGGCACACAAAAGAGAAGTGTTATCAACTTCATCCTGAACTGCGACCAGAAAGAAAAAGGAGGGATGAACCAAGCACACGAACAGCTATGGTTACTTCTATTCCGCTCTCAGAGGAAATTATCCAGTTGGATTCGGTTGAAAAGGCGGACACGACCTTGTCTCTAATGGCAATGCTGACGGAGAAAGGTTCGGGTTCATCAACTGACCACAACCCGACAGAGGAATTGTTCACTGTTAACATACAGGTGAAGCACGAGGTGGTCGCAGCCATCTTCGACCCCGGAGCCAAAAGAATTTGGTCTCCTCCGGGCTGGTTCGACGACTTGGTTTGCAGACGACTCAACATCCTCGACCGTATCCTCTGGGATGGTTCACTTCTGACGTGAATCAGCAGATCAAGAGTCAATGTACTCTAAAGTTTGCAATATCTGCTCGTTACATCGACGAGGTTCAATGCGATGTCATCCCCATCGATATTTGCCAAGTGATTTTTGGAAGTCCGTTCTTGTACGATCGTGATGCCCATTACCATCGAAGAGCTCAAGAATACGACCTCACAAAGGATGGGACGAAATTTATCATCAGCAAAAATGACCACGTCGACACCAAGAACTTGATGATAGCAAATCAGGCGAAACGGATTGTCAATGCATGCTCAAAGTGTGTGCTGAGCGTGATGCATCCAATTAGCCAAGTGGATTGTGCTGCATCGAGTATGGAAAGTGGTGGTTGTTTAGCAAGCTTGCCGGAAGAAAACAACGCACTATTCGCAAAGGTACATAGTCGATCACCACAACGGCTAGTCGAAAACGACATGCAACTTGTCTCTACGGCGCCACTATTCAAACTTCGCAATCCTAACTTTGGGATCAGTGATGGTATCAACCTCGACAAGGGGAAGGCTATCCCTGTTCGGAATTGTAATCCGATCCGAATGTGTATGACTAAGCTTATCTTTTTAGGATTAGTTATATGAGTCTAATACGTTTAGGTCTCTAAGTCTGATACGTACTCATACAATTGGACTATAAATACCTTGTAATAGGTCTAGTTTAGATCATCGAACTCAATCGAAGAGTCATAGAACTTATTTGAGTTTTAGACACTTATAGTTCCTTCGACGTAGACAAGTGTGTCTAACGTTCGACGTGTAAAGCCCTCTTTGAAATAAAGAGTTGTGCAATTACTTTGGGTTTCTGTATTTCTGAGTAAGATCCCGTTATTCCGCATATTAGAATCTGGGCGAGCCTAGTGCGAAAACCAAGACTAGGTCTCAAACGGATCAGCATGCAATGGAGAAGCCATAATCAAGAAGTGTTGGATGAACTCCCGAAGGTATTGGCATGCTCCCACAAAACTACGCACATCCGTAACTGTTCGCTGTCGCGGCCATTCGCGAATCACTTTTACCTAGTCCGGGTCGATTTGCAACATACCGTTGCCGACCATGAATCCGAGGTAAAGTAGAGTTTGTTGGCCGAACTCGCATTTCTTACGGTTGAGGCGAAGTCGATGTTGCCGAAGCTGTTCGAACACCTTTTCGACATGAATGAGGTGCTCATCCCACGAACGACTATAAACCAATATGTCGTTGAGGTACACGATCACAAAGTCGTCGATGAACTGTCTCAATACGTCATTCATAAGACGCATGAAAGTTGCCGGGGCGTTGCAGAGACCAAATGGCATGACTAGCCATTCGAACAGACCTTGTGGTGTTTTGAACGCGGTCTTCCACGTATCCTCCTCTCGGATGCTGACTTGATGATATCCTGACTTAAGATCCAATTTGGAGAAGATAACAGCATGCGTCAATTGGTCTAGCAAGTCATCAATACGAGGAAGAGGGTACCGGTTCTTGATGGTGATCTTGTTCAGTGCTCGATAGTCGATGCACATACGCCAAGTCCCATCTTTCTTTGGTACTAACACCACAGGAGATCCACAAGGTGAACTACTCGGTTGAATGACACCATCGTTCAGCAACTCACTAAGTTGTCTCTTGATCTCTTCATTCTCCAATACTGAATTGCAATACATACTCAGATTGGGCAGTGTCGCATCGGACACAAGCTGAATTTCGTGCTCGACTGGACGTTTCGGCGGACGACCCTGGGTAGTCTCGAACAGATCACTGTATTTCTCCAGCAGTCTCGACAAATGACCATAATCCTCTCGGCACGCCAACGACAATGCTGGTCGAGTACCCTCACCTTGACTAATGGGTCGAATCATGACAAGCACATACTTGTGACATGCATTAACAATTCGTTTGGCTTGATTTGCGGTAACCAAGTTCGAAGTGTTGACGTGGATGTCTCTACTGATCACGAACTTAACTCCGTCTTTGGTGAGGTCGTACTCTTGCGCTCGCCGATGGAAGTGAGCGTCTCGATCATACAGATACGGACTCCCAAAGATCACCTGACAGATATCGATAGGGACAACATCGCATTGCACCTCATCGATATATCGTGCAGAGATCGTAAACTTCAACACACACTGACTCGTAATCTATTGGTTCACGTCGGATGTAAACCAACCCAGCGGATATGGTCGCGGGTGTGTGGTTGTCTTCAAACCAAGTCGCCGAACCAGTCCAGCGGAGACCAGATTCTTCTGACTTCTTGGATCAAATATCGCTGTGACAACTTCATGCTTCACCTGGATGTTGATGGTGAACAAGTCCTCCGTTGGGTGATGGTCGTTTGGTAGATCGGAACCCTTCTCCTTCGGCATTGCCATCAGAGACAAGGTCGTATCCACCTCATTAACCGAATTCACTCGGACAACTTCTTCGTCTGGTGAAGTCACAGTAGCCGTGGCTGTTCTTTTCCCTAGTCCGTTTTTCTTTGGTCGAAGTTCAGGATGAAGCTTGTAGCATTTGTCCTTGGTATGCCCCACGACTTGACAATGTTCGCAAAAGGCACCCGTGCCCGATTTTGAAGCGTTCTTCTTCAGACTCGGCTTTTTCTTTGTCGAGGTCGCATTTTCCTTCGTGCTTTTGTCGCCGCGGGATTTGTTCTTTTTCTCGATCACCATAGCAGTTGTGCTCGTGGTCGCAATGTCTTGGACGCCGAACAGACTTAGCTCAGTACTGATCGATTTTTGAAGTCTAGATGTGTACTTCCGAAATACCTGAGGGTCAGATAGTGAGATGCCAACGACCATTGCTTGTCGCCGAAACTCTGTCGTATAGTCTTGGACGGTCTGGTCGCACTGTTGGTACAATCTGTGCCAACGCTCCCATCTCTCCTCAAGGTAACCCATCGGATAGAATTCTTGTCGTAGAAGTCATTTGAATTGACCCCACGCAAGGTCGTCAGCTTCACCACTGACGACAAGGGCCTTCCACCATGTCTTGGCATGGTCCTTCATCTTCAAAGGTGCAAATTTGACCTTTTGAGCGCTGCCGAACCCTTTAAGGTCAAAGTAGGTCTCAAGCTGGTCGATCCAAGAATCCAGCTTCTTGGCATCGACCACCCCATCATATATGGGTATATCAATCTTAGCGTCGACCTTAAAAGATCCGACAGCTAAGGAGGTGTTGGCGAGGTCGTCGGTCTTGTGGTAGCCTTCGTCTTCATCTTCATCTGCCCTGCGCAAGTCTTCACCAGTCTTCTCACCCATAACCTTCCCTACTTCAGGAGGTACAATCATGGCCTGCTGCTTACTCCAAGCAAGCACGGTTTCCATGTCAGTGGAGAGCTTAGCCACTTGTTCGGTTAGGTTAGCTTGAACGGAGGTATCGTCAGACATTGTCGGAGACACGGCTGTAGGAACCGTCAACTGATCGCCTGGAGTTTCACCGGAAGTTTTCTAATCCTGGCGAGTCTTCACCATCCACAGGATAGGAAAGTTGCTCTGATACCAACTTGATCCGTTTGAGACCTAGCCTTGGTTTTCGCACTAGGCTCGCCCAGATTCTAATATGCGGAATAACAGAATCTTACTCGGAAATACCGAAACCCAAAGGTTGATCGGAAAAAAACCCAAAGTAATTGCACAACTCTTTATTTCAAAGAGGACTTTACACGTCGAACATTAGGCACACTTGCCTACGTCGAAGGAACTATAAGTGTCTAAAACTCAAATAAGTTCTATGACTCTTCGATGATCTAAACTAGACCTATTACAAGGTATTTATAATCCAATCGTATGAGTCCGTATCAGACTTAGTAATCCTAAACGTATTAGACTCATATAACTAACTAACTAATCCTAAACAGATAAGCTTGTTATATATATTCGGATAGGATTACAATTCCGAACAGAGAACAAATTTCTTTTCATGGTCACGAACCAATCCATGGTCGCGAAACCTTTCTGAACACGATTAAGTTCGCGAAGCCGTATGCGATCAGGACTTGGTCGCGAATCCGTATGTGATCAGGACTTGAAGATCTTCCCGGATCAAAAGTTTTACCTTTTGACGTTTTTGTCTCAGATCGTCGTCGCGGTTGATCAAGCTCTGAGGATGGGGTGATCCTAGAGCTCCTTCTATCACCACATTATATGGTTTCAGAAGGTTGTTTGTCATTTTTTCAATTTCAGACAAGGACAGAACTGCATCACAAAAGAAAATTACTTGATATGGAATTTTTCATCAGTAAAATTGTACGCATTGTGGATCAGAGAACATACTAGTGTTATAATCCAAGGTGTTGTCTGTTGATCGAAGGATGCCGACTAGAGGGGGGGTGAATAGGCGGTTTTTAAATTTTTACTCTTAATCTAGTGATTAACAACCTAAATTACAATTACAATTCTCACAAGATATGAATAACAATTCAAGACAAGTTTTGCAATTTCAAAAGGATTAAGAACAACAATTCAATCTCTAGGAATATAAAGCGAGTAATAGAGATAACCGAAGAGATCGAATTTTTTCCCGAGGTCTTGAAAATTTGCCGATTTCCACTAATCCTCGTTGAAGCGCTCTTCGCTAGAGCTTATGCTTCGATTTCACTAAAGGTAGCCCTTCTCCTCTCCGGATAGGCGAGCTCCGAACCTTTACAATCAATCGCCGGGCCTCTCCGACACACACCGTCGATGGAGAGATCGCCGGACCTCCCGGGTCATCTAGGTGATGGCAATCACCAAGAGTAACAAGCCTAGCACCTTGCTTGATCAACCTCAAGGCTTGAAGAACAAATATGCAAATGCAATTGGCTTGAATTTAACTCCTCTCAACTAGCACTCAATGATTTGCTAGGGTTTTGACTTGAAATGCAAGAGAATGAGTGTGAGAGGCTTTGCAAGTTGCTACACAGGTGTTGAGAGCTGAAATTCGTGTGTATTCAACATCTACAAATAGTAGGTTATTTGTACTCTCAGCAAAACGGTCGTTTTCAAGAAAATTGGGCGAAAGTTGTACTGGCTGGACATTGTCCGGTCAGTACAAAAAACTTGACCGTTACTCACATGTAATTCGAGTGTCAGTAGCCGTTTGAACAAGTTTGTGAAGGCCGGACAAATGGATTTGTCCGAACAAAACGTCCGGATAGATGCATTTGTCTCTGTTAACACCCCTGTTCAATAATACTTGTACACACCGGACAAATCGATTTGTCCGGACAAAATGTCCGGACAAATGTATTTGTCTCTGTTAACAGTACTCGAATTAAAACACTCCAACTATTTGTATAGGCCGGACATATGGGATTTGTCCGAACAAAATGTCCGGACGAATACATATGTCTCTGTTAACACATGCATTTTCAATTGCTCAGAAGTTGTATTGGCCGGACATTGTCCGGTCACTTCAGACAAAAACCTCCGAACAAATACATTTGTCTTAACTTAACGTGCCGTGAAAATTTTGTATTGACCGGACATTGTTCGGTCAATTCAGACAATGTCCAGTGTACATCGGACAGATGCACCGGACAAATGTATATGTCTTTGTTTCAAGTTTTGCAATGTTCAGAAGTTATTTGTATTGGACGGACATTGTCCGGTCACTTCAGACACTGTCCGGCCAGTACAAAACGAAAACAGTAATGTTGAATTTTTACTCAATTTCGATTTGAGGGAAAATGCAAATGCAAATGTGCTTCTAAGGACTTCAAGGTTGATCAAGATACTTGTGCTAAGACCCCTCTTAATAGTACGACCATCTAACCTAGAAATTTTCAAAACAAGAAAGCGCTAGGTTTAGATATTTGTACTCTTGTCGAGATTTTCGTCGTTTTCGCTTCATGGAGTCTTGATAACCTTGCTTTGCTCTTTCTTGATGCTTTCTCCTCTGATTAACCTGAGTCTCACACACAAATATTAGTCGCAAATCTTACGGATGTCATTAATCACCAAAACCCTAATTAGGGCTCAAGATTCAACATTGTCCGCCATGGATTCCACCTCTCAAGTAGGATGTTCCCTCTTCTTGAAAGGACTTATCCTATTCTTCACAAAGTCATGGATGATCTCCCATGAAGTTAATCCCTGATGAACTAAGTGAAGGATCGCTTGGGCCGCAATTCTTGGCTCAAAGCAGGGACGATGTCCATTTCGCTACTCTTCTCTTGTCGATGGTTCTCGAACCAGAGGCTACTCTCTGATGGAGGAGTACAGTAGAACCATTTATGGTTCCATCCATGAAAAAAATCCCACAGAGGAAGAAAAGGATAATCTTTCTTCTCCCTTATGCGGAAGTATATGCATCATGCGGCACTAGCACTCTTTGACCATGCCGAGAAATAGAAACGTCGAAAGAGATCTACACTTGGTAGTACTGCAACGAAGGCTTCACAAAGATGCTAAAAAATCGCCAGGATCAGGATGGCGTTGGGGTGAAGATTCACCAGTTCCAGCCCAAAATGTGACAAGATTTCCTGAAGGAACTTGCTTTCCGAAAGGCGAAATCTGCATCGCAAGAATTCCTTGAAGATTACTAGTTAATTCTCATGAACAACTGGTGTTTCTTCGTTTTTCTCTGCCGACTGCCAGTTGATTAGCAGCCGCAGGGGAAGGATTTCCTCTTTCTCAAGCACCATAAGGCTCTCAACATTGTGATGGTTTGATCGGTTCCAGGAAGCCCTTGTCGTAAGGATTGGTGGAAAGATAACGGCTTTGATGGAGCAAAGGGCACAAAGAGAGTTTTTTGCGGCGAAAATGGCTAAGGCAAAAAGAGTTTCAAAGCTTCTCAAAGAAGGTACTGCCTCTTTTATCTGCCCAAGGCCACTACTCGCCGAGTTCATTATTTTAATAATTTCTCGTAACGGGTGTTTTCTCGAATGGAACCCAGGATCATATCATTAACCCTGTTGGAATCTGAAACAAAATGCATTTTTTTGGAAGTTAAAAGGTCATTTTATTTCACATTAGGGGGCTATGGTACAAATAATTATATGAGAATTTTTTGAGCATTTAATACCTTATGACTCCAGGGTAATCTCATAATTTTAACACTCTTATGATCTCAAAGTAAAAATTTTGGGATCTCAGTACCATGTATGGTCGCAATGCTGTTTTGTGGTCTCGGTACTATGTGTGGTCTCAATGCTATTTTGTGACCTCAGTGCTACTTATGGTCTCAATGCTATTCTGTGACCTCGGTGCTACTTATGGTCTCAATATTAAATTTGTGACCTCAATACTGTCCAGTGTTTATCATGGACAAAGAACTAAATACCTGTGTATGTTTTGGTCGCAGAAGTATTCACCTGTAACCATTTTCCGCACAAAGAATTTAAAGGAATCCAATTGATGATTATAGATTATACACAATCATTTAAAGAGTCAAGATGTAAAGAAAAGGAATTTTATTTCTTGCATTCTTTACATAGAAAAGGGATGCAGGCAACCAAAATATCAACCTGATCCGAAAGTAATTTACAAATTTCTCCAAGCGTCAGGTTGGCATTGGTAGGCTCAACACTGGCTGCCACAAGAGAACCTGCGACGTCCCTCAGCCTATCAACGTCGTCTCTTATTGTGAAGAAGCAGTTGTCCCTAATTGCACTAAAGAGGTCTCGCTGCTCTCGGGCATGATCCCTCTCCAGGTGGAACTTGTGTGCCTCTTCGTGAGCTCCATCAAAACATCGTGCCAGGCACAACATGATCGGGAGAATTTTATCAAGGCACTCCTCCAGCACCTCTTTTTCTTCTTGGAGAGTTCTGCAGAAGGAAGATTTCTCCCCTCAAAGATCCTGGATCTCAGCAAGCTGTTCGCTGGGATACCCAGGAGCCTTCTCCTCCTGTACATACATGGTTCAGTTCCTAAAACATGTGACCAACAGAGAGGATGAAGATAATTACCTGAGAAGCAAAGGAAAAGCTGAGCATAGAAGAGGACTTGGTGAAAAAGGCACTGTAGGTGCAGTAATACCTAATTCCCCAGAGGATGGATCCAAAGAAGGTGTTGAAGCTGCAACTGGATGGGTTACAAGGGATGAAGACACCAGAGGATGCAAAGAAAGTGCTGTGGATAATGTGGCAACACAGATCTCCACACCCGTTAGCATTTTGGATAAAACTCCACTGGAGGATCCAACATCATGCCTGGATCTTTTCTTTGAAGCAATTGTTTCCTCGAGCAGTTGTAAGTTCCAAAATGCATTACTTTGGAAATGTTCAAACTGCGAGGAAAAAATTTACACAGATGTTTTAGAAGAGAATTACCTTCTGAATATCCTATTCAATCATATCTCCTATTTCTATTTCTTCCTCATCACTCTCAACAATCCTTTTGGAGTCTCGGTTCACCATTGAAATGAGAGTAGAAGAGGGAACGAGAAGTCAGAAGATGAGAACAAGTTCTAAAGGACTTAGCCAAGGAAAGCTTGTGAGTCTCAGAACTGAAAAGCTTCGCTATTTATAGAGCCTAGAGGCGATGTTTCACATTCACGGATGCCTCGAGTTCTTAAACGCACTTACGGTTGCAGTCAAGAATTTCATGATTACCTGTAAAGATAAACCCAGAGATTTTCTTGGGAAACAAACTGACACATGGTGTACAGTGCAAATTGAAGAAGGCGAAGCATGAGGTTCTTTATCCGATGAAGATTAAATTTGAAGTTATAATCTTTTTATATCTTCAAATTTGGGGGCTAGCTGACGACGATTATCACCCAAACTAGTTTATCTAATATATATCATGTTCAAGTTAAGTCTGGATGTGATATGTGACCCTGTGCCCTAGCAGCCACTATGGTCGCAGAGGACAGCTTCCTGCATTCCAGAAGGTCGCAAGCAGACAAAGTCAATTTATGGTCGCAGTACTTGCGCACCATAAGGTTGCAGGATATGTGCGACCAAGATGAATTGAGTGTGTTTGAGTTTTACCAGACATGTTCCCAAGTCTATAAGATAACTTCTTCTCCCACGTGTGAAGACAACCGCCAAGAGGTTGGGATATGTGATTATCTATAACTGCACATTATAACTGGCGAAGAGGTTAGTGTGGTTATACAAACTGCACTATAGCAACCATCCAAGACTTCCTCACATCGGCATCCTTTCATTCAATATAAAAGGGTGGCAGATGATGATTAGATGACAGAAGAGATCAAACACTTAGAAAGAAGTACTAAGGGAGATTGTTTAGTCTTTGTAACAATCTCTCCTCCCTGTAAATTCTCTTATACATAGTGAAAACCACAACAGGACGTAGAGTTGCTACTCAATCATTTTGAGGGGGCCCAAACCTATATAATTCCTTGCATCTTTGATTTATGCTTGTCTTAACTTACCTAAAGGCACCCTGAAAGGTCTCACACTTAACTCACAAATCTGCATAATCGACTAAGGACCCCAAGTCCAAATCGTCGATAGTTATGTTCCTATACATATTGTTTCCATCTATACATGGGGATATAGTGTACACGCGGTTCATTCCATTTGTGGAGAGCATAGTCCATGCCCAGCCCAGGCAGGTTCCATGGTATAATTGGGGTCCTAGGAACACTTTCTAATCGACTGACCATGCTTCAATCGGCCGATCCATTCATATCCTATGCCTGACGACGTACATGATTGGGTGGACTGACCTACCATGGGTGCAAGATGGCTACGAAGTCAACTGAGATGGTTTGTGTCACAGGTTCACCGATGCTATGACTCATATCGAGGGGAGTTCAATCTCCTTCTTTAGACGTGAGTCATATGGAAACTATGGACAACAGAATTCATTGAAGAGATTATACCGCATGGCATGATTTTGGATGACACGATGTCATCTTGTTTTCTCACACATGGTAGTGCCGTACTACCTGGAGAGGGTAATGCATCAGTTCAGATTGTATTAGGAGATCCCACCTCTAGGCAAAGGACAGGACAAACATATTTTGAGAGAGGTCCACAGGTATACGGCTGATTTATTTTTTTTTATCTCTAGATTGGTTGATGACATGAAGAAATTTTCTTGAGGAGACTTCACTCTATAATGTTGTTGTGCTATGAGTATTTGTTTGAAAACCTCAAACTTGCAAACATCATTTTTTTTACCTCTAAGTCATCGAAGGCCATTAATATCCAAGAATATTATGCATATCAAGTACATCACTTATTGTGACAAGGTTCAATATGACATACCATATTACATGCCACAAGACTATATTGATGGTCCGAGTGTGTGTAAACAATTCTTCCTATTGTGGCAGGTTTGTTTGCAGATCGAACACTTCTGAGTTCTTGTGCTCCCCTTCTGTGACTCATCCATGTAATTGTGAAACCAACAAGTCTTCAGGCAACCAAATCCCTTTCTCCTCAGATTGAAATCTAGGATCCATTTGATCTCATCCGGTGGGATTACTCTGTAGTCACCAAACTTCATGAAGACCCTCCAAATGCTGTTGGATCTAGGTAGATCTTAGTATCTAGGTTTTGATGATTAATGACGTTTTGGATAAATCCATGATGATTAAAGTTAATCTGAAAATATCAGATTTGATGATTAAATGACAATTTAGATAAATCCTGATTTAGCACAAGTAAATTGAATTGATTATCGGTAAACCCTGAATTGGATATTTTCCTCGATTGCGGGTTTGATATTGATGCATATGTAGAGGATGAGCTCGGTGGTTGCATCAAACTTGTGCTAATTGATTGATCAAGATGTTATACGTTAAATCTGAGACTGATGACTCCAGTTCTGGATTTGATATCTCTATATATGATTGAGAGAGAGCTCATGATATTAGTCATCCATATTGATTGATATCATAACTTGAGTAGTATGGATCGTGTGCGCATTTCTTGTATCATATATGGATCTATATGATTGTGAGATTCATCCATTACTCATTTGTTGTTCATTGAAAGTGGTTTTGTCATTTCACCGAAGAAAGAAATTGTTGAGTGAACTCCTGTGTGGAGTGATTTATCTGGTGGTGATTAATGACGAACTGCAAATGATACTAACGTTTGCGCATTGAGTGTATATGTTCTAGTCTCAGAATGGTTGCAGGATGAAAACAAGCAAGGGCGTGAAGAGGATGAAAACGATATGAGACATCCCGAGCAAGGTCAATCTTAGCGAGGATGAGCTTTGCGAAGACAGGCGTCAAGCGGTCGAGCTTCGCGTGGTCAAGCTTAGCGGGATCGAGCTTTGCGATGACGAGCGTCGAGCGATCGAGCTTCACTAGGTCAAACTCCACCTAAGGTAAAATCCAAGATTAAGGATTGTTTTCTTAGGACTTTACCGGTCTCGGTGTTTGGAGACAGACCGGGTTGATAGGTTTCTTTTTACTAGTTTGACCGTACTATTAAGAGGGGTCGGAAACTAGTAGCTTGAAACTATCTAGTGTGGAAGCTCAGATGCATTCATATCATCTTGCACTAGTGTCTTGCATTGCTAGTGAGTCTAAGTGTAGTTCATGTGCATTAGATTAAATGTTTTGAAAACTGCACTTAGTCGTGATCTCCAGCTGTTTAAATTGGTTTTTTTATCTAGAGCTGGTCGTGGTCGTATTTGCATATTCTGATCTTATCAGTGTTGATACGTGGTCATGGTCGTGTCGCTTGTTTGGCGGCTTTATGTTTAGGGTTTGGGCGTGGTCGTAGGAGTTCGGACTGGCCGTACCAGTTTTCGGCTCGCTTTCGTACGCTCGACCAAACCCTATCGACCACCTGTTTTCGATCGGATGTCAAGACCTGTGTGGTCGTGGTCGTTGCTAAGTGACACAAATCACATCCGCGAGAAAACGGCAAATCCGTATGTGCAAATACTCTAAAATTGCATTTGAGATGATTTTTGGATTGAACATTTTGACAGCAGGAACGTTTCTGAGTTTTCTAGAAGTTTCTAGACCTTTATAGGTCTTTCTCCTGTTGAAAAAATTGTAGAGCTATGAGTTATCTTTCTAACAAGCCAAAAATCACCTCAATCGGATCTCTGGATCAAAAGTTATGCTTGTTTTACTGTCAGTGTGCAGTGGCCGAACAAATGCATCCGTCCGGAGCTATTTGTCCGAAGTGGCTGGACTTTGTCCGAAATGACCGGACATTGTCCGGCCTGTACAAATTTTTTGAGCCGAAAAATGAAACAGAGACAAATGCATCCGTTCGGGGCTATCTGTCCGAAGTGGCCGGACAGTGTCTGAAGTGACCGGACATTGTCCGGCCTGTACAAGTTTTTTGAGCCGAGAGTTAACAGAGACATATCCATTTGTCCGGACGTTTTATCCGGACAAATGGTATCCGTCCGGCCTTCACAAATTTCGCCCAACGGTCACTGACACGTTTGCAACGGCTGAAATTTTTGTACTAGCCGGACAGTGTCTGAAGTGGCCGGACAATGTCCGGCCTGTACAACTTTTGACCCGGTTTCTTGCAAACGGCTAGTTTTTCGTTGAGGCTATAAATACTTCGTGTTTGGCTTCATTTTTGTGTGCTCAAAGAGTTCATTCTTCAGCTGAAAACCTAGCCAATTGATTTGCATTTCAGTTATTGCATTTAGAGGCTAGAATTGAGCCCAAATCTTGAGTAGATTTGAGAGAGAGCTTGAGGGAGATTGTGTGAGTGTTTAGTGCACTTCATCTCCATTAGATTGCTAGTGCTAGAGTGTTGAGCATATCATTTGCATCATTGAGCTTCTAGCACGTGGTTGATTCAAGTGAAAGCGCATCCGGCTTGTTACTCTTGGCGATCGCCTTCGCCTAGACGGTGCCGGAGGAGAGCCAAGATCTCTCCAATTGAAGTTTGTCGGAGAGGCAGGCAAAAGATTGTGAAAGGTGTGGTGCTCGCCTATCCGGTGTGGAGAAGGAGCAACCCTAGTGAGATATCCTTCGTGGATATAGAAGTGAGGCTCCGAGCGAGCGCTTCAACGAGGAGTAGAGGAGACCGGGCGAGTCTCCGAGACCTCGGTAAAAATATTGTGTCAATTGCGTAATTCTTATTTGCTTTATATTCATCTTGACACAATTGCTTATATCACTATTGTTGCATGTATTGTTAAATATTTCATATGGTTGAATGCAACTAGTTGATTGAATTGTTTTAAGCCTCATTGTATAATTTAGGTCTCTCAATTATTCTTTAAAATTACTTAATTGAAAAGAAATTTTAAAAGCCTCCTAATCACCCCCCTCTAGTCGGCATCCTTGATCCTACAAATGCCACTCCAAGTTTCATGAAGGTCATGGAGATTGAAGTACTCGGATAGGTATGGAGCTGGACTTGTATCAAGTGCCTCACATGCAGCAATGACATGCAATAACATCGACTTGTTGCATGTGCACTCTGTAGCATCACCCAAAATGACTTCATGTACCCTCTCTGGCCAAAGATGTATGTTCACTCTCTTATGATGTAGTCGTACTTGAATTATTCTATGCAATTGGTTAATGACCTCCACCTCATGCATCTGCGCCTTATTTATTTGGAAATTCATGTACTCCTGAACCTCGTGTGGGAGGGTTCTCATTGGATCATCAACCAACTGCTTGGCTGTAAGGCTTCTATTATTGAAGTACTCTATAGTATGGTACCATGTCATCTCCATAATTGTCGTCAATGGTAAGCATTGCACCCCCCTTCAAAACATAGTTGCAGACTTCTAATAGATTGGTAGTCATTATGTCATATCTTGTCCCACCCTCGTCATTCAATAAGGACCACTTCTCTTTGTCCTTGTCACTAATCCACTATGAAAATTTACTGACAGCATCCTCGTCGTCGACGTCGAGGCCTCCCTTCGAAGTATATTTAAATGTCAAATCCTCGAGTTTGGTGAAGATAGTGTCATACTTGCTCATTTGGTTCTACAAGCACAACCTCTTGAATAGCTCCATTATCTGTTTTCTCTTGAATTTGGTGAACAGGTTCATAGCAAGGTGTCACATGCACCAATGACTCACCACATCCTCCCACTTGTAACGTGCATTTGAGGCATCATGCATGATTTCAATGGTCGTGAGCAAGCCTATGTTTTGATCAGAAATGATGCTTACCTTCTCCTAATCCTCAACTACCGCTTGCTTCATTTTGACCAAAAACCACTACTAACATTTCGTGCTTTCAACTTCTATAATTGCATATACCAAAAGGAAGCAATTGGTCGTCAGCATCTGCAATAACTGCAACAAGAAGTGTCCCTTTGTACCTCTTAGTCAAGAAGGTTCCATCCACAAATATCACCAGATGACAGCATGTAATTGCCTCCATGCACTGTCGGTATGCCCAGAACACACGACACAGGAATCTATAGTTCCCTATGGGACTGTCGTCTTGGCTGACAGCTTGCTAATCAAAGATATCCACAGACATACCTTGGTTTATACATGAGATGTTTTAAAGTATCCTCATGACGGTGTTGTACGCATCCTCAAATGTGTTGTACATGTCCTCAATTGCCTTCTACTTTGCTTGCCATGCTTTGTTGTAGCTAATGTGGTAGCCTCACCGATCAACCACTTGTTTTATAATCTCGTGGAATTTTTTATATCTTTTCCCATACGGAAGGGTAGATGAGATTACTCACATATGTTGAAGTCATGTTTCTGTGGCTTTCTAATGCCATGGTAAGCACGCAAATGTGCATAGTAACTCTTGTCACCACAAAACCGATGTCATTTTTCAGCTGCATGGCAAGAACCTTCCACGGGCAATCCGATGGTAGACATGCTACAACATATAAACTAGGAGTCGATTTCACCACTTTTTACTATCAGTTGAGTGTGAGAGACAATCAAGCAACTGCATTTTGCACATCTTCTTTGGTATAAAACTCCTGCTCCAGCTATATGTTATGCTAGTCAAAAAAGCCATCTTAAATTCTGGTTTGTTGGCAGCATTGCCAAACTGAACCCAGATTGATTGAGCCACTCTCTAGGGGGCCTCAAATACGTAGGGTTAAGGATGCCGACTAGAGGGGGTGAATAAGAGGCATTTAAAATTTCTTTTCAATTAAGCAATTTTAAAAGATGTTTCGGATAACCTAGATTTTGCAAAGAGATTTTAAAACTATTTAATCAATTTAGTTTCATTCAACCATATGAAATAAGGAATTTAATATGCAACAATAATCTAACCTCTAGTTGTAATTTATCGATATGAAAATACAATACAACAAGCAACTAGATTGATTCAAATAATTGTGTCAAGACAAATATGAAATGAATAAGAGACAGGAAATTGACACAATATTTTTACCGAGGTCTTAGAGACTCGCTTGGTCTCACCTACTCCTCATTGAAGCACTCACGCTTCTATATCACTAGGGTTGCTCCTTCTCCACACTGGATAGGCGAGCAACAATACCTTTCACAAGTTCTTGCCGGCCTCTCCGACAAAATTCAATGGAGAGATCGCAGCTCTCCTCCAACACCGTCTAGGCGAAGGCGATCGCCAAGAGTAAGAAATCAGATGCGCTTTCACTTGAACGAATCACATGCTAGAAGCTCAATGATGCAAATGAGATGCTCAACACTCTAGCACTAGCTTGCAAATGGAGATGAAGTGCACTAAACACTCACAACCTCTCACAAATGCTCTCTCTCAAATCCACTAAGGATTTTGGCTCAAATTCTAGCCTCTAGATGCAATTAATCAAAAGCAAGTACTTCACTAGCTTATACATTGAGATTTTCACTTCTTGAGCAGCCCCAAATGAAGGTAAACACAAGATATATATAGCCCTCAAAGAAAACTAGCCATTTACCACGAACAGGCGAAATTTTGTACAGGTCGGACATTGTCCGGCCATGCCGAACACTGTCTGGCTAGTACAACAAATTTTGACCGTTGCAAACTATCAGTTACCGTTGGGGGATTTTTTGTAAAGGCCGGGCAATGTCCGGCCATGTCGGACAAAGTCCGGCCCGTCCCGGACAAAAGCCCCCGGACAAATATATCTGTCTCTATTAACATCTCACAATTTTTATACAGGTCAGACATTATCCGACCACAGCGGACAATGTCTGACCAACCCCGAACAAAAGCCCCTGGGCGGATGCAAACGTCTCTGGTTACACATCCAATTTAGCTCAAACAAATTTGTATAGGCCGGACCAAGTTGACAATAAAACAAGTATAACTTTTGATCTAAAGATCTGATTGAGGTGATTTTTGGCTTGTTGGAAAGATAACTCAGAGGGCTACAATTTTGTCAACAGAGCGAGACCTAGGTAAGCCTAGATATTTCTAAGAAATTCAAAAACCTTATTGTTGCCAAAATGTCCAACACAAATGTCATTTCTAAAGCAATTTATCTGTTTTCTCACGGATATGTTTGTTGACACTCAGCAACGACTACGACCACACAGGTCGAACATTCTGTCGAAAACAGATGATCAGTGGATTTGTTCGAGTGTAGGCAAGCAATTTGAAGACTGGTACGACCAGCTTGAACTCCTACAACCATGACCAAACTCTAAACACGATGCAACTAATCCGACAAACACGACCATGCTCCAAACAAGGATACGATCAGAATGTGCAAATACGATCACGACTAGCTCTAGAATATAAACCAATTGAACTAGCTGGCGACACGATTAAGTGCAGTTTTTGAAACAGATTTATTAAAGCAACACAAACTACACTTAGACTTTCTAGCAATGCAAGAGGCGATTAAACACCAGTTCAAGATGATATGAGTGCATTTGAGCTTCCACACTAGATAGACTCAAGCTACTAGTTTCCGATCCCTCTTAATAGTATGTTCAAACTAGCAAAAGAATCCTATCAACCCTGTCTATCTCCAAACACCGAGATCAATAAAATCCTAAAAAAAATGATCCTTAATCTTGGATTATACCTTCGATAAAGCTCGACCTCGCTCGAGATGACTCATATCGGCATCATCCTCTTCATACCCTTGCTTGGTTTCATCTTGCAACTATTCTGAGACTACAACACATACACTTTATGCACAACGTTAGTCTCATATATAGGTCATCATTACTCACCACCAGAGAAATTACTCCACACAGGAGTTAACTCAACAATTTCTCTTTCGGTGAAATGACAAAACCATATTCAACAGATAACACATGAGTATGAGATGAAATACACAACCATACAGAATCGTATATGATGAAGACACACGCACATAATGTATACTACTCATGTCATGATATCAATCAACACAGATGACTAATATAATGAGCTCCCTCTCAACATATGTATCAATATCAAATCCAAACAAGGAGTCATCAAACTTAGGATTGAACACATGACATTTCGATTAATCAATCAACACAAGCTTGATGCAACCACATAGCTCCCCCTCAACACATGCAACAATATTAAACCACAACTGGGAGTCATCGACTTCTAGGGTTTAACAAACAATTATATTTACTTGTGCTAAATCAAGATTTATTCAAATTGTCATTTAATCATCAAAACTGTCATTATACAAATTAACATTATATCATCAAGGGTTCATCCATATTGTCATTAATCATCAAAACCTATATCAACCTAGATCCAACAAAAAATTCTTTGACAAAGTCATCAAATTCTTCTATTATTGTCGAGTCATCTTGGTCATACTCACTTCCAAGGCCCACCAAGAACTCACACACATTCACACGTGTGTGTTGAACCATTTCTTAACATCACTAGCCCTAAATATTGGTGGACTCAATGCATGGCTTTCTCTTACCCACGGGCCGCTACTAGTGTTGGCTTCCATGTGTTCCTCCAGCGGTTTTAGGACCCAGAATCGAACTTAAAGTGCAGACCAGCCACCCGATCCACCTCGAGGGTGCTTCACTCCGATTACAAACGAGCCCCACGAGTTGTTCCCTTTCAATTCACGCAACATTCAGTTTGGGCCGTTTGCGGTCCCATTAACAATGAGTCCCTCTAGTGGAGCTGCTTTGTGCTGTGGACTCTTGCCAAATATAACAAAGATCCTGAAAGACCAGGATGGTGAACCGAGAGAGAAGGTGAATTGGATTTGCAAAATAAATTCCTAAGAAGCAAGCAAAAAAAATAAGAGAAGGTATAAAGATGCTAGAGGTACTCAGATATCTCAAATATAGCTATCCTCAATCATAGCATCACATCTATTGATATCCAAAAATCTCCATAAAAAAAAGAAAAGGAGAAATAAAAAGAAAACAAGAAACAATCAACTGCAAGTATTTAAACAATCAATTGCTAGTATTTAAACAAGTATATACAAAAAATTAAACAATCAAGAAAGAGAGAAGATTTTAATAACTTATAAAATATTCAAGAACCAAGAAAAGGATCAAGAATACAAAAATTTCAACAGTTAAACACAATAGCCAAAAACTCTCTCTCAAAGGGATGAGTGCTCTCCCTAACACTCCCTCTTCTTATATAGAGCCAACCTCCACTTAGACTAACCTCCACAACCAATGTGAGAAAACTAGCAGCTAGTGGAGGTTGGGCCCGAAGCCCAATTCGACCCAACTCTCAACAATCATTTTTACAATTTTCAGATTGACAATTTCAGAATTACAGCATTTTCTGAACAGCAGACACTAAAATAGTCATAACTTCATTATCCGAACTCTGATTTTGATGTTCTTGGATCTGTTGGAAAGCTAACTTCTAGCTCTACAACGTTTCTGTTAACACCCTTCTAAGACAAGTCTAGATCAGTGCAGAATTAGCTCACAAACAGAACCTGTTGCATAAGCTTCCACATGGAGTTCATAGACCATCTTGGTGATTCCTCAGACATCATAAGTACTACTTATGCTCGCCATAATGCCATCACATGTCCACCTCGATGTTGAATAGCTCGCCACATGCTGGGAAGTCTCTCGTTCCAGACACCAATCGCCAACCTCTACACTTCGATTGGCTCGAACTACTTCAACAATCTTGGTGCAACGCCATATCCGGGTGTTGGATTAGTCATGTAGAGCGTTCCCGCAAGTTTCCAGTACCTTCAGCATCTCTTGGACCAATCGAGTCTCCGGCTCCTCCCTGAGCACTACTCCGATGACTCATCCTTGCTGCAAGAGTACTATAACTCCGGTATACTTATAACATGTACCAAAACCAAACAAACCCATCACATAGCACTGTTCACACATAATGACAGCATAAACGAACACAAACAATTCAAAACATTGTCAAAACATACATCACTTAAGATTAGACAATTACATGGGGTTTACAGATCCATAACTTGAAATCTAAGAAAAATGTGTTGTGTATGTTCTAATCAGCCATGACATATTTGCAGCGACTCATATCTACATCGAATGGGCCAGTACGAAGTAAACCGTCATCATAAAATATGCAAAAATTATTGAATTGCACCATTCCCTACAAATCATCATAATTAACATAACTACCATAATTTAATATATTATTAGGGCATTCGACAAGATGGAAAAAACAATTTTAATTGTGGGAGTGGGGATTCGAACCCGAGCCAACGAGGTGGGAGTAGGGGTGATAACCAGCTAAGCTAGGAGCCTTTTGCTACTCAAGTACAACTAGACAGTTTAATATCAATTCACAATGAGTCATCTAAAGTTCCATTGTGTTTGCACAGCACTTTTGTTTTGTCTTGGATAAGATTATCAGAAATTCACCAAAATTTTATATTTAAAATATAATTTTATACAATCATAGTCCACTAGAAAAAAAAATTTAATTGTGGGAGGCAGGATTCAGACCGAGGACCAGGGGTGAGAGAGTAGTGCATAATCGTTTACTTAAATGCAAATAACACATATCACATTATTGGTCTTTGTATGTATTTTTTCAAATTTTATTTCTTGTCATAAATACTTCTCGCTCATAATTTATAGGAGTACCAAACAAATTTTTTTGAGATTTTTTCATGATAATTTGGGGATTAGGGGGTTAGGGTTTAGAGTGAAAGATATATTATTGAAAATGGATAAAGTACATGAGTAAGCGAGAAACATTGAAGGAAATTAAGTATGGCATCATCTAGAAGGGCCAACAACGAGGAAAACTGCAAGAAGGCTTTGGTTCCGCCCTAAATGTACGTTTAGCTTTGCACCAACACTCCAATCTTTATTCCTCCGTAAGTCGGTCTGGTGCGAAACGCCATTCGGCCTCACATTACGGGTCAACCTCATCCGGACCCCAGTCCTCTGCGAGACCGAAGCTCCTGCGGCGAGCCTTGGCCTCTTGTAGAAACTTTACGCATTTCTTGGTTTCCTCCGACATCTCGATATCAATCCACTGAACAAAGTCACACTTACACTCGTAAATCTAAGGAACACATGTGAGGGCAACAATAGGTCAAATAGTGTACAAGAGAACAATAAGAATAGTACAACACTCACATCAGTTCGCCAAGAGTACTTGGACATCGTGCAACCGTAGAACCTCATCCGGAGCGACCGTTCATCGATGGACATGTACACCGTGCACATCTTGTTGCAGTGGCACCGCGATGGAAGCTCACATAGCTCCATATCCTCATCCTTGGTCACTCCGGAGGACGAACTTGAAGCAGCCATAAGATCAGACAAGGAGTAATTACTTGTGAGTGTTGTGAGGAAGTACATAGGTTCAGTGCGAAAATGAGGGGGGATGCACTTTGTATTTGTAGGCCGAAGGCAGGGACTTATGGAACAGTGGGAAGGCATTTTTCTGTGGGCATGATGTTGTATCATGGAAAGGTGAAGGTATGGAAAAGTTGAGGTAACAACTCAGGCCGCTTTCTGTCTCGAGAAGTTATAAATTTTAGAAAATGGAAAAGTTGACGTGAACGCTTTCTGCAGCTTTTTTTAACGGAACGCTTAAAAGATGGAAAAGTTGACATGAAAATTCGAGCAAGCTGTTGTCACAGAAAACTGCAAGGTCGACTATTTTATAATTCATACTGGATTATGGGAATATTCCAACATTCATATCTTTTAAATTGTAAATTAGATGGATGATTCGTTTTAACCATTCAAACTATGAAGTCTAAACAATAAGATCACGAAAAACCTAATTAACTGGAGTTACACATCTCAAAATGACCGAGCACAATTTAATCCAGAAAATAATGCATTTACTAAAATAAGTAATGTAACACGTTGAAAAATAAAAGTGTTAATACATGTTCGCTATGGGTTCGGACGACCCCTCTTATGCCCATGCCTATCTCTCTGAAAAGACGATGGTGAGTACAGATCAGCTGGCACATGTGATCGCCGCCTAGTCGCGGTAGAAGAACCATGCCGCGCAGTACTTGCATGACCCTGAGATGGCTGTGTCGGTGGAGGGGGATCTTCGAGCTCTCTCGGCTCTAGCTCATCCGGTTGGTAATACTGATGCGCATGAGGATCCAGCATCCCTAGCATGCTCGAGACCCAGTCCTCGTTGTCTCACTGTTGTGCTACCCAATCGGTCTCGCCCCCCTGCGGAGCGTAGTACTCAGGATCGCCGTGGTGATACATCTAGTCGTGGGTGGGCTCCCCCAGCTCAACTTGTAGACCCCCAAGGAACTGAGTGTCCCTGTCCCTGGGCCACCTGCTCAATACGAGCCTGGTCCCACTCTTCATCAGCCGCAAGCCGCTCTGCCAACGCCCTACTCACATCCTCCTCGTCTTGACAAATGTTGTCCTCATCGTCAGAGTCATCTGAATCGGGAGTACAATGTGTAGATGAGCCCCCCAATATGCAGATCTCTGCATCGAGTAGTGCATTGATGAGGATCGACAAAACCGAGATGTGCCGCGATGACTGCGCTGTTCCGACGAAGTGCTCTATCGAGCACCACTCAGGCTAGGCCGAGCTGACATCGGGCTAGGTGGCCAGGCCCTTCTCTGGTGTGGAACCAATCCATCTGTCTTTCGGCCACAATGTAGGTCGGAGACAAGTCGCCGTGCTCCTATGTAAATCGAACGTAGGGCACCACGCAACTCCGTCTTGAACCGTCATCCTCCCCGAGAAAGGCCGGACAGCAGGGAGTACACCTGCCTCTCGATGGCCACCGCTATGTCAGCCTGCACATGCGAAACTCATATGGGAACTCTGGAAAAATAGATAAGATGAGACACCAGCATAAGTATCTAGTCAAGACGAACATACCGAGCGATGAATCTAGCCTGAGAACTGAACATCAAGGCCTGATCGAAGACTTTCTTGATGTGATAGTTCTGTCGGCGAAGGTGGGGCTGCACGAGCAAGTCGGGTACGGGTGTGCGCCACGTACCACTGAAGATAGGCCCAGTATGTCACCGGGTCATACGGCCGTTCCTCCATGATAACATCTGTCGCTGCGTGGTCCTCCCACTCGTCGACCCATTTGGCATTCTTGCTCTGCCAGTTATCGGAGTGTTTTTCTTTACGTGTTTGTCTGCAAAAAGTGAGACAATGCACATAAAGTAAGGAAACAAACAATGGATTAAGCAGTAGGCCATGATTGTACCTTCTGAAGTTGATGCTTCAAAAGACAAGGTTAAGAGTGTGAAGAGTGGTGAAGACTAGTGAAGACTTGCGTAGGACAAATGAAGACGAAGACAAAGACAAAGACGACCATAAGGCCGATTATCTCACCAACACCTCCTTAGTTGTCGCATCTTTTAAGGTCGATGCTAAGATTGGTATTCCCATATATGATGGGGTGATCGATGCTGAGAAGTTGGATTCTTGGATCAACCAACTTGAGACCTAATTTGACCTAAAAGGGTTCAGTAACGCTCAAAAGGTAAAGTTTGCACCCTTAAAGATGAAGGACCACGCCAAGACATGGTGGAAGACCCTTGTCGCCAGTGGTGAAGCTGACAATCTTGCGTGGGGTCAATTCAAGTGACTCTTGCGACAAGAATTCTACCCGATGGGTTATCTTGAGGAGAGATGGGAACGATGGCGCATATTGTACCAATAATGCGACCAATCTATCTAAGACTACATGATGGAGTTCCGGAGACAATCAATGGTCATTGGCATCTTGCTGTCTGATCCTTAGGTATTCCAGAAAAGCACTGAGTTGAGCCTGTTTGGTGCCCAAGACATTGCGACTGCAAGCACAACTGTTATAGCGATCGAAAAGAAGAAAAAATTCCACAATGACAAAAGCACGAAGGAGAGTGCGACCTCAACCAAAAAGAAAGTCAAGTCCGAAGAAGAATGCTTCAAAACAGAATACGGATACCTTTTGTGAGCTTTGTCAAGTCGTGGGACATACCAAAGATAAATGCTACAAGCTTTATCCTAAGCTTCTTCCAAAGAGAAACATACCAAGGAAAAGAACAGCTACAGCTACTACGGTTCCACCCGAAGGAGTTGTCTGAGTGACTTCAGTCGATGAGGCGGATACGACTTTATCTCTGATGGCAATGCCGAAGGAGAAGGGTTCAGATTCACCCGACGACTATCATTCAAAGGAGGAATTGTTCACTATCAACATCCAGGTGAAGCATGAAGTGGTCGCAGTCATATTCGATCCCGAAAGTCAGAAGAATTTGGTTTCCGCTAGACTGGTTCGATGACTTGGTTTGAAAACGACCACACGCTTGCGACCATATTCATTGCGCTAGTTTACATCCGATGTGAACCAACAGATTACGAGTCAATATGTGTTGAAATTTGCGATCTCTGCTCGATATATCAATGAGGTCCAATGCGACATCGTTCCTATCAATATTTGTCAGGTGATCTTTGGGAGTCCGTATCTGTATGATTGTGACGCTCACTTCCATCGATGAACACAAGAGTACGAGCTCATGATCGGTAGAGACATCCACGTCAACACTTCAAACTTGATTACCGCAAACCAAGCCAAACGAATCGTCAGCGCATATCACAAATACGTGTTGGTTATGATTCGACCAGTTGGTCAGAGTTATAGTACTCAAGCTGCGTTGTCGTTGGCGTGCCGAGAAGATTCTAATCATTTGTTGGGACTGTTGGAGAAATACAGTGACTTGTTCGCAAGTACCTAGGGTCGCCAACCGAAACATCCAATTGAGCACAAAATTCAACTCATGTTCGACGCGACACTTCCCAATCTGAGTATGTATCACTGCTCAGTATTGGAGAATGAATAGATCAAAAGACAGCTTGGTGAATTGTTAAGAGACAGTGTCATCCAACCAAGTAACTCACCTTGTAGATCTAGCGATGTTATGACCAAAGAAAGATGGGACTTGGCATATATGCATCAATTACCGAGCATTGAACAATATTACCATCAAGAACCGGTATCCCTCCCTTGTATTGATGACCTGCTAGACCAATTAAAATATGCTGCTGTCTTCTCGAAATTGGATCTTAAGTCAGGATATCATCAAGTTAGCATCCGAGAGGAGGATACTTGGAAGACCGCGTTCAAAATGCGACAAGATCTGTTCGAATAACTGGTCATATCGTTTGGCCTCTGCAATGCCCCCAACAACTTTTAGTGTCTTATAAATGACGTAATGGACTTTGTGATCGTTTATCTCGACGACATACTGGTCGATGGTCGTTCGTGGGATGAGCACCTCATTCATGTCGAAAAGGCGTTCAAATTGTTTTGGCAACATCAACTTCACCTCAACCATAAAAAGTGCGAGTTCGACTAGCAAACTCTACTATACCTAGGATTCATGGTTGACAACAGTATATTGCAAATCTACGTTGCAATCTTCAAGAATCGAATCATGCGTCATGCAAACTTGATTTATCTGCATGGGATTAATATTACTGTAAGTTTACTTTATGTAAACCGATCGTAATTTACTGCAACTTTCAGAGATGAACAGTGACTAACAAGCAAGTTAAAAGTCTCCAAGACGGGAGAAGCATCAAGAAAAGACACCAAAGAGAGGAAACTGTAGCCTGGAGGTAACGCCGACAGTGAGCTGAGAAAAATAATTTCCAAGTGCTTGAGGTGGAGAAATTTTTCAGGCGTCATTGGTGCATCGATCGTCTGAATAAAGAGATGCCTCAAAGATCAAATATATATCACGGTACTAGTATTATATGCATAAAGACTCTAGTCTAAGAGTCCTAATAATTTGAAGTTTCAGAGCAAATGATTAGTACAGAAAACTCAATACGTACCTCTTTAAACGACCACATGGTAAGAGTTTCAAGATTCGGCGCAATCGACGGAAGCATGGTACGAGCATAATGAACCATGTTGGAGCTAGGGTCAATCGACATAAATATGTCCTTGGTTTGTGATGAATCTCCAAGTGAGAGTTCTACTGGGGTGCTTGAAAACTGAAAAGTAGAGAGATTTCGAGCACCGCACTCTATCATCTCTAGCATTTTGCAATATCACACCCACAGGAAATTGAGCTGCCGAAGCAGACAAGGTATCCTCAAGCAAGTTATCTCGTTGCAAGCACTAACTTTCAGCCACTCTAGAGAGAAAGAATTGGAAAGAAAGCACCCTAGCTAGCTCATCTTCGGTAATGAGCACTCCACTCAACTTCACACGTGTCAAGTTTATCGAGCAGCGAAAACTAGCTGTGGGCGGAAAAGTACATCCGTAGAGGCGAAGAGACTGAATTGAGCGTCCTCTCTCACTAGACAAGAGGGAACATGGAAAATTGTAATCTGCCTGGTTATACACGGGTAGCTCCAGGGCAAGTTCTTTGGTCTGGCATGTAACAATGGCTTGAAGCCAGTGCTTCCAATTCTTGATATCACACGGAGAGACATTGCCACCAGGAGGGACTAGGTCAAGCTTAAGCGTCTTCACCCCAACACCAGAGTGGTTTCGAAGAATGTGGTCAACTCTGCTGAGGTATTGTTTTGCTATTTCATCTTGTTCAGATGTGTCAGACACCCAGTCTAGTGTGTCACGGTTGGAGGTAGGGATAGTAAAGCAATCCTTGAAGCCCATTGTCTTCTGATGCATGCAGGACAATATCATTATTCTGCAGAGAGCTGATTCAGTCTCAGGTGGCAAACAGAATGCAAGTTAGTTCAGATCAAAATATAATCAAATTGGGAGTCCGTGTTCATCCATTATTCAACCATCTTGAAATGAATTAGTTACTCCTACTTACATATAATTGACAGTGTGAATGAGCTCATGTCTGTATGCAGAGTGTGAATCAAGAAACAAATCACCAATTCCGATCTACATCTAGCTGCATCATAGAAGACATTTATGTCCCAGAGAGTTATCTTCACCTCATAGTATAGCTAGTCAATCTTAAACACACATGGCTAATCAAATCATAAACTCATACTGAAGTCACACCAGAAAATCTACACCCGATATTTCATAATTCATACAAGCATCGGTAACTCAGCACTATAACCGACCACACGCCCTTGAATACATCGACAGCATACAGATCTGAGCAATACGACATGAGAACAGACCATATCTAAAGCTACGCATGCACTCATGCAGATGTAAGGTTAGAAATTTTTGTTACCTCCGAAGAAGGCCACCTCTGGGAGACAGTCTTATGCGCGACACTGACAGGAACGAGACACCAGACGAGCCGCCGTCGCGAGGGAGGGAGGCGGCGGCCGGGAAATTTTTTTCCCGCTAGAACTTTTTACACGTGGATTGGGCCGGGATCCCGACCCATCCAAACAAGCCCTAAGTGTATAAGTGATAGTATGTACAGCAAAATATCAGCATGTTTTAGGTAAAATGATGGTTGTTTGCTTGGTGTGTTTGATCACATACACCAGTCTCACAACCAAAAGATAAAGTGATGCTCAATATAACCAAGATGATATGAAATAGATAGCATCACAACTCCAAGCACATATATAACCATGAACAGATAAATAACAAACACACACACACACACACACACACACACACACACACATACACACACACACAGAAGCAACATATATAACCACAAATGCTCTCACGTCTGCACAATTTTATCTGCTAGTGGAGCACAGGTGTATATGCACACATGGCTAGTATTTTAAGAGGATTAAATTTGTGAACAGCAATGCATAAATGCATGAGAAAAATAAAAAGGTGAGCTTAAGATTACTAATGAATAATAATGTAGCATCCTTCACACTACAAATCAAAATATCATCTGAAGGTGCACTTTGCAATTGCAAAACTTGAAGAACATTATCACAGTTCACAAAGCACAGTCAGCCAAGAAAAGATCAAAACTACCTTAACCCATGCAATGTAAATGTATATGAAGTTTGATCACAACAAAAATACAATCGAGAAAAGTATAAATCATTTTAAATTGCGAGCACCAAGTAAATGCGTCATACTATAACTCACAATGTAAAGGTACGAATTGAAGACTTATGTAAAGGTAAGCATGTCAAATAAGTAAACAATCATGCAAATTAATACCTGATTGTTGCTAGTGTTTTGGTCCTGTCGGAGAACATGGAGTTTTTGTAGATGGTAATGTAGTAAAGGGTGCATAAGTGCTTTGGACATTCATGAATTATTCAGAGTTACTGAAAAAAAAGTACTTCCAACAGTTCTGGTTTATAAGGCTGAAGACTTGTGGCCATATTAAACATATCAGTATAAGTCAGACTATAGTTAGGAGTTGGGACAGTAACATTTTTTTACCTTTTTTTTCCACCTGGTTCATCAAGGAGTGCCAGTGGCATAAGCTAGTTAGTTGTGAGCTTAACTGGAAATATATCTGTTTTCAAATTTCCTTAGCTTTGAATTACAGTGAAAATTGTATTTGAACTAAATTGTAAGATGATTGGCATATTAGAAATGCATTAGATGAAACAAACATACCGGAGTATGTCCAAAGAAATTATGAAATGAGAAATAAATGGGAACACAATGGACCTTCTAAAATGCATGAACTAAGATTGCGTCGACAATATAGTGATTTATGAATTGAACTGTAGATCTGCTAATAGAACACTGCACGCATTAGATAATACATATTGAATGCAATTATATGATACATTGCTTCGTAGTTCAAATTTGAATAATCGCACGATACATATTGAACACTGGAATCGAATGAAGCTGAAAATATTTAAAAGCAACAAACAATCATGAAATTTCCAACAGTATGGATGGCGTAGAACTGTAGATAAGAACCATAGGAGCAAAAAAAAAGAGAAAAAAAAACAGAGAAACAGAATACATATTAGAAAAAACTTAGAACAAAAGCAGCTTAGCTTAGTTGTTTGAAGCACAATCAATCAAGTAGTATACCATGGAAACACCAAGACAAAATATTAAGCCAAGCGAAAACGAATGCACCATAAATCTGGGTTCAAAAGGGAAACTAGTGCATCCAGTAAGCTATTTGTTATAAATTTACCTCAGCAAGATACTTCCCAGGCACTGTTTGAGAGGCAAAGGCAAATCAATCAAGGTGGCACACATCCTGCATTCACTGCAAGAATACGTCAAGATCATATGGGGATGAATACAAATGCATAGGCTGCAAAATAGAAATTACTTTGATGCCTACAGGCAGCAACATGATATGTTAATCTGGATTGTACACACCCAGCATTCAAATACTTGAAACAGCTTTGTCAAATACCAAACCACAGGAGAAAAAAGTTCAGAAAAATAAGAAATAATACTCACATGATATGTGAGGAATAATACTCCATCAGCACTTTACTTCCATTAGAACAATATGTGAGAAATAGACAATGAAATCTGAACATACTAGTAGCCACTACCCAAACAAATTTCAGAAAATAGAAATTACTTTGATGCCTGCACAGCTAAGATCACAAGTGAACACAAACAAAACATTCACAAAATTAAAACGATAGCATATCATGCTGATTTCATCAGCGGATTATTGAAGTTTACTTCTGGACTTAAACCCGGAAAGAAATCTGAAAGAAACAAAAACTTCGACATCAAATCAAAACTCTCTTATGCAGCTTTTTTTCCGTCGAGGGCAACCAGTAATCCAAGGTGTAGTTCCGGAGAACGATGGCAGTTTTCATCGCCTTCCGATCCGCCCGGGACAACACCCGACGCTCGGCGTTCACGACGCCGTTGACGTCGCACAAGTCGAGCGGGGTTTTGCCGAGGCCGAAGCCTGCTTCCCTCTCCACTCGCACCCTCGCGTTGCGGTAGTCGTCGGGGCGGACGTTGACGGCGACGTCGGAGAGGCGGTGGACCGCGCGGTAGAGCTTCACCAGATGGCGGTGTTGCTTCGCCCCGAGGCGGGCAGGTCGGCGGAGACGCGCGGCGAAGCGGGGCGACGCGGCGAGGTAGAAGCCGACAAAGCGACACATCCTCCCCATCCTCTGCAGCAGCAACGCCAGGCTCGGGCGGAAACCGAGACGGGGAGGGGGAAGATGCTCCATCTCGTCTCGATCTCCTCTCCTCTCTGATTGGTGAGTTTGTTGAGTCTGCAAGAAGAAACCACCTCTATTTATAAGAGGTGCCCCCAACCCCACCCTGCACCTAAGTACGTACTTAGTTAATTAATGACTGATTAATTAAGATAGCGAAGCTGCAAGAATTGAAATTTTGGACTCTGACAGTATGTCCCGCAACCCACGGGGACGTACCGTATGCACTTTTACTTAGCCGATTGGGAAATCAAGTGTTTTAAATGTTTCAAAATTTTTAAAACCAAAAAAATACGTAAAAATTCTAAACTATTTTGAGATACATTATGCAAAAGACCGCAATTGCATAGTAGTTCCAGCGTGTGGAGAAGACTGAGAATTGTGCGAATTGATGTGTGTGCGTCTTCCGTGTTGCATTGTTGAGTTAAATGCCTACTTGTTATTAAGCCAGAAAGTTTTGCATAGAACGTACCTTGAATTTCATCTTGTTTACAGAAAACAAGCGGTGTGGTATAGAATTTGTTTGGCTCATCTTAGTTTATTTAATAAATCATCTCATTAGATTTATTAGTTTATAATCTAAAAAATGAGTTTATTTGATAAATTTAAAAGTTGTTGAATAAGATTTGAGGACTTAACTTCGAGATGGTGACAATAGTTTATGAGAGCAAAGAATGGGATAAACTCCTTAATAATTAGAGAAGATGTGCCTTCACCAGTTCCACTTTAATCACTCAAATATGCTGAATCTTGCTTATTTGTCCCAAATAACCCCAGTACTTGGCCCGATTTTTCAAACTTATTGTTGGACAAACCTAAATCTCTCAGATAAGGTTGACCAAACACCCCTAACTTAGGAATCTATGCAAGTGAATTGTTGTATACTGAGTGTTCCTCAAAAGTGAATCTGTCTGATCATTTGTACTTGTCAAATGAAAACATCAAGCGAGTGGTCTGCTGAAATTAATTAAAAATGGCACACTCCATACAAACTTTTACTAGCATTACATGTCTGAAAAGCAGGACCATTTGAACATTTACTCCAGATCCACTATATTATTTGACCTGCTTAAACCAAGCCAAACTGTCTGCATAAAATAAATAGTATACAAAGTATCATATCTGCTTAAACCAACCAATCTTGGTGAGGCTTATGAAACTGAATTAGCACAAAATATCATACTGTATCATCTCTGCTATAACACTTTCAGGAGTATGCGCATCACTCGCTACCAAGAGGAGGACCATTGTATATCTCTGCTACAAAGGGGAAGCCAAAAGTACCATTTTGTTCCAAGCTCCACCTGGAAAGATGTGCTCTTCCCAAGACTTCAAAAGTAATTGAAGTTGGCTGAAACCCTGCCCTGCAAGCAGTGCATATCAAAGATTGTTTGAGGATATTGGAGAAGCAACAAACAAAACTTGCTCCAAACAGATAAGATTCATCTCAAAATTTACATACCCTTATTTCAACATGTCTCATTGCTGCAATTCTTATACACATTGAAATAAGATATTGTGCAAGAGAACGAAACACACACACACACAACCATAATGGAAAAGCTGCAATTGTCTTTCCAGGTGGATAGGTGTCTGGGAATAAGACCATTAAGATAAAATATCAGGACAAAACCCTTATGGTAGATGCGGATGGGAGATGTGTGAATACTATGATACCAGCAACATAGATGATCGTCGCAATAAGAGGATACAAAACAATTGCCTGGAAGTACTGAACAAATATGAAAATGCGTGTAATCCCAAAATCCCAACTACCAGTGCATATGAGCCCACAACATGAGAATAAACCATCTTAGTTACGACATCCCTATCAAATTGCTAAATGAGAAAATCAATCATCATCAGAGCAATAAATCTCACTGCAAAACCTCCAAAATCGCCATATCCTCACTGGATAGGAGATGAAGTATAAGTCGTAGTATACAACAGCAAAGAAGACCATGAAAATAATAAAAAAAGATGCGACTCCGACAGGTTATTTTTTTAAATAGAATAAAGCACTAAATGTCAGCTACCTGATCATGAGAAAAATGTAGAGCGGCTACTGTTATACAAGCAACTCCTGTCAAGAGAATAGAGGGCCATCCGAAGGAGGCCTTCCATTCCACCACTGTATAGCTCCAGAAAATTTCCTCTCAACAGAGCAAGCAGAAAAGGCTACTAAATGAGACTGCATCAGTTACCTGTAAAGAAGTAAAGGGAGAGTGATAGCTCATAGCAAGACAGCTGAAACCCATAGAACTGATCTTGATGTGATAAACAACTTGAAAATTTTGAAAAATAAAGACAACTCAAGATTCAAGCAGCTTCTCACGACAGCCAAGCTCAAGAAAGTTTTTATCAAAACCATTCTACTAGGATACATGATATAATCTTCAAATTGAAAGTAATACATCCTGGCAACAAAGGATTCTCAATGTAGCATAGCAACAATGAAGTGAAAGAAAATGCAAAAATCCAAATATCATGATTACAGCTGTGACAACATACTTACTGAAGGACTTCAATGGCATGCCAAAAATCAATAATCATGCAGCATAAACCAAAGGATCGTCAAGTTTGCTATTGCCATGATGGCAAGCTTTTATTACTAAACAACCTTACTACATCATAACCAGAAATCATCGGAAGTGAAAGGAACTGCAAGATGTTGCAACAACAACAACTAAGCATGGACCAACATAAATATGTTTTTATGTACACATAACAAATAAGGAGGAACAACTAAGCATGGCCTTACAGTTAAAAAATGAGAACGTAATTCAGCATGTCACTACATTTAATTGATCGAGAAGGTTACATACCCCCCCATGGTTATGGTACACCTGGAATGATCGCAACAAGCCGTGGATCGGGCTTCCAGTACCAATAAGCAAGGATGCATCGCAGATTTTTCAGGCATCTACGAGAACCATCCCGTTCTCAATTCAGCCGGCACCGCCGAGCAAGATGATCACCGCTGCACAGGTAACAGAGCCAACAAAAACTCAGAAAAGAAAGAACCAGCTCACTGGCAAGCGGGTCCAGGGCCCGGATCGGAGCTAGCTGTCACCACGTGGCGCAATGCGATTGGCTCGGGAGGTCAGTACGCGGATCGCGGATTGCAATCCGAGTGAATTTTTTAAAATTCATCTGGAGTACCTCGCTATAAATAAACGCATTCTTCTTCCATTTTAAAATTCATCTCGTCCCGATCAAACCTCCACGGCTCCACCAATGTCTTCTCCTCCTCCGATCCAGCCACCCTCCTCCTCCACCCTCCTCCTCCTCCGCAAATAAGTGGAAGAGGCTCTTCGTGGTGAGAAATACCTCGAAGGCGCACAAGTTCCTCCGCACGCGCGGGAATAAGAAGGGCTATCACGTGAGAGTGGAGCGGCTCGATCGTTTGACCGACACCATCCGCGTCGCCAATGAGCTCGCTGGCAATGTTCGTGACAATGCTTGGACCGTGAAGAACATGGAGCTGCTCCAAGCTGACGACCGTCGCTGTGAGACCATTACTGAAGCATTGGAAGTCACTATGGCAATCATACGCCGTACCGGCCCCAGCCTCCGGCAGAGGTACGACAAGGCCTTGCAAGAACGCCTCCTCCGCAAGTTGCTGGGCGATCCTCTGCCGCCGAAGGATAAGCCGCTGAAGCTGGCCGACGTGCGACGCATCAGCAAAGCATCTCGGGCGATCGCGAAGAAGGCGCGGCTGGCCTTCGCGCCAGCCCGCGTCATACTAGATATGGGACAACGACTGCTTGGCGCAATGCTTGACTGGCTCGCAAGGCCGGTGGTCTACAAGTCACGAAGAAGGCGCGGCTGCCCTTCGCGCCAGCCCGCGTCATACTAGATATGGCACTGCTTGGCGCAATGCGTGGCTGGCTCGCAAGGCCGGTGGTCTACATGTCACGCAGGCTTATTGTGTCTTTTGAGTCAGTTGTTTGAGTCAGTTGTGTGTTGTCTTTTATTGTGTAATTGGTCTTTGTTTGAGTTTGTTTGAGTCAGTGTCTTCGTTTGAGTCAGTTCTGTTTTTTGAGTAGATTGAACTTTCAACCTGAATAAATAGTAAATGGATCGTGACATGAGCGTGAAAAACTTGGCTCAAGTTTATTTCTCCTATTTGAGGGCCTGTTTGGGTGTTAGGATAAAAATCCCGGTAGGAGGCGGAGATGGATGTCCTATACCGGTGCATCAAGGAGGCCCTCCGACTCCATCCGCCACTAATTATGTTGCTTCTTCACTCGCACACTGACTTCACTGTGAAGACAAGGGAAGCGATAGAGTATGACATCCCTATGGGCCACATTGTTGCAACGTCTCCAGCTTTCGCTAACAGGCTTCCTCACATCTACAAGAACCCTGACTCATATGACCCTGACCGGTTTGCCCCTGGGAGGGAGGAGGACAAGAACGCCGGCGCCTTCTCATACATCTCCTTCGGGGCCGGCAGGAATGGGTGCCTTGGTGAGCCCTTCGCCTACCTGCAGATCAAGTCAATATGGACCCACCTGCTGAGGAACTTTGAGTTTGAGCTGATCTCGCCATTCCCGGAAAATGACTGGAACGCGATGGTCGTGGGCATCAAGGGTGAGGTGATGGTTCGGTATAAGCGTCGGAAGCTTGTTGTCGACAACTAAGTCCCGCCATCCCGTCCTTAATCTTTAGGATGTTTGCTTCATGTCAGTTGTACTTTTGCCTTTGTATCAGTATTTGGTCTGTAAGTTCTGCTGTGTGCATGCTAGCTTGTTAGGGGCATTTCCATTGTTTAGGATTCTGAAATTTGCTTCCTGGGGTACTTCTTGATCTGCAACATTGTCTGTATGCTGCAACATTGTGTTGTGTTAGATGTGTAGCATTTGCTGTTATTTATAGTTTCTCTTAGATGGCATTTATAAAATCAAACCAATAACCCTGTGTAAGTTGTGCACTGTATTTTGGCAGAGAAGACTGTTTCAAGTGTGTGTGCACCCTGCAGTTATGCACTGTGACTCATAATTCTGTAGTTCTGCTCCCTGCTGAAATGGGTTTTACTCTCATTTTGCTTCGGGCATTGTTTGGGATTGTGGTATGTCTTTATGTTGTGTTTTGGGATATCATGGATATGAAAGATGTTTTTTCATATTCGGAGTATGTTTGGTGTTAGCTGTCAATTCTTACCGATTCAAATCTCATCAGGACTAGCAGAGTTTGGCTCTTGTTTGCTTCAAAAATCATACCCATATTTGATAAGTTAATTAGATTTAGTTATCAAATGTGTGACAGATGATTTGTGTATCACATTTTCAAAATTTTAACTATCAAATTTGGCTTAGCCACTCTAGAAATCGGTTATAAGCCAAACATATTTTTATAACTAAATTTTCTTTTGTTATGTGACATAATTAGTTATGATTATATGTTGGCTTGGTTAATCTTCAAAATCAACCAAACATACCCTGAATAACTAATAAGTTATTATTATTTCACCAGTTACTAAAGAACTACATCTAAAAAATGATAAGTTGATACTTGTGATTAATATGATAAGAATGTTATTTACATTGATGTAGAAACTTTAGGAAAATAAGGTTATATTTATCATTAAAATGTTTTTATATATAATTTTTTTCTAAAATTACTAGTAAAAAAAAATTGAGGGCATGTAGGCCCGATGACGAGTCTAAATCCTATTCTAGTTTTATCCTTACTCATATATCATTTATAAAGATCTAATTTTAACCTTACATGAAAAACTATTCTTAAGGACTTATATTATTTTGGAATTTTTGTTCCAAATAACCCTTTTAAAAAAATTACAAAACTAACCCCTAACTTTTAAAATTTTCAAAACAGGCTCTCTGTCGCGAATTGCCGCACGCGACTAATCTTCAGTCGCTAGCCCGGCTAGCAACTGAAGACATGGCACGGCACAATGCCCCGCTGGCACACGTGCCGTGCCACGCCAGGTTTCAGTCGCTAGCCTGGCTAGCGACTGAAACCTGCTTTTAACCCCCCAGCCATCCCTCTCACAGTACAGTACATCTCATTTTTCGAATTTTTCCAGTTACTGAAATCTGTTGAGAGAGAGAGAAGGAAGAGAAGAAAGAGGAGCAGAAAAAAAAATTTCGGAGATTCTTCAAATCTGTTCGCTGAGGTATATTTTTTTAACTCGTATATTTAAATTAATTAGATCGTAAACTCGTAGTATTTAGATATGATTTAGAATATATTTTTATACGGATGGTAAATGCGTGAATGTGATGAAAAAAAATTTAGGGTTAGGGTTAGTGTATGTTCGCAGATTAGGGTTAGGGTTAGTGTATATTCGCAGATTAGGGTTAGGGTTAGTGTATATTCACAGATTAGGGTTAGTGTATGTTCGCAGATTAAAAAATTTAGGGTTAGTGTATGTTCGCAGATTAAAAAATTTGAAGAGCCACTAAAAAATGTGATGTTTTTCAAATTTGAATTTTATTAGTATGTACGTAGATGAAAATATTTGTTAACATGTAGATGTAAACATTTGTGATTATGTATATTAAAATGATTGTTATTATTAGGGTTAGGGTTCACCGCTGTCGCTTCTTTTAGTTGGGGTTAGGGTTAGGGTCACTACTACAGAAATGCTTTTCACTATCGGTTAAAAATCCACTCTACTATCGGTTCTCTTACCGATAGTGGTCGGCACGATAGTAGAGGGCAGCACACTTCTATCGGTTCAAAAACCGTTAGTAAAACATCTACAATCCCAACGTTCACTAATCACTATCGACAATTTCTTCTATCGGCTCGGTTTTAAACCGATAGTATTGTATAAGTTTTTTCTATCGGCTCGTATAAAAACCGATAGTATTGTTTAGGCCTTTTGTATCGGCTAGGATCTAAACCGATAGTAATCTAAACATTTTTTTCTATCGGCTCTTATATAAACCGATAGTATTATTTAGGCCTTTTGTATCGGCTAGGATCTAAACCGATAGTAATCTAAACATTTTTTTCTATCGGCTCTTGTATAAACCGATAGTATTTGTCGACACATTTAGTACTGGAAACTTTATTCTATCGGTTGTTATATATAAACCGATAGTATTGTGTGCACACAGTCAGTACTGGAAAATTTATTCTATCGGTTATATTATATAACCGATAGTATTTTGTAGATTCGTTTAGTACAGGAAACTGTATTCTATCGGTTTCTAAATATGAACCGATAGTATTGTGTGGACACAGTTAGTACTGGAAACTTTATTCTATCGGTTGTAGTTTATAACCGATAGTAATATTAGTTTTTCCTATCGGTTATGTAGTGGCACGGTTAGTACTAAATATTTACAAATATACATACAGCAATACAGAGATACATACAGCAATATACATACAGCAATACAGAGATACATTGGATCATTCACAAATACACCAATATTTACAAATATTCACCAATATTCACATATTGAATTTGTTCACAAATACACTAATACAGTAATATACACATGCATTGGACAGACTGAATTTATGCACATATTGATCGAGTTTATTCACAAATACATCAATGAATCTATTCACATATATTCACATATATTCACAAATCAAGGAATCAACACATTCAATATATATTCACAAATACAACAATCAACACAAGTCAGTTACTATCGATCGTTGATAGCCACTTCTTCCATGACATATTGAGCCCAAATTGTTCGCAGCTCCTTCAATTGAGGCAACTCATATTGCTCTTTCAACATGGTGCTCTGCATATATGCGTGTATGAAGTTAGGATCGTACGTCACATCTAATTAAAGTTCGACTTTGAGTCAGGAAAAATAGTTACCTTAGGGAATTGGGCAAAGTTTCTCCTGATCAGGTCATACATGAATCTCATGACATAGAAGCCACATTCCCACGATTGTGGCTGCTGATGGCACTGGAAAAATTGCATATGCAAAGACATAAACCCACATTAACTCGAAAGAACTAATTAAGCTTAAATTAAAAGACTCATCATGAGTACTTCCATCCGTATTAATTACCTCATATTCTTTCCAAGAAATTGTTGTGCCCTTCGACGCGTCATGCCTCCCTCCAGCACTAGCATAATTTTTGAAAGCCCTGTATTTAATTTAGCATTGTCGATTAATATCTTATCATTAATTAGCTAGTCAGAGAAAAATTTAAGACAACTATGTTACTTACGCGTCTATGTGCCATGTGAGCGTGAAAACATGCGCCACCTTGTCGCTCATCGAATCGAGGTAATAGACCTCATTCATCCATGGGCAAATGACGGCGAGGACCCAGTGGCCCCTACATTGCATATATAAGCGAACCGTTTCATACATATGTTAGGCGTAACATACAAGAATGAGTTAAATTAGTAGGAAATGCACTAACCTTTGGTGGTACGGCGCAAGGATGAACTCTCGGTCCTGCTGAGCTAGTAGTGCCCTTGATATGTATTCCTCCGCATGTGCTTGGTCGTGCTCTAGCATCGTGAGGCTTATTTTCTCTGGGTCGAGGAAACCCACCTTGTCACATGCCCTCATCGACGCCAGCCTATATATGCACCTGGATGCAAAGTAGACATTAGTAAGTAGTGCATACAAAAAGTGATTAGATTTATGAAACGAACTGTGATAACTTCAGACAACAGCACACTCACAGGACTCCAGTCCGTATGATGGACATATCAAGCTCCCGCCAGTTGAGGAGGTCGAACAAATCCTCGTGGGCCACCGATATGCTCCCGGGCTCACGGTGAAAATGGGCTGGCCTGAAGTGAACCAAGAAGTTGATGTGGCGCCTAGACCGGGTCAGGTACCACTCGTGGAGACTTCTGGTTATTTGATCCATATTGCGCAGAAGGTACTCCGACACGAGTGGGGACCCGTTCTTGAACGTACCCGGCTGGCTTTGTTTGGCCTTGCCTTTGGCCTTGCCCTTGCCTTTGGCCTTGCCCTTGCCTTTGGGCGGGGAGCGAGTGTATACCTTCGAAGGTTGGGGTGTGGTGCCGTCGGCCTCATTTGATGGCGAAGGGTTTGAGGCCGTCGGACGAGGCATGGGGGCCGAAGGAGTTCGCTCATGCGTTGTGGCGGGGCTGGTGTCCTCAGGAAGTGTGCTGGTATCCATCGTCCACTTGAAGTACAAACGCTTAAATTAGATTTTGAAAATTAAGTATATTAACTGAGTTGTAAGCTAGAATGGCTAGGGTTTACCTCCTGTAGTCTAACACCCTTCTTGGGCCACTGTATGTACGAGCCCAATGCCTCGCCAATTGTCCGCATTTCGTCCGTTGGGACGGGCAACGGAAAAGAGCTGTAGCCCGGGAGGGCCATGTCCACCTGTACCTTTGCGAATCCAGGCTCCAGAGGTACGCAGTGGATCCAGACATCCTCCCAAGACTGGTATACGACCCCGTTTGCAACCGCAACAGGTTTGTCGCCTATGTTGATCAATAGGGTACAGCTCTCCGGCTTCTGCAATTTGCAACAATTATAACAGGTTAGTGAAACAATTCTAACGTAACGGGAGTGGCATCAGCCGAACTGCATATATAGCTCAAGAGTTGCAATACCTCGATCAGGTCCACCGGATCCACGTGAACCTTCGAGCCAACACTACTCGGCCTGGCAGCGTCGACCTCGGCAGCTGGATCTAAACCCTTGGACTGCACAACTCGGCTTAGGCGTTCATATTTCTCGTTCATTTGAGCGAACATGTCCGCGAATTGTGCAGTCACATCTGCCCGTATCTTCTGAGATAGCTCCACTTCCCTTTCCTTCCAGCTGCCAGGCTTCTTCGCCTTTTGCCCGGGGTCCGAGAAGCCTTCCTTCCATGGCACCACAGCCCCCACGGTTCGCGTCCGCCCTGGATGCTCCTTGTTCCCTAGAGCCCGGGTAAGGATGTCGTTATCCCTATGGGGACTGAACAATCCCTCGGTCGCCTCCTTCGAGCAAGAGATCTGTTACATTGAAAGCTCTCCATTGTGAGGAAGAAATATATACAAAGTTGTGTGCACACTAGTGATCATAGTTAGCCAACTTACGAGTCGCTGCACGACCTCGACGTCCCTGGGGTTTGGGAACGCCACAGTCCCCGTGGCCGACACGGTCCCTCTGGCTAGCCACCAGCGCTTGCATCGCTGATCGCGGATCTCGGAGAGTGGTAGGTCAGGGGAGTCGACGAAATGCGACGCGTCGTCTTCACCCTTCTTCCACTGCTCCTCCTTCCCCGCATAGCCGCGAGAACCGAGCCGGTGTGGGTGGTCGTTCCTCCTCTGGATTGCCCTGTTCTTCTCGCTGAGGGCCTTCGTACCAGAAACAAGAAAATTAATGCACCACTGCTTACTGCATACAATGGTGTAACCAAGCAAAGGAACCATTCATACCTTGAACTCAGGAGTCCCCTTCTGTTGGGCGAATTGCTCCCATACCTCCTCCGTTATGAAGGGGTACTTCTCGCATGGAGATTCGCCTTTAGCGAGGAAGGTACTGACGAGGACGCTCTTGAAGGTTTTCCACGTGTTGTTCATGTCCTTCAAGCAAGCTATCTTGGGACCATCGTCCGGGATGTTTCACTTGGCCTGTTTCAAATGGTGCATATAAGTAGGACTTACCTAATCTCTAGGATAAACCAAGGGAATGTGATTACTCAAGAGTTCAGTGATTTTGATTAATTTTACCTTCACTTCCGCCCACAGCCTATCCCTCTCGTCGGCCTTGACGTCCTTCCAGCTCTGGACGGTGATCTTCACCCTTTCCTTCGCCAACAAGCCAACATAGGCAGCATAGTGCCCGGCGTTCTTCCCGATCGGTCTCCCGAACTGGTTGAACTCACAGGAAAGATCCGCGCGTTTGGCCAAACGACCCAACATCGTCGCGCCTCGCGCCTTCCTCTTGCGCTGGGACGAGGCAGCGCCATCTACATTCGCCCTCGCCGAATCACTAGTATCAGCCGAGGAAGATGCCGACATGGCTTTACCTAAAATACCATAAACAAACCATCCAATTGATATGAAGAAAGGTACATGACAAAGTAATTCACAGAATATTCAGATGAGCAGTGCAAACTAACAAATACTATATTTCCTATCGGTTTTAAAAGGAAAAACGATAGTACTAAGGTCTATATTCAGGAAAATTTAAAAGATTAGCAGTGCAAACTATGCTAATCTCTCTGCTGGAAAATAAAGTCTGTTAAAATTTAAATGAACCTAAATTTGAGATGAAAATTAGAAAATGGGAAGTAATTCACAGAAAATTCAAATTAGCTGTGCAAACTATGATGGCACTACTATTTACTATCGGTTTTCCAAGTCAAACCGATAGTAATCAAGTCAGCATTAGGAAAAATTTCAAAATTGCTCACCAGGAACATAAAGTAATTGCTCAGCAGGAACATAAGGTATGTTAAAAAATAAATGAACCTAAATTTGAGATGAAAATTAGAAAATGGGAAGTCATTCACAGAAAATTCATATTAGCTGTGCAAACTATGATGGCACTACTATTTACTATCGGTTTTCCAAGTCAAACCGATAGTAATCAAGTCAGCATTAGGAAAAATTTCAAAAATTGCTCAGCAGGAACATAAGGTAATTGCTCAGCAGGAACATAAGGTATGTTAAAAAATAAATGAACCTAAATTTGAGATGAAAATTAGAAAATGGGATATAATTAACAGAAAAATCAGTTTATGGTATTTACTATCGGTTCTGAGTAAGAAACCGATAGTGAACTACACTGTATGACAAATTGCTATGATTTTCATCAATTCTGTCATTCTCATAGCTATCAAGTTTGTAGTTCATGAATTTTTTAGTTCATGTATTAACTTAAAACGCATACACCTATTGACGGTATCAATGAATTGATCATGCAAGGAATTAACAAAGACCGCTCCCCAATAGCCTCTCAACTATAGCCTACACGGCAAATCCGGGGAACAAACACACAGACTCAAGATGATCGTCTCTCTCTCAAATAACCTCAAAGTCTAAACAACCAACCAATTTTAAGTTAATACAAGAAGGGTAGTCAAACCAATGCTGGAGAGAATTCAAGATAACAACTGGTCAATCAGCTGTCTAGAATACGACTTGCTAATTTGGACGACACAAGTAAGGAGAGAACTGAAATAGAAACTTCAATCTCCCACCAACTCAGAAGAAAGCCAAAAGATCATATAATCAATTTCATTTCTTCACTAGCTCTACTTCAAGCAGCAATCACAGAATGCACAAGCAGTAGATAAACATTCAAATACGCAAGTGACTAAGAGCCAGACAAAGCAATCAATGACAGAATAAGACTTCAATTCATAGCTTCAATCACCCCAGTCCTGTCCATTCATACAGAAACAACACAAAATCTAGAAATTGAAGAATGGCGTAAGGCTCAGTCACTGAAATATCCAATCTAGCATTGCAGTTAGTAGCCAAAACACAGATTTTTGACACCAAAGTCTACACATAGTTCTAAATTTGCAATTAGATTAACTAAGAGCTTAGTTCCATACAAAAAGAACCCCAGTTTAATGCAAATGCAATTCAAACTATCTTCACCGAGCTTATCGGTTCATCCAATATTCAGGTTTGTTCTTTACAATCATCACAGGAAACAATTTCAGATAGGTGTATACCGTTCATGAATTTTACTCTAGGTTTCTATTTGTAATCCATGGAACGGGATATGAACCATTGCATACAGAATTAAGCAATACACGCGAGCGATTTGGTCAAGAACACTTACAGTGGATCGTGGAGTGGCCGAAGGCGGTGGCGCAATGCAATGCCGGAGGCGGTGGAGAACCAGTGGCGCAGAGGAGTGAAGAAGCGAACGTCGGCGATTCTAGGGTTTTCCGAGCGAGTATTTTTCGATTTGGAATGTGATCAGTTGCATTGGAGGGAAAATCGTGCAGGTTATAACCTATTAAATGAATATTTACTATCGGTTCATCACCACAAAACCGATAGTAAAAACATGTAAGTTAGGGTTTTCGTAACACAGTGTAAATCACTATCGGTTGTGAACAGTAAACCGATAGTAAACTAAGAACAGGGGATCATAACACAGTGTAAATCACTATCGGTTGTGAACGATAAACCGATAGTATAGTTTAATTTCATATCGGTTTCACAGTTATAACCGATAGTAAAATACAATGCAATTGACCCTAAAGGATTTCCCTTAGAAGAATTACAGAGGATCTCAGTACATCATTTTGTATTGTATTTACTATCGGTTATGACAATAAACTGATAGTATATGTTAATTTCATATCGGTTTGGAGGTTGAAACCGATAGTATAATACTGTTAAATTGATCTAAAGGTATTTCCTGAGAACAAATACAGATGGGTCTCAGTACATCATTTTGCACTTGTAAAGACACCTGAAACCCCATGCAAATGGCTTGCAATAATTTTGAAATAAAATAACAGTAAAGACCAATCATGGAATGAAAATTTGCAGTTTTCATATATATTTGTGAAAAGAATCAATTATTGCTCAAATCAAGTATATACTCCAATTGAAATGAAAATTTGCAGAAATGATTCTCAATGCATCACGTATGTTTTCCCAAAGAATTTTTGAAAATTGATTTGAACATTCTTCGATCCAAGTAATATACGTCACTTACATATTGCAAATTAGTCAAGAATGGTTGTCCACCCATAATCCTTCTTCGTGGTCGTCTCGCAGGTAACTTGTTTCGTCAATATCTTCGGTAGGGACAGATTGAAAGATTCCATCTAAAAATGGAGGTAGTTCGTCGAACTGATCGTACTCTTCTTCATCCACAACGTCTTCAACCCCAACAATACGTCTCTTACTGTGAAGGACAACGTGCAACTTTGGGTTGGCCGGGTCAACGATGTAGAACACCTGTGTGGCTTGCTCAGCAAGTATAAATGGATCATCTTTGTGTGCGACTCTACTGAGATCGACTAGAGTAAACCCATAATTGTCGACTTTAACACCTCGAGGGATTTCGATCCATTGGCATCGAAACAGAGGAATCTTAAGTAATACATAATCGAGCTCCCATATTTCCTCAATAACACCGTAATATGAGTCGAGTGCTCTTACTGCCCTGGCATCCTCCGAAATAGCAAGTAGTGTCACTCCACTACATTGCATAGCACTCTTCTCGTCCTGAGTTTTTGTGTAAAATGAATAGCCGTTGATGTCATACCCCTGCCAAGTCCCTACAGTAAATCTAGGCCCTCTGGCCAACCATGTAACATCTTCATCTACATCGCCCTCAAAAGCTTGCAGGACTCTATTTTCGATCCACCCAGCAAACTTCCTATTATGTTCTCTGGTGACCCAAATCTCTGGCTTCGAGGGATTCTGTTTCCGTAACATTTCCTTGTGCTCGTGTATGTATGGCTCCACCCCCGTCATGTGCTGTAAGACCCAAAAATGGGCTTTTGCATACAGATCACTAGAGGGGACGACTGCTTTAAATCCAATCGTTCCAATGCCCTGAAGCCTGCCCTCATGCCGAGACGTAGGAACGCCAATTGGGTCAACCCCGGCCATATAGTTGGTGCAAAATTCGATCACCTCCTCGGCGGCATAACCTTCAATAATACTGCCCTCAGGCCGATATCGATTCCTTACATATCCCTTCAAGATACCCATAAATCTCTCAAATGGATACATGTAGCGCAGGAACACGGGTCCACAAAACTTAATTTCTCTGACAAGGTGAACAATTAGATGGACCATAACATCAAAAAAGGATGGAGGGAAATACATCTCCAGCTGACAAAGAGTGGTAGTCACATCGCGTTGCAAATCGTCCAGTCCATCCATATCAATTACCTGCAAGGACACAGTTGCAGCAAATATTCAGATCCAAAAAATCTGACAAGTTCCACGAATGGAGCTAATTAACTTGCTAGGAGTACACGCTTACGTACCTTGCCAGATATTGTGTTGAAGAAATAACATAGCTTTGTAATTGTCTCTCTGACTTTGACTGGGAGAATGCCTCTGATAGCAATGGGAAGCATTTGTGACATCAGTACATGACAATCATGGGACTTCATACCAACCAGTTTCAAGTCTTTCATGGACACAAGTTTTTTCAAGTTCGCAGAATACCCGCATGGAACTTTGACACCATGTAGGCACTGACAGAGTTCTGTTTTTTCTCTTTTTGACAAAGTATAGCAGGCCGGGGGGAGGTATGTCCGCTTTCCCTTCTCCAACGGTGCAAGCTCAGTCCTTATGCCCATGTCGAGCATGTCACGGCGAACGTTGATGCCATCTTTCGTCTTTCCTGGAATGTTCAACAACAAACCAATCAAACTGTCACAAACATTTTTCTCTACGTGCATGACATCAATGCAATGTCGAACTTGTAAGTGCTCCCAATATGGCAGATCCCAAAGAATCGATCTCTTCTTCCAAACATTTTTTCCTGGAGGTTTAGAACATTTACCGAACTCAACTTTGATGTCCTTCACGCGCAAGTAAAGCTCCTTACCAGTCACAAACACTGGGGCTGATCCTTTCTCAGGCTTCCCATTGAATGACTTCCTCTTCTTACGGTAGGCGTGATGCAACGGAAGGAATCTGCGGTGACCCATGTACACTGTTTTTCTGCAGTTCGATAACCACATGCTTTCAGTTTCATCCAGGCAAATAGGACAAGCCTTGACTCCTTTCGTACTATACCCCGACAAATTTCCATAGGCCGGGAAATCATTTATGGTACAAAATATCATGGCCCGCAACATGAAATTCTCTCGCTTATGTGCATCCCACACCCGCACCCCTTCGCTCCACAATTTTTGTAAGTCCTCAACTAACGGTGATAGAAACACGTCAATATCATTCCCGGGTTGTCTGGGTCCTGAAATTAGTAACGACATCATGATGTACTTCCGCTTCATACATAACCAAGGAGGAAGATTGTAGATGCATAAAAGAACCGGCCAAGTGCTATGTCGACTGCTCATATTTCCGTGTGGATTCATACCATCCGTACTCAGCCCAAACCTTATATTCCTCACTTCGCCGCCAAACTCACCGAATGTTCTGTTAATGTTTCTCCATTGAATGGAATCAGCTGGATGTCTTAGTTTTCCGTCTTGTTTCCGACCTTCAACATGCCAACGCAAGTACTTCGCATCTTTCGGATTTGCAAACAGCCGTTTCAATCTGGGAATCACAGGCAAATACCACACAGTTTTGGCCGGAGGCCCTTTCTTTACCTCATCACATCCATTGTGATAAATTCTGTCCCCATGCTTATACCGCGATGCACCGCATCTTGGACAAACATGCAAATCCTCGTACTCGTTACGGTACAGAACACAATCATTTGGGCATGCATGTATTCTTTCGATTTCCATTCCCAACGGACACAATAGTTTTTTGGCCTGGTAAACCGATCTTGGCAACTCATTTCCCTCTGGAAGCATGTCCGCTAACAGATCCAATAGCGCCGTGAAACTCTTATCGCTCCAACCGTTGCTTGCCTTCAAGTTATATAATCTCAACACAGAAGACAACTTTGTAAATGTTTCACATCCGGGGAACAAAGGCTTCTCAGAATCAACAATTAATTTCTGAAATTTAGCTAAATCGTTTTCGCTGTAGTCCTCTTCTACATCACGTAACATTTCATCTAAATTGTCGTCATCTACATGGACTTCCGAATGAACATTATCAATGTTTTGATCATGATCATCATTACTGCAATCCACTTCCGGGTGCTGCTGAGTGGTAGCGGTAGTGCTCGTTTCCTCAAGATCTTCACCATGCCATATCCAACGGGTATAGCGTGCGTTAAAACCACGACGAATCAAATGACTCCTAATCTGATCAGAGTTGCCGAACCTTTTTAAGTTCATACAATCTATACAAGGACAATGCATATCTTTCTCTCCCTTCTTCGCCTTCTCTTGCTCAGCAAATTTAATAAATCCATTCACACCCTCCAAATACTCAACAGTAGTACGTTTTATTCCATACATCCAATATTCTCGGTCCATCTACAATTATTTCACAAAATTGACAAATTCAAATAAATAATTAATGACTCAGGGCATGCATATATGAATGAAACATAATTAGCTAGGCCATATGTGTGTACATGCATGAGCTGTTTAATTACATTAAATGGATTTGTATATATGAAACCCTAATTAACTTGATGCATGCATTAATTGGAAGAGCCAGCTAGCTAGCTGCTTAAATTCAGCAAGCTATAGCTAGCTAGCCAACCCAGCCTTCTAGCTAGCTTGGAGATACATGTATCTAGTTTAATGAATTGCAAGTAGAGAGAGAGAGAGGGAGAGTGTGAAAGAGTGATCGAGAGAGAGAGAGGTGATGAGAAGATGACAATACCGAGGGGGATGGAAATATGATCAACCTCTCAGCTAGCTTCTCCAGATCACTCTAGCTTGGAGTTGTGCGCGGCTGAAATGATTCCAACATGTAGAGCGCAGAGCAGGGGTCGACCTAATTAAGTTGTCCAATTTTACTATCGGTTCAACAACACTAACCGATAGTAAAATAAGGTCCCCACTGTCATAACCATTAGTGTATATGAAGTCATTTTACTATCGGTTTGTGTTGTTGAACCGATAGTACTATGTAGTATATTGTATCGGTTAGTACAGTAATAACCGATAGTAAAAAGTCAGTAATTTCACTATCAGTTACCCGAGAAAAACCGATAGTACTATTCAATATATTATATCGGTTAATACAGTACCAACCGATAGTATAAAGTGAGTAATTTTACTATCTGTTACGAACGAAAAACCGATAGTACTATTGTAATATATTATATCGGTTGGTACAGTAATAACCGATAGTAAAAAGTCAGTTATTTCACTATCAGTTAAAAATGGAAAACCGATAGTACTATTTAATATATTATATCGGTTTGTACAGTAATAACCGATAGTAAAAAGTATTTGCATTTCACTAACGTTGGCTTAGTGTATAACCGATAGTAAAATGATGGTTTTACGCCGCTGTCGTCCTATTCTATCGGATTTTTCCTAGATTGCTTACAACCGTTAGAAAATAAGGGTTAGTGGAATGCACTTCTGTAGTAGTGGGTTAGGGTTAGTCATCACCGCTGTCGCTTCTTTTAGCTAGGGTTAGGGTTAGTCATCACCGCTGTCGCCCTCACCGTCTTGGCCTTTCCCGCACGGGTTTAGAGGGAGAGGGGTTATTTTTTTTTAGGGTTGTAGGGAAAAATCGTGTTCTGCAATAGCGACTGAAATGGTATTTAAACATCGTGCGTCGCTTTCACACAGTACGGCCATTTCATTTTTCCGAAAATTCAGAAATTAGCAGAGAGAAAAAGAGAAGGGAAGGAAGAGGAGGTGAGGAGAAGAGAAGAGAAGGGTTGATTTTTTTGTTAGGTTTAGGGGTAGGGTTGTCAATCAGTTAAGGTTAAGGTTAGGGTTAGGAATCGCGGCCTCATTGTCGTAGTCATCACCGCTGTCGCCCTCACCGTGTTGGCCTTTCCCGCATGGGTTTAAAGGGAGAGGGGAAAATTTCTGTTGTTTGAAAATTCATGTTTTTTCTAGTACAATGAGCAATGTTGGTTTTCTAATTATACACTCTTGTACAGCTATGGAGCAACCCAGTACGGTTTACGTTTATTACAGAGCTGGTGTAATCCGTAATGGATCAAACGGTGATGATCTTGGTGGTTGTATGTATGTTTGCGGTCAAATGAGACAACCACAGTCAATGTCTTTCAATGATTTGAAGATGTGGTTAGTTGACCTGTTACAACTCAATGTTGCGACGAATAATCTCAAGGTGGAAGGCATGGTTCCGGATGGAAACAAATGGGTGCTGAAGAGACTAAAAGGTGACAAATCATGGGGTTCGTTTGGACGATTTGTGACAAATCTAGGCTATGCTGTCGGAACCATCATACTGTACGTTGAAATGTTAGTACATAGTTCGGAGGGCAGCCATTCAGTTGAAAGAGAAAGCACTAATATCTGTACCGGAGGTCAAGATGGCGGTGGCGATGCCGATACTGGTGCAGGTGGCAGTACCAATGCCAGTGCAACTGGCAGTGTACCTTTGCAGACTGTAGGAGATACAACTCAATTTGGTGGCCATCAAGTAGATGCAGCTGAAGAATTACCAAAATTGGAGGAGAATTTTAATGAGGAGTATACTGATCCGTCAGAAATGTATGAATCTCCTGTTGAACCCACGGAACAGCAGAATCCTATGAGTGAGTGGACTGATCCATCATCCTTGAATAACGCTGTGGTTCGTGATGAGCTGGGTTCGCGATGGTCTTATAATGAATCAACCGTCCAGCTTGGACAGTTGTTTCGGAATAAAAAGGATGTAAAGAAAGCCATAACTGCCTGGGCTGTCTCACTAAATAGGCCATTCCGAGTGGTCAAATCAAATCCGAGCCTGTGGACTGTGAGGTGCTTAATCCAGAATTGTCCATGGTACGTACGTGTCTGGCGGCCACAAGATGACCCGTTCTTTCGGGTGACCAGAGTTGATGACCACAAATGTCTGGCTGAGGGTATGGTGCAGCATCATAGAAATATCACTTCTAGTTTTGTTGCCAGTCTGATACTGTCAGTAGTAAAGGAAAATACGGCAATAACACCGAAAGTGATAATTGCACATGTCGCGGAGAAGTACGGTTATAATATCAAGTACGCGAAGGCATGGAGGGCTAAACAAAAGACGATGGAGGAGCTTTTTGGTACATATGTTGAGGCATACAACTTAGTACTGAGGCTGTTGCGGCGGATATGCGAAGCAAATCCAGGCACAGTCATCGCAATTGTTGATACGCCGGCAATCGGCTCCGAGGGTGCTGTAATTCTTGGGTGCATGGTACTACGGAGATTTTTCTGGGCATTCCAACAGTGCGTTGAATCGTTCAGGTATATGAGACCCGTGCTTTGCATTGACGGAACATTTTTGACTAGAAAATACCAGGGAACTCTGCTGACTGCCGTGGCTGTTGATGCCAATGACCAGCTTCTCCCCATAGCATATGCCGTGGTCGAGGGGGAGAACTATAGCAGTTGGCTGTGGTTCTTGGGCACTTTAAAGAATGAGGTCGTGAAAGACCGGGAGCGCGTGTGCTTGATTCATGATCGAAATGGAGGAATGCTGAGTGCGATGGAGTACATGCGATCGGGAGAGGATCCATCGCTGAGTTGGGATGATTTGCAGAGTCGTTGGTGCTCACGGCATCTTGGCGCGAATTTTCACAGTCGTTTCAAGAGCAAGCGTCTGATGGTCGTGTTCAAACGGCTTGCCAAACAGAACCAACAGTCAAAGTTCTCACAAATCTGGAAGTCACTAGAGGAAAGTACGTTGGTGGAATTGCGAGAAGCAGGGGTTGCAAAAGATCGCGGCGATACCGGCGCGGGAAGCCACCGGGGTCGTCTCAGTTTCAGTCAGTGGATTCAGCCCAAACCAATGGAGAAGTGGGCGTTGCTTCACGACACAGGTGGGGCTCGGTACGGAATCATGACGACAAATCTGGCCGAGGTGTACAACTTCGTCCTCAAAGGTGTGCGATGCTTACCACTCACTGCAATAGTTGAAATGACATTCTATCGCACAGTAGCGTACTACGACAGCAGGGGTTTGGCGGCATCAAGGCTTTTGCATGACCCCTTAGCACACTGGCCCAAAAAGATCAATGATTACCTCGAATTTCGGACAAGAAAATCGTTGACACATGATGTCACAGTACTGAGTCGCTTGCACGGGAAGAACGAGGTTCGGCTAAGGCACAGACATGTCCGTGGCACACTACGGGCTGGTCGGGTCCACGAATGTCGAATTTCAAATGCAGATGCCGAATGCACATGCAACAAGCCTCAACTGCTGCACATTCCTTGCTCGCATGTCATCGCTGCCTGCTCTGTTCCTGGGATCGATCCGGTGCGGTACATCTCAACCTATTATACTCTGCAGTACCTGTGGAAGACCTGGGATGGTGTCTTGAATGGGTTTGCGGCGGGGGAAAGCTATCGACAACTATCCCCGGAAGATGCCATCACGTGGATCCCAGTGAAGAGGCTCCTCGTAGGCCATGTCGGCCGACGTCGATCCAGGAGGATAAATAACGATATGGATGCAGCGGAGCGTGAAGATGACATACGTAGATGCAGCGCTTGCAGGCAGCCTGGTCACAGAAGAGATCGATGCCCGTGGGTGACAGGCGCATCGTCTTCGTCGCAAAACTAAATGTTGTATTATTTCAACTACTGAATGTTTTGTCGTGAGTTGTGCTGAATTTCCCTATATCAGTTGTACTTAATTTCCCTAATGCCTTCTCGTGAATTTTTGTAAGCACTACTGAATGTTAACTTGTTTTACTGAATGTTTGTTTATGTACTCAGTGTTTCAACTTCTCAACCAATATGTGACAACTGCAGGTATGGCAGACGACCATCAGCTTCCCGAGCTGATTGCACAGCACCATCAGGAGCGTCACCGTGCTCGACGCCTTCTACAGGGCATCATTCTCCCAGCTCTGCATATGAGGACACCGCGTGAGATGTGGCCTCTAGATGAGCGATTTGCGCCTTATTTGCTCGAGGCCGGACTATTGCCTTTCGCTCGCATGGTGGATCGGGCGAGGCGATTCCCTTTCGACTGAGCCCTCATTACTGCGCTTGTGGATCAGTGGAGGCCCGAGACGCACACGTTCCACTTCAGTTTTGGCAAGCTCACAATCACGCTGCAGGACGTCAGCATGCTGCTTGGCCTGCCTATCCGCGGGGAGATATATGTCCCAGCGGCCACCGAGAGAGCTGCATGGCGCCTAGATTTCCTACAGCGCTTCGAGGGAGTAGGGCCAGCGGGGGGGTTTGCGCAGGACGCGGGAGTTCCCCAGAGTTACCTTCGCGCAGTGCGCGATGGCGCGCTCCCCTTGGCTGCTCCAGAGGAGGTCTTCAAGCGCCACCTTGAGGCGTACTTGATGTACCTATTTGGGTGGTTGCTCTTCCCTGGCACCCACGGAGACATCTACGAGCGGCAGTACGTTCAGCTCGCCAGGAGTATTGCCGACTCGGCCCTGGGCCACGTGCCGAGGTTCAGTTTCGGATCCACCGTGCTCTGCCACACCTACAGGGGGTCATGCGACGCCACGAGCAGAGACCAAGTCAGCTCTCTTTTCGCTAGGTGCGCCATTCTCTTACAGATGTGGTCGTACGAGCATTTCCCCATCGGTCGACCGCTGGTTCCGCGGGATCAGTTCGCGTTAGTCGGGGATGGGAGAGACGGCCCCGTGATGGGATGGAGGTGGGCTAGGCTGAGTTTGAGGTGGGCCACAGATCAGGCACACCTTTGTTATCCTTCGTACGCCACGGACTTCGATCTGCTTCTCGACGACAGCGTCATCTGGGATCCGTGGACCACCGCAAACCTCCAATCCGTCGCTCCAGTCGGCCTTTCTTCTCTTTGTACGCAGGATGCTGTGTACTGGCACACCCAGGTTCTGCTCGTCTTCTCGCACATGATTGAGGGTTACTCGCCTGAGCGAGTTATGCGCCAGTTTGGCCTACGCCAGCTTGTCCCCGTGCCGCCTCCTCGACAGATCCCGCACCATATCCACGAGTACATCAAATATGCATTACATTCACATGTTATTTTATACATAATTTCCATCACGAACTAATTGCTTTGTCCGCAGGCAATCCAGGAAGGGTCGAGTGAGGGACGATTTCGTTCGTCGACAGCAGCCTTATGTGCAGGAGTGGATGGATTGGGCCCACACACGCACGGTCGAAGAGCACAGGCCGTACAGCCACGACATCCATTTTTCCTATCTGTCCTGGTACCGACCTCGCACAATCTACCGATTGACGGGCGGTCCACCCGTTACGCCTGATGAGCCCATCCCTCTCACCACCATCGATGACGGCTACTACCGACGCCTAACTCGGCGAATCCACTCTTCTGTGAGTTCCTTAGCTCTTTGAAACCTTACTTTCACATAGATTGTCGTTCTATAATTGCATTAATTCGTGTGCACAGCTAGACATCCTCGGCGGCATCTCTACTGGTGCACGGGACATGATGGTCAGGTCCCGCCTCGGCCCCACCATGCCCAGCAACGATGTGTACGCATATTGTTCAGAGGTCGAGCGGCGGGTCGATCAGATTTTGGTCGATTTTAGAGTACTGCTGCCACCTCACTTGACCGTGATTCCCCCACCATCACCGTCGGCGCCAGGTCCTTCGTCGCACGTGCCACCAGCGGACCGTCCGTCGTCGTCGCGCCCTCCACCACTGCACACGGGTTTCGTGCCTGCCGATAGCTCTTCGGATGAAGAGCTCGATACTCCTCCATGGCACTAGCCTCTCGACCAGGCATAGCAGTATCCTACACAGCTGACACATCTGCTTCCTAGCTTCCTTCCCGATGCTCCGCCGCCTACGCAGCCGACACAGCCTTCCCAGTCTACGCCAGCTGTGCAGACACCACCAGTGAGGACGCGGCGTGTCAGGGATCGTCAGCCCCCCTCTCGGTACACACCATCAGAGTATCAGCCCCCCCCCCCCCCACAGAGGGGCAGGAGGGGGCACTAGTCCGATGTAGGCTTTTCTCAGACTGTTCAGTTTTCGTACATTTTTGTTAGGTTTCCAACTTTTTGGGGTTTTATGTTTTCTACTGTTCTACTTTTGTATGACTTTGCGTTTCTGCTTTTCAGCCTTTATCTATTCATCTGATGCTCGTTTTCGTATGATTAGTCTTTTCGACTTTTGCACCTACCATCTTTTGCGCCGAGACGTCTAGTTTCGTACAAATGCGTCGAACCAACGAGACAAAACTAGATATCAAAAGCACGGTATAAATGCGAAATTAGTATGTACTTGTACGGTCCCGATGCCAAAACTTTGTCGTCTTACTCCTTTTCGCAAATTAGCCTAGAATTATCGCGGCTTATACCTTTTTAAGATTTTCCGCGGAACCTAAAAAGGCTAAAACCCACATCTCATCTCCAAACTTCGATCTAATTCAAGGAGTATCTCCCATTCACTATTCTGACCAAGTTTTCCTTCTGTAAGATTTTCAAAATCTCATCCGACGCCTTAGTTTCAAGTCTCGTCATTTTTCGAAATTCTAATTACCCTAATTACCCTAAAGTACCATGTTTTCAAATTATCCCAAAATCATCAAATCTTGCCAAATTTCATTGAAACTTCTGCTGAATACGCTCCTGAAATAAAGTTACACTTGTGTGTGAGATTAGATCTCAAATCAGCCCTCCCAATCTCAAAATTTACAAACAAGTCCTACTTCTCAAACGAAATCATCATAAAGTCCGTCGACCGCGACCACGGTGCAAAAGAGACTGAATGGAAATGTCCCAGGTTTCAGTCGCTGGCCGGGCTAGCGACTGAAAGCTGGCGTGGCACGGCACGGGTGCCAGCGGGGCATTGTGCCGTGCCACGTCTTCAGTCGCTAGCCGGGCTAGCGACTGAAGATCAGTCGCGTGCGGCAATTTGCGACAGAGAGCCTGTTTTGAAAATTTTAAAAATTAGGAGTTAGTTTTGTAATTTTTTTTAAAGGGTTATTTGGAAAAAAAAATTCTAGTATTTTGTGGGTTGGACCTATCTAGACCTAATTTTTCTACCCAATCTAATTTTCATCCTACTCTATTTTGAAACTATCATAATAGCTTCAACCACAATTTGTTCTCAATGCATTTTATACTCACTTAAAGTTAACCCATTCTAGACCCAATTCTTTTTGACCCATTTAGATCATACCCTTTACCAACTCTAAGGGCATGTCATTAGTTACATGATCCGTTGCATTGCACAGCGTCTGCTGCTTTCACACCATACCAGACATCGTCCATCGTGTCGTTGCAGTCACGTGCCCATCGTCCATTCATCACATCACTGTCATCACAAGTTGGGTGCAACTATTCATCACGCAATCACACAGTGGCTTGGGTTTGTTGTTGCTTGGATGTTGGAGTAATTCTAAGAGGATTAGAGTGTGTTTGGTTTGTAGTTTTAATTGGTCCTCTCCCGCAATATTTAGTCATATCTTACTAATTTGAATTTTGTTTAGTTTGAAGTCAAAATTTGATAATGATTCAAGAATTGACAACTTTCATGTGATTTTTAGCCAAAATTGCGACGAAAAAAGCTCAGGGGCTATTTAGTTTATAGTCCCAAAATGACATGCCAATATGATAATGATTAAAGTATTGATAATTTGGGAGTGTTTGGATTTGAAGCCACTAAATAGCCAAATTTTGGCAAAATGGATGACGCTAGTGTTTGGATTGGAAGAAAATAAGTTACTACAAGAAGTTAGTAAACACGCTTCACTACACTTTCAGAAATGAAGAGGTATCTCTCAATATTCTTGCCAACATTATTACATAGAATATTCTTTTGTTTCTCCCGACGAGGCAAAATGGGCCGCCCAAAGCATGTTTTTTTTTATTAATAACCCACCGCAAAAATGTTTCAAATTGTGGAAGCGGGGATTCAAACTCAGGCAAAACACATGGGAGTGGAGAGTGTTAATCAGTTGAGCTAGGAGTCTTTAACTGCTAGAATGCCACTAGATAATATATTATTAAGTCAACACTCGACAAGCTGGGAAAAAATTATTTTAATTGTGGGAGAGGGGATTCGAACTAGAGTTGAGGAGGTGGAAGCGTGTTGTATTAACTAGTTGGAGTAGGAGCTTTGGCTATTAGAATGCTACTGGATAATTTATTATTAAGTCAATGCTTGACAAGCAAAAATGGTTTTAATTGAAGGAGCGGGGACTGAAACTCGAGCTGGCGAGGTGTGAGCGGGTTGTGTTAACCAGCTAGGTTAGGAGCCTTTGGCTGTTAGGATACCATTGAACAATGTAATATTGAATCAGCACTCGACAAACTAGGAAAAAAAATTTTAATTGTAAGAGCGAGGATTCAAATCCAGGCCCTGAGATTAAGATAGATAGGTTGTGGTATGTATTGTGTGAAGCTAATCTCTACTTTCTCTATTTTATGTTAGCTCCACGTGATACTAACTCAATTTTATGCTCCATTTTGATATGACTGCAGGTTATTTTCCATCAAAATAACATAGTTAAGAGACAAAACTAAGCTGATTTCAAAAATGGGTGAACCAAAATTACCCAGAGAAAAACAAAGAAATCAAAAGTAAAATTATCTCTTTTATTACCGTACACAAAAAATAAATTAGTTCAGAATGTCTACATTCTACAATAAGCTTGAAAATAAAAAGATAACCACTACATTTCCCACTTACAAAACTGTATAACTCCTTGAATTTGAACCGATCATTATTAATTGCCCATTGACATAGAAAAGAAACGTAACTACTTAACACTCTTTTTTATTTTTATTTTTTCAACTAATCTCATCAAGACAGATCAACTACTTTGTATAATGTTGACACTCGGATTTAAGATGTACAACAACACCCAAATAACAATTATTTGTTTGGCTAATATCAATTTAGACAAATCTGTAGTATGTATTATTTGCTCTAGAAAAACTAGTTTGTGTCATTTCAAAATGTATATTTCACATATATAGCAATACTCAATTAAAAGATAGAGCTATCAACGATGGGACACACAAAGGTTGTTGCTATTTGCTAGGCAAATTATATATGAAGGTTGTGGTTATGATGTGGAGATGCTAATGTGTCAAATGTTGCAGAAGAGACTGAAAAGGCATCACAAAACTGGCTAAACAGAATCAACAAGAGTCTAAACAAAAATAGGACACAACTTAAAGCACAAAATTCATGTAAGTTATGTCCCAGTACAGAATTCAAAGTTGGATAATTCTACACAAAACTTAGAGACATCCAACTTTTTTTTCTTATAACACCAGATACAGGGCTCAAGAACCTTCAAGTTAACAGTTGGAGGGACTTTCCCCAAGATATATCTTCTAATAGCCAGGAGAGATCTGAGGGCTTCCCTCAGGGCATCTCTAGGCATGCCTATGCATTTCACACCCTTGCGATAAGTCTTCCTTTCATAACCATAAGGTTTGGTGTCGAGCGTAAGGTGTTCGAGTGATGTCGCGTTCTCAAGAATGCAACTTGTTAGCTCAATCAGGCTCTTTGCAGAGCAAAACCCGGTGATGGTCACATTCTTGAGCTTGTCATGACGGCATTCAGGAAGCCGCCTCATATGTGTGGAATCTCCGTTGCAATCTTCAAGAATTGAATCATGCATTATGCAAACTTCATTTATCTGCATGGGATTAATATTACTGTAAGTTTTTATAAAGTAAACCGATCGTAATTTACTGCAGCTTTCAGAGATGAACAGTGACTAACAAGCAAGTCAAAAGTCTCCAAGACAGGAGAAGCATCAAGAAAAGACACCAAAGAGAGGTAGTCGTAGCCTGGAGGAAATTCCGACAGTGGGCCGGCAAAAATAATTTCCAAGTGCTTGAGGTGGAGAAATTTTTCAGGCGTCATTGGTGCATCGATCTTCTGAAGAAAGAGATGCCTCAAAGATCAAATATATATCATGGTACTAGTATTATATGCATAAAGACTCTAGTCTAATAGTCTCTAATAATTTGAAGTTTCAGAGCAACTGATTAGTGCAGAAAACTCAATACGTACCTGTACCTCTTCAAACGACCACATGGTAAGAGTTTCAAGATTCGGAGCAATGGACGGAAGCATGGTACGAACATAACGAATCATGTTGGAGCTAGCGTCAATCGACATAAATATGTCCTTGGTTTGTGATGAATCTCCAAGTGAGAGTTCTACTGGGGTGCCTAAAAACTGAAAAGTGGAGAGATTTGGAGCACCGCACTCTATCATCTCTAGCATTTCGCAATATTCCACCTCCAGGAAATTGAGCTGCCGAAGCAGACAAGGTATCCTCAAGCAAGTTATCTCGTTGCAACGAGTAACTATCAGCCGCTTTAGAGAGAAAGAATTGGAAAGAAAGCACCCTAGTTCATCCTCGGTAATCAGCACGCGACACAACGTCACACGTGTCAGGTTTATCGAGCAGCGAAAACTAGCTGTGGGCCGAAAAGTACATCCGCCGAGGCAAAGAGACTGAATTGAGCGTCCTCTCTCACTAGACAAGAGGGAACATGGAAAATTGCAATCTGCCTGCTTACACTCGGGTAGCTGCAGCGCAAGTTTTTTGGTCCGGCATGTAACAACGGCTTGAAGCCAGTGCTTCCAATTCTTGATATCACACGGAGAGACATTGCCAATAGGAGGGGCCAGGTGAAGCTTAAGCGTCTTCACCCCAGCACCAGAGTGGTTTCGAAGAATGTGGTCGACTCTGCTGAGGTATTGTCTTGCTATTTCATCTTGTTCAGATTTGTCAGACACCCAGTCTCGTATGCCTAGTATCTCGGGGTTCAAGGTGAGGTCGGGATAGCACCTCCAGGAATGTAGAAATGCACGAGACACGCAGGCGGCACGGGCAGCATCTCGTATTGGCATGAGAGCATGTACGTGATACAGGATATCCTACACAAGCATGGGAGGATTAGCATACGCATGGTAACCATAACAATGACTAATGGATGATGATGATATTTTGCTTTCCCATTATTCATTGCTTTATACCTCTGGAAGGTTGAGCAGATCTGATCTCATTCTTTTGCCACCTCGAGAATTATCGCCTTGTTGACAGGGTGAGCCCTTTCTTTTAGCTGCTGAAAAACAGAGAGGAGACAACAGCTGAAGAAAAGAAAGACTATTTTCTATCCACCAAATTAAGTTTTCTGCTCAAATCAACATTGGCACTAGAATCACCCAATTTCATCAAAATCAATCACTTTGCTCCCCCCCCCCCCCCCCCCCCCCCCCCCCCCAAACATGCATCTTTATAAGAATTCAGAAGCACTTTCAATCTACTATCTTTGAGTGCATTAGCTAATTGACAACCTCTTTTTTATTAGAATCATATCAAGAAATTTATGCTAGATATCAAAAATATACTATTCTCTACAACTAATCTAGATGTATGTTACAGCTAAATATTAAACCCAAAACTCACATCACAATCAAAGCTTCCTCCAGTATCCACAAATTAATCGACCTCCCTATTAGAGCTTCTCTCCAAAAACAAAGAAAACAAAAAGAAAAAGGACAGAATCATAAGAGAAACAAACGGTAGTTAGGATTGAGAGGCATACAGGAATCCTGGATTTGCCGCCTCCTCCGCCGGCGACCAAGAAGGCGCCGCCGCTGCATGGACATGAGCCTCATTAGTGCAAGCATCGCCATGGCCGCTTCTTGAATCCAATCCAGACGAGACGAGACGAGACGAGAGAGATAAATGTTGCAATTTATTTCTTTAGGAATCAGCATATAAATAACTAGTCCAAATCCAACACAATTACGTGATTGGTTGTTGTTACCAAATCCAACACTATCCGTTCTTTAGGAATCAGCTGTCACCATGTGCGATTGACTGTAAACAAGATCTCCCGGATCAGCATGCGGATTGCAATCTGAGCCGTCCGTCTAGATCGAGATGAACGGATCTGGGATTGTGGGGAGTGGTGGCTATAACTCTACTCTTCCGAGACGGTGCCGTTGTTCTCCGAGGGCTCGGTGGCGGTCTGGATGATGAGGGGGAAAGTGTTGTCGGAGTTCTCACGTATCATGCCACCAGTGCGCGACGTTGATTGTGTCGCGTAGGTGATCCAAAGTTGGACCCTAGATCCCACCGTTGCCACCATGACCCGTCCTCGTCTCGCCGTACCTCTCCTTCCAGTCCTTCCCCACAATGCGCTGATGAGGCGGCGGCGGGTGGGGAAGGACGGGCCATCTCCCTCCTCGACCTTCGGCCTCGCCGCCGCCTTCCTCCTCGGAGGGCACTCTCCGCCGAGGACTTCACAGTCTTCTTCTCCGCCGTCGCTGCGCCCACCGTGTTCATCTGCGGTCACCATGCTGAACTCCGTCTGTTGCCTCACTGCCCTCCATACCATGCTGTTGTCCTGCTATTATTTGCTGTTTCCAGAATTTTTTTTGATGCATTTCTTTAAATTGTAATCTTTTATTTCATTGTGATCTAACCAATAGAAGTTTAGTGATCCATCAGGTGTCTTGAAGCATATGTTAGCTGGGAAGCTTCGTCGACCTGCTGTTTCAAGTGAGAAAAATAACAAGTTCTATACAGGGCAAACAGAAATCATTGATTCATTGGCCATGGTGTTAATTCAATACTAGTAGAATGTTTTGCTTAATCCACAATGATTGAGGGAGGGACTTGATCTTTTGAATCCACCATTAACCTTCGAATGGAGTTCAAGTTGATGACAGGACAACTTATGACATAACAGGATAGAGTGGAAGCAATCCTTTACAGTATGTTTGTGCAGTCAGAAATAGTGGTGAATGGCGTCAAGAAAACCTTCCCAAGCTGAAACAAACGACAAATGAAATGGTTGCCATTTTATATGGTAACAACAACCACCAAGTTTAGATTGATGAAATGGTTACCTTTTCAATAGACAGATCGATCGATCATGCATTTGTAAGATTGTCATCATCTGGATTCAGTGAAACAATCAATTTTGCAAGATTGAGTAGACAAAAACTTAGTTAGATTGATAAAATACTCAATTCTCCGAGAAGAGTTGTACAGCTCAAAATTAATTCTCATTTCAGAGTTCATGCATAGGCACTTATAAATTTTCGTAGGTCAAACCACCCATAATGATCCGATATGCCAATGCATGCACTTATGTTGATACATTGAACTCTCTTGTCTAGAGATTGTCAATATATTTTTATTATGCCACAGAAAACTAATTTGTCAACACTGATGAGTAAATACCAACTTACAAATGTTAGAATTATTTTTTATCTTATATGTAGAGTTGAATCAAAAAAGAAAATATTGTTAGAATTATCTTTTATCTTTTTAGTTAGAGTTTTGGTTAATTTCTAGGTTTTCTGTTATTTTTATTAATTAGGCTTAGGTCTATATCACCCATTGAAATCTTTATAATTTAGTGTATTTTGTTAAGAAATAGACTCTTTTTAAACATAATTTGTATAAAAATATGAGAATTTTGAATATTTTTATATGAAGTCAAAATTAATGTGGTGTTTTAAATATAAATAGAATTTATTATATAATAAAGAGATAGATAAGTGTATAAAACAATAGATCCTGCTTCGAACTGAATTCAATAGAGATAAGTTCAATAATAAGATTTGGTGCTACTTGAGAAATTTTACAAGTTAGATTGTATACACATGGATTCAGAATCCATATTATATTGGATTGTAATCATAACAAGTATAGAATCTCGTTGTGGTCAAATATTTTGGAACAGAGGAATATATATGTTTGCACCAGCTTGGCTCAATGTGTGCACACGAGTAGCACAAGGCGACCTCTACATGGCAACTATAGGTGGGACCCACGAGTAGCACGCCGAGCCAAACAGTGTCACATGAGACCACTTCGACTCTACTTGACACGGTTTATGGGGCTCATGCTCATCGTATCTATTTTCACCTTAATCCACACGCACTTAAAAGTTGAGGTGGAGCCAAATTTATTGGGACCCATGCGTTAGCAAATGTGGAAGGTAAATGATATGCACTAGGAGCAAGGTGGGTGGGGTCCATAAACCACATCGACGATGTGAGTGCACACGTCTCACTTCACGCAGTACCGTATCCTAAGGCTGATAGTCTAATATGTGAGTTTAGCTCCATTTTGACCACTGTCAGTCTCTAACATAGATTTTTTTTCTTGTTTTTGATCATTTGAAATATGCAATATTAATTTATTTTAGTCATAGACACTGACATGTAGGTCAAAAGATAGTTTAGCTAATAGGTTAGTGGTCGTTTAGATCGGTTTTTTAATGTTTTTGAACTAAGAAAAAGGTGAGTGAGAAGTGGATGTTGGCTTCCATGATTTAGGATATGCTCAGTTTGCTACCCCATCTAACCTAGCCAAATATTGGTTATGATTGATTGTGGGGTATGACAAAATTTTTGTTGCAAATTAAACACTAGTCAAAATTTGATAAGCCAATCCGTGGCTCACAAGTCATAAGATGAAGAGAAAAAATTAGCTTGCCCATTTGGGACTAAAAACATGTTTGATTTGTAGTCTCAATTTATCCAGCTAAAATTAATCATATCCCATTATAAATTGTTAATATTTAATTAGATATGGATAGACCAATCATGTTAAAAAAATTAGTCATACCCCACATTTAGAGTTTTTTTATTAATAACCCACTTAAAAAATCATTTACATAACTAACATATCACGTCAGCCTATCGAGTAGGAGCTTGTTGCAAAAACAATTTTAATTGTAGGAGTGGGGATTTGAACCAAAGCAAGAAGGTGGGAGTGAGGAGTATTAACCAGTTGGGTTAGGAGTGTTAGCTGGTAGAATGCCACTAGATAACATATTATCCAATCAGCGCTCGACAAGCGGGGAAAAAAGGTTTTAATTGTGAGAGCGGGGATTCAAACATGGGTTGAAGAGGTGGGAGTGGGTTGTGTTAACCAGTTGGATTAGGAGCTTTTGGCTACTAGAATGCCACTGGATAATATATTATTGAGTCAGCGCTTGAAAAATTGGGAAAAAATAGTTTTAATTGTGAGAGCGGGGATTCAACCCCGACCGAGGAGGTGAGTGCGGGTTGTGTTAACCAGTTGGGTTAGGAGTCTTTTGATTGCTAAAATGTCACTAAACAATGTAATATTCAGTCATATTGAGTCATATGAATACATAGGACTGTTTTGTTTTGTTTTGGATAAGATTATCAGAAAATCACCAAATTTTTATATTAAAAATATAATTTTATACAATCATACTTGACTAGAAATTTTTTTTTTTTTGAAGTGTAGGAGGCAGAATTCGGACCTAGGACCAAGGGTGAGAGTAGTGTGTTATGATTGATTGTTTAAATGCAAACAACACATAACACATTATTGACCTTTGTCTGTATTTTTTGAATTTTATTTCTTGTCGTAAATATTTCTCTCTCGTGATTTATAGGAATACTATACAAATTTTTTTAGATTTTTTTATTCTAAATTTGGGGTTTAGAGTTTAGAGTTTAGGGGTTAGGGTTTAGAGTTTAGGATTTATGGTTTAGAGTTTACGGGTTTATGATGTAGGGTTTTGGGTTTTGGGTTAGGGTTAGGGTTTTGGGTTAGGTTGAGGTATATTTAGTGAGAGATATATTATTGAAAATGGATAAAGTACATGAATAAGCGAGAAACATTGAAGGAAGTTAAACACGGAATCATCTAGAAGGGCCAACGACAGGGAAAATTGTAAGGAGACTTTGATACATGTTCGCTATGGGTTCGAACGACTCCTCTTATACCCATACTTATCTCTTTGAAAAGGCAATGGTGAGTACGGATCAGATGGCACATATGACCGCCGCCCAGCCACAGTAAAAAGACCATGCCGCTTAGTACCTGCATGATCCTGAGATGGCTGTGTCGGTGGAGGAATCACTCGGTGCTAACTCATCCGGTTAATACATCAGTACTACCAACCAGATGACTCAATATGACTAAATATTACATTGTCCAGTGGTATTCTAGCAGCCAAAGACTCCTAACCCAATTGGTTAACACAATCCGCTCCCATCTCCTCGGCTTGGATTCGAATCCTCACTCCCACAATTAAAATCTTTTTTTCCCAGTTTGTTGAGTGCTGATTCAATAATAGACTGTCTAATGGCATTCTAGCAGCCAAAAATTCCTAACCCAACTGATTAACACTCCCCGCTCCCACAATTAAAACCATTTTTACAGTGGGTTAGTAATAAAAAAACATTTGATATACAATGTCTTGGCCAAAACTGGGGCGAACAAATCCTTCACCCCAGCTTTGGGCGGCCCATTTTGCCTCGTCGAGATAAACAAAAGAATATTCTATGTAATAATGTTGGCAAGAATATTGAGAGATGCCTCTTCATTTCCGAAAGCATAGTGAAGCATGTTTACTAACTTCTTGTAGTAACTTCTTTTCTTCCAATCCAAACACTAGCCTCATCCATTTTGCCAAAATTTGGCTATTTTGTGGCTTCAAATCCAAACACTCCCAAATTATCAATATCTTAATCAATTATCATACGGGCATGTCATTTTGGGGCCATAAACTAAATAAACCCCGAGCTTTCTTTGCCGCAATTTTGGCTAAAAATCACATGAAAGTTGTCGATTCTTGAATCATTATCAAATTTTGACTTCAAACTAAACAAAATTCAAATTAGTAAGATATGACCAAATATTGTGAGAGAGGACCAATTAGAAGTACAAAACAAACACACTATAATCCTCTTAGAATTACTCCAACATCCAAGCAACAGCAAACCCAACCCACTGTGTGATTGCGTGATGAACAGTTGCAACCAGCTTGTGATGTCAGTGATGTGATGAATGGACGATGGGCGCGCGACTACAACGACATGATGGACGATGTCTGGTATGGTGCGAAGCGGCGGACACTGTGCAATGCAACAGATCACGCAACTAATGACATGCCCTTAGGGTTGGTAAAGGGTATGATCTAAATAGGTCAAAAAGAATTGGGTCTAGAATGGGTTAACTTTAAGTGAGTATAAAATGCATTGAGAATAAATTGTGGTTGAAGCTATTATGATAGTTTCAAAATAGAGTAGGATGAAAGTTAGATTTGGTAGAAAAATTAGATCTAGATAGGTCTAATCCACAAAATAATATAAGTCCTTAGGAATAGTTTTTCATTTAAAGTTAAAATTAGATCTTTATAAATGATATATGAGTAAGGATAGGACTAGAATAGAATTTAGACTCATCATCAGACCTACATGCCCTCAGTTTCTTTTTTACTAGTAATTTTAGAAAAGAAAATTATATATAAAAACATGTTAATGATAAATATGACCCTATTTTCCTAAAGTTTCTACATCGCTGTAAATAACATTCTTATCATATTAATCACAAGTATCAACTTATCATTTTTTAAATATAGTTCTTTAGTAACTACTGAAATAATAATAACTTATTAGTTATTTGGGGTATGTTTAATTGATTTTGAAAATTAACCAAGCCAACATATAATTATAACCAATTATGTCATATAACAAAAGAAAATTTAGTTATAAAAATATGTTTGGCTTATAACCGACTTCTAGAGTGGCTAAGTCAAATTTGATAGTTAAAATTTTGAAAATGTGATACACAAATCATCTTTCACATATTTGATAACTAAATCTAATTAACTTACCAAATATGGATATGATTCATGAGGCAAACAAGAACCGAACCCTGCTAGCCAATGAGATTTGAATCGGCAAGAACTGACCGCTAACACCAAATATACTCTGGATATGAAAAAATATCTTCCAAATCCATCGTATCCCAAGCACAACATAAATACATACTACAATCCCAAACAATGCCCATAGCAAAATGAGAGTAAAACCCATTTCAGCAGGTAGCAGAACTACAGAATTATGAGTCACAGTGCATAACTGCAGAGTGCATACACACTTGAAACAGTCTTCTCTGCCAAAATACAGTGCACAACTTACACAGGGTTATTGGTTTGATTTTATAAATGCCATCTAAGAGAAACTATAAATAATAGCAAATGCTACACATCTAACACAACACAGTGTTGCAGCATACAGACAATGTTGCAGATCAAGAAGTACCCCAGGAAGCAAATTTCAGAATCCTAAACAATGGAAATGCCCCTAACAAGCTAGCATGCACACAGCAGAACTTACAGAGACCAAATACTGATATAAAGGCAAAAGTACAACTGACAAGAAGCAAACATCCTAAAGATTAAGGGCGGGATGGCGGGACTTAGTTGTCGACAACAAGCTTCCGACGCTTATACCGAACCATCACCTCACCCTTGATGCCCACGACCATCGCGTTCCAGTCATTTTCCGGGAATGGCGAGATCAGCTCAAACTCAAAGTTCCTCAGCAGGTGGGTCCATATTGACTTGATCTGCAGGTAGGCGAAGGGCTCACCAAGGCACCCATGCCTGCCGGCCCCAAAGGAGATGTATGAGAAGGCGCCAGCGTTCTTGTCCTCCTCCCTCCCAGGCGCAAACCGGTCAGGGTCATATGAGTCAGGGTTCTTGTAGATGTGAGGAAGCCTGTTAGCGAAAGCTGGAGACGTTGCAACAATGTGGCCCTTAGGGATGTCATACTCTATCCCTTCCTTTGTCTTCACAGTGAAGTCAGTGTGCGAGTGACGAAGCAACATAATTAGTGGCGGATGGAGTCGGAGGGCCTCCTTGATGCACCGGTATAGGACATCCATCTCCGCCAAGATGTCATGATCGATCTTGTCACCATGTCGCTTCATGATTTCCTTCTGCTCCTCTACAGCTGCTGCAAAGAACTGCTTGAACCGGAGGAGGTAGGCCCCAGTCCAGGTGGAGGTGATAGAGCTAGTGTGCTGTCCTGCGAATAGCGCTGCAATGAGTAGCCCAGTCACCTCGCTTTCTGTGGTGGAGCGGCCATTCTTGTACTTGGAATCAATAAAGCACTGCAGCATGTCTTCCTCAGATTGGCTGGAGCTCTTGCGGGACTTGATGATTGTGGCAAAGATCTCCGCCAAACGGGCGCGGGCCCGGTCACGGCGGCGGTGTGCGGGGATCGGGAGGTAGGGGAAGATGACACTAATTGGCAGCATCCCATTGTCTAGGTCATGGAAGAGAGCAGAAACATCGTCAAAGAGCTTTTCTCGCACCTCCCTCCCTAGCAAACATCGGCTAGCCGTCAGTATGATGAGGTGTTCCAGCTCATACTTCAAATCTACGGTGCCACTCTCCCCCCACTTCGAGAAGTACTCCTGTAGACAAAGTTGCACTTCAGATGTGATTAATGTATATGTGATCATAGCAACAAAGCAAAACACTCCAAAAAATTGCGAAGACTACCAATAGGCTATATTTTGTGATGCCTGTTAAAACCTAAAATATAGAGTTGCTAACATACATGGTACCGTTGAACAATGAACCAAATGAGTAAAATTACTCACGACGAGATGCTGTTGTGCATTTGTTCACCATATCGGAATATCATTTAGTCTGTCAGCTACTTCAAAAAATCTCTCTATATTGGGTAAAATAGAACTGGTTTATTATTAATGCTACAAGCAAAGCATGAAAAAGACCGATGCTTATACTCCAAAACTTGTACTGATTGTACAACAATCTAAAAGAAGTACTGCAAATGTGGTCAGTTTCTCTGTGACGAATAAGGGCAAATGAGACGCAGAAAGGTAAAAGACAGTGCAGTATCATCAAGGTGGAAATACAAGGGAGATGAAAAAGTGCACAGTGCACATGTTCTGCTGTAGGTGCTTATGTGTGTAGAATGTAACACAAATGAATATGCCAACTAATTTTTTTTGTTCAAATTACTACTGGATTGGCGTAAATCATGTTTTATGTCATCAACAAGTTTAGAATTGACTCCAGTTCATATGTTATAAAGGCATGGTAGCGTTTTCCTCATTTATGACTACTGAGTACTGAACAAAACAGAAAAAAAAAAAAAAAAAAAAAAAAAAAAAAAGGAAATTAAACAACAAAGAAAAACATTTAGTTTGATAAAATTGTCAAATCCAATTAACAAAATTGCAGATCCCCTTAGGAGTCAACAAATAAATATGTCACAGAAATCAATCACCAAAGAAATGATAATGCGGGGTCGATCGATTACAATGTCACCTTTGATTTACATGAGTCAAAAATACATACCAGAAAAGCAGAAAAGAATAGCAAGAATTTTTAACTCGACTATCAGAACACCAAAAGACCAACTTCAATCGACATAACTAGAAAAGCTATGTGGTAGCCATTAGAAAGATAATACCTGTAAACTTTATTCTAATGAACTGACAAAAGGACATAAAAGCAAAAACTTTCCCACTGAAAAACAGCATAGCAAAAAGAAAGGTTGCTACCATGTAGCTCTCTAACAACTGAATGGCAAACTACCACATAATCTTCAAATCACCACCTTTTGTGCCACAAAACATCCCTAAATTAAATATTTAAGCATTGCAAGTATCGGTATGGTGTTTAAATATTTAGGCATTGAAATTAAATATTTAAGCAACCATTGTATCACAAATCATGTCCATGCACAAAACATTCTCCTAAATCAACACAATTCACTACAAAAACATCATATGAATATCATCTTCGATTAAGAAACTGAAATCTGACAAACTTAAGCATCGAAAGCATCATCCTTGCTTTCTCATACAATTCTCTCACCATGTTCATATAAGAAGCACATCCAGTGACCACACTTTTAATAGAATTACCAAGAAATCATATATTTGATCAACAAAACCAGATCTTAGCAATGGAAACATGCCAAGTATCATAATGTACTGTTATCCTAGAACATCCACATCGTACTTCATCAGTATCACATGGACTAAACTTTGAACTATGTGATAATCACTACAAAAAGAACGCCACAAAACCCCACTTTTGATCTTAAAACCACATCTAAGTAACCAACCCAAGCATGTAAAGTACGGTATAATTTTGTTTCTCTGCCACATTCATATCGTATATCATCCGAAGAACCACATCTCACTGCAGAGTCACCACACCTTATGATAAAAGCATGTAAATATCAAAACCAAGAAGTGATTCTCACCTCGGCCTCGGCAACCATCTGATCAACATAGCTGCGGAGCTTGTTCACACGGAGCGCCTCAGTAAAGAACCGGAATTGCTCCTGCCTCACCGAATAGTCAACATCAAACACGACCCCTGGGCCAAAAGTTGGAACATTGAAACGGTAAACCTCTTGCTGGCTCATCTCCGACTCATTGCCCTTGAAAAAGTGTGCTGACACCTCAGGGCCAATCAAGAAGGTGATTTTCCGGTTGACAATGCCGACAGTAAACACACTGCCAAGGCGAGCGTACTCCTCCCGGATCATAGGGATGGGGCCACGCATGAAACGGAGCAGCCCGCCTACTACCGGCGCTGCCGAGATGGTTGGCGGCAGTCGCTTGCCAATGCCAAAGGCCGATCTCAACTTAAAGAAGAAGTTGATCAATGAAATCGTTGCAAACACCACCGTCGCACCAATGAGAAGCAGCTTCTTCTGGCTGTCGGTGAGATCCATCATGTTCTGATCATGCACAATTTGCATTTCTATCGATTAAATCACAATACAATCTAACATTACAACTTAAAGAAATGCATCAAAAATATCTGGAAATAGTGGCCTATGATTATAGTGACCACAAAACGACATTTATAGGGCATCAAAACAGTGTTAAGAAAAAAAAATAAAAGGAAGGCATCCCTGGATCACCTCGCCGGCCCGCCGCCGCGGCCGATGGGCAGCCTCCGGCGGGGGAGCCGGCGGCGGCCGACCGAACGGAGGGGGGATGCCATCGTTATACCAGTAAGTAAAAAAAAAATTTCAGATCAAAGCATTACAAGAACACCATCGTTAGATCACAAAAAGATGAATCAAAACTCCAGACCAAAAGACCGAAAAAAGTTTACACTTCCTGAAACCCCCAAAAAAGATGCAAGATTTTACACTAAAATCGCCACTTAACCAAGCCAACCAAACAACCAGGCAGAACCACAGATCAAAGAAACAACATTTTTTGTTCCAAGAAAAGGGCAAAAACAAAACAAAGATCCGATCTTGGATGCAAAAATTTCACCTTTCCTTGTTCTTTTGGATGGGGCACGTGATGAGACTGAGAGGGAGGGTGGGGAGAGTGGGCAGTGGAGGGGAGGGGGGGTGGGTGTGTATAAAAACACACGAAACAGAGCAAAAGATTCCAGGGGGAGAAGGGATTAACGGGGGGCGGAAACAGGGGCAACGGCAGGAAGGGAATACGAGGTTTTGAGGGAGAGAGAGAGACAGAGGCCGGCACGCTTGAGCTTCAGCTGGGGCAACTGCCTTGCGCGCACGTCTATTTTTCTTCTCTTGTCTCTCTCACTCTCAGTGTGAGGTGGGGGAGTTTTAGTTTGCCCCTCTCTCTCTCCTCTTCTGTCTCTCTCACAGACAGGTGGGCCCACTCCATTATGTGGACGTGAACAGTTCTGTGGACACAAAAATTGTGATTGGGATCCTTTGTGATGAGAAAACACCCTTCTCGGTGCACCTTGATTGAAGCCCGACATTCAAAGCGTGCGCCGAATGTAAAGGAAGGTCATGAGTTCGATTTCTAATTTTTCTTATTTTTATATGTGTGTTTAATTGAAATGTTGTGTTAGCGTGTGTGGGATGGAGGTAGGGGTACAAACCACAATCTCATATTCTGGTGCAAATTGGATTCATATAGATAATTCGATATGTGTCGGATTACAAGTGTAAAAGTACCTGTGAACTACACACAAAGTTAGCATCACAACTTAATTAAATACTCAATTATTTTTTAATCTTAAATGAGTTTGATTGCAATAATATTTTAGTAAAGCGACTCATTGACTCAAAACGTTTTTAGGGCCGATAAAACTTTATTTAAAATAGCGATGCTCACTTTAGTTTTCTCTATAATTTACGTTATAATTTGATGATTCTTAACTAAGTTCTGAGAAGTATTGCCGAGGTTGCTTCTTTGTGATTGGCTCTTTGATATTATCTTTTTTGTTTTTCAAAAAACATGATATTTACATGAAAATTTATCTCATTATCTCATAAGGTGAAAAAATAAATCGATAATAAGATTATTAACATTTAATTCCTTTCACATGAGAAAATAACGGGCACACAAAATATGCAATATAAAAACAACATAAAATTAAAAATGGGTGGTGGGCAAGTCCTTGACATCTTTTAAAATGCTTCTTTTGGGTGGTCCTCTCTAACAGCTCATGCCTTCTATCTTTCTCTCTCTCTCTCTCTCTCACAAACACACACACACACAACTTTTTCCCAAAGCAAGCTGGACCCAGAGTGAGTTGTAACATTTCTTTGATTTGGAACTTGCACATCATGCCCTTTGGAGTCACCTGTGTGCACCCACCACCATAAAAGAAATAAAATAAGGAATATGATCTTCACCACCATAAAAGAAATAAAATAAGGAATATGATCTTCACCACCATAAAAGAAATAAAATAAGGAATATGATCTTATCCTACCTTTAATCAAAATTCAAATGGTCCGGGTTAACACGAAATTTTTTTTTAGTAATTAGTCCTCACAAAAAATTTTAAAGCTTTCATGTACCTTCTTTCTGATCTAGCAACCAAACAGCGAAGGAAACACATTCCTTTTGAATCTAAATGCTGACGATATGAATCACATAAAATAAACCAATTACAAACCACTTCCATCCCAAGTGACAAGTACATGATCGGACTTTGCTGCCCCATCACATGCCCAAGAAAATCCAAAATCTACCAGCTTGTGACAACACCATTATATATAAATCCAATATATTATTCAGCCATTAGTCACTTACTAATTGAGCTCAAAACCAGAAGAGTAGGCAAAACACAAAACAGCTTCAAAGCTGAAAAGCACAATACCAACAGTGCCAACAGTTTAGGCTTTGAAGCCAGATCACACATGCTCCAAATCTAATTCCCATTGTTGAATCAGGAATTTAAAAGAAGCATCACTACATCCAAAAGAAAAATGGTGTTAACAGACCACAGTAATTGCTAATCCACGAACATCATTGACCATTAAAAGATGGTTACCAGGTCAAACCAGTAAAAACTAGGTCAAAACTGTTACAAGGACATAATGTGACTAATCAACAGAGCAATGTTATCTCTGAGGATGAGAAAGAAAGCATTACCTTCAGAATAAGTGAATTGGTGCAAATTGTGGCTCTAAGATTAGTTATATCTCCATCCGATTCATCTCCATCAAGAATCACTCCAAACAGGTCCACTTCCATCAAACATCAATCATTATCTTTATGTTTTTGTTTACATTGCAGTAATGCACACGCGGATAACAAAATGACAGATTAGATCATCTATCACTATCTCTTCTCAATTGTAGTCAGATGCTGATGCGCGGTGTCTCTCCTTCCCGGCAGAATACTATTCAAACAAAATTACCTAACTGCTGATTGTGGCAAGGGAGAAAACTTGGCAGTAAAAAATGCATTACCAATGGAGACAATATATACATACATGCTATGCTTTTATTGTATTCCTATAAACAAAATTTAGATCTAAGATCTACTGCTCATCGATTACATATGTGCTATCCATCTTCTTCTCTAGTGACAAGGGAGCAGAGAAGTTCAATGGCGAGAACATATCATCATAATTGGACTTGGGAGCTGGCTTGAACTCATAAGGCCCTGTCTTGGTTCCCCAAACCTAAAGAATAAGTTGCTAGATTGTCAAAACAAGACTTTTCACAAGCATTGTTAATTGAGTAGAGCCATGGTGTGAAGAGTGGAAGAACTACCTGGTTTCCGTCATCATCATAACCTTTATCCCAGATATGTATTTCGCCGTTCTTGTGAATTGACAGTTCCGACGTACAATGTGTTGCACTACTCTGTTCAAATGTTCATGTGAGATGGGAACAATAGCTATATATTACCAAAAGGGATTATCCAGGTGGCACCTGATGATAATTAAACTAAGACAAACGAGTTTGAAATCATTCTTTGGTTGCATAGGGAACTAAGAAGGTTGACTAAGAACGAAGAAATAAAGAGGTTACCCAATTGTTGGGAAAGCCTCCAGGTGGGGTTGATCCTTCATATAAGCAGCGTTTTCCACGCGCACATCGCGAGAGGTGTATGGTTGTCAGATGCTCTGCAATATCCTGAACACCAAATGATAGCAAACACAAATGTTGGCAAATTTAAAGAGATCACAAACATTACGATCTTCAAATCCCAATTACTGAACAATGGCAACAAAAACAAGAAAGCAGAATAACTTCTACACAATCCAGAGCTTGCTATTGAGTGTCATCAAAAAGCTTAAAAGGATGAACTTTTTACATCAGCATTCTGTTCAAGCCCAAAGCAGCCACCAAGCTACAAAGTGAGCCCGAGGAGGCACCTAATCTTCTATATGATAGACTTATCTAATTTTTTAATCATCTTTGCTGCATTTATATTGAAGTGGACCAGCAAAGTGTCTTCACAAACTGCCAACAGTTCTTAGTTAATGAGCAAATTAAAGGGACAACTGTCCCTCAGTAATCAATTTTGAGTTTATCATCCCTGAAGAGTGAATACTATCCCCCTGTCTGGCTGCCTTCCCTTCTATCGGCACCTTCACTTCCACCCAAATGCTCTCATGACTCACTTTAGTAACTTGGATTGGGTTGCATTACTGTTTCAACATTAACAACATTATGTTTAGTCACTATAGTTTGTACAGATTTGTATCAACTATTCTTGAAATCATAATCAATATGGTAACTGTACAATGCAATAGAAATTAACTTTTGATAACTTAACAGTTTCCTTCTGGATCATTCATTTGAATCCATTGATAATTCTTATGAAACATTTGCTCAAGCTAGACACTCAAATGACACCTGATGACTCTTTTACACTGTGAATTAGGTCGTGAACAGACATCAGGAATAAATATCTAGTAGTCCTAGTCTCCACGAGGACATGCACATATGAAACAAATACAAGTACAGAGGGTTCCAAAGAGTAAATAATATAAATTATGGATGTTATGAATGCTAAGCTAATTCATGGATAATTGAGTACTATATAAAATAATTAGAAACATCACAAGACATGATAGTCTTGATGAGTTTTTGATAGAACAGATAATGTGTTATAGGGAAAAGCTTCTCGTCGAAAATGTTAAAAGGAAAACTATCACCTAAAATTATAGAAGGGAAAAGGATCCATTCAAGTATATGTTGTAAATGTTAACATTTTGATTGAACAAGACATACCGCAATCACTTCTTCTGGCTGTGGCCTCTGATCCTTTGGACGGTCACAGAAATTCTTGTACTCTTCTACATTCCTAATTGCATATGAGCTCAGCTGCCCAGTGAAAATAGTTCAAAGCATTATCAAATCATCTTTGCCTGTAGAATAATGGATAAGTTGCTAAGAGAAGGGTCATTGTTATGTTGGAGGTATGTTGCATCAATCAACATTTTTAGTTCCTTTGGTAATGAAAAATTTTCAAACTCATTGGACCATCAAAGTAAATGATGCCAAAAATATTAATCTAGATTCTAGATTCGCAAACAAAGGGGTTAAATTGCCGAAAGCAAGCAGTTTATCATGGGGGGCACACTGACAAAAATAATTAAATAACATTGCAGCTTTCCATGAGTCAAATCAAACGATGTTATGTCTTCCTCTATGGACTCATTGCATCATGCAACGCTTTCTAGGTAATCAAACCAAAATCTTGAAATGGACAAGTAAACTGTTTTGAACATGGGAGATGATAATAGTGAAGACTAAAAGCATAACAGTACTCAATGTGCTCCTGTTGATTGGTGAACATTCAGATTTCATTTGCTCAGAGCCTCAGATGATCTCATTGTAGCATAACAGCTCATGGTCAAAACTAGAGGGCAATGAACTGAATACATGCAACAACTGTATGAATTACTAGCATGGTCATGTAATTAGTTTATTTTCACGATATTGTACATAGATTCTGAATATAGAAAAAAAAAATTCTAAATAAGGTACGTTGATTTAACCAAGTATGAAAATTTTGAGCTCACCTCAACATCACATTTCATCTCCTTTGGACAAGGCTTTACCATGTAGAATCTCTGCAGGGACCAGGTAGTATTTGTAAAGCCATGCATACATAAAGCACATAAGATATCAGAAATATGAAATGATTAAATAAATGAACTAAAAGTCAGCTTAATTTTCTTACAACCTTTACAAGTTAACTTTTCATTTATAACCAGGCACTCGACTCACACCTTGGTGTGAGGTCAAATAAATTATTCGGATGAGTTAACACTTACCAATGACTAGGAATTTTGTTTCACTCTAGTTGCACCCTGGTATTTTTTCACTCTAGTTGCACCCTGGTATGTCAACCAAGCTAAATTTCATAGTTTCAGAAGAATTCAATTTACAAAATAATGAAGGATTTCCTGCATCATTTGTGCGAATCTAAACTAATGGAGGCCTCTAAAATCTGAAAATATCCAGATTAAAAGAATGCAGAAATCTTAAGAGCATAGTGCTACTAAACTATTTACAAATTGTTAATTATTGTCTAGAGCTAGGAAGAGAGAACAAATAAGTATTTAACGGAATTTGAAAAGTTATAAAGGTGTGTTTAGTGTTAACCAAAACGGTAGCATTTTACAAAATGATGAAACAAATAGAACATAGATCTAATTGACCAAGAAAGGGTACAAACCAAGATGTCGTATCCATGTGTATTTGGTGTTATAATATACAATATAAGCTCATTAAACTACATTCTTTGCATATGCTCGTATGAGAGTTGGTTTGACTACCCTATCTATGACAGAATATTTCCAAGATATTAATAACAAATTTTAAGTCAGTAGAGAAACACTTCAATAGTTGATAAATTGAAAATATCTTCACAGATGATTTACAGGGCTGAGACTAAAGTGTTCACTACAGTTTAGAAGGTGCCATACTTGTCGGAAAGGTTTCTCTGGAGTTCTCCAAAATGCCTGCACAAAGAAAAAGTAAACATTTCAAGTTCCAAAAGGAGGTTGTAAAGAGAAATAGATTTTTCTGGGAAAATAAAATTGGCATACTTGCTCAAAGTAAAGCACTCTGGAACCATCCACCATTTCTGTTGCAGGGCATGTGAGCATCCTAAATAAAAAGATCAAGTGACCACACAAAATGTTAAACATGACTAAAAGCAGATTAGAACATGCTTAACAAGACAGCCAACCTTATGCTGAAGCAGTTTAATCAACTAGAAAAATTTAACATCAAAACGAAAACACACGATGCTGAGTGTAAGAAGTTTCTGCATTACGCATGGAGTGAAGCTGTAGGAACTAGGACGTCACTTCTACCAAGTTACATCCAATCAGGTGAAAATTTCATTCAACAAAATGATCTTGGAATCATTAGAAAACTCTACTTTGATACACAGAATCCAGCTAGATTTGTAATAGTAAACAAAGTATCAACATAGAGACAAGTATCCAGCCATGCTCCTGTTGCTGAATAAAGTGCCAAGCTAAAGGCACTAAACAAACAGAAGTGCTAACCAGGAAAGCAAATGACTAATCATCATAAGAACCAATGCTAAGTGTTCCACTAGTTCTCCAACAAGTTACAGTAACACTGGCAAGGACTAAGGACAGCAGTAGATTAGTAACAGTGGGATAAAATGACTGGCTTGAGCCTGAATAGGTCACTGTAAATATCCAGGCATTGCTGCTTGAACTCCACCCAAAAAAAAATTATTTCATATGTTTGCAAAAGATCAGAAGCATTACATCAAATTTTAACGATTTCCATGAACGTGGATTGTTAGATAAATGATGTGCCCAACAAATTCTCCAAACAGTAGTACAAAAAAGAAAAAAAAAATTTATACATGCCCTTGTAGTCATGAATGCAGCATCAGACAACTCCAGAGCAAATCAACCAAACCATGATGCTTTTAGTAAATATAACCACGCTGTCACTTCAAGTTCATTAGAGTGACAAATTACTTCAATAGTACACCCTGATGTTTTACATTAATTAGGACAGCAGCCAACAGGTGCGAAACATGAAGCATTTGCAAAGGCTAACTACTTAGCTAACCATCACGCCTACCAAATGATCACTTGCAATTTCTAATCAACATTTAGCAAAGAAATCATCTTATCTGAAATATTATGCACTCCTCAGACTAACTATTTTATCGAACTATTACTAGGAATGAAACATATCCCCTAATGATTTCAACACTACATAGTGGTTTGCGAAAAGAAAAATCAACCATATGACAAAGAACACACACCAACTTAGCACCATATATAAACTGAAACAACAGAACATGCAGACTTGACCAGTCACCGCCGTATCTAAAATCAAGCAAGCTAAACTCGCTCATCACACCGACACAAATCAACCATGTGAATTGCACCTGCGCCAATAAAAGGAACACTAATCCTTTCACATATTCCTATGATTCCTAAATCACACTTAAGAAAACTCCTAGCAAACCAACCATCCAAAATGCTACAGAAACACTACAAGCACTAGTTACACACTTTACCAATTCACATCTACCCAAACGAAGGCCGCTTCTTAGTTCTTACAACTCAACTATTAAACATACAAATGCTACTACACTAACAACAAATTAGCAATAATATTCTTCTTTAATTCAACATAATTCTCACCTCAAATTGAAGTAACTGTCAGGATCCTTCCTCGCCTGCTCCCTCGAGAACTGCACAAGAAACCCCACAAACCTATCAAATCTCAATTAAGCATACCAAGAAACACATCAGAACTCTTTTTTTTCTCCTCCTGTCTCAAAATTCGGAGATACTTCTAAAAAATGGAGACTTTTGGCGAAATCCCGGTGCGAGAGCATCGAAACCGAGGCTTCTTCGGGGCTCACCTTCTCGCCAGAGAGGGCATCGGCGACGGCGCGGGCGTGATCCCACCGGGTGGTGGAACGGCGCAGCCGCCGCAGCAGAAGGACGCCGCCGACGACGACGAGCGCCTTCAGCACCACCCCCCGCACCCTCCCCCCGACCCCTCCGCCTACGCCGGAGTCCTCGCCGGAGCCCATCGAGTCTTCCACGGCGAACTCGCGTGGAGAGAGAGAGGAGAAGGCAACACGAGACGAGGAGGAGCAGGTGAGAAATACGGATTTTTTTGAGGGGGCAAAATGGAAAAAAGCCTTTTCTTTTTTCTGTGGTCGTTGCCCGTCGGATGAAATCATGAAATGTTGTGGGGGTGATGGTTTTTTGGGATTTTTCAATCCATATCAGCCGTCGGATCTGCCTCCAGATTATAACTTTCTACTCGGACAATGCTACTGTTATTATCAATTTTGTTAACTACTTTTATGTCTACTATTATTTAAAAGACTAAATTATAATATAGATTCCTAAACTTACCTAATTGTGCCACTTAAATCTCTAAATTTAAGAACTCATCAAATAAATCTCTAAATTTGTGTCCGTTAATCAAAATATGTCCAAGCGCTAATTTTACGACAAAATTTATTTATATGGGAGGATAGTGTCGTAATGATGTCCTATTTGACTAGGTGGATCGTTGATAGGTAATTGCATGCAAATAAATTATGAGGTGTGATTGAAACGTTTTTAAAAATCTCCAAATTTGTTATATTTTGTTCAATCATTTTGTCTTTCTAACCTAATCTGCAACAATAACATGCTTACAAAGAAGTGTGCTCATGAAAGAGAATGAAAGTCGGTGTAAGATGACGGATTGCTCTACATAGCGATCACAACTATCTCAAATGGTGCTAAAGCTTCTTGGGAAGCAAATACTCCATCATGCATGTATTATTAGTATGAATATGAACCCTATTAGATTTTGTTAAAATGATTTGCTTGTTTTAGGGTTATGCATGATGAACGATTAAGGAAATTCTAATATGTCACCATCCTATCACAAAACTATTGATATGACTTGTTTTTATTACAAACACAACTCTAAGGACCTGTTTAATAAGTTTTTGAGTTCAGGAATCTAAATGATACACCTGTGCAAATTTAAGGATCTATGATGCAATTTACTCATTTTAAAAAGTATGAGTTTTGAAGTTTAAAACAGGTGTCTAACTAGTATGTATTTATGATTTTTTCTTGAAAAAACTTAGCACCATCAAAACCATATATTTAAAACATAAATTTAATCTTCACCTCCCATCTCTCTTTATCTTCTTCCTCTCTAACTCCCACTACTGCCGTCACCCACCCCACGCACGACTCCCCCCCCCCCCCCCCCCCCCCCCCCCGGCTAGCCACCGCCGACCACTACCTATCGCAGCCACCGATACTGAGAATGGCATTGACGACACTTGCTCCCCTCCTCTCCCGCTCTCTCCTCCCTTTTTCCCCGTCGGCTACCGCCGCCTCATGCACTGTCTTCCTCTCTCCCCACTGTCACCACTCGCACTACCAACGGTATCACTGCCGCCCAACAGTGGAGAAGTTAAGATGGAGACTACGTAAATCCTATAGAATTAGATTTAAGAAGAGGAGTTCTAGTTTAACAGTGAAAAATTGTACATATAAGATAAGAAAAAAAATCAAATATCTTCCTCTTAGAAAAAACCCATTTAAAATACATTCACTCTAAATAATTTATTTCCATGAGAAATATTCGATATGATGACTCATCTGAAAATTAGGTTAACCTTTTCACCATATTATGTGCTATCCTAGTTATTACTATTATCAGCTGATCGGCAAAACTCAGAGACGTCAAAATATTATTATGAACACAAAAGCGAAACCCGTTTCAGAAAACGCCAGTAAAAACAGTGTTGTCTGATTATGCAAATTACAGGGATCTCTATGCAACACTACTATTATAGATGTTAAATTATGTATTGCATAACAATGAGAGATCAATCTGCTGCAGTTTCTTTATCTTTAGTTGGAAGCTACGGTTGCTGGGGAGATTGTTTAGTTTTGTTTAGTCTTGAGCTTATATAAATATCATGTTCACTAGTTATTTTGTTGAGTAGTGGCCTCCCATGTTCATCCTGATCTATAAAATAAATCTATGTGATATGTATCAAGTACCAAGTACTAGGACCACGCCGATTTAGAACAAGTCCTAAGCAACTTCCAAGGCCCACTTCCACCTGGGCCCAATTCTCAGTCTTGTGAAATTTCAGCCCAGTATCAACAACAATACGCAGTAGTGGGCCTTCACCTTTGTTTAGCAAAACCTATAATGTAAGATACATCATTCTAAAGGTAAAAAAAATAGTTATATGACAGTGTCGAAAGTCCCTGTTTAGTAAAATATCACTAGTTTTGAGATTAATATGTGGATCTTAGATCCATATATTAAAGAAATACTCAATAGTGCTCTACTCGTTTTATAGTATGGACACATTTTCCGTTTTTGAAAGATTCATAGACCTACAATCTTGATGTGTTCTCCCAAAGAAAAAAAACACAATCCCAATGTGGTGTTTAATGAAGCTTTTACAAGTTTTTCCCCTCTAATATCCTCCCTCACTCATCCGTTGATGCTCCTTTTAAACTCCTCTAAAATTTATTTAGAAGTATTATATAGTCTAATGCATTCTTTTTCTCTCTTTTGAGCCCCCTTTATTAGCTGTTTCAATGTACAAGAAAGTAGACATACAATGTCAAATGAGGGAGCAGTCTCTCTCGTGTGTATGCTCATCTCCAAAGACAGGAGAATCTACCACTAAAGAGTGTGTGTAGTATCATCTTTAAGCCCCTTATCTCCTTCAAACAACACACCACTCAAAAAGGAGGCTCCAAGGAGGAGCTAGAGTAGGAAAGAGTTAGCCACATCATCCCACTTAAATATCTTTTTTTTTCTTAAAATATCCTTTAAAATAATGTATTTAACCCCCTCTATCATTACAACCGAGCCCCACTTTCCGTCACTCACCTATCAACTTCATGAGTCGAGGCCGATATGGATTTGTATGGGTGATGCAAGGCACGCGTGCCCACCGTATTTGCTCTTTGTATTGTTCTCTCACTAACAAATAGGCCCGAAAAAATAAAGGCTCACCTATTAATGATGTGCTCAAGATAGAGACAAATCGTCACATAACACAAGCCTCACAAAATGCGCCACTCCTTATTGAGCTGGCTCTAACGGAGCGTAGAATCAGCTCCAACCATCGATAGTAGCTATGGAGCCCACACACAGCATCTCTCTGTGCCAAGTGCTCTCTCAAGCCGATGTGGAGTCCATATGTAATCTTAGCGTCGGCCAAAAGTACCCTGTTGGAGATACCCTAAGTTCTTATGTGTTGTTCGTTCAGCTCATGCTATCAAATCAAAACAAGACTCAATGATGAATATGGGCCGGGTCGCACAGATCAAGCAATCAAGGTTGTACAAAAACATAGTAGGATACGCGAAATGATGCCAAATTAGTGAACCATGCATCGCATTGGGCCTAATCTTTTTTGCCACAATGCCCCTTTGAAAACGTGCTTGTCCTTCGTACTACCATTCTTGAGGCGAGTTTTCATTTATATGTGTGTTTTGACGAAAATTCAAAATTATCATATTTTAAATTAGACAAACCACGACATGTTAAAATATCTTTTAAAAGCTTTGCCACACTTTCTTGAACTAAATCTGTGCCGTCGGATTTGACAATCCAAAAATATTAGGTGTGCTTATGACCGGACAATCTAGAAGTTGTTACACTTATAATCATGCGGTCACACCATAACTATGACACATGTCTAGATTGAAATGTGTTAACTTACCATAAATCAATCAAGTCCATATCTCTAGGCGTCTGTTGGTGACCACACCTATATCACAATCTGAACTGAAATACTGAGAGGTAATAAATTCTGATCAAGAACCAAACATGGCCTGTATGCATTGCATCATGCACTTTTGCTTCAGTGATCTGGTCCCTAGCTAGTTGAAATGTCGCAAGCTATGAGCACGAACCAACCGCATTCAGAAACGTGGAAGGAAGATAAGTCTACCTAGATCTTCCTCTTCTCGCATGCATGTATTGGATTGCGTTGCGCAACTCTGATTCAATGCCTCATTGAAACCGTGCTTGTACTTTGTACCTTGGTTCGTACGAGTGATTCCAATAAATTGCCATATCGAGAACTACATAACATTGCTCTAAAACAACAGTCCGAGTGACCGTTTAAACAGTCAATGTTGTCCAAGTTATTTTTTATATAAACGGTTGCAACAAACATCTTAGCATTTAAGCCACTAAACGACAGTATAAGTTGCCCTAATAGATCCAATTGCATGTAATTTTTTCCTCCCTTTATTTTTTATTGCTTTAAGTGAAATTGGATTACTCTTAACAATATTTCTCTACAATGATCATTAATATTATTTTATTTCTTCTTGTTTGCATAAAAATGATTTATAACATGATGTATATGTTTACTTATTAATAAATATGAAATTCATCTACAAGGCCACAAAAACGCTCTTTTACTACTTAACACTTTTAGAATATTGCTGAATAGTAAGAGGTGAATAAAAGGAACCAGGTAAACATTTTTGTATATTTGGTATAGTAAAAATTTGTATAAAAGGGAATATGGGAGGGGGTAGGCACTCTCCATGCCTTGTTAGTTGGGTTCAGATTTACATGTACGTTTGGTTTGTGTTCATGAGTTAATAGGTACCATACTTTAAATTAGACATGTCGCACTCAATAATATTGTTGTTTGCTTTATAATCTACATTATACATTCCACAACATGTTAATTGGCCAACTTTTGAGAGCTTCGCCACACTTTTCATGAGTTAAATCTATTTCGCCAAATTTGAGAATCTTCAAAACTTAGATATGCCACATCCAACTATGACACCAACAAAACACATAAGTTTGCTCTGGGTATACTCACACTATATTCGTAACACACATCTATCTTAAAACATAATAATTTTTTATCACAAACCAAATATGTCGACGAAATCCTTGAAGTGTTGATCTCTCACATCCAACGCACTATCACCTACCCACCATCTATGACCACAACCATTATTTCCATTAAGCAAAAAAAAAATTTGTTTTATTTTTATTTTTGTATGAGATATTTGTTTTGGACCACATTATACTTGGTTTAGTAACAACAAATTCTCACTCTTCTTAACTTGCCAAATGTGCCACAACATATAGCTCACTTTCGGCCAGATACTCAACGATTTCTTTGTTTGCTGTTTTGGCATCTCTGTCTTTTAGATTTACTAAGAGTGTGTTTGGTCGATTTTTTGCTTAATCTTATTGATTTATAAATTGATGTTGATGTCAAACAGTCAATTTATTTTAAGACTCATTCTATATTTATGAACTAAAATCCCAATAAATTGAAATTGATTGGAAAAGACATTAAAATTATGAACTAAAATCCTTATAAACTGAAAAATCGGTCGAACAATTCGTCAGAACATTAACTATTTGATTTGGTGAAAACTTTTCATAAAATAAGAGAATACAAACTTGTGATATGAGTCACTCAATCAATATAAAATCAGATTACATACATCAAATTTGTATCATAAAATACTATTGTTGTTAAAAAAAAACGACAATATGAAAATCTTAGGATGAAATAGACATATATGAGTTCATATGCTTATATTTAAAAAGAGAGGTTTCACGGTACATCCTGCACAATTCCTACAGGAGACAGATACGCACTTACTTTTTTGTGTGTGTATGAGAGAGAGAGAGCTGGATGGGTCAGCTTGTGCTCTCACAGGAGTACGGCCCATACGGATTGTCAGAGGCTAGACTAATAGGCGTGGGCCCACCGCACGCCAAAGAGCCATACGTGCACAGTCACACATACACTCAGCCCACTCACCGACCACTCATACGTACACTCAAAGTTCTATACGAAACTTCCATTCACGGGGAGAACATCATCCCACCATCACATAAATATAGATTGTTGCATCCATATAATACATCATGAGAGTTTTGTTTGTGAGTGCATTTAGTTGGTCTGAATCATTTATAGCTCACATCAGACACTTATAACCACCTCCCTATACACTTCTCACACTCCTCGGATATGAAGCTTCCTATCATCATGAGGAGGATAGGATTGCACCCACCATCTCAAAAATACAGTTAGATCGGTACCACTTATTGTGAGACTTTTGTTTTCATGTAGATTTGATTGATCTAAGATTATTTGTAAGTCATGATTAGACGATTATAGTTACCTCTTTTATGCACTCCTTAGACTACCTCCAACGGCAGCACGAGGTGAGGTTTACGTCGACGGCGACGGTGGCGCGTTCGGCTTTTCGTCGGTGCGATGGGACGCGCGTGCGCTACGGGACAAGCTGAACGACGAGCGAGCGCGAGGCGAGGGCAGCATCGGTGTTGGAGACGAAGCGGACACGTTTTGCGGGCCCCACGAAGAAACCAAACAACGAACTCAACCAGCGCGAAAATGGATCTGACATGTGGGTCCACAAAAAGAAAAGGCCCACATGTCAGTGACTGGGTGTTAGGTTAACACGTGAGAACGTTTAAGCGCGTGGCCCCACCAGTTCGTAAAACGAGTGAGTGCGCGAGCGTCAGTGGCGTCAGTGACACGCGTGCAAGCTAACTTCAGTCACAGACAAGTAGGGCCAGAAATATTTAGGGCCCTCGCGTCAGTGAGTACAAGGGGAAAATAACGTGTGCGTTGGAAAAAAAAAACCGCGTTGAGGACCGCGTCTCTTTTAACCCCAGCAGCTGACATGGGCCCAATGGTGCACGCGCCCGCACGTCAGTAAGTGGGTGCACAAAATTATAGCCGTTGCACTGGTTTTTGGCCGGGGCCCATTTGTCAGCCTCACAAATTTTATCCGTTGGAATTAAGCCGTTATAAAATAGCCGTTAGAGATTATTTTAATGTTTTTTGGGCTTAAAAAATCTAAAAAATTCCAAAAAATTTCAAAAAATCATAGAAAATTCTGGTAGCTCTCTCCTATATAAAGGGCATATTCTTGACCTATTTTGACACAAAAATCTTCATCCATCCACAACAAAGGTCATTTCCAATACTCGCAAATTTTTTAAAAAATCCGACATGGATTCTAATCCACCGGGCGGTTTCGTTAACTGGCTTGGCTCTTCCCATTCGCCCAGCGATAACATCGAAAACCCAAACACCCAACAACAACCCAGTTATTCGCAGCCACCGACTTATCAGCCGTATCCATCGAATTACCATCCGTATTCACCGACTTACCAGCCAGCGTATCCACAGTATAGCCAAAATTATCGTCCCTATCCACCACAAGGCTACGCAATCCCTCCGCTCCCACAGTTAAGCCAAAATTTTCATTTTGTCGGTATGCCGCCGGTCTATACGCAGTTTTCCCCACCTCAACCGCACTCTGTGTCTGTCTCCGACAGCAGCACTCCAGACTCTACTCCACCTGATCTGGTGGCCCGAGTTGTCGTCGATGACACGAACACCAATGCTATGATCGACGCTAACCGGAAGACGAAGCGCTTATCGTGATCCACCGATGATGACATAAAACTGATAAGTTTATGATTTTCGTACAGGAGTACTATGAGGGAAATATACTTACATTCGACTTCGTTATTCAATATTTTTGTTGACAACACACATATCAGTTCATGACTCAGCAATTCACTGGATCCTATTGATGATAACAACAGGAAGTGCAACATGTACTGGGCAAATGTCGCAGCGGCATTCAACGAGACGGTCCCGAAAAACAGGAGAAGAGAGACCAAACACTGCAAGGATTACTGGCAACGGAGCAATAAAAAAGTGATCCAATTTAATGGTGTTTGGCTTCGACTGAAATATGTCTATGCCAGCGGTCGTTCCGACGACCAACTCACAGCGCAGGCCCGTGAGATGTACAAGACGGAAATGGGTCATCCGTTCGTCTTGGATCATTGGTGGACCGCAATTCATGGGAAACCTAAGTGGTCCACAGCCTACGTTAATTCCGCCAACAAAAGAAGCAGGTTGTCTGAGTCGGGCACATACACGTCATCGTCCAACAACGATGATGTATCACCAGCAGAGACACGGCCAGAAGGACGAGACGCCGCTAAGGCGAAGCGCAAAGGTAAGAGCCAAATTGATGCAGCGCAGGATTCCACGGCGGCAATGCGAGAGGATCTTGATGCCTTCATCAACAATCACCATGACCGTGTCGAAAAGAGGAAGGACGTAGTTCGTGTGTCCGAGTCATTGCGCAGCCTGGGGAAGTTGAAGGAGAAGTCTGCCTTGTACAAGGCATACTCGAGAATGATGGACACCGACAAATTCACCATGGACGACGCTCAAAAAGAGGAGTATATGGCGGGTATGAAGATGATAAGAGATAAACTTAAAGCCCTGAAGGACGAAGATTAGTTATGGTATTTTGAATTTACTTTGGATAACCAACCATGTATGTTTCTTTGTTAATCTATGTAAAATGTTTTATTAATTAATGTATGAATTAAATTTAGCATTTTTGTTAGAATATGACCGTTAGAATATAGCCATTTAAAACTAACCATTGGAACTAAACCGTTCGAATATAGCCGTTGAACTCTGTGTATATATTCAACCCCCTGAGAACGTTCTCCTCACAATCTAACTTCTCTTGCAAAACAGCATAGCATTTCACAAACTCACCTTCATTGCCACTCACAAAATGTCGTCTAGCTCTAGTTCGAGCACAAACAGCCCTGAGGAGGATGCCATCAGCAAAATAGAAGATTTCTTGGTGGACTTTGTGAAGGAGGAAGAGGAAAAAGATCATATTATCGCCAGTCTATAAGCCCGATTTGATGTTGCTTCCTCCCGTGGACGTCGCCGACGCAGCAGTAGAAGATATGTTGAGAGAGACAGCGAAGATGGTCATCTACGACTCGTCGCGGACTACTTCTCTGACTCTCCGGACTACCCCAACGGTATATTCCGTCGGCGATTTCGGATGAGGAGACCCCTCTTTATTCGTATTGTCGAAGCGCTGGGTGAGTAGTCCCCTTATTTCACTGAAAGAAGGGATGCCACTAATTGTCGTGGACTCTCCCCTTTACAGAAGTGCACCGCAGCGATGCGTATGCTAACATATGGTGGCCCCGCTGATGCCGTCGACGAGTACGTGCGGATAGGGGAGTTCACGACGATTGAATGTTTGGAGCACTTCGTGCAAGGCGTCATCGACAAGTTTGGCAAGCAATATCTTCGCAGCCCCACCGTCGAGGATATCCACCACTTGCTGCAACAAGTAGAGGCTCGATCGTGGCTTTCCAGATATGCTGGGAAGTATTGATTGCATGCACTGGGAATGGAGAAATTGCCCAGTAGCATAGAAGGGACAATTTACACGTGGAGATTATGGAGTCCCGACGATCATACTTGAAGCGGTGGCTTCTTACGATCTCTGGATATTGCATGCTTTTTTTAGTGTGGCAGGCTCCAACAATGACGTCAATGTACTGAATCAATCACTATTGTTCACTGATGTAATGAAAGGACAAGCCCCTCGTGTTGAGCACACTGTCAATTGTTGGCAGTACAACATGGGGTATTATCTCGCCGACGGTATATACCCGGAGTGGGCTGTCTTTGTAAAGACGATACCGCTCCCGCAGACGGCGAAAACCCGATTGTTCGCACAACATCAAGAAGGTGCAAGAAAGGATATTGAGCGGGCTTTTGGAGTCCTGTAGTCTCAATTCACCATTGTGCACGGTGCAGCAAGATTTTGGAGACAGTCAACCCTCGCGAAGATCATGCTGGCTTGCATCATCTTACACAACATGATCATAGAGGACGAACGCGACGGCAATGCCGAGAACTATGACTACAACAATAATCCGGGCACATCCACGGTAGTACTGCCTGTGATCCACACTGGGGATACACCTTTATTCGAAGATATACTTCGAAGGAATGCTGTCATCCATACTCAACCTATACATACGCAACTCAAAAGGGACTTGATCAAGCACATTTGGCAGTGTTTTGGAAGAAACGCCGATGAGTAGTATCTTACCGAATTTCGTAGTAGGCATTTGTTTGCAAATTTAATTTTAGTGTATTTCGCAATTATGTCATGTACTACTATTTGAATTTTAATATCTATTATTTTCTTGTCAAGTGCAATTTTTAAATCCAAAATGTCGATTTTTTTTTTGTCGCAAATGTCGAATTTAATTTCGTAAGTAATATGTTAATATAGTGATAATATTGAAATTCATGAATTAACACAAATTCGTTGAATATATAATTGTCAAATCGTATAAAGTCAAGTAAGAACCAAATCATTGGAGTGTTTGACTCTTACTTGGTGTTTGTTTGGTGATTAGGAGTGTGGGGCCCACGCTAAGAACCAAGTAAGAACCAAGTTGTTAGAGGCTTAGTACTTTAGGAGGGTGCTCACTGACATGACAGGAAATATTTCGTTTAAGAACTAAATAAAAATCTCTATTGTTGAAGACAGCCTTAGAACGAAAACTTTCTATTTGATTTTTGTCAAACAAGTATGGTTCTATATGTAAAGTAGCTATGCCCTTCAGAGGAAAAATAAAAATATCGATTTAATTGTCAAATCGGAAAAATACCGCCGAACTAATGTGACATTAAAAATGTTTTGTTTGTGGATAACTTTGAGTAATCTGAACTGTCCATGACTCACCATCGCACAGGTGTGCTCACCTTCCTGCCCACTCATCAGAAACTTCTCATTTAATTTTTGCCGTCATAAAAGTCTGGCCATAGCACACACCACTAGTATATGCATGCATTGCACACCATTAAAGCAGCCCTGATCCATCTCGAGGTCATGTCGGAGGATAGGAGAGAAGATTGATCTGGCCGTCAGATCAAAAATACACAATGCGTAGTAGGAGGGCTTAATTTACAGATGAATCATCTGACTAATCTGGACCGTTCATAGCTCTCGATCAAACGATCAAGACCACCTTGCTATGCACCACACACACACGCAACTGGTACACACGGCGCGCACGACTTTTAAAGCACCGCCACGACCATCGAGTCAGTCCCTGCGCGATGGGGCCCACGCACCAGCAGCAGCAGCCACAGGCAGAGTGAGTGACGTAGTAGAGATCGCCCTCGGGGATTCTCTGCGGCGGCCGTGCCAAGTGCCTCTCCTGTTTTGCAGTACATGTGAATGTTTACTACCACTGTATGATACTCCTCCAGCTTTCACTTGGATACACGCCAAAGCCACTTGATACAGGTCCATGTTTGTATATTCTCTTTTCGAATATACTCCTTGCTATCTTTTTTTTTTTATGATTTATTGACATTTATGACCTATATTAGATTTGAATATAATTTATCCCACATTTTCTTATGCTTGATTTGAGACCCCTTAAAAATAAAAAATACTCAATTTGAACCAAATCTAACCCAAATTTTCTAATGTAGCCCAATCGAACCCCGTTAACTCGACCAAATTCGGCCAACCCAACATGCTTATGCTGACTTGAAGGACTAGAGTTTTTTACCAGTCTAAACCCAAAAATTATTTGGTCCAATCTATACTGAAACTCTAATCCATACACTATAAAAAGAAAAAGATAAATGGACACAAAAAAACTGACAAACCGCACCACTTGGTACCTATGTTTCATATAATGCTGCTATTTGTGACATGATAACCAAATAAAGTAAGAGATTGCTCTTGTTTTTTATGAAGATTTTCTAGGATAACAAATGGTTTTTGACGAGGATGAAGGTGGGGCATCCATCTTTATCTCAATCATTCAAAATTTTATCAGATAGATCCAACAAAATCAAATAGAAGATATACTATATGTCGACGAGATTCCTCTTTTCTAAGTGGATTATCATATACATAACTCATTATATCTTTGTACTATTGACTTGACTAGTACACTTTGAGAACTATTTGATGACAACGGCAGATAGGATACAGTTAGAAGAACTATTTGATGACAAATCAACCGTTTAAATAAATATATATAGAATTTTGAGACATCGAAAATTTCTTATGAAATATTCAGATTTTTTTAATCAAAATTTTAACCATCCAAACCTTGACCGATCGGCGAATTACGGACCCACTTTCTTGTGTATGCAACCATTAAAGGGGAGACTTTTTCCAGTTCTATGGAAGGATGGACCAGATTGAAAATCAATAAATACAGACACCGCACCAAATTCATTGTGTGGATGATGACTGGGCAGATGGGCTACAGGAAAAAAAATTGTCCTAGTAATACCCACACACACTGATCAACAGCTTGGCACGCACCTCAAAGCAACATAGGAGAAAGAACCCTAGTATATGGATGTCCCCCGTCCATGCACACCCCTCCCTGTCCTGGACCACCACAACCCCCCTCTGATGTGGGCCCCACCCTCCAGAGAGGTGCAATAAAAATAAGAGATTGAGGGGTATGTTTGGTCTAAGACCTGCGCCAACAGTCTCCCCAAAGCACTGTTCCACCGGTTACACCCCCATATGGGTTACGGCGGACGCTCCAACAGCACACGCATCCGACATCCCAGTTGATACAGATCGGAGAGAGAATATCGAAATCTCGACATCCTCTTTCCGGTTGCTATCTTCGGTCTAGTCGACGTCGCCCTCAATTGTCGTTCCCCCGCGCGCGCTTTTGGCCGCTGAAGAGGCAACGTCGTCCCCGTCGGCTCCGGTGCGTCGTCTCCGTCGGCGGCGTGGACCGACCGGACGGTTGTTGCGCCGGAGGGGTAGCAGCGGCAGAGCGAGGCCACCGGCGAAGAATCCTCCGCCGCCGCGACTCCAGTCCCCGCCGCCGCCGCTATCCCGGGCCGCTGTTTGCCAGCATCTCCTCACCGCCGACACCCAACTCCGCGCCGCCGCCACCCCGTGCCGGCGGTCCCCCGCCTCGCCGCCAACCGTCGCCTCCTCTCCCCTGCGACGCCAGTCCCCAGCGCGGCCGCTCCCCCGCGTCGCCGTTTGCTCCCAAATTTGCGCCGCGGTTTGCCCCTAAATCCGGGCCGCCGCCAACCCGCGCCGAGGCCACCCCACGCCACCGCCACCCAGCGCCGCCGCTCCCTTGCACCCCCCTCACCCGAGCCGCCGGTCCCCCGCGCCACTGCAATCTATCGCTGCCGCCACGCGCTGCTCCCCCCTCGCCGCCTCCCGTCTCTGCAGCCGCCTGTTGCCGCCTCCGGTTGGTTGCGAGGCCGTGCTCTCACTGCCGGCACCAAGTGACGGAGGACGGTTTTATGTTTTAGGGTTTGATGGTTGAGATTTGGATATAAGTGTTGGAGTAAAGTAGAATAGAGAGATTGAAGATTTTTAGAGAGGTATGTATATAGAGGTATAGATATCCGATTTTATGATTTATTGTTGGAGAAGGTCTAAGAGCCAGAATCAGTCAACCCATAATTAAATTATGAGTAAAAATTAGGACATGTTTCAATAATGATCAAAATTAGTCCATCTGATATGTCAGTTGTGTGTGATAGAATAGATTTGTTGTCCGCTTATATAATGGTTAAAATTAAACTTGATTGACAGAAAATAGTGGATAAATTGTCTGTTTCATAGTTAATCATGGATGGAGTAGAAAAGTGATCAGATTTTAACTGAATCATTTCTAGGTGGCGTCTAGTTCATTAATGTTTCTCTTTATTCTAAATATATGTAATACGAATACATTATCTGTTGTTTGGTTATATCATTCCATAATTATAACACATGTGTTGAAAATACATTTCAGTATATTTTCTAATTTATTTCAAAATCATCACATCTCATTCTATTATTCACTTGAACTAAATATATTTTTTATTTACTCATTTCACCCTTAAATCCAATATATCTGAGACTCATTTTGGTGACAATCACACTTCTAAATCAAACGCTATTTTACTTATCAAATGTTGATGATGAAGTGAATAAAAGTCAAAGCAATCTTAGTAAAATTTGACTGCTAACTAAACATATCTTTAGTACTAGACGCCTACAACATCAAGGCAACATTTTACTTAAGCAATGGTAATAAATAAATAATATCCAAATTAGAAATCAGTAATGTCTGGCTGTCAAACAAAAACGCGTGGAGATGGAAGAGCAGGACACAGGAGCTGACACGATGCGCCCCGGCCGCAGAGCATCCCCGGCCTGCCTGCCTGGCAGGTGGGGTCCACCTGTCTGCCAGCCAGCCAGCAGCGTGGGACTGACTAGTAGGAGGACTGGAGGAGCAATGGCACGAATCTCCAGGAGAACGCCTTTCAATGGCAGGTGGGCCCGTGGGAGAAGCCTGGCGGTGGTGGAAAGGCGCTCCCCTGCCGTCGATGACAGGTGGGGCCCTCGACAAAGCCACTGTACTTCCGGCACGTGTTGCCACGTGGTGCCTCAGATTGTGGGGTCCATGTCGTTCCCGTGGACCCCATACATGTCAGAGAGAGGTCAATGTGAAGCTGGAAATTTTTTTAGGAAATTTGTGTGATCTCTTTAAAAATATTCTAAAAATTGTGTGGTGATGACAAGCATATTTCAATTTTAAAAAATAAGTTTCATGAGTGATCCTACTCACTCAAATGCTCCAGGCTTCTTTTCCCAACTTCAGCATCACACATTTTTTTTATTGTGAAGACGATATGGGAAAATGTTGAGTTAGCATCTATGCGTCATGGAAAATATTCGATAAAAAAAAAACCTACAAACCTAACCTGACCCTTTAAACCAATCCCTAATCGGAATCAAACTAGAATTTTAATAAGTACTTACCTACTTAGAGTTCTCTAGGAAAGTTTTGTTATTATGAACCATTTTATTTTGATCAGATTGTTTGCATATCTCTTATGAGTGCATTAGATAGATTCATACCAATCCATTGTCTTCTATTATACAATTTCTAAAGACTTCTCTCACGCGTTTTTTTAAAGAAAACTCTCTATTGAATTGTTATGCACATCATCTCTAACATAATAATAAATAATCTTAATTGTCGATGTATCACCAAAATATTTCTCTTGACAACCATAATGTAGCAATGAACAAGAGAGAGCTAACTAGTATATTTTCTTTTTATTATTTCTTTTTTGTAATTTTTGTATAAATTATGATTCTATATGCTATATGTAAATGTTCTAATCCTCAATTCTAAAGAGAGAAATACTGAGAAACACAAAGTGGAAAAGAGAGAGTAGAGGTATAGTCTGCGATAGAAATTGATCCATCCATTAATATGTTGGGTAGAGTAGCACCCATTTTGGCAACATGGAGTTTAATTAATTATTCTAACCATTATTCCGATGGATAGCAATCTATCCGAGTTCCCTAAATTTTTGTCCGTTTTTGGTTTGCTCTCCTCATTTGTAAATATATGTTATTTTGATATTTTAAAAACATATGAGAAAAAATAGATTATAATAATTATATTTAATACACTTTATTAGTACTCAATTCTGTAAGCGCATATTTGTCTTTTCAAAATATTAAATGAAAAATATATAGTGAAAATAATGTGTAAATATGCTTCAAAATTGTATAATCACATATATTTAAAAATAAAATTAAAAAATTAAAACCATATGTTTTTAAAAATAGAGGGAGTTTATTCTAGTGTTCGTGGATTTGATTTGATGTGTCCTTTAAAAGGCTAATTTGGCCTTGCTTTGCAACTTGCAAGCCAGGATTTTCACAAGGCCACACCATGATGGTAGCTGCATCTACACCATAAATAAAACCTCTTAGGTGGTACTGTAGTCACAAATGATTTTATCACGATTTATTTATAATATCGAGATAACTCACACATAGATCTCATGTATAAAGAATCTTCACAAAACTTATATCCTCATCTCAAGACTCGAGTCGCATGGACCGTTTTGTAATTAAAAAATTAGCCGGCACTTCAAGCTAACAGGAATGAAACACATGTTAAGAGAAATTTTCTAAATCGCGAATCATCAGATGAAGCGCACAAGATTTTAAGGTACTTAGAATTTCTAATAATTTATGAGACATCTCTCACCTCAATCTTAATCATTTAAATAATGTTCAAATTATACATTTATTTGAAAACACTCATTGGTTCCTTAAGTTTGACTGGACACAAATTTGCTGACATGCACACAATGCAAAAAGATTACTGTGGTAAGTGGTGTTGTACTCTCCATCATAGAAAACTGTGCATAAATGGCTCATTGACCCAATATTGTACTATATCTTTATCCTTTTTTGAGCGTAAGAGGTAGACCTAGACTCCTACAACACAAAATCAGATATATTAAATACAAGATAAATTGTATCATCAGTGTTTACATTTGTACTTTTGTGTTGTTTAAGCCCACAAATTTCAAATTTAGTTTGACAAGTTGATAAATTTTTGCCCTAATTAGTCATTTTGGTCTTTAAATTTATCTATATTAATCAATTTTGTCACTTTATCAATTAAGTATTTGAATTAAACAAAAAATTTTCATTTTAAGCATGACATTTTTTATTCTTGATTTTTTTACCACCTCGGTTTATACTAAAATTTAAATATTTAATCAAAATAATTTCATATTTTTAGTTTTCATTTCAACGTGTTATGCTATTTACAACACACTATTATGCTAACATGATATGCTATTTGCAACACAATATTATGTTAGAAAGTTGACGTGGTATGCTATATCAATTTAAGAGTGTTATGTTCATGAAGTTACATTATTTTATATTAGTTTAGTTGATGGGTGGAACTAAATGAAACAACTGAAAAAATTTAAAGATACACTGAAAATTTAAGGATCTAAGCGATATAATCACACAAGTTTAGTGACGGGGACATCACCATAACACAAGGATGAGACCAAGAGGTCGCTGCAGCCAAGGAAGTTGATCAAACCTATGAACACGCAAAGGAGACGGCAATCACCAGGAGTCATGGCAGGAAGTTGCCGGGAGCAATGAAGCAACAAGTTGCTGTAATTCTAGCAGAGATGAAGTCGGAAACTCAAGAGGGAATCTCACAAGTGTGCATCCTCCTCAGCCACACACCTTCTCAAACTAGCCGCAGTTCTGCACAGTCCATTTCACAATGAAGTTGCAAACAAATTTAGATGTTTCCTGTGGCCAAATCTTACCCCTGGAAAGTGCATCAAGTCTATGTTCAAATGCATCAAACAGTGCATCGTTTGGAGACCTGTGCAACAAGTTATGGTTATTTCGGTACAAGCTGCCCAGACTGATCATGCGATGCGCCACAGTTAAATGAACTGGATGAACTCCCCATAGATGAAGACCTTTCAGCTGTATGTTTGTATTTATTCCATTGAGTAGCTAAAAGTTATAAGGTTCATAGTATCCCGAGAGTTTATCTCTTTGTTTATTTAATTTGGAGGGTTATTCCAAGTATAAATAGTCTTAGATGACTAGCTGTAAAACACAATTTGAACTTTGTTAAATATAGCTACTATTATTTGCTAATTAAGAGATCTATCAAACTCTTGTTCTTGTGTCCACCTTGACCGCCCTTTGGGTCATCCAACATGCACAACCCGGTTGATTTGTGTCCACTTTGGCTGCCTTTTGGGTCATCTAACGTGCGCAACAATTGGTTTCTTTTCAGTGTTGTGGTTGGTAATAATAAAAATAGCAGATCACATAAAACACCATCAGTTCACTACTTTAGTTCGTGTTACTTGCAACGCTAGTTATCTACCAACTATCTTATGACGTGAAGGTCAGACCAGCCTTCAGATTTCCTCCATATCGTTTTGGTATTCAAAGTGCAAATTACTCTTAAATAAATCTTACAAATCTAAATTTCTATATAGAAAATTGATAAAAAAATAATATTTGGTTAATTTGGTGTTCAAATTCTCCATAAGTGGTTGAATTTCTTATTCTAAATTTTAAATATAAGACTAATTCATGAAATACTAAGAATCAATGGACTGAATTAGACTAGAATGCGACATTAACACTTGTAAAGAATTCAACGCCTTCATCCACCACATGGATTTTTCAGCATTATACCATCAAACATGACAGATGACTGGAATTGATCCTTCAAGTGATCTTTTTTTTCTTTTTTTCTTTTTTTTTTTTTTGGACAGTATCCCTGCAGTGATCTGTCTATCCGTCTGTCCGTATGTAGGCTTTATTTATCATATCTCACAAACAATTTAATATTATTGGATTGGGAGATTTGCCTTTGAACCACCCACCGAAAGCAAGTACGCATCCACGGGAGCATCACGCTACTAATTAATTAGCAGACTTAATTAATATATATATATATTATCTCATGCTAATCCCTATCATGATCCCATCATGACAGGACATATCCTTCCTTAGGCTCCTTTTAAGGAGACAGACTATGAGTCTTAATTTTTTTAGTCACCATCCTAACTTTTCTAGTCCTGTGGAGTAAATTACAAATGGGATTAGATTATATTTTTAGTGATTATATTTGGTGTTCGATCTAGCTCTTACTCTTAACTTCTTCGTGACCTCTAGAAAAACTAGAGTTATTTTAGTGGTTTCTCTAACTAAAGAGTGAAAGAAGTTATATTTGCTCATATAATTATACAAATAACATTGTTTGTCATTGGTTACGGATCACAACAATCAATCCGCTGAGTGATTTGGTAATTTTCTTTAAACATTTTCATGATCTCATGATCCCGTAGAAACAGTATGTAATTTGAGCTGTTTGTATTTGAATTTGTGTGAGTTGAACTGTTTTTCTTCTATTGTAGTACTTATCATATGTTAGTGCTCCTACCACAAAATTCCTGGATCTATCTTTTCAAGATGTAGGTAATCAGTACATGATAAAAGTAAATGATTTAGTTAGGGTTTGATCTAAATTTAGTTGCGGTGCAAATTATATCGTGCTTTTTCTACGGTGGAGATGAGAAGTCTATACTCTTTATGTAGCAGTTTTTACGTACAAACAAGGTTTCTATCATCAAATTATTGTTTTATGTTACAGTTTTTATGCCATATGTGTGCTTTAGCACAATATAGCAACTTTACAGCTATAGTTTTCCATTTAGCTCAATATAGCAACTTTACAAGTACAGTTTTCTATTTAACTCATCTCACTCACATATAAGAAGGATCTTTTATGTATTGGCCCCCATATGTCAGTAGTTCTAGTCCAAGTAATTGGACAAAGATTTTGTAGAAATTTTTCTATCATCTGTATCTTTGAGAGGGTAGGAAGGTCAATTTGATTATTTATCTAAAATAAACAGTTAAAATGACAATAACATATCAAAGAGGCTTACTTTTGGATGTAGATTTGATGAGTCCCAGACCTAGTCGTCCTTTTTGCTTCCCATGATCGAATAGCTTTTTACCCATGTTAGAATGGAAAGCTTTCTATGTGAGTTTTCTCTGCCCTGATAGGTCATGGTGATGTCAACTCAGTTCACTCACTGCATAATCCTAGTTAGGGATCCTAATCGGACGAAGATTTTGTGAGAAACTATCCTAAGAGGATAAGAATGTCGATCTGATTGTTGAATTTGAATCAAATAATTTGATTATTGATGACGTACATTAAATGGATTCTATTTAGATGTGATTTAGTCCATCATAACCGTACATTTTCCATAATTAGAGAGAGACGGCTTTCCTACCAACCAAACTAACAGGAGTTTCCTATCTAAATTTTGAACGTTACTATATGTAATCAAATCCCAATATCGAAATTGTAACAATTAAGTACTATGCTTCAATATGATTGGTTGAAATTTTTTTTTAAAAAAGTATTAAATAGTTATGATTTTATATTGTAGCACACAACTATTTCTTTAAATAAAGGGAATACTCCTCAATTTCTATTAAAGAAACTGCTGCCGATAAGATTATAAACTGTACATAACTATGGTAGATTTAGAAGATAAATATAATTTCACTATATAAATTCAATATAGATAATATTTCCGCTAAATTGTTATACATCATCATAACTTATGATCGTGATGATGTCAAGTGGGCCCAACACATGTTGCAATCTACAAAGAGCATCATCAAATTATAACCTGACAGACAAAAGGGTAATTGATGTGCATCTGGGATGGAAATTCTTGGAAGCAACTTAAGAGTTTCTTCCACTAATCACATTTTGATCCTTGTAAGTGTGATCGGAAGTATTTGTTTTTTATCGGATGACTTTAAATTGGTAATATATGTTGTCTGTTTGCTATAGTAATACAAAGACTCTTCATACTTACGCATTTATGTGAAGTTTGTGTGTATATAATGGTTGCTTTCGCATGAAAAGTTGTTCACAAATTCCTTGAAATATATATACTACTTGGTGAAGCAATACACGGCCATTACCCCTCTTAGGAATTGTCTGCTCAAAAACAAATGCTGGGACAACCCTTAGATCATATATTTCATTTTCTCGTGGATATTTTAAGCATCAATTTCTCTCGGTCCCACCTCCAAATATAATCTGGAGCATTTATTTTCAATCAGACAACTCCAAAGGAGTTATGCATGTTGTTTGTTTATTATAGTAATACAAAAGATTGCCATACTTGATACATATATACAAAGTTTGAGTGGTTGCTTTCACATCAGAAGTATGGTAAAAAAAAATCTGATCTAAAATTTATCTGAAAATTGATTGGTTCACATTCTTATCATGCCTACACAAATCATAGCTGAAGATTTACTTAAACATGTCTTAAAAATCTCAGGCACTCAAGTCAACCATATCTAATTAGTCCATCACGATCAAAGAAGTGGATCTCATTCATATTTGAGTAGAAAAAATTCTTAAGATTCTAGACAATATCTCAGATATAAATTAAACAATCTCCTGTATCCGAAACTATGTTCCGAAATTGTAGATACTAGCAAAAGAAAAAAAATACAATTTCGATACACATTTTGGGGGACATGGGACCAGGAATCATCCTGATGGATGAGCACACGTGGCGAAGATTTGACCGTCCAAACCAACACGTGATGCGAAATGCTGCTCCCGTGCCAAACATACATTTGTACAACTAGCATCTGGGAACTGTTTACAAACACATGCCAAAAACTTGTGTTTAGCCAGACCAAACCACGCGCTGCTCCAACGCTACATCTTTGCTTCCTCACATGTGTGTAACAAGCCACATGTGCCTCCACCTCTTGTGTGCTTCCAACACTAACACTCGACATGCTATAAGTTCCAAATAAATAACAAATATTACTTACCAACATCCCGACTATTCTGGTGGTCTTGTCTGATCATGTCCTAACTCCTAATTTTTGAGTTGGAGTTGGAGCTGAAGTTCGAGTTCGAGTTGTTATACAAAAAAAAATCATCTAAATTTATTGTTTTCAAAACTATTTATAACTGAAATCATTGGTATAGAAAAATTAGAACCGCTAAAAGTAGCTCCAAGAACTTAAAGAAAGCAGTGTCAATTATTTGTAACTAAAATTTGCATAAAATCACAATATTTTGGTCATTTGGGAATGATGAACACACACTCAATAGCATAAAAAACCATGTTTGGTTGGGATGACGAGGGATGATTCAAATCCATTAATAAAGATTTGCTTTCTCACATCACCACATGTCAAACAAGGCAAGAGTTCACCATTTACTCATGTTCTCCGCAAAGCCGCTCGATCAAAATTTAACGCTCAACGAGAAATTCCAAAAACGCCAGAAAAATATTATTCCTGATGGACGGTCGGATGTGTTCCGAAAGTCACACTCGAATATTCGATGGCGTTGCCACAGATGCTGTTCGATCCTGAACCGACGGCAGATGATCCAAACCCGTTCTGCAGGCTGATGGCCTCCTGGCCGTCCGATCAACGCTTATGCGTGCATCACACAGAGATCGACACGAGTTGTGGTAGACTCGGACACGGGACTACGAGAGAGCCCATCTCGTTACACGTGTCGCGATCACCACGTCCGACATGGCTCCTCTCCGCGCTATATCAACTCCGGCTCAAGTCCGCCTGGTCAGGTCCGGTCTGAGCTTGGGTTGGATCATGGTTATTTCTGGGCTATAAATTTTTTGGGGGCGAGGTGGGGCCTAGGTGTCAGGGTTGTCGAATGGGCCGGGATAGCAGGCAGGTGGGGCCCGCCGCAGCGGCTGTCGACTGCGGAGGAGGCAGCTGTGGGGCCCGCTTGCCCAACCACCAAAACACCGTTCCCTCTCTCCCCTCTCTTTCTCTCTCCTCCTCCCTCGTATTCTCTCTCTTCGCTATCTATCTTCCTTCATCTCTCCTCCTCTCTTCATGTCTCCACTTTCTCCCTCCTATTTCTCTCTACTATACTTTCTCTCTTTCTTTCTCCCCTGTATTTCTTTCATGACGAAAAGTTAGTATAGAGAAGTTATTATATTTGATATAATAAAATAATACAAACATGTTTGCTATAAAATATATTTTCATAATATTAAAATTTATAAATTTTTATTAACATATTATATGAAAAATAACGATTATAATTGAATTTTGTAAACCGTGCACATTCTTTTTAACCGCGGAGTATCTCCTTCTCTTCATTTTTTTAAACAACTCAGATTAAAAAATAAACTATAAGAAACCGACATACCACATTAGCTTGTCACGCAGCTTTGAGCGGCAAAAAATCACAAGACCAAGCCATTGAACCACCACCCATTACTTAAAATGAGAGAAAATAATACGTAAAGTGAAACAAAGATTTAAACCCAAAACTTCTTATTTTAAGAGACTCAAAACAACCAATTCAACTAAGATTTTTAGTTGTTAGTTTTGATGAATAAAATGTTGGATATACAAGTGAAACGACAACGGACTTGTCATTATTCTAAACTATGATAAGATAAGCTAACATGACAGGTTAGCTTCACAATTTTGATATACTATGGATTAGTTTTATAATTTATTTTTTAATCCAACTTATTCAAAAAAAATTCCCTTCACTTCTCTATTTTCTCTCCCCTCCATATCTGACTGTTTCTCTCCTCTTTAGGCTAAGTCCAACGCCGCAGCTTCAGCGCTCTGACATGCGGGCCCCACGGGGAAAAAATAATAAAAAACGCGCGCGAGGAGAGAGAGAACGCCACGGCTGGCGTCGCAAAATCGCGGTCTGACAGGTGGGGCCCACCGACGCCTCGCACGCGTGGCGCCCGCGTTGGAGCACACGCGGCGCCCCGGGACGCGGTTTGTGGGCCCCACCGCTGTCCCCCGCGTGCGCTGCTACTCGCTGATCGCGTGCACTGACATGTGGGCCCAAATGCGCGTCACGGCCCACATGTCAGCGAGGTGGGTACACGGTGCGTTTGTCGCCACGCGTTTTGGTGGGGCCCACAAAACGCGTGGTGGCAGTAAAGGCGGGAAGTTTGGTGCACACGCGGGGTTTTGGTCAGGGTCGCTGATTTGCGGGCCCGGTTGCTGCGGGACCCACCTGTCAGTGAGGGGGCTGTTTATTAGGCGCAGAAAACTAGCCGTTGCGCAATAAATCTCCCCGGTCCCACCTGTCAGTGAGACAAAAAATAGCCGTTTTATTTATAGCCGTTAAAAACTAGCCGTTTTAAATAATTTATTCGTTTTTAAGCCTAGAAATTCATAAAAAATACCAAAAATTCACCAAAAATCACCAAAAAATTCTGAAAAATTGTGTGCTCCCCTGGCTATAAATAGGAGCAAGTTTCAGCTCATTTGCACTCAACACAAGTTCAAACCACACACTTTTCCAGCAAAGTTCAACCCGTTTTTTCCCAGAAAATTTTCCGATGGCCAACACTCCCCCCCGCGGTTATGTGAACTGGTTTGGCGAGCCTAATTTCGATGAGGAGAGCCCCCAAGCGCCAAGCGGCCAAAATCCCGCCAGTTTTCAGCCCCCTCCCCCACCATATCCGATGTGCTATCCACCATACGCCCCACCCCCTCCATACGGCCAACCATATCCATATGCACATCCGTACGCACAACCCCCCTACGGCCCTTACGGTCAGAATCCTCATTTCGTTGGAGCTCCGACCATCCCCGCGGAAATGTCGCCTCCGCAAGCACCGGCAAATTCATTTTAGTAATTATAATCTTTAATACATATTATATATGCGGGTCCCGCACGAAGCGCCTCTCGAAGCGCCTTTGCATTGGAGAGAGAGACGCTTGGAAAAGACGCCTCGCGAAGCGCCTCGCGAAGCACCTTGCATTGGAGTAGGGGGATGTTTGGGGTGGCGCTTCGCACACGTGGCACAGAATATACTGAGGAATATTCTGTTGAAGCGCCTCGCGAAGCGCCTCGGGGTTGGACTTAGCCTTATAGCTTTATAGGGATTGCCTAGGAAGGTGTGCCATCCAAGGTTTCTTTCTTTCCTTGGGTTTTTTTTAATGTGTTTGGTGTGTATTTTTGTTGTAATTACACATATATTTGGGTTTCTAAATTAGTGACTTGTCAAGTGGCCTCTATCTTTGTTATGTTATGTCAGATGGGGTAATTGTCATTTTTGATAGCGTGTGTGATGTTTGCCTGTCTGCATTGAATTGGTCAAGTTTAAGTTTTTATGGGTTTTTTTTGTGAAAACATAATTTATGTTGACAAGTTAAAAAAAGTATAATGCATTTTAGCAATTCCCAAATAGGCTACGAAACCACACAAATTTACTACTCGCCCTGATCTTTTTTTTAGTTGTTATTTTAAATTTTTAATGGTTTTCAAGGTACAATTTGACCATTAATTTTTGAGAAATTTCTTTTTTGTCATTGTAAAAGTTATGAAATTGTGGTTTGTGAAATTGACGAGATACAATCAGATCCACATGCAATGTGATGTCAAATAAAAAAATACAAATATGAAAATTTTATAATGGGATAAAAATTGGCTCCTCAATTTTCATAGTAAGATCTCTATTAATCACTTTTGTTCAATTAAGTCCTTTGCTCAAATTTTTTTTTTCTAATAAGACACTTTTACTTTGTGCAATTATCTAATTAAACACTCCTACCATGTGTATTTACCAAATCCTTCTATTTGACACAAGTAGAAGAGCTTGAATGAACATGTATGAAAACTAGAGGATCATGATTGTACAAAATTCAAGTAGAAAAGTTTAATAGAATAAAATTAAATAATAGGGATAATTGATTACACAAAATTTAGATAAAAATACTTAATTCGACAAAAAAAATAGTACAAGGATATATATCTATCTCTAGTACGATTATAGCTTTGTAGCATCCAAGAGAAGTACAAAATGTTAGCTAATTAGCTGGGATGGACTGCTTGGAACAGACATCGTCTAATTAAAACAACATTTATACACAGATGGACAGACATAACCAAATAACACACCATCATCTAGTAACATCATGATTTATTATGGAAAAAACATTTCTTGTAGAGTTCTCAAAATTTGGTAAACAGGCAAACACAACACAACTAGAGTTATAAAACAGATTTACAATAATAAATTTGCATACTATTTATATGGATTTAGTTATGTTACAAAATACAAATAAGATTCTGGTTGACACAATCCACGCGTTGAATAAAAGAGCCAAACCTGTTTTTTTAACAGGGGAGCTGTGGTATCTAATCTTATTTCTTCAAAGGGTTTGCCCCTACTTCCAATTAAGGAAACACTGGAACGGTGAGATAAAGGACTATTTTATTTGGTTGAGAAATACTATTATATTTTCATCATAATTGTGATGTGCCACACTTTTTGCGGTAGACAAAATAACCGCTACAGCTATGACAAAATTTTGGCAAAATATGTATTTGTGATAGATAGGTTGTATCAATAAAAAAAATATGGAGTGTCCCGATTTCAAAAGGAGAAAAAAGCCAAAAAAGTCAAATTTGCATAAAGAGTGTGACAAATTATTGCAAGCAACCAGACAGAATATAGTAAATAAAAATGGTAGTTGGTCATTGTGTTTGACAAAATTTGTACTATCAGAAATTTTCTTTGTTTAGTAAAGAGTGCCAATTTGTAGTTTATAGACAATTTTTTTTTCTCGAGCTAACATGTTAAATATCTCTGGATAAAATTAATTTTCTGATTACTTAAGTAGGTACCTCACGTTATAGGGGATATTTAGCCGACACAACTTAAATTTGTGGACTTAAAAGTGAAATTAATCTCAAGCACTTAACTTATTCCAAATCTTATTTTATAAACTTGAAACTGATGGAAGAAAATTTATTACACTTACAAGCTGAAAACACCAATAAACTAATTGATTGGAGAAGTTCAAACTCAGTTATACATGTTCTTAATATATAAGTATTTTTTAAAATATATGTTATAATGACAACAAACACCTTACTCATATCCTTCCCCCACCCCACAAACAGCAGACACATATTAACACAATACTCTAACTAAATGCAAAAAAGAAAATAGAAGAGATCATGAATCAAACCACACGTTCTAATTGTTCAGGTACATATGTAAGTACCTTAATACGGAGTATGTATCGTTCCTTATGAGTTGTAGTATTCTTTTCATCTCATGGTCTATTTGGATCTCAGAGTTGGAATTGGTTTGTGGAATTTCAATTCTAATTCTAGTTCTTGTGGAATTGAAATTGGATAGAGTTGGCCTAATTCCATATCTTGTTTGGATGTGCAACATCTAGAATTACAAGATTACATGTTGTTTTAATAGTAAAATGTCAAGTTTCAAATTTAAATCTAATATTTAAATTTATAATCAAATTAAAATTCAAAAGGTTAATTACATAGAAATTTCAACTTCTAATTTAAATCTAGATTTCAAATTTAAATTTGAATTCATATCTGAATTTTGAAATTTAGATCAAGAAATCCAAATTTTAAATTTAAAACTAAAATCTAGATTTAAAATTTGAACTTGAAATCCAAATTTGAAACATGATCTTGAATTTGATATTTGAATTCAAAATTTTAATTTTAATCTAAGTCTTAGTTTTAAAATATGATAGTGAGATATTATAAAATTGAATTTTGTATGCAAGAATTAGAATTCATAAGGGTAAAGGTAAGAATTCATACAACACATTACAACTATAATTGAATTGAATTAAATTGGATATGAAATTGTAATTATAATTCCTGATGTTCATTCAAATAGCAGAATTTAATGCTTAACTTGAAATTGCAATTGTAATTTGTAAATTCCACACCAATTGCATGATCCAAATGGACCTTACACATAGACCATATACGCATCGCAAAAATATAACAAAAAGAATTTTTTAAAAAATAAAGAGAGAGGGGAGGGAATCGGAGTAGTACACACGATTTCCTACACAGCGCGGCACCCGACGTGCTGCGTGATCCCCCGGCAGGCGCTGACTGGTGGGCCACCACCTTCACGTGCCTCGCGCCAGGAGGCCGTTCCCCTCCGGGCCCCACCCGATCCGCTCGTTCTCTCACACACCAAACACCAGATCCCGCGCCTCCGTGGCGCCTGTGCCACGTGGTCCTCTAAACGGTAGCCAATAATCTTCCGCCACGCTAACGGACCATAGTCTTCGCTGTTTTGTCCACCGCAGTGAATCCGGTGACTTGATTACCCCCGCGGGGGAAGGGCGTCGCGTTTCTAACCTCGTATTAGAAACAGTAATTAACTACGGATTAGGCTGCGTGGATTCTGGGTCCCACCTGTCAGTCGGTAACTTGACGAAGCTGTACTTCCGGTGACCTCACCTCCTTGTGGGGCCCACAATTTAGCTGCGCTTCTACCTGTCCCCTCGTGGCCCCCACCATGCAGTGAGTGGCGGTAAATTGGCCCCACCGCTCTGCTGCCGTAAGGAAGGGCTTTTACTCGCCATCGGTAAGCTCACCCTTTGTGGGACCCACACTTTCTCCCTCTGTGTTCCCTCTAACTGAACTGTAGGATCCACTTGTTAGTGAAGGGCGCGACCGGCTCGTGTACTCTACGGTGAGCTCACCTCCATCTGGGGCCCAATATTTCCACCCCTCTGCATTCCCTCGTGGGCCTCAGATGCGTGCAAGGACTTGACTGCGCACACAGATTTGACTCACTGAACTGCGGACCCCGTGTGTCAGTGGAGGAGGTACGGACTAGAGTACTCTAAGGTGAGCTTCCCCTCCATGTGGGGCCCTCTCTCTGCATTCCCTCGTGGCCTCGGATGCGGGCGCACCGCGCACATAGAGTTACTGACTGGGCGGTGGGCTCCATCTGTCAGTGGGTGGCGATACGTGCTCGTGCTTTGAACTGTATGGTGAGCTCACCTCCATGTGGGGCCCACAATCTGCACTCCCTCGTGGCCTCGGATGCGTGGATACACGGAGAGACGTGACTTACTGGAGAGTGGGGCCCTGGAGAAGTCTGTGGGTGGGTGGGTCGGTGGGTACGCGAACATATTTTCTACTACAATATCACGTATTGTATTATATTTTGGCTGAAGGTACGTCTTCTTTGGTCACTGCATCCTGGACCCGTTCCGTTTTTGGCACTGTATTTATATTACTCCTATTTTGATGTTTTTGTTTTAAACATTACTAAGCCTATGCACGAAATCCACATTGCAGCAAATTACATTAATATAGTAATATTCAAAATGTAAAATTGAAACAAAAAAAGAAAAAGTAAAATAAAATTTATAAATACAACTAACCTCCGAAAATTCAAAAAGATTAAAACATCTAGGTGTAGAATGTATTGAAAATGCGTAAAGGAGAGAATCTATTTGACTATAGCAATGCACAAAACTCAAATATTTTTAAGTTTGTTATACTTAGTGACAATATTCTATCAACTGTAGTAGTTTTTTATATTTGCTAATTAGTAGAACATAAATAATATACTATTCATTTTAAAAAGACATAAATGGGAGTAAAATTAAGTATTTAACGATGAGTTATGGGTTGAAATAGAACCAACTTTAAATAATAGTCATTTGATATTTTAAATCAAGATATAGCATTATTCGGATCCGACAGAATTTTTAAAATTTAAAACTCATACAGATATATAAGTTTATTATGAATTATTAAGTTGATGACTACTACCATAATTAGATACACCAACACGACACGGTTAGTGATACTTTTGTTATGCCTTCCCCAATACTCTAAGGTGACATGCACTTAAAATTAAAAAATAAAAAAGAAACTAGCCAAATATGAGAGAAGAGGGAACAAAGGAATGGTGCTACTAAAGCACAGGTATTTGTCTTTTTCATTCGGTTTGTGGTGGAGTTGAGATTTTCTTTTTGTCGTCGAGATTTTTTTGCTTTTCATATGAAAAGAAGTATTGCAAAATTAAGAGAAGATGTTGCAAAATTATTATTCCCGTAAATATTTGAATTGAAGAGAGTAGATCTGTTATAATTTGTGTTAATAAACGAAACATGGGTAATGAACAACATCCATACGAATTTGCCAAGAGATAAGCATTAGAATCCTAAAAAAAATGACAAGTAAAAATGCATAGCAAGAAAGTAAAAAAAGAGAGAACAAAATTGGTGCTGGATGTTTGTATTTAAGACACAGCATCGGGGGTTGGCATTGCAATTCACAATCACACGCGTTGAGATCACCGCCCCCTCGAAACCGCCGCACAGCAGAAAAAAAAAAAAAAAAAAAAAAAAAGACAAACAAAGACATATGGGTCCCACATGACCTCTGATTCCTCGACACGTCCCCTAAGCCCACAAACCCACTGTTCCACCTCCTCCACCTTCTTGTACCCTCCACCTACTTTCTTCCCGCATCACTCCTTTTTATTTTTTATTGACATTGATAGAAATTTGGTATTTACTAATTCAGAAGTATATATTTTCTTTTATCTTGTATAAATATCTCTCCATCCTTGTTAGACATCTTTTCTCATATTTATCTCTTTACAATTCACCTAATTCGCTCCTTAAATTCTCCAACAGCAGATGGCAAGCAGTAGGAGGAGTTGACGGCCTTACATGGTGGTGATGGGATGTGGTTATAGGTGTGCATAAGTTGTGTCGAGTAAGTTGACCTCTAGTTTGGATTAGCTAATGGAAGGAAACGAGTTGGACAATAGACTCAAACTCGTCTCACTTCTTTTTGAGTTGAGCTCGAGCCAAGTTGATTCCGAGCCTACGTCAAATCATGAGTATTCGTGAGGCTACCTTGTGTTATTCCATTCATTAAAAAATTAAACTTGATTTCCTATATTTTGCAAGAAAATATTCGTGAGCTTACTTAATTGTTACTCAAACAAATTTGCAAGGAATTTAGTTGTCAACGAAAGCCGCAACCATCTGATGTTCTAATTAACCACCGTAGATAGAATTGTTACGAATGTGACATAAAAAAGAAAAGAGATCACCTGTTAGTAGATACAAATGGTGAAAGAAGTGGAGTTATTACGAAAAAAAGAGAGAGTACATGGTTATATTGTTTATGCAATTAGGCTATGACAAATTGAGATTTGAATATAGAAGATAGTTTATAGTGCTCAAAATAAGAATTTTAGTTAGAAGAAGTGTGACCACATAATTTCATACATGTAGGTGGAATTAAGAAATTTGATGTGTTATTACTAAAAAATTCTTGAAATAAATTGGAGTTTCACTTATTATAAAGGGTAAAACTTAAATATAATAATTATAATTTTAAGACATTTTTGTAAAACGAGTTTAGTCGAGTTGAACCCCAATGAATAGGCCTTTGACTCAGCTTCGCTCATGAATAAAAATAAACTGAAGATTTAGCTCAAACTCAACTTATTTTCTTTCGAGCTGAGCTTGTACCCCAACAGCTTACCAATCTTGAGTTCTTTGCACACTCCTATAGATAGAGGAAACGAGCATGGAAAAATTATGGTGAGTGCTCGGCGAATGCTTTGAGATGCCCTAAAAAACATAAAACTTAGGGCCTTTTTGGAAAAAATGATTTTTAGAGGAAAATATCTATTAGCTCTCAAAAAATATTTATTTTCTCTAAAATTTCTATAAATTCCCGTGAACCAAATAAGATCTTACCACATAAAAAACATGGAAATTTTTGCCAAGCAAACAATATCAAAACACTCAACAACTTATTATTTACTCCTTGGCCAAATCAAGATTTTAAAAAATACTATAATAATAATAATAATTAGTACATAAGAATTTCAATTTTGACACCGAAGATCCCATATTGCACTCAAAAATTGCAATTTAGACTCTATCTACTAAATTTCACAAATAATATTAACCGGAAACATTTTAAAAAAATACTAAAAATTGGGACATCCATAACGCTTCACAAAAAGTATCAAAAATAGATTATAGTTAGAGAAAATATTGAAAAATGCAAAATAAGTGCAGAACTAAAAACTAAACAACATCAAGAAGCATTAAGAATCCAAAAGTCTATTATCTATATCACATAAAGGTCTAATAATTCTATAGAGTTTTATAAAAATTGACCCCATTAATTTAAAAATTCTGTAGATGATCCCACATATGAAGTTTTTTGGATTGGCTAACAACCAAAACCATTTTAAAACATAAAAAAACGGTCACAAGAAATCTTCAAGGGGGAACACAAGCAGAAGAGGAGCCACACCAATATTCTAACACACACACACACGCTCACACACACTCACAGCAGGAATATTTAATGCACCTAACCCCTTGCCTGCAGGAGCGAGACAAACCCAAAACCCAAACCCGAAAGCCCAAAGCGCAAAGCCCAAGCCCACCCAGAAATTATTGCACCGTGCGGTCACCTCACTAGTGCGGTAACCTCACCGCCCCTTCATAGGACTAGTAGTATACTACTCCCCCAACACACACACACACACACACACAAACTGACGTCGCCTTCTTAAATCCCCCAAAGCGCGAGCAAGTGGGAGAGTAGTGGTAAAAAAGGGGGCAAAAATTCGTCGGAGATTTCGCGGTTTGAGCCGAATCCGACCGGAAATTCGAGCGATTCGGGCCCAGTTTGGGGGGTCTGGGAGGTGGAATCGTGTGATTTGGCGGTGTGGATGTGAGATCTGGCGATGGCCGCTGCGACGGAGGTGGCCTCGGCGGCGGCGGCGGCCGCCGGCGAGGTGGACGGCGGCGGGGTGGGCATAGGTGAGTTAGTTTTGGGTTGTTTCGGGCCTGGGTTGCGGATTTGGGGGTTTTGACGTGGGTTTGGGCTTGTGCTTGGGCTTTTGGGTGCAGGTGGAGGAGCAGGAGGCGGGGAGGATGTGCTGTTCACGGAGCTGTGGCACGCCTGCGCGGGGCCGCTGGTGACGGTGCCGAAGGTGGGGGAGAAGGTCTACTACTTTCCGCAGGGACACATCGAGCAGGTGAGCAGTCCAATTTGGGAATTTTGCTTTTTTTTTTGGATTTTTATGGGTTTTATGGGCTTTTTGTCGTCTATTTTTTCGTGATCGGAGTAAGAGGCTGTTGTTTGGAACGTACGAGACTTTTCCATGGGTTTCTGAGCTCAATTGTGAAGTTTTTCGTGTTTTGTTGCGGAAATTGTGTTCCTCCCGGTGATCAGGATGGTGTTCTTTTCACTCAGTTTGGGGAATTTCAATTTCGTGTTGATAATTTTTTTCTTTTCTTTTTGTTTGTGAAATTGTGTGGATTTTTACCTGATTTGCGAAATTTTGAGCCTTTGGGGTGCATTAATTTTTGGGATTTAGTGCTCGCCTGCTGAATTCTAGTCGAGATTACTGTTTTGCCTTGAGAAACTTTCGGGCCTTGGCGCTAAATTTTGGTTTTTTTGGGGAGTTTCTGGTGGCTTGATGCAATTTGAGCTGTCTGATTGCTCCTCAGTAGGAGGAGCTCTGGAGTTGCATTCTGGGTGGCGAATTTTGCAGTTTTAGGTGTTGTTTTTTTTTTTTCTGTTCTGACTTAGCGAAGTTTTTTAGATTTCTCGTGCTAATTCTGTGGTTTCTGTAGGCGAAAACTTCATTTATTGTTTGCTAAAAGTTGACGCTTTTTAGTGGCTGGAATGTAACCTTACCTATCTGTTCTTCAGTTCACACAATCTAAAAAATTTGGGTTTTTTTTTTCTGTAGATATGGGTGATGTGCAAGTAATCTCAGCTCTAAGTTCTTACTCTGAATTCTCAGAGGAGAATGGGCTTTGTATTTTAGACACTAATTCTGAACTTTCTGTTGTCTCTGTCGATTTCAGGTGGAGGCATCGACGAACCAGGTATCCGAGCAGCGGAGGCCAATCTACAACCTGCCATGGAAGATCCCGTGTGAGGTCATGAACGTTGAATTGAAGGTAACACCAACAACTAGCAACTTTAAGGCTTCGTTTGTGTAGTACCATGTATGTTTGATCATAGTTTCCTTTGTAGGCGGAGCCGGATACCGATGAGGTGTATGCTCAGCTCACTCTGCTTCCAGAATCAAAGGTGAGTGGTTTCCCCTATACACTTTTGTGCTTCGCATGAGGATTTCGGCTTCGGAACAATTACATAAGCAATATGTGTTGGGTTGACGTGTAGCTGCTACAAGAGGAGAATGCCTCAACGGATGAGGAGACGCCTGCTGCGGCGCCAGCTGCATCTGCGCGTCCCCGCGTGCACTCCTTCTGCAAGACGCTGACTGCCTCGGATACGAGCACACATGGCGGGTTCTCAGTGCTGAGGCGGCACGCTGATGAGTGTCTCCCGCCACTGGTTAGGCCTGCCTACTCTTGACCGGACGTTGCTTTCATGAATGTGGTTCTGGGACTACTGTATGTTGGGGTAGTGGTGGTGATGCTCTTTGATTTTGCTTCTTGATCAGGATATGAGCAGGCAGCCTCCAACACAAGAGCTGGTGGCCAAGGATCTGCATGGAGTGGAATGGCGCTTCCGTCACATCTTCCGAGGTGATCCCTTGTCACCTTCGTTTTTTTGACTATTTCCAAATGAATGCATGGTGCTCTTTACTTGGTCATACCCTGTTTCCATGACAAGGAAGAATACTTTATACCAGTCTTCTTCACTTGGTTGTACAGTGGAAAACAGTTCATTAATGCGTGGATGACCTGCTTGCTTGATCTTAAATTTACTTTTCTGTACAATGCATATACCCATTACCTCTTTGGCTCTATTAGAGGGGCCGACTTGTGATTCCACCAACTAGTGCAGTTGTGCATTAAGGTTTCTTTGTATGGGCATGCATTTGATGATGTGTAGATAACTATGGTTGTTTGTCTGTTTGTGCTGCTGCTTACATGCTTTGTTTCTCAGGATAAGGCTTTACAGAGTTGTGCCAAGTAGGTAGTTATATCCAAGATGCAATTGCAGCTAGGATAGAATTAGGTGGTTGATTCTTCCTTCAACTTATGAGTCTCAAGTATGTGCTTGCTCAACTTCAGGTCAGCCACGAAGACACCTTCTTCAGAGTGGTTGGAGTGTATTTGTTAGTGCCAAACGTCTTGTTGCGGGGGATGCTTTCATCTTTCTCAGGTATGATGTTGGGTCCTGTTGAACCATTCATGTTGTTTGTTTTTTTTTTTTTTGACATAAATCAGAGGACAGAGCCCTACTGCTTCATGTTGTTTGTTCTTAACTCCATTTTTTCTTTTCCACTTAATAAGTACTTCCCTTTTTTCTGTGGGCAGAGGTGAGAACGGGGAACTACGTGTTGGAGTCAGGCGTGCAATGAGACAACAAACCAATGTTCCATCTTCTGTTATATCGAGCCACAGTATGCATCTTGGTGTTCTTGCTACAGCATGGCATGCGGTTAATACAGGGACCTTGTTCACAGTCTACTACAAGCCGAGGTTTGTGGTCATCTCCTTTTAGGGTTAGGTGCATAATCCTGATCTAATTTAGGCGCTGCCTTTTGTTTGTCACCTGAATTGCCATCTGAAGTTCCATAGTGCTCTCAAACAATAGAAGACTCTTTAAGTTTCTGCAACTATGCTAGCAATTATAAGCTCCCTTTTTGAATTCTTTACACACTTTTGCAGGACAAGTCCAGCTGAGTTCGTGGTTCCTTATGATCGCTACGTGGAATCCCTTAAACGAAATTATTCAATCGGGATGAGATTTAAGATGAGGTTTGAAGGTGAAGAGGCTCCAGAGCAAAGGTTAGGGGCTCCCTTGTGCAATCTTTGATAGATAGTCTGTTTTAATATAGATAGATGAGTTTCTTTTTTAGCTACAAGTTATAAACCTTTCATGTTGATACATTAGGTTTACTGGGACTATAGTTGGAATGGGCGATTCTGATCCAACTGAGTGGGCTGATTCAAAATGGCGTTCCCTTAAGGTGCACCCCCACCACCCACCCACCCACCCACCCCCCTATTGTAAACTTGAGCTAATTTTTTTAACTGAGCTTTTTTCTGTTGTACTTTGGTGTTAATTTAGGTGCGGTGGGATGAAGCTTCTTCCATTCCTCGTCCTGAGAGAGTTTCTCCTTGGCAAATAGAACCTGCTGTAAGCCCACCTCCCATCAATCCACTCCCAGTGCCTAGAACCAAGAGGCTTCGTCCAAATGTTATGGCTTCACCACCTGACCCATCAGCTCTAACAAAAGAAGGTTAGTCCTTATTATCAATGTGGAATTATAGGATTTTAGTTGCCGTTCTTACTAATGCATGAATTTTACCCTCCCATCTAGTTTCTCCTAAAGTCACTATTGAGGCATCTCAACAAACTGGTGTTCAAAGGGCCTTCCAGAGTCAAGAAAATGCAACCTTGAAAAGTGGTTTTGGTGATAGCACCGAATTGGACACTTCTCAGAAGCCAATCATGCAGCAGCCTTCGGGATTTGATCGTGAGAAAAATAATATTTCTACTCAGAGGAAACTAGGTTCAGAAGGTTGGATGCAGATGAACAGGCCAGAAAGTTACAATGAGATGCTATCTGGATATCAGCCCCCCAAAGATGTGCAAAACCCACGCAGCTTTTGTCCTTTACCCGAGCAGATTGCTTCAGGTCATTCGAACTTTTGGCACACAGTCAATACTCAGTATCAAGACCAACAAAGCAATCACAATATGTTCCCTGGCTCGTGGTCCTTAATGCCTCCTAATGCTGGCTTTGGTGTGAACAAACAGAACTATCCAATGATTCCGGAAGTTGGTGGGTTGTCTCAAAGGGCTGCAAATGTAAAGTTCAATGGACATGGAGCCTACAATGCACTGCCGGGCCGTGGCATTGATCAACACTCAACAGGCTGGTTTGGCCATATGTTACCAAATTCCTACATAGATGATGCCCCACCGCGTCTTATCAGGCCTCAACCTTTGGTCATTGGTCATGGTGATGCACAGAAAACCAAAGGCACTTCATGCAAGCTTTTTGGGATTCACCTTGACAGCCCGGCAAAATCTGAACCTTTGAAATCTCCATCGAGTGTTGTATATGATGGGCTGCCACAAACTGACTGGCATCAACCGGATGCAGCTGAAGTAGAGAAATATTCCGACCCTTCCAAGACCCTGAAGCCACTAGATGCTCCACAGGCAGATTCTGTTGTTCTTGAGAAGCACCATTGCCCACAAGCTTCCAGAAATATGCAATGCAAACCACAAAGTGGTTCGACTAGAAGCTGCAAGAAGGTGCGCCTTTCTTGTTATTGTTGCCTGGTTTTTCTTCTAGTTAAATGCTCCTTGAATCCAGCTTTCTTGTGAGTAGTTTTTGTTTTTAAATAATGCTTTCATTAAGTTGTTCTCTTCTGCTGGTGATAAGTCCAATAGGGTTGCTTCTGAAGCATTCTTGTGGATATACTTTATATGCAAAATTCCAGCCCACTAGTTTGACTAACATACAAAAGCCTGCTAATTCTCTAGTCCTTGCTGCAAGGAAATAATTAAACATCTGTTTTGTAAGTGGCTTCGTTTTGTTTGGAACTGTTTGGTTGTCACCACCTAGAGATGGCTTTTACATAAGACTATTTCTATCTCTAATAATATAATACCAAATGGATTGTCCTGTTCAGTCATTTTTGTTTAGTAGCATCTGCTGCCTTTTTAGTTTCCCTTCTTGTCTAACAGGATGAAACTATCTATTTCAGGTCCACAAACAAGGAATTGCGCTTGGCAGGTCCGTGGATCTTACAAAGTTCAATGGCTATGAGGAGCTGATTGCTGAGTTAGATCAGATGTTTGACTTTGATGGTGAACTGAAGAGTTCTAACAAGAATTGGCTGGTCATCTACACTGACAACGAAGGTGACATGATGCTGGTCGGGGATGATCCCTGGAAGTGAGTAACATCTGAACGTTTATCTTGTTTGCTGAGTCTTATCTATATATAATATAACTGATCTTGACCTTGGTTGAATCCTTGGATAGTGAATTCTGCAATATGGTGCATAAGATTTTCATCTACACAAAGGAGGAGGTCCAGCGGATGAATCCTGGTACCCTAAACTCGAGGGTGGAGGACAGTCCAGCTACTTCGATCGAAAGAGGGTCTGCTGCCAGAGAAATGCGAGGCTGCTTGTCCACCTCATCCATAAATTCCGAGAACTGCTAGTGCCTTCTCACTTGGTAGTGTGAACTGAACTAGTTCCCGTTATTCATTATTATAACGTTCTTCATTATTTCTTCTTTACAATTACAAAATAAGCTTGCTAAGCTTTTGCTGAACTGCTTTTGGCAGGTCTTTTGAAGTAACAAGGAGACAGAAAACAAAAAGCGGTGTATCAGTAGAATTGAAGAAGAACAAGCTTTTCGTAGTGGAGTTAATGCTTTTTATGTATGGATAAGCCCCACAGTATCCTACTTGTAGATGGTGCTTGTCCTGGTGGTCAAGTCGCACTCTTAATTTGCTGCAGTTTTGGTTGTATTTTGGCAACGTAAGTCTCCCTGTCTGTTGTTGGTTGTTCGCCTATCATATATAATGTATGCGTAGAGATGTAAGCGAAGCCCTACTGCGCACTTGCTCAGCCCCTAATCCTTGTAAATAGGCCCCCCCTCCAGTCTAATATATTATCAGCTGTGATGGACACACCTATTGCTCTTTTTTCTTTGGTTAAATTGTTGATGTTTTGGTGGTTTGAAAATCCAAGTCATTGGAAGACCTCTCTAGCTTCTAACTTTGTAATATAATTCCTTTGCCTCATTTGCTCCATCAGTCAGGTTGATACTCTTGTAGAAATGGAACTGTTTGATGGTATATTGGAACTCTGCTTAGTGATGTTCTCTTGCTTCATGTGTTTATGCTGAAACTTCAGTGCTCAATGCCATTGTTTCGGTGGCTGCTGCTGATTTGAATGGATGAGTTATCTGTTTGAAACGGCGTCTGATGGTGGTGTTGCGAGCGTCGTCACGGCCGAGGCCGCGGCCGTGCCCGTGATGAGATGAGCTGCACGGCTTGATGCATCCTTGGTACCGGCATGGGTGGTGTCCGTCACAGTGGCTGAGATGTGCTCGGGCCCTATGCTCAATAGGCTCGGTGGGTGTATGAATTGGAATTTGACAGTGATGGTTCGCATCCCATTACTGTGGCGCTTCTCAAACGGGTTCACTGAAACTTTTAAACTTGATGTGGTCAGTCAAATCGTGGTTGAATTCATGCGCCAGCTGTTTGAAACGGAATCGGATCTTTTGCCTTGCAACGACGTCTCTGCTCTCTTTTTCTCACCTATGACGGGAAAAAAAAATTGAGTTAGTTAATCATACACACGTGTTAATACCCGGTCAAAGCGGCTCCACCAGAACAAAACGCATATCAAACAAGGGATGCCATTTGTTTGAAACGTGTCTCTAATGCTTTAGTTTACTTCTGAGTTCTGACCGGCAACATCGTTCTATACGAAAAGCTAAAAAAAACGCGTGAAAAAGGTACACCGAAGAGCTCCACACTTCCACTACACCCACAGACGACCAAGTGTAGTCATTTCTTCCGTAGAATGTTTTGAGGTTCGTGAACCTTCAACTTTAGCAATTTGTAGTTATCTAGCTATATCGCTAGTTGGTTGTAACCTAATTTGTAAGACATTTGGATGTTTTTGTTTTGTCGATTAAGATTCAAATCTTAATGCACACAGATTTTAAATTTAAGTCCTATATTACAGGTGTGTGAATTATTTGTTATCGGTAATATTTGATCCGAATAAATAAAAACATCAGTGTGACCAACTTATTGGGTAGGCAAAATAGAGAAATCAATTTATGGTGTAATCTTGAAAGGACGATAGCGGCAACTGTTAGAATCATCAATTCTATTCTAGAGGCGATTATGATTGCATTATCCTGGTATTGGACTATGCAAGCATATCATTTTGAGTGTAAGGCTTAAGAATGTGGATCTGTTTAACATGATATCAGATTATCAGTGATTCATTCTGATTAATGAATTGCAAATCCTGCTACCAATTTGACATAATTTGATTTGTCAGATCGTCTGAGTTTGAGTAGATTTGACACACGGCTTAAGGTTAGGTGTGGGCCAAAGCCTTTCCATGCCTGGTTTAAAAACCCTAAAAAAAAAAAAAAATCAAGAAATCCAATCTGAATTTGGTCTAGCGTGATATTTTGGCTCACCCGAAAAATCAAATAGTAGATTTGAGCACAATTTGATCCCCGTGTTTAGGACCGCTTAGGTCTCTTCTCTATGTTTAGTGTAAAACTCTCAAAAATCAAGAAACCCAATCTAATTTGGTCTAGTCCAATATTTTTAAATGCGGTCCAATTAAATATTCCTGAGCTCAACCCAAAGTTGGTTGGTCCGACATGTTTATTAGGTTGAGTTGGATTAAATTCGAGTCCATCCAATATAGATCCAATATATTATGTTTTTTTTGTCAACTGAGTCTGAACTTGAGCTGAGGCTAAAAATACTCATGCCTATACGGTAGCTTGTGTGGATAGTTTGCCCAAATTGGTGATCACTGTTTGAGCAAACTAGTTCTTTTGGGAAAATTTTGCTAACCAAGACAGGTTGTCCAGATCTCTAGTGCAGAAAGCGCACACAGACACACTGCACCTTTAAAAAGAAAACCACACCCGTGCCCGGTCCCTCCACAGGCCAAAACACGTAATTTCTGATCTATTGACCTGTACCAGATTTGGTCTGTCCTGACCCAGACTAGGCCTATGGAGTGGTTCTGGTCGGTTTTTGCAATACCTCCATCTGATCTGGTCTAAGTTTGATCTGATTTTAAGATTTGATACATAAAAATATTTCAAAACAAAAAATAATTTTCAATAATTAATTTTGTAAAATATTATTTCAAAATGAAGATATCTAGAATCTAACTAATGAAAACTATGTGATACTAATAATAATTGAATATAAAGTGACACAAAACTAGTTATAAATTAATATAATTATACTAATGAATTAAAAAATATATGATTATATATAATCAGGATGGGACGGGATGGGGCGGGATGAATCAACCTAAATCCCGCATCCACCCTCTCTCATCTTGGTTCAGGATGGGCTTCTTGGGTTGGGTTGACTTGTTCGGATTCGGGACAAAATTAAGAATCCTAAGCCCATATTGGTCCAAGCCCTAGTGTCAGGTCAGGCCAACCTCTAGTTGCCCCAATGCAACAAGGCCTTTTGGTGGCCCAGCCCAAACCCAAACCCAAACCCAAACCCAAAGATGCCCATTCCTATTTGGAAATTGAACCAAGTGCATAGGATCTAACTTCAGTAAAAGACACAATGTTGGCTTTTCTATTGGACTCTGAAAAGTGAAAATTCTTCAAAAATTTAGTCACATACAGGCTACAGCATGCGTAGTAGTAAAACTAAAAATTTAACTGCATTTGGAAGAACAGATATAGCCTCCAATTAGGAGAGAGAGAGAGAGAGTAGTAGATCCAACAGCACATGCAGCATTGTTGATTGAATGCTGACACACACAGAAGCATGCAAAATTCCTCTCTTCTTTTCTTGTCTACTCTTGACAAAAATTGTGAATTCTTTCTTTCTTGTTGGGCACAGGATGCGAGTGACTGAATTCAATGCTCACACTCCTCTTCTCTTCATCCTTGGTGAATGCCATTGCTGAAAGAAGTAATTTAACTTGAGAGGATGTTCTTTGGATCATTCTTGGACATGGATCTTGTTCAGAGTATTTCACTGAGAAAATTCACTATATTCTAGGTAAAATTTTAGTAAATACGGGCATATCATTATACATAAGTATACACATCAAAAGAGAACACATAAATATAGGGTAAACATATATTTTTTATTAATTCATCTTGAATTAAAAAATACAAGTTCCCTTAAGATTTACATCTTGATATTGTGTGTATGAAGTATATTTGACATATAAGAGATTGTATAGTTCTTGGTTCCCAGAATTTCATAAAATTTCTGATTAATTATATATGCAAACTTTGTATTTGCAAAACACCTTCGATTAAGTCACCGATGGTCGTTGTCTTCGAGCTTCTAATTTGTCCTCCGAATATGACATGTAGATGTTCATGCATGTATGCAAATATGCAACTCCATGGCCTTGTTAGTCTACGATTCTATCACATAAAGTATGACATTTGCCTCGTCGGTGCTTGGCCTGGGTATTGTTTGGCCGCAAACAGGATGGATGGATGCCTTCATCTGGTCGGAACCAACATTAAAGGTGTCTGACTTCGCCAGTCATGGACAGGATGGTCACTTTCGCTTGGTCAGTGTCTAGTGATGGGATACATGGATGGTGAGTTGGTAAAATTATAATAGCACCATGACTTCCTTAGCCTTGGAGATGCATATAGCCATGACATGGATGAGTGCACATCGGGATGTCCGTCAATGCTCTGAATGTCGCTTCTAGGATGGGGCATGAATAACTCAGCATTAGAGGACTTCTGGATGGCTCGCCTCAACAATTTCTTGAGTATTATTTGAACTTCCGATCAAGTGGAACTATGTAGAGATGTTTTTGGAGAAGTTTATTATTTTTCATAAAAATTTGAATCGATTGACCCTCTGAAATTCAGTAGAATGCCATCTAACTTTCACAATTTTTTATGACTGTGTTTTTGATCTCTAATTGAGGTAGAACTCGGTGGAAATGCTTCTTCATGAGTTTAATGTTCACCATAAAAATTATAGGCCGATCATATTTTTGGATTAAAAGTTATCATTAATACATTGCCAACATGTCAGACTGAAATTTAGTAGAATGCCCGATCATTTCAGCATGGATCTAGAGTGACGCGTTGTGCTCATGCATTCGCTAGGTTTGATCTCTAGACACTATGGATTGGCTCCCTATTATTGTTGGATGGGGGTAGCAATATAGAGAAGAAGAGGGGCAATTTGGGATTGAGCCACCATATACCGGTATGGTTCCGTCTCATGCTTTATGAATCTCACTGTGCTCTCATTTGGAATGTGGATCTGATTACACACAGGACAATGCACCACCGCTCCTTTGTTACATGATGGGATAGTATCATCAATGGCAAGATGGATTGATAGATGCATACAGCTATTTGGCAAAGAAATTTCGCTTTGGGAATCTCTCCTTTTTATTTTAATTGTGGATGTGCTATTTTGTTTTGACAAAAAAGGTAAAGAAAATGTGCAAAGACAAGGACATGCACAAATAGAGTTATTTTTTTATTAGTCCTTAATTGAATTACAAAATACAAGTTTTGTGCTTTTTGTTTTTTTACCTCCGCATCGTGATGGAATCTGACAGTAGAATCTTGTACGGATCCTTGGTTCCCAAGGTTTCGTAAAACTCTCAATTAATTACGTACCTCTACTAAGTCTTTGACTTAGCAGAGCACCTCCGATTAAGTTGCGCTTTAAGTCTTCTTTAAGCTTCACTTCTGCTTTTCATATGATGGATGAGAGATACAATGCAATGTAATGTAGGATGTAGTAATGGTAGCCTTCGCTTCGTCATTTTTGGCTATAGAAATGTCTGGCCTCGTCGGCATCCAGATGGATATAAGATCATATGGCTAGCTTTGTCGGCACCTAGTCATGTGATTGTCAGGCCTCATCGGTTGAGAACAGATTTATTGCTTTTGCTTCATAAGTATCCAGCAAAAAGTTTGTTAGTGAAGATAGCCTGATGCAGTACATAATTGACCTTCACCTCGTTAGTACCTAGTCAATTAATTGTCTGGTTTCATTGGTCACGAATGAATGCATGAATGGAAGTGAAAAGATTGTAATAGTCATGCACAATGCGCATGACGAACATAAACAATGTTTTGTTCAATAAAATTTGCTCTCTTAAAAATAGAGCACTAGCGACTTGGTATAAGAAGCGATTTGTTACGCTTGGTCTTATTGGTTGGGTAGACACTTGCATGTTACGAAGGGCTCTGAGACACAACGCTTCTTCGTATCTTTTGAAGATCGAGCAGAGGTTTGCCATCCCTCTGCCTTGCTGATGAGCTACAAGAACGGGGCGCTGATTGCGGTCTTGAGGTGAGGGTATCACTCATCTACAACTCATCATTAGGGAAAAAGGCCACCATAGTAGAGTTGATAGAGGCGTAGAGTTTGATTCAGAGTTTTTATAGAGTTTATCTCTTTGCCTCTTTGTTTCTGTGTGTTTCTACGTTTCTTGTCTCTGCAAAATGCCTGAGGAGATTCCTTTATATAGAACTCCAACATCCCCTTTTTCGGAAAAAATCTTTTGTTACCTAACCCTCCTCTTATGACAGATGGGGCCTGTCAGAGAGCATCGTTTATCCAATTGGTTGGTTGAATTTATCAAGCCCTTGATGCACTTTGTTTCTTGACGTGTAGGGTCTACATAGTTTAGGGACCTACATTTATTTATTACTTCATTATTTTATTAATAGATACATAAGTCCTTCGGACAACAGGAAACTCCTGTACAAGATGGGCATGCAGTAAGGTGGAGATTTTGCATCATGACCGATAGGTGCATATAGTGAATTCTTGTATAGTACGAGCCTATAGATTGGTTGGATGGAGATCTTTATGTTGACATTAATCACCGAAGCCTCCCATGGAATATTGCTGGAGCCACCTTTGTATAGATCCTCCATGTGATATATAATGTATGCTATGCCAATGAGAGGTACTGACCATGAATGATCATCTCGATAACCTCAAGTGTCGTGGATGAAGGAGGGAGTAGGATTGTGGAACCACCTAATATTGAGGACAGAATATAGGGATTTGAATTTTTTGAAGAGAAATATTCTAAAGAATAGATAATCTAACCTTTATCTCTCTTTTTATTAATTATTTTATTATTTTTGGACAAATTTTTTTGAATATTTTAGGCCTATTTATTCAATATTTTGAATTGAATATAGGCTGATCCGACATGTTATTCGAATGATGAGAAAATAATAACTCTGCCTGATAAAATTATATAAAAAAATTAAATATGGTTGCATTCATCTCGGTTAGGAGAACACAATAAAATATTTATTTTCCTAATTTAGACCACATGGTACAAGTTATGATCATATTTACGTTTTAGCCCCCAGGAGACGTTCGGGTAGGCTATGAACCTTCAAATATACTATTCAAGCTACAATGGTACATTATTTGAGTTTACCACATTTAGATGATTCTGGAAGATTATGGAACCACTCATTTTTTTGAAGGATCCAAAGGTTATGGTCAATTTATAATTAGGTCCCTGCATCAGTTTGACTAGAGTAGACTTTCTAATTCTTCTATTCATCATGTTTCAATCATGTATTAAGCATGTCCGTCATGTCATAAGATTTCTAAAATTATGTAGAATAATTTATTCTGATGAGCAATGAAAAAGTTAAGACCTATTTACAAATAGGTCCCTATAGTAGTACCGACGGGCCATCTCTTGACTATATTTAAATCTTACGACTTGAGCTAATTCATGAGTGCATATTAGAATCATGATTAGTCATAATGATCAATTGGGTTGATTGTGTGATATGGCTAAATCGATGCATTGAGTTCCGGCTAGGCCATCATACTGAACGAGATAAGAGATAGTACATCGTCAATACAAATTTTTGAGGCAAATTATATATCAATGTATTCATATTGAAAAATAGAATATAATTTTATATTTATTTTCTCCCATAAACTAATATACAAAGATTTTACATTTTAGCCCTTGATCAATCAAGTGTGGTCCACATATCAACATATGACAGAATTTTGTTATAAAAATTCGTTTAGCACAAAGTTTCAGAAAGCAATGCGACATTTGTATGTTCCCTATTTATGTGTCCTTTTGTGCTTTTCTCACTATGGTGTGTGAACCAGAGCACATATTTTCTTAGACATGGATGGCAATGCGACTTTTGTTTGTTCGCTACCGTGTATCTGTTTGTATTTTTCTCTCTATATTATATGGACCAGGGGAAAAATAGGGAGACATCCAGAACGGGAATGTAAAAGCGCTTAGCCAAAGTTTCTTGAGGTTCTTTTCACTCCTGAAGAGATCTTTTGGCAGGCATAATGGTAAAAAAGTGAGTTCTATAGCCGAAAGATGAAATTTAATTCGACGGTTTTTAGGTCATTCGTCTTTTTCTAGCTGTTTAAGGTTTTGGGTGATTAGATTCGTATATGAAATTCAACATTAGACGGCAAGTTCTCAGGACTTAAGGGAAGTGATTGTTCACATGGTTTTTTTTATGACTAAATATTATAATGCCAAAAGGTTCTTGTAGGTAGGGGTGTGCATTCAATTTTTTCAATTATATAAAATCAACATCAAATTAAGCAAACTATATTTCGGTTCGATATCAGTAAATACCAAATAAAATTTGGTTTGATTCGATAAATATCAAATTTACCAATTAGCATTCTTGTGCGAATATGACGTAACAATTTTGAAAACAAAATTTAAATTACTACATATTATAATAGCAAATTACAAGTCTTACACTATCTATTCCCTTTGTACTCTTGCAATCTATTAAAATTTTATCAATTCAAATAGTATGTAATTAAAATAGTATGTAATTTTTTGAGCAATGAAAGATAATTCAGTAAATTCAGTTTTTGAAAATGATAACCAAATTAAGTACCAAGTATGAAATTAGCAAAAAATTTCGGTTAATTCGGTTAGATTTGGCTTGACAATTTTGGTTTGATGGGTTTTTGCACACCCCTACTTGTAGGACTAATATTTGTATTTTAGCAAAAGTTTTTGACAATGCCACCAAGATTTGGCCAATTTTATTCAATTTCTTGCCAATTTTTGGCCAAATCTATGCCGTCAAGATCAGCCGTCCCTATTTGGGTAGAATTGGCAGGGCGAATGGGGCCTGATCCAAACAAATCCTAAGTTTCTTGAGATACTGGCATATTTGCAATCCTGAATTAAAGACGAAAACAAAAAAATCAAGAATAATAGAATTCATTATGCTGAACTTATAATTTAAGAACTAGAGAACAGTAAAAAACGAAGCACGAAAGGGTAAAATGTAAATAGAGAGCAAGAATTTGCATTTGTTCATACAAAAGAGACGAGAAAGAGTAAATGCAGTGTTTGCAGGACCAGTCTGGACCGTTTTTATGACTGGTTTATCCATAAAAAAAAATTGAGCTTTTTACCCTAATGAACAATTCGCATTGATTATGAAGTTGTTTAGTTTGTATTCTCCTAAAAAAATACTTGATCTAGAACATTCTAGAAATTTGCGTGAAGATATTTGATTTGTATTCTCATTGTGTTTGGGCAAGTTTCGTCTACATCTTTTCTTAAGCATGTCTGAAAGTTATATGAGCGGCTGAGAAAATGAAGTAAATAAGTCAATCTCATGTGTACATATCAAACAGAAATTTTTACACTCAGAAACAAATCTTATGCATGTTTAAAAGCCAAATATATATCTTGATGATGATATGAACCAAACAACTTCTATAATTGTATTTTGTATTTTCCCATCAAGCACTACCATGCATAGGAATAGAAATTTTTATGAAATTCTCATGAATAATGGCTGACATGCGGGCTTGACACTCGGGGTGAAATCCAAGGGGCTACCTGTCAGACATTGTCTGTAAGATTTCCATGTAATATCAATCGTACGTGTCGGAGAAGATAAAAAATGGCAGATAAATATGAAAAATATACACTATTTTGATGAAAGGATTCACTTGTTAATAGACACAATTCTGCAGAGTTAACATAAGATTAAAAACATGTACTGAAAAGTAAGAAACAGAGATAATCTTTGGACATACTGTAAAACCCTAACCAGATTCAACATGAGACTTGCATTATTCTAAACCCTAAAGACTGCTGGAATCTAGATAAATTGCTTCCGAAAAGTCTGAGCAGATCTCAAACTGATAAAAACAAAGTTGCTTTCTATGAAGAACACTCCCCAGAATCCAAACACCGGTACTTTCAGTTTCTAAGCTGTACTGTTCTTGACAGCTCAATCAGTTCTCTCATTCTAGATCACGGTATGGAACCCCGCGGATTGCAGAAGAACAGCTTTGATTTCTTCAGGAAGAAGCCCAGGACCATCCTTGCATTGCTGCATCAGGTCAGAAAAAAAGATTGAGATATTGTCAGTTTAAGTTCAGTTTTAAGCTTATGCAATTCAGCTAATAACATTAGTTCATTACCTCGGCGCGGAAGACATCTAGGGCAAAGCCATTGAAGCAGCTGATGACAGCTTGTTGGACGTCAAGGCCAAGGCCGTCGAGTGCCCTCATGGCAGAAAGCAGAATACCAGGCCTGCGTGCGCAGAACATGTGGATGTTGATGGCCCGGCCTTCCCGTAGCCTAACCTCAACCTTTTGCAAATTCAGGAAATGCACAGGTAAGTGAAATGCATCATCAATTGATACACTTTCAATCTTTTAGTTCTTCAGTAATTACAGCAATCTCATACTTCAGTATTAGCTGACGGTGTTGATTGTTAGTTTTTTAAAACCTCATGACAAGATTGTGATAGTAAATTGTCACTTCATAAGTTGGCATATCAGCGACAAGTTTCTTTGATAGCAGTCTCATCGGCGGAAAGTTAATGAGTTCTTCGGAATCAGATACTCACCCTTGGTTGCTGACCAGTAGGGCTCGGCAATGCGCTGGGGCAGAGCTCCTCCTTCACACGGGACGGCAATGTGGGTAGTGTTGGAGTCAGAGGGTGGAAGCTTGTGGGCGTCGGAGGCAATGAGGATGTGGAAGGGGACGACTCGAGCTCGTTTTGAAGATCGTTGATCTTTTGCAGAAGCTCCTTTAGGTACTCGATTGCGTCGCCGAGAATTGAAGCCCTGTCCATCTAGCGATTGCATAAACAATCGATCAAGTCATTGGCCAATCACATTCCTTCAACACTTCTACTCCAATGTTGATCAGGAAACATAAGCTAATTATCAGTAACGGTGAATTTAAGATGCTAAACCACAATTTATCAAACCGAGCAGCATATAATCAGCAGCTGAGTAGGAGCCAAAACAATCATGCAATGAGCCAAAAGACAATTAGTCATGGTGAATTGCACCTGAAATGGACTGACCAAGAATGCAATTCATCAAAAGAACACACTGCAATTCGTACAAACGAGCATGGCAGCAACTGTGACACACGCAATTCATCAAAAGATGCAGTCAAACTGCATGAATTCAGATGCAATTCAAGATAATTTGGACACTAATCATGAAATTCTCACCTCGCTGACATTCCTAGTGATTGGAAAGGCACACAGTTCATCAAAGTTAAGCACTCAAACCATGTAAATGCAAATGCATCACAGCTCAATTTTTACCATAGATGTATGAACAGAAGTTAATTGAGCTTAATCTTTACCTTGCTGATCTTGGGCACGACGGACCGGAGCATGTAGAGACGGTCATTGAGCTTCTTGCGCCGCCGCCGCTCAGCCATCAGGTTCTTGGCCGGCATTCCCTTCTTCTTGCCCTTCCCGTCGCCGGTGACCGTGCTGTTGGCGTTCGACTCCTTGCCGTCTTTCTTGGCGCTGTCCTCGCCGCCCCTCGCGTCCTCCGAGTCGTAGTTCAGCCCGGAGGCGTCGATGCTGACGACGTCGTCGTCGGCCTCATCGACCGCCTCGTCGGCGGCGGAGGCGCCGGCGGCAGCCGCGGCCTTCCGCTTCTTGTCGTCGTCCTCCTCGCCGGCGTTGCGCCGGAGCGCGCGCTTCTGGAACAGCGTCGGCTGCGCGCCGACCGACGGGAAGATCTCCAGCGGCCGCAGCACCGCCGGCTTGCCGCGCCCGGCAAACGGCGTAGTGGCCCCGGACGCCACCGGCGTGGCCTCGGGGTTGGTGGCGCCTGCGCCGGAGTCAAAGATGTCCAACCCAGTAAGTGCCCCGAAGTCCGGCATTTGCGCCGACGTGCCGAAGCCCCCGAATGAGCCAAGAAACCCGGCGTTCCCGGCGGGGATCAGCGAGACAGCAGTGTTCGACGCGAGCCCCGTGCCAAGAAACGGCGCCGCGTCGCCGCCAGACACGCCGAGGTCGAAGCCGCCGACGTCGAACGGGCTGACCGACCCCACGTTGAGGAGCGGGAACAGCGGCGAGCCTGTGCAGGACGACGCCGACGCCGACGCCGGCGCGCCCAGGAGCAGGGACGCGTGCCCGCCAGCGCCGGCCGCCGCGTCGAAGTACCAGTCCTCGTCGAGCAGGGTCGGCGCCCGGAACGCCCCTCCTCCCGCCGCCACGGCGAGCAGGTTCTGGTGATGCTGGTGCTCCATCTCCTGTCCCGGCAGGATCGCCATCGGCGCCGGCGGCACGTGCTGCTCGTGGCCGTGGCCCTGTTCTTGGCCGTCGTCTTCTTGCATCCACAGAGCGCCCGTGAGCCGGGAAAGCATGGCTCCGGCAATGGCAGTGCAGCTTTAGCTTCTGGGCCTCGAGGGAGACGTTGGAAGGGAGGAGGAGGAGGCAGAGATGGCAGGGGTAAGCAGAGGAGCAGAGAGCTATCTATGGCTGTGTGTATATATGTATGTGTGTAGGTGAGGTCTTGGTCACTGTTGGGGAAGAAGGCTAAAATTACTATCACACCCTTCTTTCTATTAATTCTTGTATAATGTAAAAATGTAAAAATTTAGAATGTTTTTATTTTAATAATTGTTAATTCACATCGCGATAATATATTTTTTTTACCCAAAAACTTCGACGGCCGAACGGTTGCATGATGAAATATTGTAACTATAAATTGGCCGGGATTGTTATAGAAACTTTCTATATTTCACATTTTCACACCACCAAATATTTTTTTCCAAAAAACCTATGCGGTTGAACGGTTGAAAGGTCGCGTGATAAAATCTTGGTACTACACGACAATATTTAGTTTTTACCAAAAAAAACTTATGCATCGAGAAGGTTGCCGGATAAAATCTTAGTATTGGTCGGCAATATTATAAAAACAGTCTAAATTTCACGGCATGTTCATATTTATTTGTTATTGAAAATTTGCACGTTTAAAAGGTTGTGGGATAAAATCTAGATAACAGTTACTGGTCTGGAATATTATAGAAACATTCTAAATTTCATACTATGATAATATTTAGTTCTTATTGAAAAGGTTGTTGTCTAAAAGGTTGTAGGATAAAATCTTGGAAGTACTAATTGGTTGGGAATGTTACAAAACCATTCTAAATTTCACACGACAATAATATTTTTGTTTACTGAAAAACTTAAGTTGCTTTAGGGCTGCATGAGGAGATGTTGGAAACCACTAATTGCATTTGAAAGGTTGCAGGATAAAAATTTATAAAGAAATGCCATTGTAATGTAAAAATAGGATGCTAGGTTGGTTTTGATTTGAATGTTAAACAAATTTTTGGGTGTTTATATAATAATTTGCCATAATTTTTCAATTATTTGGTCTGCTGAGATAGTTTACATAACTATCTCGTTTTTGTTGGGGTAAAATAGCTTTAAGTAAGAAAATTTCCCTTTTGTTCTTTTGTGGTTTCTTGATTTTTTCATGATTTTATTTTAACGACTACGAATAAATTGCATAATTGCGGTGAATTATGATTGGACAACTATTATTCCGCGAATCTACGCATGGCGAGGTCTAACAAAAGTACGGAAGAAGCGTTACAAGTGCATTTGTACAAACACCCCAATAAAATTATTTCTAAATATCTCCTTATATTGACCCAAAAATTTATGTATATAAAGATATTTCCTTAGTAAAAAATTAAATCGCACTTAAATAATTTCTAGCTTGCTGAAAAAAAAGGAGATCCTCTCTAATTTTATGGTAAGCACTGTTTTGTTTTTTTTTTTTTGTGAGAACATTTCTTCCATTTGATTCTATCTCTCATTGGTGAGTAGCCAAAATGATTTAATTGGAAGCTTTACTTCACAATTTAAGGAGAAAAGGTTACCTTTAATTTGTGCCACTTGTTAGTAGTTGGTAACTCATGTTTCTACTTTTAATTTTGTTAATATAAACCTTGCTTTGACTAGTGTGGAAACCATGGAAAAAATAGTAACGGTTAACAGTTATAGGATGAAGCACTGGAAAATTACAATCCTACCCTTTCTCTCATTCTCCCTCTGTCAATATGCCAGGCATATCATTTGTTCCACCTGTCGCAAAATATAGATTTATTGATATTTTTCTTACTATGCCATTATTTATATTCCTAATCCATAATTTCTCACAAACTCCTCACACTAATATTTTCCTATTTTCAAGACATTTATGATTAAGATGTGTTTGATTGTAACTCGACTCCTATTCTGGCTCTTGCCTCTATCTCATAGAATTGGCTCTAATTTTTTTGTAGTCTAGAAGTTGAAATCAGAGGTATGTTTGGTTTGTAACTCTATCTTTTCTAATTTAAAGTCGTGTTGATATTTTTAACCTTCTAATAAAATATAATATTTACTGCTTGATTAAATAGTGAATCATGTAAATTATTATGATTGTGTGGGTAAATATTACATCTGGGTTTTCAGATTTAAAAAAATCATAAAAAATGAGCTCCACAATTTCTATAGAAATTGATTCTGGCTTCTCTCAAAATCCAGAGAAATCTAAACTTGAAGCTGTGGTGTTTGACCAACCAAATAAAGAGCCGAAGCCCAATGAGACATCCCCTAGGTTTCTAGTCATTTTCTCTTATTATGCTCTTAAATTTATAATTTGTTTAATCCACGTGCGTCCCTAATTTTGTTGATTGGGGGCCATTGTTACTACCAACTTCATGTGTCTCTAATTTTAGTTTAACTAGTAATTTTATTTTGTGAGAGACCATTCATATAAATGTTTTTTATCTTGCTCATGGGTGAGTAGCCATAATGATTTAATTCGTAGCTTTAGTTCACATTTCAAGGAGAAAAAGATTACCCTTTTTTTTTTTTTTTTTTTGCCACTTGTCACTTGTAAGTGATTAGTGGTTAATTAGTAACGCATCTGTTTCTCCTTTAATTGTTTTGTTAGTATTAATGTGAACTTAATTTCGTAAATCACGGATCTATCTCCAATTGCAATTCTTCAAATTGTCCTCCTTTGGACAGTTTCATTTGCTGTTAATTTTGTAGTTTTCTTTCTACTTTGTCTGGCATGAAAACTATGCAAGAAATAATAACAATTATTATTATTCTTTTTTCTGGCAAAATTGCACTATAAGCCCGCTCTACTGTTTGATTTTATACTATCAGACCATTCTGCTCTACTCTAATTTAAATGATTTGAACTCTCTATCTCTTGGAATTGTCTAATCGATAACTACTGAATGGATTGATGATGTGGTCGTCAACTTGTGACAACCGCGAATTCCAAATGGTGTGTTTTTGGAGAAAGAAATTCTAATACATTTACAAAAATGGAGAAAGCCAAAATTGTCAGTTTATTTTATTGAAATTATATCCTCTAAAATTATGTCAACATATATACCTATTACCTCGACTTTTTAAAACAATAGTAATAACCCTTTATATTCGAAAGCTAGCGCAAATTTTATTTTGCATTCAATATGATTGACTCGGCTATCTCAAACATGTGAGGCACACATGACAAAACAATTTATTAAATTGCACATGAGATGAAATTTGCAATGATTTTTGATACATTGGTGTAAGTTGTCCAGTTTTAAAATATATTATGTTATCTAGACTTTTTTAGAAGTAGAGAAAGATACTATGAATTTTTTCCTCTTGAATAATATAGGACTCAAATCAATAAAATTAGGATCAATGGATTTGGTTGCATAAAATCAACTAGTATAGTTGTTCACAGTTCAATTTTTCTTTTTTTTTTTTTCTTACACAAAGAACAGATGTTGCTCGGCAATAAGTTACACTTTTGTGTTGTTTTTTTTTTTTTTTGCAAAGTATACTTTTGGCCTTTTATTTTGCCATCGGACTCAGTTTAGTCAATCTAATTCAAGAAAGTTCAAATTGATTTATTTTGAGCATATTCTTTTTACTTTTTTTCATATCAACGGGTTAGAAACATTTGCCAAGGGCCTTCATCAAAATATGAGTGCTTAGATCATTTGAGACTAAAAGGAAATATTTAATTAACTTCATCAAAACATGAGTGCTTATATCACTCTAAGAAGTACTCAATAATACGCTATAAAGTAAAGTTATGTATTTTGTTAAATATTACTAATGGTGAGATTGACGAGTTAGACTGAGATCTATATTTCAGTGAGATACAAATAATATTTAATAAAATACTCAATTTTTATAGTTGCACATAACAAATTACCTCAATCAGATATGTGTCTCACATAAATAAGTGCCTTCTTGAAATGGTAGAGGTTGCCTTTTTATTCTTTTGCCTTTGGAGTTGCCCCAATTGCACCCCGTATCACCTTGCTTCATCATTTGGAAAAGATTCCAAGGTAAGTATAGAAGGATCAAAATTAGAAAATGTTTCCCAAGTCTCTCCCCCTTGACCACCACTTCATCATTTCAAAAGGACACAAAGGTGCTTCAAAAGCATAGGAGCGCTAGAAACATCATCTTTTTTTTTTTTTTTGAGAATGTGAGCAAGACAATTAATCAGAATAAAATTTCTTCTTGAAATATTGCTCTCACAAGATAGCAGTGGTGCATGTGAGATCCTAATTTATGTGTATGGAAGTTTAGTCCTACTTTATTTGACCGGGCCAGGAGTGGCTAGGATCCGACTCATTCCAGTGGAGTTAAATCCAACCAAAAAACCAATTCCTCCCCGTTGAACTTGGTGTTTGTGTCAGGTTTGGATGGAGAATTTCCGGCTCAATCCCCTTGGAGTGGCATGAAAACATAAAATTGTCTTTCATCTAATTTTTTTTTTATCTAATTCTCACGATTGCTTATTTTGTATGATCATATCTTTTCCACTTACCCTTAGAGTGACCCGAAAACATAAAATTGCCCTCCATCTAATTTTTTTCCTATCTAATTCCCACGATTACTTATTTTGTGTGATCATGTCTCTCCTTCTTCATATTTCTCACATATCTCTTTAGATCTCCTCGGATCGCCATAGATGATATTGAAGATGATAACACCGGTGGTCATCAAGGGTGGCACTGATCGTGATGACAGCAGTAGTGGCAGTCATGATCGTTAGGGGTGAACCCTAACTTATATAAATGTTGGTAAGGATTTTTAGTATAGTGAGATCTTTTTTTGACAAGGATATTTATTAATCCACATGAATTGTACAAATCCACGTGATGATTTAATTTGCATCGTAAATTTTCCACATATTGCGAAATATGTTCTAAGTACATAAGATGTAGAATATATGTATATTTTGTCTAGTGGACTAGATATACTATCTCGAGATTAATCCTTTTCCTAGAGAGAGAGAGAGAGAGAGAGAGAGAGAGAGAGGAGATAAAATGTAAATAAATTAATGTGCGCAGTGTGCACCCTTTTGCCTAGAGAGAGAGAGAATGTTCTGCGTGAAGGCATGCGAAAGCACGTTGTACCTTCGGGCTCCGTCGTGCATTCAAAATCATTTTTGAATTCCGGTGCCACCCAACCATTTAACTGATTTTTGTTATTATTTTTGAAATAAGGAGTTTTTTAGTTGCATGGAGCAAAACTTTTTAATCAAAATCTGGCATTCTTAAGGTTGAGTTCGATGTATGGACTCTTCCGCAAGCTCTTTAGAGGAATATTCTGTGTCACACGTACGAAATGCTGTTGAAACACATACTATTTCAATATAAAGACTCTTGCAGTAGATTCCTCGCGCGGACCTACATGCGAAACATATTCTCACGCACCAAGTATTCCAATGAATCGAGACTTGGGCGATGCTTCGCGTGGGGCCGTGTATAAATTATTTATATGATAAATTTGTTGCATTATATGATCATTAATGGTTAAAAAATTATCAAAATTAAATTAAGATAATTCGAATACAACAAAAACAAATTAAAAAATGTAAGGTAAAAATTATAAATTTTATTACTTCAATCGTACATAGAAAATAACATTAAATATACAAATCAGATAAAAAACCAGCTCTCCAACTGATAGTGGACCCAACATTATTTTGAACCTACCTGTCAGTGACGTTGGGCAATTTATTGCGCAGTGCGTGCGACACGCGAGATGAGCGCACCGACGAAAATTTCACGTGTTTTGTGGGGCCTATCACTATCGCGTCGTTTCGCTTGCGCACGAATTAACTGTGCACACTGTCACTGACTAGCGTGCCCCCAAATTTTCTGGCCCACATGTCAGTGTGTTTTTCGTGGCGGATTAGCCAGGCACGGTTCGCGAATGGTGAGACCTACAAAACGCGTCGTCCGCCATTATTTTGTTTAATGCAACAGCTACGCGCACTTGGACCCCGGTCGTATCACCTATTAGTGCTCGAAGCAGCAACTACCTCACCACGCGTCATCGTACAATCCGCTCGCCTACACGAGTCCTACGTGGCAACGGGACTTCGTTTTGGACGCCGAAAGTGAACTTAGCCTAAGAAACACCATTCTCTCGTAGTTTTATATAAGTTTCCTTCGCCTCCAATTTCTTAGTAAACACACAAACACACTTTGCTCATGTAGCAATCAACCGGTACTGTACATTATATCTCCCGCAATGATGCTTAATATTTTGAGAGAAAACAATGATGCTTAATTATGTGTAGGCAGAGGTAATGTACTGTGGTTGCTTGTACATCTTTTCCTTCTTTTCCTCATGTTCTACCACCTTTCTATCTTTAATCACCTCCATTTTTTCTCTAGTTCCTTTTTTGTTCTCCTGTACAAGGAAACTAATCTTTTCTTTTAGGGCCCCCTAAATAAAACCCAGACAAGAGTCAGTGGTCTAGATCACTATACAGTGATTTTGTGATACCTCAATACAAGTTAATATGGACCATGCATGTAATTAGTTCTATATTAAGAATTTAAAGTGAATTGGATGTGTATATATTGTTTGGAGAACCAACAACACTAATTCTTTTACACTAAGTAAAGATGGAACCACGTAGGAAGGTGCTGGTCATTTGACCCCCACACTGTTTTGCCAATAAGAAAAAGAAAAAAACAGCAAAAATTGCAAGAATTTGCGTAAAAATCCTTAAAATACAAATGTTTGAAGGAAAAATTGACCCCCCGGCTAAACATATGAATTGCATATCTTAGAGCTATCTTAACAAAAAAGAGTACGACTTAAGGTGTTTATATGGTCTATTCCAATGTTATGGTGTCTGGCAGAGGATGGTCCCAGAGAATTTGTTATTTCTCTTGGCCCTCCTATGGTTTGGTAGCTGCCATGGGGACTTAGAAAGGATAAAAAAGGCAGCTAAAAAACAGTCTACGACAGAGTACAGTACTACCTTGGCCTTTTTGCTTCTCATGTTACACCATCAGCACTACTTGACAGGGTCACGCTATCACTGGAATATTCCTCCTATAATGGAATCGCCTCCCCCCTAAAGTTCTGGAGCTACTGTATAAGTACTGTATGTGTTTCTAATTTTTTTAGCTATTTAAAACACTCCATCCTTTCATTAGTGAAAATATATATAATACTTTCTGTAAAATAGTTTTTCTATTTTAGATGAGCCGGTTCCTCCTATAATAAAGTCTATCTAATGTACTCCTAGTTATAGCATATTCCGTAATCTTCTATCTTAAAAGTTTTCCAAAATTTCTAGCAAAAAAAAAACCAAGTAGAGAATTAAAAATATGCTCTGGTAAGTAGCTAAAATTTCAAAGCTAAACTCAATCTAAAAAAAAAAAGACAAATCTACAGATTACAATTGATAAATAATAAGTTATTGTTCATCCTGATTTTAAATTTAATTGTTTTCCACTGGTTAAGATACCCTTTCCTCTACCTGAACTAGCCTTCCTGAACTACACATGGAACACGGTATGATTTAAAAATTAGGGGTAAATTGCTTTTTATGTTATTACAAAATTTTTATATTTTGTATTTGTCATTGGGTGTTTTACTGACATGAACTTAACATCATCTTGTTAGTCTCATTTTAAAATTTTGCAGAGATAAGGAAGAAATTATCTCAAAAAATAATTATAATTTTTCCTGGTAACTATTTGGTATATATACTAGGGTAAAGCAAGAAACAGCCATTAATTTGAAGAAAGGGTAAAAACATAAAACTTACTAGAAACATTTACTTGAGGGTTATATACTATGGTTAATTGTAGGTAGAGAGAGAAAAATAAATCATGGTTAGTTAGAGTCATGCCCTATATTTATTGCAATCACTATTATTATTAAATTTTTGGGGAGCAAAGCTACTATTACAATGGTATATGTGTATGCAGGTGAGTGGTCCATGAGGCTACTACGTACCAACACAATAAAGTTTGGGTGAGCCTTGGTCATGTGACAGTAGTAAGAGATCTAGAGAGAGAGAGAGAGCGCGCATATGCCATGTCTTCTTGTCCTTTAGAGATAGATCATACACACAATTACAACTACATGTAGGATTCGCATCTGCTACAGTTGAAGAATAACTATATGTGTGTACACACTTAGATAAAAAAAAATCTACATCAAATTTTGGGTGGGTGGGTGGGTGGGTGGGTGGGTTGTGTGTGTGTGTGGGAGTGGGGTGGCGACGGTGTGTGTGAGGAGTAATTTAGTTTTATTGAGACATTATCTGAATTCTTAATTACATGATCTGACAATTCAAAATACGTGTAACTACACTGGTGTAGTTTAGTGGCATCACCAATGGTGGTTAGAATTTGTGAGGATAATTGACCACATAGGTTTCTACAAAATAATCTAATTTTTTGTCTATATTTGTGTTAAAGTTTATAAAATTCTTAATATTTACAAGTATTGACTCCACTCTACAATATTTAAAATTTAAAAGATAAATATTACAATCGAACCCAGGAAATATAAGTTCTAGATGTGCGACCTACCAACATAATTGTAATAATAACAGTAGTTGATACTCCTCCATGTACACAAATATGATAACTTAGTGATAGAGGGAATTAGGCTTGAGCATTATTAGGTCCATCCAACCTAGCCCTCCCAACCCACCCAAGCGCGACTCGAGGTTAGGGATGACCTCAAAGCGCCTTACACTTGGTCCGAGACTTCTAAAATTCAAAAAGTTTGGCCTAAACCTGGCTCGGTCCAATTTTTTGAATATAGCTCTATTAAACCTGCTTGACCTAAATTTGGCCGATCCAACTTGTATATTGGGCTGGATTGGACCGAGTTAGAGCTCCCGAAGAACCCAGATTTTTTGTCAACTTGGACCAAACTGACTTAAACTTGAAATACTCAAGTTTAAGAGGGAATGTATCAAATAAGAACGACTTTTAAAATAAGGGAATAAAAACTAATAATGTTAGCCGTTAGATTAGATCTGAGTGACTTTAATCATCTACTAAAAGCCACCGCTACTTTTTAAAAGAACCCCTTAACATTCTATTTTTACTCTTCAATCCCTCCGCTTTCTTGTGACATGAACTCTCTTCTTTGAACTGAACCATTCAAATTTGATCTGACGTTTAAGATTATAGCTCTCATTCTCTTATTTTAAAGCTAATTTTTACTTTATATGCCATGTAGTAATACATACACATATATCTCTTGCATGCATGCAAGGACAAGTATAGTCACGCAAGGGAGCTCTTGATGCCACACACACTTGGGAGATGAATGTAGTATGTGATATTTGTTAGGTGAGTGCATCATGCATCTCTTAACTTCTCTTGTCCCTTGCGTCCACGCAAAGTAACCGTCAAGATCTCTTGGTGACTTCCTCGTATTATCACTTGAAGAGTTGAAGTTAAAGTTAACTGATTGGTAGATGGTGTGTACATATAAGGTAGTGCTTTTCTCTCCCTATTTGAACTTAAATCAAATATTAGTAACTCAGATGATAAGAAGTTTGTAATTTTTTACGAGATGATTAATAATCTCAAATTTTCTTTTATATCTATCTATATCACTTGATTTTTGATTAAATAGTTGAGATTTTAAGAAAGACAACTTATGTCTTTTATTCTCTACTACTTCATCATATGATTACAATAAGTTTAAGTTAACTTGCACGGTAAGACATATGTCTGTCTCTTCATTTGAACTCTCAGATAAAAAATTAGCAATTTAGATTGATGTGGGTGAGAATAATACAATTTCTCTCGAGATAATAATCACCTCAATTTTTCTTTTATATCAAATAGATGGTTAAGATTCTAAAAAAGACATCCTCTATCTTTTATTCTCTGAGACAAAAGATACGTCCTACATTGGTGTATGTTCATAGTTTTCTCAACTTTGAGGAGCATGGGTTGATCAATGGTGAACAGCATCAAGGTGCAACTCTTGCAAAGCTAGGATAATTGCCAACTACTTTCCAACAGATTTATCAGGTATCATTCAGCAATTGTACTATTAGCTCAGTAGTTATTGAGTAAATCCAAGAAAAAAAGAGTTGATTATAGCCATTGAAAAACCAGTTAGGTCCAGAAAGCACCAGAAATCGTGGAAATTGAACCTTGCACTGGCTTGGATAGTTGCTTAAATCAAAAGTCCTTACACAAAGGCCATATTCTCATGATCTTAACTATAACAAATGCTGATTTGATCTGCACCATAAATTGGTTTAGACTAAAATTGATCTACAACCTTTGGGCTTCCAGAAAAGCAAAAGAACAATGCTCTCTATATTTATAACATAATTTTTGTACAAGTTTTACTAACATTGGTTGATAGATCGAGCAAGTGTGCACGGTGGAATTTATAGAACTCACCTATCAACTAGTGTTATGAGATTTTTATGACAAATTGGTTTATATGGACGAAAATTTATAGAACTCTGATAAGTAGAAGAATGAGAGAGACAGAGAAAGTAGAACTTTTGTAGTCATCACTTGCCACCCATTCTGTTGGATGTTGTATTGCCATTCGCAGTGGACAGTTTGCCAGTGTTAGAGATGGGTAAATTTAGATGACATGGTGTGAATCTTAGAATAGATTAGCCGTTGATGATGATATCTTATTTTTAACTAAAAAATAGATATTTTTTAACAATTTTCATACTGCATATCCTTTTTATTAATCACACTCTCCCTTCCTCCTCCTCTCCCACCATCGCCACCACCAAACTCATGGGTCTCCAACCTTTGTGCTTCCTAATACCTACACCAGTGCCGCTAATCATCCAACCAATACTTTCTTTCTTCCCACTTGTTGAGTTGGTCTGGTAGTATCACAACAATTTCTCCGTTGATCGATCGTCACTTAATAATCTAATGAGAGGGATAAATAAACTCTAAAGCCGGTCATATGCAATAATGAAAGGATATCCATCCATGGGTAAAAAAGCCGACAACATGCATACAAAGTTTGGAAAAAAACACATACATACAATTTACAAAAAAAAAAAAAATTACCTAGAGAGATTTTGTTTGTTTTTGGAGGCAAGCGGCCTACGCTTTAACGTCCACATTATCCATCTGAGAGACCCAAAAAAAAAGTGGGGACAAGCATATAAATATACGTGCACGTACGCACAGATAATTACATGTGCATGTCTCCTACTCTCGAATGTATGTATACAGTATAAAGACATATGTGAATAAATTCTAGGATGAGGGAGAGTGAAGAGAGAGAGAGAGTGGAGTCAAGTATCTCGTGACAGATCTAGAAATTGAAGATGACAAAAGTTAGATCCGTGTATTGAAGACTCCTACTTGGTAAGGATATTGTAGTAAAGATTATTAACTTTCAAGCTTTGCATGCTGCTGCTGCTGCTGCTGCTGCTTCTTCTTCTTCTTCTACTGCCACCTTAATTCTATTCTTTCTCTGTGCATGGTAACCGCAGAATTATAGCAGCCACTGTTTGTTCCTTTTTGCAGCTTTTTTTTTTATTTACTACTACCTCTACTACTACTATCTTTTGTTTCTCTCTTTTAATTAATTTGTTCTGTGTTTTAAATGAGAAGGGGTGTTGTTTGCATCGCGCAGATGGCAGGGATCTTGCAAAACTATGTGAACCTGTTTCTTGATTAGATCTTAGCATAAACCAGTTCGCTTGACTTGCTTGAGTTTGATTTGGCGTGGCTTGATCTGACTTGAGATTAGGGTTCGATCTAGACTCTTCTATGTCTGACCCGAGACTTTCTAAAATTCAAAAAGATCAGACTGACCTTGGCCTGGGCGTGAAGTTTTGAACATAGCCCATTAAAACTCGTTTGACCTGGCCTAAGCCTGACTTGAGCCAGGTAATACGTACCAACATGTTTATTGAGCTGAATTAGAAAAAACTCTAGCCGCTGTGATGCAATCAGGTTTTTTGCCTGCCCAACCCGAGTTCCAAAATTCTTAAGCATATTCTTGAGTACTATTAAATCATATGATTATTGTATGAGATCTGAGCACAATTATCCATATAGATCACACAATGAGTATGTGTTGCATTTCTTATCATGAGACCAGATCTTATAGAATTTTTCCCCAGCTATCATGAAATTGAATTGGTTGCTGGATATATTTTGAATTTGTTTTGTGAGGAGTTTTCTTAGAAAATTACTATACTTATCTGCAATTTTTTTTTTCAAAAATAGTAGCTTCTCTCATACTTTTAGTTTTGTTGATTTATAATCTATACTTCTAAGTCATTTCAAGTTGATACATGTTCTTTTTCGTGTCAATAATACCACATATACTTTCTAAATCAATATAATTTAAAATCCATTATCTTAATAAACCTGCTCACTGTTATGCAACAATGGACATTCTCGAGAGTCAAAGTGCTCATAATGAAATATATCATGTGCCAATTTTTTTCATTAGTTGTTGCTAATCAGCAATTTTCTCAAGATATTATGAATAAAATTGCACTGATTTAGAAAAAAGAGTGATAAATTGCCAAACTTAAAAGTAAATGTGTTAACATGCAACAACTTAGAAATACATATGGTATTGACAATAAAAAAACAAAAACATGTGGTAAATTATAAAGTGGGCGTATCTAGAGCAATGTCTTTCGCCAAGTAAACTCATGTGAACTAAAAATTATTGGATGTATAGAAGGATGATCTATAGCTAAGATGGATCAGATGTGGATATAATACTTAGGGGAGCAAGTAACATTAACTCTAAATTTATCCGGAAGCGTTTTGGAACCTGGGAGGCACATTTGAGTTTATTCAGTTATTTTAGTACCTGTCATTTTTAGATGAAATACACAGCTCTCTCTCTCTCTCTCTCTCAAGAAGATGCACATAGATGCTGGGCCTTTTATCTTTGACTCCACAGCCCACTTTGAAATCTCCACATACAAGGAGCCCAACAATTAGTGTACTCTGAACTTTTATTCTTAATAAATTGAACCCTTTTAAGCCTAAAAAATAAGGCAAGAGAGATATCCACTTTCAAATACTAGAAAATTAACTGTATACCGCTGTAAATTAGCCGTTTTGCTAAGAAAAAGTTCATATATTATCCCGCACTATTTTCAAAAAAGTCCAAATAACTTTTATACTTATAAAATCAGATAAGTTACCATGTACTTTGAAAAGTAGTGCAAATTTTATCCCCATAAAATCTAATGATTAGTTTTGCTATATGGGCTTCACATGTTGATGATTGTTAAGTTATCGTACCAATATGGTAAAATACTATTTTATATAATGCATGATGAAATTTATGCCAGTTTTCAAAGTAAAGGGATAATTTATCCGATTTTAAATTATATGGGGCTATCTGGATTTTTGTGAAAATAGAAGAAAATAATATGGACTTTTTTTCTCTAATTATCACTGGTTGTAAGGTTGACAAGTGAGACTGGAGCGCATATTTCAGCGAGACATCACGTCAATGGTATTTAGTAAAATATTCAAATTGAAATATGGACATATCCGGAGTGGATCTAATTTGTTAAATGAGATTTATATTTGTCTTAATAGATAGATATATGAGTTATTTTATTTACAGTCCTTTTAGATAAGGTGCATTTCCTTGTAGATTTCACCTTTTAATGAGAAAGAAGAATCAAACAATAAATAGCAACCATATATGTTAGATATATAAGTTTTTGGCCAAAAAAGCTGATTCAGAAACATATAGCAACAAAAAATCAAAGGTAAGTAATAAATCTACAAAATGGTAAAGACTGAGGATCGCTAAAATTATATAGAGACTAATAAAGAAAAGATCACAACAGATTTCTAAAGAATCTAAGGTGATAAATGCTCATTCATGGGGGGTATTATCACAGAAAAAATTTCGTCTCTTTAAAGGATTTACCATAAATATTTCCTCAGATTATTCTATAAATTACCTTCGAAAGTTAGAGCATATTGCACAAGAAGCAAAAAAAAAAAAAAAAGCAAGGTGGTTTAGCACATATAGCTTGTCGTAGAGAAATGGAGGTTGGGCTAAAGATTTTTGCGATCTTCCTGCTGTTTTGCATCAGCACGAGAGGTATGTGTTTCTTATCTATACCATAATCCATGTATTGAGAAAAACTTGAGTTTTAGATCAATGGATCAATTTGACAAAATCAATATCTTTTGAAAGTAATGTGTAGGTTACAGCTAGTTGCATATAGTGGCCATATACCATAAAATTACAAAATTAAATTGACATTATGTGAGAAAATTATGTTGGTATAGGTGGAGTGTAGAAGCAATTTTATTGGTATTTGGAAGAAAAAAAAGAAATGTAGAGATTATCTTTTTTTTGGTATATATAAAAGCTTGATTTCATTGCATGATATATCCTTGTTTTAATATGGATGAATAAATCTTTGCACACAAAAAACCCATATCCCATAAAAGATATATTGATACAGGAATTGCATTGCATGTCTATCTTTTATCTCATCTCGACCATCCAGCCAAGTTTTGAATGATCAAATTTGATACAAAACTTTTATTCATCTAGGATTCATTGCATACATTTTTTTTATTGAGAACTTTTATTTTTAAATACAGAGGGCACATATTATTCTCAGTCTGGAATATTACTTTTGTAATTTAATACCGGCGCCTTCTGTTTTTAAAAGTGGAGGATACAGACCCATTGACATAAAGCTCTAAATTTTTTTTTCAGGTGATGCACAATGCACCTTGTCGAACATTGTAGTCTCCCAATCAGCAACAGGAGGGTCAGCACAAGGCCAACCAGAGTACAAAGTGACTGTGAAAAACACATGCATTTGCTCACAAAGTAATGTGAAATTGTCATGTGCTGGGTTTAACACAAGTCTCCCTGTCGACCCCAGTGTGCTCCGGCCTGACGGCGACGGTAAACTTTGCACCCTGAATGACGGCCGTCCGGTGTTCCAGGGTCAGGACATCACATTCAATTATGCGTGGAGCTCACAGTTCAGTTTTTCGCCTGTTTCTTCAACCATATCGTGCTCTTAGGCAATGGGTGTTTTCTTAAGATCCATTAGCTCCATATCACTTACAAAGTTACGAATTTAGTAAAATATTATGGAGTATCTTATAAATATGAGTTTAGATTCTCATGTCATACTCACATCTTAGTGATATTTTACTAATTTTATAATTTTATAGTGGTATGGAGTTTTTAGGTGAACAATGAATAAATTGGTGAAATATAAACACCTTGATGATTGACAAGGAGTTGGAAGAATAATAATTAAAATAACAAAGAAAAAGGATTTATTTTCTGCTACTATGTTTTGTATCATGCATCTCTCTATTTGGTACTCCTTTTTTTCTGATGTTGGGTTGTGAGAATTGAGAGGGGCCACCGTTGAGCGAATCTTGTGTCTTTACTTCAATTATCTAAGATGCACTCGCACATACAAAACTAGATACCAAATACCTGTCTAGAAATACATAAAACAAAAATAAGCTCTTATGGAATACATCATAGGACCTTTCTGCCATAATTCACAACAATGTACATAAGAGGTTGACACAGCCAAAATATTACGAGTTCATAGTAAATGGTTTTAGCAAAAAAAGACCACAGTGGCACTTATGACTCTGCACAGTCATGACCCTCCTTAGCTCCTGAACGACCTTCATTGACTTCATTCACCTCAGGTTTGACCTGCCGGACTCCCGGTGAATAGGTTTCTCCTCAATTGAATTTGTTGTTAAGCAAGGGTGAGTGTGATAGTCATTACATTTAACTAGTGCATTCAAATACATATACGCATAGACATGATAAGATGGTTGATGGAAAGGAAGTAGGTCTATGTTGAATTTGAGCACAAATATACATACATAGATAAGCGAAATTAGCAATTGCCACCGTTTCTAAGTTATTAAAATTTTCAATAAGTTTTAATGATGGTCAACCTTTACCATTCCCAAATTTACTCATTATTGAAAATCATAATAACACTACTTGTGTCACATCAATATTAGTAGAACTCACAATGCGTAGGCTCATAGTTCCGGGAGCTCAAAATATTCGAATATATTTTTAATTTTGTAGATGTGTACTTCTTTACTCACAAGATCTCTCAACTTATTACTATTAACGTAATTTACATGCAACAAATTCTACATGTGACTTGAGTTAAGAAAACAAGATTTTTCATTCTACCTTGTATACATCTTATTCCTACATGGTAGTTAGACTACTAACAGTTAGGTAAATTCTCGTACCAGTGTGGTGGTCTTAAACCACCACCCCGAATCGCCTCTCCAAATTACTCGGTCAACCAAGGAAAGAGAGAATACAACACATGTCATCCTGTAAGAATAATTTGAGTACCCGACATAGACACTGAGTTAGGTCTGTCTGATATCAGACTTGTGGTTAGTATGTTAACATGTCGCACAGAAGTATAATATAAGATTCTAGTCCTTAAGAATTGATATATGAGATAAGAGTCAATCCACATTCCCTTGTACTACAGCACCATCCATACATTTCGAACCTTACTATCAGATAACATTCAATTGTATATAAAAACATAGCATCAATCTCCACATATCTTCATTAAGGGTCTCAAATGACCAATTAATTGACAGTATGAAGCAATATGGAAAAAAAAATGTGAATACATTTCTTAGATTTAAATAATTTGATATCCTTCCTAATACCCCATTCAAACACATCTTAAGTGGATTTGGTTTCCACCGGGTCGAAATAAATGTATAAAAGATGTGGAATATAATTCTAAGATTTGAAAAATAAATGTTTTCCCCACGAGAGGTGGAACAGACAAAGGCAATAAATGCTAGTTAATATTATCACCATAAATATTTTAAATTGTCATTTTTTAATATTTCTATACATATAAACCAGGAATACAATATATAAATGTCACAAGAACAAACTAAGACTCTCTCCAACGGCAGCTCCTTCACTGGCGTGCGTCAACGGAGGCTGGTGCTTGCTCGATGATTGCTCGGTGTGATGGGACGCGTGCGTGCTTCGGGCGGAACTGAGCGGCGAGTGAGCGCGTGGTGAGGACAGCGCCGCCGTTGGGGACGAAGTGAGCGCTTCGTCACGTGTATTGCAGGCCCCACCAGGAAATAAACCAGCTAACCATACCTGCAAAAAAAATAAATCTAACATGTGGGTCCAGAAAATAAAAACACCACTTATCAGTCATTGTGTAGTGGGTTCATGCGTCACTGAGAAATATCATGTGGGCCTCACGGCAATAATTAGCGTGCCCGTCTCAGTGCTCATGCGCACCGCGCGAAAATCGACTAACAACGCTGACATTTGTGTCCCGTAGTTCGTGTCCCCACTTGTCAGTTATTGAGTTAATTTACTCCACATCACACAACGTTCAAGAGAAGTGGGGCCCACCAAGCTTGTAAAACGCGTGAGTGTGCCAATCTCGTTGCAGTTGGTGACACATACATGGTCCACTTTAACTCATTGATCAATGGGTCCACTATTTGTAGGGCCCACATGTCATTGAAATAAGAAAAAAACGACCGTTGGTTGAAATTAAAAACAGGGAACAGTGTTGCGCACGGTGGTCATTACAGACTCAGAGGGAATGACAGGTGGGGTCAACGTTGCGCTGACCCACCTGTAAGTGACTGGAAAGTAAAAATGGCTGTTGGAAAACTGTCAGCCGTGGGTTCCACTTGTCAGTGTTAGAAAAAAATGTCCGTTGGATTATAGCCGTTACAAATAGCCGTTGGAGCTATTTTTAATATTTTTTGGCATAAAAAATTGTAAAAAATAGGAAAAAATTCCAAAAAGTCTCAGTTTTTTTTTCCCAACTCTCTCCTATATAAAGGCCATCTTGTTTTATCATTTTCACACAACAATCTTCATCCATCTACATCCAAAACCATTTCAAAATTCTTGCAAATTTTTTAAAAATCCCATATAGATTCTAATCCACCTAACAGTTTCATAAATTGACTTGGTTCTTCCCAATCTTTCAGTGAAAACACCAAAAATCCTAGCAACCAACAACAATCAATTTTTCGTAGCCGTCATATCCCCAAACTACCATCCATATCCACCAAATTACCATCTATACCCATCAAATTATCCTCCTTATCCACTACACGGCCATGCATTTCCACCATCTCCCCAATATGGACAAAAATTTCATTTTATGGGTATACTGCCGACCTATTCGCAGTTCTCTTCACTACAACTGTACTCTATGTTGGCGTCTGACAACGACACTCCAAATTTTGCTCCAACTGATCTGGTGGCGCAAATCGTCATCGACGACGATAACACCATTGCTGCCGCAGATGTTAGACGAAAGACGAAGTGTTAACCATGGTTAACGGACGACGACATAAAATTGGTAATAATTTGATTTCCGTACATAAATACTATGAGGGTAATGCATTTACGAATGACTTCATCATTCATTTTTTGTCGATAACATGCAGATTAGCTCCTGGATCAACAATTCGCTCGATCCTATTGAAGGAAACAATATGAAGTGCGATATGTACTGGGCAAATGTAGCAGCAGCGTACAATGAAACGGTCCCAAAGAAGTTTATGCTAGCGGTCGTTCCGTCGACTAACTCATGGCGCAGGCCCGCGAGATGTACAAGACAGAGATGGATTATCCTTTTGTCTTGGATCATTGATGATGGCAGTTCGCAATCAACCTATGTGGTCCACAGGTTATGTTGATGCTGCCAACAAAAGAAGCAGATTGTTTGAGTCGAGCACCTACACATAATCATCCAACAACAATGATGTGCCACCAGTGTAGACACGGTTGGAAGGACGAGGCGTTGCTAAGGCGAAGCGCAAAGGTAAGAGCAACATTGATGTAACGCAGGATTTTACAGTGACAATGAGAGTTGATCTTGATGCCTTCATCAATCATTAACCTGACCGGGCCGAAAAGAGGAAGGACACAGTTCGTGTGTTGGAATCCTTGCGCATTAAATTGATGTAACGCAGGATTTTAAATTAAATTTCATTATTTATTTTTTGTTGGAAATACCGAATTTAATTCTCTAAGTAATATTAACATATTAGTAATACTAAAATTCATAAGTTAATACAAATTCGTTAAACATATAATTGTCAAATCATATAGAGCCAAACAAGAATCAAATTATTGGAGTGTTTAGCCCTTAGGAGTGTGGGGCCCACACTATGAGTCAAGTAAGAGCCAAACTGTTGGAGGTTTAGCTCTTGCTTGTTTTTTGAGATTATCCTCACACGTGTGGCAAAAAATATTATGTTTAAGAGTCAAACTTGTTGGATATAGTATAAGACATGATTGTTTCTAAGCTATTTTTGTTTATAGCCATGCTGTTGTTTTTCAGCCGAGGTATGTTTGAACATTTTCGATATCTTTTTCTGGGATTCGTACCTTCTTTTTTTAAGAACTGTTGTTGTTTATGGCCATGTTTTGTTTTTAAGCAAAGGTATATTTGTATTTGATATTGTCTTTTGGAATTGCATTCCCTGTTTGTAAGAACTAAAGTCATGTTTCTTTCATTTTGTTTAGATCGTTAGATCATAAATTAATATTCTAAATCAAGATGTATGAGAAATTTAAAAAGATCAATCCCGTCAAACATATAAATCATGCACTTGACCCCACTAATTAAAAAAGATTATGGTTTCATCACTGTTTCTTAAGTAAAACAAGATTTATTTTGAGAATAATTTTTTGAGATATTAAAACTTGATTTCATCGTATGATACAGACTAATTTTAATGTGAATTAATGGTAAACTATTTAAGTAAGGGGATGTTTGACCGATTTTTATCTTCAATTTATTATTTTATAAGATAAAGTTGTGGTCAAACACCCAACTTGTTTAAGAACTTATTTCATAAGCTTAATCACTTTTGAACTGAAGTAGTGGCATATGCAGGCTGACAAACGTGGGGCCCAATGACCCACAAGCTTTTACAAAGTAGTCCCAATTTATTGACTTTTGTGTTAAAGTCTATAAATCACTAAATATTTTAAAGAGTTGTCCCACTATAATATACAAATTTTAAAAGAGAAAATATGGTAGATCGCACATGATATAAGTTTTGGATTCGCCATTGATTATAAGTCCTAAAAAAACATGAAGCCACTGGTGGAATGGGGTTTATTGGGCTGATAAACTGAACCCAATAAACTAGTTTATCGTAGAAGTTTGAGTTTAGTGAAATAACGCCCTAAAACAGTCATCAGAATTGCAAGTTAATTAAAATTACACTTTTTTTTGGGTTTATAAATTTGCATACAGGTGATGGAAAGTGTACATTATCAGACCTTGTTGTGTCCCAGAAGTTGACAGGAGGATCACTCAAAGGCCAATCTGAGTATGTAGGTGACAGTGAAAAATACAGGTGATTGCCCCCAATCAACGGTGAAATTGGGATGTGGTGAGTTTAAGTCTATTGAGCCAGTTGAACCTGGTGTGCTTAGACGTGATGGTGATGGTGATGGTGATGGCAAACTGTGCCCTTGACAATCATCCAGTGTACCTTCACAGTGACATCGTTTTCAATAATTCATGAAAAACACCTTGGTCTTAAGCCTGTTTCTTCATTAATTCCTTGTAAGAGTTCAGGTTTGGATCATGAAATAACTATGTAATAATTTGACATATGTAATAATAAATAAATTGGTGAGAGTAAATGGTAAAGTTTTCTCCTGATCGATACTACTGTATTTCACCATGTGTGTTTCTCGGAGTTGTTTATTTGGGTCTGTGTGTCCTTAGTTATTCTTGGTCCACTTTGTCCTTCATTGGTTAACTGATAAGAACAAAATATCATTATAAATTAAAATGTATTTAGTCAAGGATCAATATGAATCATGGTTAAGTTATCATTTAATAGATAAAAAAACTTTGGACTTCAAAGATAAAGAAAATTTGATCCATACTTCAACATTGGTACTTAGAAATATCAGTCTATAACTTATGCTCATGCCATCAATGGATTAGGACGATGAACACAAACATTAGCTAGGGATTAAGGATCGAAGTGTGCTAACCAACATTTTGACAATGAATACAAACATTGAAAACAAAGCAAAATATTTTATGCAGGAAGCAAATATGCAAACAATCGTACAGAATCTATTTCTTAGATCAAAGAATCAGATATGGTGCTCAATATTTCATTCGCGCACATCTTAAGGTAGCATTTGGTTCGCAACCAAAATCATAATCATAATAGGTTTTTGGAGAAGAGTTTGTTGGAGTTGAAAGTGGAATGGTTGAGTAAAAATTATGATTGATTTAAATGGAGAATGCAATGATAAATTAACTATCGTATTTGGACGGTTTTTGAATACTTGCATTTTACTTGATACATTAGGTATAGTAGGATCTATTATGAATACCGTCTAAAAAAGATGTTTTATGAATAGAGGTATTGTTATTACCAAGAGTCCAATTAAATAATAACTCATTTTTTTTTACATATAATCAGAATATGAAACAAAATTCACAAACCAAATGCTTCCTAAATAAATTTGATTAGAAATGTTTCTAGGTGCAAATCAATGTAGAGAAGATGTGGAATGAACTTCTAAGATTTGAGAAATCAATGTATGAAAGACGTGACTTATAGGTTTTGACAAACAAATGCATGAAAGATGTGGACTAAGACAACAAATGCTACTTGATATAATTACCATAAATGTTTTTCTCAGGTTGTTCTATTTATAGGGACCTGGAATACAATACAGAAAGCTCAAAAGAGCAAAGTGGTGTCATGTGCAAAACATACAATAGGAAATGGATACTACTAAGCTAGTGGCATTTATGGCCATGTTGTTGTTTTTAAGCAGAGGTATGTTTATATATGTATTTTTATATCTTTTTGAGGCAAAAAAAATCATTTCCTTTAGAATTATTTTTGTTGGTTGTTTTGGGTTTTTTTTTACCTGTGAATTACATTTGAAATAAACCACGACTTTCCTCTAAAACTTGTCAGCCTCACAAACAATAATTTCAGAACTTTTATAATACTATTGAAAAAATTTCCCCTAAAATTAAATTTAGATCATGTTAAACCTAGAAACTCATATTTCTTACATAAAAACAAGTGGTATTTTCAGAAGAAAACAATTATAACGTTAAATTAGATAACCAAACAACCATCAGAACTACCATGCTGAAATGACGCTTCTTTTCTTTTTCCCATAAATTTGCATATATAGGCGAGGGACACGGTACCTTCTCAAACCTTGTGTCACAGAAGTTAATAGGAAGAGTTGTCAGAGGCCAACCTGAGTATGAGGTGACAGTGAAAAATACGTGTTTTTGCCCCAATAAAGGGTAAAATTGGAATGTGGTGAGTTTAATTCTACTGAGCCTGTAGATCCCAAAATGGCCTATTATGCATCCTGAATGACAATAGTCCAGTGTACCAACAGAGTGTTATCACATTGAAGTATGCATGGAAACCCCTTTTGGTTTTAAGCATGTCTCTTCAACTCTATGTAAGTAGTTGAGCTTTACATTGGGAGATAACTACGTAATAATTTGATATATGTAGTCTAGTATTTTGATTTTGTTGGGCAAAATGGAAATGTAACACTTTGGTATATGTCAAATTCATACCAACCAATATTTATAATTTAGTCCTCATTTGATCTAAAAAAATTAATCTAATTGATATGGTTGGTTGTCATGATTTACATACAGTGATTTATCAAGTTTAACTCTGAATATATGACTAATCCATACTCTATTAGATTTCTTAGACCGAATTAAGGGAGGATGTTGCATCAACCTAAAAATACTCTACATCCTTATCGATCATGCTGTTCTGTCTACACATTTATTGTTTGGTAGTAGATGTCTAGAAACAATTCCCTCAAATGATCTACCCACCCATCAAATACTCAGTAACACAAAATGCAACATGATCAAACAAAAGATCAACTCTAATATCATCTTTAACTGGCTGGGCAGGTCAACCATACCAATACTTGGGCTCGGAAACACCTTAGATAGCCTCCATGATAGGTTATTTTAGGCTTTGCCGTGATGGCATGATAGTCGCTTTTAAAACAATGGCATGAACAACGAAAATAACACAAAAAGTCTTTAGGCTGGAAGCAATATAAAAAACAATAATTATAAAATGAGTATATATATATATATATATATATATATATATATATAGACACACTCATTGTTTATTATTTGAGAGGGTTCTCTAGGTTGCTTGGGTTTTACAGATTGGATAAATCTCAAAATAGACCTTTTTACTATCCTTATTTGTACAATTAAATCTCTATTAAAAATCAAAACAAATAGTCTCTCTACTATTTGGATATGTGCAATCAAACCATTTTATCTGATTCTCTATTTAGATAGGTGCAATCAGTTCTACAATCTCTTGTTATAGAGATACATAACCACCATCTTCAAAATTTAATTTATCAGATCTTATTTGACTACGGTCTAACTCCATTTTACACAGAGACTTCACGCTTTAGCTCAACGAAGAATAGAAGTTGAAGTTGGAGGGAATGTTTGGGTTGTACCTCAATTTCTCTATTTTAAAATTATATTTGCCATTTTTAGCTCTATAATAAAATAAGAATATTTAGTTCTAAACTACTAAAAGAACATCACTTTAGCGAGTATGACTTATGGAGTTTACACCCATATGTCAGTGAGATATTAGTGATATTTTGTTAATTTCACATCTTTGACAATAGTATGGAGCTAAATGCCCGAACAAAATGAAATATATAATATTAATTATTATAACCAACAGAAAATCATATTATTTGTTACAAATGTGTGGGCATAAGCCATAGCCATTGAAGCTTCCAAAAGGGAGCTCAAAAAGGTTTTATAGAAATTGATTGTGGCCAGCTCCAAGGAAGAACAAATGGAACGATGGTGTGCTGTTGCGGATGTGCCCTCACGGAAGGACAGTTCTGATAAGAGGATGTAGCCTTGCTGGTTGATGACTGTGCGATGACGGCATCCTTGTTCTCCTCCCTCTCAAGATGCCTCACAACGTCCACACCTGAGGACTTGTCAGGGTTTGCTACTACTACTACGTACTTCTTTGTGTTTGTTTTCGTTCTAGCACACCGTGGTTCACATCGGTCTCTTTACGAGTTTGTAATGATTTGGCTTTCTAGAGAACAGCCGAAGCATTAATTATTAATTGGCTCTAAGTATGCTTCAATGTATCAGAGAACTTTCTTCTTTGGTTACCTATAAGATTTTTAGGAGCTAAGAGTTAGGAGGTATGTCACTAATATCTATCCTATAAGATTTTTAGGAACAAGGAGCTAGGATATTGATGAAACTTCCACCAAACAAACATGTGTTGCCTTCGTGACATATACACGGATGACATAAACACTCTTTTCCAAAGTGAATTCAGTGACAATTTATATCTTATCTTCTGATATTTTCACTATATGATGAAAATGTTAGAGCCATGGCACGGTTGACATATAAATAAATGAACATATTTCTTCTTAGAGTGCAACAAGATAACATCACTCTTAGATATGGGAAAAGTGATAAAATGTATGAATATTAATTGTATCTTAAAATAGAGAAACTAACAGATCGGATATATTCAACACTCACTTTCACTTTACATCAAGGTTTTAGGAATCGCTAATCGCTAGTCCATCGGCGAGCAGGGGACTAGGGATTAATCGGTTGAATCAGAGATTAATCGGTGGACACTAATCGACAAACTTGAATAGTAGTCCATAAGAAATTAAAGTAAGGTAGCAAGCATCAAGCATGATAATAATTAAAGCAAGATAGCAAACATCAATCTTCATCCTCTTGTACATAATTCTTGGTGGGGAGAGGAGAGGAGAGGGAGAGCTGCAGAGGGCAGAGGCCAGAGGGAGAGCGGCAGTGGAGCGGCAGAGGGAGGACGGCGGTGGGGAGAGGAGAGGGAGGACGGCGGTTACCCTCGGTGGACCGTGGACGATGACGGTGGCTCGTCGCTTCCCCAAATCTAACCGAACGCCAGTCCCTTCCTAGCTTCCCCAAACCTCTCTCTCTTCCCCACCTCTCTCTTCAAAACTCTCTTCTCCTCCCGATTAAACGCCGATTAATCCTGATTTTGACCGACTAATTGGGTTGACCGATTAATGGGTCGATTTGGGCATAATCGAATCGACAGCCCGACGACTACATGTTAATCGCCGATTAATCGCCGATTTTTTCTGATTTTTAAAACATTGTTTTACAGCACTCGATGAGAAAAATTATATGCACGTATGTTCTTTGGGTTTTTTTAATTGTCCTTTGCAAGGTATAAAAACATATAAATATATTTTATTAGATTGAGAGGTATTAGTTAAAATCTGATGGGTATTAGTCACAAGACTCACTAATTTGTTGCACTTAGCTCTCTATTATTATATAGGTAGTTACATAAAAGTTCAAAAAATATTATATAGAGGACCCAAATATGTTGTTTGCTTCAAATTGTGAGTCAACAATTGGCTTTGGCTCCCACAACCATTTGCACCTATTTTGTTTTGGAAATAAAAAGTAAAGGGAATTTTTGTTTTTTTAAAAGCAGATACGATTAGGGATATTTGTGCAAACTCCTCAAGTGCTGTATTAGCAGCAAGACTTGTAGTAATTGATGGTAAATCTTGTATGTCCAGATGGCAATCGATCAGATAAATCTATTGACTTGCGGTGGTTCCCAGCACATGGCAGTAAAGAATGAGTTCCAAATTGAATTATTGGTTGATGGTGCCAAATCCCAAATTGACTCGACGTGTGCTTGGAGGTTTGCTGGATTATATCATGTGTTGTGGACCTCGGTTGATGTTGATTCTTGCTGGCCGTGGGACATTTAATATTTGATGGTTTGTGACACTACTTTTTGTTGTTCAAACAAAATGTTTGGTCTAGCCTTTCAACAGAAGGCACATCAGAATCACAATTTGATTGCAACTTGGGCCATATCGACAACTACTTTGGTATTTGTTCTTGTCAGTCTCTATTGAGTACTATTCATCAAGCATAGTGTTTCCTTTTAGTTTGCTATTTGGCACTTCTCTCAACTTAGTTTGCCAGTTGATGCAGTCTCACAGTGAGAACACACAGTCCATAACTGTAAGACTAATGCAGATCAGTTAGTCAAAAAGTCTTCATACGAGAATGGCTTTCAAATTGCGCGATATATATTTTAGAGTTTTTCATGTCTCATACACGCACAAGGGTGAAAGTTGAGTGTTAAAAGTTGACGAGGACTACTAAGATATTTGAGACTGACAACCCACGGTGATATGATATTTGAGGTCGACAACACACGAAGACAGCATATCTTTGTTTGGTAGAAACTTCATCAGTATCCCAGCTCCTAAAAATCTTACAGGATAGATATTAGGCTGTTTCCAACAGTGCAGACTCTTACTTGATTCTTAAACAGAATATTTTCTACCACATCAGCGAGCACCATCTCAAAGCATCAAATAAGCATCAAGCCTCCAACAACTTGACTCTTACTTGGCTCTTAGTGTGGGTCCCACACTCCTAACCATCAAGCAAACACCAAGTAAGAGCCAAGCACTCCAATGACTTGATTCTTGCTTGGCTCTATACGATTTGACAATTATATATTCAATGAATTTGTATTAATTTATGAATTTCTATATTAACAATATATTAACATATTACTTACGAAATTAAATTCGACGTTTGCGACAAAAAAAATAAATTCGACATTTTGGATTTAAAAATTGAACTTGACAAACAAATAATAGATATTAAAATTCAAATAGTGGTACATGACATAATTGCGAAATACATTAAAATTAAATTTACAACCAAATGCCTAATACGAAATTCGGTAAAATACTACTCGTCGGCGTTTCCTCCGAAATATTGCCAAATGTGCTCGATCAAATCTCTTTTGAGTTGCGTGTGCGTAGGTTGAGCACGGATGGCAGCATTTTTTCGAAGTACATTTCCGAATAAAGGCGTACCCCCAGTGTGGATCACAGGTGGTACTACCGTGGATGTGCCCGGATGATCGTTGTAATCATAGTTTTCGTCATTGCCGTCGCGTTCGTCCTTTATGATCATGTTGTGCAAAATGACGCAAGCCCGCATGATCTTCGCGAGGATTGACTGTTGCCAAAATCGTGCCGCACCGTGCACGATGGCAAACCGAGACTGTAGAACTCTAAAAGCCCGCTCAACATCTTTTCTCGCTCCTTCTTGGTGTTGTGCAAACAACCGATCTTTCACTGTCTGTGGAAGTGGTATCGTCTTTACAAAGATAGCCCCACTCCGGGTATATACCATCGGCAAGATAATACCCTATGTTGTACTGTCGGCCGTTGACAGAGTACTGAACGTGAGGAGCCCGCCCTTTCAACACATCGGTGAATAAGGGCGATTGGTTTAGCACATTAATGTCATTGTTGGAGTCGGCAACACCAAAAAAAGCATGTCATATCCAGAGATCATACGAAGCTACCACTTCAAGTATAATCGTTGGGACTCCATAGTCTCCACGAGTGAATTGACCCTTCCATGCTACAGGGCAATTTCTCCATTCCCAGTGCATGCAATCAATGCTTCCCAGCATACCCAGAAAGCCACGGGACTCTCCTTGTTGCAGTAGGTGGTGGATATCCTTGACGGTGGGGCTGCGAAGATATTAGTCACCAAATACATCGATGACACCTTGCACGAAATTCTCCAAGCATTGAATCGCCGTGGATTCCCCAATGCGTACATACTCATCAACAACATCGGCGGGGCCACCGTACGTGAGCATACGCATTGCTGCGGTACACTTCTGTAAAGGAGAGAGTCCACGACGATTAGTGGCGTCCCTTCTTTGGGTGAAGTAGGGGGACCACTGTAACGTCCCTAATTTTGCCCTATTTTCATTCTCTGAGCATCGCCTCATCACACGCACCTTGCATCACCTAACTCTGAAAGAGCCCAAACCAAAACCAATATAAGCGCGATGCGCTCTAAGAATCTTTCATATCAAAACATCTCAAGTCGGCCGATTCTATCTCAAAATCGAAAACGACCGCTTCTAGGAGGCCCAAAAAGTCTAAAATCTCCGTTTGAAGTCCGAATCGAGATCCGTCTTCTCCTACGCGTTCATATCGCTATTTAATACATATCGTCCTTTAGAAACGTTTCCCAATTCGCGACGAAAATCAGAGTTTCAGCCGTTAGAAAAATCCGAAAGCGAAAGTACCAGTTTTACTCAGCCCCGTTTTCGTTTTATCCGAAACCCTGCCAAATCTTCTCGTTTTCGCGCGTACTCAATTGGAACAAGTATATAATAATTTTATCCAGCCCTCAGAAAAGTCGGATTTGCATTTGGGTCCCTAAATCCTAAAAATACCCAAAATGCCCCTGATCAAAGCACTGTGTACAGTGCACGGCACTGTACTGTGCCGTTGCCGTTGCCGCGCCGTGCGCGCGCTCTGCGTGCCGCCCGTGCGCCACCGTGCCGCGCCACCGCGTTTCTTGGCCGCCGGCACCGCCCCATGTGCGCCTCGCGTGCCCCGTGAGCTGCGCCACCTGTCCACGCCAACGACGACGCCTCGGGAACCCCAGATCGCCGCACCTCGTCCCGTCGTGTCCGCCACCGAACGCAGTAACACCTGGCCGCGCGCAAAAGTCGCCGTTCCTGTGCACCGTAGCCACGTCCAGCACCAGCATTGGAGGAGCTTGCCACCGCTGTCCTTTGCCCGAGCTGTAGCCATGCTTTTCGACCCTCACGCCGGAGCACAGTCCCATCGCCACTGTCCTCGTCTCCGGTTGATGCTGCAACCGCGCCCAGAAGCGCCCTCCCTCGGCCATCACCTCCCCCAAAGCTTCCAGAGGCTATAAAAGCCAGAGCTCATCACCTCTTCATCACACACACACAGCAAACACAACAGAGCCACTGTTCATCGTCTTCCTCGCGTCTCCACCTTCGGCCTCCACGGTGACAGCACACTCCGGTGAGTTTCTTTCCAAACTAAAGCCACCAACGTGTTCGCCTTATCCTCTAGATGGTTCACGAGCAAGGAATTGAGCTCATTTCTTCCCCAACTCCGGCTATCACCGGTTTTCCAATTGCCTCTGTTCTGCAAATTCAGCTCGATCCAGAGAGAATTAGAACTCGTGCCAGTGAGGAGAATTGCTCCTTAGAGCATGCTTGATCACCCCAGCTAGCTAGTTTCGATTTTCTTTCAGCCAATCAAAAACCCCCAAATCCCCAGCCGTGAGCTCCGGTCATCTACTCCGGCGAGCCTCCAAACGCAACAACTGGACAAACCAATGCATCAGCAGTGACCTCCACACTCCCAGGAGCAAGAATATGTGATCAATTTCCAAATTGATCAACCCTAGCTGCTCCCATTGCTCTGCCCTAGTTTCTGTTCAAAACAGCCACCTTGGCATTCAAATTCCGGCCAACTCCGGCCATCCTCGGCCAAACCCTCCGGCCAGACACCTCCTGACACTTAAGCCTACATGTTTGACATAGTTTGCCTTCAAATGCATGAGCCAATTGCTCAGGACACACAAACCCTAATTCCAGCAGTACAATGGCATAGAAATTGCTGTGTCTTGGATCTTTTTGTAAATTCAAGAAAACCTAAGACTTTTCTGCTTGTCCCACTTTGTCAAATAGCTTCGCCTTAGTCTAATACACCTACTGTCCAATTTTCATCTCATTCAGAGTTACCTAGACCCCTTAACCCACTTTTCGGCTTTTAGGTTAAGTTCGGACGTGACCCGAACGTCGCCCTTTTGACGACCAATGTCCGTCGACCCTAAGAGTCTTATTTACTACTCTTCTTGTCCATTCTAAACTAGCACAATTCAACCCTTGGAAATCCAAAGCCCAAACCCTAGTCCAGTTCAGAAATCAGAAGCCGTTCCAGTATAGCGCCTTATTATTTTATGTGAGCATAAGTTGTCGTATTTTGTAAGTTGATTGTAATACCTTGTGTGTATGCCTGTATTTGAAGATCAAGACTTCGATTACGCGGAAGAGGAAACAGAAGAACCCGCAGACTACGACACTACTGCTTGGCAAGGCAAGTTTCCCTCCTTTGAACATATTGCGCCTATTATTTTATATGCAATTAATTATTTAGAATTTGGTACCTACACATGTATGCATAGATAGTTTTGATAAAAGTATATGTTGAGAAATGATGTGAGTAGATAGTCCTACTTTGCAGACCCCCCCCTTGGTTCATAACAAATTACTTTACCTTGTCACCTTAGGAGTAGGAGTGTAGAATGGAAATACATGTCTATACTGATAAATGGGTAAAAGAAAAGAGGAAGGCAGAAGCATGAGCAAACTATTTCTAAAGATCATTTTATGTAAAAGAAATAGGGACTATTAGCGAGGGTTGGTTTGGATGGTTGGCGCTGTGTGCGCGGTGGGTTTGTGAAAGCCTTGCTAAGGGTCCATAAGGACGGGATCGTCGTGCTGTGCTTCTAGCGACCTGAAAACGTGCTAACCACCCGCCTGGTATGGGACAGGCACAATGTCATGACTCACCTAAAGTTAATCATTTCCTGCAATGGTTGTCGATCCGGTTTCCCGAGTGGAAATTGGTGGGCCACAGAGGGCCACGAGTGGTGTGAGGGGTAGAGTGGATAAGGCGTAAGAAGGAAGTCGCCCTAGCCTGGCTCTCGAGTCGTGCGCGGCCGAACCCGGAAGTGCGAATTCCATGCGTCCAGAGGAGGACTTCATGGACCCAAGGCTAGAAGAAAAGGCAGTGGGGAGGACCCACAACGATAATGAGGACCTTACGCGTGCTTGCCATGTATCGTGTTGTAGGGAGTACCTACCTTGATAATGGGGCCGGTATTGTCTATGTATTGGGCAGGAAATTATTAACAATGGGTCAGTAAACTGTTGTGTAAGCTCAGCCTGGTCACCTGCGTATAAGTCGCAGGGAGCTGATCCGACATTTAAGTTGAGTTTTCGTGGTGGGTACAGTGGTACGCCTCTGCAGAGTGTAAAAAGGTATTCGAATACTCCGAGCTCCCGGGTTTTCTGGAGCCTGGTCGTCGTGGGGTGAACCCGCGTCGTTGCAGCATGATTAGTATTGCTAAATTCTTTAAAATGAGATCAAACCATGGCAACTCATGGGAGTTTAGCCTGACTTTGCGAAAAATATACACATGTACAGTTTTGATAAATTACTCTGAGAAATAAAACCCCGGATTCAGGGAGATTTTCCAAAGTACTAAGATACCTCTGTTTCCAATAAAATTTCATTAAGTATGGAACCATAGAGCTTGTCGTTGTCAATAACTGCATACTATATTTCCTTATGCGGGAACTTGTTGAGCTTTGTATGCTCACCCTTGCCGATCCAATAAGCACAGAGGAGGAATCAACTGATTTCATAGACTATGGAATCGAGCCGGCACAAGAAGACCTCGACACAGTTCCAGGAGATTCAAGCGCCTGAAGGGTCACCTAACCTCAGCGAGAGCGATGTGGGTTTCGCCCTACTGCACGCTTTGTTGATTGAGGGAGATGTTTCCCCTCTGCTTTATTATTTTGCTACTCTTACTCGACGTGGTTCCGCACACGTCGGTTATTGTAATATGGGTCTGAATGACCCCGTACGCTATGATTAATGTATGTATGTATGTAAATGCCGTTGGATGTTCTGAAGTTTCAACTTCTGTGCACAAATTACCTGGGCATTTGTATTAGGTTCCCTCTAACGAGGGGCCCACAACCACCTACCTAGAGCTTCGACAATGCGAAAAAGAGGGGTCTCCCCATCCAAAAAAGCCGCCGGAAGATACTGTCAAGGTAGACAGAATATTCGGAAAAGTAGTCCGCGACGAGCCGTTGATGCCCCTCTTCGCGAGCTCTCTCAACATATCTCCTATTGCTGCTTCGATGACGTCCGCGAGATGACGAAGCATTGAGTCGAGCATAAAGACCGGTGATAATACGGTCTTCCTCCTCCTCCTCCTCCTCTATGAATTCCACCAAGAAATCCTCAATTTGGTTCGTGACATCCTCATCGGAGCTATGTGTGCTCGAACTAGAACTAGATGACATTTTGTGAGTGGCTACTGAAACTGAGTTTCTCAAGAGGTGCAATGTTGGAGAAGATAGTTCGATTGTGAACACAAACTTTGTGGAGAGGGTGAATATATAGACGAAAAGTCCAACGGCTACTTTACAACGGCTATATTCCAACGACTACTTTTCAACTGCTACTTTGCAACGGCTATATTTCAAAGTAAAATTAAATAGAGAATCATATATAGATTAATAGCGAAGGATACATGGCTCGTTACAAGAGATAATTGAAAAACAAAATAACTAATCGTTGGTAGCATTAAGTTTCTCTCTAAGAATCTTCATCCCTGCATCGTACTCCGCTTTTTGTGCATCGTCGAAGATGGATTTGTCGAAACCCATAATTTTCCAGTACGCCTTATACAAGGCGGACTTTTCCTTCGCCTTCACCACATCGCGCAAGTTATCGGACATACGGAGTACGTCCTTCCTCTTGTCGGCCCGGTCAGGTTGATTTTGGATGAAGGCATCGAGATCTGCTCTCATTGCCGTCGTAGAATCCTGCGAGTGATCAACCTTTCTCTTACCTTTGCGCCTCGCCTTAGCAGCGTCTCGTCTTTTCGGTTGTGTCTCCGCTGGTGGCACGTCATCGTTGTTGGACGATGATGTATATGTGCGCGACTCGGACAATCTGCTTCTTTTGCTGGGAGGATCAACATAAGATGCAGACCACTTAGGTTGACCGCGAACCGCCGTCCACCAATGATCCAAAATGAACGGATGACCCATCTCCGTCTTGTACATCTCGCGGGCCTGCGCCATGAGTTGGTCGTCCGAACGATCGCTGACATAGACTTCATTTAGTCGGAGCCAAACATCGTTGAATTGGACCACCTTTTTGTTGGTTCGTTGCCAGTGGTCCTTACAGTGTTTGGTCTCCCTTCTCCTACTTGGCGGCACCGTTTCGTTGTATGCGGCTGTTACGTTGGCCCAGTACATGTTGCACTATCTATTGTTTCCATCAATAGAATCGAGCGAATTGTTGAGTCAAGAGCTAATCTGTATGTAGTAAAAAAAATTTTAATGTCGAAGTCGAGCGTAAATATATGTCTTTCATAATACTCTTGTATGAAAAATCAAATTATTACCAGTTTTACGTCGTCATCGGTGCACCATAGTAAGCGCTTCGTCTTTTGACCAACGTGCACAGCAGAATTGGTGTTGATGTCATCGATGCGAACTCGGGCCGCCAGATTGGCTGGAGCAGAGTCTGGAGTGCCGTTGTCGGAGACAGACGTAGAGTGCGGTTGAGGTGAGGAAAACTGCGGACATGTCGGTGGCTTGCCGACAAAATGAAAATTTTGGCTATACTGTGGGGGCGGTGGAATTGCGTGGCCATGTGGTGGATACGGACGATAATTTTGGTCGTACTGTGGATACGGCTGGTAAGTCAGTGGCTGTGAAAAACCGGGTTGCGGTTCGGTGTTTGGGCTTTCGGTGTTTTCGCTGGAAGAATGGGAAGAGCCAAGCCAGTTAACGAAACCGCCCGGTGGATTTGAATCCATGTCGGATTTTTAAAAAAATTTGCGAGGATTTTGAATGGCCTTTGTTGTGGATGGATGAAGAATTTTGTGTCAAAATAGGTCAAGAACATGCCCTATATATAGGAGAGGGCAGGGGAAATTTTCTGTGATTTTTTGGAATTTTTTTGGGATTTTTTGCTATTTTTTACGATTTTTTAGCCCAAAAAACATTAAAATAATCTCCAACGGCTATTTTAAAACGACTAAATTCTAACTGCTCTTTTTTGTGAGGCTGACAGGTGGGCCACGGCCAAAAACTATTTCCAACGGCTTTATTCTGTGCCTGCACACACTAACATGCGGGCCCGCTGAAAGGATCTAAGATATCGACTAGAGGGGGGTGAATAGGTGATTTTGACAGTTTAACACCTAATTAAGCAATTAACAATAAATGAGAGAAAATAGCCAAAACAAGATGAACAATAATCAATTTAACACAAGGATATATCCTGTGGTCTCGGTGATTTGCCGATCACCCCTAATCCACGTTGAGGCAAACTCAAATCTCTAACCGCTCCTCTATCTAGTCGACTTCCTCTCAAGAAGTGTCCTAGATCTCGAGCCGGATTAGTGTGATGAGTTATCCAAACCTCAATTTCACTATTGATGTACTTTACCGCTCCGGCAAGGCGTGTTCGACCCTTTCACAAGATGTTTTGAGACTTCTTCACAATCTTCCTTGAAGAGCTCTCCAAAACATTCCTCCTAGCCGTCTAGGAGCCGGCAAACTCCAAGAGTAATAAGCCGGTGATGATCACTTAACGCTCTTCTAGTGCCACAAGGTTGATTTAGTAATCTAAATGCAATGCACTATAAGATCTCAAATGCACACGAAGATCTCAAATGCACACTCTCTCAAATTCAAGAATTAGAACCCTAGAGTGTATGAGACTTGTTTTAGCTCTCACAGATGATGGTAATGTTCACAAAATATCCAAGAGTTATGAACAGGACACTGCATGGGAGTATATATACCCCCCATAATAAATATAGCTATTTCAAGCCGTTGGAAGAAAAAGATTACTTGGCGGTCAGACTGCAGGTATAAGTCCGGTCAGACCGCCGCAATTGCAACGGCATTAAACAGGCGCAATTAATGCTCACCTGCCCTTGTCGGACACTCTCACGGTCAAACCGGAGCCAATGGCGGTCAGATCGTGAACCTTCCAGAGACGACATGGTTTCTGGACACGATATACGGTCAGGCCGAGATATTCGGACAGACCGGCCACACGGTCAGACGGTAGTTCAAAAAACTCGGTCAGACCGTTTTAGCGGTCAGACCGGACACGAAATCGGTTAGACCGTCTTAACACATCAAGTTTCAGAAAGTTAGATCATGAAGCTCCAGGAGTCTGACCTAAGATTTTACTACGGACAGACCGACCTCTTTAAGAAATAAAACACACTTTGACATAACGTCGGTCAGTCCGAAACAACAATCGGTCAGACCGTTTATGCGGTCAGACCGGCTAACAATCGGTCAGACCGACTAAGACTGAATTTGATTGAATTGAATGGAACAATGCATTTTCAAAGTATATGACCTTCTAGTATGCAATGCAAGTTGTTTTTATGACTTGTGGCATATAGATGAACTATTTTGTGATACACCACATGCTCCTCTTAATAGTACGGCGACTATCCTAAAATTCGGTCAAAATTCTTCTCTAATCACCTTAGACCAGTAAAAGTAAAAAGACTCTATTCCGTACCTTTGCCTTTTTGCTCAATGTCCTTTCTTCATCGTGTGCCTCTTTCTTTGCCTTTCATTAACCTGTCTTTTGAGTTTGATCTTGACACAACTTAATAGGTAACTTTAGTTCAATATTTGTAATTGTCATTAATTACCAAAACACTCTTTTAGAGGCTTAGAAGCTACAATCTCCCCCTTTTTGGTAATTGATGACAACATAAAGAGTAGATGATTGAATTTTGAGCATTAAACGATATACTCCCCCTAAATAGATGATTATGAAAATTTTGACATTTTTGGTGGAGTTCAAGCATGTATATAAGAGGATATATCAGTTCATTCAACAAATGATATCAACATCACAAAGGTCATATGAAAATAACATAAAGCCCATCTCATATAACACATGAAGTAGCAATCTCACAACAGTTATAAGGAATTCAAAACATTCAAAGCATCACATCACATAAGTCACATCACATAAGTCAAGTCATCCACATAAGTAATCATCCACATAAGTTATCAAAAGTTATCAAAAATCATTCATCTAAAGTTTTACATCATAAGATCTTAACATGAGTCACATCACATAAGTCAAGTCATCCACATAAGTAGTCATCCACATAAGTTATCAAAAGTTATCAAAAATCATTCATCTAAAGTTTTACATCATAAGATTTTCTCATCTAAGGTTCTCCTCCCCTTTGGCATCAATTGCCAGAAAAGCTACAAATCGGCGGGAGCATCATCATCTGGAGGGTTGAAAGGAGGAGTCTGAGGGAATCTGGTGTAGAAGTGAGCTATGAAGGCGTCGAAGCGCTGCTCGAACTGATCTTGGCACGACGAGAAAGTTTGGAACTGATCATTGAGAGCCGCCAAGTCCGATCGTGCGAGCTCAAGCCCCTGGAGGAGTGTAGCAAACTGATCCATCATCGGCTGATGGAGCTGCTGCTGGAATTGAGAAAACCAGGCGGGGGCTTGGCTCGGCTGTGCTGGCTGCTGAGCCTGCAGCTGAGGTGGAGGAGGCATATGCTGAGCCTGCTGCTGCTGCTGCTGATGGGGCTGTGCTCCATGACCTCGAGCCAAGACGCGCGGATTGACACTAAACGGCTTATAGCCGAGATGTCTGATATCGTAGGATCCGCGAGAAAACTTCGTCTTCTGGAGCAGCACAGACATGATATATGGAGCAAAGTAGAGATTCGGAAGAGTGGTTACCGAGACATCCTCAATTGTCTTCAAGATGAATGTGACAATGTTAATCCGATGACTTTTGAGGATGTGGTCGATGAAGTTCCAATAGTAATCTCTGACAGCTTCTCGATTTCCACTCTTTGGATGGATCGTGGCTTGGATGATTTTGTTGACTACAGCTGGGAGAACTTTGAGACCTGTAACAGTGCCAGGTACGATCCTCTGTCCACCTCCCGGCTGCTCATAGAACTGGAGCCAGTCGCCCTCATGAAGGTAATCCTCATCCTCCATATTTATGCCCTCCTTCATTTCGTCATAGTTGATCTTATTTGCCACAGCAAACTCCTCGAATGTAGCCTCATATCTCCAAGTGCCTATCATCCACATTATCCGCTGTTCTACCCATATGATCTCGATGGTGGCATAGAACTGTCGGATGGCAGTGGTGTTCCATGGGCATTTGTGCTCCACAAAGTCATACAGCCCAATCTCCTTGAAGATCTGCACCAAAAGGAGCCATGATGGGCTGATTTACAACATAAGCCCATTCGATCCACTTGTGCTCGAAAATATTCTTGTGGATCAGATGCCCATAGAATGCATCCTGCTGGGTCATCGAGTGGAAGTGAGGAGTAGTGGCATCATTCGCATGATTGTAGGCATAGGTGGTCCTAGCCTTCGTATAGTCACTTGACGTCCAATTCTTCTTCGGGCCTTGATAAGCATGGACGTTTATTTCATCGTCCTCACTCTCGATATCCATGCCCATGTGTGCGGATCCACCACGGTGAGAAGACTGTTTTGTTTCTGAGTCTCCGGGCGAGGGCACCCAATCATCATCCTGACTGTCACTACTGCTTGACGGTTGAGCTCGTTTTGGCTGCTTCGCCAATTTCTTCTTGTTTGTCCGGACGGAGACATTTCCTTGAGGACCTCGACCACTAGAAGATTTGCAAGATATACAGCAGGTAAGATACTAAGAGGTAAGAACAAATGAAGCGAATCGATACAACAACAGATCAGCAAACTCTGGCTCTGCTACTGCCGTCGGTCAGACCGAACCTTGGGCGGTCAGACCGGCGCAACCATAGAGTTAGGGTTTGACAAGATTCCTGGGATTTAGATGATTTTAGGGCGCAATGTGGACAGATAAACGAGTGAAAACACTTAGTGCATCAAGAGGAAGAATCAATTTTAGGTTTTGAGCAGATTTAAACTTGATTCATCACATTTGCCCTAAATCCCAAGATGAACAGGAAACTAATTTGATAAAGAAGAAGAATCCGAGAAATATACCTGAAGACATGGTTTGGAGGTGATCTTGATCAATGGTTTGTCCGTGCGTCGCTTGGGTTTGACCGGAGAAGAAGATTCCAAAAACTTTGGGGCACACGTGAAAGAGACAAGAGTGGGAAAGAGAGTGAAAAGGACAGAGATTCGGGATAAAAAGTCTTTGGTCGTGAAAATTCGGTCAGACCGTGGGCAAGAGACCGGTCAGACCGCTGGAAGAAGAGATTTTGCAATGCTCTCTAGAGATGCATTCGGTCAGACCTCAATTGGTTCGGTCAGACAGCTGGAAGGACTGAAAAGCTTGGGGAAATTTGTTTGATTTGATGCTCATAAGAGATTCAGATAAGGTAAGAGATATATATGGTAACTATAAGTAAGATATAGACAATATCGCCAAAGGGGAGTATTCATCTTACAAATTAAAATGTTTTTAGTGAATTTTACCCAATTGCCGATAAAGAGCCTAAAATGCTCTTAAAATGAGAAGTTCATGCAATTAAGTAACACTTTAAGCACAAACTATATGAGTTCAACATTTCAAGCCATTTGATATATTAATGACGTTAAGCTCATTTCGGAATTTACAAAAGTGATTTTCATCTAAGGGCTGAGTGAATATATCCGCTAATTGATCTTCGGTTCTCACATTGTCCACCACCACATCACCTTTACTAACATGATCTCTAAGGAAGTGGTGTCGGATATCTATATGTTTGGTCCGAGAGTGTTGAACTGGATTTGTGACTATCTTCACTGCACTCTCATTATCACACAAAAGAGTCACTTTTTCAAATTTTATCCCATAATCCAACAAAGTTTGCCTCATCTAAAGCAATTGTGCACAACAACTACCCGCGGAAACATATTCCGCTTCGGCGGTTGATAGAGCTACTGAGTTTGTTTCTTGGAGGACGAAGAGACTAAAGATCTTCCTAATAGTTGACAACTCCCATAGGTGCTTTTTCTATCCACTTTGCATCCCGCATAGTCCGAATCAGAATATCCAATTAATTCAAATTTAGCACTTTTTGGATACCACAACCCTATACTAGATGAATATTTTAGATACCTCAAAATGCGCTTAACGGCCATTAAATGACTTTAGGAGAGGCTTGAAATCTTGCACACATACAAACATTAAACATGATATCGGGCCTAGAAGAATAAGATACAGTAAACTACCAATCATTGATCTATAAAGCTTTGAGTCTACCGGTTTACCTCCTTCGTCAGAGACAAGGTGACCGTTTGTGGCCATTGGTGTCTTGATTGGTTTTGTTTCTTCAAGTCCGAACTTCTTGAGTAGGTCCTTCACATATTTGCTTTGATTGACAAAAGTTCCTTCCTTGAGTTGTTTAACTTGTAGTCCAAGGAAGAAACTTAGTTCACCTATTAAGGACATCTCAAATTCCCTGGACATCATATTACCAAATTCCTCGCAAAAGTCTTGGTTAGTAAATCCAAATATGATATCATCAACATAAATTTGACATACAAAGAAATCATTTCCAATTTTCTTAGTAAATAAGGTAGTATCAACTTTCCCAATTTTAAAGCCTTTTGAAATCAAGAAGTCTCTAAGTCTTTCATACCAAGCACGAGGTGCTTGTTTAAGACCATAAAGAGCCTTGGAGAGTTTATACACATGATTCGGCTTTGTAGGATCTTCAAATCCTGGAGGTTGTTTAACAAACACTAATTCATTAATTTTTTCATTTAAAAATGCACTTTTGACATCCATTTGATAAAGTCTAATATTATGTGATGAAGCAAAGGCAAGCAAGATTCTAATAGCCTCAAGTCTAGCTACGGGAGCAAAGGTTTCACCGAAGTCCAATCCTTCAACTTGAGTATATCCTTGAGCCACCAATCTTGCTTTGTTTCTTACTACCACTCCGTTTGCATCTTGTTTATTCTTGAAAATCCATTTGGTTCCAATGACGTTGTGTTCATCCGGATTTGGTTCTTCGACCAATTCCCAAACATTATTGCGGGTGAAGTTGTTTAATTCTTCATGCATAGCATTCACCCAATCCGGATATTTTAAAGCTTCATCTACATGTGTGGGCTCAAAAGAGGAAACAAAAGAGTAATTTTCACAGAATGAAGCAAGACGAGAACGAGTTTGAACACCCTTACGCAAATCACCAACAATTTGATCGACGGGGTGATCCTTAGAAATTGAGTGATGAATTCTTGGATGATCAACCGGGTTTTGTGAAGTAGAGGTAGACATTACTTCCGGTTGTTGTTGAGGCGAATCTTCCACATTCACCACTTCAACTATTTGATCTTCATGTTGAGGTGTTGACGTAGAGGGGATAGCTTGAGTGGATGGATCTTCATCTTGATCACTATCTTCTTTTGGCTTGATATCCCCAATGGTCATGTTCTGCATCGCCACCCTTAACCCTTCATTACCTACATCATCCAAGTTGTCTTGCTCCTCTTGAGAGTCGTTAGTCTCATCAAATTCTACGTCATGCGTCTCTTCAATCAAACTGGAGTTTTGGTTGTAGACACGATATGCTTTGCTATTTGATGAGTATCCTAATAAAAATCCTACATCACATTTACTTTGAAATTTAGATAAGCGTGTACCTTTTCGCAAGATATAGCACTTACATCCAAACACTCGGAAATAGGAAATGTTTGGTTTCCTTCCGATGAGAAGCTCGTAAGGAGTTTTCTTTAGTAGCCGATGACAATAAAGACGATTTGATGCATGGCATGCGGTGTTGATTGCTTCAGCCCAAAAGGTGTCCGAAACATTGTACTCCGAAAGCATGGATCTTGCCATGTTTATCAATATCCGATTCTTTCGTTCGACTACTCCATTTTGCTCCGGTGTATACTTGGCTGAAAACTCATGTTTGATGCCCTTATCATCACACCAGTTTTCAACCTTGGTATTCTTAAATTCGGAGCCATTGTCACTTCTCACTTTCTTGATCTTGAAACTAAATTCATTTTCGGCCCTTTGAGCAAAACTTTTGAAAGTGTTAAATACAATTGACTTATCATGTAGAAAGAATATCCACGTATATCTCGAAAAATCATCTACAATGACAAGACAATAACTATTGCCACCAATGCTAACAAAAGTAGTTGGCCCAAATAAATCCATATGCAATAACTCATGGGGACTAGAAGTTGACATTGTGCTTTTAGTTGGATGTGAGTTTGCAACTTGTTTTCCGGCTTGGCAAGCACTACATAATTTATTTTTTTCAAACTTTACATCTTTTAATCCAACAACTAAATCATGTTTAACTAATCTATTTAGTTGTTTCATTCCAACATATCCAAGCCTTCTATGCCATAGCCAACCTTTAGATGATTTAGTGAACAAGCATGTAACGAGATTAGCATCATTTGAATTGAAATCAACTAAATAGAGGTTTCCATGTCTAAAACCTTTGAAGATCAACCTATTATCATCAATACTAGTGATAATCACTTCTTTTGGATAGAAAGCACATATAAATCCAAGATCACAAAGTTGAGCTACGGATAAGAGATTGAAGTTAAGAGATTCGACAAGCAATACATTAGAGATGGAGATGTCGTTTGAGATGGCAATTTTACCTAAACCTTTTATCTTTCCTTTGTTATTGTCTCCGAATGTGATCTTGTCATATTCCGCACCTTCGTTATTTAGAGAGGAGAACATATTATGATTACCGGTCATATGTTGAGTGCATCCACTATCGAGCACCCAATGTTATCCTTCGGCCTTGTAATTTACCTACAAAATAAAGTTAGGTCCTTTTAGGTACCCAAATCTTTTTGAGTCCTTGGAGGTTAGTTACTAAGGATTTTGGGACCCAAATGGCTTTCTTTTTGGCACCAATTATCAGGGTTCCAACAAATTTGGCTTTAACATCTCCATTGTTCATTTTCTTTAAAATATAGCAAGAGTTGAATATAAGAGATGAGTTACTTTTGCTAGCATAGCAATTTTTCTCAATATGACTAAACTTTTACATTTGTTGCAATATCCCTTTTTTTTTACAAATACGGTTTTATATGAAACAAATACATGTTTCGCCTTTTTAGGAATGTAACATAGTCCTTCTTTTTTTAAGGAGAACCTTTGACTATCTAGAAGATGTCTTAATTTTGATTCTCTGACATAGCATTTAGCTAAATCATTTGTTAGTTTTTCAATCTTGTCCTTAAGTTCATTGTTTTCAAGACTAAGCACATGGTCATCAACTTTAGGTCTAGAAAGTAATTCAACTAAATCTTCACAAGATGTAGATATGCTAGAAGTGGATATCATAAGCAAGTCATTTAAAATATTGCAAATGATGCCTATGTCATTACCCGTTTTGTTGGCTTTATGAGTAATTAGTGAGTCATGAGTTTCCTTAAGCATCTCATGAGTTTCTTTGAGACTCTCATGAGATGTTTTTAGCTCCTCATAGGAATTTTGAAGAGTTTTGTATCGCTTCTTCAATTCTTTGAATTTTTCTTTTTCTTTACTCATATAGTCATCAAAACCGGTGATCATCTCAACTAGGTTATCATAAGAGTATTCATCTTCATCACATGATACCTTAGATTCTCCTTTAGCCATGAGGCAATGAGGAGTGGAGAATAGAGATGGAGCTTCCTTGATAGCTACTCCGGCGAGTCCTTTAAGTGATGCTTCATCTTCATCTTCATCTTCGGAATCGGAACTTGAAGCATCCGAATCCCATTCAATGAAGCAAGCTTGTCCGTTCTTCTTTTTCTTGTAATATTTCTTGAAAACCTTCTTCTTGCTTTCTCCTTCCTTTTCGTACTTCTTCTTTTTCACCGATTTTTCTTCTTCCTTGTTTTTGCATTGCGCGGAGATATGGCCCTTTTCACCGCAATCAAAGCATTTTCTTTCTTCAAATGGGTTCCTTTTGGATGATTGTCCTTTCTTGAAGGACTTTCCTTGATATCTCTTCTTCATGAACCGCTTGAACCTTCTCACGAAGAGAGCCATTTCCTCATCGGTGTCTCTCTCATCGCTTTCTTCTTCATTGTCTTCCCTTTTTGAGGCTTGAACTTTGAGAGCTATATTCTTCTTCTTAGAGTCGGAAGCCTCATCTTTCACCTCTTCTTGGGATTTCTTAAATATTCATGAGTGAGAATTTCACTCAAGACCTCGAAAGGAGTCACACTCTTCAAATTTGATCGTATAAGTAAGGTCACAATAGTGTCATATTTTGAAGGTAAAGCTCTAAGAAATTTATGACAAAATTCCACATTTGTGACATCCATACCAAGACCTTTTAGCTCATTTACTATATTATTTAATCAGTTGAACATGTCCGAGACATCTTCATTGGGCAACATAGCAAACTTTTCAAATTGACCCTTATGGATAAATAATTTAGCATCATTGACCATTGAGGTTCCTTCATGAATATCCATAAGATTTCTCCAAATGTCATGAGCCGTTTTAAGTTTACAAATTCTATTAAATTCACCTAGATTTAGAACACTATAAAGAACATTCATGGCTTGAGCATTAGCTAATGTATTTTCTCTATCTAGGTTGGTCATGTCATCATCATTTAGAATTGTGAAGCCCTCATCCACCACTTTCCAAATTTTTCCACCCATTGCTTTAAGATAGACCATCATCCTAGTTTTTCAATAGGTATAGTTTGATCCATCAAAGAGTGGTGGTTTGCCAATATTAATCCGACCCTCACTAGCCATCTTTATCCTACTCCGGGATGGTTAAATCCTCTAAATATGGAGTCTTTGTTCTAATACCAATTGAAAGGGATCTAGGATATCGACTAGAGGGGGGTGAATAGGCGATTTTGACAGTTTAACACCTAATTAAGCAATTAACAATAAATGAGAGCAAATAGCCAAAACAAGATGAACAATAATCAATTTAACACAAGGATATATCCCGTGGTCTTGGTGATTTGCCGATCACCCCTAATCCACGTTGAGGCAAACTCAAATCTCTAACCGCTCCTCTATCTAGTCGACTTCCTCTCAAGAAGTGACCTAGATCTCGAGCCAGATTAGTGTGATGAGTTATCCAAACCTCGATTTCACTATTGATGCACTTTACCGCTCCGGCAAGGCGTGCTCAACCCTTTCACAAGATGTTTTGAGGCTTCTTCACAATCTTCCTTGAAGAGCTCTCCAAAACCTTCCTCCTAGCCGTCTAGGAGCCGGCAAACTCCAAGAGTAATAAGTCGGTGATGATCACTTAACGCTCTTCTAGTGCCACAAGGTTGATTTAGTGATTTAAATGCAATGCACTAGAAGATCTCAAATGCACACTCTCTCAAATTCAAGAATTAGAACCCTAGAGTGTATGAGACTTGTTTTAGCTCTCAAAGATGATGGCAATGTTCACAAAATATCCAAGAGTTATAAACAGGACACTGCATGGGAGTATATATACCCCCCACAATAAATATAGCCATTTCAAGCCGTTGGAAGAAAAAGATCACTTGGCGGTCAGACCGCAGGTATAAGTCCGGTCAGACTGCCGCAATTGCAACGGCATTAAACAGGCGCAATTAATGCTCACCTGCCCTTGTCGGGCACTCTCACGGTCAGACCGGAGCCAATGGCGGTCAAACCGTGAACCTTCCAGAGACGACATGGTTTCTGGACACGATATACGGTCAGGCCGAGATATTCGGACAGACCGGCCACACGGTCAAACCGTAGTTCAAAAAACTCGGTCAGACCGTTTTAGCGGTCAGACCGGACACGAAATCGGTTAGACCGTCTTAACACATCAAGTTTCAGAAAGTTAGATCATGAAGCTCCAGGAGTCTGACCTAGGATTTTACTACGGACAGACAGACTGACCTCTTTAAGAAATAAAACACACTTTGACATAACGTCAGTCAGTTCGAAACAACAATCGGTCAGACCGTTTATGCGGTCAACCGGCTAACAATCGGTCAGACTGACTAAGACTGAATTTGACTGAATTGAATGGAACAATGCATTTTCAAAGTATATGACCTTCTAGTATGCAATGCAAGTTGTTTTCATGACTTGTGGCACATAGATGAACTATTTCGTGATATACCACATGCTCCTCTTAATAGTACGGCGACTATCCTAAAATCCGGTCAAAATTCTTCTTTAATCACCTTAGACTGGTAAAAGTAAAAAGACTCTATGCCATACCTTTGTCTTTTTGCTCAATGTCCTTTCTTCATCGTGTGCCTCTTTCTTTGCCTTTCATTAACCTGTCTTTTGAGTTTGATCTTGACACAACTTAATAGGTAACTTTAGTTCAACATTTGTAATTGTCATTAATTACCAAAACACTCTTTTATGGGCCTAAAAGCTACACCCGCGCGCCACTGGGGCCACTTGTCAGCGACTGGGGTCAATAGAAACGCGGGCGTTCACGCGGTTTCTTTTTTTTTCCAAACACACCGATTCTTTTTTGTTTTCTCTCACTGACGCGTGGGCTCTAGGAATTGATGACCCCACATGTCCGTGACTGCAACTAGGTTGCGTGCGCGTGAGTGACGCCAGCGAGGCTGGCGCACTCACTCGTTTTACGAGCTGGTGGGGCCCACGCTTTTACTTTTGTCACACGTTTACGTAACACCCAGTCACTGACGTGTGGGCCTTTTCTTTTTGGGGACCCACATGTCAGGTTTATTTTTACGCGGGTTGAGTTCGTCTTCTGGTTTCTTCGTGGGGGTCTGCAAACTGCGTTTCATCTCGCCTCTTCGTCTCTAACGGCGGTGCCTCCCTCGCCTCGCGCTCGACCACCGTTGAGCTCTCCCCGTAGCGCACGCACATCTAATCGCGCCGACGAAACGTCGACCACGCCACCGCCGCCGTCGACGCGAGCCTCGCCTCGCGCTCCCGTTGGAGACCGCCTTAGTGTCATACCTCCTAACTCTTAGCTCCTGTCTTCTATCAACAAAGTGAGATATTAAAAAACACTAACCAGTCCCAACAACTGAAATATGCTACTATTAGTTTCCATTTACTTAAAAAACAGGGCTGTAGAACTGAGATTGAATTATATTAATTAAATATTGACTTGAGAGTTATGGTCTTGGGAAAATTAGGACTTGATGTTGAGTTGTTTCCTTATAGTGAGATAAAAAAAGCATCAAATTCTAGTTTGGAAAATTTGCCCCTTGTGCTTTCTGAAATTGTTGCATAATAACACCTGTCATTTCACTGAAACTACCCTCTTAACTTTCTGTGCTAATTGGCAATTTCATCTAAATGAGTGGTGTCAATAGTAAATTTTAAAAGAAGAGTGGCAAAATGCCAAATCTGAAAGTATATATATGGTGTTTACAATTTTAGGAATGTACAGTATGGATGTTTATGTATGCAATTTTCTTCCCTAATTATCTTTTTATAAGTACACGTATATGTCTTGCATTACATATATTACTAGGAAAAGCTATGGTAGAGACTAAGCTGGTGCTTGGAAGGCCATAAGAGAAGTCTACATGGCTCTTCTCCCTCCAACATTGGCTGTTGCCGACTTGGGGTGCTCTTCGGGGCCAAACATACTTCTCTTCATCTCTGAAGTGATGACGTCCATTGTAAGAAGTTAGGTCTCTCCAGTCCTTTCTAAATGACCTGCCAAGCAAGGACTTCAACTACCTCTTCTTCTGGTCACTTAGAACAACTCGAGGGGTTTGTCATAGTGAATCGCGATGGAGTGATGGTGACATAGCCGGATTGCCGGACTCCTGCTACACCAGATTTTCCCTTTGCCAAAGTGTTCACTTCTTCCATTGCTTATTTTGCCTGCTTGCACACTACATCGCCAGATTTCCAAACTCCTACTACACCAGACTTTTCCCTTGCGAAAGTGTTCACCTCTTCTATTCTCATTCTGCCTACACCAGTACTCTCAAGTACTACACTAGACTTGCATGTTCTCTCCTTTTAATTGTTTTCCTTACTCATGGGTTCTTTCGATCTACACTGACTGTACTAATACACATATCATCAGTCAGTCAATTACTAGTGGTCATCAGTCTTACCAACCATCCAAATTTGAATGGTTGGTATTTTAAGATATTAATTTAAGGGGTAGTTGAGTGATATTTTTAAAATGTGTAAAAGAGTGATTCAGCAAGATTTAAAAATACAAAAACTGAGAAAAACAAAAAAAATTTGATCGGAATTTTGGAAAACTAGTTGTTGATAGTTGGATGGCCCAGAAATAATGGTGAATTGATGCTCAAACCGGTCAATTGACCTCACAGGTTTTTGCAAAACATCCCAGTTCCTCTTAATATTTATGCAGAAGTCCAAAAAACGTTGAGGATTTTACAAGAATTCACCAAACTTCAATGTATAAATTTTGAAATATAAACTATGATCTCACAATATATAAGTTCTAGATGCACCACTGTCCCAGAACCGACCCTTTTCCAACTTTTCAAACACTTCATACCACAGATTGAGTTGGGTGTTGAAGATCACACAAAAGAGTAAGAAACAAGCCGTGCTTACCCAGTGATTACAAGACTTAGTTCAAGTGTGATGTGTCCATGTCCAGTTTCACTCCCATGATTTGTCGATAGACTTAGGGTTACTATCATTACTCTATATTTTAGCAAGGTCCTAAAATTTACAAAGCGAAGACTACGCCATCGTCAGTGATGAGAATGTGCCAAGAACAGTTTCGGAAGGACTTCAAATTCTTCCTGCAGCTACGCTCTCAATAACTTGTGTTTGGCGGCAAGATGCTGCTTACATTTCTTGGGAGGAAGAAGAATGTTGTCTTTAGTGGGGATTTGAACAGTTCTGGTGAAATTGCTTGCACAAGCACTGCACTCTCTTGTTGCAGTGGTACATAATTAATTAGCCATGAGGTCCATGATATCTTTAAGATTGAGTAGCATATTTCAATATTATGGTAAAAAAAATCATAACACTGCATTTTTAGAGTTGTTCATTAGGTCTCTATACTCTTATTTTCTTATTTAAATATCACCAAATACCCCTCTACTATCTGCTATTGTGCAATCAAATCTTTCTACTAAAAATTGGAGCAAATAAGTATTTCTACTTTTCGAATAAGTACAATCAAGTCCTTTGATCCAATCCTCCATTTTATGTTAAATAGTAGTTATTGACAACTGAAGCTCGTATGTTGGTCATGGTAGCCCTGATTTGTAATTTAATGACTCAATATATTATAGAATTAGCAGATAGTTGAATCCAGGGGTAAATTGCACTCATCCTGAAAAGCAGAGGTACTTATCTAATCCAATTTTTAGTAGAATGATCTAATTGCTCAAATAGGGAATGTTTAGTTGATTAGATAGCTCTCACGTTATTCTGAAATGTGGAACTTTTGTATACAGTGTTTTTCTTGCATAGATAAGTCTGGATGCATGATGCAAAAAGTGCTTCGGGTCCGGGCAAAGAGAAATGTGAGGTTTGATATAGGAGCGCTCTTGCTCATCTAATGAGGTGATTAAATGAGTGATCATAGAATATAGATTGTTAAAAGTAATTAAGATGGGTTAAGAGTTATTATGATAGATTGGGATATTAATTTTTTTTGTTATATTCTTTCAATCTCATTTAATACATGCACTCTCTACTTATATCACTCATACAATCAACAAACACATCTCGATTCAAACTGTATCATTTTATACAACCAATTAAATAACTCTTTTTTACATCTCCTCAATCTATCTTGACCAAATGGGCTCATTCTACTGACTCACTGTAAACTCATGCGGGCCACGAAACAGCAACCAGTGGTGGATCCAATTAATCCTACCGAGTCACCCTAAAATTTTCTAGAATCCATCTAAGGGTATAGATGATAGATATGTTTGGCTTGGTTGGTTAATGGGGTGAGAGTTTTAATTATGAGGTCTTGGTTCAAAGCCCCTCATCAATTCTGTTTTCTTTTTTTTCTTCTCTAAACTTTCAAATGGTAGTATTTGGATACAAATCATATCATATCATGCTGCTAAGGAATGTTTCACTATCTGTTACAGGTTACAGGGCCTTGTGGAGAAGGAAAAACCGGACTCCTCCAACCTATCAGCCTGCGGGCCATCCATGGACGAAGTGAAGGCAGTGGTCATACAGAGCCAAGTATTTCACATTAGCTACATCAAACTCTTCGAGCCTCGTGCTCGACATCGACAGAGACCCGAGCGCCGCCATGAACGTCGCGAAGAGCATGAGCACGGTGATGGGGCCGTTGGCCGCCGACCATTTCGGTTTCGGCGAGTCCATACTCGACAAGCTCTTTGCGCCGTTCGCATGCAACGTTGCAAGGCACCTTGAGAGGGAGAAGGGTAGGTACACGGTCAAAGCCCTCTCCTCAAAGCCCACTTTTGCCCCAGTTTAAATTTTTTCAATAAGTTGATTTATTAGGATTCCAATTTATAAACCTACTAACTCTCCTTCTAGTAATTTCAATTATTTGAGATATCTATTTCAAAAAAAACATATACTTATACTTATAAAATAAACTGTAAAATAAAATAGTCATTTGAGCACATACCCATATTATTTGTTGTTTATTGTACCATGTACTCTCTCTAGTGTAGCAAAAAAAATATTGTTTTTGTTTTCTAATTTTGATCACTAATATATTTACTAATATTTAAATTAATTATAAAAAACTTATGCGATCATATGTGTTGTGAAAAATATTTTCATAATATTATATTTTAATAAATTTTTACTAATATATTATAATAAAAAATAATGTTTTCAAATGCAAGATCAATGATGTGAAACTGAGGCAGGGCTCCAGACGCTACAACACATATAAGCTCAAATTAGCTTAAGGCTTAGACGAAGTCCAACACTCAAGTTTCGACCGTCGCTTCACGTAAAATTTTTTTTATTCCGGGAGAGAGAGAAGCCGCGTACGCAGCTTCAGATTTTTTTTATTTTTTTCTCGATTTCTTGTGCGATCAAATTATATATATATTTTGTTTTTAATTTATACATTAATCTAATTTAAATTATATCTTGATTATATTAAAAAAATTATAGATTTTTGAATTATCTTTTTACAAAATCAAACAGTGTATATATTCAATTTTTAAATTAAAAATTATTAATATTTTATTAAAATCACTTAAATTCTAATAAATATTTAATTTACTTATAGATCCGTGCAAAACACCCCCTAAATACCTTCGCATTAGAGTAGTGGGTGGTTCAGACGTTTTGCACGCGTGACAGAATATACTGAGAATATTCTTTTGAAGCGCCGGATTAGACGCTCTGGTATGAACTCAGCTTTACACAGGTCAAAAGATGCCACACTTTATTCAATATATATAATACTTCCTTATACATATTGACAGAAACATATCTTGTACCACAAGTTCAGAACTTCACTCACCTCAAACAAACAAAAATCAAACTTCACAAAATAATCGGTCTAGAGAAACATTACAACAAGATGTGGCTGTGGTCATTGTTTAATTAGGCGTCCTAGAACCCAGTGCTCTTGAGAGCTCTCTGACAATGGTAGATTTCTCCTTGGCTTCTTTATCTCCTTCAAAATGCCATTCTCGCGACATGTCTTCAGCCTATAGTTTCAGGGTGTGAAAAGAATGGTGATTTGCCGTTCGTGATTTTGCTATAAGAATTAGCAAGCTGAAAATGAACTTAATTACAACCGCAGAATAGTGAATTGATGAAAGCATGGGATTTCCTTACCCATCTTCTTAGTGGAGCTATTTGTTCTCTAAGCATATCAGCCTGTGGTTGTACTGCATCTCTTCCTTTAGTTCTGATGTCATTGACCTGAAACAAAACATACAGCTTTAACGAAGCTATTTTCCATGAGAAGTCTATTGTTGAAAGCATGGGATTTCCTTTTCTCCACCCTTTTCCTTCTTTCAGCACTGTCAAGGTTAGTGCTGTTGTTGATACATATCATGTATTAAAGTTATTTTTTTATATATCTAAACCAAGATAACCAAATTAAAATATCTTAATTTACCATTTCATTGCTTGTGAATTGATGGTATTTCAATATCTTAGATATCTTAGAATAATAGAATCCCTTGGTACTCTTGCAAGGTTCTCTCCTCACATCTACCTCAGATGTTAGTGGAGCATTCAGCTAAAAAAAGACAAACAGCATATGAAGATAAGGAAGTGAAAACACCCTAGCCACAAACTTAGCATTATTCTTGCAACTTGTGGTGGCAAACCAGGAAGGTGTCTATTTATTTTGATATATTGTTCAACCAAAAGCCAGTTCAGGGACATACAGAATGCAACTGTAGCTTATCCGCTGTGTACAACAGCACAGCCGTTGCTCCTCCAAACACCAAAATAGTTGCAGCAGCAAATGCCTTTCCAACTGCAAAGGTATAAAAGTGAGAACATAAAATGTTTAACCACAACTACAACTCCATAATTTGTGTTACGAGAATATACTCTGAGAGTATCCAGCAATCACTTCCTTCAACCTCTCAGGGTCCATGGGAGGCGGGTGCCTCTCAAGGCGCCGATCATTGGCTGTCGATGCAGCATAATGAGGCTGCTCATTTGGAAGCTGCCATCTGCACACACAAACACCACAAAAACAGAAAGAAAATTTCAATACATACCAAGATTTGTCAGACAACATTAGCTTGACTGTATCATAGTATGGCTGAGGGTGTAGAAAATGCTCTGGTGGCAATTCCAACACATGGCACATTGTAGTTACTACCAAAATACCAAAAACAATTCTTTTCCTCAGGTTTTAAAAAACACAATCAAGCTGGTTTCCTATGCCAACCAACTAGTACAAAAAGTTGATTTGTCAGAACATTATGGCATAGTTAAGCAACCATCCAAAGATACACATGTGCACACAAACATAGTGTGGAATCCATAATCCTAAGGAACAGGATAATAATATGTGGAAGAGGGAGAAAACCATAGGGAGCTCTTCAATTGTCCTTCATGTACATCTATATATACATATAAATTTTACCACATAAATGTGGGGGAAGTTGCTCACATCATTAGAAGACCCTAATCATCTTTTAAATTTTAAATTTAATTTCACATTTATGATTTTTAGTATTTTTTTACTTATTATTTCTTTAGACGCCCTATAGCTGTAACAAGTAACAACTAAAAATAATATAATTTCTAGAAATTTAACAACAAATATAGATACATGTTCAATTAGCATATGTACTGACAAGTTTAGTTTGCATACTGCAAACTTTGCAAATTCATAACAAATTTATCAGAATGTACATCAAACGAACCGGTTAATTGACACAAAAATAGCATCTTTGTGCATTGTATTGAGTAGCACAAATCCCTCCCTTTTATGAGAGCATACCACCACCTAATATAGAGCTCATAAACTTCTTACACAACTACAGTATGCACATTCGAATGAAATTTTGCATCTTGCAGGTGCAGAATTGCTTGCACAGACGTCCATGTACGAGCGATCAGGTACACAAGAACGCAATGCTGCGCGCTCAGAACTCAGAATTATTAAGCAACAAGATTGGAACAAAAACCAAAGGGGCCAAAGCTGAACCTTTTGGGGCCGAAGGTGGCCTGCGGCAGCGAGACGTAAGCGCGGAGCGGGTTGAGCGCGTCGGGGGAGGCGCCGGCGGGGCCCTCGGAGTGGGGGAGGGCCCAGCGAGAGGAGGCGGAGATAGAGGGGTCAGCGGAAGGAGGCGGCGCCTTGATGGGGACGCCGTGGCGGAGGATCTCCGGGAGAACGTCGGGCGACGGCTGTGGGGAATGGGAAGCAGGGGAAGAAGCGGAGGGGGGGAGCTTGTTGGCGAGGCGGCCGGCGGCGTTCTTGGACTCCTGGAGAAAGTAGGCGCCCTCCTTGGCGGCGAGGCGGCCGGCAAGGAAGCTCATGGGGCAGGGGCCGGGGAGTTCTTGGTTCCGGTCAGGCAATTGGTCGAGCAGGTGGTGTACGGGGAGGTTTGGGACGTGGGTTTTTTTGTAGGCGTGGGCCGACTGAAGTGCACAGCGGCGTGGCTAGCTTGCAGCTGCTTGCTGCTTCCCACCATTTTTTTTTCCATTTTTCCCATTTTTTGGCTGCCTAGAGTACGTTTTTTAAGAGTGTTGCTGTACACACCTGATTCGAATATTGAAATTGTATAAATAATTCGATGTGTTTCAAAATGATTAATTTAAAACTCTTAAAATTATTATATAGTTATGATTCTATATAGGTGTATGTATCCTAACCACATTTTAGAAGAACAAAAACACACAGAATATAGTCTAATTTGACTGATATGTTAATTTTTTTTAGTCAATCTGTACTCTAGTTTCTATTCTAGTATTATATCCATCCATTAAAATATATCGCATTTGACTTTTTATAGTCTTCAATAAACAACTTTGACTACTAATTTCTATTCTAACATGTTAGTAAATATTACAAAATTTTTTAAATATTATGAAAGTATTTTTTTAGATGAATCTAACAATATCATTTTTATGTGATCAATCTAAATATTTATAAATATATTAGTAATAACAATATTTTTTTTTGGGATGAAGTAGTGTTTTAACTTTTAAACAATCTTATTTTTGTTCAGTGCAGTCCATTAGAGTAGTCTATACTCTACTAACACATATGTAATGCATTTATATGAAATGTGATAATTATAAAAGATATTTACATAAATTATTATTATTATTATGAAAACAATTATCTAGTGGTCACATCAAAAAATGATATAAAACCAGTGTAAGGTTTGTCCTGTATAAAAACAGTTTAAGTTGTCTAATTTTATTGTATAGAAGATAAGGTATATTTTTTAAAAAAAAATAGAGGATGATAATTTGAACATGTTTTCTTTTTTTTTATTGCATCGTAATGCGGAAGGAAGTGTAAGTAGCTGAAGATGAACTCAAATCACAAGAAAGGGAAAAGCAAAAGAGTGGAAGGAAATAATGTCTTGGAGAACAAGTCCTTTGACCACATTAGTCAACGGCACCAACATCCCAAGATTTCTTCCCAAGGAGGAGGATTACGCCCGTTGACCCATTCCTCATTTTAGAAAATTATGGTTTCTGAAAATCACTGATGATATCACAGCTTTGCAAACCATTTTACTTGGAAGGCCAGGTTTGCCCCAATCCTAGAGAATAAATTGGGTTTAGGATACTACAGTTGGTGTTAAAAGTTGTTTCGTTGAATTAGGATTAGGAAAAAAAAATAGGTCTATAAACTCAAATCTTAGAGAAACCCAAAATATAGTTTTGCAACAAGTTTAAAGATCTTAAAAATTTTGGACCCCCACCTCCTCTCTCCTTATTGACCCCTCCTCTCTCCGAAGTCGTGGTTTCTTTTGATGCTGCCACTCGCCACCAACACCACCACCTACGTTCTCCTCCATGCAGTGGCTCCTTCTGATACTGCCATTCACCGTGGTCATCATCTCCTACCTCCTCATGTAGCTGTTGAAGAGAGACTCTTTCACTATCTCCATTCACTAATGCCACCATCCACCACTACTTACTCCTTCTCCTTAAACCATAATCTGCGGGGGTGAAGACAGAATTTTGAGTAATAAGATAAATTATATAAATATTATACAGTTCAGAGATCAATTTTGCAATATCCATAGCATTTCATATAAATTACATACAAAAATAACAACAACGAGACAATGATATTTTGAGGAAAAGTGTGGGTCAGTTGACCCCACTTAGTCTACTTGTATATACCTTCAATCGTAGAAGAGAGCCCACTAACATAGTTGTCGCACTGTATTTCTCTTCTCTTGCGAATAAGAACTATAATCAAAGTCAACAGATCATATATATATGGTGTCAATATAAACACATGTCAGCAATAGGAAGTGAGAAAATGGGAGAGTAAAAGTTGAATAATTCAAAATATCTTTTTGGAAGATGTCGATGACTTGATAACTCAGTAACTCACCATTGTTGTACGGACTTGCAAATTAACATGCTTGAAGAGTGTGCCATGTTTATCTCACCGTGGCGGGCCATGAAAACCTAGCGCTTGACGCATACTTGGTAGCCAATCTAGACCAAAACTAACGGCTTTTTGTGTAAGATCATTTAGAAAGGTTAGGAAACTGTGATGTCGGTTGACAAATGCATTTGGGCCTCTGAAGGCCTTCAATGCAGCTTGACCTAAGAAAATCCAGCCTATACCGGCCCAACTGTCCACTGAATTGAGCTTTGTACTAAGCCAGTTTAGATTTAATGGGGCTTTTTAGAGTCCTAGACCCTATTTGTTTGGGATCCACCTCCTAGTTGTGACATTGAAATTGGAGTAGTTGAGTCAAATATGACTATTTTAGTTGGTGATTTTTCTGAAACCAAGGAAGAGTTAGAGTCACCTTTATACTCAAAAGTTGGAGTATGATTTGAGGTACTCAAATTTTCAACTTTGCAAAATACTTGTAATTTTTTTTATATGAGTTATTTAAAAAAATTATCTATCTTAGAGTATAAAAAATATGTGTTTCTCTTTATATTTGGCCAGTCAAATAAAAAATTAATGATATAGTTCAATATGAATGAAAAGTTTTGAATTTATTACAAAATGATTAATAATTTCAATTTCTCTTTTATATCAATCTAGACTATTCAGATTCAGATTAAATAGTTCATATTTTAAGAAAGGCACTTCCTCCCTTTTATTTATTAAAACAAAAAAAATACAAATCCCTGTCTTTTGGGGTGGGGTTGAAACTTGATATGTTTAGTTGATTATCAAAATTAACTAAATCAACATGTGATAATTGATCAATTTTGTGGCATAGTCACAAAAAAAAAGGCTATAGTAATATGATTATTTTGTAGACAGTGTTATGGACGGTTCAAATGGTCCAGCATTACTCAAGAAATAAAAGAATGCAAGACAAAAGAGAAAAATGCCACCCAGACCCATTGAAATGATAAAACACCGACGGCGATGGTGCTAAATGCACCGAAAGCTGCTACCTCTGAAGAATGCAAATGAGTCTCCGAATACTACCATTTGAGCACCAACGCAAGATTTAATTGATCCAAAGCAGTCAGTGAAGGAAAGCACAAGTTAAGCAGCTGTGCTGGTACGATAATTAGAATGCTTAATTTTCAGCTACAAGTGAGAGCTTAATGTCCCCAACCTCTGATTTGGTTCCAGCCACATCTCAAAAGCAAAGAACTTCTCAACAAGCCAGCCCAGGCGCCAAAAAGTTTGCTTTGGTAGTCCAATATTTGTGTAGACACTTCAATGAAGTAGAGCATGGCTACCTGAGTCGGTCATATAGCAATTGCATCGGCTGCCAACTGCAAATGGCAGGAGACAAGACACATATTATTCAATAATTGTAATCAGCAACGATCAGATAGATATTAAAATTCAGATATTGTCACGTTCACTATTTCCCCCTTCAGGTATAGTTCAATGGCTGAAACTTCCGTTTCCCACTTCACTTACCTTTCACATGGATCTGACAACATTTTCTTGTAACTTGAGCCTTTTCTATTTTGATCATGTTGGAGGTTGGATTTGACGGGTTCTTTAGTTCCTGGACCAAAAGATTTGGTCTTGAGATTAACCACCTGAATTTTCTGTATTGATGCTTCTGAATTCAATCGGCATCTTTAGTTTTACTTATTGTATATTGCCGTGTACCAACACTGTTGTGCATCTTTCCTAGTTATATTAAAAGAAAGTTACCTGAGATGAGAAGTTTCCGAATGGTTCAAGCTCAGATGGAGATAAAAAGGTTTTCTTTAGTTACTAAAGCAATGTATATATTTGTGCTGCGTTTGAAACCAATAGCAGCAAGCATGAGCACAGCCTCTTCAGGTGGAAACCTGAAAGTATAGCAAGATTTTCAGACATACATATTCATAAACTTAATAAAAAGAGCGATGGGTTAACAACAGGATGCTCTTTTGGTCTGGATATGCAGACATGGCAGTCTAGAAAAGCTCAAATATAAAGAACAGCGTGCATACTTTGTTGTCTTTCTTATTTCTGTAAGAGCAGGGAAGTGAACTTGACGATACGTTTCTAACTCCTCTTCATCTTTTGCCACCACCGAAATAGCACATTGAGTATGCTACCATATCAATCTCAAACCTGAGATGAACAGCTAAATATTTGGATGCAGTATTCTTGTTCGCATCAGGGACTGATTTGTCAGCAAAATGACCCAAAAGATTATCCTCCATAGGCGATGGATGGGATCTATGGCCATGCAACTCTCTCTATGAGTAAGCCACCGTCTTGTATTTTATGTACAAAACGAAGAGCATGAAAATTACATCTGCATCGCAGTCTCTGCAGGACAGGAAGTATGTATACAGTCAGAACATGAATTTAAACTGAGAACATTATGCCAAACAAGCAGGAGAAAACAGATGCAAGACAACCGACATGCATTTGCTGAATTATTTTAAGTTGCCAATGATTTGTATCTTGATATTTAATGAAAATGGTAAAGATCGTCAGTTCATCATAAAACATAAACAACCCAAGTTTACAGAAAAGCAACAGTCTCTCTTCAGCTATGCTGCAACTAACCTTGGCTCAAACTTTCAAGGGGAAAATGTAAAAGGTAAATATATAAACATTGGACATAGTAATTTCCCAAAACTACCAAATGGCAACACAGATATACATCTGTAAAAAATTATATCTTATTGTGTCTTTTTTTTTAAAAAAAACTTAAGACTCGATCACACAAATATGATCTGCTGCCAACATATATCTAACAAAAATAGTCTGCCACATTCAAGATAATTGCACGGATAAATGGCAAATTTCAAGACTGAAAAATTTCAAGCTAACTGATAGAGCTTATATGCAAGATAATTGCACGGATAAATGGCAGCAAGCAACAAAAAATGTAAACCTGAAAGCCAAAAGGTATCGGGTCGAAAGATAAGCGATTGCCAAATCCAACAGAGTCGACAACTCTGTTCTACAACTTATCACAAAAGTGAGATTACTTACAAGGCTACCAATCGCCTCCAAATCTAATGACTGCAACTCGACAGATAGCTCCTGATCTATATCGCCGAACTGGCTAAGTTATTGGATTTCATTCGTCACTTTAGGGAGATGTTAAATTATTCAATCACTGAACTAAAATATCGGCATCAGAAAAAACAAGTTTGTTCTTAAGGGAATAATAACATATACCTTTTGTCCAGCCAAACATTACTGTACAGGAATTTCGAATGACAAGATTTGCATTGAGTAACCGCGCTTTAGTAACAGCATTACAGATCTGTTAAGCAGATAGAGAAACAACTGAAATCAATGGAATGATAGAAACATCTGCTCAGACAAAAAGATATAAACTGAACTGCAGTTTCCTCCTAGCAAGTTATTCAGGCTAGGGCAGTATCTTCCCGAACTTTCTCATACTTAGGGCTATCAAAATAGTTCAAGATCAAAGACTATTCAAGCTTGGCTCGAGTCCAATTTGAGCTGAACTCAAACCTAACGTCAAGGTTGAATCCTAATCAACCAAACTCGATAATCTCTGAGATCAATTTGAGCACCATTTGAACAGACTCGAATATGCATGATATTACAAACCAAAAATCCGAGCTGGCTGGCTGTCGAGATTAAGCTGAGCTAAACTTGAGCTCACTAGTTTTTTAACTCCATTTTTGTAAAATTTGATTTCTTGTCTAGCCCATTCAAGCCAAACGTGAACATTATGCACCAAAGTTTAATGGCACACAAAGAATTTTTCTAACATATTTGTTTCAAATTTCGATGAACTTGGGTTGGGAGTTCATTAAATTTAAACCTAAACTCATATTTCTTACATAAAAATTATTGCTATTTTGAGAAGAAAACAATTTTTGAGTGTTAAATTATATGACCAAATTAACAACCATCTCAACTACACGCTGAGGGAAGACTTGTGAGAGACCATCCTGAGTACATGGTGACAGTGAAAAATACATGTTCTTGCCCACAAACCAATGTAACCTTGGCATGTGGTGTGTTTGTTTCTCTTGAATCTGTTGACCCCAAAGTGATTAGGGCAAATGGTGATGGCATGTTTTGCACCGAGTGACAACCTTCCAGTGCACCAAAATAATGACATCATATTCAAATATGCATGGTTAATGCCCTTTTGGTTTAGGCCTGTTTCTTCATCAATTCTATGCAAGTAGTTGAGGTTTAGATGATGCATGATTATGTAATAATTTGATATGTGTAATAAATATGGAGACTCCATTATTTTGATTGGGACTGTCTTGGATGTATGTACATATTTTTTTTCTTGAAGACTTATATCATGTACACCATCACTTTAAAACTAAATTCAATCTTCACCCACCTCCACATTTCTTCTTTCTCCTCCACTCCTTGCCACCATCACCTCATCCCCATCCCATAGGCCTCCTCCTCGACTGCCGCCGGTAACCACATCAATGCCTCCTGCGCTCTCATCACAACAATAGACGCCAAGGATGTCAACCCCTCTCCCCCGTTCTTTTCCTTCATTCCTTCACTGACCACCACCACCCAGCGGCAACATGCTGTCTCATTGTACTGCCCTTACGTCCACAACCTCCACTACATCTATCCCCCGCCAACTGCCACCGTCCACTACCGCCACCTGCGGTTGACAAATGTCTCTACCGCCTGACTACCTCCACCACTGATACTAAATAGGGGATTAGGTGAATCCTATAGAGTCTAGATCAAAGAGAGAGATTTCATATGACAATGAAAAGAGGTACATATAAAATAAGAAAAAACAAGTCATTTTGATTTTGTGTAAGCAAAATGAAAGAAATCTCTCTCTCTCTCTCTCTCTCTCTCTCTCTCTCTCTCAAATCAAACTGAGTTTGGTGTCCTTATTTGTTTTCCCTAACATTAGCACATTACCATATTTGGTTGTGTTTATTTAATATATGCACACATTTAGCAATGCATCCAACCTGCACACAATAAACAAACACGAATGAGACAATCATCTCAAAAAGTAACTAGAAAGAAGGAATTAAACATAAACATACCAAACCATACTAATTCTTTACTTATAACTTTTTATGTCTCCACGGTTTTTCTTTCCCATGGGTCCAACTGCCTGCAAGACCATAATGCTAGTGCAATTCGATCTCCATGGATTCACTACATGGGCTAATCTTCCTTCTGCCACCAAATCAAACAATCCCTTTTGTGGGCAATTTAATGTAAGTAGTAGGCTGGGGTTTTGGTCCTGAATTAATAACTGTAATAATTTGTGCATGTAATAATATGATTTTGTGTTAACAAAATGGAAAAAAATGTCTCTCTGAAATTAAAATAAATTGAGTGCAGTGTCCTTGACTATTTTTTCCTCATTCACCTTTGCGGATTCACCCGTCACAACTGCACGGGAGATGTGAGCGGGGGTATAGGTAGCCTTATGAAAGCCTTCAAGAAGGGTATGGAATATTGGAATTATTGTATAACAAGCCACCTACCTCGACACCCGGAGCAAGCCCAACCGCAGATCACGAACATCGGACGGAGCAGCAAAAACTGAGACGTGGCCGAAGCAGCAACGGCAGGCAGACTGGGCAACGCGGCGCGATCAAAACGGGCAACGAAATCAATCTGACGGTGAAAACAAAAAAAACAACGTGGCTTAAGCAAAGCGCACGGAAATGAACAGTGGTCATGTTAGTGGGCATTAAAATGTTAGAAATGTAAGATAACTCTCACATGTGAGAGATGTTGTTGTCCTCACTATGGTTTGATTTCTTGGTGTTAACCGGGTGATTATTGCCGGTTATTGAAAATATGGTCCCGACTACTGTAGTTGGTATTGTCAGATAACTAATAGACTATGTTAGTAGAATTGTTAAAATTTTATTTGAATGTTGTAAGTATTAGACCATAGATTAGATTGTTACTAACAGTGGAAAGAGAGTTGGTGAAATGACCGAACGTACATAGAGAGTGGACATAGATGACAAAGACCACTCGCGGATCCTCTTAATCCGCAGATGTAGATGACAACAACCACTTGTGGATTGTCTTGATCAACACAGTAATTGCGGCAGCATCTTTATTAGTATCCACACGTTCTAGGATGAAATGCAATGCATTGGTGTGCTAACACCAACACACACAACAAGTGTTTAGGAGCTGTCTCTCTAAAGGAAATGCTGGTCTCTTTAGAGGAGATCATGACTAGGGTTTTCTAATATTTATCAAAACTCATCATGCCTCCTTTTATATAGAGTCCTACAAAAGAAATTCTATTACATTAGATTTTCTGATATGATACAATATCACATAACGAATGTTATCGGAATTACAAGAGGAGTCTAATGTTAGGTCTCCTAGTATGATACGAAAACCTCTATAACAGATTCAATCTGAATTGATTTGTTCCAACCCATTAAGTGTGTGACACTGTAGGTTCATACATATCTAGTCACAACCCAGAAATACTTATCCGAATTATGAGTCGATAGGGGCATCTAGTAGGACATAACAACCATTCAAATATACACGAAGATCATATCCAACGAATTTATATAATGTACTCATGTTGATGTTTTTGTCATACAATACTAGATTAAATCAAAGACAGAAAGTGTGCCACCCTTGTACTGTTAAATCACTTCTCAATCTCATAATGCACTAGTCTCTCGTAGTTGACACTCAACTACAAATGACATGGTCATACATTCCTCAATTTATCTATATTGAAAGGTTTAGAAATATCTCTTTTATTATATGATCGAAGACAGGTGATAAGCACCAACCAGCGACTAACACCAAATGGCGCGTGGGTTGCCCGATCTTTCACGGTACCTCGAATGGGGACTTGCAAACCGATCGGAGTTGATCGAATTGCAAGTAGATAGTGTCTCGTATAATCTAAGAATTGGGTATTCTCAGTTTACAGAGAGATCATATGATTTCTAACTCTCATGATAACTCACAACTTCAACATAGCCAAAGCTATAGCGCTCGAAGAGCTTTTTTCTGAATTTCTATTCATCTCATGATTAAAAGTACTCTGGAATGAGAGGATTACATATGTATTTATACTAGGAACAACCCTCCTAGTTTAGGTGTGAAAGCAACCATTAGATGAAAAGTTTTCTTAAACAACCAACCCTCTTAATTAAGGTGTGAAGGCACCCATTAGATGAACAGTTTCCTTGGATATCCAATAGACCAATTCGTTTGGAAAAGAGTTGCTTCAATTCTCGTGCAGGTTGGACTGGTTGTGCAGTTTCCACTAAAATGACCATAATTTTTGACTCGGAAGTCGAAATGATGCATGGTTTGATGCGTTGGAAACTAGACTTCATTAGCTTTCCAACCATGCGTCCTATGCCTAGGTGGAACGCCAGAATATGGCCTGAAATGTCCTACAAAAGGACGGACAGAATTGGATGAATCATAGTCACATGATCCCCTTTTCTTTGGGCGCCAATATGATGTCCACCTCCTTTGTTGTGCTACACCGTGATTCCATTCTTCTGCAGCACTAAAATACCTCTGAACATTAGCAATGAGACATGGATTTCTCATCCTTTGATTGCTCTTAAGAACAATCAGCCTTTGGTTGTTCGAATCTTGGTTGAATGCCATCGCTCCAAGATCGATATCCCTTATATTTTCTCACACAAACCATATCTCTATGACGACATGCTTGTTGTATTCTGATTTTACCATGGATGGTTCTCATGGGCATATCATCCCCTCCTCCTTTAAGCGAAACCGTCCTCGGTTTCGAAGTACTCTTCTCAAGCTTGCTCTTAGCAACAACCCTCTTCATTGGAGCTGTATCTTCCACTTTCTCATTAGTATTTGTGGTTGCATTATCCTCTCCTACTTCATTAGAAACCGTCTTCTGTTTTGAAGTAGGCTTCACTAGCTTGTTATCAGCAATGGCTACTTCCACTTTGATTGCATCCTCTGGCATAGAACACAATGTCACTGATTTGCCTCTGTGGACAAAAGAGTATTTGTTCGTCCGTCCATGGTGTGTAGCATTACGATCAAATTGCCATGGCCGTCCTAATAGCAAGTGGCATGCATGCATCGGCAACACATCACACTCCACTTTGTCATGATAATCTCCTATTGAAAAATGAACTTGAACACGACTAGTGACTTTTAGCTTACCGACATTATGCAACCATTGCACATAATATGGTTCTGGATGCTTCCATGTCTTCAAACCCAATGTTTGCACCAAATCCTTGCTGATTACATTGTTGTAGCTACCTCCATCAATGATGAGCTTGCAACTGTTGGTGTTTACTTTGCATTCTGATTTGAACACATTGGTTCGCTGCCCTCGTGATATAATTGGCATGCTATCAACATGAACCTTCTTTGCTAACATGCTCAAACCCCCCTGTGGTGTTTCCATGGTAGTGTCACCATCATGAGAAGACACAACATTATGTGGAAATGGAGTAGAAGCTAGGGATGTTGATGTTGTCATTTCAACAAATTTCTGAGCTTCTTTTGCCTTCTCTACTTCCTTGGCCAATTTCTGAACTTCTTTTGATTTTACTCTTTGTTCTTGCAGATTTGCATCATACTTGGCTCGAACTTTATCACGACATTGACGATCCTCTATATACTGTTGATCCGTCCAAGATTCAGTTTCTTGCCTTGCTCCTCTCCACAGGAAAGACAGTCGCACGACCGACTTTCGAGCAATTTGGCGCATATTATGTGCGTAGCACCAATCATAGCCCAATACAAGAGAACATGCAAACATATGCACCGGCAATACATCACAAATAGCACTCATGGCATATCCATCAAATGAAAAATTTACCTTCACTTGTTGTGTTACTTTGATTTCTTGGTGGAACCAAGACATACGATATGGCCTAGGATGTGGTATCCTTTTCAATCCCAAATGGTCTACAAACGTACTGCTTGTGGCATTGATGTTGCTTCTTTGATCCATCACCATGGCACAACCGGTATTTCCAACTTTGCATCGACGAAAGAATAGATCCCCACCACTTGGTCGGCACATTGGAAATTCTTCTAACAACTCTAGACCAATGCTAAGTGGTATGACCTTCTTCATATTTGATATAGACTTCTAAGATGATCTTTGCAGCAACAAGGAAGATGATACCTTGAGCAACGAAGGCTCTGATACCAAATGATAAGCACCAACCAGCGACTAACACCGAATGGCGCGTGGGTTTCCCGATCTTTCACGGTACCTCGAATGGGGACTTGCAAACCGATCGGAGTTGATCGAATTGCAAGTAGATAGTGTCTCATATAATCTAAGAATTGGGTATTCTCAGTTTACACAGAGATCATATGATTTCTAACTCTCATGATAACTCACAACTTCAACATAGCCAAAGCTATAGCGCTCGAAGAGCCTTTTTCTAAATTTTTATTCATCTCATGATTAAAAGTCCTCTAGAATGAGAGGATTACATATATATTTATACTAGGAACAACCCTCCTAGTTTAGGTGTGAAAGCAACCATTAGATGAAAAATTTTCTTGAACAACCAACCCTCCTAATTAAGATGTGAAGGCACCCATTAGATGAACAGTTTCCTTGGATATCCAATAGACCAATTCGTTTGGAAAAGAGTTGCTTAAATTCTTGTGCAGGTTGGACTGGTTGTGTAGCTTCCACTAAAATGACCATAATTTTTGACTCGGAAGTTGAAATGATGCATGGTTTGATGCGTTGGAAACTAGACTTCATTAGCTTTCCAGCCATGCATCCTATGCCTAGGTGGAACGCCAGAATCTGGCCTGAAATGTCCTGCAAAAGGACGGACAGAATTGGCTGAATCATAGTCACTTGATCCCCTTTTCTTTGGGCGCCAATATGATGTCCACCTCCTTTGTTGTGCTACACCATGATTTCATTCTTCTGCAGCACTAAAATACCTCTGAACATTAGCAATGAGACATGGATTTCTCATCCTTTGATTGCTCTTTGAACGATCAGCCTTTGGTTGTTCGAATCTTGGTTGAATGCAATCGCTCCAAGATCGATATCCCTTATATTTTCTCACACAAACCATATCTCTATGACGACATGCTTGTTGTATTCTGATTTTACCATGGATATATGGTTCTCATGGGCATATCAACAGGGGAAGTGTAAATCTAGGAAAATACAAAGAAAAATATAAAATAAAGAAAGTTAACCCATAATTACCGGCAAAACTGGCTTTTTGGCACCAAGGGAATTTTGGAACCTGGCTGTGACGACATCAGACCAGACACATTCTTACCTGAATGCCACCAGCCATGTACAGCAAGGTTCAACTTCTTTTTATCTGAATTTTCTCACCTTCCATGCGAGTAGCAGATACTTCATGAGTTTTTTTTATAAATAACCCAGATTAAAAAATAATTACAGAAGTGATCCACAGTTGCAAGAATTTACAAAACAGGGACGCCACGTCAGCCTGTCGAGCACTGGGAGCTCGACAAGCCAAAAAGGGTTTTAAAATGCGGGAGTGGGGATTCGAATTGAGGCCAAACCACGTGGGAACGGGGGGTGCGAACCAGTTGGGCTAGAGGTTTTAACTGCCCTAAAGGAGCTGGTGTTTATAATATCTATTCTTTTGTTGAGGCTCCAGCATTCGACAAGTGGAAAAGAGGTTTTAATTGCAGGAGGGGGACTCGAACCCGGGCCAACGTGGAGAGAGCTGTGGGTTCCCACCAACTGGGCTAGGAGGCTTTAATTTACTTAGTACCACTAGGTTTTGTAATATTGTTTTACTTGTCGAGTGGTCCCATTTTATACTCCTCTGGTCCCCTCCTCCCTCAATTCTTCTGCTTCTGCTGCAACACACACACAAACAGCACACACCTCTCTCTCTCTCTCTCTCATTTGCAATCTTGAAATTTAGATCTAGCAAAATCCGTCCGGTAAATTTATTTGGTGTAGAAGAGAAACTTGTAGAGGATTCTGAGCTCTTCAAAAAGAGTTTTTTTTTTTCCAAAATGCATTTAAGATTCTGTTAAGTATGTTGCTAATGATGTAATTATGATTTATGTTTATGTGTATAAAACCGGTGGATTAGGTATTATATTTTTAGGATATATGTTTAGGAAATATGTGCATGTGTATGTATGTTTGGAAAATAGGCTTTTTGAATGTATGTGTGTATGTTTGAAAATACATGTGTATGTATGTTTGGAAAATAGATTTTTTTTAAATGTATGTGTGTAATGTTTGGAAATGCATGTGTATGTATGTTTAGAAAATAGGTTTTTTTAAATGTATGTGTGTATGTTTGGAAATGCATGTGTATGTATGTTTGGAAAATAGGTTTTTTTAAATGTATGTGTGTATGTTTGGAAATGCATGTGTATGTATGTTTGAAAAATAAGTTTTTTAAATGTATGTGTGTATGTTTGGAAATGCATGTGTATGTATGTTGGAAAAATAGGTTTTTTTTAAATGTATGTGTGTATGTTTGAAAATTAGGTTTTTTAAATGTATGTGTGTATGTTTGGAAATGCATGTGTATGTATGTTTGGAAAATAGGTTTTTTTAAATGTATGTGTGAAGGTTTCGAAAGTTTGGAAATGTATGTGTGTATGTTTGGAAATGTATGTTTTTTATAAATTAGGTTTTTGAAATTTTTTTTTCATAATTTGTAGAAATTATGAAATTAAGTTATTTTTAATTATGTGCAACTATGTTTGTAAAATATGTTTTTGAAATGTATAATGTGTATGTTTTTAGAAATTATAAAACTAGGTTATTTTTAATTATGTGCAACTATGTTTATAAATTAGGTTTTTGAAATGTATATGTGTATATTTGTAGAAATTATGAAATTAGGTTATTTTTAATTATGGGCAACTATGTTTGTAAATTAGGTTTTTTAAATGTATGGTGTGTATGTCTTTAGAAATTATGAAACTAGGTTATTTTTAATTATGTTTAAATTAGGTTTTTAAAATGTATAATGTGTATGTTTTTAGAAATTATAAAACTAAGTTATTTTTAATTATGTGCAACTATCTTTATAAATTAGGTTTTTGAAATGTATATGTGTATATTTGTAGAAATTATGAAATTAGGTTATTTTTAATTATAGGCAGCTATGTTTGTAAATTATGTTTTTTAAATGTATAATGTGTATGTTTTTAGAAATTATGAAACTAGGTTATTATTAATTATGTGCAACTATGTTTAGAAATAAGGTTTTTTAAATGTATATGTGTATATTTTTCGAAACTTTGTGCATGCGTGTATGTTTTTAGAAAATATGAAATTAGTTTATTTTTTAGTTGTGCACATGCATACTCTATGTCTAAGAATTATGTTTTGTAAACATATATGTGTATGTATTTAGAAATTATGAAACTAGGTTATTTTCAATTACATGCATGCATGCATGCTCAATGTTTAGAAATTAGGTTTTGTAAATGTATATGTGTATGTATTTAGAAATGGCAGTATTGTGCTGTCATGTTATTTACGCGTGAGATGAATGTGTGTAGGGAATGGAGACTCCGGAAAAAATTTGCATATTTGATGGTGACGGCTTAGTTCGCGAGGGGCAAAGCGGGGTTGATATGAGCCGTTGCCAGTATGTGACGGGCGAGTTGAGCGTACATAACACCTCATTCCTAGAGCTGAATTTATGGATTTTGAATATGTTCGGGAAGCGGCCTCGTGATGAAATGGCTCTATTTGAAGGGCTCATCGTACGTGAGGTAGATAATGAGCCATACTGGATGTTGCGCGAAATTAAAGGGGACAAATCTTGGAGTTCTTATATTCGAAGAGTGGAAGACCCCATGGTGGACTGCTCGGCCAGTTCGCGATGTATGTGCAGTTCTGCAACGTACGAGCAGCCGAGCGTGTGGTGGAGGGTGAGCCAAGCATCGTATCCGGTCCTGTAACATTCAGGGCTAGCGAGTGGTTGGATATATTCTGCCATACTCGCGTAGATGTGTGCGAGGTATTGGATTTCCTTCCAACAGTGTCTGACGAAGATGATTCGACGGACTAGGAGGCATCCGATGGCTCTGATGACGATAATCCTGGTCCCCCGCAGGAGTGGCTAGATCATTCAGCATACAGTCAAGCTGTGTTGCCAATGGATCAGGGTTCGAGATGGACTTTCGAGCATAGTGGCATACAAGTAGAGTAGGAGTTTCAGAGCAAGAAAGATCTAAAGAATGCCGAGACGAACTGGTCTCTCGCAATTAACCGGCAATACAAGGTTGTCAAGTCAAACCCCAACCTATTTGTCGTAGCCTATGTAACACTAGGCTGCTGGACGCACGCGTCATATGGAGACCATGGACACCGGAGCACATCTCCCAGGTTGCACCGCATGGCATTTCCTCGCATTGCACCGCGGGCCAGGACTGCTGGCTTACCCGCCGGCACATGGTGTTCTCACATGTAGTAGAGCCGTATTTTTCGGAGAGGGTGATGCGCTAATTCGGGCTACACCAGTAGATACCGCCCCCGGAAAGAAATCGACAACGCCATCTCCCGCAGGATATTCACGTGTACGCCTGGAACATTTTTTTATATCTCATGTACATACTGAACATTTGTTTATTTTCTTGCTTTATGTGCATCGCGTCACTTTTTACAGACAAACACGTAAAGAAAAACACTCCGACAATTGGCAGAGCAGGAACGCCAAATGGGTCGATGAGTGGGAGGACCACGCAGCGACGGATGTTGTTGTGGAGGAGCGGCCGTACGACCCTGCTACGTACCAGGCCTATCTTCAGTGGTACGTGCCGCGCACCCGCACGCGACTTGCTCGTGCGGCCCCACCTTCACCGACAGAACTATCACATCAAGACAGCCTTCGACTAGGCCTTGATGTTCAGTTCCCAGGCCGGATACATCGCTCGGTACGTTCGTCTTCGCTGGATACTTATGTTGGTCTCTTATCTTATCTATTTTTCTAGAGTTTCGCATGTGCAGGCTGACTTAGCATTGGCCATTGACAGGCAGGCGGCAAACCTATTGTCTAGCCTTTCTCGGGGAGGATGACACTTCAAGACGGTGGCGCGTGGTGCCCTACATTCCGTCCGTATAGTAGCACAGCGACTCTTCTTTGACCTAACTTGTGGCCGAAAGACAAATGGATCGGTTTCGCACCAGAGAGGGGCCCGGCCACCTAGCCCGATGTCAGCCCGGCCTAGCCTGGGTGGTGCTCGATAGAGCACTTCGTCAGCACGGCGCAGTCATCGCGACACATCGTCGACCTGGGGAGTGGCATACTTGGTACGTCCGCCGGCCCGTCTCGGCTTCGTCGTTCCTCGTCAATGCACAGTGCTCGACGCAGAGATCTGCATAATGGGGCTCGTTGAGACATCGCACTCCCGATTCAGATGAGTGCGATGATGAGGACGACATCCGTCGTCAAGACGAGGAGGATACGAGTAGGGCGTTGGCAGAGCGGCTTGCTGCTGACGAAGATTGGGACCAGGCTCATATTGAGCAGGCGGCCCAGGGACAGGGACATTCAGTTCGTTGGGGGTCTACTCAGCTGAGATGGGGGGAGCCCGCCCACGACCAGATGTATGAACACGGCGATCCTGAGTACTACGCTCCGCAGGGGGCCGAGGCCGATTGGGTAGCACAACAGCGAGCCAACGATGATTGGGTCTTGAGCATGCTAGGGATGCATGACCCTTGTGCGCATCAGTACTACCAACCAGATCAGTTAGTGCCGAGTGAGCTCGAAGAGGCCCCTCCACCGACACAGCCATCTCAGGGTCATGCGGGTACTGAGTGGCATAGTCCTTCTACCGCGGCTGGGCGGCGCTCACATGTGCCACCTGATCCGTACTCACCATCGCCTTTTCAGAGAGATAGGCATGGGCATAAGAGGGGTCGTCTGAACCCATAGCGAACATGTACTAACACTTTTAGTTTACAGCGTGTTACATTCAAAATTTAGTAGATGCATTATTTTCTGGATTAAATTGTGCTCAGTCGTTTTGAGATATGTAAATGCAGTTAACTAGGTTCTCGGCGATCTCATGGTTTGAATAGTCAAAACGAATCATACAGCCTGCTTGACCGTGCAGCTTTCTGTGACAACGGCTTGCTCAACCTTGTAGCTTTCTATGACAACAGCCTAATCGAGTTTTCACATCAATTTTTCCATCTTTTCAGCATTCCATAAAAAAGGCTGCATAAAACTCTTATCACATCCCACATTAATATCACTATTCAACTTTAATTTATTAGATCCATCTTGCTCTTAACTAATACAAATTTTAAGACTAAATACTTATAAAAATTAAAAATTCATAATAAAATTTACTAGATTTCTTATATATTTTTATTATATGTATATACATATACATATACATATACATATATATATATATACCTTTTAAAAAATACAAGCGATCTTTTCGTGGGCGTTTGCCCCCGTCGGGGGATCGAATCGATTATAGAAGCATGAGTTTAATTAGTCAATTTATTTTTTAACAAGGCAGTTTTACTATACGAGTAAATAGATTGACCTTGAAACAACAACGATTAATTACTATTGCTATAAAACAAACAAGCTCGTATTTTTTCTTTGTTACCTTTTATTAATAATGAGAAAGAATTTGAGAGAGCCGAGTCGATCTCAAGTCCTAAAACCAGAAAGAAATAGGGTGTTTGACTCCTCAATTGACTCAAAACTCCAATCGGAACTCAACCTCAGATTGATGTTTTGTTCGAAAAGGCCTAGAATCTAGATTGGATTCTTGTGTTATAATAAAAAAAATGGGGAAGAAGATTTTATTGAAACATGTTCGTTCATTCCTACTACTTATCTGAATTATTTTTTCTTCTATATCTTCCCGGAATTCTGTTTCAATCATTCCTTACTATTACTTTTGAATTTCCTTTATTTGATGTTGGAAATCATGTAAATAAAGACAATTATAACTTTATATTGCTATTTGTGCAAGTATTTGACGATTAAGAAGCAATTGCTTCTTATACAGATTCTGTATTAATCTGCTATAACTATAGATTATCTTATTCTCACGAGTTATTGCATTTATCCGAGTGATCCACAAACGACGAAAATCCCTCTTTTGCCTGCCTCTATCTCGATGAGAGGAAACCAAAGCTCTCATTTTCTATGGAGTAAGTCTTGAATGAGCCCCTCTAAAGATTGATGCAAATAAACGAATTTGGGTTCAATGTCTCTGAGCTGTATATCCTCGTCTAACTTTGGTCATTGAATCCAATTTCACCTTAATGAATAACTAATTGATTATTTCTCTTATTTCAGTCATCCTTTTCCCCTTCCTCATTAATAACAAAACGGATTATTTCGATATATAAAATCTCAATTCCAATGGCTTTTGCTACTATGACCTTCCCAACCACGATTTTCTTTTTTCTATTCCTTTCAGTTATTTCACCTGGAAATAATAAATTATAATGAGACTAAAAAAAATAGCGGGTTCCATCGTTTCTATGGTTACCTCTTAAATAGTGAGGTCCTCTCTATACACCGGAGGCACTTGTATAGTTCACATTCTTTGGCTCTACCTATTAATTTGACAGTAATAGCTCTTTTCTGAATAAGAGTTATCTATACAGTGATGGCATTTCATTATGAAAGTAGGCTAGGTAGCTGACCCTTAAAGTCTGTTCTTTCAAGAAAAGGAGCATAAGCCTTCTCCTTCTCCTTTTTATTACTATTTCCTCCACTTAATAGATAACCATTTGCTACCAATGGGGAATTGCTTCTTATTTCCAATCTAGATGATTGGATTTGCACCAATGGAAACCAGAAATTCCATATACCAATGAAATGATAGATCTTTTTTTTATCTATCCTATCCATTTAAAAATCTTGGTTCAACTCCTTCAATACCAGATCCAAGATGTTCCATCTTTGCATTTATTGCGATTCTTTCTCGACAACTATTCTAATTGGAATAGTCTCATTACTTCAAAGAAATCGATTTTTATTAAATTTCGATTCCTATAAATGTATCGGAATGTGAATTTTTCTTCTTTTTTCTTCGTAAACAATGGTCTTGCTTACTCTTCTGGAACCTTTCTTGAACGAATCCACTTCTATAGGAAGATGGAACATTTTGGGGTAATGTACCCTGGTTTTTTTCGGAAAACCGTATGGTTCTTTATGGATCCTCTTATGCATTATGTTAGATATCAAGGAAAGGCAATTCTTGCATCAAATTTTGATGAAGAAATGGAAATGTTACCTTGTCCATTTCTGGCAATATTTTTTTTTATTTTTTGACTCAACTGTGAAGGATCCATCTAAACCAATTAACAAACTCTTGCTTCAATTTTCTGGGGTATCTTTCAAGAGTACCAATAAATACTTTGTTAGTAAGGAATCAAATGCTGGAGAATTCATATCTAATAGATACTCAAATTACAAAATTCGCTACCGTAGTCCCCGCTATTCCTCTCATTGGATCCTTATCAAAAGCTCAATTTTGCACTGGATCAGGGCATCCTATTAGTAAACCAATTTGGACCGATTTATCAGATTGGGATATTCTTGTTGGTCGGATATGTAGAAATCTTTTTCATTATCATAGTGGATCTTTGAAAAAACGGACTTTGTATCGACTGAAGTATATACATCGACTTTCATGTGCTAGAACTTTAGCTCGTAAACACAAAAGCACAGTATGAACTTTTATGCAACTATTAGGTTCGGTATTTTTTTAATAATTTTTTACGGAAGAACTTTGATTTTTTTCCATGGCTCACACAGTGAGCGTATTTGATATTTGATTATTATCCGTATCAATGATCTGGTGAATCCTGATAATTAATTATCAGACAAAGCTAATAAACTAGAAATGATCGATAAATGGTAAGAGAAAACTTGCACATTTTCAATTCTGAAATGTTCCCTGTAATATAGTTTACTATGATAGTGGGTGAATTAACTTACTAGCTAAAAAAATTAGTAGACTTCCTCTTCGGAATAGAAATTGGCTATTTCTACATAGGTAAAGTCGTGTGCAATGAAAAATGCAAGCACGATTTGGGGAGGGATTTTTTCTCTATTGTAACAAGGAAAAATTATCTACTCCATCCGACTAGTTCCGGGTTCGAGTCCCGGGCAACCCATATGGAAAATAGAAAAGGACAATCTGAGTTTTTAATTTTCACTCGCCTCATTTACATACAAAATTTTTAGGTTTAGGTTTGGTGAACGGTGAATTTAGTTATATGGATAGCTACTCGTTGGGGCTGGCTTGGTTGACATTGGTATATAGTATATGTTATACTGTTAAATAACAAGCCTTCTATTATCTAGTTATTTCTAGTTACTACGTGTGCTTGGGAGTCCTTGCAATTTGAATAAACCAAGATCTTACCATGACTGCAATTTTAGAGAGACGCGAAACTACAAACCTATGGGGTCGCTTCTGCAACTAGATAACTAGCATGGAAAATCGTCTTTACATTGGATGGTTCGGTGTTTTGATGATCCCTACCTTATTGACCGCAACTTCCGTATTTATTATCGCCTCATCTCTGCTCCCCCAGTAGATATTGATGGTATTCGTGAACCTGTTTCTGGTTCTTTACTTTATGGAAACAATATTCTCTCAGGTGCCATTATTCCTACTTCTGTGGCGATCGGTTTGCACTTTTATCCAATCTGGGAAGTTGCATCTGTTGATAAGTGGTTATACAATGGCGGTCCTTATGAGCTAATTGTTCTACACTTCTTACTTGGTGTAGCTTGTTTGTCGTGAATGGGAACAACATTTCCGTCTGGGTATGCGTCCTTGGATTGCTGTTGCATTTTCAGCTCTTGTTGCAACTGCTACTGCTGTTTTATTGATTTACCCTTTAGGTCATGGAAGTTTCTCTGATGGTATGCCTTTAGGAATATCTGGTACTTTCCACTTTTTGGTTGTATTCCAGGCAGAGCACAACATCCTTATGCATCCATTTCACATGTTAGGTGTAGCTGGTGCATTCGGCAGTTCCCTATGCAGTGCTATGCATGGTTCCTTGGTATCCTCTAGTTTGATCAGGGAAACCACTAAAAACGAATCTGCTAATGAGGGTTACAGATTTGGTCAAGAGGAAGAGACTTATAATATTGTGGCCTCTCATGGTTATTTTGGCCGATTAATCTTCCAATATGCTAGTTTCAACAACTCTCGTTCTTTACACTTCTTGGCTGCTTGGCCTGTAGTAGGTATCTGGTTCACTGCTTTAGGTATTAGTACTATGGCTTTCAACCTAAATGGTTTAAATTTAAACCAATCTGTAGTTGATAGCCAAGGTCGTGTTATTAATACTTGGGCTAATATCATCAATCGTGCTAACTTTGGTATGGAGGTAATGCACGAACGTAATGCTCACAACTTCCCTCTAGACCTAGCTGCTCTTGAAGTTCCATCTCTTAATGGATAAGACTTTTCTCATAACATATAGGAATTTTTGGAGGAAGGTAAGTTCACTTAAACCTCTGACTATCATCTCTCTCTCCTATTTTGGATATAGCTTTGCTAATCTTTGATGGCCATCTTGTAAAGAAAAAGAAAGAGGCATAGAAAGAGTGACAAAGCTCAATCCAAGACATGAAAGAGGAATCACAACTGTCTCACGAAAGAAGGGTCTCAAGCAGTGTGTTCGTGGTCACTTCAAACATAGGATTTTTGGTCTCTTGAAGAGTAGCTTTCCCTTTCCGTGCGCAGAGGGGATAGATTAAGTATTCATCTGCTATCTGTAGATTGATACACAAATAAGACTCTAAATCCTTGGTTTGAGCATCCCTTTCTTTTGTAACCTCTCTTAGGAACTTCAAACGGAACAAGGCTAGGATCCTAATCTCTATTCCTTCCTCCTTGGCGTCAAATAACTCCAATAAAGCATGACTGAAGTAGATATAAAACGCGTCGAAGAGCAATAGACTCATTTTTTTATAGAGCTTATCATTGTCATTGATTGACTAGCATGACTTATGGATTGAATGCAATAAGGAGGTGTTTTTCATCCCAGGGGCAGACCGCTCCCCCGGAAGAACGTAGTTGCAGGACGAACTGAACCTCGACTTGAACGTGGCAAATTTTTCCAACTATTCCATTAGCATCTACTGTCTTGACTTCCAGGGTTTGGGGCAATAGGTAATTCCCAAACGACCTGTTCAAGCTTGTCATGACCATCAAAGGTTTTGCCAGAACCACATCTGAACAACGTAATCACAATGACTATCTTTATGTAGGTTGGGGTACGTCCTGGTTCCGAAACTGAACCTATGGGCAAAAAGACGAGGTTTGTGTCAAATGAGGAGGGTGAAATACTTGTGGCATAAACCAAGAATCTCTAACAGTTCGACATATATGTTCCTAGAACATAGACTACTCGCCGATTACCTAGACAGCTATTTGTTGGACACCCTCTAGTCAATTGATTATGGTCAAATTGCTTATCCAAATAGCGATAAAACATCGATTTGAACTGTTCCAAGGATACCAATCTCCTTTTTGGGAAGAAAAGCAATTTACAACTAGAGTAATAAAGAGGAATGAATGAAGCTTCGTGCTTTCATATATATATATATATATATATGTGTGTGTGTGTGTGTGTGTGTGTGTATTTATATGTGTATGTGTATGTGTATGTGTATGTGTGTGTCTATGTGCATGTGTATGTGTATTGCACAAACCCTTGTTCCACTTATTGAGTGTTGTACCCTCGACAGGGAAATGGATATTAAAAACCCCAACTCCTTTAAGGCAGTTAAAGCCTCTAGCTCAACTGGTTCGCACGTGGTTGGCCTCGGTTCGAATCTCTACTCCTGCATTTTACAACCTTTTTGGCTTGTCGAGTGCTGTCATGGTCGTTGTTGTGCCCTGGTCGTGCGATACGTTGCTCGTACACGACAGAGGCTTGTCGAGCTCCCAGTGCTCGACAGGCTGACGTGGCGTCCCTGTTTTGTAAATTCTTGCAACTGTGGGTCACCTCTGTAATTATTTTTTTAATCTGAGTTATTTATAAAAAAAACTCCATTCATTCAGATCCCATATGTTTCAGACCTAATTTCACACATAATTAATTAACCTCAATTAGTTGCTCCAATTTTTATGTTATCTGAGAATCAGACTCTTCATTTGCTGAAAATACAGAAACTTTTGTATTGGTAACTGAAAATGGATGATACTGTCATGCATTCTTCTTCTGAGTTTGTGACAACCAGCAAACAAGGTGACTATTCTTGTACATATGTATGAATGAATGATAGGGCATGTATCGGGCAAGTACTATTGAAACAAGAGAATGCAAACTCATAATATGAGCGATTAATTTGTGAAAAATTATCATCTCTCATAGTGATAAAATTAGCATCTTAAGATGTTAAGATGTGTATTCGATGAATATGATCATGACTTCACATTCTTTTATTTTACCGGGTTTTCTAACCTGCTACTCCCATGGATGATACAGTAATCGCAATGATGATATTGATAAGATCAAGCATTTAAGCAACCATCTGACATCTACTTGGAGTTGATGTTGCATAATCACATCGTGCCATCTAATTCTCTTGTCAGGAACTGTACTTCTGGGCTACCCATGTTCTCTTTGACACTAATTGAGTAAAACATTGACTTGAAATAGATTCAGACAAGCAGGTAAGTCTGCAGACGATGAATGCATGTACTTTTTGACTGAAGAACAATCTTTTCTTGGTTTCTGACAGTAAAATTTCCCACAAACTTGTCATATCAGAGAAGGAATTCAAGAGAGACATGATCAAAAGTTGATTTCTCTGTCACTGGAATGTCCATATGCTCATCATGCAACTTCTTTTGAACCACGAATAATATATTGGCCCGACACATTTCGCCTATCCCATACGAGATATGCGACATATACACTAATTCATGATTATTTTCATCCACATTTCGTGTATAATAGTTTAGTCAGAGTTAATAAATTTGATCTACTAAATTTTATTTACACATATTTTACATTTTAAACTATTAAGATGAAACTAAACTCATACATCCCACAGACATAATTCTCATTGACCACACATTTTGGATTGGGGTGTAACACTATATATTGATGTTAATAGCTTCTTGAATCTTGACATGGTTAGTCATTGGATTCCTATCTTTTGTCTTTAAAAGAATATATGATTTTCTCACTGTTTTGGCAGTTAGATAAAAAAAATTAATAATTTAGATCAAAATAGGTGAAAATTTTAATTTTTTTACAAAATATTTAAATAATTTGATTTTCTTCTAAATTAATATAAATTATCTGATTTTTGATTGGATACTTAAGATTGGGAGGACGGACTTTCCTATTCCCATTTTTTCCATTGGTGGCTCATGAACAAGTCCATATGCAGTTTTCTAGTGATATCATTAATTGGTGATTTTAATGCCATTATTCTGCAGCCTGGTTGGGAATCTAATTAATTCTGACAGCTCAAAACTGGTTGCAATCTCATGCTCTCTGAAAATTGTTCAGTCAATGTCACCTACAGATTGCATTTGTTTGTGCACATTTACACTTCCTTGCTGATCCATGATTCTAGCATCTGTTGAGTTGGACAGCTCAAATACATGCATTCATTTCAAGTAGGTGATTAAACAATTAACTTACCAACTAGATCTGAAACTTGTTTTTAAGTTTTTGATTTGCGCTCTTATTGTTATTAGATAAGTCACGTTTTGAGTCTTGTCCAATCATGTTTGAGACATACCTTGCAATCTCATGCACTTAAAGCTCTCTTGTCCAATCACATTTGAGACATATCTTGAAATCTCATGCATTTCAAATCCAGAACTTGAGAAAACAATGCATGCCTGATCAGGAAAAGAAATTTTTATACTCTAAATAAATCTCAACCATACCCGAAGACTAAGTATTTCCACAAGACACAGACCAAACAATCTTAACCTAAATAAACAATTTAGATTTGAGTTTTGGATGTAGTCTTCAATTAGCAGATCCATAATGTTGTTGACACCAAGCACAACTTTGTTTTTTTTTTTTTTAACATTTAGTTAGGTGCACTTTTGTACAAAGGAACACAATAGAAATTAAACAACACTTAAGCTCATGATCCTGGGATCAGCTGTGGCCAATCACTCCATGGGCTTAGAGAGTGGCAGGTTCAAGAACTTGTAGCTTGTAAACCCCCCATCCACCACCAAGTTGTGGCCAGAGACGTACTTCGCATCATTAGATGCGAGGTACACGGCCGCCCTAGCGACGTCCACCGCCTCGCATGTCTCGCTCTTGAGCTCCCCCAAACCATTGATGATCGCAATCACCTGGGACTCATTGACCCCCCGAAACATCTGGGAGAACTGCTCAATCACCATTGGTGTGGGGATTGCATACGGTGATATGCAATTGATGCGAACACCCTGGCGGGCGAACTCGGCCGCAGCGGCCTTGACAATGCCGACGATGGCAAACTTTGACACCGCGTAGGGGTATGTGCCCAGGCCACCCAAGAGGCCACTGATACTTGCCATGCAGAGGATCGAGCCGGAGCCTATTGGGCCCATAACACGGGCCGCATGTTTAATACCGGCTAGCGTACCCCTCACATTTACACTCATGACATTGTCAAATTGGGCCAAATCCAAATGGGCCATCTCCGATGCACCCGCAAGCGGGCCGACGATCCCGGCATTGTTGAACATGATGTCAAGCCGGCCATGCCGGGTGACAGTGGTGTCGACAACTGATGCTATGTTGTCCTCGACGGTCACATCGCATCGGACAAATTGGGCCCTTGGGCCGAGGTCTTGGGCCGCTTGGAGGCCCATCTCGGAGTTCGTGTCGGCGAGAATTACAGTTGCACCCTCCTGGATGAACTCATGGGCCGTGGCCTTTCCAAGCCCACTTGCACCTCCGGTTATTATTGCAATCTTCCCCTCTAGTCTGCACAAAATTAGGTAACTGGTTAGTTATAACAGAGTATAAAGACAAGCAAATAATGCAATATTTTTGGGCTTAATTGAAAGTTTGTAAGATAGAGCTTTTAATTTCTATCGGAATTGAGATGGAAATGGGAATATGGAAGTGTTTTGGGGTTTTATTGAAAAGCTTGTATGATGTTGAGCAGTAGATTTTTGGAGTTTTTTTTTCTTATCTTCTCTAATATTGAAAAAATTGTTGCTTTAGCATTAGAATATGGATAAAAGACTGTTAAGGTTGTATATTTAAGTGTAGTATGTATAAGAACAGAAGGAAAGACTACGCGTACCGACGAAATTTTTCATACGCAGTTCATAACGCCTACTGCAAGTGAGGTAGATACCTGCGACACCACCTAGGTATGGGGCCCACTCGTCAGTGGGCGTTTGGACTACATATGGATGAATCGGTTCGTTCGCACCACAGCACTCAAGAACAGAATTTCTCTAAGACATGATTTTTTTTTCAATTGTACTCTTACCTCACAAATCTCACTGGAAAAAAGAGAAAAATTTCTTCTCTGATCCTATAAAAATTCTCAAATTTTGGTTTCTGGCTGACAACGTGGGGTCATCTAATAACAAATATAAAATTTAAAGATTTTATAATGGTATAAAAAATTTACCCAAAAAACCAACCTGAGGGGGAGAAAAGGGAAAATTTTGCAATATATCTTAAACACAGCAAATGTTGAACTTCGTATAGCAATCAGCCCATCCAAAAACTGAAATCGTTAGAAAATCAGATAATCTACTCATGCTCTAATACGGGAAATCTTGCATAGTAATTAACTGATTAGAGATTCTCTCTTCTCCCTATATTTCTCAAGTAATTAACACGGCAAATCTTGCTTGTTCCTGGAAACAGTAGTACAATGTTCTTGGAAGCTTACCTTTGGGCCCACCCCCCCGCCCCCCCCTCTCTCTCAAGAAACAAACACCAACCAGCTGTACAATTAGTGGTCTGGAATCTACTAATCTACACCCTGGAGATTCTTGACAAAATAATGTCAAGTTATGTCTGTACGGCTAATCACACACCATGAAACCAAAATTAATGCTAACCACCTACGGTACCAAATCTCTTCTCTAGCTTGCTTACCTCCCCTTCACCGCCGCCGCCGACATCCACCGACCGCTGCCGGCCACAGCCGCTGCCATCCTCCTGCAAAACCACCAACAAACAACAGACATTACCTTATGTTGATGTATAAGTAGATTAACGGTTTTTCTCGACAGCTCAAATTTTTAAGTAAATATCTTAAAATTGTTGTGTGAATGCATGAGTGCATCACATAAATCTACATATACAACTTTTGGAGATTTTGACACAATTCATTAAAAACTGATTATAAAAATAATTAACAACTTCTCAAAATATAGAGAGACAGGATTACAGAAATATATACAGTTCCTTGTTTCCCAAAAAGGAATAATTAGAGAAATATAAAGATGGTTCTTGAAAGAAAAAAAATCGAGGGTAGCATCCATGCATGACACAAGAAATGGTAAAAATGGTGGAAACATTTCATGCATCAATCTCTCTCACACACACAGGCACAGAGAGAGACATAGAGAGAGAGAGAGAGAGAGAGAGAGAGAGAGAGAGAGAGAGAGATGGTTAAACTAAGTGCCTACCTAGATTCACCGGTGAGCCGGAGCATCGTGTTGGAGATAGAGCAATGGCCCTAGTTTCTTGGTTTGTTTTCTTTGTGTATGTGTGCGTATGTGAGCTTGGAGGTTGTAACAATGGAGGAGAGAGGGAGGGGTAGTTGTGTGTATATGTGTGTGTTGAGGGATGGTGGGGTGTGTGTTTGGAGGTGCTTATATAAAAACGAGAAGGCCTCTTCTCTCCCCTACTTGTAGACTGATTGGGTGTTGCAGATCAAGACTCAAATAGAAGATATATGCAAATCAATAGTAGAATCTAAAAAGATCGGAGAGAGTATAAGTAACCTATAGAAATAGAATTTGACCTTTTACGGTCTCGAAACCATAACTTGAACCATTAATTTTTTATAATTATTATCATTAAAAATTATAAATAATAATAATATGAAATTAAATTTGATGATAAATCTACTAATATTATTTTTTAGATTAATCTTAATATCTTTTTACATAATAATGACCAAAATTTAAAAAATTTAGCTTATATATACATCAAACAATAAGTAAAAAAGAAATGATCTTATACTCTTTCTCCTACGAAATAGATGATAGTTAAACATTTTTTTCAAAAACAGTTTAACCTATAATTTTAGGTGGAATAAGCAACTAAAACGTTTCTAATATGCTCTTGTTGTTGTTTTATGCATGGAATATTGGAATTAGTGCCACAGAATTGTGAGAGGCAGAGTTATTTCGATGACAAGTGACAAGGAGAGAGAAGACAACTCATAAAAAACAATTAAATTTGTATCATTTCTTCATTTGTGCGAAAACTACTAAAACGTTGTATATTTTATAAAGGAAGGAATATGCTTCTAAATTATAACTTATTTTTTGTTTTGCTTTATAAAAGAAAACTCATATATATGAATGTGCCATTGTGCATGCATGGGTGCATTCGTTTTGCCAGGAAGGATATAGCTAAGCTAATTTAAGGCTGTGTGCTGGATCTGTGTGTTTGTGCATGGACTCGGTGTAACACATTGGCTTATGGACTATGGTTCTCTGGATTAATCACTAACTATTACTCATCTCGAGTAAGATTGCTGTCTTGTGACTATTTCAGTCTTGGAGATATAACTTTGAGGATTATTTTTTATTATAATATATTGACAAAAAAATTATAAAATTACAATATAATCAAAGTAATAAATATATTTATATAATTTTTTATAATCAATTTAAATATTTATAAATATATTAGTGATCAAAATTAAAAAAATTTGGCCAACGTCCATATAAAAGCAATAATTTTTGTTTTACTGGATGGAGTAAGCGATGTCTAGGATGGTTGGTGATGTGATTGGATTTGCACCTGAAAAATGAGAGCATAGTAGTGTCTCCCTATTATTGGTTGTTTTTTTTACCAGCGTGGTAAGCAATGTCTGTTGTGTAAAAAATAAAAAATTAGTTATAAAAAAGTAAACTTAAAATAGCATTACTATATATTTCTGAATCTGTAAATTAAAAGTTTATGTACATGCTGACTAACATATCTTTATGGTATCGGACGGAAAAGAAAATAAATCTGAAGTAGTTTTGATTTCATATCATAAAATAATATTATTGATGATTTTGTAATAGTACAACTCTGGTTACAAGAATGACATAATTAGAGTTTTTTTGAGATGGCACACAAAACTTATCGCTTGCCTAGATTCCAACTGTCCATGGTTTAACCTAACTTGAGAAGATTTGATCGAACGGTTTGCGCTTGTTACAATTGTCGCGTGCACGAGGATCCAAATCCATTCCAGAAACCCAAATATTTAATTTGTAACTACAACGGGGAAGAAATATATCCAGACATATTATGAGCATTTTACACAATCATCTTGTTTTTCTTTGCCCCATGCATTAATGTTGGTGAATGATAGTACACAACAATATTCAAAAACATATAATATGCACTATCCATATACCAAATGTACATATAAAACTCAAATAGGAAGTTTCTTATACTTGAATCAAATAGCAAGACTACTCTAATCATTCGTTTAAAATTGATCAAACTCATATATAAAAATAAGTCTCTTGATATGTCATCATGGACCCATCGTCGCTATCATATCAATCAACACCTTCCTCATAATTGAAATTTTTTTATGGAAATAGATGATGTACTATGTGTGATTTTGAAAGTGTAATATATGAAATTATATGTAAATATCACTAATAGATCATATTGAAGTTTCAAACAAATAACATTAATTTTCTATTATTAAAAGAACACTTGGTCAAAGAAGTGACATGGGGCACAAACTTCACAGAGTATGTATACAGCCGTGTATAATAATACTTGTACAGCCTGGATATATATGTGTGTGCTCCTTTCAGAACTTTTGGTTGATCTGCAAAATATTCAAACATTTCTTGAACATGGCCAACAACTACTGCAGATTTTTTGGATGGATTTGTCCTGAACTTTTGGAGACAGGAAAAAAATGTATGATGTATGACAAATGTCTATGACCAAATTGGAGTGTGTTCAAAGTATATATATGATAATTTAGTTGCACCAACTAATTAATCTAGTTTTGCTGAATGTGATCAGGATATTGTGTGACAAATATCAGTCTATAAGAAATTAGTTTTGCAATCTTCTTATGATGTAGATTTGATAAATATGATTCATTTTTACACTATTCAGACGGTTCGAATTGTTAATTTATATGCTCTTATTTTAATGAGAAGTTCTCACTTAATAACTAACTATCTTTTTGCTTCACTGATGCTTTAGGAAAAAAAATCTTATACCAAAAGAGTAATATCTATTATTTCGGGATAAAATATATATGCCTTCTGGAATTACCTTATGAAAATTACTCCACTGCCACCAAAACATCAGAGCCTCCAACCATCTATCGTTTGTCTTATTAATGACAACTATTAATAAAAATAGAACGATAATCTTATAATTTTTTTTAATACTTATGCATAAAGATAGAACACTCTTTACACTTTTAGGTGACATGTAGATGAGAGTCATAATCGTAATTCTAATAGGTTTCAAAATCTATTGGAAATAGAGATGGAGACGGATCGGAGATGAAATGGATTAGAAACACATCCAGCACATCGCCTGGGCCTGCGCGGTCGTCCTCGTCGGCGCCGGTGAGCCACTCCCTCCCCCGAAACCCAATTATAATCCCCTTCGTTTGATTGTTTATTAAGATATGTTCCTATATGCGCTTGCAGGGTGGTCGGATGAGCATGGAAGCAAAGAATAGGTGGCCCGAGAGCCTGCCTTGCCCGCAGGTCACGCCGCGGCTGGCCAAGCAGTTGCTTCGACTGCCGATGAGTCACCGCGTCCAATGTATTGGCGGCCGCACGACTACGGAGAAGCCATTCGTACACTATTGTCATTGCATTCTTATCTGATCATTTTAAGTTTTTTTTCTTTGTTCTCTCATGTTCAGATCCAAGCCAACATGGCTACTGATGTTATTTGTTCGCTACATGTGTAAATGATGGTAAGATTAACTTCTGTTTAATCAAACTTTCTACTTAATATTGTAGCAATAAGCAAATAACTCTTCGAACAAGTGTAATTTGCGCCTCCGTCCAATTTTCCGTTATTTGGGTTGAAATAATAACCACTGACGTTTAGCTTATATATGGTAAACTTTTTAGATCGACCCCCATTAGCCAATGACTTAATATAATAACAAAATTAACAAAAATTCAATTAAAGCGCCTGGTTACACACTCCCAAATAATGAAGCGGTTTATTGACTCTAAATTTGAGTATAGGACCTGTTTACACTAAAGATGATGGTAGGAAGGTCTCTTTGCAATTTTGCTTATAAAATGATTAAGCATTTATTCTTAATTGTCTGTGAAGTGTTGTTGAGAGGTGACTGTAACCTGAAGAAATACTGATAAAGATGACAATACCATATCTAGAATTGATCTATATACCAAAGATTAGAATCTTCCTTCCTGTAACCATCCATTATTAATTTGGGCATATTAAATAAAAATTGCATGACATTTTTATATTAAAATTATTTGGGTATATGAAATAAAATTGCATGAAATTTTTATATAACAAACTAATTTGGGCATATCAAATGAAAATTGCATGACATTTTTATGTAAGATTTTGCTGTAATGCACCGGCATACTCCTAGTTAATATTCAATTAGTACTCCCTTTATTCTTTCTTACTTGTCATTTTAGATTTTTCACAGTTTCTTAAATATAACTCGGACTTTTAATTTTCTAACTATATATCAACAAAAATTATAAAAATAATAATAATAAATTTTGATGGCAAATCTACTATTATTATTTTCATGTTGTCAATCTTAAAATTTTTTATATATTACTAAACAAAGTTAAAAAAATTTGACTTACACATATATCAAATAACATATACAAAAAATAGGTGCAGCTTCTAATTAACTCCATTGACTAATTAATGGCTAATCTTTTTGGTCATGCATGCAATTAGGTCATCACACATGGAGCTATTGCCGTGTCACGACATGGCTACGTTATGATCTGGTATGACTGGGAATTATAGCTATGTAAAATGTTTAGTGGCTAAGTGGAATGTATTGGGCATGAACTATTTTTAAAATAAGATAATATGAATCTTAATTATTATATTAGATTTGAGTAGACCTGATAAACTACTAAAAATCACAGATATTTTTTTGAAGGACCCTCTAGACTATTTTACTTGAAATCATCCATATTTCTCTGTACTCTTAAAATTTAATCAAAAAAATCGGGACTAGAGTTCTCATTGTCCTATATTAATTTGAAGAACGGATCCTACCCAATACATTCAGGGAGCTCACTTTGTAGATAAGTTAGCTCCTTACCCCGAACAGTTGGCAGTAATTCCTGCATCAACCGTGGCTCTCCAAATCCTACACTTTTCAAATAAAAAAAACACGTATAAAAAGTCGTTGGAATTTTGCGAGAAGTTGGGGTTTTTCTCACGTCTCAAGATCAGCCGTCGAAATCTCGAGGCAACCATCCGCATGCTCTGAAATATATTTTGACGACGAACACGCAGAGTCAAATCCATCTCTAGAGTGCACACACGTACGAAAATTAAAATTGCGTGCATGAAGAGAGAAGCGTGCATGCATGCATCAGTGACTTGTCACGTCGTCGGATACATCAACTTCCATCCATTTAAGCAAGATCTGCCAGCACAAACTACTAGTACAGTTTAACTGCACCACTGTGGCTGCCTCTTTGTAAGGGCCCACATGTCAGTCACAGCATGCATGCATGGTTTCTGATATGGGCAAGGGCAGTAAAGCCCAAATGAAGTACGGACTGACATGCATGGATGTATATGAGGAGTTGGCAGGGCGAAAAGATGCGTGCATGCAAAAGTGCATGCATGCATCGATGCACAGGAGCTATGAGATCGGGGAGTAATGTATGCATTACATATGTCGCAGTGGCCCAAAGATGTGATCACCCCTGATGCACCAATATCGAGGTGCAGATGTTAGAACCGCAGAGGACGTTGATTAGTTGGTTTCCTGGCATAATACCATCTTTACTTGGATTTAAATCTGTGTAAGATGATGTATCGAGACACAACATTCTATTTAACTAGTCATGTTTTGTCTCTTGCTCAATCCAAGCATACCTAATGGTTTCAAGTACTCGGAATCGAATGCTTTGCGCTCAGGGATATCCATGGCCACTCCTAATAATACTCTCAAACAATTGAAAATCAAACCATCAGTCAAAACAGTTCCATCTCAAATATATTTCTTAACTCCGATCAACTCTAGACGTGAGGCACATCCATCCATATTTATTGGCAATTATGATAGTTAGATACATATAGGTATTTTATCTATATTATATAATCCTTATAATTGACGATGTGCAATTATGTGTGTATTCTTTGAAATATCTAATCATACCTTGAAATTTCAAATATATTGAAAGTTTACAATAAATTAGAAGTTCAATCATATCTAATATTTCTTCTTTCTTTCTAACCTACAAGCATATGGAATGTTCCAGCATTGCTCAATATATATAACATATAGGGGACTTTGAGTGCTATATATCTTGGAAGTAACTATTGGATCTCTAAGCTACTACATAGGACTTACAACTCAACAGGTGAGGTACAGTATCATGCACATCTTTATAGAAAAATCTCCTCACCAAACAGATACAAGTGAAAGCAACAAGTACATAATCTAGTATCAACTACCCTGCCTAAAATGCACAACCACCATAGAATAATTGAACCCTGAACATGCATGTGGGTTCACAACAACTGTGAAGATAAATATGTATACATTAATTAAAATGCTTCCTATTTGGTTAGACACTTAGGATTGCTATGCTTCACTTATCCAACTAGTATATATACTTCATGATCACCCTAGCTTCGTTGCTAATATTTTTGACTCTTGTCTATTGTCTAACCCCAATTGTTGTGATGTACTTACTATTTGTTAGGAAAGGCTTTGTGTACTAAGAGGTTCTCAAATTTGTTCATACTTTGAGAAATTTGCATCGGAGGTTCTCAAACTTGTTTGAGTGTGCTATTCAAACCATGAACTTGAATTTAGTTTGGCGTGCCCTAGACTTGCTTAATTGTCTCACTTGTGTCCATCCTTCGATTAAATAGCAGAAAAATAACTGAAAAACTATAAGGGGTTTCTTAGACTTGCTTAATTACGTCGCCTAGAAAATTTGCACTTGAATGATATATGTGGGGACCTTTTCCACTCCACAACAAATCAATCTCTCTCTATATACATATCTTCTACACATGCATGATGCATCTCAAATTTATGTACCGAGCTTGTACAAACTACGCATTCGGTTTGTATAGGATTGGTTGAAAAAATAACAAAAGTAGAGAGTTGTTATTGATGAGATCAGAGATAAAGACAATTTTTGGATATGTGACATATAATCTCTCTCTATTCTATGTCTCGAAATCATATACTGAAATTATATAAATAACACGATATAATTTCATGAGATTGAATGAAAAAATAACAAAAATGCTTGATAATTATATATATTCCCCCAACCCCCACCCCCAATGTACAATTTATAGTTGGACAAACATGGAACATCCAACAAAGCAAGATTGTTATCTCATACTGTTTTTTGGTGTGCTGCTGAGCTGGTGCTCCTACTCTACGGTCGACATCCATCTGATAAAGATAATTTCATGCATGATCCAGACGTTATCCAGATAACCTACTATACTAATTAGTCATCTAAACCGCGTCCATTTAATTGATGTGAACCACCAGCTTTACATCATCCTATCCTCTAAAATGGACCATGTCTGTTCCGCTATATACTAGCTAGTACCTCCTTGTAACATCAGGCACATCACGTTGACCTGTCATGACCTTAACATTGTAGGACAAATGGGACCGAAACTGTGTAGATAATTTTTTTATGGATAGAAATATTCTAGGAATTGTTGGATCTTGCGTGGATAATTTTGAATTCATAAGAGTGAATGCGTCAGGAGCCATCCGATCCATCGACTTCACAAACTTTTATGCATGTAAAAAATTTCTTATACAATTTTCATCCGGATACTTTGTGCCCCCTATCTTGTAACCTTTTGGATTAATTAGACTACAACATTTGTTAATGATATGCAATTTGGTTAAAAGTTTTAGTTTTTCTAGAATAGTAGGAGTTGGTCAGAATATTTATTTGAAAAAGTATGTACATATTTGACAGGTTATGAAATCAAATCTCAGTAATATTGAATTAATTATCAAAAGAATACTTGCATAGGTCTATAGCACTGGACTTAAACCTATAATTTATCGGTGTTGAGAATTAAACTCTGTTTTATGCTAGAAATATTGATTCAAATCCATTTTCTTTTAAGTTAAAAGACATGAAAAGTAGAGCCATATGGATCACAAATCAACTGCTTGAACAAAAATGGTGATATTTTGAGGCGCTTTAAATTTCTCGTGAAACACTTATATTATTTTCTTTACTTCAATCTTAACTACGCAAATCTTGATCAAATGATTCACATGTTCTGAAATACTTTATATGATTTTTGACTTGGAGTGCCGGGATCAAAAATCCCTTGCAACCTTTAGGATTAGGCTACAACATGTGTTCGCAACTTGGTTAGTAGTTAATCCCTTGAGATGATCCCCAAACTAGGGCAAAGGGGGGACAAAAAGTTACAAGAGAGACAGTAACAAGCACTCTTTTTAGGTTCCCTAAACAAGTGGCCACTACCAAGGACATATGTAACTAAAAGGGGCCCCCTTTGTGTTGTGTGTTAACCCTGCAGTGCTGTGGTCTTTGCCTGCCCTAAAGCACCAGCTATGAGTACCTAATTACCCTTTATTTTTTTTGCTCAAAAGCATAAAAGCACAGTGTTAACATGGTGCACTACCATCCAAGGAGACAACCCCTAATCCACAACAAATTGCTAGATGTTGTGACTTGTGAGTGTGCTTCTATATACTTTTCAAAAGAAAATTTTGTGGTTAGTAATAGATTGATGCAGATCGGTTCTGGACTCCTCATTTACTATAAATTTTCGTAGGTTTTTTATATTAAATTCCTCATTTTCTCTTTGGAACCAAAAACTCCTTTTCTTATGTAAATTTTTAGTCTATGCAAGCCACAATTTTTGTGCTAGTGCTGGGGAAGTATGTAATACTTATCTTAAATTGCTAGATATATAATTTGGGGAAAACCCATTGGGTAACCAAGCTGTCTACCAATTATGTCACGAGTAAATTGCTTAAGACCCACATGTGATCTTAATTTTTTTTTTTTTGAAAAAACTTACATGATGTTTAAAAGCAAAGTATGGCAGGCCTCACGCAAATTTACTATTGTACTAATAATACCTTTTTTATAATTAATAAATTATTACAAAAGTTTGGATACAATATCTTGGAGATATAGATCCTAAAAGACAACACAATGAGGGTAGTACAATTAACAAAAGATACCCATTAAAAATATCCAGGCCATCAAATTTGTTGGTTAGAGTTGATATGCCCTGAGGATTTATGTCATTCTTGAGCCTTGTTGTCTAATCTCATACACTTGTGGTTCATGACTTCAAAAGCTTTTCACTCCTTAATTCCAGCTTCCTATTCTTGGCTCTTTTGTTCTTAATAATAGTGTCTAGATAAAATTAGATAGAACTAATAAAAGTTGATATATTTAGCTTTTATTAATTGCAATGTATACATCAATATAGTAATTTTTATATTCAACTCAAAAAATTTAGAGACCAAAAAATACTACGGATATTCGCGGTTTAAAGTGTATTTAACCCTGAACTTGGAGAGACAAAAATGGTGTTTTTTTGGCCTTATAGTACTATTTTCTTTTGACATCCTTTTAGCAACCCTAATTAGTCTCCAATCCTTAGCTGAGTTATAGAATTCCAAGAAGAATTAATTTCATATGTTGTCTTCTTCCTATGAAAATGTCTAGATGAAAATGATACATTTTCTTTTGTATTTGATTTTAAAATTGAGGGACTAAAATGGTGCCCCAAAAAATTCAAGGTTTAAATTGTACTCAATTCTGAACTTAAGAGACGAAAATAGTGCATTTTTCTTTGTAATACTATTTACTTTTGAGAACTTTTTTAACAATCCTAATTAGATCTAATTCTCAACTAATTAAGTTATAGAGCTCCCTGAGAATTAATTCCCATATTTTGTCTTATTCCTATGACAATGTCTAGATCAAAATTACACATTTCTTTCTGTTTTCAAATCTAAAATTAAAAGACCAAAATGATGCTCTCGAAAATTTCAAGATCTAAAGTACACTCAACCCTGAACTTGAGAGACAAAATTGGTGCCTTTTGCTTTTGATAATTTTTTTAGCAGCCTAATTAGTCTATAATCTTACATGAAGAATTCCCATATCTTGTCTTGTTCCTATGAAGAGGGGGACAGGCAAGGGACAGGCCCTGGTGTCCCCCAGCTGGACTCACTAATTGTTTACATTAGATTTCTATTCTTTGTTAACTACAAAATTATATAGTTTAATTGTACTTAGTGCTCTTTGCTTTGTTTAACACCCCACCATCTTGGGTTGTGTGTGTGTTCATATGAGGTTTTGATTTTTAGACACAACAAATCTGATAAATTTTTTCAAAAAAAATAAAGGAGATTGCATGCTTGAGTTGCCTTTTGTTTTGGTGGATATATGATATGGTCACTAATATTCATTAGTTTACATAACCCTACGTGTTAACTAGGGGTGGTCGTGAGAGGGGTTGTGTCTAGATCTACACCACAAAAATGTTGATGGATGTGTCAACAACTATTGCTCATTGATTAGTTACCAACAAAAGTTGAACTAGGTCCACTGCATGACTGTTTTCATCCATGCATTATTAGTTTGATCTCCACACATTTTGTACTTTGCATATTCATTTTTCTAATCTACACCATCAATAATTGAGCTACATATATCTTTCTCAAACACCATGTAATAACCAAGCAATTAAAATCGATCACTTATTGTTGTGTGAGAAGCCACATATTAGAGTCTTTACGATATCGGTGAGATCAAAGAATTTTCTAGAAATAGTTGATTCTTGTTGGCTATCTCAAATGGGATTATTAGTATGATCTACACATTTTTGTATTTCTCAGTCATTTTTCCATGAGAATCATGTGATAACTCAGTGGTTAAATCGCTCATTGTTTTCTCATCATGATAGTTTCGATATATGGGTTTTCTAAAGAGAGTTAGTTATAGTGGTCTTTCTCAAAATTGTAAGTTGCTTAATTACACTTGTATACAAGAATGTGACGTACTAGCAAGACAACAAAGCAATGACAATTACAAATGGTTACATGCACATGCATGCGAAGGCATCACCCTCCCTTTTGAAAGTGTAATTTCTAGTAGAAATCTCTCGATTTGCATTGCATGTCCGGTATGTAGGCTACAACCGTTTTATTCGTTTCATACCTGCAAATGTACCTTTATACTTTTAGTCACTATCCTATATGTAATACATGGGCTCTCACATGCTAGCTTTACATGACTTTGACTCCTTTGGCATGTGATTATCCAATTTTTGTTACATTAAGCATACAATATCATATACTAATATGTGTTTTCTAAGAGAGGATATATATACATTAATGAGGAGCTTGGGTCAAAAATTTTGAAGTGTATCTTCATTACTCATAAAGAAAATATATAATTTGATATTTGATTGATTCATTCTATAATCTTAATATCTATATTCAAAATACAATCAAGTAGAAATTTAAATATGTCTAAGTTGGATATATTCCTAATTCATTCTACTTTACCTTTAATAAATTTTAAAACCCATTATATTTATTATTACAATTCTAACCAAAAACCATCTAATATGTATTGTTGACAAGCTAGCTATACACTGTAAAGTCTGTTAGAGTACTCAACTTCCCTGTCACATGTTAAGAGACAAAGATACTATCGTAATGGTACTTAAACTTAAGTCCTTCCAAAAGTTCCTACTGAAGCCGTTTTTTAAGATAAACTTAACTCCTACTACTTCAAAGCCTACCCCTAGCTTCTTCGATAAGCTCAGCTTATGCATATGAGTCTTTTTTTTTTTTTTAGATATTAAAACCTCCCAAACAAATACATCAATAACTCATAAATACATCAAATATGCTGTACAAGAATTAATATATACAAGTTCACCAAATAGCATATAATTCCATGCACATGCAATAATTAATCAAAGTTGCACCAGCACATCACGTTGCAGTTCAAGGTATAAACAGTGGACGAAGCATGCGGAACCATCAAACTAGTGAATTTTTTTTGTTTGTATAAATAACTCTTGAAAAATACAAAATTACAAATATAATCCATAGTTCAAAAGATTTACAAAAATAACCTCTTTCGAAAGTGTGGTTGAATAGAGTGGTGCCGCATGATGTTACCTAGGAGGTAGGGATCGAGAGTGCATTGTGCGGTGGGATGAAGGTAGCAGGAGTAGTGCCTTGCCGCATTCCCAATGTGCGGTAGGTAGATGTGCAAGATTTTTTTTGCCAAAAAGAGGCACTACCGCACATACAGTGTGCAGCAAGAATCTCTCTTATGCTGTTGGGCCCACATACTACTGTTCCCCTCCCATGAAGCCCTACCGTGAAGGCTCTAGTCCCCTCTATACATGCTGGTGGCAAAGAAGTAGTAAAACAAAAAGAAAACACATTGGATAGGAAAAGAGAGTGAAGGAGAGATTTGAGGTAATTTTGAGCTATTTAAGTTTAAAATTTGGGAGTTTATAAGAAGAGAAAGTTGAAGAGCACAAAAAAATCTACTAGATTAAATAAGTTTTTCAAAATACATTAGTGTATTGTTAATGACATAGTTAATACTTGATTTCGATATATTGTATCAGTGTATTATTGTTAATGGCATGATTTAGTGTATTGTTGTTGTTGACATGATCTAGATATGTTATATATGTTCCGTTAGTGTATTGTTAATACATTAGTACAGAGTTGTTCACCCTAGGATAGAAAAACTTGATAATTTATATTTGTTAGATACATTTTTAGAGGTAAGTGTAGATTAGTATGATATTTGTATCGATGTAATCGAAATTAATTAGTGTTGAAAATTTAGTTGGATACTTCTTTTTAAGATCATATAGTAATTATATAGTAAAAATCATAAATAGGTATACCTTGTATCACATAACAAGAACAATTATATAATAACATATGAGCATGGCTATGTTACTCACAAATCTTATATACAAAAAATTTTCTAAGAAAAATACAATGACCTAAAAATAATAAAATGCAACAACCTAAAATATTGCTACAACCTAAAATAAAAAAAATATGATAACCTAAAAATTGCGACAACTTAAAATAAGAAAATGCGATTTGATATGGTTTGTACGGTAATACTTATTGTTAAAGGAATATGATATTAATGGAGATTTGATACGGTTTGTATGGTGATATTTATGGATGGTTCAACAAATGATCTGTACATATTATGGAGACGATGTCATTTGTAATGGACCATATGAGGCTGATATGAGTAATTATAATTATATAATGGTAGAGTTGGCAGATCCATATAGCACAACATTTAAAGAATTATAGAGTTTGATCCTTAGCCAATTCTGTATTGATATGCTCACACATAGGGTTGTCGTGGAAGGGATGTTGGCTAAGTAAAGGCCTAATTCTCTAAGCTCTCAATAGGTGCTCAACGAGTTGAAAGGTAACAAATTCTGAGGTCAGTTCTTACAATTATGAATGACCCTAGATCTGAGTTGAACAGAAGAGTCATGTTGTATGTCAAGTTTGATGAAATAGTATAATCAAATGCAAATTTGACGGGCCATAGTAGTAGCATGGCAAACATTGATATGGCAAGTGGAAGCAATACAGAGACAGATGTGGCTAGTGGTAGCGGAACTAGGGCACATGCATATGTGGAGGGACTTGCTTGAAGATTTGCGAAAACATTTTGACGTAGTGCAAAGTTAGACATTCATTGAGAAGCACACATTGATACCCATGAATTTATTTCTGATCTTCTAAATGAAACAGTTGATGATGATAATACAGACTCAGAAGGAGATGAGTACTTAGAAGGAGAAGATAGAGATTAGATGGACCCTCCCACAAATTGGCTAGATGCCACCCAATTTAATTTGGTGGTAGTTCAGTAGGTCCAGAACTCCTCATGGGCATTTGACGAGTAGCCATTGTTGCTAGGGCAGCAGTTTCGAAGTAAGCAGGATGCATAGAGGACGATCACTTCATATGTGTTGTCGCTGCATTGACTGTTTAAGGTGTATAAGTCGACCTCAAATCTATTTGTGGTGCACCATCAAATCCGGGGACGCCAATGGAAGGTGTGTGCAATGCAACTGATGAATGCTATTTATTTCAAAATAAGAAGAGTTGGCAATCACACTTCTATACTTACTAAGGCACTAGACAAACATCGAAACATGAGCTTATCATATATGGGTAGTGTGATTAAGCATTAAGTGCATGCCAACTTATCTATACCATCAAATGATATTATGACTAATGTGGTCGAGACATGTGGGTATCAAATCACATACAACAAGTCATGGAGGGCAAAGGAGAAGGCGATAGAGTCATTATTTGGCACTTTTGAGGAGGCATACAACAATGTCCCTAGAATGCTTGATTAAATCAAGGAAACCAACCTAGAAACCGTTGTAGATATATTTGATGAATAAATTCAAAGAACATATGGTAATATGAGAATGTTACCTTTGTTAAGCATCCATAATAGGGTCCTCCTTAAACTGTGGTCTCAATTTTTCTCTTTGTTGCAACACCATTCGGCCTCATAGTAAGGATTGGGATAACTTAGTTGTAGGTTCTCTGAGAGACCAAACATCCTATGATGAGCCTTTACTTTTTCTCATCATTCCCAGTATGACTTAGTGTACTCCAACTTGTTGTTATCAATCCACAGAACGAAGTCACATTTGGGCTCAATCTTCTGAAGAAAAAACGTGATCAATAAGTTGAATACTAAGAAAGATACTATAAATATGGTAGAGTACTCATTCAAGAACCTTAGGATGTGTTTGGTTGGACGTCTTGGACCATCTCATGCATCATGAGAGGGATGTTAGTGTTTGGTTGTCTCCGTCCTGCACCATCTCATGCATCATGCCTCATCCCAAAATAGGGAATATTCTCCTTATATGCTGGATGAGTTCATGATTCATTTTGGTATCAGATGGTTTTGTCCAGGTGCGCGCCTCCTGCAGAAAAAAAGGGCCACTTTATCTGTTCACCTCCCTCTTTCTCTCCTCCATTGCTCTCGGCCTCCGTCTCCCTATTTCACTCTGCCTTACCACCTTCTCTGCCTCCATCTCTCTGTCACCTCCATCTCCCTCTTCTCTGGCGCAGATCTAGACGGACAGACGGACGAAGTGAGTGTCTCACGGCTTGTATATTTGCTCTGGCACAGTGTCCGTCGCAATCTTCTCCGGCTCAGATCTAGACGAAGGCTTGTAGATCTACTCTGGCGCAGTGTCTGTCGCCATCTTCTCCGGCACAAATGTAGACGGATGGACGGATGGACTGACTAGTTAGCTTGTAGATTTGCTCATCTCCCCTTTTTTTGTCCCTTCTGTTCAAGTAATTGGTATAGATCTACTGATATGAACACGACGATGAAGGACATGTTCACGGAGGGTGGCCCGATCTTCACGACGTAGAACCTGGATAACTAGTATGACCTGATGAAATGAGATAGCCAACCACTTGGAGAGTAAGGACCTGCGTATCAATACATTCGCCCAACCACACTCTGAATTACCTATCCACACGGCTACGCACGGAGTTGGCGCACAGATAGGGTGATCACAAAGATCGTTCAAGCAATTCTGAAGAAAATCACAAGAACAAAGGATGAAGACATTTAACTCTCAACTAAAACTAATGCTTCAATCTGAAATTTCAATATCAATGTCTTATATCTTGTATCTTGTATATAAAAAAACTATCACCATGCCTCTCTTTTATAGAGGGTGGTATGTACAAAAGATAGAAGAATCAAACTAGAATTCTAATCTGAATCTAATTCAAAACGGAATAAAAATCCTAACAAACTATAAAAGATAAAAGAAGTTCGGAATAAATCTTCTCCGAGTTGGATTCAAATTCGGACGAGACTTTTTCCTTCTGTGTAGTCGTTACTCTTTTCGGTCTCCTGGTTGAATACGATGTCAGAATTTAATGATTCTTGATGCGTTGGAAAGTTCTTTTGAATACCTTTCCAAAAAGTACTCATACAACCAAATTGGATATCTTTGCTGAAAATAGTGATTGATTGAAGTTGGACTATAGTTTGGTCAGCAGACTGCATGCCGAGCAAAATTCTTTTGGTTGTAGCGGTTGCAATCCTTAACGGAATTGAGTGATCTTGGGCTCGTTGGAAAGCTTAGAAAATCATCTTTCCACTCAGTAAGTGTACGACCAGATTCGATAAAGTTATTTGGCTCATATGTGGCTATGTTCTTTCTGTTATGCTCTCCCCCTCTATTATTGATCAATGTTAAACAAGAACTATTAGGTAGCAGCATATTCTCATCATACTTTAACTCTTTAAGGAACAAAGTCACCTGTTGATGTAGTTGTATGGCCTTCACTCGAGTGATTGGTCCTTTATATTCTTCGGGTCGAGTTCTAATGCTATTTGTGCTAGTGATGTCCTCATCATCTACTTCTCCATTACTTATCTCCAAACTTGTAGATCTACCTTATTATTTACAGTAATTTGACCTCTTTTCTTGATTTTATGTTTGCATGATTCTTGTTTTTATTTGTTTTAAGTGATTTAACCTTGTTACTTCACTGATTTTGCCCGCACAAAACAGTTTAAAGTATTTGCGCACAGAACAGTCTGAAGTATTTTGTTTTTGTAGATCTTGCATGGTAATCTCAATTTTGTTTTCCTTGTGTTTTCAATTGTATTTTCGACATTCTTCTACATGTTTTCAATTGTGTTTCACTACTACAGAATACAATATCACAGTCGGTTCAAAACAGTCATCATAGACGGTTCTAAACCGTCAATGATATTCGAGTCAGTGATAGTCCGAGTATTATCATAGACGGTTCTGAGTTCAAAACCGTTTCTGATAATGATTATCACAGACGGTTTTGAGCTGAGAACCGTCTGTGATAATCGCGTCCAATTCTAATCTGTCGTTGTCCAGTTCATTGTTTTCATCATATATTCTTCATACGAACTCAGATTTTCACATTCTTGCACTTGCTGGAAACATCAGATCGTGCTCTACAACTTTTCTGTTGAGGTCGAAGTCAGATTTGGCATTCATCTATGAGATATTGGGCCGTTAATGTCGACGGCATACAGTTTGAATCTAATAGATCTGTTTCGGTATTTTCATCATAATTTTTCATCCAAACTCGGATTGGGATAAATTTATACTTTATGGAATCTTTGCGGGAAATCCCACAAAAAGTTTGTTGAGGTAATCTTCAAATTCGGCCATTTTCATCACGCTAAAATTTGGGCAAAGTTAGTTGTGTAATTTTCAAACTCTAATCCAATTCGGATTCAAATTACTCAATCTGAGACAGCTTCGGTAAAATTGTCATATCTTTTGATTTCCAATACCATTTTTGACGTTCTTATACTTTTTGGAAAAATAAAAATATTCTCTACAACTTTAGTGTTGACCAGATCCTCTAATTCAGAGTTCTTGGGGTCCAAAATTGCTAATCATTATCACAGACGGTTTTTAGCTCAAATATAAATTACTGAATCATCACATAAACACTGAATTTAGAGTTCATAAGTCTGTTCATAGTTAATAGCCAAAACACAGATTTTAGATACTAAAGACTGTTGTATCTAGGTCTTTTATGCCTAACCCTAATTTTGATGATTAATGAAAACAAAGTGTTTCAGACTAATTGTGCTTCTGAGATTTTTGATACAGAGCTGATTTGGGAAAACACGCAAGATGATCAAGGCGAACCCGACATTAAGTAGAAGCACAAGGTGCAAAAGGGCAAATACGAGACACAAACATGAAGATGCAAAGTATCTAAGGTAATAAGAGTTTTTATTTTTACCGATCTTGGTGTTTTGAGGATGATCGGTTAAGGATTTTGTTGCTTAGTTTTAAACCGTACTATAAAGAGGGGTTGCAAAGTCATCTCTACACTTCCAACATGAACCGAGAAATTTAGGTCATTGCATTGCATTCTTTTGGTTGGATTTGATTTGAATTTGGTTTGAAAGATTTGGATTTTCAGTTGAGTTTTTGACAGCAGAAGAGTTTTTCAAATTTCTAGAAAGATCTAGGGCGATCTGGTTTTTGTTTCTGTTGACAAAAATGTAGCCCTTAAAATTATCTTTCAAACGAGCTATTAAAGTCTCAATTTAGACTTCTGTATTTAAAGTTATAACTGTTTTTGTTCAGGATGACTGTCAGTTTGCTGAACTGATTGTCAGTTTGTGTTAACTGACAATTGTCCAGAGAGTGTTTTTCGGGCTCAAAATTTTTGTACTAAACTAACTGTGAATATGCCAATGCTGACTATCAGTTGGGGTTTCGACCACAGTTGTTTTTATCTGAGTTTTCTTTTAAACTGGTCGATGTTTTGGTCGAATTGACTGTCAGTTTGCCTAATTGACTGTCAGTTTGAGGTTTCAAGTTTCCATATACGACCACAAACGGCTAGCTATTTTTTATCCGTAAATTTTGTCGGCCGTTGTGTACGTAACCGACTGTCAGTTTGTGTTGCTGATTTTCAGCCCGAGCTCCAACGGTTCTTTTGATCCTTGAGACTATAAATAGAGGCTTTGAGTTTATATTTTATACAACAAGCAGCCTCCTCTCATACACATTCTTGAGCTTTAGTTTTCTATACAAAATCTTGATCTTTTGATCAAGTCGAGTGTTTTTCAGATCCACCGAGTGCTTTCTGTTCACATCTTTTGCATCCTATTAGTTTCTCGGTGATTGTTAGAGGTCTAGAGAAGACCTTGCTGCCTGTTACTCTTAGTGAGCGCCCTCACCTAGATGGTTCAGAGGCGTGGCCGTTGATCTCTCCATTCGGAGATTGTCGGAGAGACTCGGCGCACTTGTACAAGGCATCCGTGCTCGCCTTTCCAGAGTGGACAAGGAGCAACCAATAGTGGATAATATCCTTCGTGGGTATTGAGGCAAAGCTCAATTGACTTGAGTGCTTCAACGAGGATTAGTGAAGACTGGGCGAGTTTCCGATACCTCGGTAAAAATCGATTGTGTTTGTCTTCTCCTCTTTGTTGTTTAATTGTTATTTGATTTTTTTGTTTTTATTTAAAAGTTTTAAAGCCTCCTATTCACCTCCCTCTAGTCGGCATCCTTGATCCTACAAAGACAACACAGAGTTTTAAATTTGCAATCAAATTCACTAAGAGCTCCAATTAAACATAAAAAATTATCAACTAAGAATTGGCAGCATTCAAACAGAGAATGGGTCAAATAGATTCAACATAAACAATTATCAACTAAGATTCAGTTCACACCAGATTTTAATTTTCACTATTCGGCTATTCATCATACAACTACAAACTAGTCACTTTACAACATCTAGGAAACAAGGAGCAGGGGGAGAGAGTGTTTAAGGGAAGGAATTGTCACCGAGGCTTGAAGGAGAGATGATGCCATGGTGCTAAAGAACGAAGCCGTAGAAGAACTTGAGGAAGCTGCTGGAGGAGGCCGTCGTAGCTCGACCACAACCGAAGAGGTGCTGAAACCGTCGGCTGTCTCGTGGCCGAGGAAAAAGAAGTGGTCATCGGGTGGTCGTTGTTGAGGGAGCTGCTTGTAGTCATCATCGGCCCATGAGACGTGGCCGACGAGATGATGGTGGGCAATGGAGTGGTGGTGGTGTAGTCGAGTTTGGATCTGTGTGGATCTAGGGTTATAGTGGCGGCGCGGTGTAGAACGGTGGAAATGAAGTGAAGTGTCGCAAAGTGTGCCGCTTTGAGTTAAGGCAAGTGAAGTGAAAAATCACAAAGTGTGAAAATGAGAGGGACAAAGCCCGCCTTAAATTTTATAGTCGCAAAGTCTGATAATCATTATCAGAGACGGTTCTGAGTTCAAAACTGTCTCTGATAATGATTATCACAGACGGTTCTGAGCTAAAACCCGTTTGTGATAATGATTAGCAATTTTGGACCCCAAGAACTCTGAATTAGAGGATTTGGTCAACACTAAAGTTGTAAATAATTTTTTTATCTTTTCAAAAAGTGTAAGAACGTCAAAAACGGTATTGGAAATCAAAAGATATGGCAATTTTACCGAAGCTGTCTCAGATTGAGTAATTTGAATCCAAATTGGACTAGAGTTTGAAAATTACACAACTAACTTTGCCCAAATTTAGCATGATGAAAATGGCTGAATTTGAAGGTTACCCCAACAAACTTTTTGTAGGATTTCTCGTAGCGATTCCAGAAAGTATAAATTTATCCCAATTCGAGTTCGGATGAAAGAATTATGATGAAAATGCCGAAATAGATCTATTAGATTCAAACTGTATGCCATTGACATTAATGGCCTAATATCTCATAGATGGATTCCGAATATGACTTCAACCTCAACATAAAAGTTGTAGATCATGATCTGATGTTTCTAGCAAGTGCAAGAATGTGAAAATCCGAGTTCGTATGAAGAATATATGATGAAAACAATGAATTGGACAGCGACAGATTAGAATTGGACGCGATTATCACAGACGGTTCTCAGCTCAAAACCATCTCTGATAATGATTATCAGAGACGGTTTTGAGCTCAGAACCGTCTGTGATAAGCATTATCAGAGACGGTTCTAATGTTAGAACCGACTGTGATAGTCCAACACTATCACAAACGGTTTTGAGCTCAGAATCTTCTGTGATAATTAGAATATCACAGACGGTTCCAAGGTCAAAACTATTTGTCGGACTATCACAGTCGGTTCTGATCTCAAAACCGTCTGTGATAACTTAACATTTTCTCCCGACAGGCCTTCGCAAATGGTTTTCTATTGAAAAGTTCATAACCGTCTGTGATGTGCCGTCCTGGATGTTTGTTTCTGTGGTAGTGTTTTCAATTGTCTGAAAGGTGCATGGTAACAGTCTAAAAGGTGCTTATTTTTTATTTCTTCTCTATTATCTTTTCTTCCTATATGTAATCTCTATACATAATTTTTTGTTTTGCATTGAAATCTATTGGGGAATGTTTCCATGTTGTTTGACATGTTTAACCTGAGCCTCTCCATTAGATTCTATGATTATATTTGTAACTTCATATATCTGATTTGAGCACGTGCCCTACATTGTCAACCATGTATTATAGATGTATCCAACGGGGAATAGGAGAAGAATGTTGTTTACTAGGGCTACTGCCTACCTAGCTGAAGTATTGGTTGCTCTCTTTGTTTACTCTAGGCTTAAGAGAAGAAGTCCATGAGTGACTTATGCACTAATATCTATTAGAAATATGCAAAGAAATGTATATCTAGATGACATTTATCATAAAGATGATGTTAGTTGTCAAAAAATGATTAGGCTCAAGAAAGCACTTTTCTTTCTCTTGTGTGATCTTCTGAGGAAAAGAAGTTTGTTTTGTGACACCTTGCATTGTTGTGTTGAAGAGCAAGTTGCATGTTCCTTCGATCACACCATCGAGCACAATGAAAGGAACTGTGTTATTGGCCAAAACTTCAAATGCTCGGGTGAAACTATTAGTTGTTATTTCAAATTAGTGTTGCACGCAATAGGTGAGCTACGCAAAAATCTTATCAAGCCAACATCTTTGGATACTCTGGCCAAAATTAGAAGCAGCTGTAGATGGTTTCCATGGTTTTAAGTAATATATGCACATGTCTACGCATGCATAGCTTGCCATCTCAATTACTCTGTTACTAATGTCAACAATTATTCACACCTTAGAACTATATTGGAGCAATTGACGGTATTCATGTGCGAGCCACTGTGCCTAAGAGATTGGAGCTAGCCTTTAGAGGTAGAAAATGCCATGCTACTCAAAATATAATGGCAATCGTAGATTTTGATGTACGATTCACATATGTTTTAATTGGTTGGGAGGGGTCTGCTCACAATGTTGTGATTCTAGCTGATGCACTAGAGCAAGAGAATGGATTTAAGTTCCTGAAGGTAATACCTATGTCACACAGATCTTAGTCCAAATTACTATTATATAACTTAGCCTTCACGCATTAATTGTCATTTTCTTAGGTAAATTCTATTTAGTTGATGCTGCCTATGCGGCTAAGCTAGGATTTTTGCCACCTTATCGTACCAACAGATACCATTTGAAGGAATGGGGGGTCCAATCCAGTTCAAGATGAGAAAGAATTGTTCAATTTTAGACACTTTTCTCTACGAGTGATTGTAGAACATGCATTTAGATCTCTCTAAGAAGAGATTCAAAGTTCTTGATGATGCAACAGCATTTTTCACTTTTAAGACAAAAGTGGACATTGTTCTAGCTTGTTGTATTCTTCATAATTGGATAATTTCCCATGGGGTGGCCGCTTCATTCCAAATGAGTTGTTCTGGGATCCAAATCATACAAACTCACAACCCCATCAAGCCCATAAGTGTAGTGAGGTGGTATGAATGAGATAAGATATAGCCAACAGGATGTGGGTGGCTCACCAGAACTACTTAGCATAGCTAAATGGTAACTGATGTTCAATGTGTTGCATCTAGGCCCTTTTATGTTGATTTTGATTATTGATGACATTAAGTGTTTTGGACTAACCTTGTTTTTGAGCTATTTCTATGCAGAGCGATTTCTGTAAAGTCTGCAAGTGATCCGGGAAGATCTGCAGGTCACAGGTCCAAAGTCGCAAGCGCAAGGTCGCAATGTTGGCTGTGGTCGCAGTTAAAGGTTGGAAGTCAAGGTCGCAAGTGCAAGGTCACCAAAACGAAAGTTGCAAGGATTAAAGATGCAAAGGACCTGAGGTAATATTTGTTTTATTTTGACCGATCTCGGTGTTTGGAGTTTGATCGGTTTACGAAATTATTTTTTAGTTTTAACCGTACTATAAAGAGGGGTGGCGAAAGTCCTCTTTTTATCTCCAACACAAACCGAGAAACTTAGGTCATTGCATTACATCATTTTGGTTGGATTTGATTTGTTTTTGGTTTGAGAGATTTGGATTTTCAAATGATTTTTTGACAGCAGAAGTGTTTTTCATTTTTCCAGAAAGATCTAGGTAGATCTGGTTTTTGCTTCTGTTGACAAAAATGTAACCCTTGAAATTATCTTTCAAACAAGCTATTAAACTATCAATTTGGATTTCTGGATCAAAAGTTATGGATGTTTTTAACAGACCGTCAGTTATTTGGTTTTTCAGTTTAGTTTTTGACAGCAGAAGAGTTTTTGCATTTTCTGGAAAGATCTAGAGAGATCTGGATTTTTCTTCTGTTGACAAAAAGATAGTCCTTTAAAATATCTTTCAAATGAGCTATTAAACACCTCTTTTGGATTTCTGGATTTAAAGTTATAGCTGTTTTTGTTCAGACTGACTGTCAGTTTGCTGGACTGACTGTCAGTTTGAATGTCAGTTTGTGTTAACTGACAATTGTCCAGAGAGTGTGTTTTTCGGGCCAAAAATTTTTGTACTAAACTGACTGTCAGTATGCCCATGCTGACTGTCAGTTTGGGTTTCGACCACAACTGTTTTTATCTGTGTTTCTATTTGTTTCTGGTCGAGCTAGTATACAAACTGACTGTCAGTTTGTGTAACTGACTGTCAGTTGCGTGTTCCAGCTTTCCTGTTTTGGCTGCAAACGGCTAGCTATTTTTTATCCGTAAATTTTGTCGGCCGTTGTGCACTAAACTGACTGTCAGTTTGGGTTGCTGATTTTCAGCCCTAGCTCCAACGGTTCATTTGATTCTTGAGGCTATAAAAAGGGGCTTTGGGCATAAGTTTTCTACAACAAGCAGCAGCATTTCATATACACTCTTGAGCATTAGTTTCTTATATAAAATCTTGATCTTTTGATCAAGTCGAGTGCTTTCCGATCCACCGAGAGTTTCTGTTCTTTTGCATTTGCATCCACTTAGCTTCTCGGTGCGTGTTTTGAGGTCTAGAGAAGACCTCGCTGCCTTTTACTCTTGGTGAGCGCCCTCACCTAGACGGTTCGGAGGCGTGGCCGTTGATCTCTCCGTTCGGAGATTGTCGGAGAGGCTCGGCAAGTGTGTACAAGGCATCGGTGCTCGCCTTTCCGGAGTGGACAAGGAGCAACCTTAATTGATAATACTCTTCGTGAGTATTGAGGCAAGACTCAAGTGATTTGAGTGCTTCAACGAGGATTAGTGGAGACTGGGCGAGTCTCCGATACCTCGGTAAAAACCATTGTGTTCGTTTTCTTTCTCTTGCTTACATTATTTGTTCTTGATTTGTTCTTTATTTGATTTAAGTTTTAAAGTTTTTAAAGCCTCCTATTCACCCCCCTCCTAGTCGGCATCCTTGATCCAACACGTGGTATCAGAGCTTGGTCTCTCGATTCATTAGGCTTTACCGCCTAGAGAGAGGATGTCGTCAAGAGGGGTTTTCTTCTTGGACATACCGGTCGTGCGCCCATCTTTGATGGAACAAACTATCCTTATTGGAAAGTGCGCATGTCGGTATTCCTAGAAGCCATGGGGCTTGACGTATGGGATATCGTTAAACTCGGCTTTACTCCTCCGGTTGATCCGGCAAGTCAATCCGAAGACGATAGGAGAAAGTTGCATTTAAATGCCCGTGCAATAAATGCTCTCTTTGCCGGTTTATCCTTAAACGAGTTCAACCGTGTGAGCAACCTCACGACTGCTCATAAGGTTTGGACTACCCTCGAAGAAATTTACGAGGGCACTACAAAGGTTAAAGAGGCAAAATTGCTAATGGTGAGGCAAAAATATGAGACATTCACCATGTCATCAACCGAGTCCATGGATTCCATGTTTACTCGGTTAAATAACATTGTGAATGAACTCAAGGGTCTTGGCGTTGTGTTTACTGACCTTGAGCTTGTGAGAAAGATGCTTAGGGCCTTGCCGGAAAGCTTCGACACCTTGGTCACGGTTCTCACAAACTCCGACCTATCAACCACAACTCCAACCGATCTCTATGGGAACCTCATCACCCATGAGATGCACAAGAAGGAAAAGAAGGAAGCGGCCGAACCCACGGAGACGAAGAAGAAAGCTTTGGCCTTCAAAGCTAATGCAAGGAACGATTCAAGCGAAGGCTCCTCCGATGAAGACCTCGCACTTATGGTAAAGAACACCCAAAAACTTCTTCGCAGGTTACATAAGAAGGGTGTCAACATTGACACACGACCGAAGGGGCAAAAGCAAAACAACTTCAAGGACATCATTTGCTATGGATGTCATGAGAAGGGACACATAGCTTCAAGATGCCCAAACAAGAACAAGGCGTGGAACAAGAAGAAGAAGTTTTTCAAGAAGAAGAACGAAGAAATCAAAGAAGCCTGTTTTGGAGAATGGATGTCCGGCGGAGAGAGCTCCGACTCCGACTCCGACAACGAACGAAGTTGCTCCAAGAAGATGGCCGGACTAGCTCTCGGCAACAACACTTCATCCATGTGCCTTATGGCCAAAGGCGATGAAAAGGTACACTCCAATGATCCATCATATGATGATTTAGTTGAGATGATAACTGAATTAAATGAAGTTTTTGGAAAAACTAAGATGAAGTATAAGGCGCTTAAGGAAGAGCATTCTTCCCTACGTGCTCAATACTCTGAACTTAAAGATTCATATGAAAGCATGCTTATAAAAGATGTTACAAATGCTTCATCTAAGGTAGATGCTTCAACTTCATGTAACTTGAATGAATCTCCCTCTAGTAGTCATCACACTCCATGTGTTTCAAATGACAACATCTTAAATGAAAATAATGTACTTAAGGCACAAGTTGAAAAACTTGGAAAAGGCTTAGAAAATTGCTTTAAAGGTAAAGTATCTCTTGATCTAATCCTTAGTAAACAAAGATGTTCTTTTAGAAAAGAAGGATTAGGATATTTTCAAAAGAAAGGAAGGAAACAAAATTCTAAAACTATATTTGTTAAAGCATGCAACACATTTTGTCATAAATGCCATGAAACCGGTCATTCACATGAAGCATGTCCCTTAATGACTCCGAATTATTTTGATACTTGCTACATGCTTCAAAAGTCGAGAAAAGGTTATGCTATAGCAAAGTATGTTGGTGCACCCATGTTAAACAAAAAGAAGAAATATATTTGGGTGCCCAAAGCTTTGATTGCTAACATTGAAGGACCCAAAAAGGTTTGGGTACCTAAAAGAACTTAATTCTTTTCATGTAGGTGAACTACAAGACCGGTGGGAGACATTGGGTGCTAGATAGCGGATGCTCCGAACACATGACCGGTAACAAGAAGTTGTTCACCTCAATAGAAGACAACTCAAGCGAGAACCAAAAGATTACCTTTGGCGACAATCGTCAAGGAAATGTGGTCGGCTTGGGTAAAATCGCAATCTCAAATGATCTTTCTATTTCAAATGTTTTATTGGTCGAATCTCTAAATTTCAATTTGCTTTCCGTTGCACAAATTTGCGATTTTGGTTTTAGTTGCACATTCTTCCCAAAAGAAGTTTTGGTTGAAAGTTTAAAAGATAAAACCTTGATCTTTAAAGGCTTTCGTTTTGGAAATCTTTATTTGGTTGATTTTCATTCAAAAGATGCATCTCTTTCAACATGTCTTGTCTCTCAAACCTCAAAAGGTTGGCTATGGCATAGACGACTCGCACATGTTGGAATGCATCAATTGAGAAAACTTTTAAAACGTGATTTGGTTGTTGGCTTAAAGGATGTGAATTTTGAAAAGGACAAACCTTGTAGCGCTTGTCAAGCGGGCAAGCAAGTAGCTACTTCACATCCTACTAAGCGCATTCTTTCAACTTGCAAACCTTTGGAACTTCTTCATATGGATTTATTTGGACCTACCGAGTTCCAAAGTATCGGGGGTAGCAATTATGGTTTTGTGATTGTTGACGATTTTACTCGCTATACTTGGGTTTTCTTTATTTCTCAAAAATCCGAAACCCCCGATGTTTTCAAAAGTTTTGCAAAACGTGTTTCTACTGAATTCGAATTATCCATCAAGAAAATCCGTAGTGATCACGGTGGAGAGTTCGTTAATTCAACTCTATTTGATTTTTGTGACTCTCTTGGAATCAAACACGAATTTTCCACATCCTACACTCCACAGCAAAATGGAGTTGTTGAAAGGAAAAATCGAACACTTATAGAAATGGCAAGAACTATGCTAAGTGAGTATGATACTCCTACTCGCTTCTGGGCTGAAGCCGTGCATACCGCTTGCTATTCTATAAATCGGCTTTATTTGCATCCTCTTCTGAATTTGACTCCTTATGAACTTCTTGTTGGGCGCAAGCCAAATATTTCTTATTTCCGAGTCTTTGGTTGCAAATGTTATATTCTTAAGAAAAGAAATTTTGGTGGAAAATTTCAAAGAAGAGTAGATGAAGGCTTTCTAGTCGGATACTCCACCACTAGTAAAGCTTATCGTGTTTTTAATAAAAATACAAGTTGTATTGAAGAATCGGGTGATGTCGAATTTGATGAAACTAATGGCTCACAAAAGGAGCAAGTATCTCATGAACTTTCAGGAGAAGATCTTCAAGAAGCAATGAAGAACATAACCATTGGAGACATCAAGCCAACAGAGGAAGATCAAGAAGATGATGTCAACGTTGAAAATGTTGATCAAGACGAATCATCATCTCATGTTGATCCTCCAGAACAAAGTCAAGATGAAGCAATACAAGATGAAGAACCAAGGCAACACCAAACCATCACCAAGGATCACCCTCTAGACCAAATATTGGGTGACGTCAGTAAGGGTGTTCAAACTCGATCTCGTATTGCTGCATTTTGTGAACATCATTCTTTTGTGTCTTCTTTAGAACCCAAACATGTTAATGAAGCTTTAAATGATCCCGATTGGGTTAATGCCATGCATGAAGAACTTAATAACTTTGCTAGAAATGAAGTTTGGACTCTAGTTGAAAGACCCAAAGATCATAATGTAATTGGAACAAAATGGGTTTTCAGAAATAAGCAAGATGAAAATGGTGTTGTAATCAGAAACAAAGCTCGTCTTGTTGCTCAAGGCTTCACTCAAGTCGAAGGTTTAGACTTTGGTGAAACTTTTGCACCGGTAGCAAGACTTGAAGCTATTCGCATTCTTCTTGCTTATGCATCATGCTTTAATATCAAACTTTTTCAAATGGATGTAAAAAGTGCTTTTCTAAATGGTGAAATTTCTGAACTTGTATTTGTTGAGCAACCTCCCGGTTTCGAAGATTCTAAATTTCCAAACCATGTATTTAAATTGTCGAAAACTCTCTATGGTCTCAAACAAGCTCCTCGAGCCTGGTATGAGCGTCTTAGAGACTTTCTATTATCAAAAGGTTTTAAAATTGGGAAGGTTGATACAACTCTCTTTACAAAGAAAATTGAAAAAGACTTGTTCATTTGTCAGATTTATGTTGATGATATTATATTTGGATCTACTAATGAACATTTCTGTCATGAGTTTGGAGAGATGATGTCTAGGGAGTTCGAGATGTCCATGATTGGTGAGCTGAGCTTCTTCCTCGGTTTACAAATCAAACAACTCAAGAACGGGACGTTCGTGAGTCAAACCAAGTACGTGAAGGACCTGCTCAAGCGCTTTGGGATGGAAGACGCCAAACCAATCAAAACTCCCATGGCGACAAATGGACATTTGGACATGGACAAAAGCGGCAAATCGGTTGATTCTAAACTGTATAGGTCTATGATTGGTAGTCTTTTATATCTTACTGCATCTAGGCCTGATATCATGTTTAGTGTGTGCTTATGTGCTAGATTTCAGTCTGATCCTAAGGAATGTCACTTAACTGCTCTTAAAAGAATCCTTAGGTATTTAAAATGCTATCCCAGTTTAGGCCTTTGGTACCCTAAAGATGCAAACTTTGAATTAATTGGGTATTCGGACTCTGATTATGCTGGGTGTAAGATTGATCTAAAGAGCACATCTGGTAGCTGTCAACTGTTGGGGAGATCATTAGTATCATGGTCATCTAGGAAGCAAAATTCTGTAGCTCTCTCCACAGCTGAAGCTGAATATGTGTCTGCAGGTAGTTGTTGTGCACAACTATTATGGATGAAGCAGACATTTTTGGATTATGGAATTATCTTTGATAAAGTGCCACTATTGTGTGATAATGAAAGTGCCATTAAAATTGCTAATAATCCTGTTCAACATTCTAGAATTAAGCATATTGAAATAAGGCACCATTTTATTAGAGATCATGTGGCAAAAGGAGATATTGATGTGAATTATGTTAGAACTGATTTGCAACTAGCAGATATCTTCACTAAACCCCTAGATGAATCAAGATTTTGCTTTTTAAGGGGTGAACTGAACATTATTGATATATCAAATGCTAGTTGATCTAAAATAAGTGTATGATCTTTCTTGTCCTCCCGCCTTTTTGTGCTTGATGACAAAGGGGGAGAGATTCTTGAGTTTCTTGCTTCATTATTGTCATTGTTTATGCTTAGGGGAGAGATTGGGGAGAAAGATTTTTGTGATATCTCACGATCTATTATTATAAATTCATCATTATAGATTCATTCTCAAATTTCAAATGACTCATATGGGTATTTATATATACATGCATTTAGGGGGAGTTCCTGAATATCTGTTAATTATGCATGTACTTAGGGGGAGTCTTTTGATTTTATTCATTTAAACACTTGTTGTCATCAATCATCAAAAAGGGGGAGATTATGCAGAGCGATTTCTGTAAAGTCTGCAAGTGATCCGGGAAGATCTGCAGGTCACAGGTCCAAAGTCGCAAGCGCAAGGTCGCAATGTTGGCTGTGGTCGCAGTTAAAGGTTGGAAGTCAAGGTCGCAAGTGCAAGGTCACCAAAACGAAAGTTGCAAGGATTAAAGATGCAAAGGACCTGAGGTAATATTTGTTTTATTTTGACCGATCTCGATGTTTGGAGTTTGATCGGTTTAGGAAATTATTTTTTAGTTTTAACCGTACTATAAAGAGGGGTGGCGAAAGTCCTCTTTTTATCTCCAACACAAACCGAGAAACTTAGGTCATTGCATTACATCATTTTGGTTGGATTTGATTTGTTTTTGGTTTGAGAGATTTGGATTTTCAAATGATTTTTTGACAGCAGAAGTGTTTTTCATTTTTCTAGAAAGATCTAGGTAGATCTGGTTTTTGCTTCTGTTGACAAAAATGTAACCCTTGAAATTATCTTTCAAACGAGCTATTAAACTATCAATTTGGATTTCTGGATCAAAAGTTATGGATATTTTTAACGGACTGTCAGTTATTTGGTTTTTCAGTTTAGTTTTTGACAGCAGAAGAGTTTTTGCATTTTCTGGAAAGATCTAGAGAGATCTGGCTTTTTCTTATGTTGACAAAAAGATAGTCCTTTAAAATATCTTTCAAATGAGCTATTAAACACCTCTTTTGGATTTCTGGATTTAAAGTTATAGCTGTTTTTGTTCAGACTGACTGTCAGTTTGCTGAACTGACTGTCAGTTTGAATGTCAGTTTGTGTTAACTGACAATTGTCCAGAGAGTGTGTTTTTCGGGCCAAAAATTTTTGTACTAAACTGACTGTCAGTTTTGGTTTCGACCACAACTGTTTTTATCTGTGTTTCTATTTGTTTCTGGTCGAGCTAGTACACAAACTGACTGTCAGTTTGTGTAACTGACTGTCAGTTGCGTGTTCCAGCTTTCCTGTTTTGGCTGCAAACGGCTAGCTATTTTTTATCCGTAAATTTTGTCGGCCGTTGTGCACTAAACTGACTGTCAGTTTGGGTTGCTGATTTTCAGCCCTAGCTCCAACGGTTCATTTGATTCTTGAGGCTATAAAAAGGGGTTTTGGGCATAAGTTTTCTACAACAAGCAGCAGCATTTCATATACACTCTTGAGCATTAGTTTCTTATATAAAATCTTGATCTTTTGATCAAGTCGAGTGCTTTCCGATCCACCGAGAGTTTCTGTTCTTTTGCATTTGCATCCACTTAGCTTCTCGGTGCGTGTTTTGAGGTCTAGAGAAGACCTCGCTGCCTTTTACTCTTGGTGAGCGCCCTCACCTAGACGGTTCGGAGGCGTGGCCGTTGATCTCTCCGTTCGGAGATTGTCGGAGAGGCTCGGCAAGTGTGTACAAGGCATCGGTGCTCGCCTTTCCGGAGTGGACAAGGAGCAACCTTAGTTGATAATACTCTTCGTGAGTATTGAGGCAAGACTCAAGTGATTTGAGTGCTTCAACGAGGATTAGTGGAGACTGGGCGAGTCTCCGATACCTCGGTAAAAACCATTGTGTTCGTTTTCTTTCTCTTGCTTACATTATTTGTTCTTGATTTGTTCTTTATTTGATTTAAGTTTTAAAGTTTTTAAAGCCTCCTATTCACCCCCCTCTCTAGTCGGCATCCTTGATCCAACACAATGCATCTGATAGTCAAGGTAGTTGGTATGTGATGTAATGTTCAATACTTATCAATAAATGAGATCCTTGTGGAGGGGCAATGATGCACCTTGTCTTATAATGCTACTATTTTTCTTCTCTTGTTGTACTAATGTATTTGTCATCTCATGTTACTGGAGAGACAATGATGTGCCATATTTTATACATTTTCTCATTAAACTTCTATTTGTAATTGGTTTTACATTGCCTCCTTTTGCTTTTATATTTACATATCTTTTTTGGCCTATTTTGTTAAGTTTGTTGTTTTAATTTACTACCGCTGATCTAGGAAATGGAGAGTGAAGGACAAGGGGTGGTAACACAACTACCCCTCTTATGTGGTCAAATGCAATGTCTGCATTTGTGCTAAAGTTCATGTCAAAATTGATTGCAAGTGGGGCTAGAAATGACAAGGGGTTCAATAGTGCATAACTCAATGCTACTGCAAGGGTTTTGGTTGATCACTTCCACATCTCGATTAATGGCATCCAAGTTGTAAGCCACCTAAAAAAATGGAGAGCTAGATGGGCAAAGATATGCAAACTCAAAAAATTGAGTGGTGCCATATGGGATGACGAGAACAGACTCATTTCTGTTGATATTGGCCATTTCATGAGACATGCGAAGGTAATTAATTTGGTTAAGAAGTAGAAGTGTTGGTTGTAAACTCCTTGTGTCTAAATGCACTAATTCATATTTTTGTCATGACAATGCCAAAGATGCAAATTTCCTGAACACACCAATAGAGTTCTATGATGAAATGGCTACTATTTTTGGCAATGGGATGGCCACAGGTGTCTTTGCAAAGGGATCCAATGACCCATTGGAAATTGAATCACCAGACCCTACACCTAAACTTGAGGAGGAGTGAAGAAGAGCCTACCATGACTGAACCTACTGCCACAAACAGCAACATGTCAACCAATAATCCCACAAAGTCCAAGAAGAGGGCACATAGTGAGGACTGTAGAATCAAGGATGCCGACTAGAGGGGGTGATTAGGAGGCTTTTAAATTTCTATCGCCACTAAGCAATTTCAACAAGATAATTATTGAACCTAGATGTTGCAATGAGGCTTGAATAAATCTAATCAACTAGTTGCATTCAATCAAATGAAATAAGCAGTTCAACATGCAACAACAATATAACAAGCAACTAGTGAATCAACAATTTGTGTCAAGCTAAATATAAAGCAAATAGGAAATACGCAATTGACACATTATTTTTACCGAGGTCTCAGAGACTCGCTCGGTCTCCCCTACTCCTCATTGAAGCGCTCACTCGTGAGCCTCGCTTCTATATCCACGAAGGATATCTCACTAGGGTTGCTCCTTCTCCACACCGGATAGGCGAGCACCACATCTTTCACAAGCTTTTGCCAACCTATCCGACAAACTTCAATGGAGAGATCGTGACTCTCCTCTGACACCGCCTAGGCGAAGGCGATCGCCAAGAGTAACAAGCCAGATGCGCTCACTTGATCATATCTCGTGCTAGAAACTCAAATATGCAAATGAGATGCTCAAACACTCTAGCACTTAGCAAGCAAATGGTGATTCAAATGCACTAAGCACTATTAACTTCACTCAATTGCTCTCTCTCAAATCTACTCAAGATTTGGGCTCAAATCTAGCCTCTAGATGCAATATAGCAAATGCAATGCCTTTGGCTAGCTTTTCAACAGTGTATGCAACTTCTTGAACACCCTCAAATGCTGGCCAACACAAGGTATTTATAGCCCCAAAGGAGAACTACCGTTTGCAACAAACCGAGCCAGATTTGTACAGGCCGGACATTGTCCGGCCAGTACAAAAAACATGACCGTTGCAAACGTGTCAGTGACCGTTGAGCAACATTTGAAAAGGCCGGACAAATGATCATATGTCCGGACAAAAACCCCGGACAGATGCATTTGTCTCTGGTTACATATTTTTAAATAAGGCAAACAAAGTTTGTACATGCCGGACATTGTCCGGCCATGCCCGAACAAAGTCCGGCCTGTCCCAGACAAAAGCCCCCAGACGGTTTAAACGTATGTGCTTCATTGAAAAACCTAACCTCACAACTTGTACACAGCCCGGACATTGTCCGGCCACATCGGACAATGTCCGGCCTACCCCGGACAAAAGCTCCGGACAAAAGAACTTGTCTATGTTTTAGATTTGCCTAAGCCACAGGAGATATGTACTAGCCGGACAATGTCTGGCCACCACAGACACTGTCCGGCCTGTGCAAACCGAAAATAGGAACTTAGCAATTTTACTCTGAGTTTGATCTGGGTATTTGCACATACGTATTTCCTGTTTTCTTGCGGATGCGCCCGCTGACTCTCAGCAGCGACCATGACCACACAGGTCGAACATCCGATCGAAAGCAAGTGGTCTAGTGGATTTGGTCGAGCGTACGCAAGCGAGCCGAATACTGGTACGACCAGCTCAGACTCCTACGACCACAACCAAACCCTAAACAGAAAACCGCCAAACTGGAGACACGACCACGACCACATATCAAACAATGATACGATCAAAATGCGCAAATACGATCACAACCAACTTTAGAATAGAAACTAATTCAACCAGCTGGATATCAAAACTAAATGCAGTTGGCAAAGCATATACTCTAATGCACCACAAACTACACTTAGACTTTCTAGCAATGCAAGAGGCGATAAAACACTAGTGCAAGATGATATGAATGCATTTTAAGCTTCCGCACTAGATAGATTCAAGCTACTAGTTTCCGACCCCTCTTAATAGTACGGTCAAACTAGCAAAAGGAATCCTATCAACCCGGTCTATCTCCAAACATCGAGACCGGTAAAATCCTAAGAAAACAATCCTTAATCTTGGATTTTACCTTCGGTGAAGCTCGACCGCTCGACGCTGGTCCTCGCTAAGTTTGACCTCGTGAAGCTCGACCGCTCAACGTTGGTCCTCGCAAAGCTCGACATCGCTAAGCTTGACCTCGCTCGCGATGACTCATGTCGGCATCACCCTCTTCACACCCTTGCTTGCTTTCATCCTGCAACCATTCTGAGACTAGAACATACACACTCAATGCACAAACGTTAGCCTCATTTGCAGTTCGTCATTAATCACCACCAGATAAATCACTCCACACAGGAGTTCACTCAACGATTTCTTTCTTCGGTGAAATGACAAAATCAATTTCAATGAACAACAAATGAGTAAAGATGAATCCCACAATCATATAGATCCATATATGATACAAGAAATGCGCACATGATCCATACTACTCAAGTTATAATATCAATCAATATGGATGACTAATATGATGAGCTCTCTCTCAATCATACATAGAGATATCAAATTCAGAACACGGAGTCATCAACCTTTTGCACAAACATGGATAACTAATCATCCTGAGCTCTCCCTCAACATGTGCATCGATATCAAAACTACAACTAGAAGTCATCAAGTCCAGGATTTAACATATGACATTTCACTTTGCACTTAACACAAGTTTGATGCAACCACCGAGATATTAAACCCACAACTAAGGAAACATCCATTTCAGGGTTCATCAATCCTCAATTCATTTTACTTATGCTAAATCAGGATTTATCCAAGTTGTCATTTAATCCTCAAAGCTGTCATTATCCAGATCAATATTAATCATTATGGATTTATCCAAATCGTCATTAATCATCAAAACATAGATACTTAGATCGACCTAGATCCAACAATCTCTCCCTTTTTGATGATTGATGACAACAACCTTTATAATCTTAATAAATCCATAATAGATTCTTCAGCTCCCCCTCAATATATGCAAAAGTATATTGGAACTGAGCAAAGCATTTAGTCATTTAAATTTAGAGATATGAATGACAATTTGAGCACAAGTTCAATTAAATCATCTTTCAAAGTATCAATTTCTCTTAAGTTTCACTAACTCATTTAGCTCATTCAATAACTCATTTAGCTCATCCAAATGTCAATATCAATGATATCAAATAATATCTATCTCTAATAACATTTATCAATTCTCAAATATCTCATCTCATCTCTCTCAGATATCAATATCAAATATATCAAATACCAAATGATATCTATCTCTCCCCCTTTGTCAATTAACTCAAAAGTTATCCATCTCTCTCAAGATCTCTTCCGCTAAAGCTTTCTCTAAAGCTTATCTCTAAAACACTCTTTCTCAAATACTATCTTTCTATCTCAAACATTATCTCTCCCCTTTGTCATCAAGCACAAAAAGGAAGGGTTGAGAACTTAAATTTTGAGAAACAATATTTTCTAGGGCATGGAATTTATATGAATTGGCTTTTATGCAAAATCATGATTTCAAGAAGATTTGTTTCAAGGGATTTTGAAAATCACATTCAAAGTATAGAGAAGGATAACAAGACAATCAACACACAATGAGTATATCGATGACATTTATATCGATGACATTTAATCCATTTTCAATCATTCAAAATCTAGATGCATCTAATAGTTTGATGTGAACATATCCGCTAGATGCATATTTTCCATATCATGATTGATCTCTAAATCTCTTTAAGCCACAAAGTTTCTTATATAATGATATCGTATATCAATATACTCTAATCGAGAGTTTTGAATTCAAATTGTTCATCATCTTTACGACACTTTCAATATTTCATAAGAGTGGCATCTATTTGAAAACAATTCTATAATCCAACAAGATTTGTTTTATCCATAAAGATTTAGGATGACAACCACTGGATGTACTCTTTCAATTTATCTTGCTAGTCATGTAATCTGAATCCAAATAATCAACTAATTCAAGATTTGTATTTTTCGGATATCAAGGATCTATCTAGGATTGCATGTCAATTACCTAAGAATGTATTTAATGGCAATCATGTGACATTCATTAGGAAATGGTTGAAATCTAGCATATTTGCAATCACTAAATATGATGACGAGTCTAAATACGATAAAAGAAAGCAAAACTATCAATCAAGGATCGATAGAGTTTAGAATTAACCGCTTTTTCATGTTCGTCCATGTCGGCATGTTCATTTGTAGGCTTGAGAGTTGTAATAGCTTCATCATCTTGCATCTCGAGGCTTTTGAGCGATTGCTTCACATGCTTGAATTTACTCTTGAACATCGCGTTCTTGAGTTGCTTGTTTTGTCGTGCATGGAAGTGACTAGCTCTTGAATCATCTCGCTTTCCCTAAACATCATCTCACAAAAATTCTTGATAGAGGGATTCATTAGTATAATCAAAAGTCATGTCATCAATATGTATTTGACACACAAGAATATAATGTCTCGATTGAATATTTGGTGATGATTGTGTTAACCTTTCAATTTTGGAAAGCATTTGATATGAGAAAAGATTTTGAGCTTTTAAACCAATTCAATTTGAAACAATAGATTCAATCCTCAAAAATTCACTTCTTTTGGCATTTAACACAAAAAGACATACAAATGAGGAATATGCCAAAAGGAGATTTGTCGAAATATTTTAAGGTTACAAGGTTGAGAGAAAAGCATATAACCTCTTGAAATGTCCAAATTTCCAAAAGAAACTCAAAACTCAATTTTATTTGAATATGCTCCAAATTCATGAAAATAATCTTTACTTGATATTCAAAAACACAATCAAAATATTTTCAAATCTTAGCAAAAGAATCATGAAGAATTTGCAAAATATGAGGAGAAATAAAAGCCAGGATCTCACAAAACAAGGAGTAACAAGAAACAACTGAAAAGTTAAACAACCATCCAGTTTGCACACAGGCCAAACAAAGTCTGCTAGGGCCGGACAAAGTCCGAAATGGGCGGACAGAATCCGGCTCTGGGCGGACAATGTTCGGACAATTCAGTTAAAACTACTGAAACTTCTGAAATTTGTGATTTTTGCAATTTTGCTTCAAAAATTGATTCAAGTTCCATAATAGATTTGAATAACAAGTCAGGAACTTAGTTAGATACCAATTGAATGAATTTTATTTGCAGGAGATCATGAAATCAGTTCTCAAAAAGTAATTTTTGGGTAAAGGGTAAAACAAAAGTAATTTTCTCGAAAAACTTCAATTCTTGAAGAAACTCGGATTGTTCTGAAGTTTTAGACTTAGATGAATTTGAAATACCATTTCAAACCAAGACATGAAAGAAAGTTTAGTCCAAATAGCCAAAATCATAAAAATGCACTTTTGGGTATTGTCGGATCGATAGCCATTTTTGGGCGACATAGGATATGTGGTAATTTGAAAACCATAGGCCTTTTGAGAATAAGTTCAATACGAACTATCTTTGGGTGAGTGAGTTCTAAATGTTTCATGTAGAAAGTTTTTATCAAATCTCAACTCATCTTGTTTTATGGAAATAAATCGTTTTGGACCAAAACAAGATCCCGAAGACTTCAATTTTGTCGAAATTTTGCATTTTAGCTCAAAACTCTTTTGTTTCACTTTCAAAGCCTTTGAAACCATATTTGAAACGTATTTATGAAGGTTTTGTGGTAATTTTAAACATTTTAAAAGTTTTGAGATCTTTTTACTTTTTTCCTCGAAAATGACCCTTTTTACAAAACATATGCATAAATTGATATGTGTGCACAATTAGGGTATACAAGGATTCAATGATTTTGAAGTTGCTCCCCTAAATGTGTCATCCAAGTTTGGTCATAAAAAATGAGCAAGAGATGAAAATGATCTATTTGAAAATCAAGAGCTCAACAAGAATTCGAATGAACTCAAATTCAGAAAACATCCAAATAAATACCAAACTCATGGAAAGTTTCATAGATATAGAACACATTAACACAAGAACTTTCCATGAAGATCCAAGATTCAAATACTTTAGTCATTTGAAAGAGTTGAGAGATTAACATCCAAATAGACTAAAATTTTCTTAAACATGTTGGCTTTTTATAACCATCAAAACATATGCAAACAAATTCCAAAAATTCCAAAATAAATTTTGAAGATAAATAATGCAATGGGGAACAAGATTTCCTTTTACAGTGAAGCCAAAATATGGTCCAACAATAGGATATGAAAAAGACAAATGTTGGTCAGATTTAAAGTTTCAGATTTCAGGTTTCAGAAATTCATTTTCCACTTTTAAAGGCACCTAAAAAAATATGCAAATGACTTCCAATAATTTTGAAATAAATTATCAAGAAAGAAAAATCATAGAGGATAAAATGTCATATAGAAACTTTCTCCAAATACCTAACCAATAAATAGATATGAAAATGACAATTCAGCCCAAAACCATGAGAAAACTGAATTTTGCAAGTTTCATATTTGATTTGCAAAAAGAGTCAATTTTGCTCAAATCAAATCCAATTGAGATGAAAATTTGCAGAGATGATTTTCAATGCATCAAATACATTTTCCAAAAAGAATTTTCCAAAAAGAATTTTTCGATTAAGAGTTATGGCCAATTAATGTTTGTATTAAATAAAGAGGTTGAATTTTGACAAACTTTTGTAAATTGAGTTCAAATTTGATTTTCATGATATTTTTGATATGAAAGGGCTTACATGAGTTGTTCAAGCCATTTTGAGCCAAATCTCACAAATAAAGACTATAGAAATGGTCAAACTCATGTTTTGCATATTTAGAGTATTTTAGGTTAAAGCAAGTTTTTCGGTGAAATTCAAATACCCATAACTTTCAAATGAGAACTCTTTTGAGACAATTTTCAATTTCAAACCTATTTGGGATAATAATATCTAAGTGTTTTGTAAAGAAAGTTTTTGTAAATTACAATTAGATTTTAATTTGTGTTTAAAAACGATTTTGTTGAAAAACAAGATACCCGAAGATCATTTTGAGGCTAGTTTTTGATAAAATGAACTTTTTGACAGTGTTTTTCATGTAAAGCCTCTAAAAACCTTTTAATTACATTTTGAAAACCATTTTGATAAGAATTGATGATTTTTGGATGGAAAATTGACTTTTTGACCAAATGAGCTCAATTTAAAAACTTATAATTGTAATTTTGAAACATTTCACATATAGGAGTATGATGAGTAACGGAAGCATTCATAAATTATTACCCCTAAAGATGTAGCAACATAAGTTTCAAATTTTCATTCTTTTACATAGTTGGCCATAAAGATTTAAAACAATCAAATAATGAAAAGGAGAAAAAGCAATGCAAAAGATTTTATGAACCACATCAAAAAGATTTAAACCCTTTTTGGTACTCAAACCATACGAGACCCTCTAGCCTTGTCGCATAGGTCTTTGGTATCCAAATTGCTTTATCTTTAGGTTTTTGAAAATGACAATGAATAGATTTTGCAATTAAACTCTTTTTAGAACAAGAAATCAAATAAGAGTCAAAAGAACCAATTTCAAAAATATTAGATGCACACTTATACGAATGTTACCCTTTTAAGTGATATGATAAACATGAAGTATGAGAGGGCTTTTTAAATGAATTTATATGAGTGTGATATAGTATATTATGCCTCGTACTAGATGAGTGTGTATGATTTAATTTTTCCTTTTTAAATGAATATTTATGTTCTAAAGGGGGTTTAACAAGCATAGCATTACCCACATGACATCTAGAAAGGTTTTTGCTCAATCTATTTACTTTACTCCTAAGTTCATCATTTTTGACTTTAGATGCTTGAGATGATTCCGTGTTAGCATGTGAAATATGATAAGAACATGACGGTATCTCATCACAAGTAAATGAACTAGAAGGCATAGCACAAAAATCACTAGATGAACTAGGTATATCAAATGATGATTGACTAGAACCAACACCATGGCATAGAGATGAGTCGCTAGATGAATCATGGCATGAGTTACTAGTATCATCCAAATAAGCATGTGAATCAATAATTAAATCATTAGACATATTATCATATGAAGTACTAGTATCCACAAAACTAGCATTTGAATCTAACCACGAATTAACAATTGAATTATTGCTAGCATGTGGAGTAGAAGTGTGTGACTCTAAAGATGGATCAATATAGGAGTCACAAGAAACTCTAACATCTAATATACATGTTGAGCTAATAGTATTCTTGGCAAGCAAAGAATCATAAGAATTTTTCAATTCTTGATGTTGCACTTTCAAAGATGAGTAATTATTTTTTAAAGTGCTAAAGTTTTGAGTCAAATTGCCAAGCAAATATTTTAACTCTACAATTATGTCCATTAGCTCATTCTTAGAGAGGTTAGAGTTTGATACCGTCGAGTCGCATAAAGAATTGTCTTGAGATGAAGACTTTGACTTCGACGCTTTCTTTCCAGCTTTCCTTGAGCTCTTCTTGCAAGGTTTAGCCTTGGTCTTGTTGGGCAAACCTCATCGTTTACGTCCTTGAGCTCGCTCGAAAGCTCCCAATCCTCCGCATTGAAATTGTCGTCCTTGATATGCTCGGAGGTGGAACACATGTCCTTTTCTTTGGACATTGCCTCATTTGACATAAGTATGTCAATGAGCTCTCTCAGTGAAGTGTTGGAAAGATCACCGTTCACAAGAGTAGTAGTGAAGTCATTATAGTGATCCTCCGGCAACACCTGGAGTAATTTCCTGCAAATGTCTAGATCGAAAATATTAGCACCAAGGGTTTTGAGCTCATTTGTGATGTTGATCAAGCGATCATATGTGGTGGAGAGTATATCATGCTCCAACATCACAAATGCCTCATAGTCCCGCAATAATAAGTGCATCTTAGCATGTGCAAAGCTAGATGTGCCCACAAATAAGGAATCAAGAGTGATCCAAACATCGTGAGCGGTCGAACACTCACTCACTAGTTCGAGCACATCATGACTAAGTGAATCAAGAAGCATATTTTTAGCTTTTGTATATAATAGAAGAGTATGTTTATCCGAAGATAATGAGTTATCCATACCCTTTTGCACTAATCTCCATAATTTCAAATTTAATGCCTCAAGATGAGTACTCATCATAATTTTCCAACGTGTATAATTTGAGCCATCAAATTGAGGAGCAATCAATCCAAATTTCTTTAGCGAATTCATCCTTTCTCTCTAGCGGTTAAGCCGATAAATGAGAGACCTCGCTCTGATACCAATTGTAGGATCAAGGATGCCGACTAGAGGGGGTGATTAGGAGGCTTTTAAATTTCTATCCCCACTAAGCAATTTCAACAAGATAATTATTAAACCTAGATGTTGCAATGAGGCTTAAATAAATCTAATCAACTAGTTGCATTCAATCAAATAAAATAAGCAATTCAACATTCAACAACAATATAACAAGCAACTAGTGAATCAACAATTTGTGTCAAGCTAAATATGAAGCAAATAGGAAATACGCAATTGACACATTATTTTTACCGAGGTCTCGGAGACTCGCCCGGTCTCCCCTACTCCTCGTTGAAGCGCTCACTCGTGAGCCTCGCTTCTATATCCATGAAGGATATCTCACTAAGGTTACTCCTTCTCCACACCGGATAGGCGAGCACCACACCTTTCACAAGCTTTTCCCGGCCTCTCTGAGAAACTTCAATGGAGAGATCGCGACTCTCCACCGACACCGTTTAGGTGAAGGTGATCGCCAAGAATAACAAGCCAGATGCACTCACTTGATCAAATCTCGTGCTAGAAACTCAAATATGCAAATGAGATGCTCAAACACTCTAGCACTTAGCAAGCAAATGGTGATTCAAGTGCACTAAGCACTATTAACTTCACTCAATTGCTCTCTCTCAAATCTACTCAAGATTTGGGCTCAAATCTAGCCTCTTGAACACCCTCAAATGCTGGCCAACACAAGGTATTTATAGCCCCAAAGGAGAACTAGCCGTTTGCAACAAACCAAGCCAGATTTGTACAGGCCAGACATTGTCCGACCAGTACAAAAAATATGACCGTTGCAAACGTGTCAATGACAGTTGAGCAACATTTCAGAAGGCCGGACAAATGATCATATGTCCGGACAAAAACCCCGGACAGATGTATTTGTCTCTGGTTACATGTTTTTAAATGAGGCAAGCAAATTTTGTACATGCCGGACATTGTCCGACCATGCCCGAACAAAGTCCGGCCCGTCCCAGACAAAAGCCCCCGGACGGTTTAAACGTATGTGCTTCATTGAAAAACCTAACCTCACAACTTGTACACAGCCCGGACATTGTCCGGCCACATCGGACAATGTCCGGCCTACCCCGGACAAAAGAATTTGTCTCTGTTTTCGATTTGCCTAAGCCACAGGAGATATGTACTGGCCGGACAATGTTAGGCCACCACAAACACTGTCCGGCCTGTGCAAACAGAAAATAGGAACTTAGCAATTTTACTCTGAGTTTGATTTGGGTATTTGCACATACGTATTTCCTGTTTTCTTGCGGATGCGCCCGCTGACTCTCAGCAACGACCATGACCACATAGGTCGAACATCCGGTCGAAAGCAAGTGGTCGAGTGGATTTGGTTGAGCATACGCAAGCGAGCCAAATACTAGTACGACCAACTCAGACTCCTACGGCGATGACCAAACCCTAAATAGAAAACCGCCAAACTGGAGACACGACCACGACCACGTATCAAACAATGATACGATCAGAATGCGCAAATACGATCACAACCAACTTTAGAATAGAAACTAATTCAACCAGCTGGATATCAAAACTAAATGCAGTTGGCAAAGCATATACTCTAATGCACCACAAATTACACTTAGACTTTCTAGCAATGCAAAAGGCGATAAAACACTAGTGCAAGATGATATGAATGCATTTTAAGCTTCCGTACTAGATAGATTTAAGCTACTAGTTTCCGACCCCTCTTAATAGTACTGTCAAACTAGCAAAAGGAATCCTATCAACCCGGTCTATCTCCAAACACCGAGACCGATAAAATCCTAAGAAAATAATCCTTAATCTTGGATTTTACCTTCGGTGAAGCTCGACCTCGTGAAGCTCGACCGCTCGACGCTGGTCCTCGCTAAGCTTGACTTCGTGAAGCTCGACCGCTCAACGTTGGTCCTCGCAAAGCTCGACATCACTAAGCTTGACCTCGCTCGCGATGACTCATGTCGGCATCACCCTCTTCACACCTTTGCTTGCTTTCATCCTGCAACCATTCTGAGACTAGAACATATACACTCAATGCACAAACGTTAGTCTCATTTGCAGTTTGTCATTAATCACCACCAGATAAATCACTCCACACAGGAGTTCACTCAACAATTTCTTTCTTCAGTGAAATAACAAAATCAATTTCAATGAACAACAAATGAGTAATAGATGAATCCCACAATCATATAGATCCATATATGATACAAGAAATGCGCACACGATCCATACTACTCAAGTTATGATATTAATCAATATGGATGACTAATATGATGAGCTCTCTCTCAATCATACATAGAGATATCAAATCCAGAACACGGAGTCATCAACCTTTTGCACAAACATGGATAACTGATCATCCTGAGCTCTCCCTCAACATGTGCATCGATATCAAAACTACAACTAGAAGTCATCAACTCCAGGATTTAACATATGACATTTCACTTTACACTTAACACAAGTTTGATACAACCACCGAGATATTAAACCCACAACTAAGGAAACATCCATTTCAGGGTTCATCAATCCTCAATTCATTTTACTTATGCTAAATCAGGATTTATCCAAGTTGTCATTTAATCCTCAAAGCTGTCATTATCCAGATCAATATTAATCATTATGGATTTATCCAAATCGTCATTAATCATCAAAACCTAGATACTTAGATCGACCTAGATCCAACAAGGACAACCTCTTGATTAATACCATCACCCACACCCTTGAGAGGCTTGCTGCAACCATTGAGAAATCTGGCAAGGCAAAAGAGGTGCCTGAGGACTTGTGTTTCTGCCTTACCCAGTTTTGATGAGGGAGACTTAACCCACTGCTTCACTTATCCGTTTGATAATCCCAGCAAAGTCAAGCCCTTCCTCAAAATCCTTTTGTCCAACCAAATGATTATGGTTGCTAGGTTCCTCAAGAATAATCCCTAAAGTATGTCAGAATGTCTATTTTAGTTTAGACTTGATGCAGCCTTATGTTGTTTATAAACCATATGTTTATGTTTATTTTTGTTGGGACTTGATGGCGGTGACCCCTCTTTTTATATGGCTCAGTTATGTTTTAATGTTAATCTTCTTGTTAATGTTGTTGCTCCTAGCTGGTATGCTATGTACTCATGTTACTAATGTGTTTGTTACTGGTGCTGCTCCTGTTGTGGTCAATGATGTTTGTCCTAATATTTTGTTTGGGAAAGAATGCCCCTAGTGTGGTCAATGATATCACTGATGATTACCTTGATTGTTGCTGCTACTCCTAACTATTTTCATGTTTTACCAATTTTTTTGTTGTTATTGTTACTGCTTCTATCTGGTGCTACCATTTGCTTTATGTTTTAACTAAATTTTTTGGTTGGTGCTGCTACTAGTCCCAGCTGCGGCTACAAACTGTTTTCAGGTTTTATACATTTTTTGGTTGTTGTTGCTGCTGCTCCCAACTGCTGCTATCGATTGTTTTTATTTTGGTTGTTATTGCTGCTTCTAGTTGCTACTACCAACTACTTATTGTTACTATTGTTGCTTTCATGTGATATTCTAGCTACTGCTGCTCCTATCTAGTGTTATCAACTGCTTTATATTTTAATTGATTTTTTGGTTGGTGCTGCTACTAGTCCCAGCTACTGCTACGAATTGTTTTCAGGTTTTATACATTTTTTGGTTGTTGCTGCTGTTGCTCCCAGCTACTGCTGCTCCCAGCTGTACTGTGATATTCTAGCTGCTGCTGCTACCAATAGTTTGAACCGCTACCAACTGTTTTCATGTGATATTCTTTCATTTTTACCAACTATAATGTTGTTTTTGAGACCACTAAGGGGCAAATTCCTTTTCCACTCATAAACTGAGACCACTAAGGGGCAAATTCCTTTTGTTGTTATGACATTAATCTATTGTTATTTTACTATGAGGCCACTCTAGAGGACCAATCATAGACTTTGTTGATAATTTTCTTAATTGTTCATTAGTAATGGTTTGGTACATGATTTTTGTTGGGAGGGAACGTGAGATCTATACATCTTGGCCTGATTGCTATGCTCAAGTGCATGGATTCTCATGAGCATATTACAAGAAATACTCCAATAAAGAAGAAGCCGAGATCACAATTAATGAATGGTTGAAACTACACCATCAAAATACTTCGCGTATAGAGCTTCAAAAGGAACAATCTTTCATATGTTATGTATTTTTTTTTGTTGCTTTAGTGGCATTAGGATTTGCAAAGGTAGTTATGCAATCCGCATGAGATTTATTTCAATATAAATTATTAAAAATAGTAGAAGAACTAGGGTAGGGAGCTCTCTCATGTGGACATGATTATTTTTAAATAAATAACTAATATTATCTAGTATTTTTATTATAAAATTTGTAGTTATCCAATTTAATGGAAATTCTCAATTGTCATTATATAAAGAATGTGTTTTTAAAAATTAAATTACAATTTTAATAAACAAACTTTTCATACATACACAATGACTTGTCTAATTCGAGCATATAAAATATTTAGAGATAACCTTACCAGTCCAATGGGAGGAAGTCATCATAAAACTCTAGCTACACAACCGAACATCATTTCATCTCATCTTGAACCAACTCATCCCTAGGGCTGGAAATGAGCCGAGCTCGAGCGAGCCCAGGCAGGCTCGGCTCGGGCTCGGCTCGAAATCTTAACGAGCTTCGAACTAGACTCGGGCTTGACTCGAAGCAAGCTTGATAGAGCTCGAGCTCGGCTCTGTTGGATCTAGGTAGATCTTAGTATCTAGCTTTTGATGATTAATGATGATTTGGATAAATTCATTGCGATTAAAGTTAATCTGAAGATGTCAATTTTGATGGTCAAATGACAAATTAGATAAATCCTGATTTAGCACAAGTGAATTGAATTGATTATTGGTAAACCCTGAATTGGATGTTTCCTCAGTTGCGGGTTTGATATTGATGCATATGTAGAGGAGGAGCTCGGTGGTTACATCAAGCTTGTGCTGATTGATTGATCAAAATGTAATATGTTAAATCTTGAGACTGATGACTCCAGTTGTGGATTTTATATCGATGCACATGTTGAGGGGGAGCTCATCACTTTGGTCATCTAGGTTGATTGATATCATGATATGAGTAGTATAGATCATGTGCGTATGTGTTTATCATCTACGATCTATATGATTGTATTTTATCTTATACTCATTTGCTACTCATTGAATATAGTTTGTCAGGTCATTTGAAAGAGAAACCGTTGAGCTAACTCCTGTGTGGAGTAGTTTCTCTGGAGGTGATTAATGACGACTTATATATGAGACTAATGTTGTGCATTGAGTGTACGTATTGTAGTCTCAGTTTGTTTGCAGGATAAACGCGAGCAAGGGCAAGAAGAGGATGAAGACGATATGAAACATCTTGAGCAAGGTCAAGCTTAGCGAGGACGAGCTTTGCGAAGACAGGCGTCGAGATGTCGAGCTTCGCGTGGTCAAGCTTAGCGAGATCGAGCTTTGCGATGACAAGCGTCGAGCGATCGAGCTTCACGAGGTCAAACTCCACCTAAGTTAAAATCAAAGATTAAGGATTGTTTTCTTAGGGTTTTACCGGTCTCGGTGTTTGGAGACAGACCGGGTTGATAGGTTTCTTTTCACTAGTTTGACCGTACTATTAAGAGGTGTCGAAAACTAGTAGCTTGAATCTATCTAGTGCGGAAGCTCAGATGCATTCATATCATCTTGCACTAGTGTCTTGCATTGCTAGTGAGTCTAAGTGTAGTTCATGTGCATTAGATTAAATGTTTTGAAAACTGCACTTAGTCGTGATCGCCAGCTGTTTAAATTGGTTTATTTATCTAGAGCTGGTCGTGGTCATATTTGCATATTCTGATCGTATCAGTGTTGATACATGGTCATGGTCGTGTCGCTTGTTTGGCGGCTTTATGTTTAGGGTTTGGGTGTGGTCGTAGGAGTTCGGACTGGTTGTACCAGTCTTCGGCTTGCTTGCGTACGCTCGACCAAGCCCTATCGACCACCTGTTTTCGATCGGATGTTAGACCTGTGTGGTCGTGGTCGTTGCTAAGTGACAGCAATCACATCTGCCAGAAAACGGCAAAATCCGTATGTGCAAATACCCCAAATTGCATTTGAGATGATTTTTGGATTGAACATTTTGACAGCAGGAAAGTTTCTGAGTTTTATAGAAGTTTCTAGATCTTTCTAGGTCTTGCTCCTGTTGACAAAATTGTAGATCTCTGAGTTATCTTTCTAACAACCCAAAAATCACCTCAATCGGATCTCTGGATCAAAAGTTATGCTTATTTTACTGTCAGTGTACAGTGGCCAGACAAATGCATCCGTCCGGGGCTATCTGTCCGAAGTGGCCAGACTTTGTCCGAAATGTCCGGCCTGTACAAATTTTTTGAGCCGAGAAATGAAACAGAGACAAATGCATCCGTCCGGGGCATTTGTCCGTCATGGGCGGACTTTGTCTGAAATGGCCGGACATTGTCCGGCCTGTACAAGTTATTTGAACCGAGAGTTAATGGAGACATATCCATTTGTCCGGACTTTTCGTCCGGACAAATAGTATCCGTCCGGCCTTCACAAATTTCGCCCAACGGTAACTGACACGTTGCAACGGTTGTTTTTCGTTGAACTGATCAGACACTGTCTGAAGTGGCCGGACAATGTCCGGCCTGTACAAATCTGGTTCAGTTTATTGCAAACGGCTAGTTTTTCTTTGAGGCTATAAATACTTCATGTATGGCATCATTTGTGGGTGCTCAAAGACTTCATTCTTCAGCTGAAAACCTAGCCAATTGAGTTGCATATGTGTTATTACATTTAGAGGCTAGAATTGAGCCCAAATCTTGAGTAGATTTGAGAGAGAGCTTGAGGGAGATTGTGTGAGTGTTTAGTGCACTTCACCTCCATTAGATTGCTAGTGCTAGAGTGTTGGGCATCTCATTTGCATCGTTGAGCTTCTAGCACGTGGTTGGTTCAAATGAAAGCGCATCCGGCTTGTTACTCTTGGCGATCGCCTTCGCCTAGACGGTGCCGGAGGAGAGCCGAGATCTCTCCAATTGAAGTTTGTCGGAGAGGCCAGCAAAAGATTGTGAAAGGTGTGGTGCTCGCCTATCCGATGTGGAGAAGGAGTAACCCTAGTGAGATATCCTTCGTGGATATAGAAGCGAGGCTCCGAGTGAGCGCTTCAACGAGGAGTAGGGGAGTCCGGGCGAGTCTCCAAGACCTCGGTAAAAATATTGTGTCAATTGCGTATTTATCTTTTGCATTACATTCATCTTGACACAATTGCTATATTTACTTTTGTTGCATGATTTGTTGAATAACTTACATGGTTGAATGCAACTAGTTGATTAAATTGTTTTAAGCCTCATTGTATAATCTAGCTTAAACGATTATCTTGTTGAAATTGCTTAGTGGGGAAGAAAATTTAAAAGCCTCGTAATCACCCCCCCTCTAGTCGGCATCCTCGATCTTACAATTGGCATCAGAGCCAGGTCTCTCATTTATCGGCTTAACCGCTAGAGAGAAAGGATGAATTCGCTAGAGAAATTTGGATTGATTGCTCCTCAATTTGATGGCTCAAATTATACACGTTGGAAAATTATGATGAGTACTCATCTTGAGGGATTAAATTTGAAATTATGGAGATTAGTGCAAAAGGGTATGGATAGCTTATTATCTTCGGACAAACATAATCTTCTATTATATACAAAGGCTAAAAATGTGCTTCTTGATTCACTTAGTCATGATGTGCTAGAACTAGTGAGTGATTGTTCGACCGCTCATGATGTTTGGTTAACTCTTGAGAATTTATTTGTCGGCACATCCAGTTTTGAGCATGTTAAGGTGCGCTTGCTATTGCGGGACTTCGAGGCATTTGTGATGTTGGAGCATGATACACTCTCCACCATATATGACCGTTTGATCAATATCACAAATGAGCTCAAAGCCCTTGGTGCTAACATTTCCGATCTAGATATTTGTAGAAAATTGCTCCAGGTATTACCGGAGGGTTGCTATGGAGACTTCATCACCAATCTTGAGAATGGTGACCTTTCCAACACTTCACCGAGTGAGCTCATTGACATGCTTATGTCAAATGAGGCAATGTCCCAAGAAAAGGACATGTGTTCCACCTCTGAGCATATTGAGGACAATGATTTAAATGCGGAGGATCAAGAATCTTCGAGCGAGCTTAAGGACGTAAACGATGAGGTTTGCCCTAGCAAGACTAAGGCGAAACCAAGCAAGAAGAGCTCAAGAAAAGGTAGAAAGAAAGGGTCAAAGTCGGAATCTTCATCTCAAGACAATTCTATATGCCCTTCGGCATCCGACTCGACGGTATCAAATTCTAACCTCTCTAATAATGAGCTCGTGGATATAATTATAGAGTTAAAAGGATTGCTTGGCAATATGACTAAAAATCTTAGCACTTTAAGGAATGATTACTCATCTTTGAAAGTGAAGCATCAAGAATTGAAAAATTCTTATGACTCCTTGCTTGCCAAGAATTCTATTAGCTCAACATATGTATTAGATGTTAGAGTTTCTTGTGACTCCCCTATTGATCCATCTCTAGAGTCACACGCTTCTACTTCACATGCTAGCAATAATTCATGGTTAAATTCAAATGCTAGCTTTGTAGATACTAGTACTTCATGTGATAACATGTCAAATGATTTAATTATTGATTCACATGATTGTATGGATGATACTAGTAACTCATACCATGATTCATCTAATAATTTATCTTTATGCCATGGTGTTAGTTCTAGTAGCTCCTCATTTGATATGCCTAACTCATCTAGTGATTTTTGTGCTATGCCCTCGAGTACATTTACTTGTGATGATATGCCGTCTTGTTCTTATTCATATATTAATACGGGATCATATCAAACATCTAAAACTCAAAATTATGAACTTAGGAGTAAAGTAAATAGATTGAGTAAAAATCTTACTAGAAATTGTTTGAGTTGTGCCATGCTTGCAAAACCCCCTTTAGATCATAAAAAATCGTTTAGAAAGGGAAAATTAAATCATGCATACTCAACTAGTAAGTGGTATCAAATTCCTCATTACACTCATACAAACTCTTTTAAAAAGCCCTTTCGAACTTCATGTTCTTCATATCATGTGAAAGGGAAACATTCGTATGAGTATGCATCTAGCTCTTTTAGAAATGTATCTTTTGGCTCTTATTTAATTTCTTGCTCTAAAAAGGGTTTATTTGCAAAACCTATTCATTTTCATTTTCAAAAACCTAAAGATAGAACTATTTGGGTACCAAAAGACCTATGCGACAAGGCTAGAGGGTCTCGTATGATTTGGGTACCGAAAAGAGCTTAAATCTTTTTGATGTGTTAAACTAAAACATTTGCATTGCATATTCTCCTCTTATTCTTGGTTATTTTAAATCCATATGCCTAATTTTTCAAAAGTATGAAAAATTTAAATCTTATGTGTTGCATCATTTGAGGGTTATAATTTAAAATGCTTCCGGTGTCTATTGCACCCCATATGTAAGGCTTTTCAAAATTGCAAGCATATGTTTTCAAAAATGAGCTTAATTGGTCAAAATGGCAAATTTCCATTCAAAAGGCCCAAAATCGTCATTTTCTATCTAAATGGTCTTCAAAACGTATTTAAAAGGTTTTTAGAGGCTTTGGATGAAGAAATGATGTTAAAAAGTATTTCTATTGAAAATTAGTCTTAAAAGGATCTTCGAGTATCTTATTTTTTAACAAAATCGTTTTCGAACACAAATCAAAATCTATTTGGTTTTGGCCAAAACTTTCTTTACAAAACTCCTAGATACTCTTAATCCGAAGAAGTTTGAAATTGAAAACTTTCTCAAAAGAGTTCTCATTTGAAAGTTATGGGTATTTGAATCTCACCGAAAAACTTGCTTTGACCCGAAATACCCTAAATATGCAAAACATGGGTTTGACCATTTCTATGGTCTTTATTTGTGAATTTCGGCTCAAAATGACTTGAACAACTCATGTAAGCCCTTTCATGTCAAAAATCCAATGAAAATCAAATTTGAACTCAATTTGCAAAAATTTGTCGATTTTCAACCTTCTTGCTTAACACAAGGTTCATTTGACCATACCTTTTGTTTGAAAAATCCTTTTTGGAAAATTCTTTTTGGAAAATATACTTGATGCATTGAAAATCATATCTGCAAATTTTCATCTCATTTGGACTTGATTTGAGCAAAATTGACTCTTTTCACAAATTGAAAATGAAATCTGCAAAATTCAGTTTTCTCGTGGTTTTGGGCTGATTTGTCATTTTCATATCTCTTTATTGGTTGCCTATTTGAAGAAAGTTTCTATATCAAATTTTATCCTCTATGATTGGTCTTTTTATAATTTATTTAAAAATTATTGGAAGTCATTTGCATAGATTTCCAGGTGCGTTTAAAAGTGTAAAATGAATCTCTGAAATCCTGAAATCTGAAACTTTAAACCTGACCAACATTTGTCTTTTTCATATCTCTTTATTGGTTGACTATTTGAAGAAATTTTCTATATGAAATTTTATCCTCTATGATTTTTATTTATTTATAATTTATTTCAAAATTATTGGAAGTCATTTGCATAGATTTTCAGGTGTGTCTAAAAGTGTAAATTGAATTTCTGAAACCTGAAATCTGAATCTTTAGATCTGATCAACATTTGTCTTTTTCATATCTCATTGTTGGATCATATTTTGGCTTCACTATAAAGGCAATCTTGTTCCTCATTGCAGTATCTATCTCCAAATTTATTTTGGAATTTTTAGAACTTTTATGCATATGTTTTGTAAAAAGGGTCATTTTCTAGCAAAAAGGTAAAAAGAGCTCAAAACTTTCAAAATATTTAAAATTACCACAAAATCTTCATAACTATGTTTCAAATATGTTTTCAAAGGTTTTGAAAGTGAAACAAAAGAGTTTCGAGCTAAAATGCAAAATTTCGACAAAATTGAAGTCTGTGGGATCTTGTTTTGGCCCAAAACGATTTATTTCCATAAAACAAGATGGGTTGAGATTTGATAAAAACTTTCTACATGAAACATTTAGAAATCACTCACCCGAAGATAGTTCGTATTGAACTTATTCTCAAAAGGCCTATGGTTTTCAAAGTATCACATATCCTAGGTCGCCCGAAAACGGCTATCGACCCGAAAATACCCAAAAGTGCATTTTTGCGAATTTGGCTATTTGGACCGGACTTTCCCCCATGTCTTGGTTTGGAATAGTATTCCAAACTCATCCAAGTCCAAACATTTCAGAAAAATCCAAGTTTCATCGAAAATTGAAGTTTTCGAGAAAATCACCTTTGTTTTACCCGTTTTACCCCAAATCACTTTTGAGGAATCAAATTCAAGATCTTTTTCAAATCAAATTCATTCAATTGGTATCCAACTAAGTTCCTAACTTTCCATTCAAACCTATTATGGAACTTGATTTCATTTTTGAAGCAAAATTGCAAAAATCACAAATTTCAGATGTTTTCAGGCGTTTAACTGAGCCGTCCGGACATTGTCCGCCCAGAGCCGGACCCTGTCCGCCCTAACCGGATTTTGTCCGGCCCTAGCAGACTTTGTCCGGCCCTGTGTAAAATTGGATGATCTCTGAATTTTTCAGCTGGTTCTTCTCCTTTCCTGTTTTGGTTACATCTTTGCTCCCATTTTTCCTATATTTGCAATTCGGCATTGTTCTTATGATGGGGCTTTGGAAAGGCCTTGTGATTGTGTTTTTGCATATCCAAAAAAAATATGGTTCTTATGAATTTGAAGCATGATTCGCATGAATTTGAGATTTGAGTGTTTTTGTGGAAGTTTGAACTTTCACTAGGTCATATGCATTTTTCTCACCTTGTGACCTAAAAGTGTTTCGACAAACCTTAGTTTGGCATATCCTTCATTTGTATGTTCTTTTTGAGTTAAATGCCAAAAGAAGTGAATTTTTGAGGATTGAATCTATTGTTTCCAATTGAGTTGGTTTAAAAGCTCAAAATCCTTTCTTATATCAAATGATTTTCAAAATGAGAAGTTTGACACAATCATCATCAATCATTCAATCGAGACATTATATTCTTGTGTGTCAAATACATATTGATGACATGACTTTTGATTATACTAATGAATCCCTCTATCAAGAATTTTTGTGAGATGATGTTTAGGGAAAGCGAGATGATTCAAGAGCTACGTCACTTCCATGCACGACAAAACAAGCAACTCAATAACGCGATGTTCAAGAGTAAATTCAAGCATGTGAAGCAATCGCTCAAAAGCTTCGATATGCAAGATGATGAAGCTATTACAACTCTCAAACCTACAAATGAACATCTTGATATGGACGAACACAAAAAAAACGGTCAATTCTAAACTCTATCGATCCTTGATTGATAGTTTTGCCTTCTTTTACCGCATTCAGACTCGTCATCATATTCAGTGATTGCAAATATACTAGAATTCGATTATCTCCTAAGGAATGTCATATCATTTCCATTAAATGCATTCTTAGGTAATTGAAATGCAATCCTAGATAGATCTTTGATATCCGAAAAGTACAAATCTTGAATTAGTTGATTATTTGGATTTGGATTACATAATTTGCAAGATCAATCGAAAGAATACATCCGATGGTTGTTATGCTTAAATTCTTATGGATGAAACATTGGATTATCGACTTGCTTTCAAATATATGCCACTTAAGAAATATTGAAAGTGTCGTAAAGATGGTGAACAAGATGATTCAAAACCCTCGGTTAGAGTATATTGATATACGACATCTTTGTATAAGAGACTTTGTGGCATAAAGAGATTTAGAGATCAATCATGATATGGCATATATGCATCTAGCGGATATGTTCACATCAAATTAGATGCATCTAGATTTTGAATGTTCAAAAATGGATCAAATGCCATAGATATAAATGTCATTGATATATTCACTATATGTTAATTGTTTTGATATCTTCTCCATATTTTGAATGTGATTTTCAAAATCCCTTGAAACAAACCTTCTTGAAATCATACTTTTGCATAAAAACCATTTCATATAAAATCTCATGCCCTAGAAAATATCATTTCTCCAAATTTAAGTTCTCAATACTTCCTTTTTGTGCTTGATGACAAAGGGGAGAGATAGTATTTGAGAGAGAATGATAGTATTTGAGAGAGAATGTTTTAGAGATAAGCTTTAGAGAAAGCCTTAGGGAAAGAGATTTAGAGAGAATTTGGGAGATATTAGAGTCAGTTGAGTTGACAAAGGGGGAGAGATAGATATCAAATTGGTACAGTTGGTATTTAATAGATTGGTATTTGATAGAATTGATATTGATATCTGAGAAAGATGATAGAAGTAAATTGAGATTGATAAATGGTATTTGAGGATGATAAATGATATTTGGGGAGAGATATTATTTGATATCATTAACATCAATCTTTGGAAGAGATATTTGAGTTAGAGAAAATTGAGATAGTTGATATTTTGGAAAATGACTTGATTGAACTTGTGCTCAATTGTCATTTATATCTCTAAACTCATATAATTATATATTGTGTTCAGTTCCGATATACTATTGCATATATTGGGGGGGGAACTGAATAATCTGTTTTGGATTTATTAAGATTATAAAAGGTGTTGTCATCAATCATCAAAAAGGGGGAGATTGTTGGATCTAGGTAGATTTTAGTATCTAGCTTTTGATGATTAATGATGATTTGGATAAATCCATTGTGATTAAAGTTAATCTGAAGATGTCAGTTTTGATGGTCAAATGACAAATTAGATAAATCCTAATTTAGCACAAGTGAATTGAATTGATTATCGGTAAACCCTGAATTAGATATTTCCTCAGTTGCGGGTTTGATATTGATGCATATGTAGAGGAGGAGCTCGGTGGTTACATCAAGTTTGTGCTGATTGATTGATCAAAATGTAATATGTTAAATCTTGAGACTGATGACTCCAGTTGTGGATTTTATATTGATGCACATGTTGAGGGGGAGCTCATCACTTTGGTCATCTAGGTTAATTGATATCATGATATGAGTAGTATAGATCATGTGCGTATGTGTTTATAATCTACGATCTATATGATTGTATTTTATCTTATACTCATTTGCTACTCGTTGAATATAGTTTGTCAGGTCATTTGAAAGGGAAACCGTTGAGCTAACTCCTGTGTGGAGTAGTTTCTCTGGAGGTGATTAATGACGACTTATATATGAGACTAATGTTGTGCATTGAGTGTACGTATTGTAGTCTCAGTTTGTTTGCAGGATAAATGCGAGCAAGGGCGGGAAGAGGATGGAGACGATATGAAACATCTCGAGCTCAGATGCATTCATATCATCTTGCACTAGTGTCTTACATTGCTAGTGAGTCTAAGTGTAGTTCATGTGCATTAGATTAAATGTTTTGAAAACTGCACTTAGTCGTGATCGCCAGCTGTTTAAATTGGTTTATTTATCTAGAGCTGGTTGTGGTCGTATTTGCATATTCTGATCGTATCAGTGTTGATACGTGGTCGTGGTCGTGTCGCTTGTTTGGCAGCTTTATATTTAGGGTTTGGGCGTGGTCGTGGGAGTTCGGACTGGTCGTACCAGTTTTCGGCTCACTTGCGTACACTCGACCGAACCCTATCGACCACCTGTTTTCGATCGGATGTCAGACCTGTGTGGGCGTGGTCGTTGCTGAGTGACAGCAATCACATCTGCGAGAAAACGGCAAAATCCGTATGTGCAAATCCCCCAAATTGCATTTGAGATGATTTTTGGATTGAACATTTTGACAGAAGGAAAGTTTCTGAGTTTTCTAGAAGTTTCTAGACCTTTCTAGGTCTTTCTCATGTTGACAAAATTGTAGAGCTCTGTGTTATCTTTCTAACAAGCCAAAAATCACCTCAATCGGATCTCTGGATCAAAAGTTATTCTTTTTTAATGTCAGTGTGTAGTGGCCGGACAAATACATCCGTCCGGGGCTATCTGTCCGAAGTGGCCGGACTTTGTCCGAAATGTCCGGCCTGTACAAATTTTTTGAGCCGAGAAATAAAACAGAGACAAATGCATCCGTCCGGGGCATTTGTCCGTCATGGGCGGACTTTGTCCGAAATGGCCGGACATTGTCCGGCCTGTACAAGTTATTTGAGCCGAGAGTTAACAGAGACATATCCATTTATCCGGACTTTTTGTCCAGACAAATAGTATCCGTCCGGCCTTCACAAATTTCGCCCAACAGTAACTGACACGTTGCAACGGCTGTTTTTCGTTGAACTGATCAGACAGTGTTTGAAGTGGCCGGACAATGTCCGGCCTGTACAAATCTGGTTCAGTTTGTTGCAAACGGCTAGTTTTTCTTTGAGGCTATAAATACTTCATGTATGGCATCATTTTTGGGTACTGAAAGACTTCATTCTTTAGCTGAAAATCTAGCCAATTGAGTTACATATGTGTTATTGCATTTAGAGGCTAGAATTGAGCCCAAATCTTGAGTAGATTTGAGAGAGAGCTTGAGGATGATTGTGTGAGTGTTTAGTGCACTTCATCTCCATTAGATTGCTAGTGCTAGAGTGTTGAGCATCTCATTTGCATCATTGAGTTTCTAGCACGTGGTTGGTTCAAGTGAAAGCGCATCCGGCTTGTTACTCTTGGCGATCGCCTTCGCCTAGACGGTGCCGGAGGAGAGCCGAGATCTCTCCAATTGAAGTTTGTCGGAGAGGCCGGCAAAAGATTGTGAAAGGTGTGGTGCTCGCCTATCCGGTGTGGAGAAGGAGTAACCCTAGTGAGATATCCTTCGTGGATATAGAAGCGAGGCTCCGAGTGAGCGCTTCAACGAGGAGTAGGGGAGACCGGGCAAGTCTCCAAGACCTCGGTAAAAATATTGTGTCAATTGCGTCTTTCTCTTTTGCATTACATTCATCTTGACACAATTGCTATATTTACTTTTGTTGCATGATTTGTCGAATAACTTACATGGTTGAATGCAACTAGTTGATTAAATTATTTTAAGCCTCATTGCATAATCTAGCTTAAACGATTATCTTGTTGAAATTGCTTAGTGGGGAAGAAAATTTAAAAGCCTCCTATCACCCCCCCTCTAGTCGGCATCCTCGATCTTACAGGCTCGACAAGCACACGGCCACTGCCGTAGACGCTAGAGCTGCCGCCGGCGCCTCCTCCTCATCGTCCTCCTCTTCTCTGGCTGACTGGCCGCCGCCTCCTCTCCCTCCCCTCATCCACGAGCGCCGCCGCCACCGCCTCTTCCCCTTCCCCGCCACCTCCTCTCCTTCCCCTCCTCCTCCAGGTGCGCCACCGCCGTTGCCGCCTCCTCTCCTCCACACGCTCCGCCGCCGCCTCCTCTCCTCCACGCGCGCCGCCATTTCCTCTCCTCCAAGAGTGCTGCCGATCCTTAAGTGGTTACGCCGCTGCTGTGAGCCCGTGATAGGATTTGAGGATTTGGGTAGTTTAGATTTGGGAATGGCGGAATAAGAATCTAATTCGAGTTTTAACGAGCTGAGCTCGAGCAAGCTCTGGAAGGCTCGAGTTCGACTTGAGTTCTCTCTCGAGCTTCACCTCAGGCTCGAGCTTGGCTCGTTAAGGGCTCGAGCCAATCTCAAATCGAGCCAATCTTCGATCTGATACTGAATAGCTCGCGAGCTTCGATCTTTTTGTCCAGCCCTGCTCATCCCTCCAACTAAACAAAATCCTGAACCATTCCATTCCACATCAACCAAACACTCATCATAGATCAACTCGCGACACCATTCATCACATCCTTTTCCATCCCATGATGGATCGTTAGTCTAAGCAACCAAACATATCATAGTATCTTTGGCAAGACATTGCTTCTTCCCAGAATCTATGCTTGACTAATGACTTGTTGTAGTGACATAATAGCGGTGGTTGATATGTTTCGCCAGATCATTCTCCGAATGAAGCAACAAGTTTAGCTAATGTTGTTGATGGAGAAGGTGAAGTCTACATTACTAGATATAGAAAGAGTAAGTAAGCAACTGAATGGAGAGAACAACACATATTTATAGATGGGAGTGAAGGATGTTAGAAGAGGAGTTGAAACGAGTTTCATTTTTGACTGGATGTCACAATTTGGAGCAGACCTTTCAGACCGAATGTGACAACTCAAGCAAACATTTCAGACCACAGGCAGACTTTTTTAGACCGGATGTGACAGCCTACTGCGGGCTTTTTCAAATCAGATATGACAAATCGGGCAAACTTTTCAGACTGAATGTGACAAATCGAGCAAGCTTAGTCTTTTCAAACTTTTGAGACTAGATGTGACAACTCTATGGTGATGCGAAATTCTAATCTTAAATTTTAAACCTTGAAACTCTAAACTCTAAAACTCTAAAAAATCAAATATTTTTACACAAACGTTTTATGAAAATACTAAAAAAGTTGAAAAGTTTTATTTTCACTAAAAAAAGCTACAGAGGGTGAAATTTTTTCTTCTTGGAGAAACGTTTTCCAAAAATGCTTATGTAACGCTATGTTGAAAAGCTTAAAAAATTTCAAATAGATTTGACTAATATCCATTATGTTTCAACTCAAATTCCAAACAAGCAACTGATATCCAACAAGACCAACATCTACTCCTAGAGGCTATCATCTTCTTTTTTCCGTAATAAGAGGGCTCTCATAAACTGTTTTCTTTTTTTGGCCCAACCACCAAGATGTATGGTGAGTGGCGATTATTCTTGCAAAAATTTTATACATTAGCCCATTTTTGTAATTTTTATTTCTTAATAGAATATTTAAAAATAGGGCATGTCTAGATACTTACAAGTTTTACATACAGAAAAAATTTCTAAAAAGAATTTAAAATCTAAAAAAACGACGACCTAAAATAAGAAAATACTATAATTTTTTTAAAAAAAAGACAGTTTAAAAAAAATGTAACAACCTAAAAAAATACGATAAATTAAAATAAAAAAATCGATAACCTAAAAACAGATAAGACAACCTAAAATAAAAATGCGACAAACCCAAACGAACAACTAACTCAACTAAATTACCTTCAATTAAACAACCAAAATAACCAACTAATTATTGCCGCACAACTGTTGTGCAATAGGAGACTTCCTATTACACACCCCATGTGCAGCAAACTTCCCCTTACTGCACTACATTATTCATTGCAACTTTACTGCAACACTAGAGTCATGCTACCGTACACCGCAAGTGCGAAACATGATACACATCCACTCCTCAAATTTTTTAAACTGTGGGTTAAATTTGCAATTTTTTAAAGGATTATTTCAATAAAAAAAATTTCAAACTAGTAGAGTTTTAGTTTATCATATAATATAAGTTATTCGCTTCCTATTAACACATACATTATTCTTATTCCTAATACGAACAGGTACAAGGGATGGGCGTCGTACACTCGGGCTGACACTAAACTCGACTCGGTGGTGTGTGGCGCATAGCACAATGTTACATAATGTGTGCACAAGATCTTTCGAAAGAAATATATATAATTGTACATCACAAATTGTTGTATATAAGAGACATTGTACTATTATTGATGATCCGAACAATTTGAATTTTTTTTCCGAATAACCCATAAAAAAAAATAATTTCAAAACTGGTCCGAAACTTTTTAAAATTTGAAAAATGGCCTTCAGTCGCGTATAGCGACTGATTGCGTAGCACGGCCCGAGGCCCAGCTCAGCTTTCAGATAGCGACTAAAACAATTAAATTAGAAATGGGGGTGGGATTCGAACCCTGCTCACGCGCACGGGAGAGAGAGGCCATGACCAGCTGGACTTTGAGACTTTTTTGTTATACATTATTATCATATTTACTAGTACTTCAAGAAATTTATTTATGCAGCCGAAACCACAAAATAAATTTATATTGGTGAGACTGGGATTTGAACTTAGGTCACAGGTGTGGGAGTGTTAGCCTGTAACCAGTTGGGCTACATTTGTTTTGTGTTATGTAATACACTTGCACATAGTAGTATTTCAAGAATTGCAGTGAAATAAGTCAAACTTTTATTTGTGTTTGTTGTTTTTTTTTTGGAAAGAGCAAGCATGAGAGTTGTTGTTGTGTGTTATGTATATACATATGCTCTGTATGTGTTGCAACACTTGTGCTATAATTTTTTGTCGGTCTCAAGTTTTTAGATGTACTATTGTGCTCAAGGTACATTTTGTCCCTTATTTAAGGAACATAGAGTCTAAACTCATTGCCCTGTCCATGAAAGTAATTTTTTTTTGAGACGTCTGGTTGATATAGGCCTGTTGCCCTCAACTTCGGTTAATTTTTGTTATGCCTTATGAAGTAATTAACTTAATTTTTATGATGGAATTATGAAGACATGTTTTGTTAGTGTAAAATTAAAATTTGTTTTATGATTATAACGTTTTTATAGGGATCTAATTGATGTGAACAAATTAGAAGATTATTCTTTGTGCGTTCAACTGCTTTGCCGTCTTATGGTACTGCCAATACTTGTTAAAAAAAGTAGAAATGTGAGCACTTGCAAAGCAAAAATGAGACGTGGGGGGAGTTTCTAAGAATTATATTTCTGGGATACTCTTACTAAATAGAAAGAGAACAAACCAAATCCGTCAGCCACATTCGAACCCCTAACCCTAAAAAATAAACAAAATCTGTCTACCGCGTTCGAACCTGCAATCCCAAAATGTAACAAAACCCTACATGAAACTATTGCCTCCTCCCCCTCCCCCTCCCCCTCTTTGGCTGGTGCTGATACTCGGATGGTGTGTATCGAGAGGGGGCATGACGATCCCTAATGCGTCGTGTCTGCACAGGCGGTGTCTGTGCGGATGGTGGAGCCTGCGAATGCTGAGTCGGCTGTGTAGGAGGTGGAGCATCAGCATGGTACAAAGCCTGCGTAGGATGATGCTGTGACTGGATAGGAAACTGGTACCACGCAGGAGTTGGCAAGTCGTGACCCAACCCATGGTCCAATGCAACCATGTGCGCAGTAATGTCGACCTCCTCGTCCGAAGAGTCCTCATCATGACTGACATGTGGTTGTGGAGGTGGAGGGCGCGACGAAGAAGGGCAATCCATCGGTGGCATATGCGGGGCAGAAGGACGAGGCGGCGACGGTGATGATGGAGGCGGCAGCAGCACTCCGAAATCAACAAGAATCCCATCCATCCGCCGTCGGGCATCCGCATAAAATGCCTGCATCTCTGCTCTACTCACGTCCTGACCATCACGCAACCGGACCTCCATGTCACCTAGATCAGCGGAGATGGCTCCAATGGTGTCGAGCTACAGACACGATGCACATGCAATTATGGAATGACGATAATTGCGAAGGTGTTTAAGTTATGGGGAGGTAAAGTACTTACAGATGAGTGAACCCGCGGTGCAAGGCGTCGGTCGAAGCGCTCGTCGATGGTCGAAGGACGGATGGGCTCCGCACTCGCCACTGGTAGACCACCCGTCAGTCTATACAACGTGCGAGGTCGGTACCACGCCAGGTATGAAGAGTGGATGTTGTTGCAGTAAGGTCTGTCCTCTTCAACCGTCCGAGTGTGGGCATGATCCATCCACTCCTGCACATAGGGCTGCTGCCTAACGATGAAATCGTCCCTATGTCGACCCTTCCTCGATTGCCTGTGGATAAAAAAATGTTTAGTTAGAATAGATGTCTAAGTTATATAAAAAATAATTCATAAGTGGCATATACATACTCGTGAACACTATGTCTGATCTGTCGAGGAGGCGGCACAGGAACATCCTGTCGTAGGCCGAACTGGCGCATAACTCGCTCAGGTGAGTACCCCTCAACCATGTGTGAGAAGACAAGAAGCACCTGGGTACGCCAATAAGCAGCATCCTGCGTGCATAGAGATGAAAGGCCTGCTGGGGCGATGTCCTGGATGTGCTGCTCTGTCCACGGACGTCAGATGACGTTATCATCGAGTAGCAAATCAAAGCTCATGGCGTATGAACTGTAGCAGAGGTGTGTCTGATCCGTGGCCCAGCGCAAACCCAACCTAGCCCACCTCCATCCCATCACCGGGCCGTCCCGGAGATCATGGCCTAACGCGAACTGATCCCGCGGCACCAGTGGTCGCCCGAGCGGGAAGTGCTCGTACGACCAAATCTGTAGGAGTATAGCACACCCTGCGAATATAGAATGCAGCTGGTCTCTGCTCGTGGCATCGCACAATCCCCTATATGTGTGGCACAACACGGCCGATCCGAAACTGAACTGCGGCACCTGCCCTAGGTCGGAGTCCGCAATAAGTCTGGCAAGCTGAACGAACTGGCGCTCGCAGATGTCTCCGTGGGTGCCAGGGAACAGCAGCCACCCAAATAAGTATAGTAAGTACGCCTCGAGGTGACGGCGGAATACCTCCTCAGGAGCGCCCACTGGGAATGCGGCATCTCGAACAGCACGGAGGTATGCCGAGGGAACTCCCGCCGTCTGCGCGAACCCTCCTGCTGGCCCAATCCCCTGAAAGCGCTGCAAGAAATCCAGACGCCATGCAGCTCGGTCTATCGCAGTGGGAACATATATCTCTCCTCTGATGGGCAAGCCGAGCAGCATACTAACGTCCTCCAGTGTCACAGTCAGCTCTCCAAAACTGAAGTGAAAAGTGTGCGTCTCTGGCCTCCAGCGGTCCACAAGCGCACTGATCAGAGATCGGTCGAAAGGAAATCGCTGTGCCCGATCGACCATACGAGCAAACGGAAGTAATCCCGCCTCAAGTAAGTGAGGTGCGAACCGCTCATCCAAAACCCACATCTCCCGCGGTGCCCTCGTGTACAGCACGGGCAAAACGGTTCCCTATACTAGACGACCAGCATGGTGCCGCTGCTGATGGTGCGATGCAATCAACTCGAGAAGCTCCTGGTCGTCGGCCATACCTGTGGTTATCATGTATTGTCCAATTAGATGCATTTCCAACATTAGAAATAATATACATTCACTTACAAAAGGTAAACATAGAGTATGTAACACATTACAAGAGTACAAAAAGGTACACATAGAGAATGTAACACATTACATTAATGATTTACATTCAAACATTACATTGAAACTGTGAGGGACCCACCCGCTGCAGTGGGCCCCAGGTATGGCCGTCAAGCCTTAATACACATCGATATACAAAGGCCAACAAGGCCAACTACTAGATTTTATGAAAGTAGTTTTATCTGGTCTCCAAGACCATCCCACAGGCAAAA